>OX276354.1:21477359-22845273 GCA_946251885.1 Cosmia pyralina
ATAGGGGGGCGGGGTGGTACTGTTCTTTAAGTCCGACACCACACGAAACAAGCAGCTGTAGGAGGATGGAAGTAAAGGGCGGAAAACGGATTTGAATGGAAAAAGAAAGACTGCCTCAGATATTTATCTCATCCTACAGACATCGCCAGATTTAGAAAGCTCATTTAGTATTTATAGGTTAGAATAGAATCAAAATTAGATTCGAAGTTAGAAGAACGTTCCATGCTGTGTTAAATATAGCCATTGATTTATCTATTCTCAATGGATGGCACACGAAAATAGTTACTGCTTACCCCGGCCGCGCACCTGAGCAGCAAGCGTACAGCAAACTCTGTTCTATTTTGCTTCTCAACATTTGGTACTTGAAGGATTTGCAGCGTAAATGCGTAGATACGTACCTACACTTCCTAAAGCATTTGCTGTATGCTTGCTGCTTAGGTGTGCGGCCTGGCTTAGTCTGCTTGCAAAGTTCAAAGTTGGTATAGCTTTTCCACTCTGAAATGACGCGCCCCTCTACCGAATTCACCGCAGTGTACGTATACAAACTTAAGTAGCGTCATTTCAGGGTGGGCACACTTTACAAGACAAGACAAGAAGTTTTTATTAGATTGTCTTTCCACAACGACCTTGTTTGTACTACAACCTCATTATTGATGAAACATAGTTAACTCTAGAAGTCGTCTAATGTGACTCTCAAAGGTTTTATTTCTTTTATTTTATTGTAAAGTTTGGTAGGGAATCGTGACCAAGTTTTCGTACAAGTGAAGAATTCGCGTGGAATATAAAGTTGTGAAAAGTTGGAAACTGCGGCAATTTGTGAATTCTGCTTCGATGCGATATGCTTGAATATTTCTCTCAGAATATTATAATGGCGAAACCTGAGCGTCGTAAATGCTGTCATTCGTGGGTTATTTTTCAGTTCTTTTTTTCAATTTTTTTGGTTGTGTTTTCAGGATTATGGCTCTTATCATTTTGTTAGTTCAATACACAGCACTTAATGCATTTTTATCACCTGCTGTTTTTTTCTCATGTTCTTCCGAGGTACATTAAACCTTACATTATTATGATTGACTATTGATTGTCTCAACCTGCTTAAAACCTTAAATTTGATAAAATAGTAAGTATAGAAATTAAAGTATATCAAGATAAGCTTAACACAGAGATTCCAGATCTTTATACCGTTTACCTACCTCCATAAAGTAAAGCTATAGAATAAGAAATCCATAATAGAAGAGAGTTCATTTTGTGCACGCATCCAGATACCGTCGAAATTATCACGTACCACCGAACAGTCCCGACCAGCTTCATCTATTCGCACTTGTCCATGCTAAAACACTCCAAGCAGTCCCAACGAGCTGCTTCTATCCGCGCTTGAACATGCCAAAACAGCGGGGTAGAGCTCATCTAAGCTGAAATGACGCGCTCACGCGCACCAATCCAGTCTTCCGTTTCGATAAAAAATATAAAATATATGATGATGTTCATCATTCAGTCAATGACTCACGACTAAAGAAAATATAGGCGCTTTGACACTTTTGACAGGTGCCCGGACCTGACGTCTCCGTGCTGCCACCTAGTGAACGTAATTTCAGAAAACCCTTTTGACAATTTAACAACATGCATTGCGTGATTTACCTTTTCGAGCAGACGAATTTTTCAAAATAAATGCAACAAAAATGAAATGGATTTTTAAAAAAATCTTCAAAATTCTTCGGATTGTGATTATTACGCAATATTGGGGTGCACCTTTGTAATTTTTTTCATTGATGCTGCTGCAAGCGATGACACAATCCTGACTGCGTTGAACGTTTCATACGCCCCGAAACTGTACACACTAAGATTTTCATGTTCTTAGCAACAGTCGATGAACGTCTCGTTACCGTGGGCCTCGAAGTGAGCGATAAAATGAACAGCGTTGTAAAAGAAAATGTTATCGTTCAGCTTGTTAAAAAGTTTGCAAAATAAAAGTAGCTCGTCTCTTGTATTCATAGAGCTTTACGATGTCGCAACACTCATAAAGTCATAACATACTTGAATATTATGTTTCCGGGTTTGAGTAAGTACTTCATTTCAGAAAATCCTCATTAAGTACTTACTTAATGAGGATTTTCTGAAATGAAGTAGGTACACTAGGTGGCAGCACTGAGACGTCATGTCCGGGCACCTGTCAAAAGTGTCAAAGCGCCTACATTTTCTTTAGTCGTGACTGAATTATGAACTAATAATGAACGTCAGCATAATTATATTTTATTTTCATTAACGAACTGACCTCTTGTCAAAGTGGCGCCTACGAGAGCCGCGTGGCGCGAATTTTCATGAATACCCTCATTGCTTGTGTTGTACAGACAACATCACATCAGTTTATACCAAACTGTCAAATTTCTCCAAATGATTTTAAGACTTAAAATGTTGATGGTTAAGTTCAAAATCGAATGATGACTTGCCCTGCTGCTATGTGTACATACCAATATGTATTTTACGGGAACAAGCATAGCTCGGTATTAGTGTGGCATTAGTTACCGATTTCACTGTTACAGCATGGTCACAATAAGATTTTTTTTCCGGAAACGTGCTCAACAGAAAGCTAGCTTCTGCATTGTCTCGAAATAATTGTTGATAATCACTTTTAATTTATCTATCGACAAGCCATGTTTGTCACCGGCAAAAATAAAGAACTTCATTTAAACTCTCATCCCTGTATTATTATTTTTTTATTTTTATTAAAAACTCTTTCTTAGTGCCAGTTTCGTTATAAATAAGGAACTCTTAAGCAAAATTATATGTTTAGAAAAAAAAAGAACGAATAAGTTTGTATTTGTCACAGAAACAAAAAGATAAGAATAAAAAAAGTTGAGAGGTGTCAAGGGACAACCGGATGGAACGAAGTTCCTTTCGATTAATTAGTGAAGGAATTGTAGTTTTTTTTTTTTAATTTTTTTTTTTTTTTTTGTTATTATTGGCTTGCTTTCTATAAGAGAGAGAGACAGACAGAGAAACATGCGCACGTCGCACAGCTTACAATAGCTTACTATAGCAAAAAGTGTCGTTACAATTACAACTTTTCGTGAGAATTTTTCCGTCTAGCCCCCTTTCACAACGCGCGATAAGGAACTTCGTTCCAAAAAAAGAGAAAATAGATCTACGAGCACAGAACAGAAATACGTCGGCAGCTGCACGTATCGTGAACTCGTGACTCTGACATGAAGGCTTCCAGTCAGCATGATGCTGTGTTATACGGCTATGGTGGACCTAGAGCTTTAGACTCCGTTGTCTGTCAGTGAATGAATGAATTTGAGATTTTAATTAAGTAGATTCTTTGGTTCTGAATACGCGAATGGATAGAATAAGAAATGAGTATATTATGAGCAAGTCTGAAAGTGACACGGTGACTGAAAAGTTGTGTGGAAATCGGTTGGCATCAGGAAAGTTTTGAGTATGGTGGATGGTATACGAGTAGGGGAAGACCAAAGAAACGATGGATGTACCGTGTGAAAGATGATGTGGCCAGAAAAGGACTACCGAGATGACGACTAATAGAGAATTATGGATGAAAAAGGCATGTTGCGCCGACCACAAATAAATTGGGATAATGTTGAGATTCTTTGGTTCTGAATTCAACAACAACAAGAACTTTATCCAATTGAGATAAAGTTTAATTTTCTTAGTTGTTGAGATCATTTTGAACAGTCATTTTTACAACAGATATTTTTAACGCTGACTGTACTCAAGCAACAATAATATTAATTGTTAACATAAAGATTCCACGTAAGATTCACCCAAGAAAAATCTGAATTTTACGAGAAGAAAACGCTTATAAATAAAAATGTATGTTATGTCGTAAACTGGCTAGATATTATATATTTGTATCAGCTCATAAAGTAATCAAATCATAATAACAGTTTTATTTTATGAATATAACTCTTTGGATTTTATAGGTAAGTATCGTTATTGATATTGCACAGGAGATTCTTCAATAGGTTGTTGTGTCAGTGACGTCAGTTGTTGGTAGCTGCTCTTTTAAAAATAATAAGCATAACCAGATGCTGAAAGTTTGTATCAATTTTTCAAGGAGCGGCTCGTTACTGGGAGCGAACTCCTTTTACAAGAAGATTCTTTTGTTCAGGTTATTTGTAAATGATTCCTTCAAAGTAGCCATCGTAATGCAAAATTTCGCATTTTTTTGAAAATTGCAGCGGTGTTTTGCGTTGTTTGTTGATCATAATTAAATACGCGGCAATTATTATAAAGTAATTACTAAATTATAGACAACTCCGCGGTTTCTCCCGCGTAAGTCTCGTGCCCGTAGGAATATCGGGATAAAAAGTATCATATGTGATAATCCAGGTAATAAACTATCCGTGTGCCAAATTTCATCAAAATCTGTTCAGTAGATTTTGCGTGAAAGAGTAACAAACATCCATCCTCAGAAACTTTCGCCTTTATAATATTAGTGTGATTAGTAGCAGCGCCCCGAGGAGCTCGTAGCTAAATAATAACAGTAAGTGTAAGTGTAGTGTGTTGTAAGTGAGGATATAAATAAATAAATAAATAAATAAATAAATAAACAGCCGCACGGGTCGATCCATCAGGTTAAGCTATGCTTGCCGGGGTTGGTCCGTGGATGGGTGACCATCTTTACATATCGAGACTCCTCCGTGCCTCGGAAAGCACGTTAAGCCGTTGGTCCCGGCTGTCATTCGTGAATCTTTGACAGTCGTTACGGGTCGTCAGAAGCCCGAAAGTCTGACAATCAGTCTTACCAAGGGGTATCGTATTACCCAGTTAATGGGTTGTGGAGGTCAGATAGGCAGTCGCTCCATGTAAAATAATGGTATTCAGCTGCATCCGGTTAGACTGGAAGCCGACCCCAACATAGTTGGGAAAAGGCTAGGCAGATTGAGTTATTTGGTAACCATGGGTTAAATGTTTTAATAGGTATGGTATGGTAGGTTTTGGCGGGCTATTCTGTAATATCTTATGTAAAAAAAAAATCCAAATATACCTAACCTGCAATAGGAGTTATAAGTTCCAAGAAATAAATAAAAACTTTCTCCCCAGTATTCAACACTTAAGTACCCGCATAGACTCTTAAGGGGGTGAAACAAAACACCGCTAAAAATAAATTTCTAAAGAAGATTTAAAGGAAAAAAAAATTAACACCACAATTACGAGTATTATTATGAATGTTTCTTTTAAAACATTTGTAGCGCCTGTCCAAAAAGAATCTGCAATAAGCGCCGTCGACACAAAAGTGATAAACGAGGATTAAAACGGGATGTTTTATTATAAGCCAAGATGTGAATGGATGGACCAGGAAAAAGAATATTTGCTAATTGCGGAGAAATATATTGTATAATTGTATAGTTAAACTTTTAATTTGTATTGTATTAAAAATATTCTGTATTTAGAAGAAGGATGTCAATACTAGCCAGACCTCTAAAATGCAAAATTTTGGAGGATTTGAGTTGAAAACGACAAAAGAAAATTCGTGGTATGAAATAATGTTATTGAAGAGGACAGCACCCTAATTACGTAACACACTGTCAATCGGAATCTGAATAATTTTGAAGCAAATTACTAATCCTTTGCTTCTTATGTTTGAAAAAGTCTGCTCGACAACGCAAATAACGCAATAAATGTTGTTGAACTGTCAAAATGAAACCGATTCCGATTGATAGTATGTTACGCAATTGTTCCGCAGGAAAATGTGCCCAAAAATAAAATCTCTTAATGAAGTAGTTTTATAGTATCAAAATCATAAAGCAACAAAAAAAATAATACTTACCTAGACATTTATTTATAAACATTTTGTCATCACACAAATGCACCCAAACAAAAACTACACTCCAAAAATACCCGAGCGAAAGTTGGTAACTTTCATCGTTACAGAAACTGAGGCACAAATTTCGACCTTACTGTAACCCAAATACCGGGCTGCAACTCATTTGACCCGCACCGGCTATGTAGGGCATGACGTCACGATGCGGAGATGCAGCCAGCGATAGGGGAAAGTCAATCGGGTTGTAAAGGGTTGTTATTTTGTTAAAGGGTGGCACGTGGAGTTTGAAGGGTTCATTTTTGTCCGTCTGACTGTCTGTCAGTCTGACACCCTTTTTCTCAGGAACGCGTGGAGCTGGCTCTGATGGCACTGGCTGAAAATAATTTTCTTTTATTGTTCTTTTTACCCAACTACGGCGAAGCAAAAAGGAGGGTTATGATTTTGATCAGTATGTATTTACGTTCCCTCATAACTTCTAAACTTATACTTATCATACTTTTTGTGTCTACTGATGGATTTAAAAGGGATGTCGTGAGTCGTTTTTACAACTTGACAAAAAAATCAAGATTTTTTAAACCTTTATTATAGCAATATGGAGGTCTAATAAGAATGTATTATGAACATAAAACTTCCGGAATAAATACTCTAAATGATGGTGAAAACCGTATCAAAATCCGTTGCGTGATTTTAGAAGAACAATGCGGTCACATAGACAGACATCACAGACATGAAAAGTGACTTATATATCTATGTATGAGAGGGACGTCGTGAGTCCGTGACTTATACAAGAACGTTTAATTACGTACAAGGTGTAAAACAAAAATCTTAAGTATTTGTCAAAAAGTTTTGCAAAAGAGTTCACAAAAAAATCTCCATACCTAATATTATAAACGCGAAAGTTTGTGAGGATAGATGGATATTTGTTACTCTTTCACGCAAAAACTACTGAACAGATTTTGATGAAATTGGCACACAGATAGTTTGTAATATGGACTAACACATAGGACTTTTTATCCCGATATTCCTGCTGGTTCGAGACTTACGCGGGTGAAACCGCGGGGCGCTGCTAATCTTATGATAGATCTATGATTCTTCTTTCTTGATTATTTTATACCTACTATGACTTTCGAGTATCTATGGGCTATGGCCCAAAACCGTTAGAAAATAAATAGGTAAACCTTAGGTCAGGCAAAAATGTGAGAAAAAAAATCTACTGTTACCTGTTACTGTAAAAATTCTTTAAAATTCAAATATCCGGTATATAACTCCTGATAATTGGACTGACTCTACAATTAAGTTTTAATTACTTAATTACATCAAAGGTTACTGTTCGCGTGTTTATCTACGATCATAGTATTTTTTTCCCCTGTTGCTACAGAACCAAACATGAATTTGCTTAATTTATAAATTTACTCAATGCTCTGAGTTCTAATACTTCTAATGATTCATATACACACACATATTAGGTTGGGGAAAAAGTCTTTTCGCATTATAGTAGGTATGAACTTAAAATAAAATCTCTTTGGCTATACTATTTGAATCTGGCTGGTTTTGGTATCATTGAAAGTTTAAATTTTAAAGAACATAATTCCAAATTCAAATTATGAAAATGTGTGATTTTCATTTGTTTTTCGTACTGTCAAGATGAGTGAATCTAATGAAGAAATTCGATACATTTTAAAATTTTACTACAAAAAAGGTAAAAATGCAACGCAAGCCGCGAAAAAAATTTGCGATGTTTATGGACCCAGTGCAGTATGAGCGTAGCACAAATTTGGTTTAAGCGCTTTCAATCCGGAAATTTTGATGTCAAAGATGCACGTCGCTCTGGTCGCCCTATTACGGATAAAATGGATGCCATTTTTGAAAAAGTGGAGCAAGATCGGCATATCAGTAATTACGACGTAGCTGAAGAACTGGAAATTGACCACAAAACAGTTTTGGCGCATTTGAAAAAAACTGGGTACACAAAAAAGCTCGATATTTGGGTACCTCACGAGCTCACTGAAAAAAACCTAATGAACCGTGTACTCATTTGTGATTCTTTATTACGACGTAATGAAACCGAACCATTTTTGAAGAAGCTGATAACTGGTGATGAAAAGTGGATCACGTACGACAAGAACGTGCGAAAAAGGTCGTGGTCAAAGGACGGTCAGGCTTCACAGACTGTGGCGAAACCCGGGTTAACTCGCAACAAGGTGATGCTGTGTGTGTGGTGGGATGGAAGGGCATTATTCATTATGAGCTGTTACCACCAGACAGGACCATCGATTCTGAACTCTACTGCGAACAACTGATGAGATTAAAGCAAGAAGTTGAGAGAAAGTGGCCGGAATTAATGAACAGAAGGGGTGTGGTTTTTCATCATGATAACGCTAGACCTCACACATCTTTAGCCACTCAGCAAAAATTAAGAGAGTTTGGCTGGGAGGTGTTAATGCATCCGCCGTATAGTCCTGACCTTGCACCTTCAGATTTTCACCTATTTCGGTCTCTTCAGAATTTTTTAGGCAGTGTGAGGTTAACATCACGAGAGGACTGCCAAAACAACTTGTCGCGGTATTTTGATCAGAAGTCCCAAAATTGCTATAGCAATGGGATCATGTCCCTACCTACAAGATGCCAAAAAGGTATCGAACAAAATGGTGCCTACATACTTTAGATAAATGTAAATAATGTATATTAAAAAATGTTTTGAATTTTCTTAAAAAATGCGAAGAAACTTTTTCCCCAACCTATTACATAAACATAAGCTTTTTCTCATGGGGGTAGGGTAGGCAGAAACTACAGAACGCCACCTGCTACGATCCTTTCATACTCCTTTTGCTTCGTTTATTGTCATACATTGCTTCTATGTTCGAAAAATTTGTCTTGTCAACACCGTAAAGCAATGAATGTTGTTAAACTGTCAAAATGAAACCGATTCCGATTGATAGTTAGTTACGCTATTAGGGTGCTGCACCCTAATTGCGTAACACATTATCAATCGGAGCTAGTTTCATTTTGACAGTTCAACAAGATTTCAATAAATCTTGTTGAACTGTCAAAATGAAACTAGCTCCGATTTAAAAATTTAAAAAAAAAAATTGTTTTTTTTTTAAATTTGTCTGCTCGACAACGTAAATAACGCAATCGTTATTTACGTTGTCGAGCAGACAAATTTTTCGAACATATGAAGCAATGGATTAGCAATTTGTTTCAAAATGACACCATCTTCAATCGATAATGTGTTACGCAATTAGGGGGGTCATACACGAACGCCGGTTGCGAGCACTATGCACCTAATCTATCTGAAGAACATCACCAATAAGTTCACTACTTAAGTCCTTCATTTTTCCAAAATAGATATTTTAAGATTACAATTTGATATTTATTGATCAGAAAAACTGAAATATCATGGTAATAAACTGGGTTTATTTCACCTTTCAAATTATTCGGTATTTTTATTCGGTCATCCGAAACCACAGAAAAAGAACAAGAAAAGAAAAGAACAATCGCGTTTTGTTACAAAGGAGTATGCAGCCTTGGGCTTCCTTTAAACAATGTTAAATAAAATTTATTTATGACCCACATTGTCGAATTTGTTATTAAAAAAAATTAAAGGTAATAATCAATTCGACCTAAAAAAAAAACCCGCCTTCAGTCCTAAAGGAACACCCCAAATAAAGTTATAATTGGCCAAAAAGGTTAGAAAAACCGGAAAAATCATTGACGCATTCAACCTCCTTGGTGTAAAAATCGGAGCATGAAAACAAAACAGCACAAGTGTTGCCAGTTCATTATTCTGCCAGTGTCTTGGAGTGTATTATGTATGATGCAGTGGCCTGGCTGCAAACTTTAGATAGATAATCCTTCAAAGTCTGTTACGGAGGCTTCGAGTATATCGAGACTTATCGTCTTACCTTGACTGAGAGATTACAAGCGACGATATTCAAGTGTTTTTATGTGAAATTGAATGGAAAAGTGGACAATATTGACGTAACGATACTTCGGCTTGTGAGGAAAAGTAACAAAGTTCGTAACAAAGCTGTTTCATTTAAGATTTCGAGCTATTTTAGCAATTCCTCAGGTTAGAAACTTTTAGAAGCTCAGCTTCGTCTTCAAAGAATTTAGGATGCTCTCAACGACCGTCCGTGTATCCGAAAATACGAAAAGAAAATGCATTCACGTTCCGCTTAACTTCGCAAATAACACTAAAAACCCTTCAACGTAATACTCACTGAATGGAAAATGCAAAGGAAGACCATTAACCCTTTGAAAAAAAGAAACAAAAAGAATCGAGACACTTGAATATTTTAATCCATTTTTTTGTGTGTGGCTAAAATCTGCATTTGAATTCAGAATTCACAGTGCAGGGGAGCGTTACAAGTTTAATCGTGCGCGTGTAGTGGGCTTTACGCTGATAGTGTGTAGTCGCCCTTTGTTTTGAATTTTTGGTGAAAATTATTTCGATTTTGTTGAAGGGAAATTGATTGTTGTTTTTTTTTTTCTAAGTGACTGATACCTATTTTTATTTTGTGTTTTAGAATAGCCTCGATTTAATTGAAGAGTCCAGGGAAAGAATTATCAAAGTCACTTTGAGGAGAACTTGGAGAAAACGAACTTTTAACTGTGAAAACTTATACTTAATTGCTAATAAAAGTGACACCACACAAATGTTGTCTAACATAAAATCACTGCTTACCTATATATTTATATTAGGTCTTTACCTATGAAATTGCCGTTCTGCAGTACTGGCCATTTCAAATCAAAATATTTTTTGTTTGGCTATGAATTCTAATTTCAAATTAATTTTATTTTAAAAACATGGATTTTCTTTTCCAAAAGTAGTCATTTGTTTATTGATTAGTGTTACATTTTCATCGCATTTCAATCTTTTTTTTAATTATGGAATATGAGTACCGTCGTGGCAGCAACGCGGCACAAGCGGCACGCAACATCAACGACGTTTACGGAGCTAACACTACAAACCAACGCACCACTTGTTATTGGTTTGCTCGCTTCCGTTCTGGAAATTTCGACCTGACAAATGAACCTCGCGGTCGTCCGAAGACTTTGGTCGACAATGACGAATTAAAGGCGATTGTGGAAGCTGATGATACACAATCTACGGCTGAATTAGCAGCAGCTTTCGACGTTAGCGTCAAAACAATATTGGTCCATTTGCGTTAAATTGGCAAAGTAAAAAAGCTTGACAAATGGGTGCCCCACGAACTCAATGATCACCAGCGCGAAGTACGCGTCGAGACGTGCCTTGCACTGCTCAACAGACACACAAATGAAGGAATTTTGAACCGCATTGTTACCTGCGATGAAAAATGGATTCTGTTTGATAACCGCAAGCGCTCAGCAAGTTGGTTGGATCCTGGTTCAGCACCTAAACAATGCCCTAAACGAAAACTTACCCCTAGAAAAGTGATGGTCACTGTTTGGTGGTCTAGCGCCGGTGTGATTCATCACAGCTTCTTACCAAACGGGGTGAGCATTACTTCAGATGTGTACTGTGAAGAACTGAACACAATGATGGAGAAGCTGGCACATCTCCAACCAGCATTGGTCAATCGCTCGTCTCCGTTGCTCCTGCACGACAACGCGCGACCTCATACTGCACAGCAGACGGTCTCCAAGTTGCAAGAACTGGGGTTGGAAGCTCTCCGTCATCCGCCCTACTCACCAGACCTTGCGCCTACAGACTACTACTTTTTCCAGAATTTGGATAACTTCTTGGCGGGAAAAAAATTCAATACCCGAGAGGCAGTACAAAATGCCTTTGAAGAATTTGTTGCCTCCCGTCCAGCTGATTTCTTTAAGAAGGGCATCAATAAACTGCCACTGCGTTGGCAAAGATGCATTGATTGCATGGGTGATTACTTCGATTAATACAAATAAAAAATGCATGAAAAAAATTCGTTTAAATTTTTTCATACAAAACGGCAATTTCATAGGTAAAGACCTATTATATATATATATTTATATATATATGTTATATTACTTATAACATTAAAAAAATACATTTATTGTAATATTCTTATAGAAGATTTTCTTCACTAAGTCCAAAATAAGTAATGATCAAAGTCACTAAAATATTCTTCTAAATATAATTAATGTTTCTTGGTGTTATGACATCTTCGATTGTAATAGATTCACTGTCAGACATGATGAATATCAGCAAAAAGGTATGTCGCCTTTTTGCTGCTTACTGCTTGATTTACGGACAAATACACAAAGTTGGTAATCTCAAAGAGGTACGAAGCGTGCTGTCAACTTGACATTTAGATGTTCGTTCAAAAACTTGTAGTAACGATCAAAGAATTTACAGTCCTACCAACTTATCTAGACTCTGATCGACTTTAAATTTTATGGTGTGGACTTTGATCACTATTAACTTAAGTTAATTTTACGGGACTTTGAATGTTATTAGCCTTTTTCTGCTTCAGGCTAGGTAAGCTTAGCGACTAACGAACTAGATGGCAGTATTTTCTCAAAATATGCTTTGGGGTAACTCATCATTTTTTCCCTGGACTTAGTAAGTTGCCAACGTATATGACTTGTAGGTAACAGTTGTAACCCCCAGATGTTTATCTATATCTGTGGTTGTAAGTTGGGTTGCCAATCGTACAGTCCTACCAACTTATATGAGAACTGAAAGAGGACGGCACCGTCGATGCGTCTACACAATCGAATGACATGCGTCGGCACAATCGAATGAAATTTCAACATGACGGCCGTAGTTCCAATTTTCGCCATTTTACAGATAAGTTGGTAGGAGTGTACTATATTATATAGTATTGTACTATATTTGGGGTCTGTGTACTATATACTGTTGAAAGAAATAATAGGTCTTTACCTATGAAATTGCCGTTTTGTATGAAAAAATTTAAACGAATTTTTTTCATGCATTTTTTATTTGTATTAATCGAAGTAATCACCCATGCAATCAATGCATCTTTGCCAACGCAGTGGCAGTTTATTGATGCCCTTCTTAAAGAAATCAGCTGGACGGGAGGCAACAAATTCTTCAAAGGCATTTTGTACTGCCTCTCGGGTATTGAATTTTTTTCCCGCCAAGAAGTTATCCAAATTCTGGAAAAAGTAGTAGTCTGTAGGCGCAATGTTCGGAGAGCTTCCAACCCCAGTTCTTGCAACTTGGAGACCGTCTGCTGTGCAGTATGAGGTCGCGCGTTGTCGTGCAGGAGCAGCGGAGACGAGCGATTGACCAATGCTGGTTGGAGATGTGCCAGCTTCTCCATCATTGTGTTCAGTTCTTCACAGTACACATCTGAAGTAATGTTCACCCCTTTTGGTAAGAAGTTGTGATGAATCACACCGGCGCTAGACCACCAAACAGTGACCATCACTTTTCTAGGGGTAAGTTTTCGTTTAGGGCATTGTTTAGATGCTGAACCAGGATCCAACCAACTTGCTGAGCGCTTGCGGTTATCAAACAGAATCCATTTTTCATCGCAGGTAACAATGCGGTTCAAAATTCCTTCATTTGTGTGTCTGTTGAGCAGTGCAAGGCACGTCTCGACGCGTACTTCGCGCTGGCGATCATTGAGTTCGTGGGGCACCCATTTGTCAAGCTTTTTTACCTTGCCAATTTGACGCAAATGGACCAATATTGTTTTGACGCTAACGTCGAAAGCTGCTGCTAATTCAGCCGTAGATTGTGTATCAGAAGCTTCCACAATCGCCTTTAATTCGTCATTGTCGACCAAAGTCTTCGGACGTACGCAAGGTTCATTTTTCAGGTCGAAATTTCCAGAACGGAAGCGAGCAAACCAATAACAAGTGGTGCGTTGGTTTGTAGTGTTAGCTCCGTAAACGTCGTTGATGTTGCGTGCCGCTTGTGCCGCGTTGCTGCCACGACGGTACTCATATTCCATAATTACTCGAATTTTTAACGTATCCATGATAACGAAAAAGATTGAAATGCGATGAAAATGTAACACTAATCAATAAACAAATGACTACTTTTGGAAAAAAAAATCCATGTATTTAATATAAAATTAATTTGAAATTAGAATTCTTAGCCAAACAAAAATTATTTTGATTTGAAATGGCCAGTACTGCAGAACGGCAATTTCATAGGTAAAGACCAAATATATAGTACGCAAAAATACAATATTTTCAACACCAAAATCTAACAAACAAATCCTTCGTTTTAAAACTTTATGATCGCGCCTTTACTTCTAAATTTACAAGAAAAATTGAGTATCGAAAATTTACTAAACTTTACTAAACTAGGGTAAAGGCCGTTCAATTCGATACTCAATCTTTTAATAACAATATTAAATGTAATCTTTGCAATTTAAGAGAATTAAAATAACTTACTAATTTTTTTTAAAGTAAGTACGTAATTTCATTCCTGCTCTCTATTGCCGCCACTTCGGCATTCACAGAAAGGATATTTTCGGTTATGAATTCGTAATGGCGAGAAGAAAGAAACAGACATAGTATCTCATTAATAAAAATTGAGCTTTTGATTTAAAATTGAATGTAAGTAGGACTTACACTTTTATTTTAGTCAAAAATGTGCAAAAAATATATTTTGTATAAATATATCTTGTGTATTTTTTGCTTTTTTAAACGACTTCAAAAAAAGGAGGTTTCTCAATTCAACCGTATAATATATTTTTTAATAGATTTTTTTACTTTTTTTTTTATGCGTGTTCGCGAATAACTTTGTCGTTTATGAACCGATTTTAATGATTATTCTTTTGTTGTAAAGAATTCTACCAACCAAGGGTTCTACCATGATAAGGAAACTAGGATCTGATGATGGCATCCCAGAGAAACTGAGGGGAACCTTCAAATATTATAGGGACACCTATAGCGATTTGGGTATTTTTTATAGTAACTCGTGCATTTGCTCCCGGAAAGCACCATTCGGTGAAGTGGAACTGATGGGGAAGACCACAGATGGCTATCGGAACTACTCAATAATACGTATTTCACGCATTGCGATTCGATTATTACTAAGCAATTTATGCACCAATACATAATGCACAATACATAATTATGTTGAAGTGGACCTGATGGTGACTTCACCATCAGTTCCAGTTCTCCTGGTTCCTTACTGCGAGAACTCTTCAACAATTAACGTCCTTGTATCGGGAAAAGCAATATTTTATGAAAGGTGATGAGCAGTTGACATTAGACTATTTTAACTTATATAAATTACAGACTGACCCACTAAAAAGTGAAAAATAAAAAACTTTTTTACAAAAAAAAAAAACAACCGACCTCCAAAAAAATACTACAAAGTGAAAAATAACTTTAATTTCAGAAGTCGGTGGCAAAAAGCTAAAATGCAGATCCAAAGACACCCGACTTCCGAAATTAAAGTTATTTTTCACTTTGTAGTATTTTTTTGGAAGTCGGTTGTTTTTTTTTTTGTAAAAAAGTTTTTTTCTATAAAATACTATATTTGTTTGTCGCATTTTGCTCTCTGATTTCAGGCAGCAAAACCTATATGTTTGAGCTACTGAAATGAAAAGTATATTTTTTTATAGCTTATTTTGAAAAATACTATATTTCACCGAAGAAATGTTGGCAACCCTAGTTATAACCCATTGTGCACTTTTATAATTTCTAACGCGACGATAATATTGTGGACGTCCACGGCATCAAGATACTACAGGGAAATAATCTATGGAAATACATGAAGACACGTCCACGATAACCTTATAACTTGCACGTGTTTGCATACATTTCATGGACGGGGCTGTCCACGATAATACCGTCACGTATTATAAAAGCGCACATTAGAGTGATATTTTCTATTTTCTCAAGTCGAAATAATCTTATTTCTTCGGTTCTAAATAGGCATAGGTACTATCACAGAAACGGAACGTCTATACACCGTAAGGACTATTCTTTGTTTCAGCGCTTGGCCGCCATAGTAACGCGTGCTAACATTATGTGGTCATCGTGTGCACGGGATTTTGTTTACAAATTGATCAGATGTAAATTTGCTCGTTAGTACCTACTTATATATTAAGTCAATAAGTAGTTTAGTGTAGTAGTTTTAGTTATTAAGTCTATTTATAATTAATTAAGATATATTTTTAGTGTTCTTTTTATAAGTATTTCTCTCATACTGAGCACCTGCCATCTAATCTCTTCACCACCCTTGGTTGACTGGTAGAGAATGCCTAAGGCATTAAGTCCGCCTTTGTACGTTTTATGTGCGAAAAGGTTAAATAAATAAATAAATATATTGTTTCGTCAAGAAAAAAATTACTTGATATACCAAACCAATAGAACATTGCTCGTTTCCCAAACTATCAATACATACAACTTTCGCCCAATCATTATCATGGATGTAGTATTCCCGGAAGCAAGGCGTAGTATTCCCAAAGGCGTTATTTGCTCAGTTCCCTGACATTTCCGGTGGAAATCGCGACGACAATCATATCCACCAAGTTTCATCAGATACAAAAATAAAGTTTGATTCACACTCGACTAGTCACGATGCGATTGTCACCTGCCGGGGTTATATACTGCCAGTAAATGACGTTGGCATGCCAGTTATGCGCATGTCACGTTTGCTCATGATAGCTCTTTGAGTTGGGCATCCGATAATTATCTAAAATAATAAGTACAAAGTTTTGCAGTTGAATCA
Source organism: Cosmia pyralina (assembly GCA_946251885.1). Lineage (NCBI taxonomy): Eukaryota > Metazoa > Arthropoda > Insecta > Lepidoptera > Noctuidae > Cosmia > Cosmia pyralina. The sequence continues at coordinate 21,493,769 of OX276354.1, forward strand.
ACTTTCTATAAATATTATTGATAAAGAACAATGAGAATTCTATTGCTAACCGTCTACTTCGGTTCTGGAGCAGTTGCATATAGGTGTTAGTTCCCACATATTTGACGTAATCAACCCTATCTTGTATGAGTTCCTAGTTCCTAGTGCCGAAGCCATCGTAGAAGTTTTAATAAAATCCGAAAATAAATAATACTAACAATCACAAACATTGCACTCACTATCGTTTCAAACAGTCTCCACTCCACCGTGTAGCTCCAGTTATAATTGGAATCGGTTCCATTTTGTCGTTTTCAAAGGCCAAATGAAACCGATTTCGATCGCCATTCAAGTAACATGATTAGCCAGTCACTCAGTCTGAATCTGAACGCAAACGTATATCGTTAATACAAATCGCTTCAGCCATTCAGTGATATGGAGGAATATCGTTCATTTTGGTTTCCACTGTTGTTACCTTTCTGTTGCTTGTGTATAGTTTGTTTTTATAAGTATACTAGCTGTTTCCCGCGACTTCGCCTGCGATGATGAAGTATGTCCTTTTTCAGGTCATGGTCTACCCATGTGCCAAATTTCATCCAAATCCGTTCTGCCGTTTTAGTGTGAAAGCGTAACAAACAAACGAACTCACTTTCGCATTTATAATATTAGTTAGATTTGCGTTTGTCTTTTTTTCCGTCTGCCATTATTTATCTTTTCGGCCTTGCCTGGTTCTCCAACTTTCTGCTGAACCTTTTGCGTTACATGTTGATTTTGGATTTTATAACAACTAAATCTACCCTTCCAATATCTTCTTCATTTTGGGGATTTCCTATACATCAACTGAAGTCCCTATCATCATAGATATTACTGTTCCCGAAACAAATCCTTATTTAGGTATCTAAAGCGTAATAGGAATTAAAAACTGCAACATTTCACTATCATAAAAACATTTCCCCTAACTTTTCCGTCGAAAGCTCGACACCTTGAACAAAGAATGGCCCCAAGCCAACAATACGGTTGGTGGGAGACTAGCCCAAGCCCTTGGCGGCTCGGCTGACAATGGGACAATACTGGCTGGATATAATACTTGGCGTCTGGTAGAAAGAGAAAGAATTATCTCATTAGGTTTATGGTTACTTTGTACAAGATGGTGCAAAAGTAATGTCATAATGTGAATTAGTTGCTATTTTGTTGGAAATAAAAGAAACTGGGCTCTGTTTTCACGGAAAGTTTATTTAAAGGGACTACAGGACTTAAACGCAAGGTTTTTAATGCCTAAAAGTATGTGATCCACTGCAGTAAACAAAATCGGAAAAATATATGATATTCTTTATGATATATGCTAGTTAGATAGTGTGTTGAAAACATAATAAAACTAATTTGATACGATAGAAAAAAGTCACGAAGATACCTCTAAAAATTTATTTTAACGATTGAATTATAAATGTAATTTTTACCCGACTACGGCAAAGCCAAAAGGAAGGGTTATGATTTTAGCAGTCTGTGTATGTAAGTATGCATATAAGTATGTATTTACGTGTGTTCCACCGTACCGCCTAAATTACTGAACCAATTTTTAACCGAATTCAAAAAGGAGGAGGTTCTCAATTCGTCGGAACCTTTTTTATGTATGTTCCCCGATTACTCGAAGATGGCTGGACCGATTTGGATTTTTTTTGTTTTATTCGAGAGGGTATACATCACAGTTGGTCCTATATAAAATTGATTAACTTTGCTTCGGTAGTTTTTGAGTTAGCTTCAATAATACGTATTTTTTCCCCACTTTTATATGGATGATGTTCTAGTTTGTTTTGCAGGTAGTGGTATTAGAATTTGTGTGGGGTAGGTACACAACTAAAAAGTGAAAAATAAAAACTTTTTTACAAAATAATACAACCGACTTCCAAAAACAACACTACAAAGTGAAAAATAACTTTAATTTCGGAAGTCGGTGGCAAAAACGAAAATACATTTAACTAGACACTGACTTCCGAAATTAAAGTTATTTTTCACTTTGTAGTCGGAAGTTTTGGAAGTCGGTTGTATTTTTTTGTAAAAAAGTTTTAATGAATGAGTTATCAATAGATTCGTAATAATGGTCCGGGTGACATAGGCTATATAAATTCTCCCTAAATTTAATATGGTGGACTTCACACGTAAATTTCTGACCACAAAAATGTATAAATATGTACCTATATGTGTCATATTGTTTAAGTAAATAAATATGTTTAAATTGTTAAAAATAAGTAAAAGTGGAGGTAAATAATATTAATTTAATTGGTTACAGAGCGACCGCGGCGAGCGTAATTTTTCAGTAGTTGGGTTTTAGTTTTTGAACTTACTTTTTATTTGTCAAGCGTAAACGTAATAGTTACCCATACAGGTGTAAAATTGATGACATTAAATCAAAAAAAAAAATATCGGTCAAATTACCACCTGAGCTGATGCACATTTGTGCTCGTTTTATGGCATTTTTAATTGTTGCCCGCAAAACATCTGGTGAAATTTCAAAAAGAAGTCTGGCGCCATTGCCATCAGATCTGGCGATCCGGCCGGCCAGTTCACTTTGTAGGATTTACACTTTATCTTACAGATGTTCTACATATTATTATGATTAAATCTACCTATATCCTTTTTCCCGTCAAAATATTTCCACTCGTGACCACCACGCGCTAAGACAAAACATCCACAAGGAACAATAGAACTAGGCATAAAACACGCTCATAAAGGCAGGTGCACACGCACCAGTCTGTGACGTCACAAGGCAGTAGTTGTGCAACATAGTCAATTGTCAGTGACACGGGTCGTGCCAATGTCCTTTGTCTGGCTGTCTATGCCGTATGGGGTATTTAAAGGGGGGAGTAAGTGGTACTTTGTTGATAATGGCACGGTTATAGCGAATACGACACGTTTAAGGATGAGGTGTTTCCTGTATTGTTTTAATTGAAGAATGCTTCAATCAATTGCTGCGAGCTATTGAGCTATGATTGTCATTATCACAGTCACTGCTAGACATAATATGAACCTATCTCAGGCCTGGTTGCTGCACCATTTGTTTATCTGCTTTGATAATACAGTCCAGCGCGTATCTAGCGACGCCGACCCTGCATCGCACTGTTTTTACGACTAGACAAAACATGAAGGTTTCTCTAATATATATAAACATTAATATAAAATACATAAAAACCTTCCGGAATAAATTCTCTAAATGATAGTGAAAACCGCATCAAAATCCGTTGCGTAGTTTAGAAGACAACGCGGCCACACAGACAGACACGAAAAGGGACTTGTATACATATAGATTTATTATTTTATAAGTTAGTTATCATTACAGTCACATAAGAAACAATACGAGCATTTAAACTTTCGAAAGATCTTGATACTGGTATACTTGACTGTTCATAGTCAACAAGTGAGATATACTAACATATGATTTGTATGTGGATCCTTCATGTTCAATTTCGTGACATTATACAATTTTGTGTTGGTGTGTTGTAATGTACAAATTGAACATGAAGCAATTCACATACAAATGTGTTAGTATACACTGCTTCTACTTTCCTATATCTCATTTTAATCGACTTCAAAAAAAAGAGGTTTTTCAATTCGACCGTACATATTTTTTTTTGTGTGTTCGCGGATAACTTCGTCGTTTATGAACCGATTTTGATGATTCTTTTTTTGTTGGAATGGAGATATCCCAAGGGTGGTACCATGATAAGGAAACCAAGATCTGATGATGGTATCCCAGAGAAACCGAAGGGAACCTTCAAATTTTATAGGCACACCTATAGTGATTTGGGTATTTTTTATAGTAACTCGTGCATTTTCTCCCGGAAAGCACCATTTGGTGAAGTGGAACTGATGAGGAAGACCACAGATGGCCATCGGAACTACTCAATTATACTTATTGCACGGGTTGCGATTCGTTATTGCTAAGCAATTTATGCTCGTCACAATACATATGTTGAAGTGGAGCTGATGGTGAGTTCACCATCAGTTCTTAGTTCTCCTGGTTCCTTTCTGGGAGAACTCCTCAATAATTAACTTGCCTTGTATCGGGAAAAGCAATATTTTGTAAAAGGTGATGAGCCGTTGACATAGGCTATTGTAACTTAGATAAATTACAGACTGACCCACTAAAAAAACTTTTTTACAAAAAAATACAATCGACTTCCAAAAACAACACTACAAAGTAAAAAATAACTTTAATTTCGGAAGTCGGTGGAAAAAAAACCAAAATACATTTAACTAGACCAATTTTGAAAATTTTAAATTCATAGTTTAACAAAGTCTTAATTTTCAAGGAAACTTGGGGCAATTGTGGCATTATTTTTGACTGTGATTCTTAGAAATATTATTTAGGGTTACGGTTCCAAAGTTTAAATGAACAAAAATAATAAAAATTAACCACAATAACCGAAAAATGGTTACAGATTGACCAAATTTTTAGGTTTTTCTTAAATGCCCATATGTTTCAAACTGCATGGGATAGATTTTTTTTCTGATTTTTCTCATGATGTTTACAATCAATCCTGTCGCCCCGTTTCGGCTTGACGTTGAGTTCTGGGACACCCTGTATATTATAGAAATCTTCATGTTTTGTCAAGTCGTAAAAACCGTGCGAGGCAGGCCGGGTCCCTAGTATTTCTAATATTTAGAAGTGACAGAATTATCTTACCAATAGCTTGTAACAACTTGAAGTGGAAATGAATGGTTTCCTGTTACATAAATTAATTTGAAACTAGTAAAGTAGGTATTCATTAGAAATGTAACAGTGTGAGTAACAGGAACTGATATGATATCAGTTCTTGGTACCGACATCTAGTAGGCGTTCGGCAATTAATTAGTTGCTAGTTCCTAGGAATTTGTTGATTAGAGAAACAGTTGGGTAATAGTAACTACATACTTCTGCCTATTCCTTGATATGTAGTTCAGATGCAAAAGCTTGAGGAGATGGAGGAGCTCGTGGCTAAGTAATAACAACCGCAGGGGTCGATCCATAAGGTTAAGCTATGCTTGCCGGGCTCGGACCGTGGATGGGGGACCATCTTTACATACCGAGACTCATCCGTGCTTCGGAAAGCACGTTTAGCCGTTGGTCCCGGCTGTCATTCGTGGATCTTTGACAGTCGTTACGGATCGTCAGGAGCCCGAAAGTCTGACAACCAGTCTTACCAAGGGGTATCGTATTACCCAGTAACTGGGTTGTGGAGGTCAGATAGGCAGCCGCCCCATGTACAATACTGGTATTCAGCTGCATCCGGTTAGACTGGAAGACGACCCCAACATAGTTGGGAAAAGGCTAGGCAGATTGATTGATGCAGAAGCTTTCATATTTCGACGGAAATAAGGTACAATATTTTGGTCTGCGTTTGTCTTTTTAAAAGATCTTATGGAAAAGTTGTCATTTCCAAAATTTGCAAGTTAAAGTTAACCCACTTCCCAGAGTGTTCGATTGAGCTGAAATTTGGCATACGTAGGTATGTAACACAGTGACAATGCAATATTTTGGTACCTACCATCGAGCTGATCTGATGGTGGATCCGGAAGGTGGCCACAGGAACTCAGTAATAAAACGACGTAACCCTATCGAGTTTGGGCTGGTTTGATTCGTCTTGACAAGGACTTTGGTCCTAGAGGATATGCAGACTAATAAAAGCTTTTTTTTTTAATAATAAATACACTTATAAAAAGTTACCTACCTACATCTTTTGTTTATTTAAGTCTTTTTCGTATGTGACCTTTTACAGCACCTCCGGATACGATAAGTATTTTTAATTCAAAGGTGTGAATGGTTTCCTACCATAGATAACCTCCTGTTCCCTACATTCTTCCCCAGATCAGATACCATTTTTACATATCCACCTAAACTCTAACACACGGGCCTATTTCACGATGTCTTTTCAGACATCGTGAAATAGGCCCGTGTGTTAGAGTTTCGTGTGTTCAGACTTTTCAGTCTAAATAGCCACTACTTACCGAATAAATTAAAAAATGGAACAGAATTTGTATGAAATTCTCTGCCAAGTAAGTTCCTTCATACAAATTCTGTTCCATTTTTGAATTTATTCGGTGAGTAGTGGGTATTCGGACATCGTGAAATTGGCCCTTAGACTATTAAATACTCAGTACGTATGTAAGTTTTGTGTTGAAATTATTTACACAAATACAAATTGAAAGTACATACAAACTCACGCTTTCTTCCCATGGGGGTAGGCAGAAACTACAGAACGCCACCTGCTACGATCTTTACATACTCCTTTTGCTTCATTTACATTCATTCATCTGGTCATTGAAAGTTCAGTATTCAGTTACAAAACAACAAGTAAGTACCTACATACAACTAATTATGTTAGCAGGAATGTACTCAGACCAGCAACCTCTTAAGGGGTCATTGTACTCATTATTATGAACAACTTTTACTAGACCAAACTTGAAATCGCGAAAAAAAAATCAGCTGTTCGTACACTCATCTACAATAAACTCGTCAAAATGAAAGGTGCAACTGATTTTTTTCGGCCGGTCGGCATACTATGATGTAAATGTGTGCGTGAGACGTGTTTGTACAAACGATCCAATACTTACTGTGCTTCACTTTCGATGCGGAGTGCTTCTTTTTTTTCTAGTCCGTGGCGTTTACATACTTTTTGACATTTGATTGTCGCTGGCATGAGATTGCGACTTGAATTTGAACGCTTTTAGGTACGAGGATTGGCCTTCAGATCTATTTCAAATAAGTTTTCCATGAAAACACTTCCAATAAATGTTCAGGCTCATTACACGAATATGTCATGGCATTACATTTAATAACGTTATTACAACAGTAATATCAGTAATATTGAAATCTATACATGGAGCTATTATTATAAATTAACTTTTCAGGGCCAAGGTCATCGATAGACCAGTGACAATTCACGCTATCCTATAAACAATAAAACGAAATAAAAAAACAAAGATTTAAAAAAAAGAAAAACCCGACTGCAAAAGCACTTACTGAAGAGACAAACAAGCATTTTAATCTAATCCAATAACCTGAAATATGGTGTAACTTTTGTTCCCCCCCCCCCCCCCCCCCTGTATAGAATAGAATTTTTGTTTGTCTCTTCAGTGATGTGTGTTTGCATTGGGGTATTTTTGGTTTATTTTTAATATTTTCTTTTATGTCAAGCTTTTTATTTTTTTTATTTTTTTAATGTATATTTTGATATGACACCAATATTGTTGAAATTTATTAAAAAAAACCTCCCCCCCCCCGTTTTTGTATTTTCAAACAGAGCTGTCCTTTCAAACTGCATCGTGTGCCCACGCCTGCCAAACGTCATTATGTACTAATCAGCTGACCGATGCCAATTGGCTCCAACTCGTCCGCAAATTGAATGATAACCGATACTATAGTAACTATGGTGTACATTTACACAGTATGGTCTACTAAGAACTGAGATACGTACAAAATTCGATATTATGGAGACGTATGTCAAAGGATCGTTAGATAAATTCTAAAGTAATAAATGTCATACGCTCTCGTATTTCCTTGATTTCAAATAAACTATGGTTGAATCGGACATGACAGTTCAGGGAGCCCATCACTTGTGGAGGCTCTTTAACCCCCTTAGTAGTTTATAAAGATGGTGCATCAAAAGTGTTTACAGAGCATCGATAGGAGCAATGTCAGTGTGCCTAACCTTTTCCCAACTATGTTGGGGTTGGCTTCCAGTCTAACCGGATGCAGCTGAATACCAGTATTTTACATGGAGCGACTGCCTATCTGACCTCCACAACCCAGTTACTGGGTAACACGATACCCCTTGGTAAGACTGGTTGTCAGACTTTTGGGCTTCTGACTACCCGTAACGACTGTCAAAGATCTACTAATGACAGCCGGGACCAACAGCTTAACGTGCTTTCCGAGGCACGGAGGGGTCTCGATATGTAATGGATGGTCACACACCCACGAACCAACCGAAGCAAGCGACCTTCAATTTTACAGTCCGCCAACAGGCGGTTCAGATTTCATGAGTGGACGGACTTTCGGCGGACTGCATAATGTGTGAGGCCTGTAGCCACGAGCGCACCGATAGGAGAAAGATAAGCGTTTAATAACTGTAAGCTATTTCATTAACTTGTTAAGATTCTGAAATCGAACACACTTTCAGTGAGTTGTCTACTTTATAGCTGAAATGGATATAAACAATTTCTAAATTTCAAGTCAACATTGCAGCTTTCTGCTTTGTAAGTCTGTTGTATTTGTGAGTCTGCTGCTGACCCGACAGACGTTTTCCTGTCAAAATTTAAATGTCTTGAATTCATACTAAAATCTCATAGAAAAAAGCATCTTCAGTTTTTCCCGAATTTTTCAACTTTCCGGGCATGTATTCCAATATTTCTTTCCATGAAAACATTCAAACATTCGGACTGTTACGAACATTTTAAAACAAACAAAAAAAAAAAAGATAATCGGTCCAGCCGTTCTCAAACGATGCGCTTATCCAACGAAGAGGATTTCAATTGGTTGTTAGTGCCGTACCTCCATAAATAATGAATATCAAAAGAAAGCGATTACCTAGTCCTTTCCTTTATAACTAATTAGTTAAATCTTAAAATTATTCAACGTCTTACATAGTAACTATAGAATCTCCATGCATAGCAAATGGCGGCCACTTAACACCCACGCGACTATTAAATCACAAGAATTTTACGACTGCTTGTAAACTAACTGTGGTAACCAAGCTTGACTGTGTTGCAAGAGGAACTCACAGATTAGATGTCCTACATATACAGGGTTGCCAGATGTTCATGTGCCTGCGTAACAATGGTACCACAGAGTATATAATATATTTCCTACAGTTCCCCCATGCATTGCTCAATGGGTCATTGCCTTCTACAGATTTTCTTTTTGTATAGTACCTGTATCAAAATGTACATTTTGATACAGGTGAAGAATGTTTGCTATTGCATTCGAGGCGGAATTAACACCCGAGCCGTAGGCGAGATTGTTTTTGAACCAAGAACTGCAATAAAAATGTCCACGTGTATTGAAAAACGACGTTTTTCAATACACTTTAAGAAATAAAATAAAATAACGAAAAATATTTTTGTTATGAATTATTAGGAAACTATGATTTAAATTTTATTTTTTTTCCGCGCTTTGCTTTCGCCAGGTTAAATGAGAGGCAAAGGTATAAAGCCGATAAACAGCCTAATATGTAAAATAGAAAATTCAAATATTTTTCAGTTTAGAACACAAATAAATGTTAATTTGTTCATAAACGATTTTTTTATTGTAATAATCATGGTTTTTGATGATATTCTATTTGTAAACATTATTTAAATATTCAAAAAATATTAACGCCGTAAAGATTCTCTTTGCCGAGATTAAAAAAAAAAACATTCACCTCCTAATAGAGAGGACCGTCTCGCGCCAGTTTCATTTTGGCACTTGACACCGGCAAGTGCCAAAATGAAACTGACACGAGACGATGTGAATAGAGGCATTGAACCAATTTGGACCAAGTATAGGTATAGGTTATCTGTAGTAATTTTTATTCCCGCACTCGTGTTGGAAAATGAAAAATCGCACGCGTGTGAAATACATTGCATTGTGAACCTAATCTTAGTGCGATATGAACCAGTTTACGAGGAAGTGTATTGAAAAATATGTTCTATTGTCGATACCAGCATTCGGCTCCAGTATTTAGTATCGGCGCTACTGTATCGCAGAATTAAACTAAACACTTCGTAATCCTGGATACGATCTACCTCTATTACAGTCCAGCCGTTGAGAGAACGCGTTGTTGACATCTGTCAGTTTCATACCTACGAATATGTGTTTTGCTAGTTTGATCCTTATTACTGCTAGAAATTGTCCAATTGACAGGTATCAGGAACGCATTCTCTCTATGGCCGGACTGTATATTCTATTTCATCCGGAATGGCTTCGATTAATTAGATTGACGTCAAATTAAACACAGGAATAACAATACGCGTACCTAGCTCGTTCAGTAAATAAGCCCGACCCATCGATTCCATGGTAAAACCAGCGGTTTTGCTCAAACGTTCGCGATGACCAACTATATAAAGTTAGGCTGTGGAATAGCGAAGCGGAATATATTTTAGTGAAGCGCGTTTGTAATAGAACTACACTGGATTTATTTCGTAACGAATTTATTTTGAAATATTCCAACCGAGTTATTCAAATCAGTTGCGGATTTTTTATTCTATAAGGTATTGGAAAAATCAGTTTGTAAACTTATGTTTATACACGACTGTTTATCCCTGAAGGTTTAAGCAGAGGTGTACCTATAGTAGGTACACCCCACATGTACACCCACATATTGCCAGTTATGTCCCATATCATAGGGGGGAGAGCCTATTGCCATCAACCGGCCACAAATGCAGACTTCGGGCTCATCAATCAACTCAGCCTATCGCAGTCCACTGCTGGACATAGGCCTCTCCCAGGCTGCGCCACAACACCCTGTCCTCCGCCTTCCGCAACACCTGCGGTGCATACAGCTGGGGGGCATCTCACACTACGCTTACCAATACGCGGTCTCCACTCCAATACTCGTCTGCTCCACCGGCCATCGGTCCTTCGATAAACATGGCCAGCCCACTGCCACTTCAGTTTGCTTCGGAGTGCTACTGAGAGATTGTGCAATATCCCAATAACACTTTGCCCGACCCGGGAATCGAACCCAGGACCTTATGCGCAGCAGCAGCATTTACGATTTGACCAACTAGCTAGGCAGTCATTTTGTAGTGAGTCATATTTCGCGAAATACTGCAAATATTTATTTTCTCTAATTTTATTAACCAATAAATTAATAGGTGCATTAGTAGAAGAAGCTCAACTATACCTCCCGCCAGATAAACGAGCAATAAAAGTCGTTGACCCTCTACAAATGTATTCCAATATTTCATAACACGATCAAAACCAAACGTATCGCGGTAAGAGGCGTCCTTGACACGTGCACGTAGCATGTCTTTTTTTTGTTTGCATCTAAGTTTCGAGACCTTTTTTTTACAAGTGGGATTAATGACTTTTATTGCACCCTTATATATTCTGGCGTAAGGTATAGTGACGACGCCCACCGTAATGCGTGCAGTGCACCTTTCTGATTGGCTAATCGTTTTACCATAGCGTTTCATATATCATGCCGATACGTACGACAGAAGAAGATTAATGACATACTTTCCAAGTACTTAGGCAGCCCTATAGTAGGTAGTTAGGTAGTAGTTAGTGAATGGGCGTTTATCAGAAGATGTGTGCCATGTGTCTGTTTTGTATGAAAGCATTTAGAATGAGGGTATCTGTAAGACTGATATTTATGTTATTAAGGGTGAATTCGACCAAAATTTATACCCAGTATAAGTCTTAATCTTCAATTATATATTGAATTTTTGACAGTTTCTCTATACAAAAACTGTCAGTCGTCAATTTTATTCCACGGATAAAAGGTATTATCTGACTTTAGTCAAATAAGCCCTAAGAATGGTTGAAAGTAAAATAGACACGATTTTAATTAATGATGTAGGTACACACGGCTACACATCAAGCTATACATTTTAGTTTACACTGACCTCTCATTGTAAGGAAATCCTATACAAGAGATCAGCTTATACTGGAAATGTATAGCTTGATCTGTAGCCGCACGTATACATGTGCTATTGCTGAAATTCATTTTAGTTTTGAACGGCTTAGGGTGAATTCGATCAAACTTTTATTCCCAGTTTAAGTCTTCTTTCGAATAAATTTTAAATTTTTGACAGCTTTTCCATACAAAATCTGTCAGTAGTAAATTTACACCACCACCACCACGGATAAAAGATATCCGATTTTGGTAAAATTAGCCCCTTATAGACCGAAGTAGAAGGTCCTAATTAGTCGCATGTGATTATTTACACCTGCTATTAAATCTTTTCTCGTATCGATAAGAAAAACACACTCCTGAAATAGTATAATTTTTCAAAGAGTTCATTTTCATCATCGTCTTGTCAGTCTTGTCACATGAATAAAATCGTAAAACTAAATCGTCCATCGCCTGTCACTTTTAACGACAATCCAAAAGTAGCATTTCAAACAACAAAGCTTCACAGTCCATTTCAAGCGCTTTTATATCTGCAATTCTAAATGAAGACACACATCCTCTTCCTATTTTCCTAACTAACCCATTTACAGCCAAAACGTTACACCATTTATTTTTCCAAGCCGTCTAAACTTCCTATGACGACATCTTTAACCAGATTAAAGGAAACTTCACACGTTTATGCGGTGTCGCAAGCCTGGAGCGAAAGCCGTATTCGAATTTCGACACGCAACGCTCCATCTGGCCCAATTTAGACGCATCAGTTAACTGATGGATTATCCACGTCACTGTATCTATTTGCATTTGCGTATAAACATTGTGAAACGCAGCGTCTAACTAAATGTTTGTGTAAAAAGGTGCGTTGTTTCTGGGTCGTGTAGTTGTACTTTTATTGCGAATGTCTTATTTGAGAATATTGTTTTAAATTTTTACCATCAGTGTTCTCCTGTCCTTTTTTTTCAATTTGTTTAGGGCCAGTGCCTGTGTTAGTGCCAGTGTATTCTTCTTCCAAGCATCTCTAGCCATGTCTTCTGTCACACAATCCATCCAGCGTTTCTTTCGTCCTTCTCTATTATTCTAGCAATTCACATTCATTGATCGATAAGAATTTTATCGTGCTTTTTAGATTTCTCTGAATCTCCAGTAGGATTACGAAGTTATCATACAGCCTTTATGATGTAGTAATTTAAAATATTAGTTGCTTGGTAGTCAACATAATCTCAATTTCATTTAGACGACACAACAGTAATTTAGACTCTTGAACGAAAGGATAACTTTATCATAAGATTGTATTTAAAATTGAAACTATATTTTGGTAAAATAAACTTTATTACGTCACCACAAATTCTACTCTTACCTAGATTATCATCATCCTTACAAATTCGTCTCGCGTCTTTCCAGACCGTATTTAACTATTTACTATTAAGGGAGGTACTAAGATATTTAAGTTCCAGACCTTTAAAACTTTTACAGAAACTTGATATTTTACAAATAGTTCACCGTTCTCTTATTTGTAATGGGAAAGTTTATTCAATTATTTGTTTTTGGACAGCGATAAATTGTAAAACTTTAGATGCTCCAAGAATTTATTATTTAAGGCTTTTCCTTTATGACGAAAATTTTATGTTCGGTAAGTACAGACGCCAGCAGGTCACGCTTGACCTTGAATTTATTTAATAGTTTTTCATTTTTATCGCTATAAAGATGAAACACTATTAAAGAAATTTGACAGATTGTTGTAGCTTGATGTGCTGGCGACTGTACTTTATTTTAGAAATATTTTCTTAGTTTACAGGATAGTGTATTCAGTTCAATTCTAGGTATAGAAGAAGAATATAGCAAAAAAATGGAACTATTGCAAAAAATAAGCCATTGCTCTATATAATTTTTAGCTAGAAATTAAAGTTGCGTAGTGTCCTTTGAATCTTCTTTTGAAGACATCCTCACTGTCTATACTTATACTAGTAATTATAACCCAGTCAGTTTATCTGGTTGAGAATCCTTTATCAATAACTTGTAAGAGGGTAGCGAATTCGCAGAATAGGGATGATGACTAAAAACTTTTTTTTTGTCCGTCATACCTATACATTATTAAAAAAATATTGGACACGTACTTATATTTTTTCTTTTTTTACGTAATCAAAAGATTACGGCGATACATTGAGTTAAAATGTTGCATGACGTCACTACTTGATAGGTTTTATACGTAGTTTGTTATAGTTGTGACGTAGCTAGACCCACTCCCCAAATTTAATGCGTTTAATCCATAGAAATATAAAAACAGCTTTAATCAGAGTAATTTTTTATTAATATGATAAAGCAAAAAAATACGTGTCAAATATTTTTTTTATTATCTGACAACAAACTCCTCATCTATAACTCGGTCCTTAAGCCAATAGACCTACGGGATCCAATTGTGGGGCGTTGCCAGCAAAACGAACATACTCTGCCTGCAAAGAGTCCAAAGTGGTATCCTAAGATCAATAGCAAATGCACCTTGATTTGCTAGGGACGACGAAATCCACGATTATCTACAAATGCCATCAGTAAAGTCAGAAATCGAGCGGTACAAAAAACAACACAAGGCACGCCTAACCCTGCATCCAAAATCAGTAGTTACTGAACTGTTAAACCCGACAGCGGTGGTAAAAAGGCTGAAGAGGAACCACCTTCTATAAGTGGGAGGCGCGCGCAGCACTGGCTGATCCACCACAACGCCATTCGACCATGGAACGAATTCGCTTATGGTCCAACGACCGATTGCAAATGGAACTAAAAGGGGAAAAAAACAAAAGAATCATCTGACTGAAGGACTAAATAGAATTTTTTTTTTACCCAGGAAACATGATACATTTACCTATGTGAATTGATCCCAAGCTTGCAGTTAGGTATTGCAATCAGATAATAATCTATAAATATAGAAACTCAAAAGGAACAGTTCCAAGCTTGTTACCAAGAAAAGTAAATTAATTAATTTCAACCAAGGATAAGATGGCAGGAAAGTTGAAGCAACAACATCTGGAAACCAAGTAAACGCAACTGGGATGCATACTTCCTTGCATCAAAACCATCTACCATTTAAAGTCGGCCAACAAAATTCTGTTTTTTCTGTATTTCAGTATATTTGCCAAAACACGATGTATAATTCAACACGGGACGTAGAAAGTAGGCCGCAGAACTGACGAAGGTTCGTTCCCTTTTCCGACATGTTTCAAAATACAACGACTTCCATTTTGGTCGTTTTTTCCTGGATATGTAAAGTTGGACGGGCTGATATTGAAATGTTTTACGGATTGATGGATTTGCAGAGCTGTATAACTCGTAATAAAAGATTGTAGGCATGAGGGGCTCGTGGCTATATGTTAACAGCCGTACGCGTCGATACCCCTCCGTGCCTCGCCGTTGGTCCAGGCTGTCATTCGTAGATCTTTGACAGTAGTTACCCGTAACGACGTAACGACTACCTGTAGTCAGAAGCCCAAAAGTCTAACAACCAGCCTTACCAAGGGATATCGTGTTATCCACTTACTGGGTTGTGGAGGTCAGTCAGTTCTAAAATAATGGTATTCAGCTGCATCCAGTTAGACTGAAAGCCGACCCCAACATAGTTAGGAAAAGGCTAGGTAGATTGAGGCACGTAGTTCTTTTCTAGGAGTTTGATATCCTGTAAGCTCCTGTTTTCATGGAATCATGGACAGGTAGTTGAGGTTTAAGCAATGAGCTAGTTCTTTTAGGAGCACATCATATCAGACAGTATCATAAATGTTATAAATTCGTATATATTTGCTTTGCTTTTCTGGACATGTCTATGGAAATTTTGTTTATAAATGTTTCCGACCAACTGAACATTTCAAAAGTAAGTATTACCTACCGTAGATGTAAATGGTCTAATTCAAATAACTACCAGACGTACTGCAGGGTACTACTTGATTGATATCCCGACCAGTCGGACTCAGCGCTTTTCCTCCACATTTATTATGCGCACAGCCAAAGTGTGGAACTCTCTGTCAACATCTGCGCTCAATTCCACATATAACCCGTCTGCCTCCAAAGCAAGAGTGAACAGGCATTTTCTGGGCACGCTCGTTCCATCATAGACCTTATATATCGCTTTCTACCAGGCGTGATTGAGGTCAAGAACAGGCCCAGTAAGCAATTTAAAAAAAAACAGTTATGACTTTGGTTACGTTGTCGTTGTCTAACATAACCTAAAGGGCCATTGGCCCATGAGTCAGGGTCTCACAATGGCAGGATCTGTCACGGGTCGAGCTAAGCCAATGTGCCTGTATCCCCACCATCCCCACCCACCCCACCACCTCCACCCCATCATCCCCACCATCTACAGACCTTTTTAAAAGAGGACTTTTGGTCGAAAGGTGTGTCATATTTCGAATTTTCGACGTTACCGAGGACGTTTACGCGACACCACGCAGCGAAACACGACGCCGACGTTAAGTTTATAATTATAGATATAATAAGATTTATTATTATGTATTAGTTTATTATTATTGTTTTTAAGATAATTTTGTGTATTTTATCTATGGGCCTAGATGCCTGATAATAAAATGATTATGATTATGTATACCTGTAGCTGCACGTCCTATACCTTGGATCCGGTACAGGTACATTGCATTTACATTGCATTGGTACATGTGATTTTAATGTTGTTCTGTTATTTTGACTGCAATCTTTATTTTCGATTTGACGTTCTCTTGTGTTGATTGAAGGCATTTGTTTGATGAGGAGCTGGTGTGAACGAAAGACGTAAGTCTTAATAATTTCACTCACTTCTAGGCCATTACGTTCTATTTGAATAAAACTATCAGCCAAATGCATTACCGTCATACTCATATTCTAAGCTTCTCCCGAAGGTCATTTGCACTCAGCTTAATTAATTTCCACTATAGTTTATCAGCTGCTCTTCCACGCAAACTGATAGGAACAATTAACCGGCTTACCATTTGACATTTATGAAACATGCAACCTTTTGCTAGATAACGCACGGCATTATTATTACCTTACATTATTAACCAATCCGCGAGTGAACCGATCTGCTTTAAGCCAATTAGACAACTTCAGACGGCCAGCGTTAGCCAATCAGGGAACAGGATGTTAGTTAGGCTGCCTCGTGTCATTGTGTGTTGTTTGATATTAGTGCTTTTAAAGAAATGAATTCGTATGGCATGTGAAGAGGAGGGAGGAAACGCATGTGACTAAAAGAGTGATGAATATAAATGTTGATGGATGGAGAGGGAGAAGAAGGCCAAAGAAAAGATGGATGGATTGTGTGAGGAATGACATGAAAGAGGCGAATGATAGCGTGACCGTGGAAAGGAAAGGAAAGAGAAAACGTGCTGCGACAGCCCCACGTAACAAGGGACAAGGGCAGGAAGATGATGATAGCGGCGTTTCTGGACATTACTTTGTTATACTTTTATGTATCGTAACTTAAGATAGCCACAGACAATACAGTTAATATACCAATAGGTCTACTGGTTGAGAATAACACTTTAAAATTAAAACATCCAAGGCAGAATCAAAGCTGAGTTGAGGCAAAAAGAGCTTAGCTGGGTTGTATCGCCTAATGGCTTTTTGGCGTACTACTGCCTATAACTTACTCAAAAATATGCAAGAAACTTGCATGCCATTGTGCACGGCATGCAAGCTACTTACATACATACATACTTTCGCACTGTGTACTGTATTTGCGTACTTTTGTGCAAGTTACAGGCATGTAGTCCGACAAGTTTTCAACTTGGAAGTTCTCAAATCAGCAACCTGAGGGCCTAGACGAAGTAACATTCGATTAGCGACGACGCTAGTAGAAAAGCCAAAAAATGTATGGGGTTGACAGCTATCGAAATGTCACGTGATCATGTCAATGTCACTTTGAAGCTGTAGCGATTGTACAAATAGAATAGCTTCGAAGCGAATGCCATTTGTCTAGACTCTGGTCAGCGTAGCAAACCTTAGTTCTTATAAATTTTATCTTTGCAGTATACGCCATCGTCTTATAATGCACTGTGACTAGATCCCTTCTACTCTATTTACACTATGATTAGTGTAAATGATAAGGAGTTAAATTTAGAAGTGTTTACAAAGATCTTTACAACTGCTAAACACACATGGCACTTGATTGTATGAAGTACGCATTGTACTTACCTTTATTTATTTAAGGCGCTACTGTAAATGGTTGTATTTCGGTGAATCTTATGATGTTGAATTTTTTTTTGAATCCGTAATTTGTCAACTTTACCTACAAGAAGATCCCAGAGCCGTCAGACTTTACTTATTTTCTGATTAACAATATATAAAATTATTTTTAGTATATGCGAAACCTGCATATAGTTTGTTTAGAATAAATAACTGAATCGATTCCAATAATTTTTATACCGTGTTATATTTTGCCCCGAAAATCTTTAAAAAAGGTTACAATATGGACACCGAGCGGCGAACACAAGTTACGGCAGGTCACAGCGGTACTGGGCACGGGCGCACAGCGGGCACCGCGTGGTGATCATGTTTTTGTACGGACAACCAGGTAACATAACAAGCTTATAACATTGTGATTTGTCATGATACAGTTTTGAAATTTTGTACATAGATTCTTTACATTAAAATACTAGACACGTGTTTCGGGTTTCGCATATACTAAAACTAATGTTGTATATGGGATAGAGTAGTGTTAGTATGTACTTTGTACATTACTACAAAATACTTTGAACGTACGCATACCTGCTAGCTTGGGCCGACGGCCAAATGTTCAGGTATTGAGTAAGTAATAAAGTTACGTAAAATTATTACTCACTTTTCTTAAAGTCAGACTTTGCTGATTTTTATGTATGCTTTACAGAACATTGTTAATAATTAATAATCAATACTGCCAGACACTTCCCGTCGTCGGTTTTTTCCGCCAGACTCTATAAGATTTATACGAGTATAATGTTGATACTTAGGGAACTATTTGTTGTAAGCAGCCAGACCAATCGTAGCTGCCAAACGTCCCCTAGATACAATTAAAAGGCCGCTGTTAGTATGAGCGCGAGCGTGATAATTACAATTTATCTGTAACGGTATTTGACCCCGCACTCCGGCTCCGCTAGCAACAACTAAACGTATTAGCACAGATATTAGGTAAGATTACCTCCAACACAAGTATTAACATGTACCTAACAAGTTACAAGTACCTACCACTTAATGTTTCACAGACCTAGGTTTGTATTTGACGAGCTTTATACCTAAAGGTTAGCTATGTTCATGAATAGTTGAACACTCTTGAACTTTATCGTCTTACCCTTTGATTTTCAGCCGTAAACTGCAGTTATTACGCTATAAGTAACAGGTAAGCTATTCAGTGGTTCTAGGAATGGTTTAGGGCCTATTTCACGATGTCCGAGTAGCTACTACTCACTCAGAATTTATTGCCAAATTATTTGCCAAGTAAGTTAATAGGAACTTAATCGTAGGTGGTGAAACACGCTCTACCCAGACTGGAGCGGGCCGGGGCTGCCTTGAAGCGGCTCCTGCCCAATCTGGGGGGTCCAAACGCCTCCTACCGGAGGCTTTACACGGGAGTCGTGCGGTCCATGGCCCTTTACGGAGCGCCGGTGTGGGCGCGTTCCATGAGACTGCGACCAGCCCGCCGGTTAAACGCGTCCCAGAGGGTCATGGCCATCCGGCTTGTCCGGGGATACCGCATGGTCTCCTGTGAGGCGGCGAGCCTTCTTGCCGGATTACCGCCATGGGATCTGGAGGCAAAAGTCCTCGCGCACGTGTGGGAGTGGCGCGAGGAGGCGAAACGCCGGGGCGTAACTCCGCTGCCGCGAGAAATCACGGTACAGCGGACAGAGCTCCGGCGGGATCTCATGGCGACATGGTGAGTGCGATTGTCGCAACCCAGCGCTGGGCACGCCACAATTGCGGCGATAAGTCCCCTCTTTGAGGAGTGGTTGGAGAGGCGCCACGGCGTCCTCACCTTCCGCCTGACGCAGGTCCTCACCGGACACGGTTGTTTCGGGAGGTTCCTGTTTCGGATAGGGCGGGAGGGAACTCCCGGGTGTCACCATTGTGTGGATCGCCCGGAGGACACGGTGGAGCATACAGTGGAGTTCTGCCCGGCTTGGGCGGAGCACCGCCGTGTTCTCACGGAGGCGATCGGCGGCGGCGATCTCTCGCGTCCAAACCTGGTCCAGGGCATGGTGCGGAGCGAGAGTGCATCGGAGGCCATCACCTCCTTCTGCCAAGCAGTAATGCTCGCGAAGGAGGAGGCGGAACGCGTGAGGGAGAGGCAACAGCCGCGCCCTCGCGCCCCTAGTCGCCGCAGGAGACGCCCTGGGCGGCGGGAATCTATCGCCGATTCCCGGCCACCGTAGGCGCGGGCTCGCGGACGACGGGTAATGGGCAGCTCGCCGTCCGGTAACGACCAGGCCCGGGTCGACGGCGCGTTGTGTTCCACGCGCGCCTCAAAGAGATGTCAGCAGTGACGGGATCCAATAGGGCCGATGCCGCTGGGGTCGCGGGTTGTTCGAAAGAGATACCGTGGCCCTGGCACGGGCAACTGAAGGAACACGGATGGGTTTTAGTCAGTAATACTCTGACACGCCCTCCCGCTCTGCCCAGAGCGGGAGAAGTCATTTGATGATTTCCCATACACAAAAAAAAAAAGTGAGTAAGTAGTGGCTATTCGGACATCGTGAAATAGGCCCTAAGTGATATATAATTGCTTAACACACAGCAGCAAATGCCTTTCATTTTGACAGTTCAACAACATTCATTGCGTTATTTACTTTGTTGAGCAGACAAATTTTTCATATGAAGCAATGGATTAGCAATGTCCTTCAAAACTATTATATTGATAGTGTGTTACGCAATTAGGGTGCTGCTGTTTTAGCGTAGTACTTACAACGTCTAAGGCGCCTGTCACACCGGCGCCGCCCGACGAACAAACTGGCGGTCAACGATGTTCTTGCTCCAGAAACGAGATATACAACATCGTGAGGAAACCGGCATGAACCTAGAACCAAATAATTGGAAGACATGTGAAGCGTGGTGGATTATGGCCCACTCCCTCTCTATGAGATGAGGCCTTTGTCCCAGCAGTGGGAGCGTTATAGGCTGATTATATATGCATACACAATATTAATTATTGATCGCTGGCTGTTCACACCGCACGCGCAGGCGAGTAGTTAGTAGTAGTAGAGTTTTCATGATCCGTTTGTCGCAGCGACAAGAGCTATCAAAGAGAGTACTCGGTCAGTTAAGCTCGCTTGGTGGGCAGAACACTCGCTCAGAGACTCACGTTTGATACAAACGCATACCAGCGAGTAGTCGCTCGTCGCCGTCGCGCACACGCGCTGTTCTTTTCTCGTCAACTCTTTTTTAGTTGTTATTAGCTCAACTCGCTTCTCGTTAATCGTCGGCGGTGGGACAGGTGCTTCAGCAATATTTATTGGATGGGCAGCTTAGTCTCAAAAGTAATCATACATTTTGAATAATTGTTGGGATTCTAATGCTATGGTCTAGCTCAGTCTAGCTAGTGCTGCAGTCGTTATTAAACTGTTTGAATAATTGTTGAGATTTCTAATGTCTTTGAAGGTCTGGCTACATTCGTATTCCGTAAAAAAATGTCCTCTGCCTTCAACAGGCATTTCAGAGTTATCTGTAAAAAAATTACAAAGAAAATCAGTGTCTTCATTTTCGGAACTCGCTATATCTGTGGGTCTACCATAAAATTACTTAGGAGTGTTGCCAGTTTTTGGATGCCATCAACGTAGTAAATAAAAGTTGCACTAACTTATTAATAATTCCCCCACAATCCTGCGGTACCTATCTTACAGTTCATAATATCTTCAAGAAGAAGGAGCAAAACCCCACATTTCCACACTAGTTGGGAATTTAACTCGATGCAAGAGCTAGGTGGTCGTTCATAAGCTCTAATCAGCTTGGCTTTCGTTCTCAAAGCTATTCTTTATAAAGCTGCTTAACTCTTAAAATGTCGATTGTACACCATGTGTACAGATAACAATAGAATTTCAATTGTGTCTGCTAATTGGCGCGCGACGGGTTAATAAGCGTTTCTTTACCACTCGTGTTACTTAGCTCGGTAGGACTAGGCTAGAACTTATTGCTCTAGAATAGTGTGGGAGGACTAATATATGGTTCTACTTAAGCTAAGTTTACTTTGTGATGCTGTGAGGGTAGGTGTTCATTTGTTTTTGTTTGGGTACCCTCTCGTTTATTTGCGACTGTATGTCTTTAAGAGCGCTATCACAATTTCTCTTGTATTTGAGCGTATGACTCGAGTTTTGATATGTGATTGTGGTTTTGTTAGAGCCACAAAATTAAAAAAAAACATATGCCCAAGAAAGCTTGATTATTATTTATTATTGATATCTTTTGGGAGTGTTCTAAATAAATATTTCAATTTGTTTACAAAAATCAGTAAAAACCTTGTCTCTGCAATGGATGTTTCATAAAATTTTACTTTTGGACATGTTTTGATGCTTTGTTACATCGAAGATATAATAATTTAATCATTTAAAAAAATGACCTTGGAACAACTGTATCTTCAACTTTGGAGTGCTCAATTCAGTTTTTTATGTTTCATACAGTAATACACCAAAAATAATTCCGTAAACCATCTCTGGTTTACGGAATTATTTTTGGTGTATTACTGTAAAATATAATTTCGGACGAAAAATTGTCAGTAACTCTCGTTACTGACAATTTTTCGTCCGAAATTATATTTTTTATCTACGAATGTATAATCCAAATTCATACAAAATGTATTTAATAAATAAAGTTACTATGTTACCTTGCTTGATAAAAAAAATTAGTCTATTTAAAAGTAAAAATCAATGTAAATCTCGGGACACGCGGTCTTTAGCTTTAGACGCCGACGCATCGCATTATGTAGCAATTTAGCAGTTGTGATTACGTTTATTTTGAGTCATATCATAATATTTTTTTTTTGTTTATAGTGTGCAATTTCAATTTATGAAAAAATCACGGTCAAAATGTAATAGCGCCCTTTAGGCGTCAATAAACGACTTTTAATGATTTTAAACTGAAGATCACGTCTATACGAGAAGTATTAATGATTTGGAAAAAATATATGTTGAATAAGAGCATTTTCTTAATAACTAAATATGTGAATATTTTGGACTATGTTTATTTTACATAGTGTAATTACTTTGTAAAGTTATGTCTAACGGGGATAAAAAACTGAGAATCACGCAAATACTATCAAGCGTATTTTTATGAAACTTTCACCATTTTAAAGTTAATTTAATTATTTATCTTTTAGTATTGGTGTTTTGATATAATATCTGTTGTTTTGTGTATAATAAATGAATAGTGCGTCTAATTTGGGAGAGCAGCGATCCTTGATGGTCCCAGTTCTATAACTGAGTGGACGTACGAGTACGAGTACGACGCGTTGCATGAGCCACAGAACACCCAAGCTATGCTGTCCCTTTTTTTTTTTTTTGACGCTGAGAATTGCTTTATGCATCCCCGCTCGTGGGGGACGAGACGGGGTATGTGGGACTCCTGTCGGAATGACAGTATACCCACTAAAACTCAGCAGTGTTCCCACATCGCCGTGATGGGAGGGCCATGGGAAACCGGCTCAGCCTTTACTTCCACAACCCTCCCGGCGCATGCCCGCCTAGCTGGCGGGCCCCGCATGCCCCTCGGGATGGGGGGCTACGGGAATGACCGGGAACACCTGGCCATTCCCGTCCGACACTGGTGGGGGCCTGTGCAATACAGGCAAGGATGCCCCCACACCCGTTGCCTGCTGGCCCCCACCTGGGAGGAGTCGTCTGCTCCGACCCCTCCTCCGCCTTCGGAGCGGCGCCGCGTGAGGGTCGTCCTCCCGCGCGCGCTCCGCCGCCATTTCGGCCGCAGAGGATAGGGAGAGCGGCCGACGTCATACCGACACTCCTCTTCCCCTGCGGCCCCACCGCGTCCGCCATCAAACGGTGGCGGCCCCGTCAAGGCCGCGGAAGGTAGGGGGAGCGGCGCACCGCAATGCCGGCACTCCTCTCCCGCCGCGGCCTCCAATCCTCAGCCGCGATGCCTCCCATAAGACACCGCGGCCCGCCTCAGTTGCGGTGTCGCCCATACGGCCACCGCAACCTACCCGCTGGCCGCTACGTCGTCGGCTTTCCCGTAAAAGCCCTGACGAGCGGCCCCCGCCTCGGGTTCCTCTTCGCTTCACCGTGGGTGACCAAGCCACGGCTACTGAGCCCCCCCGCCTCGACAATGCGGGAACCCTCCGGGGGGGAAGCTATGCTGTCCCTACCACTCAAGGCCGTTGGCATATAACTCCGTCTTAATTTGTTTGGTATTAGACATCTATAGGTAGGTAGTACATACATCATCTATACTTATTTATTATAAAATAAAGTCGCTTTTCGTGTCAATCTGTGTGGTCGCGTTGTTCTTTTTAACCGACTTCAAAAAGGAGGAGGTTCTCAATTCGTCGGAACCTTTTTTTTTTTATGTATGTTCCCCGATTACTCGAAGATGGCTGGACCGATTTGGATTTTTTTTGTTTATACATCACAGTTGGTCCCATATAAAATTGATTAACTTTGCTTTGGTAGTTTTTGAGTTAGCTTCAATAATACGTATTTCTTCCTCACTTTTATATGGATGATGTTCTAGTTTGTTTTGCAGGTAGTGGTATTAGAATTTGTGTGGAGTAGGTACACAACTTAAAAGTGAAAAATAAAAACTTTTTTACAAAAAAATACAACCGACTTCCAAAAACAACACTACAAAGTGAAAAATATGTAACTTTGATTTCGGAAGTCGGTGGCAAAAAACGAAAATACATTTAACTAGACACCTACTTTCGAAATTAAAGTTATTTTTCACTTTGTAGTGTTGTTTTTGGAAGTCGGTTGTATTTTTTTGTAAAAAAGTTTTATACTACGCAGCGGATTTTGTTGCGGTTTTCACTATCATTTAGAGAATTTATTCCAGAAGGTTTATATGTATAACCACTCGCGCGACACTTGCACGAAAGTGAGCCCGAACAAAAACGAGGATTGTCCGAGTGCACGAAAGTGAGCCTGAACGAACGCGCGCGTTCCGACTCACTTTTTTTTTTGTAATTTTGTGCGCGGACCCACCCTCTGATTTTGATGGGGTTTTCACCATAATTTAGAGAATTTATTCCGGAAAGTTTATGTGTACACTACATTACTATTAAACTTACATATAATAAAGAATTCTCAATGTTTTGCAAGTCGTAAAAACCGTGCGAAGCAGGTGCGGGTCGCTCGCTAGTAAAGATTTACAAGGTGTAATTTAAATAAAGCACAACACAATCTCTTAAGGGGTCATTGTACTCATCATTATGAACAGCTTATTTACTGTGGGACCAAACCTGAAATCGCGAAATAAAAATCAGCAGTTCCCTACATTTATGTTCGCATAACTCGTCAAAATGTAGGGAACATCAGTTTTTTTTTCTCAGAGGTTGTGCGTTATTCAAATTACACCTTGGTGTAATGTTTTCGTTCACTTACTCACGTATTAACGACTAGTTTGGGATCATTTAAATCGTTTAGTTTTGTAGTATATTACACAAAGTTTGTACTGACTAGGTACGACTTATACAATTATATTATTCCGATTTTTACGACCTGGTTGGATAAGTTTGGTCCTAGTAATCGGGACACTTGGACCTAAAGACCACGTCTCTATTCCCTTCAGCCTGTATACAAGGTGCAAATAAACATCTGTGGCTATC
The DNA here is from genome assembly GCA_946251885.1 of Cosmia pyralina. NCBI lineage: Eukaryota > Metazoa > Arthropoda > Insecta > Lepidoptera > Noctuidae > Cosmia > Cosmia pyralina. Next base: position 21,519,098 of record OX276354.1, read on the forward strand.
CAGGTGTAAGTACACTCGCAGACAGAGTTGGTTGAACGCCTGTAGCGACTATAATCCCTAACATCGTAGTACAGTCGCGTGCTATATAAACATAAATACGTCAGTCTGACATATCACGCGAATTGTTTACAAACACAGGTTTACATGATAAATAGCATAGCGACGTAAAATGATAATGGTAACACGTGTCAAATGTTTACACCAAGTGCCTAATGTAACTAGAGCTGCAGTGAAAATGGGAACTGGATTTTTGTAACGAAGCCGCGACGTAGTCAAATGTCATGTATATGCCTTCTCCTCGGTCTTCTTGGCAGTAACACGGCCTGGATTTTCGGCAGTACACCACCATGAGTGATCGTCACACCGGAGAGCGGGACTCGGGATGATCCAGATCTTCGTGTTGTATTTCGCAGCTGAATACGAATGGTAATATTAGGTCTTTATTACCTATGAAAATATCGTTTTACATAAAAAAAATCAAACAATTTTTTTTAAAAGAAACATTGTCGGTGCACTTTTGCCATTTTAATGAAAGTTCGTTGATGCCTCTGCAATAGATGAATTCTTTAAAGGCGTTTTCCACCTTCTCGTTGGATTTGAAATTATTCCCCGGGGCTCATTGTTGAGATTAAAATTTTCGGATGCGATCAAACCAAAAACGCACCGTGCGTTCACTTGCGGTACGTTGTCTAATACACGTCGTTAATATTGCGTGCTGGCTGCATTGGTGCCACGACGGAACTTGTATTCGAAAATAGCGCGCTAGTTCGATTTTTCCATTCCAGAAATCAAAGAAAAATCGAACGGCGGGAAAACAAATGAACAACAGATTTTTTTTTAAATATCATTACATTATAAAATAAATTTGAATTTGGAATTCTAAATAGAATGAAAGACATTGATCTTCACACTAGCCGGTATCAAAAATCGGCCATTTCATAGGTAAATACCTATTATAATGTTGAATCTGACCGTCTTCCTTTTACATGCAGCTCTATGTGATGTGTCAAGATAAACTGGATGCTAAACAAAGATTGAACTGTTGTAAAGATATATAGATGTCACGGTACTGCGCTGGACATCAAAACTTAAGGCGCAATTAGGGGACTGCACGACGTTTGCTAGTGAACTAATTGTTTTACTTAAGTAGACATGTGTCGAGACTGAAATCACTCTATAGTCGTGTAAAACATGCGCAGTTGTGTGCAATCAAAACCTTACAATGTTATGACTTTCTGGCTTGCAGGATTTCATATTATCATATTAGTAGGTAAAGTCCAATTTGTAGGATACAATAAACCCAGGCGGTCTTATTACAAATTGAGGTATTTCTTCTGTCATGGTTTAAACTATCGAGCCAGTTTTTCTAATAAGAACCTACTGTGATAGAAATACAGTTCTTTATACAAAACTGATAACTTAGTCCGGTACTAAGTTGTCAGTTTTGTAATACTGTGTCGGAGTAAAGTTCGAAATTCAAAAAACGGTCCATAGTTTAAACCTGGGTTTGAAGATGAACATTGTTTTGTAATAAGACGGACAAAGTTCTTTTTGTCCCGAAATAAAAGCATTTTTTAAATTAAATTGTGATTGTCAACTTCAGGGGGGAAGCTGTGACAGCCCGCAAAATTCAAATTTTCTTGCGTTTCTTGCAATTTGCAGGTCCGTGTCAGGTTGTATCTTGACCAAAATATGATAAGTGACAATAAAAAATATGTTTTTACATAATTTTAACCATAAAAATCATCAATACATCTCTCTAAGTTAGATTTCGTCTGGATTCGTCTGATTTCCGAAATCCGATCAATCCGGATGAAGTCTAACTCTATCTAACAGAAATATAAATAAAAACTTTTTACAAAAAAAAATACAACCGACTCCCAAAAAAGCACTGCAAAGTGAAAAATAACTTTAATTTCGGAAGTCGGTGTCTTTGGTTTCTTTTTAGTTTCATTTTTTGCCACCGACTTCCGAAATTAAAGTTATTTTTCACTTTGCAGTGTTTTTTTTTGGGACTCGGTTGTATTTTTTTTGTAAAAAGTTTTTATTTTTCACTTTTTAGACCACTAAAAAACTGTCTTAATCGAGATATCTTATCACCACCCGTGAAATACTTATTATCATTGAGAAGTTCCCGTGGCCATCTGTGGTCTTCTTCATCAGTTCCACTTCACCATATGCTACTTTCTGAATGCAAATGCTTGATTTGTTGATGAAAATACCAAAATCGCTATATGTATGCCTATAATTTTTGAGGAGTTCCCTCAATTCCTCATGGATCCCATCATCAGAACTGAATTTTGATAAAAATGGGACCAATCTGGAAGTATATCATTTCCAAAGAATAAAAGAATTTACCAAATCGGTTCATAAATGACGGAGTTCTGAGGTAACAAACAAAAAAAAAAAAAAAAAAAGAAGTACAACCGAATTGAGAACCTCCTCTTTTTTGAAGTCGGTTGAAAAACACTTCTTTCTTATGGGCTATCGTATTACCCAGTCACTGGGTTGTGGAGGTCAGATAGGCAGTCGCTCCATATAAAATACTGGTATTCAGCTGCATCCGGTTAGACTGGAAACCGACCCCAACATAGTTGAGAAAACGCTAGGCTGGACTAGAATGGTCCAGAATATATAATGTTCCCACTGCTGGGACACAGGCCTCCTCTCGGTGTGAGGGAGTGTGCCATAATCCACCACGCGGGCCCAGTGTGGGTTAGTGGATACCAGTCGTCATCGTAATTATCTTGAACAATTCCGAGCTTAAATCGATTATTAAGATTACATTGTTCACTTGTATTTTTTTTTTCTTTTCAAAGTTGAATGAACTGCCATTGTTTCATGTTTAATAATGGGAATAGAGAATAGAGTAATTGGGATAGAAAAAACGCGCTACATTTGACGTGTAAATTGTTAATTACTTAATTGGTATGATTAATTAAGAATGTAAGCGTCGAAACTACACACCCACAAAAAATACTTGATACATCATAACTTTTCAGTCTATTAAGTGCTTTGAATAATTTAGGTATATTGTATGAATGTAGATATTCCGAATGAAGGCTCCCGCAGACACACGCGATGCTGCGCGACGCGATTATCAATCAACTCAGCCAATCGCAGTCCACTGCTGGACATAGGCCTCTCCAAGGTTGCGCCACAACACCCTGTCCTCCGCCTTCCGCATCCAGTCTGACCCAGCCACTTTCTTCAGGTCATCGGTCCATCTAGCTGGGAGGCGTCCCACACTACGCTTACCGATACGCGATTATGGTAGAACCATTTCCATAGCATGAAGATTTCATAGACATTGTTCTACAAGAGACGCATCGCGTCTGTCATAATAGGTACAGTACGACAAAACTTAGGTGTAGCATAGATTTGAAAATTTGCATTCGTTCATTTCAATTTTGCGAATGTATTTGGATAAATGACTTAACAAGTGTAGGAAATGGTTACACAGCCACACCACGACACCGTTGAGTTTTTTAGTGAAACGTTTATTGCTAGCCAGTTACAGTTACAGATAGCACGAAGGTTAGGCATACTCGTTGAAGCCGTGACTGCTGGCTGGCTGTGTGACTCGCCGCTCGAAAGCTCGAGGAAGTGATGATGATATCGTCAACGCTGCGCTGACATTCATCACATCGGGGTCACCAGTATAGAGGCATGAGGAACAGGGTGTAAAGTTCACTCATCCTCCATGGACAATGGAGGATCCTCCGACCAGACGGGTGTTGTGTCTGGTGGGCAAGTGCTCGACGGTTTATGTCCAAGCTAGTCGCGCGGTAAACTCTAATAGCGCGATGCAGGATTTTGCTTGACGTCAGTCATTGTGATGTGTAGTTCGTATGTGGCGATGTAGACACACAAGTTATTGCGTATGCGTAAAGATCATTTTCGCCTAAAGCAGTGATAAAGATTGGTGATGTTGAAGGCTCACTCAGTTCGGATCGTGATCGGTTTTACGAATTTTGCCGATGCTACATGTGAGTTATGTCGTACCTACTATTGCTTAATTCTGATTCTGACATTTCTAACAATATTTTTTGTGGAATTCCTATCAATAAATTTTTCATTTTCAAAATATACATAACATCACGCCTATAATCCCCAAAGGGTTAAGCAGAGCTGTACTTAATAGTACACCCACATTTCACCAGTTATGTTTAACACGCTCAGCGCCAAGCCTTATATGCCAATACCACCCAAATTTGACCTTTCTGAAAAAAAATTTTTTTTTGACCTAAAACCATCTAGATGTTATAGCGGATAATTTTTTTTCTACCCCCACCCTTCCCAACCCCCTCCCTCTAGTGTGTATCTTTTTTGATACACTGGCCTGTGAAAATAGTTAACACCCAAAACTTTTTCATAGGCCATGTGTGCAAAAAAGATACACAAAATGTATAAATTTATAATTTATTCTTATATTGTTTTAGATATGCAAATGGAGCAGAGAAAAAAGAAAGAAGCGAATGAGAAGAGAATTTTGGAATAGAGATAGTTTTTCCATAATTTTCTTCTCATTTGTTTCAGGAATATGTAATAAGAGTTAGTAAAGTGAATAACAACCGAAAGACGCGTTAGAATATTGTAAAAATGGATTATAGTAGTGATGATTCAATGGACGATCCCGATTTCTGTCCCAGTACAGAAGATGACGACGATCCAAGTGAATCAGATAGTGGAAATGAAGCTTGGAATCCACCAGCTACATCAAGAAGAATGTCAACATTTTCAGAGGATCAGTTACCTGCACTGCCAAATATACATAGACGAAGAACTCCACGCATAAGAACAATGCCATCAGACGATATAGCCAACCTTCCAAGTACTTCTGGAACTACCTCAGGAGAAATATCAGAGTCTGAATGGGTCAATCAAAAAAATCAAAATATAGAATGGGAAATGCCAACTGCAGATGATCCAGAACCGATACCGTACACTGTGCCTTTTTCAGGAATGAAAGATATTTACACGGGCATCTTGGCAACTGCAAACCCTGTTGAATACTTTGAACTTTTTCTGACAAGAGATATTGTGGAGCTCATTGTTGAACAAACAAATCTTTTTGCTACACAGAACCTATTAGCTAACGACGACGTGGGTCCCGAAGCTCGAGCTCATTCTTGGTATCCAGTCACTGCCGACGAGATGATCAAATTTTTGGCACTGATTGGTTGGATGGGATTGGTCAAACTGCCTGCTATAAAAGACTACTGGAGAGTTCATAAGCTTTACGGAGTTCCATTGGCAAGGACAGTCATGCCAAGAAATCGCTTCGAGCTAATATTGAAATATTTGCATTTTTCGGATAACACTGAAGCAGATACTGAGGACAGGTTGTTCAAAATTAGAGATGTGCTTGATAAATTTATTGAGAACTATAAGAAAATGTACACCCCGGGCAAAGACATCTGTGTCGACGAATCTCTTATTCCTTGGCGCGGAAGATTGATATTTCGCCAATATATACCTAATAAAGCAGCAAAATATGGTATAAAGGTATTCAAGCTCTGTACTGAAAAGGGTTATACCTGGAACCTATATGTATATTGCGGTAAATCAAAGGAAAAAGAAGTCGATGTTTCTGAAAAAACCGTTATGACTCTTGCAGAAGGTCTTCTTGACGAAGGAAGAACAATCTTTACTGACAATTATTATACAAGCGTCCCGCTAGCATACAGACTACGACGCCGAAAAACCCATCTTGTTGGTCCAACCGAAAACATCTACCAAAAGATGTCATTGCCGCTAAACTGAAAAGAGGGGAAATGAGCTGTAAGCAAACCAAAGATGGAATTGTAGTCTTGAAATGGCGCGATAAACGAGATGTGAGAATGCTCTCAACAAAAACATCTGGCCTCAAGACAGTGGTCACCCAAAGTAGAAAAAGGATACCTATAATCAAGCCAGTAATTATCAACGACTACAACAGCGGCAAAGCATCGATCGATATTAGTGACCAAATGGCTACATATGGCAGTGCTTTGAGACGTTGTACTAAATGGTATCGTAAGCTGTTTATTGAGGTACTATGGGGAACAAGCCTAGTCAATGCCCATTTTCTTTATAATAAATATTCCAACAATAAGAAACTGACAATCACAGAATTTCGAGAGCAAGTTATTACAGGATTACTTGACGGAAATTCTCAATCCCGTGTAACAGAATCCGGACCATCGACTTCAACACCAAGAAGAGCCTCAGGAAATATGAAGCACTATCTTGTGAAGAATATAGTTGGAGAAAGGACAGTTCGCGGGCGTTGTTCAGAATGTTACAAAAAGTACGGAAGGAAAGGAATTGAAGTAAATGGCAAAGTAGTACGAGCGTCACAAGTTAACACAAAATGTTTCACTTGTGATGTAATAATTTGCAAAACTTGTTTCAATAATACTCACTAACTATAAGATTACTTTCTCTTCATCAAACCTTTGTTACATTTGATTTTTTTATAATAAAAGTTCTACATTCAAAATAATTTTACTGTTTTATTTCTTTCCCATACATTTTGCTTCATAATTTCCAAAAAAAATTACCAATCCCAACCCCAATACACCAGAAAAATCCCCTAGGCCAGAGCAATATTTTCGTAGTATAAAATGTATAAAAACGTGCGCGTTAACGATACACGAGGCTAAAGACTGGAATGGTGTGCGTGTATCGAAAAAGATACACAAGTGTTTGTACAGTGTGTATCGAAAATGATACACATGGCGCTGAGCGTGTTAAGTCCCATGTAATAGGGGGCGAGTCACAATCCAGACTCCGGGCTGCTACTGACAAATTCCAGATGGGAGAACTCAATAACACTTTGCCCGACCTGGGAATCGAACCCAGGACCTCATGCTCAGCAGTAGCGCTTGCAACCACTAGACCAACGAAGCAGTCTTATCTAGGTATTTATATCAAAAACAGAAGTCCTGACTGACTCATCAACGCCCAGCCCAAACGCTTGGACTTAGAAAACTAAAATTTTGCACAGAGGTTCCCTTTATAATGTAGACAAGGAATAAGGAAGGATTTCCCGTGGGATATTTTCCGACAACCACGCGGGCGAAGCCGCGGGCAAAAGCTAGTAAATTAAGTATAAACTTTAGAAGCTAATACCGATAATGCTTCGCGAAAATTCTATTTGCTTCATGGTATGTTTCAAATCGGTACTTACTAAATATTTGCTTTAATTTTCGTTGTTTTTCTTACAACCTTTGATCAAGGAGCAAGCAATAACGACTTTATTATATTTTATGTTTAGTTTAATATGTTTATGCTAATAGATTTATTTCTATATACACCACTAATTTTTAATTAGTACAAATACTTAAAGGGCTTATTAGAGAAGGTCTTGTTATTATATATACACTTCTGGACACATCTTTTGGCCCACCTTGTATTTTCAGTTTCGTTTGGTCCTAGCTAAAATTTTATATTAGGTCGAGCAAAAAGTTTTTATGCAGTTTTGAACCTGGCACATTCACAATTTCATTCAATAGTCTTTTTTTGAATTTCGAACACAGAATTTAAAGAAACAAAAGACAATTTGGAGCCTGTTTGTTGATATCAAACAATCGAATACTAAGAAAACTTGGTTTTATTGGTTTACTTGGATTTAATTCTTGAAAAAGTGATTGATATCTTTGGTTTTGCAACAAACATTACTTATTCTTAACATTAAGGTGAGGTTCTATCAATAATCTATGGATACTTCACCTGAAGTCGCCGCCCAAGCTGTGGCACTTATTCAGGCCGGACACAGCCAAAGAAACGTGAGTGCTCAACTTAATTTAAGTCGATCTGCGGTCCGAAATGTTTATCGGAGGTACCTAGAGACTGGCGGCTTTGTTCGTCGCCAAGGAAGGCCACGATCTCGGGTCACAACTGAAAGGCAGGATCGATTCATCGTGACGACCAGCTTGAGAAATCGTCACCTTACCTCCATTGAGATACAAAACCAACTTCGCGACTTCCACGGAGTATCTGTGAGCGCTCGAACTGTTCGGAGAAGGTTAAAAGAACGCGATATGGTACCACACAAGCCAGCTAATGGCCCCAAACTAACGCGAGCCCACCGAACAGCGCGCCTTCATTTCGCACGCAGTCATTTAAATTGGACACAGCAAGATTAGAGCCGTGTACTCTTTTCTGATGAGTCTAAAATTGTGTTACATGGCAATGATGGAAGGAAAAAGGTCTACCGACGTAAGGGAGAGCGTTTCGCACAATGCTGCTTTGAAGAGAGGGTTGCTTATGGCGGTGGCTCATGGACTGTCTGGGGCGGTATATCCGCGAGCGGCAAAACTCAACTTGAGGTTGTTACAGGACCACGGCTGCCAACATTAAATGCTGAAAGGTACATTCGTAAGTGCTTAGAACCTCACGTGATACCATACGCGGACTATGTGGGCCCAAATTTCCTTTTTATGCATGATAATGCAAGAGCCCATGCGGCCGGCATCGTCAGGGAATATCTTCGGGATGTGAACATCACAGTTATGGACTGGCCAGCCAGAAGCCCAGACATGAACCCCATTGAGCACATGTGGGACGAGCTAAAAAGATGTGTTAGGGCTCGTCAGCCAGTTGCCCAGACGATGCAGGAGTTGAAAACTGCCATAGAAGAGGAATGGGAGATGATCCCTTAAAATTTCATAGAGCGGTTGATAAACTCTATGCCTAATCATATGAGAGCTGTGGTAGATGCCCATGGAGGCAACACGCGTTATTAAATTAAACCTTTATTTGATAAAACATGTTTTTTATTCAAAAATCAATTGCCTTTAACAAGGCGCATATCCGACTTGTTAGGCGTAGCTCCATGTCGTATGGTATTCTGAATTCAAATTTAAAACAATACGATCGAAAAAGATGATAAAATGTATCAGGTTTAAAACTGCATCAACAGTTTTTGTTCAATCTAGCAATCATATTTCGGTAGGGGCCATCGAAACTTAAACTCTAAGGTGGGCCAATAGATGTGTCCAGAAGTGTATAAAGTCCCAATAAATAATATTCATAAACAGCAAAGTTATTAGCGTTTGTTTATATCCCAAAATGTCACTCAGTATAAATGGAAATATTGTACAGGCTACATAGTAGTTATTCATTAATCATGGAAAAGCACTGCGCGTAGTATTTTCTAGTTGCAAATGTTATGAATGATTGATTCAATTATGAAATTTATGAATTTACCAATTATGACAAATTTTCGTGGACAATTTTGGAATTTCATTTTTTTGATTTTTGACTACACAAATATGATCAGTAACGGGTACGGATAGAGCCCCATTTTTTTTTGTACTAATTAAAAAATAGTAGTGTATACGTCCATTACTCGTACATACCAAGACGCTTCCGTGCCTCGTGTTGATCTTTGACAGTCGTTATTGGTAGTCAGAAGCCCAAAAGTCTGACAACCAATCTCACCAAGGGATGTCATGTTACCTAGTAACGGGTTGTGGAAGTCAGTAAAATACTGGTACTCAGCTGCATCCGGTTAGACTGGAAGCCGACCCCAACATAGTTTGGAAAAGGCTAAGCAGATTGATGGTAACAGATATATCCATAGCCGCCATATTGTCTCGTTTGTACATGAACTGGATTTTCATATAGACGTCAACAGACTTATCTAATCTTATAGAACACATTGCGAATGCTGTTATTATACGATACAAAGAAAACCGTCTGTATCGGCCATTTGATGCGTATTAACCTTTGTCCGGGTTTTCTTGTACAAAGATTTATTACGCTTGATTGAATTATGTTCTACGTAAAATATATGTAATTTCTGTAACATTTTTTTACTGATCATTCTGCTTCAAGAGTTACTAAGGTCGAAATTATTTTATATCGATTTATGTGTATAGATAGTTTCAATCAATCTGCCTAGCCTTTTCCCAACTATGTTGGGGTCGGCTTCCAGTCCAACCGGATGCAGCTGAATACCAGTATTGTATATGGAGCGACTGCCTATCTGACCTCCACAACCCAATTACTGGGTAATACGATACCCCTTGGTAAGTCTGGTTGTCAGACGACTGTCAAAGATCCATGAATGACAGCCGGGACCAACGGCTTAACGTGCTTTCGGAGGCACGGAGGAGTCTCGGTATGTAAAGAGATTGATATTAGATTGTTACTGAAAATTATTTTTAGTGTTGTATTGTAATAACTTAAAACACCACGCTTTTTACACCGAAGGGTTAAGCGGATGTGTACGTACTACACTCACATTTCGCCACTTATGATGTTTAAGTCCCATGTAATAGGTGGCGAGCCTATTGCCATCAACCGGACACAAATTCAGCCTGCTGGCTGGGCTGGGAAATCCCTGATAGAAAAACCCTATAATACCACTCGATGACTCGACCAACGAGGCAATTTTAGTGTTGTCCAACAACAAATGAAAACATCGATATCGTCTTGCTCGAATCTCGATAAGTTTTATAGCGGCACTAAAATATGTAGGTAGTTGTAAGTACAAGTAGTATCATGCAAATTTAAACCCATGACTTCTAGAGTACCGTCGTGACCCCCTAACTTCGCCTGGTTTTTGACACATTTTTGTAACGTGCTCTCAAATTGTCAAGTATATTGAACCACAATAAATAAAAACTGTTTTTAATTAACTATGGCTACAGCTAAAGACCATCGACACTTAATAATAATTAATATAAACAAATGAAAAAACAATGCAAATGTTGTAGGCGAAGTTTAGGCATTGTTTCCTATCTTCGCCTGCCTAATGTTTCTCCATGTTAGAGACACCAGGTTGTTTATATATGTGATTGTCAAAAACGTTGAATGGCCTGTTAAACGAAATTGATCTTAAAATGTACTTACCTAGAGTTGATTTTTGAAAAACAACGTTGTAGGTTCAAGTTACCTGTTGTCTGTAGTCCACACAATCCAAAGTTTCTTGCGTGTTGCAATTTTGTTGCATTCCATTCCCAGAAAAAAATGCGTTGTGCCATCAGCAGAGTGAAGCTAGCTACGTTTTGATCATTAAAGTGTTGCTAGGAATAAAAATTGGTTTGTACTTGGTAGTTTCGCGCATGGGTAGTCATATAATTTTTGGGTAAATTTTAATTTTAAGTAAAATAGGCGAAGTTAGGGTTAATAGGTGAAGTTAGGGGTCACGACCGGTACTTAGGTAAGTACCTATTTAATGAAGCTGTATTTATACTTACTGTATGCATTCGATGAAGCTAATGCACTGACAGTAAAGACAGGTGCACTACACCACGCCTGAACTCCCCGAAGAGTTAGGCAGACCCCCTATAGTAAGTACACCCACATTTCGCCAGTTATGTTGAAGTCCCATGTAGGGGGTCCCTAATAGGGGGCGAGTCAATTGCCATCAACCGGGCACAAATCCAGATCCGGGCTGCTACTGAGAAATTCCAGATGGAAACTCAATAACACTGCCCGAACCAGGAATCGAACCCAGGACCTCATGCTCAGTAGTAGCACTTGCCCAACGAGGCAGATGAAGCAAAGACCTTGGTTTAAATAAACCCAACTCAGATCTAAATTAATCCTTTAGGGTGAAGCCAGACTAGCGTAATTTTTTGAGTTGTGAATAACACAATGGAAGATGTATAAATGAAGAACTATTGATTTACTTTTATTTTTAACCAACTTCAAAAAGGAGGAGGTTCTCAATTCGTCGGAACCCCGATTACTCGAAGATGGCTAGACCGATTTGGATTTTTTTTTTTTGTTTTAGTTTTATTCAAGAGGGATCATAGTTGGTCCCATATAAAATTGGTTAACTTTGCTTCGGTAGTTTTTGAGTTGGCTTCAATAATACGTATTTTTCCCCCACTTTTATATGGATGTTCTAGTTTGTTTTGCAGGTAGTGGTATCTGAATTTGTGTGGGGTAGGTACACAACTAAAAAGTGAAAAATAAAAACTTTTTTACAAGAATATACAACCGACTTCCAAAAACAACACTACAAAGTGAAAAATAACTTTAATTTCGAAAGTCGGTGGCAAAAAACGAAAATACATTTAACTAGACACCGACTTCCGAAATTAAAGTTATTTTTCACTTTGTAGTGTTGTTTTTGGAAGTTGGTTGTATTTTTTTGTAAAAAAGTTTTTATTCTAGGAGCGCGTTACATTGTTTTTTAAGGTTTTTTTGACAAGAGAGCCGGACACGGAAAACTTGATGGATTATGGGCATAAAAGAAAAAATACTAATAAGATTGAGTTGGATATTTATTGGAAATCAATCAAAGCACACGACCACAATTAGCATAGCTGACAAAAAAGGAAGAACAATGACAGATGACAGCTGTCGTTACATCATACATGTTTACAAAGTACGCTAACACGGAGTACATTGGATTGCGTTTACAAAGACAATTATCTCTTACCAACACTGGCCCTTAAACCAATACAATTACTACAACAATGCTCTTATAGCTATATGACAATATGCAATAACTATCAAAAAAAAAATAAAATAAAAATAGTAACAACACAAAGAAAACAGTGTTCAACTATCACCATAGTTTTATAGTTTGAGTTTAATTATTACAATAACATTAATTGACAAGTAAACTTTTTATATTTTTCTCTACACAATGGTTTCGTTAATATTAGGTTGGGGAAAAAGTCTTTACGCATTATAGTATGTATGAACTTAAAATAAAATCACATTGGCTATACTATTTGTATCTGGCTGGTTTTGGTATCATTGAAAGTTAACATTTTAAAGAACATAATTCCATATTCAAATTAGGAAAATGTGTGATTTTCATTTGTTTTTCGTACTATCAAGATGAGTGAATCTAATGAAGAAATTCGATACATTTTAAAATTTTACTACAAAAAACGTAAAAATGCAACGCAAGCCGCGAAAAAAATTTGTGATGTGTATGGACCCAGTGCAGTGTCTGTGAGAGTAGCACAAATTTGGTTTAAGCGTTTTCAATCCGGAAATTTTGATGTCAAAGATGCACGTCGCTCTGGACGCCCTATTACGGATGAAATGGATGCTATTTTTGAAAAAGTGGAGCAAGATCGGCATATCAGTAGTTACGACGTAGCTGAAGAACTGGGAACTGACCACAACACAGTTTTAGCGTATTTGAAAAAAACTGGGTACAGAAAAAAGCTCGATATTTGGGTACCTCACGAGCTCACTGAAAGAAACCTAATGAACCGTGTACTCATTTGTGATTCTTTATTACGACGTAATGAAACCGAACCAGTTTTGAAGAAGCTGATAACTGGTGATGAAAAGTGGATCACGTACGACAAGAACGTGTGAAAAAGGTCGTGGTCAAAGGCCGGTCCGGCTTCACAGACTGTGGCGAAACCCGGGTTAACTCGCAAAAAGGTGATGCTGTGTGTGTGGTGGGATTGGAAGGACATTATTCATTATGAGCTGTTACCACCAGGCAGGACCATCGATTCTGAACTCTACTGCGAACAACTGATGAGATTAAAGCAAGAAGTTGAGAGAAAGCGGCCGGAATCAATCAACAGAAGGGGTGTGGTTTTTCATCATGATAACGCTAGACCTCACACATCTTTAGCCACTCAGCAAAAATTAAGAGAGTTTGGCTGGGAGGTGTTAATGCATCCGCCGTATAGTCCTGACCTTGCACCTTCAGATTTCCACCTGTTTCGGTCTCTTCAGAATTCTTTAGGCAGTGTCAGGTTAACATCACGAGAGGACTGCCAAAACCACTTGTCGCGGTATTTTGATCAGAAGTCCCAAAATTTCTAAAGCAATGGGATCATGTCCCTACCTACAAGATGGCAAAAAGTTATCGAACAAAATGGTACCTACATACTTTAGATAAATGTAAATAGTGTATATTAAAAAATGTTTTGAATTTTCTTAAAAAATGCGAAGAAACTTTTTCCCCAACCTATTATATCTGCTAACATATCTTCTGTACATAAGTATTTTATAAAAATTGTTCCATCATTCACAAATTGTCTTATAAAATGATGCCTAACATCAATGTGTTTAGTTCGGGCATGATACATAGAATTTTTACACAATTTTTGTGCAGACTGATTATCATTAAAAACAGTAATTATAACCTTTCTGCCAAGTATTTCTTTCAATAATTTACGAATAAACAGCCCTTCTTTACATGCGTCGGACAAGGACATGTATTCAGCTTCAGTGCTGGACAAAGCTACGGTTTTTTGTTTGCGGCTTTCCCATGAAACAACAGACTTACCCAATTTGAACACATAGCCGGTGTATGATCTGCGGTCTACGTCATCGTTGGCCCAATCTGCATCTGCATATGCAGTGACATCTAAGCCACTCTTCTGAAAGGTTAAACATAGATTAGAAGTACCTTTTAAGTAACGTAGAACCCTCTTAGCTGCTTTCCAGTGTATTTCTGTAAAGGATTCATTAAATTGACTGAGATAGCTGATAGCATGAGCAATATCTGGTCGACTACAAACTGCGATGTACATAAGTGAACCCACTAGACTTCTATAGTCATAGGAGACATCCTTCTGAGCACCTTTTGGCAGTTTCAACCCAGTCTCCATTGGTGTGTGTGCAGGCTTACAATCCTCCATTTTATATTTCTGCAACAGCCTTTTGATATAGCCAGATTGATCTAAAGTAAGTTTATTATTCTCTTTACACAGTCTCATACCTAATACACTTCTGGACACATCTATTGGCCCACCTTAGAGTTTAGGTTTCGATGGCCCCTACCGAAATATGATTGCTAGATTGAACAAAAACTGTTGATGCAGTTTTAAGCCTGATACATTTTACCATCTTCTTCGATCGTATTGTTTTAAATTTGAATTCAGAATACCATACGACATGGAGCTACGCCTAACAAGTCGGATATGCGCCTTGTTAAAGGCAATTGATTTTTGAATAAAAAACATGTTTTATCAAATAAAGGTTTAATTTAATAACGCGTGTTGCCTCCATGGGCATCTACCACAGCTCTCATACGATTAGGCATAGAGTTTATCAACCGCTCTATGAAATTTTGAGGGATCATCTCCCATTCCTCTTCTATGGCAGTTTTCAACTCCTGCATCGTCTGGGCAACTGGCTGACGAGCCCTAGCACGTCTTTTTAGCTCGTCCCACATGTGCTCAATGGGGTTCATGTCTAGGCTTCTGGCTGGCCAGTCCATAACTGTGATGTTCACATCCCGAAGATATTCCCTGACGATGCCGGCCGCATGGGCTCTTGCATTATCATGCATAAAAAGGAAATTTGGGCCCACATAGTCCGCGTATGGTATCACGTGAGGTTCTAAGCACTCACGAATGTACCTTTCAGCATTTAATGTTGGCAGCCGTGGTCCTGTAACAACCTCAAGTTGAGTTTTGCCGCTCGCGGATATACCGCCCCAGACAGTCCATGAGCCACCGCCATAAGCAACCCTCTCTTCAAAGCAGCATTATGCGAAACGCTCTCCCTTACGTCTGTAGACCTTCTTCCTTCCATCATTGCCATGTAACACAATTTTAGACTCATCAGAAAAGAGTACACGGCTCCAATCTTGCTGTGTCCAATTTAAATGACTGCGTGCGAAATGAAGGCGCGCTGTTCGGTGGGCTCGCGTTAGTTTGGGGCCATTAGCTGGCTTGTGTGGTACCATATCGCTTTCTTTTAACCTTCTCCGAACAGTTCGAGCGCTCACAGATACTCCGTGGAAGTCGCGAAGTTGGTTTTGTATCTCAATGGAGGTAAGGTGACGATTTCTCAAGCTGGTCGTCACGATGAATCGATCCTGCCTTTCAGTTGTGACCCGAGATCGTGGCCTTCCTTGGCGACGAACAAAGCCGCCAGTCTCTAGGTACCTCCGATAAACATTTCGGACCGCAGATCGACTTAAATTAAGTTGAGCACACACGTTTCTTTGGCTGTGTCCGGCCTGAATAAGTGCCACAGCTTGGGCGGCGACTTCAGGTGAAGTATCCATAGATTATTGATAGAACCTCACCTTAATGTTAAGAATAAGTAATGTTTGTTGCAAAATCAAAGATATCAATCACTTTTTCAAGAATTAAATCCAAGTAAACCAATAAAACCAAGTTTTCTTAGTATTCGATTGTTTGATATCAACAAACAGGCTCCAAATTGTCTTTTGTTTCTTTAAATTCTGTGTTCGAAATTCAAAAAAAGACTATTGAATGAAATTGTGAATGTGCCAGGTTCAAAACTGCATAAAAACTTTTTGCTCGACCTAATATAAAATTTTAGCTAGGACCAAACGAAACTGAAAATACAAGGTGGGCCAAAAGATGTGTCCAGAAGTGTATTTGATGAGCCAACCCCAAATCTGTGATATCAAATTCTTTCATAAATTTCTCTTTTATTGCCAGTTTTTCATGAGGATCACACGAGGAAAATAAAATGATATCGTCAACATACAGTGCAATTATGATAAGTGAATTTTCATGTGACTTGAAATATACACAAGGCTCTGATGATGATTTATGAAATTTCATTTTTTCACATAACACTAGATCAACTTTATCATACCAGGCCTTTGAGGCCTGCTTTAAACCATATATGGCTTTGTTCAATTTAAACACTTTATTTTCTTGACCCTCGAGAACAAAACCTTCTGGCTGTTCCATGTATACGTCTTCTTTGAGATCGCCATTGAGGAATGCTGTTTTTACATCCAAGTGCTCGATCTCCATACTGTATTCAGCTGCTACGGCTAACAAAGTACGAATAGTTGAGTATCTAACAACTGGTGAGAAAGTTTCCTCGTAATCTATGCCATACTGTTGAGTATAGCCCTTGGCCACCAGGCGTGCCTTATATCTCAATATTTCGTTATTCAACCCTCGTTTGATTTTAAACACCCATTTACATTTGACTGGTTTTCGAGAATTATTCTTGTCAGTTAGAGTCCAACATTTGTTGATAACAAAAGAATTGTACTCACTCTTCATTGCTTCTTTCCAATGTTTAGCGTCTGGCCCTCTCAGTGCTTCTTGTACAGTTTCAGGAGTGTCTGCATCACAAGTCACCCCCATCAGAAGAGCTGACATCGAATCCACTGTGTCTTCAAAGTCAGATGACTGAGTGGATGTCTCATTCTCGTCATCTGGAATATATGTTTCATCCGCAGAATCACTGGTCTCCGAGGAACTCTCAGAAACGTCTATTGTGATCGTACTGTCTCTCTGATTGTTTTCTAATAAAATAATGTCATCAGATATATTAGGATCCACAATAGATGTCTCTGTATGTACAGAACATTGGTCAGATTGAGTCTCATTTTTCACAACATTTAAATTTTCTTTGATTATACAATGCTGTTCCGACTCTTTATTATTATCATCATGTGACATTTTATTAACAATTTCGTTTTCTAAAAAACTCACATCTCTTGATGTAATACAATTTATTGGGCATGTAGGATCTACTAGTCTGTAACCTTTTGTTTCATCACAATAACCAACAAATACATAACGTTTGCACTTTGGATCCAATTTAGTTCTTTTAGGATTCAGTGCATAGGCCACAGAACCAAAAATACGCAAGTGATCAACAGATACCTTTTTGTTAGTCCATTTCTCCTCCGGAGTACTGCCCAGCACAGCCTTGGTAGGACAGCGATTTTTGATGTAAACAGCTGTATTGACAGCTTCTGCCCAGTACTGGTTCGGCAGGTGTGCATCTTGGAGCATGCATCGCGCTGTCTCCATAATGGTCCTATTGGCCCGTTCTGCCACTCCGTTCTGTTGTGGTGTGTGGGGTACGGTCGTCTGATGTCTAATTCCATTCTCCTTCAAGAAGCTCTGAAATGCAGAATTTGTATATTCACCACCATTATCACTCCTCATTATTTTAATCCGCTTATCTGTTTGGTTCTCTGTTAAAGCTTTGAAGTGCTTAAATTTCTCGAATACTTCACTTTTATTTTTCAGAAAATATACAAATGTTTTTCTAGTAAAATCATCGATGAAAAGCAAAAAATATCTGGATCCACTAAATGATGAACACGGCATTGGTCCACATAGATCTGTGTGTACCAATCCTAATGTTTCAGTGGCCCTACTATATGATTTCTTAGGGAAGGGTAGCCTACTTTTCTTCCCTTCTACACATGCAATACAAGGTTCGAAATCAGAACTATCATAATTAATTCCAGTAGCCATACCTTTCTTAAGTAGCTCCATGCTCTTCCGGTTGAGATGCCCAAGCCGCTGATGCCATACCTTTTCCGAGGACTTGGTAGCTGCCTTACACTGAACATCGGCCGCATTCGCTACTAAATTATCCTGCAGAGCTGAAACTTCAACATTAGTACACGGAGTCATTGTTGTTTCAGTGTTAAGCTTATAAACGCCATCTTTCAAAGTAGCACTCGCGATAACTGACTGATTGTCATGTACTTGGCACTTCTGGAAGCTGAATACAACCTTGTAACCTTTCTTTGTCATGGCACTAACAGATAATAAATTAGTTGTTAGTTTTGGTACAAAATGAACATCACTAATGTCTCTAATGATACCGTTCCCGAGTTTGACTTGAACAGTTCCTCGTCCCGCTGTGAAAAGCAATTCTCCACTAGCTACTTTCACTGGTAATGCCTTTTCACTCACGAAATCACTGAATAAGTTCCTATCCCGACACATATGACTAGTCGCACCACTATCGATGTACCATGAATCACTTTCTATGTTAACCGATAGAGCCGTCAGCAGAACCTTAGATGTATCATCTTTTTCGGTCTTGTCAGTTGACAACTTCCGTTTAGACTTAGGACAGTCCTTGATGAAATGACCGGTTTTCTTGCAACCAAAGCATTTCGGCTGCTTCCGCATGGCTGCCAGTGCAGTCACGCTGTCATTCTTGTCATCACGACGAATATTCTCCTGCAGTAACTTGCCTTTGACGACTTCACTGGACAATTTTATGTTAGAGTTCTCGATAGCCATTATCAACGGGTCATAGTCTTCTGTTAGACCGCTTAGCATAATGACTGCCACAAAATCATCGTCCAGCGGCGACCCAATGTCACTTAGCTGCTGAGATACGTCTGTAATTTTATTCAGGTAGCTCTCCATACTATCACACTCACCTAGTTTGGTGCTGAACAAGGTTCTCAATAAACCAAGCCTCCGACAAAGGCCCCTGTCTTCATATGCCTTTTGAAGATTGTTCCACGCATCATGAGCCGTGCTGGCGGTTCGAATGTGTGCAAACGCCGACGGCTGCACTGACAACGCTATCCGGGCGAGTGCCTTCTGGCCCTTTTTCGCGTCTCCTTCAGCTATAGTCTCTTTTTCGACGAATTCCCATAGGTCTTCATGTATTAAGACCATTTTCATCATTAATTTCCAAGAATGGTAGTTTTCAATACCTTTCAGTTTATCCATGATGAGCGATGAAGAGCCGGTTGCCATGATGTCGGTGTGGTCGAGTGCGCACGTACGTAATTTTTCTTAAATGCAGAGTTTAGTCAAAATAAACGCGAAACTTTATTTGCTGCGTTGACTGGGTCCATAACCTGATGGATTATGGGCATAAAAGAAAAAATACTAATAAGATTGAGTTGGATATTTATTGGAAATCAATCAAAGCACACGACCACAATTAGCATAGCTGACAAAAAAGGAAGAACAATGACAGATGACAGCTGTCGTTACATCATACATGTTTACAAAGTACGCTAACACGGAGTACATTGGATTGCGTTTACAAAGACAATTATCTCTTACCAACAAAACTATGGTGTGGAGTTGCCACATCAAATACAAAAATATTACCATATGTTTTATACAAGTTGTGAGTCGTGTAATTTCTGCTACATTCGGTTTCATACAAAAATCTTGTTTCTTTCTCACGGCGACGCAAAATGAGTTGTCTGCCGACTCACGCGCCCCATACACGCGCCGCACGCGACCGAAATTACGCGACTCATAACTAAAAAAATTACGCTCGTCTGTCTTCACCCTTAATCTAACTCATTTCAAATTACTTTTGCGAAAAAGCAGCCAATCCATAAGTCCCTCTAGTCTAGAACAAGATAATAAATTAATTTAAACAGTTAAATGATTAAATGGGATCGATTCCGAGTATCCAAGATCCTCACAACCCACCTGTAGTTGCACTATCAATCAACTGATTGATTTGGGACGCTAAGCAATCAATTGATTGAGATGGGATCTGTTTGCAGTCGTTGTAAATAATTTTGAACTGTTTCTATGCACAAATTGTTTACCTCTTTTTATTGCAATAGCTGGTATATCTCTTCTTCCTAAGCTACATTCAAGGACATCACGTCTGAATTCCCCGAAGAATTAGGTAATAGGTACAGATGCATCTATACATCAAAATTTCACCAGTATGTTCTTCCAGAATAACAAGAGAGGAGGAGGAAATAATAAGAGAGGAGCTCGTGGTAATAACAGCTGCACGGGTCGATCCATCAGGTTACGCTACGCTTGCCGGGGCTGTCATTCGTGGAGCTTTGACAGTTTTTACGGGTCGTCAGAAGCCCGAAAGTCTGACAACCAGTCTTAACAAAGGGAATCGTATTACCTAATCACTGGGTTGTTCAACATAGTTGGAAAAAGGCTAGGCTAATAAAATATTTCTTGCATTTTAGTTTTTGCGAAGATTGCTTGTATTTGTTTAGTTTTGAATAGTATATTGATTGTTCCATTTTCCATGGCTAGAAAGGGGGTGACTACCGAGATGACGACTAATAGAGAAGTATGGAAAAAAGGGACATCTTGCGCCGACCCCAAATAGATTGGGATAAGGGCAGGAGAATGATGGTGATGATGATTGATCGTTCCATTTTCTCTTGGAACACGTTCAGCAATATTCAGCATCGAATTTTTTCAGTCCAACCGTCTTTTGTTTTTCTTTTCCATCTTTAAACTTCTCCATCTCATCTGATGTCCTGGTACTCCCCGTTTCACTTGAATCTGATACGTGAAATATCCTTCAAACTGTCCATACACGTGTCTCATGTCTACATATCGTGTATAGACACAAAGTCTTTATAAACAAGCCATGTTTTATCATACGACAAGCAACTAACGAGAGGTAATGTCCACTGGTAATGAATGTTACAGGATATTATGCACCGCCATTACGGACACGCATCCAATTTGTTGACTGAGTATGTGTACCTTGTCCATCAATTATGACTGCCTTCCTTTTTACCCGACTGCGGCGAAGCCCAAAAGGAGGGTTATGTGTTTGACCTGTATGTATGTGTGTGTATGTCCGTTTCTTTGTTCCCTCGTAACTATATTAAAATAAAAAACAAAGTAAAATGCATATTGTGGAGATCGAAAATTTTTTTTCTTCTAATACCATCGAGTGGGATATCAAAATGAATGGTTTTAAAAGGTGATTACAAAAATATAAGCAACTTATATGGTTAAAAATAATTCAAAATGACAAATCATAAAAAACACGTAATTTTTGTGCACTTGATCTAAAAATATTACTCTCACGACCAAAACATGCAAGAACTAAATCTTCTGCGAAATCTTTCACATTTGTAAACTAAAAAGCTGGAAATAAAAAAAAACTGAAAACCCGACTGCGGTAAAAAACGGAAAAGCTAAAAACAATCCCGTTTTAAATTAAATAAAAGTTGGAAGCAGGCGGGACCCATTCCATTTTTATATTTTCTAACTCAAATTATTATGATATAATAACAGCCGCACGGGTCGACCGGAGGTTAAGCTACGCTTGCCGAGGTCGGTCGGTGGATGGGTGACTATCCATTACATATCGAGAATTCGAGACCCCTCCGTCTCGGAAAGCACGTTAAGCCCGACTATCATTTGTAGATCTTTGACCAGTCGTCACGGGTAGTCTGCCCGAAAGGCTGACAACCAGTCTTACTAAGGTGTATCGTATTACCCAGTAACTGGGTTGTGGAGGTCAGACAGGCAGTCGCTCCATGTAAAATACTGGTATTCAGCTGCATCCTGTTAGACTGGAAGCCACCCCCAACAAAGTTAGGAAAAGGCTAGGTAGATGATGATGGATTGGAGTTTATAAAACTTTGTTAGCGTTGTTAAATGTACTTATGCTTTACTAATTAGGGCATAAAAATCCACCCTGGATCTGGCTATCAACCTTGTTAGCTGGTTGGTATATTTATCAGGGTGGCGGTGTAAGCAATTCTTGTATGAATTGTGCCGATAAGAGACCAACCGCAAGATAACCTTCGCAACAATAATCGATTGGAGTTTATAAAACTTTGTTAGCGTTGTTAAATGTACTTATGCTTTACTAATTAGGGCATAAAAATCCACCCTGGATCTGGCTATCAACCTTGTTAGCTGGTTGGTATATTTATCAGGGTGGCGGTGTAAGCAATTCTTGTATGAATTGTGCCGATAAGAGACCAACCGCAAGATAACCTTCGCAACAATAATCGATTGGAGTTTATAAAACTTTGTTAGCGTTGTTAAATGTACTTATGCTTTACTAATTAGGGCATAAAAATCCACCCTGGATCTGGCTATCAGCCTTGTTAGCTGGTTGGTATATTTATCAGGGTGGCGGTGTAAGCAATTCTTGTATGAATTGTGCCGATAAGAGACCAACCGCAAGATAACCTTCGCAACAATAACTTGCATTCAACAACTTCTCGTGTCCTCTTGTTCAAGTAAACATACAGAGATAGACAGAGATAGAAGAAAGGCAAAAAGAACCAACCGAATTGAAGCAACTTTGGAGACTTATAAACAATAAACAAACTTACGGAAAGATACCAAAAGGTTCTTGAGAAGATGAATATAATATTTGCACCAATAAGAATATTAATTAAAACGAATAGATTAAAATTACTTCGATGTTCACACTATTCCAATTGATGAAATTGAAAAGCAAAAGGGAACGGTGTAATTCTGGCGTACAAATATGAATAGGTATGAAGCAGTACAAATGAACGATGTTGAATATAGCAGAGATATGAACAAATGTAACGAGCAACAAACGTGAAGCTGTAATGAGTTCTAAGCGGTTAATTATGCGCTGAACTTGGTTATTGACGAACTCGGCCGTATTGTGCGCTTTTATAATTTCTAACATGACGATATTAGCGTAGACATCCACGTCCATAAAATATACCTTTGGAAATACGAGCACGTTATAAAGTTATCGTATACGGAGCATATATTATATTTTCATACATTTTACTTCCCTGTATTATCGTGATATCGTAGAGTTAAGGTATTATTCCGATCTCGGCAGCAGTGCTGCCGCAATATTGCTGCCGTGCTCGGAATGTAATGTCATATAATCCTATAGAAAATGTATGGGGACCAGCAGTAGTGACGCAACAGCACTGCTGCGGCAGCACTGCTGCGTGCTGCTGAGATCGGAATCATTCCTTTAGACGTCCACGTTAGAAATTATAAAAGCGCACAATGACAGATGTAACTTTATCAATTAGATATGGTTCTAGTCTTCTTGACCTTAGGACCAAATTGATGTTACATCTTATCGTTTTCGGTTTGTGATTGAGCAGATTTTTGTGACTTCCTTGTTGTCTCGGACTCTTAACCAGTAGTGTCGCATTTAATTGCAGTATTTGGGAAATTCATACATAATAAATACTCGTATTCTTAAAATTTCTTTTCCAAGAATTTCATAGAAAAGTAACTCGGAAATCTTCATCAATATAGTTTCTAACAATATAACTACCAAGAATATGATACAATGGAGGACAGCACATAAAAACCTACGAGTACTTATTAGACTTATTTAGCCCCTGTGGGCGTTGTACCTTCAACAGACATTGTGACATATTCGATTCACTGGAACTAACCTTTCATTATAACCGAAATAGAAAACTATCATTACTCGATGAAATCGTAATAAGCCCATGACGCACTTCTGTATATCAAATATGTTACTCATGCTTCAATATTGTAGCTATATGTTCTACGATATGGCCCTGTCATTAGAACGGTGAAATTCGTGGTATTTGTGGTCTTAAATTGATGTGTATGAAACCTACATATTTGGACAATTTTCATAATTAATAATACTATATAGCGACTATAGCGGTATACGAATTTCTTCGTCCTTACAGACGTCTGTGGCGGGCTGACACTAATGTGGCAGACTGTCAAGAGGCATGACAGATTGTCACATGTGACACGGGAGCTTGCAAAGAGGCCACGATGGGCGCGTTGAGTTATAAAATGTACGGCGAAAATATAAAATCTTCACCCTCATTGGAAGCCTTTCCCACCCCGACCACAATATATTTGAAAATCCAAGAATCTTGTTCATCCATATATCAATCATACGCATATCCTTCTTGTTTCCATTGCCATTTCGTGTCCTCAGAGAATAATCCGGGAAACAGGCTGTTGTTTGACTAATAACATTGGCGACTGCTATGCCGTCTACACAGTATTACCACAGTATTATACATCATACAGTCGTCCGACGAGAGTAGTCCGACGTAGTTCGCCGAACTTCGTAAGCAGCTCGGGCTTCGGTAATACTCATAATTTATCTTAAAGAGGCACATTCACGATCAATTTTGATGTAACACCAACCATATAAGTTTCTCGAGATAAAATAATGTAAATCTAGAGTTTGATCAAACTATTTGCATTCATTCTAATTTATACTTAATTACAATGAGACTGTTAGGCCCGAATTTCACCAAAGCGGAGACGAGACGAGAGGAGAGGATGTGTTTTAAACAACCAATAGAATTTTGTTATTCGCACATCTCCTCTCTACTCGGCGTCAGTGGATGCTCGGCGCCACTGAGCGGAGATGTATCATATTTGTATGGCGCGATTGAAGTGGAAATGTGAGCTGTGCCTCGCTGAGATTGAGCTGGGTGGTGGTACAAAGTGGAGATGTAAGCTGTGCCTCGCAAGCTGGAGACGGCGCGCTGCGGAGGTGAGAAGCGGAGTGAGCTGCCTGCAGTCAGCGGCGCCGCT
Source organism: Cosmia pyralina (assembly GCA_946251885.1). Taxonomy (NCBI): domain Eukaryota; kingdom Metazoa; phylum Arthropoda; class Insecta; order Lepidoptera; family Noctuidae; genus Cosmia; species Cosmia pyralina. The sequence continues at coordinate 21,544,027 of OX276354.1, forward strand.
CTAGTTCCCCTCGCGTGGCACAACCCGCCAGCTGCACTTAGCCAGCTCACATCTCCGCTCCAGTCCTAGCCAGTACGCATTTCACGCAGATACACTCTAGCTGAAAAACATCTCGTCTCACATCTCCGCTTTGGTGGAGTCCAGGCCTTATGGTTATGAGTTACATTGTTGGTTGGTTTTATGTCAAAATTGATAATTCTGATCGTGAATGTGCTACTTAAGTGTCATAAATTTCATGTGAAAGGAGAAAATCTGTGTTATTGTCCCAAATCATGTAAAAAAATGCAGCTTTGTCCTGAACAAAACACAGCTATGTTCAGGACAAAAAGCTGCGTTATTTTTTTTAGTAGAGAAACGTACCCAATATTTGCGACTACATAAAAAATATGATTCAGTATCTCTTGACACCATTCACTCGGCAGCTAAATACATAAATCAAACCCCGTTCCAATTACTTGCCTGTCTCACTACAGTGGAATTTGTATCATTGCCTGTTGTTGTCCACTAGAGCAGTATAGGGTTATTTATAGAAAGAGTGACGTAGAAGTTAGGAAGATGCGCTTCGATGCAGGCGTGAAAGACAGGTGTGACAGCTGTTATGTAGTTGTTTTATAAATAATTAGCTGACGGTTACGTCCTTACGTGAATCTGTCTGTGTCTATCCTTCATAGCGCTTGTGATATTAGAATGATTGGATTTACCTACGTGTTCTTTTCATAATATATGGATGTTATCTTGTTAAGGTGTTATACATATGTATTTCATGACATTCATCTGCTTAGCCTTTTCCCAACTATGTTGGGGTCGGTTTCCAGTCTAAACGGATGCAGCTGAATAACAGTACATGGAGTGACTGCCTATCTGACCTCAACAACCCAGTTATTGGGTAATACGATACCCCTTGGTAAGACTGGTTGTCAGACTTACGGGTTTCTGACGACCCGTAACGACTGTCAAAGATCCACGAATGACAGTCGGGACCAACGGCTTAACGTGCTTTCCGAGGCACGGAGGTCCATCCACGGACCAACCGCGGCAAGCGTCGCTTAACCTGATTGATCGTCCCGTGCGGCTGTTATTACTTAGCCCCAAGCCCTCTGTTACATTTTATGATATTATGCATTTAAAAATGTCTTCGGCATATCTCGTGACCCTGGGGTCCCGGACCTTTGGAAGGCGTACGAGGGGCCGAAGCCAACTCGCAGAGGCCCGTTAGACAATTTTACGTGATGAGGAGGCACCAACCGACTATTTCCCTTTAAGCACTATGCAAGTGCACCCAAGGAAAACCCCCGATTGGTGCAGGATTATTGCAAAACAAGGAAACAAAACATATTGAGCTATGGGTTTGGGGGGCTATAATGGATTGGGAACCTTGAACTATGGATGAACTATGTCCCCTGCCTGGCCAATGTTATATAATATACACTAATGGACCCCCATAAATATAAGATCTCTATGGGGACCCCGGAATCTATAGCTATAATGACGTAGCGACAATGGGGCAACACTTCCTGAGGTGCTTGAGGAGTGGAGAGGTATTCCACGGCTATCAGGACAATCTCGGAAGTATGATCAAGTTCTCTACCAGCACCTTACTGGAATACTTCCATCCTTCGAACACGTTTGTTCTTTCAAATCTCCATTGAAGCCTGCCGATAAAGGACGGCGGGAATCTATTGCCGATTCCAACAAATACAATAAAGGTAAGAAAGAGGTGGGAGCTCTGTTCCTCGTCATTGTTCACTCCAGCCGGCCAATAAAGGCAAGCCAGAGGTGATGAACAAGACTTATCTCCCGGGAGATAAGAGTCCGTGGGGTCGTTACTGCCCAACAGCTCGCCACATGCTGCCCTGCGGGTTCATGTATCTCTCTTCGGTTAGCTCCTCATCCTAGACCTAGATGTTTAGGCAAAGTAAACTCTAGCGTCACAGACTTAGAGTTCAAGAATCACCACAGCAGTATAATGAAAAGACAATACTATCGACTATTAGAGATCAGTCTGTGTACTAATATCTGAAAATATTTAATTAGATATCGGACAGTATTAATTATTACACAGTACAGACAGTATTTATTTTATCGGTTCTCGGCTATGTATAGGCGACCGATCGGACCGATAACCGTTGATTCCTAATTAAACCTGTATTGTTAAAATAGAGGAAACATGATATCCTGTGAAATCCAGACTGGCGTACAGCGAAAGTTTGTATTTTTATGGGTTGTTGAACGTCGAAGTTCGATTTCTGCAAGCTAGATCTTTTTTTTTTATCTGCTTTCTTTTGTTTGTTGTTGATTTTTTTTCTGCGTATAGCTGTCGTGTCTGCTGGACATCGATTACTTGCAATGTGCCAAAAATGTGGGTGGCCAATATTTTGTTATGGATGGACATCTTCGAGCTAAAATTAAGATGGTCACCGAAAACCCTTCTTTAAACTACTGTTTACAGATTAATATGAAATACATTTTTCGTGGAAAATCTTTAGATACGTTTGAAAACCCGTTCTCGATGAAGTCGACAGTATACTCAGCCAGCCGTGTGATTCACTTATAAATTGCTGCGTACGGTTCTTTGTCCTACAGTTTACACCACGCATAAGGGGTGTTAGTCATCAGCTACAAGAAATAACTGTCTTGGCACAGCTATGTAATTCCGCCTTATTTGGAACGCCATAATAGTGTACAATTTTTTAATTCATGGGAACTTTTCACGCCATTTCCCATTCATCTTATTGTTGGTTAGTTAGCAGACGGTAACTTACTAGGCTAACATACCCAAGTATGTAGGAAGTCGGTCGGTAATAGAACATTTAAATTAGTTTTAAGTACTGTTAAAATAAACTTACAATCTTACAAAGAAACATCAGGAAAATGGAGCGCTGAAGATTTCCTCGTTCGCAAATACTTTTGTGTAAACGCTGTAGTATTAATTCCTGATTATACGTTTGTCTATTTAATTAGTATTGTTTATATTAAGTCTAATTACCTTACAGAAGGACTTATCAAGGATAGAAAGATAGTGTGTACCACTTTGTGTTGTTTGTTGTCATTTCAGTCGTTGATTCGTAGAAACACGGTTAGTGACTGAACACATCCGTATGAAACCGCTTTCCACTAGAACCTCCATCTATTCAACTTGTGACTACTAAAGAAAATTAGCATATAAAGGGTGGGGTCTTATAACTTCAATTTAGTTGTTATACGACTGCTCTGGGTCGAAGTTATCTAGTATACAGGTCGATGCTCCTTGCGTCCTCGCCTGTCGGACTTTAATGAAGAGATTTGCCGTCTCACCGCCAATTACGTAGAGGACACTTATTGTGTATTCATCGCTTACAGAACTATTAAAACAAACTAGAATAACTATTGTACTGAAAACTAGGGCGCGATTTGCAACGGAACGTTTCGCGAACCACTTTGCTTGTATTTATTGACGAGTTTCGGGAAACGACGAAAATATTCTTGCAGTTATAAATTATTTAAGTAGTATTTGGAGTATAAATAAACTGGAAAAGGGGGGCGTCGTTTGCAGCGTTTATAGGAAACGCTTTTCCGTTTTAAGATAAAATCTGTTTGGTTTTTAGTTGGATTTTTATGCTTCAGGGTAAAGGAAGTAAAACGGAGATTACATGCAATTTTACCTGTACCGTAGGCGCTGTAGAAATAAAATACAAAAATAAAGTTGAAGCTATACGTAAGTTGCTTTTGTTTGATACGACCACATCTTGCCATATTCTGAAAACAATTATGATTTCATCTAATAGAGAATCAGGAAAATCCTTTATGCAAAAAGCGAGATGAAATAAAAAAGTTTAACTCAGAAAATCCTCGCGTCCGTAAAAGATTTGTGCCGTACCAACAGACTAAAGTACCAGGATCACAAGAACGGGTGGAGGTTTGAGCAGATAGGTCTGGAGGTGGCCGGAGGGATGCGGGCGGCGCGACGGGCGACCTAGGCCGAGAGGTCAACTCGGGTCATGTGCCAGTTAACTGGGTCACAGGCTACTGCTTGTGTACAGATAGCAACCAAAATAAACCGCCCTGCATTATACACGATGCTCACAAGGCAGGAATAGTCTGAAATGCTCAATACATATTCGGTTTCGACTGTTATTAGTGTTGTCGGATTTTGGGAAATGTTCGTCCATTATTAACAAAGCCATTTGATTTTGTTACAGGTATGTTTCAAGCTCAAAGACTGCTTCGGGCGTTCCGGACAAACTGTGATCGGATTATGCAACAAAGAAGGTGATAAAAATTGCATGAATTCCGCTTGAATTTGTTAGTTCAATGCTTTTATGCAATCCTACTAAGTTGCATTCGATTTATTTTTACAACTTCATCCTTTGAAAATCGTTAAATACTTGATATACTCGTACTCCACAGTAAAACGTAGACGTAGATTGAATGTTAGATCACTTCCATCAAAGATTTTACGTTTGGAGATCGTTTCGCCTCTTAAAATTATTTAGAGCATTTCAAACTGAATTAAACCAAGTAATAATGTAATGTAGATTGAGTTCGCTTCATTTTCAAACGGCTCTTAATTAAAAGCTTTGTCAGTGTCTTGTTCAGGTATTTTTGAATACCTTGGCTACCCATTCAAATAGCTCAAATGTAGGGGTCAACAAACACTGCAACTATTCTTTATAACAAATACTAATTGTGAAAGCCAGCACTTCGCGTCAACCGTCCTTTCATCTTTTTATGACTCAAACGGACGAGGGTTGTAGACTAGCAAGGAGTTCGTTTACTCCTGCTCAAAGACAATGCAATGAGGAGTACTTGCTTTATGAATGTGAATACTTACTGAATATTTTTATCTATCTGCGGAATAAAAAAAGGGGTGAGCGAGGCGAGACCGCGAGTTGGTTTTACATTTTTATTATTACTTTTCATGAAAATACCAGATAAAAATAATTCTTATTTTCGCTATGGACACACCTGCTTTTCGGGTCCTCGTCCTTACAAACAATCTTTAGGACATTTTATTTCTGTTCATAGGAAAATCACGGAAAATTGATAATTGATTAATTTTCAGTTCTTTCAGCTTACTTTCTTGACACCAACAAACTTCTTTGTTTTCTTTTTAAAAAAGAAACGTTTAAATTATTATACTTTTCTATACTTGGCAACCCTTTTGAAAACAGCAGAGAGCTGCTTGCACAAAGAAATCGTTAACATTCACTCAGAATCTTGCAAGAAAAGAACAAAAGACCTATCTTAAGACGGAGTCAAATCAATAAGTACCAGGCTCGCATAGGTCGAAGAAAGTATATCGACACGTTTCGTCAACAGAGATGCAGGGCGAGGGCACCGGGTCAACAGTCTCCGCTAAATATAGGTCGCGCCATTCGCGAGCGTGTCTGCAAACATTCTTTATTGCAATGTTTTTATGATTTTAATTTAGAATTACATTTACACAGGCTCCATATGTTGGTTTGTCCGTTTCCGATTCAATATTATTCTTCCTTTTTGGCAAATAATGCGATTTTCGAAGATGACGTTTGACATTGACCAACACATTCAATGAGTCAACTGAAAAACTAAATGTCAAGGATAAAGACCCTAATAATTGATCGTTTTAGGTTCAGGATCAAATAAATAAACAGTCAGTCTTATCATAACTCATAAATCATCATCATTAACAATCTTGTTCGCTAATCAAAAGTCGACTTCCTATTTTGTCATGTTTCCCTGGTACAATAATTTTAGTTATGTCACCGTCTAACATTTGAAAATCCCATCTGAATATTGTCGAATGCAATTAGGTAGTATCATTCTCATCCCGCCCCACAACAAACAAACAAAAAACCAGAGCATGAAAAACGCTTTTCATTCCGTAAAAGTATTTTTGGCGGGTTGCGGATGCGTCTCGCTTTCAAAGCAAAAAGGGTGTATTATAAAATACTGCACTGAACTGGTTTCAGTGACACGGCCCCATTAAAACTGACCCAGTTAATCTCGCTAACTGGATGAGCGTGCATTTAGACGCATAGATAGATGGGTCATCTTTTTTCCATCAAAATGCATTTACGCAGAGTAGGTATGTCGTCGTTAAATGGGATATATGACCTGCTTAGGGCTTTATAACCTCCACTAAAACCACCACCACCACCACCTCTTTGGTTTTTTGGCAAAAACCAATGACCAAAATTGGTGTCCTTTTTTTCGCCGGCCATTTTGTACTTTCACCTAAGGTCTGTTTCTTTAATCTCGGAGACTAAATTGAAAAGTGAAAATGTTAATATGACCTTTATGATAATGTAATGTAAGCCAGTTTGACATTTGCTACACAACTTTTACTATGGAACCAAAACTGAAATCGTGAAAAAAAAAATCAACTGTTCCTTACATTTATGTTCGCATAACAAAATGTAACCCAGGGAACAGCAGATTTTTTTTCAGTTACTGGGTTGCGGAGGTCAGATAGGCAGTCGCTCCATGTAAAATACTGGTATTCAGCTGCATCCAGGTTAGATTGGAAGCTGACCCCAACTTAGTTGGGAAAAGGCTAGGCAGATTGATTGCACTATGAAAGTGCACCCAACGACAACCCCCGTTTGGTGTAGGATTATTGCAGGATATGGAAACAAAGATATTGGAACCCAGCTTATTATTATTATCTCAATAAACGTATCAATCGATTTACTGAAGTCAGTTTGCTAAAATAAATAAATACATGTTAAACCATTAATTAATTGCTCATTTAATTGCTCTATTGCATTACATTATCTCTATGTAAATGGCTTAATTACCTAAAATATGTAAGTTTGTACAGCCGGGGAGTGTAATAATTGTTTATTTAGTCCTTGCAGTAAACAATATTGGTGCCGATTCTGTTGTACACCAAACTAAACTAACTAAGCTATCACTAAAATTCCTTAGTATGGCTATGAGAATCTCAGAGCTATTCTGCAAAAAAAAACCTCTAAATTTAAAAACAATTTTGGCATAACTAAAATCGAGTTTGACAATCGTGACTCCGCGTGGTATAGTGCCCGTAGTATATTTGATCCCTAACGAAATCACTATGAAAATTGACAAGGCTTGTCATATTTTGTTCACTGACATCGCCGCCGTTACCGGGTCAGATATTTTTTAGAGCTGGAGGGGCGCAGGGAGGGGGCAGCTTCAACGTGTTTTATATGGAATTTACCCTTTTTTTTTGGTACCTACATGTTGATTCATAGGAGTTTATGTGCTTTATAAAGGGGGGCAAAATTTTCATTATTTTTGCGATCGGACCGTTTTCGAGATATAAGCAAAAGAAAAGAAAAATATACAGTATTGTTTTTGTACCCTGTAGTATATTATGTGGTCTGACGGTATGTCAACATAATATAATAATTGTATGTGAAGGTGTGTGGAAATAAACCAACCTACGTGTGTTTAATGAAACAATAATCGGGTGTGTAATGACACACCCGAGGTCAAGGTGTTGTTGGTGTGAATTTTAGTTCAATCAATCTGCCTAGCCTTTTCCCAACTATGTTGGGGTCGGCTTCCAGTCTAACCGGATGCAGCTGAATATCAGTATTTTACATGGAGCGACTGCCTATCTGACCTCCACAACCCATTAACTGGGAAATACGATACCCCTTGGTAAGACTGATTGTCAGACTTTCGGGCTTCTGACGACCCGTAACGACTGTCAAAGATCCACGAATGACAGCCGGGACCAACGGCTTAACGTGCTTTCCGAGGCACGGAGGAGTCTCGGTATGTAAAAATGGTCACTCATCCACGGACCAACCCCGGCAAGCGTAGCTTAACCTGATGGATCGACCCGTGCGGCTGTTATTACTTAGCCACGAGCTCCTCAATTTTAGTTCATTATGACAACTAATTTTATTCCACACCTTTTTAATCACGATTAAAAATAGTCTGATTTTGACAATTAAAATTTTAGATGAAACCAGTCAAATTCAGAATAGCAAAATTGTCATTTTCACTAAACTAATAACTCGGTACAATCTTAGTAGGTACGGTCAGCAACAGAAGTCGGTTAACACTGCTATTTTTGACATCATCTAAATTAACACAAAATGATTCGATAAATTGCTTTTTTTTTTCGTTTAACTGTTAAGAGTTAATGTTCTTAAAATTTTAAGTACCTCTGTTCCGAATTGAATTAAATATTTGGCTTGATAATTAATATTAAAAAACTGCAAGTGTTAATCGACTTTTGTTGCTGACCGTACTGTCAAACTAAAATATAGTTTAGTTGTGTCACTTTAGTCAATTTTAGAATGGGAAATCGTCGTTTGACAGGAACAAACTAAATTTTGGTGATTTTTAGTCAAGTTTAGAGGCATTTGTGACAAAAGTGAAAAATAACTTTAATTTCGGAAGTCGGTGGCAAAAAACGAAAATACATTTAACCAGACACCGACTTCCGAAGTTAAAGTTATTTTTCTCTTTGTAGTGTTGTTTTTGGAAGTCATTTGTATTTTTTATTCTATTATGGTATGTTAGAAACAAAACCTTTGTATGTAAATGTATTCGTGAAAATATGTTTGTTTGGTTGATAAAAGTATGTATGACATGATAAAAGGTAGCTACTTACAAAACAATTAACTTTAACTAACAGACTATTACTGGAAGCCGGTCAGGTGATCTCACTCTATTACATATCTATTAGACCCTGAACGGAAGATTGAAATTACTTAAATTACACATTAGAAAAGCGGAAAAACGACTCTTTAGCAACTGAAATAAATAATTTTCCACAATGTCACTTCTATTATAACATACTCCGCAGTCGCCTCTTTGTTAGAGCATGTAACATTTCATCATTGACATTAGTAGGGCATCATGTAGCCCTGAACAATAGTGCTATGAAGTGCTGTAAATTGATCTGGATACAATCAGGAGCGTTTCCACAATGGCCCAGCTATGCTTCGTGAGTAATGATCCTATAGGTACTAACCTCGTTTTTTACAATGATTGTGTCACATCGTGAGCTGTTTTTATTTTGTTAGTTCTTGGCTGGCTGTGACATAAAAGTTATTGTGTTTCATTGTGTTCTTCTTTTTTTCGGGGATAAATCATATTTAGCTTCCTTCGGGTCAGGCCTAGCCTAGTGCAGGAAGTTTGGAAATTGCCCTTCTGTTATATTCTAAGAAAACCTGAATGTTTTATCTGTAATAAGTATATATAATAAAAATAAATAAAAATCTTTTATTAACAGACTACATAGGCCCACATTGTGTTAGTGTCTAAATTATCTTATAACCTATGTTAGTATACCTATACCTACTTATAATCATATATTCTGTAATACTTATTTTTCTCTTCACAAATATATTTCTTATTCTCCTATTGTACATTTTTAGTCGGATTGTATTGTACCTACCTATTACATTCTTTTTTATTTTATTAATCTTTGGGTATTTTATTTTGTAAAGTTGTGCGCGTATTTTTGAATAAATAAATAACACCGAAGGTTTTAGGATTTGAGATTTTTTACGTGAAATTACAGATGACATTATCGCGGTTTTTTACGTCATGAGAGGTGTAAAACTTACTTTATGGATCATAAACATGTGTTTTTCATTATATCACCAGTGTAGTGTAACAAACAAGGTTTTTTTTTTTATGTAACAATATGTTTCAAGCCATATATCACTATTGATATGATATGTATCTAATAGAAATTCCATCCCGATTGACTGATATAAAAAAATATTATAGAGAAGACCACAAACTGTTGGATTCGTGGCTAAGTAATAACAGCCATCGATCTGGTTAAGCTGTGCTTGCGTAGGCCGATTCGTGGATTGGTAACCATCTTTACATACCGCAACCCATCCGTGGCTCGGAAAGCACCTCGTTAAAAGCCGTTGGTTCTGTCTGTCATTCTTGGATCTTTGAAACTGGTTGTCAGACTATACGTAGACTTTGACTAATGTTTGACAACCAGTTTTACCAAGCGGTATCGTGCTACCAGGTAATTGGATTGTGGAGGTCAGATAAGCAGTCGCTCAATGTAAAATATTGGTATTCAGCTGGCTCCGGTTAGAATGAAAACCGTCTACAACATAGTTGGGAAAAGGCTAGGCAGATGATGATGGAACCAGAAACTTAGGTACCTAATACAAAATATATTCATTATATTATTATTTTGAATTTCTAGCATCTATTTTTACGTTACTCGTCGGTGAGAGGCAATCCCATTGTGCGCGCGTAAGTGCGCGTAAGTGCTAGTCACCGCCTAAAGTATGTGAGCGGTGAGACGGGGGAGGGCACGATTGACAAGATTGGCAGACTGATGCCCGGTTTCTGAGGTTTTCAAACGGAGTTTATCCATTCGATAGTGATTTATTGGTTCGACATCGTTTTTCTTGACCACTTCGCGAAGGAAGAACTTAGCTTAAAGTCGAGTGAATTACTCTCGAGGGTTTATCTGAGGACTTCATAAAACCGAGCATAAGGAAGAAATTCGCATAAATATGTGTATATAATTTTGTCGAATCAGTAAGTAGCTATTGAGAGTTTAAACTCCGTTTAAGAATTCTTCAGAAAGCGGGCATTATTGGTTAGCTTGGTCTTTGTCTATTCCCCATTCTCACGGCTCACGTACCTCAGGTGGTGACTAGCACTTGCGCGTGCACTATAATCAGATTTAATCAATCACAATTTCAATACGAATACTTAACTTGAAAGCTTTTGATTCCATCTCTCAGTTGTTGTTGCAGTTTGCATTTCCTTCTCTCTTGCAACCTCATTTTTGTTTTTGCTTGAGAGGCAACTTTACGGAAGTTTAAATGGGTAAAATATTGTGCTGTGCATACTTTCGTCGCAATAAGAATGCAAATTCGCAGGGACTTTATAATGTTAAGGGGGAAGCGCCAGGGTGGCCCGCGAAATTCAAACTTTCTTACGTTTTTTACAATTTGCAAGTCAGTCATCATTCTCCTGCCCTTATCCCAATCTATTTGGGGTCGGCGCAACATGTCCTTTTTTTCCATACTTCTCTATTATTCGTCATCTCGGTAGTCACACCCTTTCTAGTCATGTCATCTTTCACATAATCCATCCATCGTTTCTTTGGTATTCCCCTACTCTTATAGCCATCGACATACTGTGATATAACTGTAGGTAATGAATCGTTGTGCGACCTGCACCCTAATTGCGTAACACATTATCGATCGGAGTTGGTTTCATTTTGAAACAAATTTCTAATCCCTTGCTTCATATGTTCGAAAAATTGTCTGCTCGACAACGTAAATAACGCAATGAATGTTGTTGAACTGTCAAAATTAAACCAACTCCGATTGATAATGTGTTACGCAATTAGGGTGCTGAATTGCACTTTATTGTGTCGTAGCAAGAGTCGCTTTTTATTTAAATGATTTTGCGGAGTGTCCCGTCTGTAGTAATCTGTGCCTTAATGCGATGCAGAGCAGTGCATTTCATCGTAATACATAATTCAGCGTTTTTATGTTGTTTTTATTTTTATTTTGGCCGTATTTCACTTTGATTTGCAAGTTGATACTTATTCTGTAAATTGTTAATTTGATTAGAATTCGATGAAGAAACCTTTCAACCTCGCGCAGTAATAAGACATGTGAGTTATGGAAATAATCTTCGAAGGGATTAAAGGTTTTTCTTTTTTACCGACTTGATCTTTTAATATACTTGATTTTCTACCATAATTATCTTTTACTCAAAGTCTAGCATATGATTCATTTATTTTAGGTACCTACTTAGTTATCATATCAATGTTTATTACTGACTATTATGTACCTACTTGGATTGAAGTGCCTTTAGTAATTTAGTTTTTTATTTTATAAATTTGTACGCCTAACGGGTGAGACATGTACGTACGAAATATTAATATTGTGACATCCTACATTGATAATTTGCTGTATTTTAACATTGAGAGTGATTAGAATGATCTTTATCTTTAAGAGGATATATTGAAGCGTGGTTTAGCTCGGTGTGTAAGTGAAATGGCGTTATGGCTGTCTAGTTTGGCGCGAGAGAGATAGAATACTCTCAGGCGCACTGGAACTAAACGCGCTTCGATTAAATGTAGATTTATGACAAAATGCTAATAATTAAATCAATTTTTAGCTTAGTAAGTTCTTAACATATTTAAATATGCACGCGTTCCGTATATGTTTACATTTTAGCTGTGTTCAATTATTAGCGATTAACCTACACTTTTAGAATATTTTTGTATGTTGTAATTTTTTTGCCAAAACTGTACGTTAAATCAATTACGTGTATGTTTCTCATTTAAGTGAAATTTCTTATGCGAAATATAGATATCTCAAACCCAAAAGCAAATTTTACTGCACAATAAGGAACTGTTTATGTATAATCGTATAAAACAGAAAATAGACGGTGCTAATTTGGATTTTTTTCCACTGAAAAAATTTCAAGTAATCATGTTTCGGTTTTAGTACAACATAGTCAAATAACACTTAATGGAAATTTTTAAAAACACAAAATTATCGATGTATCCCCTTAATTAAAACAAAGTCACTGAAAGTCATTCACCAAAAGCTTCGCTCAAATACATTTATAATAGTTATGAAAACAACAAAAACGCTTTATAATATTTCAACCAGCATTTCAAATAAATTAAAATTAAGTTTTAATGAAATTTAAAAGTCTGCAGATTTACGTTAATGTAATCTTTTGTTAATAGACCTGTGACGCAGAATAGATAGGTACAGAAGGTCAACTCCACATAATGAGCGAAAACACACGCACGTACAAGGTGTAATTTAAATAACGCACAACCTCTTAAGGGGTCATTGTACTCATCATTATGTACAACTTTTATTATGGGATCAAACCAGAAATCGCGAAAAAAATCTGCTGTAGTTTTTTTTCGCGATTTCAGGTTTGGTCCCATAGTTGTTCATAATTATGAGTACAATAACCCCTTAAGAGGTTGTATTGTTTGATGATTTTTCAATTACAATTTAATAATTGTTGGAAATAATGGTGAGGTATAAAAATAAAATAAATAAACCGTTTACTTCAGGCGACACAGGCCCATAAATACGAAAACCAGCCACCAACCACCAATCCACCAATACCAACCAACCAATAACCAACACCAACCAACTCCACCAACCCACCACCAATACCACCAATACCATAACATTCATATTTGAATATAAACAAAATTAAAAGTTGAAGCCTACAAAATACAGATGAATGTGTTACTAAATTCCCTTTATTTATTTACTTAGGGAAAACAAACAATTGTACAATATATGTTACAGTGAATATTACAACGCTAATAAGCTAATGTACTACAATCCACGGCGTTTCCACAGACTACTAAGGTTAAAGATACAGTGTAGACACAATATTTAAAACTATAATAACGCAAAAAAGAAGACAAAAAAGTAATTTATTTATTTATTTTATTTAAAAGGAACAACTAACAGCTACAATATAAAACATATAAAAAGAAATACACAAACATATAGACAATATTGCAGCCCACAACGCTGTTCACAGATTAACTACAGGATACGAACAATGAGAATAATCGCTAGGGTTACAAATAAAAGTTTTTTTTTGTAAAGTACATTACGTATTGTGTTTAAAATAATAATAATAATAAAGTGTACATGTGTAGTGTGTGTGGGGGTGTGTTTATGTGTGTGTATTGGGTGTGTAATAATAATGTAGGTATACTCGTATGACACTCAAAAAATGGCACGAAAAGAAAATTATAAAATAACAATTCAAGAAAGCTCCTTGAGTATAAGACTTTTGAACTTATAGGGAGGACATGCAAAAATGTCTATATGTTCAAAAGTCCTATTATAGGAATCGACCATTCTGCGAACAGGCGAACGCAAACCAGAGTTGGACTTGCAAGTGCCCACTGAAAATAATCTGCCAGCGCGCACCTTTCGCTTATGGACTGTCCTAGGAACCGCATAACACAACATGTTGGACAGTTCAATGCAGTCAAATTTATTTTTAACAATATTATATAAATTCATGGCTTCTAAATACTTACGTCTATTTTCAAGTGCTGCGAGCTTATACTTTGCAAGTAAATCTTGATAAGACAAATAATATCCATAGCATCTATAATGCATGGTACGCAGGAATTTGTACTGAACACGCTCAATCATTTCAACGTACTTTTTGTAATATGGACTCCAGACGGACACGGCATACTCTAATTGAGAGCGTACTAGAGACTTACACAAGTAAATATAAAATAACGACAAAAAGCAAATGTACGTTACTTAGCTTATCTTAAGACTAAAGATAGGTACAGCTAAGTGGTTTTAGTAAGTGATTATGTAAGAGTTTAACTTGAACAGGGTTTCTTTTCATTTTAATCAAATACTTTTGTAACAGATCATACGTATGATGACCTCAAACCTCAAACGAATGCCAGTCGCGTTTGCACTCGCTGTACGCGAAGCGTGTCTATGTGTGCGTGCATTTTCCCTCATGGTATAGAGCCGACCTTCTGTTTCTCTATCTATCTATTCTGTGCCTGTGGTTTCTAGGTAAAATCTCAATCGCAAAGGACAGACGGGTTGTTGACCCCGTCTGCTAGGGATGCGAAATGTCCCTAACTTTAATAACGTGAATGTCGTACCTTTTGGGACATGTCCCGTGTTTATTTGATAATAATTGAGAACACAATGATTAGCTAGAATTAAGCTTAGGTTTGAGTACTCTTTTGGGGGAAATCTGTATGAAAACGGGAATACCAGTTCAAAGTTTAGATTTATGAATTACAGATTGGTTACACCATTTACATATAAAAGAAAGTAGTGAACTCTTTGGTGCGTTTTTTTTAAGGGTAGGGTTTTTTGGTAGAGTTTCATTAGGAAATTCTTTACGTTGTGAATTTTATAAAGATCTAGTGATACGACAAAAATAAAGATGAAAGTAAAATATTGTCTCTTGTCCCCCCAGCCCTAGACAAGCCCAATTTATTTGGTTTGAAATTTTCTCTTGGATATGCTCTTTTCGAAACACGTTGACCTAGATCATTAACATACTATTTAAAGTACACCTATATTCTTTAAAGGGGCAGACAGAGTCGTATAGAACGCTCACATTTCGCCAGCTGTGTTTGAGGAATTAACCGTAAAGTCACGAGCATAAAGCATTACATTTACGCGATGAATAAATTAATGAAATGCACCGACCCCAGCGTGATTTGACTAGACTCGATTACTCGAATGAACCCAACGATTTGCACACCTTTGCATAATAAGGAGGAGAAGACGTGCCATTAGGATATGGAAGGATTATTAGAGCCGTACCGGATATGCATCCTAAAGTAGGCAATGGAATTTTGGAGAGACGGGATATATTTATCTATGAGGAGCTCGTGGCTTAGTAATAACAGCCGTACGGGTCGATCCATCAGGTTAAGCTACGTTTGCCGGGGTTGGTCCGTGGATGGGTGACCATTTTTATATACCGAGACTCCTCCGTGCCTCTGAAAGCACGTTAAGCCGTTGGCCCCGGCTGTCATTCGTGGATCTTTGACAGTCGTTACGGGTCGTCAGAAGCCCGAAAGTCTGACCAAGGGGTATCGAAATTGAAAATATTTAATTCAGACCAAGCACACAGTAGTTCATACAAAGTCCATATTATGTTAGTAGGTAGATACTTGTAGCTATGTTAGTAAAATTAAAAATAATTATTATTTTGGATATGCATCAGCGACCAATGCCTCAAAATTTGGCTGTCCACTCTGTCCGATACCACGCTCCGAAGCGTGTTGGTGCTACCCTTTACTCGAGACCACAGGGAGGCTGTTCTTTATTACCCAGCTACTGGGTTGTGGAGGTCAGATAGGCGGTCGCTCCATATAAAATACTGGTATTCTCCTGCATGTGGTTAGACTGGAAGCCGACCCCAACATAGTTGGGAAAAGGCTAGGCAGATTGATTTTGGATGGGCATCTTTTAACGACGTCGCCGCACCGCCATGCCAGGTTGATTCAGGTTCAGCATCACCGGTGAATCTTCTGGCTGCTTTCTCGTCTCTTTTATATGTCACTGTATGCTGTGTCAGTGTCACAAGTTGCTGTTTCCAAGGTCTTCGTCTGAGGTATCTCTACTATTCGTTTCAGGTTCTTGGAACGAAATTCTTCAATGCGGCCCGCGGCGGAAGTCGACTGACAGAAATCGTCACGTAACGAAAAAGTGCGTTCATATTTCAGTCGCATCTCGATAATTCGAACCTCGCCAATTTGCAAAAAAAAAATCCCAGATTCAAAAACGTTTTTTTCCTAAAGTATTGATAGACACGAGTATTTTTATATTTTCGAAATCATATTATTGTGAAATAGGTCTTTTATGTTGTAATCGTTATTTTACGAGAAAATCGCTTTTGAATTTTGCGTAAGTATTTTTGCTCCTCAATAGACTCCTGGTTTCTAAAAGCTCCTACAGACAGGCGCGACACGCGATATAATAGCGCGCGCGACAAAAAAGGCACCGCTCGTCGCGCGAGACGCGGTGCCTTTATTTCGTGCGCGATAATATCGCGTGTCGCGCCTGTTTGAATGAGCCTTAAGAGGATTATGAAGCTGTAAATTTTCATACAAAAAGCGATAACGTTTTTCCCCACATAAACAGAACAATTTTCTCGTGGAGGAGCTCGTGGCTAAGTAATAACAGCCACACGGGTCGATCCATCAGGTTAAGCTACGCTTGCCCGGGTCGGTCCGTGGATGGGTGACCATCTTTACATACCGAGACTCCTCCGTGCCTCGGAAAGCACGTTAAGCCGTTGGTCCCGGCTGTCATTCGTGGATCTTTGACAGTCGTTACGGGTCGTCAGAAGCCCGAAAGTTTGACAACCAGTCTTACCAAGGGGTATCGTATTACCCAGTTACTGGGTTGTGGAGGTCAGATAGGCAGTCGCTCCATGTAAAATAATGGTATTCAGCTGCATCCGGTCAGACTGGAAGCCGACCCCAACATAGTTGGAAAAAGGCTAGGCAGATTGAAACAGAACAATTTTCATAATTTTTGAAAATGTTGTAGATACCGCGTATCGGCACTTTACAATCCTCTTAACCTTTCGGGGATTACAGCCGTAATGTTATGTTATGTGTGAAAACGTATAAATGAAATTAACTAGAACCCTACATCCACATAAAATTAATAACACTGCTTTAAATCACATCAAATTCTCATGCGGTATATTTAACAACCGCACTTTAACGGCCAACCGATGTCCAGTTTATTTTCAACAGCACACACCGCTTTAACACCATATTCGCTGAATCGTTCAACTTACTTAATGGGTTTTAATATTATTTACCTTTGTTTTAATACGAATTTTATTTGGCTAAAATGTGAATCTAGAAAATATTTAAATAATTTTTAACAAAACTTTGGATTACCGGTAATCAAATTAAGGAATGTTTGTTTTAATGATGAGCTGGTTAGTTAACCTTATTGCTCCAGATATTAATTTCTAGAATGCTGGGCTACCAAGATATGATACGTGTTCTCGATAAGACAGAAGAAGAAGATCTGAAACGGTAACAGACAGCGATGATGGTAGTAGTGTTCTTGTTTCCAATTGATGTTATTTCTACTTAAGGCAATTAGTGCTGCCAAAGTGCCAACTAGCGCCACCATTCTGAAAAAAAAACATAAGTCTGGAGATATGGAACATTATCACATTCGCCAAAAGCGGCACTGATAGGCTTCAAACTTAGGAGGCTTAGTTTTGATTTTTTTGATACAAAATCAAATCAAATCAAATCAAATAATTTATTTCAGATAAATCAGTATCCATATAAAAGTAAAATTAAAATAAAATAAAATAAAATTAAAATTAATGTCAAAATTAAAATCAAAATTAAAACAAAATTACAAATTAACATCAAAATTAATAAACAAAATTAAAATCAAAAATCAAAATTAAAAATATTAAAATTAAAATCAAAATTAAAAATATTAAAATTAAAAATAAAAATAAATACACATATTACATTACATAATAATCGCAGGCGCTGGCATGCAGCTGCAGCCACCTCCGCAAAAAAGGCGAGTCCCACCGCTCGGACAACACACTGAGGAGCCCGTTCGAGCCGCCACGGCTACGGCGCAGAAGCGACGCACTTCTTCTTCTTTTCTTGAAAATATTCTACCTCATCTGACTAAAAATGTGAGCATAGGTTTCAAAAAGTTCCATATCTCCACACTTATCATTTTTTTCTCAATGGTGGCGCTAGTTGGCAGCACTGCTCGCCTTAACCGAATATAAAGAAAGAAAGCAAATACGTTTATTTGCAGTAAACATGACACAAAGAAAGTACACAAACAAACAATATCAACTTTGTGCTAGCGGAAACTGAACATTATCTATTTAAGGGGATACATCGATAACATTTATGCTTTTACAATTCCTCCACAAAAAAAGTAGCACCGTCTTATTTTCTGTTTTATACGTAAACAGTTCCTTATTGTGCAGTAAAATTTGCTGTAAATCGAAGGTATTTCAATATTTTAATAACTTACTAAGCTAAAAATTTATTTAATTATAGGAATTTGTCATAAATCTACATTTAAACGAAGCGCATTCAGTTCCGGTGCGCGTGAGTCTTCTTTCTCAACGCCATTTCACTTACACACCGAGCTAAACCACGCTTCAATGTATCCTCTTAAGGTTTTTTATCACAGTTATTTGTTTATAATAAGTTTGAAAACGAAATCGCGAACGCAGTATAGAACTGACTATCCAAGTATTCATTCATGGTGCGCCGAAAACACCTAGTTAAATTTGGTCGCTCATGTAAGTCTTTTTAGGGTTCCATACCTCAAAAGGAAAATACGGAACCCTTAGCCAGTGTTCGCACGGACGTAAAAATATCGCAGTGAGATTTTACCGCGCACTGGATTTTCAACTCTCGGTGTTGAGCCGAGCTTCGAGAATCCAACCTAATAATAACAGAGTGCATCCCAGTGCGTCGAAAAAACACACTGTTGGATTTTCAACTCTCGGCGCTAAGGAGAGCGTTGAAAATCCAGTGTTCGAAAAAAAATCGCCGCCATATTTTTACGTCCGTGCGTACGTCGGCTTATAGGATCACTCGTGTGTCTGTCTGTCCGTCTGTTACAGCTAATTTGTTTAAATGAATTCCTAGTCTTCTATAGAATGTAGAACAGCAGTTTATTTCTTTTATTTGCTTCACGTTTTACCAAATCCAAGTGGAGTGTTTTTGTTCTTTTCTTTTTTAGTAACTTCCTACCAGTTATGTTATTATCATTGCCTCATTAACATTCTCATCGTGTCACCATAGGCAATAGGCTCAAAATTATCGTCAGTTAATACCGTATAGCTAAACTATTTCACGAAGGTGGGTTAGTTATTGTAATTTAAACCTTATGTTTAACGATATAAAGGCTTCAAGACTCGACTTCGTGAGATAGTTTAACTGTACCCCGTTATGACATTAAACAGCACATGTAGGAGACTAATGGCGAGAACTGTTGTAATGTCAATCAAGTGGGTTAGCGTTGACTAATGATAGCCAAACGACATGTTGACGTGCCAGTAGATGGAAAAGTATGGAGACATTTGTGATAGTAATAGTGGATAATAAGAGTAGGTACTTAATATTATATCACTATTCCAGCAGCTAAGCAGCAGCTATTGGTGACAGCAGGTAAGAATGACAATTACATGACCGCCTCTTTGATACAAAGTGTAATTTAAATAACGCACAACCTCTTAAGGGGTCATTGTACTCATCATTATGAACAACTTTTAGTATGGGACCAAACTTGAAATCGCGAAAAAATAATCTGCTGTTATGCGAACATAGGGAACAGCTGATTTTTTCGCTACGTCTGCCAACAAATTGCTTTGCAGTTTGGCAGAGGTAATAATTATGTCATGTAAAAATTATTTCCGTGAATACATCACACAACATGTACAACAACAACAACAACACATTCAACATTTCATTTCACAACAACTTTTCAACTAGCATTTAAACATTTTTTTTTTTTTTTCGTGAACATTTTCATTTTTTTTTATTTTGGATATTATTGAATTGTCAAAATAGGAATTGTCATTCAGAAATTCCGTACAACCCCGGCTAAAGCCCGGTTTCCACCACGAGCGGAGCGGACCCATTAAGGACTCCGTTTAACTCGCAAGAGTAAACTGCATACTATTGGACTATTTGTTGGTGGAAATACAAGTATGCAGTTTACTCTTGCGAGTTAAACGGAGTCCTTAATGGGTCCGCTCCGCTCGTGGTGGAAACCGGGCTTTAGAGTTCAGTCTTTCGAAGGGGTAAGCCGTTTATGAGGTTACCTTTATCATGTTTAACTCCTTGAATGGGTTTTAGCCACAGAAAAGATAATTATCTATTCTGTGGTTTTAGCCTTGAAACCCAGTGAAAGGGTTACCCCTTCATTAAGATAACCTATATAATATAAGGGTTTTGTACGGATAACCATATTAGCAATTTGCAACGTATGCCCATCAGCGAGAGATCATATTACATTGCTCCGAGTCGGAATATTACGCTGTTATCGTTTTAAAGAAAGTTGAAGCATATCCCTTTTGAACGGCTTAATTTAAGCCATTCATAAGGCCACACACACACACCACACACACCACACCACATCACCACACACACATCCACATCCACACCACACACACACACCACACCACACCACACTCTCCACACCCCCCACTCTCCTCTCTTTCCACATCGTATGGGTTTTTGTTTAACTGCTTACAAAAACCCTATCGAAATACCTTGCAATGGATAACCAAAATGGTCCTTTAAAGGCATGCAAAAGGGTTACCTACAGCTACATCGTATGGATTTTTGACTAACTGCTTAATAAAACTCTATCGAAAACCCTTTCAATGGGTAATCAAAATGGTCCCTGTTCAGAATGTGTTACGCAATTAGGGTGCTAGATGCAATTAGCATCCAGGGAAGCATGTCAAATTCTGTTTCATTATTATGGTCGAATAGATAGTGGGCATGTGCACCTGTACATTATTGCATAAGCATGCAGTAAGCAGTTATGCACCTACTTATGCTAAGTGACAAGAAATACTCTATGTATTATACGGCGATCGTTAATCGTTCTGTCAAGGTAAAAAGCAATGTTACATTCAACATCAAAGATTGAAATCGTAAGATTCGCCCTAGCATGTCAAAACACCTCTGACACACGCATTCTCAAAAACTTGATTGTCATGGAAACGCCATTATTATGTGCGTGGCGTGTGATCACTCTTCTCAGTATGGAGCATTTTTGCATAACTTGGTACAAACTTGGTAACAAATATTTAAATCTAACGATTTAAATATAACGATTTAAATATTTATTCAACATTGAAGCATTCCTTGAAATGGCCGTGTTCAGTACCTAATCTAACTTTTTCGAACTGATGAAGTGAATTATCTCATTACAATCTTAATTCTTTACTCCTGCTTCGGCCCGAATTCAATCAATCATTCCGATTTATCGAAATTCAATTCACCGTCGATCTCCTGAAAGTACTTTTTGTCTATTAAATGGCGTGTAACGTTTCGACTTTAATCAAGGATGGAAAACAATGTGAACTGATTGATGGGAAATGGAATTATTGATAGATTTTAGATTTTGTAAACATGGTGCTTGTCTCTTGTAAAAAGTATCTAAGTAGAGACGCCAGCAGGTCAAGCCACCCGAAACTGGCAAATTTTCCCAATCAACCTTGAACCTAATGCTTTAGCGATAAAGATGAAAATCTATTAAAGAAATTTGACAGATTGTAGTAGCTTGATATATGCTACAGCATCACCTTCTTTAGTAGATAGTGGGGAATGACAATTATCTATAAAACGCGTAGTTCGCCCGTGATATAAGGCTCTCACAGACAGGCGCGACGCGACTTTGGTGGAACAATTTCTATGAAAACTTCATTAAAATTGGTCTACCGGAGTCACGTTGCGTCGTCTCGTCGCACCTGTCTGCGGGAGCCTTTAATCACGATTAAAAAACGCGCGTTTTTTGCAACTTTTGCAATTTAGCAACAATGCAATGTGGTAGATGCTAGCCGGTAGCAAATTAAAGCATCAATCAATCTGCCTAGCCTTTTTCCCAACTTGTTGGGGTCGGCTTTCAGTCTAACCGGATGCAGCTGAATACCAGCAGTGCTATTCTGTACAAATCTCACCGTGAAAACCTAGGTGAAGTGAGCTGTCATTCTGCCTGATGCTAGGGATTGACACTATTGACAGTTCACTCCACGCTCACTTCACGTAAGTTTTCACGGTAAGATTTGTACAGAATAGCACTGCAGTATTTTACATGGAGCGACTGCCTATCTGACCTCCACAACCCAGTAATTGGTAATACGATACCCTTTGGTAAGACTGGTTGTTAAATTTTCGGGCTTCTGACGACCCGTAACGACTGTCAAAGATCCCCGAATGACAGCCGGGACCAACGGCTTAACGTGCTTAACGAGGCACGGGCCCGGTACGTAAAGATGGTCACCCATCCACGGACCAACCCCGGCAAGCGTAGCTTAACCTGATGGATCGACCCGTGCGGCTGTTATTACTTAGCCATCAATATCGTTTATATCACAGAGTTGAAGATTAAAATAACTAATGACGTCTTTACAACATTTATTTATTTAAAGTGGCAGTTTAATAGTCATAATAATGATAGGTCAAAAATATAAATAATATATCTAGGTAATATTAAGATGAAGAACATCAGCGTCAAGGTTGGGTACAACATAGAAATTACTGTTATTAGATAATCTTTCTGAATCTCAAAGCAAAGAATAGGGGATAATCTTGGAATCTAGGTAAACGTGTCAGGTTGTCGTCAAAAGTTTACTAGGACCAAGGCAATGCTACATACATTTGATGGTATAGGTATATAGGTCTGTGCTGTGGCTAAGTAATAACAGCCGCATGGGTCGATCGATCAGGTTAAGCTTCGCTTGCCGCGGTTAGTCGGTGGATGAGTGACCATCTTTACATACCAACCGTGTAATAAGAGTCTCGGAAAGCACGTTAAGCCGTTGGTCCCGGTTGTCATTCGTGGATCTTTGACAGTCGTTACGGGTCGTCAGAGGCCCGAAAGTCTGACAACCAGTCTTACCAAGGGATATCGTATTACCCAGTAATTAGGTTGTGGAGGTCAGATAGGCATTCGTGCAACCCAGGTAGGGTTGTAGAGACCAGATAGGATAGGCGGTCACTCCATGTAAAGTATTGGTATTCAGCTGCATCCTGTTAAGACTGGAAGCCGACCCCAACATGTTGGGAAAAGGCTAGCTAGATTGATTGTTTTAAATTCCATAACGAGAACTGTAAAAGACTGGTATCGAGAGATATATACACTTCTGGACACATCTTTTGGCCCACCTTGTATTTTCAGTTTCGTTTGGTCCTAGCTAAAATTTTATTAGGTCGAGCAAAAAGTTTTTATGCAGTTTTGTACCTGGCACATTCACAATTTCATTCAATAGTCTTTTTTTGAATTTCGAACACAGAATTTAAAGAAACAAAAGACAATTTGGAGCCTGTTTGTTGATATCAAACAATCGAATACTAAGAAAACTTGGTTTTATTGGTTTACTTGGATTTAATTCTTGAAAAAGTGATTGATATCTTTGGTTTTGCAACAAACATTACTTATTCTTAACATTAAGGTGAGGTTCTATCAATAGTCTATGGATACTTCACCTGAAGTCGCCGCCCAAGCTGTGGCACTTATTCAGGCCGGACACAGCCAAAGAAACGTGAGTGCTCAACTTAATTTAAGTCGATCTGCGGTCCGAAATGTTTATCGGAGGTACCTAGAGACTGGCGGCTTTGTTCGTCGCCAAGGAAGGCCACGATCTCGGGTCACAACTGAAAGGCAGGATCGATTCATCGTGACGACCAGCTTGAGAAATCGTCACCTTACCTCCATTGAGATACAAAACCAACTTCGCGACTTCCACGGAGTATCTGTGAGCGCTCGAACTGTTCGGAGAAGGTTAAAAGAACGCGATATGGTACCACACAAGCCAGCTAATGGCCCCAAACTAACGCGAGCCCACCGAACAGCGCGCCTTCATTTCGCACGCAGTCATTTAAATTGGACACAGCAAGATTGGAGCCGTGTACTCTTTTCTGATGAGTCTAAAATTGTGTTACATGGCAATGATGGAAGGAAGAAGGTCTACCGACGTAAGGGAGAGCGTTTCGCACAATGCTGCTTTGAAGAGAGGGTTGCTTATGGCGGTGGCTCATGGACTGTCTGGGGCGGTATATCCGCGAGCGGCAAAACTCAACTTGAGGTTGTTACAGGACCACGGCTGCCAACATTAAATGCTGAAAGGTACATTCGTGAGTGCTTAGAACCTCACGTGATACCATACGCGGACTATGTGGGCCCAAATTTCCTTTTTATGCATGATAATGCAAGAGCCCATGCGGCCGGCATCATCAGGGAATATCTTCGGGATGTGAACATCACAGTTATGGACTGGCCAGCCAGAAGCCCAGACATGAACCCCATTGAGCACATGTGGGACGAGCTAAAAAGACGCGTTAGGGCTCGTCAGCCAGTTACCCAGACGATGCAGGAGTTGAAAACTGCCATAGAAGAGGAATGGGAGATGATCCCTCAAAATTTCATAGAGCGGTTGATAAACTCTATGCCTAATCGTATGAGAGCTGTGGTAAATGCCCATGGAGGCAACACGCGTTATTAAATTAAACCTTTATTTGATAAAACATGTTTTTTATTCAAAAATCAATTGCCTTTAACAAGGCGCATATCCGACTTGTTAGGCGTAGCTCCATGTCGTATGGTATTCTGAATTCAAATTTAAAACAATACGATCGAAAAAGATGGTAAAATGTATCAGGTTTAAAACTGCATCAACAGTTTTTGTTCAATCTAGCAATCATATTTCGGTAGGGGCCATCGAAACCTAAACTCTAAGGTGGGCCAATAGATGTGTCCAGAAGTGTATTTCCGTACAAAAAAAAAAAACCGGCCAAGTGCGAGTCGGACTCGCGAAAATATCATCTGTGAAAATTTCAACTGTCTAACTATCACGGTTCATGAGATACAGCCTAGTGACAGACGGACGGACAGTGGAGTCTTAGTAATAGGGTTCCGTTTTACCCTTTGGGTACGGAACCCTAAAAAAGAGATCCATGAATTTATATGGAATTGCTTAGTTCATCTAGAGTAAAGACTCACGTTATTGCCGCATACTCATTTCCGCGACCAAGCAATAGGTAATGCTTACCATGTTGAAGACAGGCTCACCTCGAACAGTAAGAATATGCAAGTACCAATCCAGTAGCAACTGTCACCAAACCAGGCAAAAATCTCGGCTATTGGTTCTCTGTGAGACTATCTTTCCCCTGGCAGCTTCATGGCAAATCGAACACTACAATTGGAGTACTAAATATCGCCACAAGCCGCTGGCATGGAGCCAATTCGCCTTCGGTGTGACGCGCGCTTTATAGCAAATCTCTAAACTTCTCGAGCTAGTTTCCGATCATAAATAAAAAGGTATAACGTTCAATAAAAGTGCAATCTGATTGCCTCGTTAGTCTTGTGGCCCCACGTGCGGGGTTGCAAAGCGACGTTTTGGGTTCGTTCATCAGGTTAGGCCAAGTGTATTTGAGTTTGCAATTTCTCAGTAGTCTGGCTAGTGGCAATAGGTTCGCGCTCGATAAACCTGGCTTCTTCTCTCCCATGGATGCGAGATTCTGCGGATTATCACGCACGGTCAACGATCACAGACAGCCACGCACCGCACACAAGGCTCTTCCAACAGTGCTTGTCAGTCTGTGTAGGTCTTAAGTTTCGAAGCCATTTTGTCATTCCAAAATGCAAAGTGAAACAGAAGCTTGCACCGCACCTTAATTTACCGACGCACCGCGACGGACGTGTCTGTGCTACCACGGACGTGTCTCTTCCCACGTGCGTCGGTGCGAGCTGGTCCGCGTCTGTGCGCAATATCACGCACCGTGGGAAACCAGCTTAACATGGAACCTGCAGGCAACATGTTACATATGCCAAACCCAAATAAATCATAATCAGCCTATAAATTCCCCCAATGCTGGGAACTGCCTCCTTTCGTTGAGGAGTGGGCCGTAATCCACCTCGCGGGCCCAGTGCAGGTTGGTAAATGTCACATTTCTTCGAATTTTTGGTTCTAGGACATGTCGGTGTCCTCACGATGTTTTCCTTAGTAAGCCAAATATGGGTGGACTTTTGTCTGACCTTCGGGATGCCATGATGTTATGAATTTTGTAATGTTAACTGAGGCTTTGCTCAATTATGTCTAGCCAATATCGTAGTCTACTGATTTCAGTATTATGTGGTTTTCCTGCTCGCCAGAAAATAGCTTTGAAACACAGCATTAGATTAGTACATTGTGATACAAGGGTGGAAAGTTGGTTATTGCAAACGAGCTGTCATTAACGAACCCGAGCCGAAGGCGAGGATTTTTAATGACACGAGTTTGCAATAACGTACACACCCGTGTATCACACGACGTTTTTCAATACGGTTGTGGGAAATAGTTTAAAAGAAATCATAGAATTAAATATGTTTGAGAGTAGTTTTTAACATGGAATAAATTGACCACAATGTAGATGGTTTATATTTGCCAGTCAATTCATGAAAATAAGCTAACAAAACATGTTCTGAAAATGACTTAGTTTTCTTTTGTTTTTTCCATAAAATAAAATTATCGTAAGTCGCCATATATCTTTCTCGAGATTTTGGGGGCAAAATTTCATCTTGCGCAGTTTCGCCTCAGATAAAATATCGGGTGGAGTTAATTCCATTTCATCACTTGTACTTGACCTAATAATAGGTCTTTACCTATGAAATTGCCGTTTTGTATGAAAAAATTTAAACGAATTTTTTTCATGCATTTTTATTTGTATTAATCGAAGTAATCACCCACGCAATCAATGCATCTTTGCCAACGCAGTGGCAGTTTATTGATGCCATTCTTAAAGAAATCAGCTGGACGGGAGGCAACAAAAAAAAATTCTTTAAAGGCATTTTGTACTGCCTCTCGAGTATTGAATTTTTTTCCCGCCAAGAAGTTATCCAAATTCTGGAAAAAGTAGTAGTCTGTAGGCGCAAGGTCTGGTGAGTAGGGCGGATGACGGAGAGCTTCCAACCCCAGTTCTTGCAACTTGGAGACCGGCTGCTGTGCAGTATGAGGTCGCGCGATGTCGTGCAGGAGCAGCGGAGACGAGCGATTGACCAATGCTGGTTGGAGATGTGCCAGCTTCTCCATCATTGTATTCAGTTCTTCACAGTACACATCTGAAGTAATGCTCACCCCGTTTGGTAAGAAGCTGTGATGAATCACACCGGCGCTAGACCACCAAACAGTGACCATCACTTTTCTAGGGGTAAGTTTTCATTTAGGGCATTGTTTAGGTGCTGAACCAGGATCCAACCAACTTGCTGAGCGCTTGCGGTTATCAAACAGACATTATCCATTTTTCATTGCAGGTAACAATGCGGTTCAAAATTCCTTCATTTGTGTGTCTGTTGAGCAGTGCAAGGCACGTCTCGACGCGTACTTCGCGCTGGCGATCATTGAGTTCGTGGGGCACCCATTTGTCAAGCTTTTTTACCTTGCCAATTTGACGCAAATGGACCAATATTGTTTTGACGCTAATGTCGAAAGCTGCTGCTAATTCAGCCGTAGATTGTGTATCATCAGCTTCCACAATCGCCTTTAATTCGTCATTGTCGACCAAAGTCTTCGGACGACCGCGAGGTTAATTTTTCAGGTCGAAATTTCCAGAACGGAAGCGAACAAACCAATAACAAGTGGTGCGTTGGTTTGTAGTGTTAGCTCCGTAAACGTCGTTGATGTTGCGTGCCGCTTGTGCCGCGTTGCTGCCACGCCGGTACTCATATTCCATAATTACTCGAATTTTTAACGTATCCATGATGACGAAAAAGATTGAAATGCGATGAAAATGTAACACTAATCAATAAACAAATGACTACTTTTGGAAAAAAAAATCCATGTTTTTAAAATAAAATTAATTTGAAATTAGAATTCTTAGCCAAACAAAAATTATTTTGATTTGAAATGGCCAGTACCGCAGAACGGCAATTTCATAGGTAAAGACCTAATATTAACAATAAAAATAATTTATTTATCACACAAAAAATTAAAATTTTCAGAAAATGGCGCGTTTTTGCAACTGGACATATTTTTTTTCACAACTAAAACACCAAGACTATACAGCCTATTCAATTTTTGACAAATGTTGATGCGAAAATATTTAAATTAACTCTTAAAATGTCGATTGCACACCATGTGTACAGATAACAATAGAATTTCAATTGTGTCTGCTAATTAGCGCGCGACGGGTTAAAACTGGTAAATAAATATATTAAACCACCATTTAAAAGACTTTTGACAATTCAATGCTAAGACGTACGCACTCAGTAATTTTTCCTCGTATAAAATCTATCCCGTTTTATTCTATGTATGAAAACTCCTTGCTACTAAACTTTTTAAATTGACTTATCAATTTAAAACTCAACTGCAAAACTGATCGAGGTCGTAAAAAAAAGTCACGACCGCGTAACAGAAAGATGCAAAAGATTTAATTTTCGAATCCTATTTATAGCCTCTGAAAGTACGCCATGTTTAACAACTGTATTGAAAATTATGTTTGTATGTTTGTATGCACGCCCTTAGGGCCGTCATACACGGACTGCTCGAGCAGTTAGCTATTGATCAATATACACGAACCGCTCTTGCAGTCCTAATCAACAGTTTCTCGCTTCTTTAGCTTTTCGGGCACGACCGCCCGAAGCAGTTGCAACTTGCAACTGCTCGAGCGGTTTCGTGTATGTGTGTACGTAGAAGACTGTAGTTTACTATGCAGTCGCAGCTTGAAGCAGTGCATCCTGACTGCTTCAAGCAGACGGTGTATGGTGGCCCTTAGCCCGTGTATGCTCGGGCTGCTAGAGCAGTTAGCCAGTGATCAAAATACACGGACCGCTCGAGCAATCATAGTCAACAGTTTGAAGCTGCCATTGATAACTGCTGCAGTAGTCGGTTTCAACTGCTAGATCAGTCACAATTTAATCAGTAGCAAGTGTAGCAACATTGATTTCCGGAGGTGGGATGCAGAGCGCGGGCAGAGGGGATAACTGCGCGAGAGCAGTCGATAGCTTGAGAAGCGTGCGGCAAAACAGGTTGTGAGTTCATCATCTGCCTAGCCTTTTCCTAATTATATTGGGGTCGGCTTCCAGTCTAACCAGATGCAGCTGAATACCAGTATTTTACATGTAGCGACTGCCTATTTGACCTCCATAACCCAGTTACTGGGTAACACGATACCCCTTGGAAAGACTCTAACCTCTACCACCCACCCACACACTAACTGGAAGCCCACCTCAACATAGTTAGGAAAAGGCTAGGCAGATGATGATATTATGTTTAGTGTAAACACATAAATTGTTTATTTACATAATTAGCTCCAAAAAAATTACCTTTTACCAGCTAAGTATTACAATACTTTTTTTCTATGCTGGTTAACTGGTTTGTTGTAACCTTGAGCAATTATTTAATGAATAAATAATTAAATTCTTGTGTTGCGCAAGCGTCGCGTTATTTTGATGTTCGTAATTTGAATATCGAATGAGCCGCCATGAACTTCGGGTGCATTTGTCCTCTGCTGCGTGCATACTAAACAGAAGTGATTATGTGTCTCTTTTTATAATTTTATTGTTAACTAGCGACCCGCCCCATCTTCGCACGCGTTTCAAGACTTGACAAAACATCGAGGTTTATCTATTTTACGTAAGTTTCATATTAATGTATTATACACACAAACCTTTCGGAATAAATTCTCTAAATGATGGTGAAAACTGCATCAAAATCCGTTATATGGTTTAGAAAAATAACGCGGTCACACACACAGACAGACACGAAAAGCGACTTTAATTTATATTGTACTTTTTTTTAAATTGCTAAAGTAGAAATAAGTTTATAGATTTAGACATTCGTAAAGAAAGGAATAACACAGTGGATTTGCTTTAAAAGAGACTTCCTTTCGCTTTGTACCTTTTCCACATCATTCTGTCTCGATTGTATGAATAATAACATACTAACTTGTGTGTACCAAAGACTAAAAAGTGTAGGTAATACCGTCAAACACCAGGCCTTTCCAATTCCGCCGGGGTCGCGGGTAGTTCGAAAGAGATACCGTGGCCCTGGCACGGGCAACTGAAGGAACACGGGTGGGTTTTAGTCCGTAAAAGTTTGACGCTCTGGGCAGAGCGGTAGAAGTCATTTGATGATTTCCCATCCACAAAAAAAAGGCCTTTCCAATTACGAAACAATTTTACTTGCAAGCTGCAATTGTAGGACAAAGAAATACCCTATCTACAACGTGTCGTTTTGCATCCTCGTCAAATTTAAGGATGTGGTATAGACTAATATTGGTATAGACAATCAAACCGAACAACTTTTTCCATGGCACCAACATCGTAATCGCGAAAAAATAATCTGTCGTTCCATACATTTGCGTCGAGTAGGTATTGAAGTTTTCTATGGGACAGTTGAAATTTTTTCGCGAATACGATGTTGGTCCCATGGAGAAAGTTGTTCGGTTTGATGTTCTGTATCACACTCTGAAATTTGACGAGGATGCAAAACGACACGTTGTATAGGGGCAAGGTGAATCAGTGTAGGTATACAAAAAGCAACTTAAATGTCTAAAGGCGTCCGTTTTGTCTATAGTAGGCATCTTACGAGAATAGAAAAGCAAAATGTGCGTTTTGTCTATCGTAGGCATCTTACGAGAATAGAAAAGCAAAATGTGCTTTTTCCTAAAACACAGGCTAGAGCTTATCTTGTCTTTAAAATTAAATATTATTTTTCTTGTTTACAGGTAAACATGTAACAATAATGTATCCGGTGTAAACAGTTGAAGGAAGGAAACAAAAGAAGGTCACATTATAATTACAAAATAAATAAACATACATAAACACACATTATACTAATCTATTTACAAGTAAATTAGGTTCGGTTGCATTGAAAGACTGTAGGAAAAATGCATGTTGACATCCTATACCTACCCGCTGAACTGTGATTGTAATGCTTGCGGTTTATTTGCTAGAAAAGAAAAAGTGAAATCATTTAATTCAATCATGTACAGTCAACAAAAGAGATATCTAGGCAGGGTTATACTAACATATTTGTATGTGAATTGACAATATACCATTTTGTGTTGGTGTGTTACAATGTAGGAGTATTGCAAAAACGAAAGTAATAATATAAAATTGAACATGAAGCAATTCACATACAAATATGTTACTCTACCCTGCCTAGATATCTCTTTTGTTGACTGTACATAAGAAGGCAATTCTGAATGTGGAAATTTACAAAAAAATCGAATTGATTCTAGTTGCCTTTCCAAAAGGTATAGTTTCGTCACAGAATACAGAATAGTACAAGTAGAGAAGATTCACTCCGCAAAATCAGTTAAATAAATAGCGGCTCTTGCTACGACACAATAAAGTGCAATTCAGGTCGAACAGCGTTAATTACCTACAGTTATACTCACTTAGAAGTTGCCTCTCTTTCTATCGCGTAACTCTTATACCTTCTGAATCGTTAGGGTTGTCTACTTTTACGACGCGGCGCGTTAGTTAGTATCGAACTAACATGTGAGCCGGCCGGTGCATGGCAACCCACACTGAATTAGCTCGACAAGTCGAGCCCGCCGCGTACTTGTAGCTTCATACCTAAAATGCGGAGTGCGCCTGGCCTGGTTTCGTATAGAGCAGTGGTGGGCCAGTGGTAACCTTAGGTACGAGTTCTGTTGAAGGTCGTATGCAAAAATATAAATATAATCTAGTTAGACAGTCAAAGTTGTGAACTCGTTGAAAAAAACTTTTTTACAAAAAATACAACCGACTTCCAAAAACAACACTACAAAGTGAAAAATAACTTTAATTTCGGAAGTCGGTGTCTAGTTAAATGTATTTTCTTTTTTTGCCACCGACTTCCGAAATTAAAGTTATTTTTCACTTTGTAGTGTTGTTTTTGGAAGTCAGTTGTATTTTTTGTAAAAAAGTTTTTATTTTTCACTTTTTAGTTGTAGTAGTTACCCCACACAAATTCTAATACCACTACCTGCAAAACAAACTAGAACATCATCCATATAAAAGTGGGGAAAAAACACGTATTATTGAAGCTAACTCAAAAACTACCAAAGCAAAGTTAATAAATTTTATATGGGACCAACTGTGATGTATACCCTCTCGAATAAAACAAAAAAAAAAAAAAATCCAAATCTGTCTAGCCATCTTCGACGAATTGAGAACCTCCTCCTTTTTGAAGTCGGTTAAAAATAGCGTCTAACTGTTCGTCGCAATTTGCACGCACACTAGAACAGCACAATGCAAACACAATGACTGACACGACTGTAAGACGTCAGCTGTCACGCACACCAGCATAACAAAGTTGGCCTGTTTGTTTTAGTTCTTTTGCAGCGCGACATTGGTATTTAGACATAACAATCAAAGGTCGCAGGTTCACTTCGATCCTACAGGTGCTTTACTTTGTGTGAATTATTTCATCACCACTGCTCTCAAAACGATGAAGGAAAACATCGTGAGGAAACCGGCATGTCCTAGAACCAAAAATTCGAAGACAATTATGACATCTACCAACCCGCACTGGGCCCGCGTGATGAATTAAGGCCCACTCCCTCTCGAAGAGAGGACGCCTGTGTCCCAGCATTGGGAACCTTATAGGCTGATTATCATAGTTTCGTATGGAGAAAAATGGGCAAGAAGTTCCAGGTACCTACTCTCTTAAATTGTTTTACAATATTTTATATTTTACACGTGAAGGCGATGTACCTGAACTGTACAAAGAATTCACTACAGTATGAACTTACCATAAAGCCTGATTTACACGGGGTGCTATTTAATTACCTGTGGCACCATAAGTTGAAGCAACAATAAAAGTTGCACCGTCTAAACAGCGTTTGGACTATGCAAGTCATTTGTTTCTTCAATTTTATTGTATGCTACAGCCAAGAAACTTGCACCTTGTAAATGTGGCCTTACATACCGAATTTCCCAAAGAGTTGCTGGTTTCCATTAGACGAAACTTAATGGGAGAGATAAATGGGCGTGAAAACGAATATTTTGTGTCTGAACCCTAATGGGGGAGAAGTTATAGAGGAAAATAGTGCCGGAAACGTTTTTGTGGGTAAATGATACAGAGTATTTGCAGAACTCTCTGTTTTGTTTCATGATAAGTCCTTTTTTTTTTTGTGGATGGGTAATCATCAAACGACTTCTCCCGCTCTGGGGCGGGGAGGGCGTATCAGACTTTTATTGACTAAAACCCACCCGTGTTGCTTCATTTGCCTGTGCCAGGGCCACGGTATCTCTTTCGAACAAGCCGCGACCCCAGCGGCATCGGCCCTATCGGACCCCATCATTGCTGCCATCTATTATTTAAGGCGCGCGTGGAACACGACACGCCGTTGACCCAGGCTTCATGATAAGTCCTAAGATGGAAATCATTTCGTAAATCACAGTGGAAACATAGCTTAGTCCACTTAGTGCTTTTGTAAATAGCACTATCGATAAAGTCATATACTAACTTCTCTTCCGTGTCTCCTTCCTTACTGTATCCTTAAGTTTCTATTAGGATCGGATAGTAGGATCGGATTTCAACAAACGAGCGAATGCACATTCTATCCTCACTCTATCAATTTTTTTAGTGTATCTCCGTACTAAAATGTCAAGAAAATAATGCTCTTGTTCTGTTTCTATGTTCGATTGGTTTTCTAACCCCGTCTTTGTATGGAGATTTCACGCCGATATATACTGTGATCGAAAATGCAGTCGGATTTCTTTTTACAATTGAGATTTGAGCTATACTTTCGCACGCCTCACAAAGTCACAAAGTTTCAGCGTGCTCTACTAGAGACTCTCGACATGTAGCCTTGTCAAAATTTTCCAACTGAAATCGTTTCTATACTCTCAAATATACATGGAATTCATAATTATTAGCAGGGAAGGTTTAAAAACTAGAGACTTGGAAATTATAAAATTATGTAATTTATTTTACGTACTATTTTATCTTGATAGGTACCTACCTACCTATCAAGGTAAAATAAAAATAGCCAAAATATACCTACTACTACCTACTAGGTATATACAATTACGTGTAGTGCGTTCCTTTGGGAAGTGTGTCGTCACGATTCACGTCGTCACACACAATGGATTAATCTAAATATTCTTCTATTATAAGTTTTCTTTCATCCTCCGGATGAGCCCTATTGATTTTCGATATCAAACTCATAACCGTTCAAAAGATATTAACAAAAATCGATGAATTTTTCTTAGATTTTTTTCCGTAAAATTGATCGTTGACATGTTTGTCTAACGTGCACTTTTGGATTTTTAACACGCTTATATTAGCTTCACCTTTATGTATGTTTGTATGTAACGGAGTCTTTGAACTCGATTTTTATGCACTTTAAATGGTCAGATTAATTCCAAATTTTGCACACATAATATCAGGGCCCGATGACAATATAATAATTTAAAAAATTTGTCCCATTATCCTGATCAGGATCATCAGAATTAACGATTTATCTCTAAAAAACCGGCCAAGAGCGTGTCGGACCACGCACAATGAAGGGTTCCGTAGTTGGGATGAATTTATCCCAATAACAAACTTAACATTGTAGTTGAAAAACATGTTCTCCCATACATTCCAACTGTAAATGTAAGTTTGTACTCACAATATTGAGAGATTTACCATGTTATTTTAAGACCACAGAATTTGGTATAAGTTTTTCTGTAATCTAAAGGTAAAAATCTATTTCCTGTATTTTTTTCAAAATTTTAGGCTCAGTAGTTTCGGAGATAAGGGGGGGGGGGATGGTAAATTTTCGTCTATTTTCTTAAAAAACTTCACTGACCCCCATATTCAAAATTCATTTATTTACTTTACCCGTCCGTGTTTGGGTCACAGAAATTCAGATGTGTACCAAATTTCAGCGTAATCGGTCCATTAGATTCAGAGCAAATTGGCTGTGACACACGGACAGACGAACAGACACACGAGTGATCCTATAAGGGTTCCGTTTTTTCCTTTTGAGGTACGGAACCCTAAAAATTGGATAATAAATTATAGTTTAGAAAACTAAAAAACACGCTTTAACACCATGAAACTGAACTAAAAAGTAAAAAATAAAATTTTCAATATAAGAATAAAGTGATTAAGGAGAAAATAATGTCATTGTAAAAAAAGCGATGGTATTAACCCGTCGCGCGCTAATTAGCAGACACAATTGAAATTCTATTGTTATCTGTACACATGGTGTGCAATCGACATTTTAAGAGTTAAAGCATGTTATTTAGTTTTTTAAACTAGAATTTTTCCAAAAAATTTTGAATTATCTTTATATTCCACAATTTTGTCGTAAAACATTCCGTCTTCCTAAATACTCCACTATATTCTACTCTTACCGCTTTTATATAACCGTGTCTCGCCTCCACATAACTGGGTGTCTCGCCAGCCAATCATGTGGGGTCGGCGATTCCGTCGCGTCCCTTTGTTGTCTGCCTGCACCCTGCACCGGTGCAGCCAATAATGCTGTAATGTTGACATAAATGTACGTAAATAGAGTTTTTATTAGTCTGACAGGGGTGTCATACTGTATGAATGGGTTTGAGCGATTTTGCGGGAATATTGGTAAAGATGCTATCAAGCTTGGCGCTTATTGCTTTTCGTCTTTTTGACATTCGATGTTCGCTGTCTTCTTTTAGGAATTTAATGCTAAGTAGGTAGATACTTATGACGTCGGCAAGGATTGTGCTTACATACTAAGTGGTATAAGCGCAAGAGAATGATGATGAGGTGTATGTGTAAAAGTGGTGCATAAGACGGAAATTATGACATGAGGCAATATTTATCAATCGACGTTTGGGTCAAAGAGAAAGAGGTTAGTAATAATGCCGTTCTATTCAATGCGTTGTTCAAACAGAGGCGGCGGCGCAGCATGGACCGGTGGCTATAATTTTTTGACAGTAACTGTACTTACTAACATATTATTATGTCATAACATAAAGTACAAATAATGTCAAACTCAAAAAATCAATCTGCCTAGCCTTTTCCCAACTATGTTGGGGTCGGCTTCCAGTCTAACCGGACGCAGCTGAATACCATTATTTTACATGGAGCGACTGCCTATCTGACCTCCACAACCCAGTAACTGGGTAATACGATACCCCTTGGTATGGTTGTCAGACTTTCGGGCTTCTGACGACCCGTAACGAGTGTCAAAGATCCACGAATGACAGGCGGGACCAACGGCTTAACGTGCTTTCCGAGGCACGGAGGAGTCTCGGTATGTAAAGATGGTCACCCATCCCGGACCTACCCCGGCAAGCGTAGCTTAACCTGATGGATCGACCCGTGCGGCTGTTATTACTTAGCCACGAGCTCCTCGTAATAATAATCCTCGTAATAATGTCAAACTAATCCTTCTAATATTATAAATGTGAAAGTTTGTGTTTGGATGTTTGTTACTCAATCACGAAAAAACGGCTGAACGGATTTGGATGAAATTTGGTATACAGATAGTTTATAACCTGGATTAAGACATAGGATACTTTTCATCCCAGTAGTAGGTTCCCGTGGGATAATTTCCGACATACACGCGGGCGAAGCCGCGGGCAACAGCTAGTCTGACATAATGTCAATGTCAATTAGTGTAAAACTAACCGCCACCGCCTCTGTACAACGTAATAAGAATTTCCCTTATATTTTCTGAATCATGCCTGTAGAAGTAATCAGTGGTGCTCATTAATGAGGGTGTGTCCAAAAGCTACCTTTAAAATTCTATTCAACCATTACCTAATAATTCGTCTAGTTCTTCCCCCTTTTCACTAACTACATAGGGGTGTGGAGGTCCCTGCCCCGTCAATTAATCACGTCGTCGCTTTGTTGTCTGCACTCTGTGGCCGCCATCTTGGAACTGCAGTCTGCAACGGTAGTCGGAAGTAAATCTCGAAGAATAAATCAACGCATTGTTAGCAGAGACAAATCTTGTGGAGTGGATGACGTCTTGGTAAAAGGTTAAATATTTTGCGGTTGCAGGTTGGTTTTAGTCTATGGGTTGGTTGTTCTGTAACGCATGTCTGGTATGATGTTGGTACTCATTGAAAACAAAGAAATTGAAAGAGAAATTAATTTATTTTATTTATTTAACAGTTTAAGTACACACACAAGAACAGACAAGAAAGGAACTGAAAAATATACACAACAGTGATGCGATTGGATTTTGCGGACTTTCCTTAAGCTATTACAACAATAGAAATTGACAAGTTGTCAACTCAAAATTCTCAACTGGTGTTTGTGTAAAAAAAGATCACATCATAATGTTTAGTAAAATATAGTAGGGTGTTCCTATATTTCGTGAATTTCCTTTGTCGTCTGCAATCCGTCTGCCTGTCAACGCCGCCGGTAATAGGGCTCGCCGAATAAATCAACTTTTTGTCTACGAAACGACGTATCGTCTGAAGACTGGAATGTTGTATTTACATTTAAATCAGAGAAATGTTTTCGGAAAGTTCTGTTAGTTAGCTCATGCAAAAATATGTTATCAGATTGTTTTTGGACTATAGAATGGCTAGAACAATTGTCAGATCATTTTAAAGCCCATTCATATTCATGCAGAAAGTTTTAACTTTAAAGTTTTACTTGTAGGATTGTAATTTAATCT
The DNA here is from genome assembly GCA_946251885.1 of Cosmia pyralina. Lineage (NCBI taxonomy): Eukaryota > Metazoa > Arthropoda > Insecta > Lepidoptera > Noctuidae > Cosmia > Cosmia pyralina. The sequence goes on from OX276354.1 coordinate 21,581,810, forward strand.
ACCTAGCTAAAAATCATTTGGCCTAACTTTTAGGGAGTGGAACTTTGAGCCAGACTAATGAAATAAATGCCATAAAGTATGTATCATGCTAGATGGACTGACCTGAAGACCTGGCTTTAAGAAGCTGGGCCAGACTGAATGCGGAAGGCGAAGGACAGGGTGTTGTGGCGCAGCCTGGGAGAGGCCTGCGTTCAGCAGTGGACTGCGAAAGGCTGAGTTGACTGTTTTTGATCCACCAATATTAGGTTTCATGCCATATGCGTTTAATTTCGTCACAAATTACGATCTGACCCATCCAAACCTACGGTTTCCTAGAAGAGCGGAAGCCGCCGCATAGTGTCCGCAATTTACCGGCGAATGACGTCACTGAAACTTTATTTTTAGGGTTTCGTACATCCGAATGAAAAAACGGAACCCTTATAGGATCACTCGTGTGTCTGTCTGTCCGTCTGTCAGCCGATTTGCTCTGAATCTACTGGACCGACTAAGTTGAAATTTGGTACACATATGAATTGCTTTGACCCAAACATGAACGTGTAACGTAGGTATACATACATTAATTTTTAGTATGGGGTTCATTTTGAGGGAAAAATTTAAAAAAAAGTTTTGCAAACCCCGTGTGACATTATGAAATGAAAGGGCTTGTTATGAGGATTTAAAATAAATAGTTTTAAAATAAAGTTATTCAAGAAAATTTATGAAAATTGACCATTTCCTTCCCCCTCATCTCCGAAACTAAAAAAAAAATACAGATAATAGTTCTATACTTTATAGTTTACGGGAAAATTTATTAAAAGTCTATGGTCTTAAAATAACATGATAAATCACTCACTATTGTGCGTAGGTTCTTTACATTTGCAGTTGCAATGTATGAGAGAACATATCTTTCAACTAAAATGTTAAGTTTGTTCTTGGCATAAATTCATCCCAACTACGGAACCCATCATTGTGCGTGGTCCGACACGCACTTGACCGATAAGTTGGTGTGTTTTTTTAGGCAGCGTTTTTTGACATCGTAAAGTCAAACACCGCTACCATCATTTTCATGACAGACGTCACTGCGGCCGTTATATGGCTGCCGCCGCTTTTCTAGGAAACCGTGGCTTTACTGCCAGTAGACCTCTATTGTAAACAACAAAATATCCTTTCATAAGTTCACTAGCTGCGCCCCGCGGTTTCACCCGCGTAGACCGGGATAAAAAGGAGCCTATGTGTTAAACTAGGGTATAAGCTATCCATATACCAAATTTCATCCAAATCGGTCCAGCCGCTTGAGCGTGAAGTAGTAACAAACATACAAACACACACTCACAAACTTTCGCCTTTATAATATTAGTGTGATAACACGTTTATTTACGTCATTAAAAAGACCCTTTGTTTGAACCGGTTCGGTTCAAGTGTTTACCGGGTTTGTCCACGTGGTTTTATCTTTAGAAAGTGGTTATTTATAGTGTTGATTATGTCGCATAACAATATTTACGCCTACTACGTTCCTATAATTCGGTTTATCTCGAAGCTTTGCAAGTTAAGACATCAACTAAAGCAGGATTAGGTTACGTTACGGATTCTGTTTAATGGGTGTTCAGAACTCTTTTGCCTGTCGAATATCATCATCTGCCTAGCCTTTTCCCAACTATGTTGGGGCCGGCTTCCAGTCTAACGGGATGCAGCTGAATAGCAAAAAATAGCTAAAAAAAAAATTAAAAAAAAATATATTCAAAAAAAAAAAAAAAAAATTACGTGGAACGACTGCCTATCTGTAACTCCCTTACTGCGTAATAAGATACCCCTTGGTAAGACTAGTTGTCTGACTTTCGGGTTTCTGACGACCCGAAATACAACCTGACACTGGCTTGCAAATTGCAAAAAACGTAAGAAAATTTGAATTTCTCGGGATACCTTTGCGTATCCACCTTAACGACTGTTGTGTAAACGGTGTAACTTTTGAATTTAATTCACAGGAAATTAATTCACAACGTGTAAATCAGGCTTAAGTTTATTTATTTTATTTATTTATTTATTAAAACTTTATGCACAAGTAAAAAAATACCGTACAAAGGCGGACTTAATGCCTGAGGCATTTTCTACCAGTCAACCTTAGGGTGGTGCAGAGAGAAGACATGGCAGGTGCAACATAAAGGATAGATAACAAGAAAATAACTATAAAATATAAGAATAAATACATAGATATTATATAATTACATAAATACATACATATATATATATATAAACGGAAAACTTAAGTTCTAATTTACGTCCCAGATTTTTTGAAGCGGTTGCAATACTGAGATATTTCCAGCGTTCAATCTTTTTCAATTTTTATGTCCTTTCAGCGAATATCCTCAGTCCTCACACAACTTATCTTTGAACTCGCCAAACGGTGCACCCACAATCCGTGGTCAGAGTTCAACAACCCACCCCACAAGTGCAGCCATCATACTGCATCTAATAAAGAGATAATTGAAACTGCGTGGGTGGGTATACCTCCGTTGAGCGAACCCCCGCTGTGCTGATGTTGATACAGTATTGTATGACATCATAATATCGTATCGAATAGTACCTACAGCTGCAGCTGGTACGAGACCATAAATCTGAGTTTGCAATGATTCTTGGAAGTGGGGAATTAATATGTTTCTATTAGGAGTGACTTTTAAACGCAATTCTGCTGTTATAGGAAAATGGACACTACATCATTTACTAGTAAATTATGATTATGATGCTGAAAATGTCCTGAAAGTCTAGTTGGCTATCGGACTGATGAGGTAAAAATTGGTAGGATTATCGGATTATCTTTTTAAAATTTTGCATACACTTGGCTGATAAACCGTGTATTTCGTAAAGATAATAACGGAAATACTTTCCTTTATACATATCGCACACAATGGATAAGTATAATAAATAATGATAAAAATAATGGTAAATGATATAGTAAGAAATGAGTGTACAACAAATGATAAGGGGAAGTTTGACAGTGGTGCCAGTGACAGAAAAGTTGAAAGGAAATCGTTTGGCTTGGTATGGGGATGTGATGAGGAGGGAGGAAACGCATGTGACTAAAAGAGTGATGAATATACAGGTTGATGGATGGAGAGGAAGAGGAAAGCCAAAGAAAAGATGGATGGATTGTGTTCGGAATGATATGAAAGAGAAGGGAGTGAATGATAGCGTGACGGTTGACAGGGGAGAATGGAAGAAGGAAACGTGTTGCGCCGGCCCCAAGTAATATGGGATAAGGGTAGGAAGATGATGATACATCATATCGTACACATTATAAAACTTGTTTTTGCGAAGTTACACATTTAAGTGCATTTACATTAAACATTTTTTCACAATAATATTATGCAAAAAACTATAATTTATATGTGAAAACTCGACCCAGTACAAGGTGCAGAAAAACAACATAATACATAATAAGGTCGTCAAACATGAATACCGACTTCAGAACATAAGATTATTCACATATTTGCATTCAATTGATATCATTTGCACTGTTTTATGCAACGAACATTTTTCATGAAACTGTAAACAATATAATTTGTATGAATGTTTAATTTACATAATGGTGTTGACATTGCGATATTATGTAGCTGTTCCTTATTGTTAGTGAGTTTCAGAAGTTTTGAAACTTGAGAGGTTTTCGAGAAAGAGTTTGTCCTGGTCTGGTTGAAGGCAATTCTTGGTACGAAGTCCTTGCAAGGAAGTCTTACTACTCCGAAAGTCTTGAAATAAGTTGCTGCTAGTTCTCTGAAGTAGGTATGGAATGGCACTTATATGTCATGTTTTTTTCTGGCGACTAACTAGGCGTAAACGAGGCAAAAGGAGTATGTAAGGATCGTAGCAGGTGGCGTTCTGTAGTTTCTGCCTACCCCCAGGGGAAGAAGGCGTGAGTTTATGTATGTGTAGGTCAATCAGTCTGCCTAGCCTTTTCCCAACTATGTTGGGTCGGCTTCCAGTCTAACCGAATGCAGCTGAATATCAGTATTATACATGGAGCGACTGCCTATCTGACCTCCACAACCCATTAATGGGGTAATACGATACCCCTTGGTAAGACTGGTTGTCAGACTTTCGGGCTTCTGACGACCCGTAACGACTGTCAAAGATCCACGAATGACAGCCGGGACCAACGGCTTAACGTGCTTTTCGAGGCACGAACGAGTCTCGGTATGTAAAGATGGTCACCCACGGACCGACCCCGGCAAGTGTAGCTTAACCTGATGGATCGACCCGTGCGGCTGTTATTACTTAGCCACGAGCTAGATTATGTATGTGTAGGTACTAACCATTTTAGGTAACTAAGCATTTTAGTAAGATCATAACAAAAAAGTCGTCATGTCTCCGTGGTTAAGGCCTATCCATGCACGAGGTTCTGGGTTAAAATCCGGGTGCAAGTACCAATGTGACTTTATCAATTTGTGTGTACTTTCTGAGTTTATCGTGGAGATTACTGACATCGGTGTAGAACTGTAAGTCTAAAATCGCCAACCCGTCTTAAGCTAGGCGTGGTGATCAATGCACATGCTTTCTCTGTATGAGAAGAAGCTCTGTTGTGGGACAAAGAAGGCTGGTATTATTATTATTATTAAAATTAATGCTCTCGCCACCCAGTACCGGGGGTCTACTCCATAAGCACGAAGGCCGTAGTTTCGGCATTCGTTACGGGCGTTTCCTACTCCGTATCAACTACGGATGGATGATTCGTTCGGAGCCCGAACGGAGAATGAATGACAACATGATTTGACAGTTGTCCCTACTTCCGCTGTGTTTTTGCCCGTCCGAAAAATTGAACTTGACACTTGCTTTGACGGATCGTTATGTATGTCAGACGGATGGATGGACTTTGGAGCAGACATCCTGGTGCCAAGTGCCAACCACTGCAAGCGAGCGTGGGAGAAGTGTCTTAACTTTTTTACAAGCACAGCTAATCAGTAGACAACTAGACAGTCCTTTGAATAAATAAAGATAAGTTGAAGAACCGAATGTTCACTGTAGTTGAGGTTTCTAGATTTATTTGAAGCATTTTAGTGCTCTTAATGCAGTTTTATTTATTCAGCAAATTGGCTATAAAACTTGAAGTTGTCTGATGTCAATGACAGGTCGCTAGAAGGGTTCAGTTTGCTTTACAACCGCTGTAAGTGCAGTTTATGCCTTTTTTCTCATTATGGGCATCTGAATTGTTCATTTATTCTTTTGACTTTATGACTTTGTTTATTGCAACCAAAATTGCGGTTTTTCTGTAGAGGGGCCCTACCTCACCGGGACGCCATGGTGACGTCGCCAGGTCGCCTTGCCAACTAAACGTATATACCTATATGGTGGGTGGCTCACCTGGCGTCTGGTTGGTTACGTAGCCAACCAAACATTTTGTTGGCGACGCAACCTGGCTACGCCGCCATGGCATCCCAGTGAGGTGAGGCTCTAAAAGTAGCATTCAAAAACTGAGTTTTAAACGAGTTTCAGGCTTCAGTCTTTCAGGCTTCAGGCAGCAATAGTGCCATCGATCGTCCATATAAGCTAACGGATTTTACTTACTTGATTTTTCAACACTGGAGTCAACATCAGTGTTGATTTTTTTGATACAAAAAATTCTACCTCATCTGACTAAGAATGTGAGCACAGAAAATTTCAAAATGTTCCATTGGATATCTCCAGACTTATTGTTTTTTCTCAATGGTGGCGCTAGTTATCGGCTCTACTCGCCATAAACCGTTGGTCCCGGCTGTCATTCATGGATCTTTGGCAGTCGTTACGGGTCGTCAGTAGCCCGAAAGTCCCAGTAACTAGGTTGTGGAGGTCAGATAGGCAGTCGCTCCAAGTAAAATACTGGTATTCAGCTGTATCCGGTTAGACTGGAAGCCGACCCCAACATCGTTGGGAAAAGGCTAGGCAGATGATGACGACCCTTTAAAGTTGATTCAGCTAATTTGAACGATAACTGTGCTTGAATATGCAAAAGTTTTTTTTAAAGACAACGACGTCCTTGAGAACATACATTATATTAAAGTGAATCACTTAGCACACAAATGAGATTTGTTCAAGATTAACATTCCAGTCTTTACCATATCTTGATTTAAAAGAGTGTCCGTGGAGTTTCTTGCCCGTTCTTCTCCATAGGTACCTACTATGCTTTGGAATGGGCGCCTAGCTTCATCTTTCTGACTGACCGACCCCTTGACAATTCAAAAGTGCCTGTAATTGGTTTAATTGAAATAAATGCTTTGAGTTTTGAGTTTTGAGTTTTTTTGAGTTTTTACACTCGAACAATTTCGAAACCATCCAGTCGAAATTACGTACTTTGGGAATTCACATAGATATGTTTAAAACATATATAAGATGTGTTGAACAGTATGTTTGAAACGAAGATTTAAGTGGAACCATCACAATTTTAGAAGCAGCATTAAAATGTGGTTGCGTAAAGTAGCCGGCGAAATTCAAATTTTCTTGCGTTTTTTGCAATTTGGAGACCAGTGTCAGGTTATATGTTAATCAAAATATGATTCGCGACCATAACAAATATTTATAAATGACGTAATTATTACCATAAGAATCATCAATACTACATCTCTCTAAGGGCTGATTTTACAATAGTCTGAAGAATAAATATGACAGTTTGACAGCTTTTGTGTCAAATTGAAATATTTATTCTTCAGATAGGAGTTGTATAACTATTGAAAAATTAGCCCTAAGTTAAATTTGTTAGGTAGGTACATATTTTGTTCAACATATTACCTGACACTGACCTGCAAATTGCAAAAAACGCAATAAAATTAGAATTTCGCGGGCTACATTTGCACATTATAAAACAATATAACGGGTCTTTTAGTGGGTTGGAGTTCCACATAACTGCACTATCTCCCCGTGGTAGTGCAGAATGCATGAGCATTTCTCCACGCAAAAAAAAAGGTCTACGTGCCAAATAAATTATTGTGGAATAGAAACTGTTATGAGAGTATCTGCCTGATGAGATGAGTCAACCAGGTGGTGAAACAGGCTTTAAAGTCAGTAGAGTTAGTAGTCCAGTACCCTAACTGCGTAGCATGCTATCAATCGAGATCTGAATAATTTTGAAGCAAATTGCTAATCCATTGCTTCGTAGGTTTCAAAAATTTGTCTGCTCGACAACGTAAATAACGCAATGAATGTTTTTGAACTGTCAAATCTGTTCTGTGCTCAAAATGAAACCAACTCCGATTAATAGTGTGTTTCGCAATTTCCCCGTTGATTTGCAGGAGGTAGTCGATATGTACAAAGTTTCCATTCCATCAACCCAACAAACCACCAGGATTGCACAACTACTGCTAATTCTCCCCATTTCTTTGAAGTATTCATAAAAATCTGAGTAACCAACCGCTCTGCTAGAAATGTATTCAGCACTTTGGATAAGTTGCTGCACGTCTTGTCCCTCATGTATCGTTCACGTCTCCAACTGGAAATTAAATTATATTGTGTTACATTATATTACTGCTTTATTCGTGACAGCAGTGTTTTGCAGTAATTCGTAGGACTTGTTACCAAACTGAAGGATTTTCTGTTTACAGCTTAGTAATCTGACTAAGTGGGCTTGTGACAGAAAACTTTCTTTGCATTGTTTAGATTCAATCTCTTAGTATTATATAATTGCATAGCACATGTGTGAGCACTATGTAGCTACTATTAAGCTAACTTTTACTGGGTACGTCTTTCACTGACTTGAGTGTGCCCTGGCGGTTGAGAGTATGTCATGCTCACTCAAATGTCTCGCTGGTGGTGGCGTGTGTGTTGGATCATTAAGTTCCCTTCAAAATGGTTGAGCTAATTGGTGCTGATCCATGCGTCATGTTCGTGAACGGGCGCCGTCAGTTGGGGCTGGTCGTCTCTTAGCTGCCATGGCTTATTTTTAATTTTAATATTTAATTTAGTTGTTTTAGTTTTTATCTTTTTATTACGGACGCTTTTTAACGTGCACGTCTTTCTACATTGTTCTCACATGTATATTTTCAACATGAACGATGTAACCAATATTTTGTAAAAATATTATGATTTAACCCGTCGCGCGCTAATTAGCAGACACAATTGAAATTCTATTGTTATCTGTACACATGGTGTGCAATCGACATTTTAAGAGTTAAAAGAGTGTCCGTGGAGTTTCTTGACCGTTCTTCTCCATAGGGATCTACTACGCTTTGGAATGGGCAACTAGCTTCATCTTTCTGACTGACCGACCCATTGACAATTCAAAAGTGCCTGTAATTGGTTTATTTGAAATAAATGCTTTGAGTTTGAGTTTGAGTTTGTGGCTAAGTAATAACAGAAGCACGGTTCGATCGATCAGGTTAAGCTACGATTGCCGCGGTTGGTCTGTGGGGTCTTGACATATCAAGACCCCTCCTTGCCTCGGAAAGCACGTTAAGCCGTTGGTCCCGACTGTCATTCGTAGATCTTTGACAGTCGTTACGGGTCGATAGATGCCCGAAGGTCTGACAAACAGTTAGTCCAACGGGTATATAGTATTACCCAGTAACTGGGTTGTGAAGGTCAGATAGGCGGTCGCTCCATGTAAAATACTGGTATTCAGCTGCATCCGGTTAGACTGGAAGCCGACCCCAACATAGTTGGGCAGATGATGAGTTTAGTAACCTGGTAGCGTACCGCGAGGGCTGGTTCGAGGTTTCCCAAATATGCTGGGGTCGGCTTCCAGTCTAACCGGATGCAACTGAATACCAGTACCTATTTTACATGGAGCGACTGCCTATCTGACCTTCACAACCCGGTAACTGGGTAATACGATACCCCTTGGTAAGACTGATTGTCAGACTTTCGGGCTTCTGACGACCCGTAACGACTGTCGAAGATCCACGAATGACAGCCGGGACTAACGGCTTAACATGCTTTCCGAGGCACGGAGGAGTAAAGATGATCACCCATCCAAGACCGACCCCGGCAAGCGTAGCTTAACCTGATGGATCGACCCGTGCGGTTGTTATTACTTAGCCACGAGCTCCTCTTGTGTTTGTTTCAGTGTATTCTGTGTTAAAACTAGAAACCCCGACAACTATTTGGATGACCTAGGAATCGACTCCATCGCTTGGCAGCGAACATGCTCTGCCTTCTACATCACATACACACATCATCATCATCTTCTACGTTACATTATAGATAATAAATAAAGTCTATTTCACAAGCAGTTTAAATGAGCTTTAAGTTTCGTGGTGTTCCGTAATTTAGGAGAGTTGGCATACTCTTGGAAAACTAAGCAGTACGTGCATAGTTACCTAGTGTTGGAACTTGTATACCAACTAACATTGATCAGTCACAGCATTGCGGAGGAATATTTGGACGCCGTATTTTAGTTTTTTAATTGTTTTAGTTAGGTTAGGTTATTACATTTTTCTTTTAATAGTTTGTTAGTTAGTTTAGTATAATAACAACTCTCCGAAACTTAAAATGCTCTAACACAACTAATTATATTCCACACCTTTTTAATCGCGATGAAAAATAGTCGATTTAGTTTGACAGTAAAAATTTTATGTCAAAAACGTCAAAATTCAGAGTAGCAAAATTGCCATTTTCACTAAATTAATAACTCAGTGCCATCTTAGTGCTATCAAACTAAAATATAGTTAACTTGTCACTTTAGTCAATTTCAGAATGGGATATCGTCGTTTGACAGGGATAAACTAAATTGTTGTTGTTTTTAGTCTAGTTTAGAGGCATTTGTGACAAGAGAATCGGCAGCAATGTGTCGTTCTCATTGAGTATTTGAAGGTTACAGTGGAAAACTGTAGAGTTCCGTACCCAAAGGGTAAAACGGGACCCTATTACTAAGATAGACAGTTGAAATTTTCACAAATGATGTTGCCGCTATAACAACAAATACTAAAAAACAGAATAAAATAAATATTTAAGGGGGCTCCCATAAAACAAACGTGATATTTTTTGCCGTTTTTATAGATCCGCGAGTCCGACTCGCACTTGACCGGTGTTTTTAACTTTTAGCCCTCATTTCACAAACGACGACGAACGTTTGTTTCGTTTCTCGTTTCGTTGTCAAACTTGTCAACTAAATTGATTTAAATTAAGGAGCTTTAAGTCTTTAAGTCTTAACAGGGAAATTATTCTCAAAACGGATTTCGTGAGGATTTACACAAAATAAAAAAGGAACTCCGTTATTTTATGAGCTGAGTGAGTCGGTATGCAGATCAGAAGTTTCCAGGAAAACAAACAGTTTAGTTAATCAGGTGCTGACCCATTCACACGCCGCCGGCCGCGCCGGTGCTTTGCTCCGCAACCCGAGACAGTTCTCAAGGGCAGGAGGTCCTCGCCTCTTTCATCAAGAATAAAGATTGCAGAAGGACCATTCTGTGTGAATCACTGTCAAAATCCAATGAACTTAATTAAGAATAAAATCTAAATACATACTATATTGAACAGTCTGCAGCGTTTCGAGACTGTCCACCAAGATTTGCTATATTTTGGGTGCCGTTCGATAGGTACGGTAGACTGCACGTCATTATAACAGAACTAGTATAAGCTGGCCTTTTGTTCTATTGACACTCCGCATTATACTCTGGGCCAGCTCAAGGTCCTTGACAATTCAAAAGTGCCTGTAATTGTTTTATATGAAATAAATGCTTTGAGTTTGAGTTTGATATGTCACTGTGGTCACTGACGTGCGGCCCACTGTACTACATTACAAACATAATATGTTTGCTACAAATACAGGATCAAATTTAATTAGCTAGCGAAACTTCGCAGACGGGATGGAACATGATAAAATAAAAAAAATAAAAATTTGTTGATTTTTTTTTTGGGTCATAAACTGCTTGGTAGTGTAATCACTTAAAATATCAGTTTAAAAATCATTAGTAAACTTCACAGACGTGATGGGTATCGATATCTGAACACGATAAAACAGATTTTACTAACTCACACTTCTAGTAACAACACTACCAGCGGTCATTGTTCCCAAAAACAAAAAAAACGAGTCTTTTTATTTTATCGTGTTTAGATATCGATACCATCACATCTGAGGAGTTTCGCTAGCTAATTTAATTTAACCCTGTATTTCAGCTTTCACGGGAGGAGCTCGTGGCTAAGTAATTTCAGCCGCACGGGTCGATCCATCAGGTTAAGCTACGCTTGCCGGGGTTGGTCCGTGGATGGGTGACCATCTTTACATACCGAGACCCCTCCGTGCCTCGGAAAGCACATTAAGCCGTTGGTCCCGCCTGTCATTCGTGGATCTTTGACAGTCGTTACGGGTCGTCAGAAGCCCGAAAGTCTGACAACCAGTCTTACCAAGGGGTATCGTATTACCCAGTTACTGGGTTGTGGAGGTCAGATAGGCAGTCGCTCCATGTAAAATACTGGTATTCAGCTGCATCCGGTTAGACTGGAAGCCAAGCCCAATATAGTTGGTAAAAGGCTAGAGAGCTTGATTGATTTCAGCTTTCACATGATCTTGTGAAAGCTGAAATATCGATAAGATCGATCTATCTTGAGCGTCACATAGCCATAGCGCAATTGGTGTCGGCGTCGTTTGGTCCTTCTTGACATTTCTGCGTAGGTCCCCTCACTATTTATATAATTCAAATTCAAATTCAAATTCAAAATTCTTTTATTTGGGACAACATAGGAACCATTTTTGTTAGTAAACAACTTATACACTAGGATTAGTAACAAACTTATAAATAAATAAAAACCAAGTTACTGAGTCATGTACCTTGGAGGCACTTCATGCGGACAGTGAATCCGCATGAGATGCCTCAGCACAGGAGCTCTCGGGTCCTCAGCCACGACTTTCAGGATGCTATTGCTACTCCCTCGAATCCTCCCCACAAGCGATGCCACCTTTTTCCTGATGACAGCATGGAAACCATCTGTACTCGATTGGGCGAACATCCCCGAGGCACTACAGAAACGAGGGAGTTTCAACATCATCCTGAAAAACATTATTATATTGGACGCGCAGTGCATTTAGCGTCCCACGAGAACAGCTGAACCACAGACTTCCCGTGTACAGGCCTTGACAGTACGCTTTAAACAAGGTTATTTTGACCTGATCAGTACAACGAGAAAATCTGCGCGCCAACATGTTCCCGCGGACCGCCAACGCCCTGCGCTCCCTCTCCACGTCATCATCATCTTTAAGGTCGTCGACAAGTATATGGCCCAGATATTTAAATTTGGTCACCTGCTTTATATTAGCGCCGTTCAATGTAATTGAGGGAATGGTGTCTGGGCACTTGCCGGCGGCCTTGAAGACCATGAACTCAGTTTTTCGTACATTATATATAAGACCATGTGATGCGGCGTATCTTTCACAAACCTTAATCATTTCCCTGATTGACCTCGCAGTCGGGCCCAGCAACACCATATCGTCCGCGTAGCTGACGCTGTTCACACAAACACCCCCCACCCGGCAACCGACACGCATGCTGCTGAGCTCGACTAAGAGGTCATTAATATAAAAGTTAAACAGCTTTGGAGAGGACAGCCCCCCCTGTCTCACTCCGCACTCCAACCTGTATGACTCTGATAGGCAGTTTGACCACCTGACACAATTAGTCTGATTGGAGTACCAGTATTGAAATATTTTCAATAGTTCCGCCGGTATACCCCTGTCCTCCATCTTTCTCCAAAGCACTTCATACGAAACGAGATCAAAGGCTTTGGAGAGATCCAAAAAACAGGCGTATACCGGAGTCTTCCGTTCAGTGTAGTATTGGACAGTGTGCTTAAGAACTAGAATCGCGCTTTCAGTTGACAGTCCAGGTCTAAACCCGAACTGTGCGTCATGTATGTTTATGTACTTATCCAGGCAAGACTCAAGCACACTATCCAACACTTTTGCTACAGTTGTCGCGAGAGAGATCGGGCGATAGTTTTCCCTGTCCGCTATGTCCCCTGTCTTGTTCTTCACTATGGGCACCACTGTAGTTTAATAATGATTGAGTGAATCACTTGATTAGAGACAATACGTCTGAAAGCTCTTTGTTTATTATTAACGAGTGTTTCTGCGAATCCCGACCGATTCTGATCCGATATGGACTTCGGCGGTGTGTTTGAGTTTGTAAAATCATTTTATTGTTGAATTTTTACGAGTTATGTCATTTTAGAACATGATAGTCCAGGAATATTAGGGGTGGTGAACCACGGAATGAGAGATAATCAGCTATAAACTTGTATAAACCTTTATTTTGACACCCTAAAACTTGTCTCAAAACCTACTTATCGTAAGGTGTCCGCGTCTACAGATATTTATTTATTTATTTATTTATTTAACCTTTTCGCACACAAAACGTACAAAGGCGGACTTAATGCCTTAGGCATTCTCTACCAGTCAACCAAGGGTGGTGAAGAGATTAGATGGCAGGTGCTCAGTATGAGAGGAATACTTATATAAAGAACACTAAAAATATATCTTAATTAATTATAAATAGACTTTATACAAGCACATAAATAGATTATAAACTAATAATACACATACATACACTTACTATAAGATATACCTATAATATATATATATACACTTCTGGACACATCTATTGGCCCACCTTAGAGTTTAGGTTTCGATGGCCCCTACCGAAATATGATTGCTAGATTGAACAAAAACTGTTGATGCAGTTTTAAACCTGATACATTTTACCATCTTTTTCGATCGTATTGTTTTAAATTTGAATTCAGAATACCATACGACATGGAGCTACGCCTAACAAGTCGGATATGCGCCTTGTTAAAGGCAATTGATTTTTGAATAAAAAACATGTTTTATCAAATAAAGGTTTAATTTAATAACGCGTGTTGCCTCCATGGGCATCTACCACAGCTCTCATACGATTAGGCATAGAGTTTATCAACCGCTCTATGAAATTTTGAGGGATCATCTCCCATTCCTCTTCTATGGCAGTTTTCAACTCCTGCATCGTCTGGGCAACTGGCTGACGAGCCCTAACACGTCTTTTTAGCTCGTCCCACATGTGCTCAATGGGGTTCATGTCTGGGCTTCTGGCTGGCCAGTCCATAACTGTGATGTTCACATCCCGAAGATATTCCCTGACGATGCCGGCCGCATGGGCTCTTGCATTATCATGCATAAAAAGGAAATTTGGGCCCACATAGTCCGCGTATGGTATCACGTGAGGTTCTAAGCACTCACGAATGTACCTTTCAGCATTTAATGTTGGCAGCCGTGGTCCTATAACAACCTCAAGTTGAGTTTTGCCGCTCGCGGATATACCGCCCCAGACAGTCCATGAGCCACCGCCATAAGCAACCCTCTCTTCAAAGCAGCATTGTGCGAAACGCTCTCCCTTACGTCGTCGTCGTCGTCGTCGTCAATTTTAGACTCATCAGAAAAGAGTACACGGCTCCAATCTTGCTGTGTCCAATTTAAATGACTGCGTGCGAAATGAAGGCGCGCTGTTCGGTGGGCTCGCGTTAGTTTGGGGCCATTAGCTGGCTTGTGTGGTACCATATCGCGTTCTTTTAACCTTCTCCGAACAGTTCGAGCGCTCACAGATACTCCGTGGAAGTCGCGAAGTTGGTTTTGTATCTCAATGGAGGTAAGGTGACGATTTCTCAAGCTGGTCGTCACGATGAATCGATCCTGCCTTTCAGTTGTGAGCCGAGATCGTGGCCTTCCTTGGCGACGAACAAAGCCGCCAGTCTCTAGGTACCTCCGATAAACATTTCGGACCGCAGATCGACTTAAATTAAGTTGAGCACTCACGTTTCTTTGGCTGTGTCCGGCCTGAATAAGTGCCACAGCTTGGGCGGCGACTTCAGGTGAAGTATCCATAGATTATTGATAGAACCTCACCTTAATGTTAAGAATAAGTAATGTTTGTTGCAAAACCAAAGATATCAATCACTTTTTCAAGAATTAAATCCAAGTAAACCAATAAAACCAAGTTTTCTTAGTATTCGATTGTTTGATATCAACAAACAGGCTCCAAATTGTCTTTTATTTCTTTAAATTCTGTGTTCGAAATTCAAAAAAAGACTATTGAATGAAATTGTGAATGTGCCAGGTTCAAAACTGCATAAAAACTTTTTGCTCGACCTAATATAAAATTTTAGCTAGAACCAAACGAAACTGAAAATACAAGGTGGGCCAAAAGATGTGTCCAGAAGTGTATATATATATTCTAAGGTCAAAGGTCAAAAAAACGATTTTTACACATTTACTGCAAATATCTCGTTTCCTATGGGTTTTATGGTATTTGTATTTATAATAAATATTGTAGGGGATTGAATTCTATACAACTTTTGTTTAGACATTTTTTTTATATCTTGAACCATTTTCGAGATAGAGGGCAGAGCGCGCGCAGTGTTTAACTATTTAGAGTATCATTGGAGGTCAACCTGTAGTCTCGATTAAAAACACGCCGTATAAAGTTTATGAATTATTGTAATAATATAATTCTAAATAATTTGCATTTTTTATTAACTATTACGTTATAATTTACAATTATTTTCAATAATTCTGTATCTATTAATTTAATAACACTTACCTACTCGTAATTATAAAGTTATTAGGAATATCTATAGACGCGGACACCCTACGATAAGTAGGTTTTGAGACAAGTTTTAGGGTGTCAAAATAAAGGTGTATACAAGTTTATAACCGACTATCTCTCATTCCGAGATTCTTGCCCTCATTTGACTAATTTTCCTGGACTATGATGATTAATTGATGAGCTCTTTGAATGTAATATGGACAGCACTTGTTCATATTATGCAGTACGTGACAAGACATTAATTATTATGTCATGAAATTCATAAAGTTTAATGAGAATGATATTTAAGAGACGAGATCTTTGACAGTTACCCTGTAACTGGGTTGTGGAGGTCAGATAGGCAGTAGATCCATGTAAAATACTGGTACCTATTCAGCTGCATCCGGTTAGACTGGAAGCCGACCCCAAAACCTCAAAATAGTTGGATAAAGACTGTAGGCAGATATACAATACGTCCCAGAATTGATGGTACAACCGCTTAGGGGGTCATTGTACTCATCATTATGAACAACTTTTAATATAGGACCAAACCTGCAATCGTGAAAAAAAATCTGCTGCTCCCTACATTTTGACGAGTTTGATGTAGATAAATGTTAAACTGAACAGGTGATTTTTTTTCGCGATGTAAGGTTTGTTCCCATAGTAAAAGTTGTTCATAATGATGAGTACAATGACCCTTTAAGCAGTTGTGCCATCAAATATTTATATTAAATTAAAAGACGAAAAGGTGTCCTTTGTGTGATGTGCATATTGCATTTTCTGACATGATACTCGTATGGGCCAAATATAGATAACTAGCTTTTGCCCGCGGCTTCTCCCACGATTATTATACATATAAACCTTCCTCTTGAATCACTCTATATATTAAATAAAACTTTTTTACAAAAAAATACAACCGACTTCCAAAAACAACACTACAAAGTGAAAAATAACTTAATTTCGGAAGTCGGTGTCTAGTTAAATGTATTTTCGTTTTTTGCCACCGACTTCCGAAATTAAAGTTATTTTTCACTTTGTAGTGTTGTTTTTGGAAGTCGGTTGTATTTTTTTGTAAAAAAGTTTTTATTTTTCACTTTTTAGTTGTGTACCTACCCCACACAAATTCTAATACCACTCACTACCTGCAAAACAAACTAGAACATCATCCATATAAAAGTGTGGAAAAAATACGTATTATTGAAGCTAACTCAAAAACTACCGAAGCAAAGTTAATCAATTTTATATGGCACCAACTGTGATGTATACCCTCTCTAATAAAACAAAAAAAATCCAAATCGGTCTAGCCATCTTCGAGTAATCGGGGAACATACATAAAAAAAAAATAAAAAAAAAAAAAAAAAAAAAGGTTCCGACGAATTGAGAACCTCCTCCTTTTTGAAATCGGTTAAAAAAACCGCATCAAAATCCGTTGCGTAGTTTTAAAGAACTAAGCATACATAGGGACAGACAGCGGGAAGCGACTTTGTTTTATACTATGTAGTGATTATAGTGGTAGAACCATAGTTTTTTTTAAATAGTAGCTTTTTTAGTTTTTTTAATAGTTTTTTTTTAATATTTGAATTTGAATTTTCCTCTTTAAGACTATGAAGCAACAAGGAATATTGGTAAAGGTTCTTTCTCTACACAATTCCTTGGAAATGTTATGATTATTCTGTTATGCCATTTTACTCGTCTTTCATAATCAAAGGATAATAAACGAAACTCAAATGGAACGTTACGCAGGCTTTGAATAATTTAACAGTTTTATTGAACGTTCCGTGAAACGAACAACTAAAATTCAGCAAGAAGTAATTATACAGAAGTTCTGTTTCTGTTTTATGTCCGTTTTCATTAACACGACACTCATATAGTTGTAGGGATCGTTGTAAATAAAAAGCAAACTTCTTTTACTTCTTTAATTTAAAAAAAAAATCAGCTGCTCCCTACATTTATGTTCGCTTATCTCATTAAAATGTAAGGAGCAACTGATTTTTATTTCACGATTTCAGCTTTGGTCCCATAGTAAAAGTTGTTTGTTATCATGTGTTTAAATATCGGTCACTAATTACCAGTCACCCTATATATACTATTATTATAGCTGCAGAGTTTTTGGAACGAAGTTCCTTATCGCGCGTTGTGAAAGGGGGCTAGACGGAAAAAATTCTCACGAAAAGTTGTAACGACACTTTTTGCTATAGTAAGCTATTGTAAGCTGTGCGACGTGCGCATGTTTCTCTGTCTCTCTCTCTCTCTCTTATAGAAAGATTAAGTTTATATTACATTATATTTGTTAATAATAAAAAAAATATTATTATAACTTAAAAAAAAAATATTACAATTCCTTCACTAATTAATCGAAAGGAACTTCGTTCCATCCGGGTGTCCCTTGACACCTCTCAACTTTTTTTGTTTGTTTGTATGTTTGAACGCGCTTCTCTGGAATTATCAGTCGGAATTAAAAAAAAATATTTTGCATTTGATAGCCCAATTCTTGAGGCTTGAGGCTGGCTTGAGGTTGGGATTCTTGAGGGATTTTTCTTGGGGCTCGGGCTATTTAACATCACGCTAGGACCCATAGGAGCCGTGCAAAAAGAGAAAAAAGTCAGAAAGTACGCTAAGCAAACGAAGTTGGTAATAGCGTGGGCAGGCGATGCGATGCGACGGGGTGGGGTCTCGGGGAACAAGAAATTTAACGCGGGCGAAGTCACGGGCAGAAGATAGTATTTTTTTATAATTTCATTCTGATCGCGCACCTCTTGTAACAGTCCGTAGTTGGCCATCTTGATGTTCATCTTATCTCTCGCAGTGTTGTCATACCCATCTTCTAACATCCCTCATAATCTTGTATGCCGCTACTTTATTATTCACTAGCTTTTGCCCGCGGCTTCGCTCGCGTTAATTTAGAATTTGACGATAAATTCGGGTTGTACTCTGCTTGTCTCTCTAGTATTTCAATCATGATTCGAAAGATACGTGGCGCCATCTATTATCATAAGAACGTTATGGTTAGTTTTCTCGGGAACAGTACTTTTTTCGGGATGAAAGTTACCCCACGTCCATTTTTGTACATCTGACAATGTATATGCAAAATTACAGGATGATTGGTTCAGTGGTTTAGGCATGAAAAGGTAACAAACAAACAAACTTACTTTCGCATTTATAATATTAGTTCAAATCCTAAGGAATTAACGATGCATCATACAGATAAAGCTGAAAAGTTTCATGTCATCATATGCATAGCCTTTTCCCGACTATGTTGGGGTCGGCTTCCAAGCTAACCGGAGGCAGCTGAATACCAGTATTTTACAAGGAGCGACTGCCTATCTGAACTCCACAACCCAGTTACTGGGTAACACGGTAACCCTTGGTAAGACTGGTTGTCAGAGACTTTTGGGCTTCTGGCGACCCGTACCGACTGTCACACGAATAACAGCCGGGACCAACGGCTTAACGTGCTTTCCGAGGCACGGAAGGGTCTTGGTATGTAGATGGTCACCCATCCACGGACCAACCGCGGGAAGCGTAGCTTAACCTGATCGATCGACCCGTGCTGCTATTATTACTTAGCCACAAACCCCTCCCTCGAAAAGTTTCATGTGCCAACTAAAAATAGCCATATTGCCATTTCATTCAACTATTTTAATAACTGGCAACTGGCATAGTTTCAGTTGCAAACATAATTTTGCCCGTTTACAAGTCTTGGCGTTTGCCTATAATACCGAAATAGATTTGCAGTAGCGAAATTATACCTTTCCTTGGTTCAAGGTTTGCCTTGAAGTTAACCTCTAGCTTTTACAAACCTCTGATTAAACTTCTTCCAGTTTTGACCTCATCTAGAAATGAAGGAAAGTTAAACTGTAAACCCAAATTAGTTGTTTTAATACAGCTGTTATTGTAACCATGTTATTGTTAAAAGATAATATTAAGAGTATATATTGAAGCGAGGTTTCGCTCGGTATCATGTAAGTGAAATGGCGTTATGGCTGTCTAGTTTGACGTGAGAGAGGTAGCAGACTCTCTCGCGCACCGGAACTAAACGCGCTTCGTTTAAATGTAGATTTATGACAAAATTACATTTTAATAATAACATAATAATTAACATTTAAATATTTTTAGAATTTACTAAGCTAAAAATTGTTTTAGCTTAGTAAATTCTAGAAATATTTAAATACCTTCGATTTAAACCAAATTTTACTCCAGAATAAAAAACTGTTTACGTATAATCGTATTTAACAGAAAATAGACGGTGCTACTTTGGAATATTTTCTATCGAAAAAATTTCAAGTAATGTTTCGGTTTAAGTAAAAATAGTAGACAAAATAGTCAAATAAAACCGTAGCGACCCTAGCGATGCGATTTGCTGAATTGCATTTTTGACAAGGTAAAGGAACGCCAGCGCCAGCGCGGGGCTCGCCAGTCGCTTACATACCTTCGCCTTGGCACGACCTAATTTGCTGTAATAATTGTAACCAAGTTAGTGATCTTTTATTAAACAGATTAACATATTCAGTACAAACCAAATTCGCCTATCATTTATCTAGACCCCACACACAACACGCACAATAAAACACATAAGGAAACTCCAAATCATTTAACCATATACATTTGGTTTTATAGGTATTTTAAAAACACAAAATTATCGTTGTATCCCCTTAAGGTTATTGCCATTTCTATTCCATAAGGCTTACCACTTGGACCCTGGTAAACTTGAATAAGAAGCAGTTTATGATCTAAAAATCTTTTTTGTTTCGCGGATGTTTAGTGAACCGTCCTGTGATAATTATAAAAATTGGCAAATATGTTTTAATGGAAGAAAAAGGGCTGCTGATATTCATCGTCTTCCTAAAATCAGCTTGGTGCACTTAAATCCCTTCAATTCTCAACCAGAACTGGAAACAAAATCGTATAGATATGAAGATGTTAATATGAAATTACGAGACTTGTTCTCAAGAATGCATTTTGGCTCACTGCTAAATCTGGACCGGCAGTTTGTGGTGTAGGCAGCCAATCCTTCTGCATCGAGAGATTAATATGTTTACACGTATTCGTAACTCTTTGATAGTAAAGTAAGTAATATTAAATCGGTTGCCTTCTTCCTCGTTTATTTCATTACGATCTCGATCACTCGTTCCTTTCATCATGTATTATATCATACACACATTCACGCCTTCATCCCATAAGTACCTACTTTTGCTTCGATTCTTTCCTCAATTATCAGAAATGTTATGTTTTACTAGTTGTTGTTCGTAATTTCGAGTGCATAAAAACTTCCAACTTCATTATCTCGTTTAATACAAAAAAATCATTCTGACATATGCTCTGCACTTTACCGTACATTTTCATGATATTCGAATAAATTCTTTAGTTCCCTTATAAAGTACGCTTAGAGATGGTTTGGTCATGTTGAGAGGATGAATCAAATGCGACTAACAAGGCAGATGTGAGTGGAAACGCGGAGGTGGCGCCCTAAGAAGACGTAGGTATAGTGACCTTATTGGTAATGTTCTTCAGAAAGGTCAGGTGCGTAGTACTCGCAACCGGCGTGCGTATGACCAGAGGGCTTAGTGCGAGTTTTTATACTTACTCGATCACGTTTACGTTAACGTTACCTTACGCCAATTTGTATGGAATAATTGTGATTCCCATTATAGTCACTAGACGGCGCTTATTCAGTTTCAGAACAAATTGAAGTTTACGTCAACGTGATCGAGTAAGTATAAAAACTCGCACTAAGGCCACAGATGTATGAACGTAAACGAGGCAAAAGGAGTATGTAAGGATCGTAGCAAGTGGCGTTCTGTAGGTTCTGCCCGCCCCTCATGGGAAGAAGGCGTGAATTTATGTATCATCATCATCAGCCTATAGTAGTCCACTGCTGGACATAAGTCTCTCCTTTTGCACGCCATTCAACTCGATCTTCGGCAACTCTCATCCAGCTGCTACCAGCCACCCTGCGAAGATCGTCGCTCCATCTAGCCTGAGGGCGTCCTACCTTCCTTTTGCCGATTCGCGGTCTCCACTCAAGAACTTGTCTACCCCAACGGTCATCGGTTCTACAGCTAATATGGCCGTTGGCCGGTTCATTGCTACTTCAGCTTGCTTATTCTGTGACCTAAGTCGACAACTTTGGTTTTCTCTCGGATCACCTAATTGCGGATTCGATCCTTCAAAGATGTACGTATGTATGTCAATCAATCTGCCTAGCCTTTTCCCAACTATGTTGGGGTCGGCTTCCAGTCTAACCGGATGCAGCTAAATATCAGTATTTAACATGGAGAAAGAAAGAAAAAAGAAAGAAAGAAAAATATTTTATTTGGGACACGCACAGGAAATACAGTTAAAAAAGAGCATATAAAAGTAACAAAATAAACATTAAAAAGCAAAAAAACAAAAAAAAGAAATCAGAATAAAAAAAAAGAGACCTGTGCGAGGCCAAAAAGGCTCCCATCTCAGCATAAAGCTGCGATATTTAAAAAATAAATACCGCAACGCTGGACCGACGCTGGACGCTGGAGCGATTGCCTATCTGACCTCCACAACCCAGTAACTTGGTAATACGATACCCCTTGGTAGGACTGGTTGTCAGAATTTCGGGCTTCTGACGACTCGTAATGACTGTCAAAGTCCCACGAATGACAGCCGAGACCAACGGCTTAACGTGCTTAAGTAGTATAACATATAAGTATACAGCTAACGTATGTATGTATAAAAATGTCTTTTTAGAATGCTTAGTCAAACAACAGGAGTCTGTTTCGCGTCTTCTTTCGCGAATTGTTCCATTTCTCGCTAAATCTTGTTATGACTGACTTCAATAACGCAATCTGTAGTTGCGAAGTTATGAGCACAATGACATATTTCCTCGACACAGAATGTAGCTAGTTAAATATTATGATACTCGTTGTTTTCAGAGGAGACTAACTTCATTTTGTTGCTTGATATAATTTTTCATATTGTTTAACTTTTTGTCTTTTTAGGAATTTCCGTGTTTAATTTACTTCTTCTGTAGTGTCTTTTTCCAATTAAAAGAAACTCTTTTGTCAATTCAGCCATTTTCTATTAAGATCCAATTCCAATTAACTACTTTGTTTTGATAGTATAATAGATGTTTCTCGATTAATTTCGAACAAAACGTACCCTTAAGCAGCACTGTCAATCGGAATTTGTATCATTTTGAAGCAAATTGCTAATCCTTTGCTACCTACATATGTTCGAAAAATTTGTCTTCTCGAAAACGTAAATAACGCAACGAATGTTGTTGAACTGTCAAAATGAAACCTATTCCGATTGTGTTACGCAATTGCCCCGCTGATCTACATAAGTACCTACACATAGTTTAGTCCACAGTTTGAGGTTTGGTCTTTCGATCCGTTTCGACCGGACAATTGGCCATGTTCTCAATTGCAATTAATAATATCCTCTACAATTTAAGCCACTTTGCTATCCCAGGACCAACATCTGCTTGACCTAGGAAGACATATTAAAGACATGTTAACTGACTATCACGACGTGACAAATAATACGTGACACCGTGACACCAGCCGAGCAGTCACACCAGCTGCCGGAACAGTCGATGATTTAGCAGCGTGATAAACGGCCGGATGTCGGCGTAGTGTAAAACCAATTGACATGACAATCATGAATACATTGTTGATATGATTAATATTCCAGACGGGTTTGGCAATATTTCGATATGCGTCTAATTTTTTGGTCCTTTGTTCCTATAAAGTTGCTTTTTGTATAGGACTGATTCATTGAAGAAACCCAGCCTGACAGAAATGACCGAAAACTAGAAAGTTGGAACGGCACAAAAAACAGGAGTAAACTCCAGTCGTGCGTCGGAGGTGATACACACACTTTTTTTTGTTACTTTGTTTGAACGTGCTAATCTCTGGAACTACCAGTCGGACTTTAAAAAATATTTTTGCATTTGATAGCTAAATTTAAAAAAGGCTATATGCATATTTAACATCACTCTAGGACCATAAGGTGCCGAGCAAAAAGAAAAAAAAAACGAAGTAATAGCACGGGCAGGCACCGCGATGCGACGGGGTGGGTCGGGGGGGACAAGATATTCCACGCGGACGAAGTCGCGGGCAGAAGCTAGTATTTCGATATGCGCCTAATTTTTTTGGTCCTTTGTTCCTATTGTTTAGTTGGCATGGCAAAGACGAACCGAAGATAATGAATGAACAATCTTACATTAATGACAGTGTATAAATTTATTCTTCAGACATCGGTTTCAGAAGATTCTTTTGCTTTAGAATAGGCCTCCCCATATTCTTCCACAGTTCCCGTTCATGGCTCTTCCACATTGGCCCCGCTGTCGTCTTAAGATCATCGTCTCAGTTTCGTATCGGGTGCCCTCTCTTTCTTTTGCCTTCTCTTGGGTACCATTCGGCTAAAATTTAGCCCATTTTTCCTTTTTGTCTCTTATTAGGTGGCCCGTTCATTTCCATTTCAGCGTTTTTATCTTGTATGTTACGTCCGCTATTTTTTTTCCCTATGATATGTTTCTTTACGTGTTGTATTGGCCATGTTTGTAATTTCTTAGTGTTTTGCTTAGTTAAAGCCCATGTTTGGCAACCGTAAGTCATGGTTTTAAGTATACACGAGTTAAATAATACTTTGATTTTTAACGTCAGTGGTATTGATTGATTAATTTTTACTTCTTTTAGGGACCAGTATCGCTTACACGCTACATTTACCTGTTGTGTACTTCTTTAGACGTATTGTTTGTAGGAGTCTGAGTTTGGAGAAACCAAAGATAGCATAGCACAAGATTAGCCCGGTTATTAAAAATCGAAGTTTCGAAAAGATGATGTTTGACATTATGTGGTTAGATAACATTTACAACTGTGTGTACTGTGAATGCAACATTGTCTTTTTATTTATTGGCAACATTCTATATTTTATGTGTTATGTCAATGTCAAAATGACGTGTGCATAAAATCTCTTCTCTGCCTTTGCCGGGTATTACAGTCGTAACAATTTTTTCACTCCATTGATTTATTAGTAATCATAAATAACCCAAACCCAATCATAAATCTTCACATAACTACTATAGAACATAAACGTCCCTCATCGTTTGAAAAAAAGCTTGGCCCTGGAGATGTTAGTATTGCTACTTATTACCAGCGCTAATGATGCAGATATTTTAGTCTCGTGATTGGCAGAAGGTCTATAAACATAATAATAAATCTGAGTGACCACGATATAGCAAAACTTCCTTTTAGGGATAGAAACGGACAGAAGTGTTAATGCAGCAGAAAGGCGCGACGCGACGCAATTCTGGTGGAAAAATTTCCTTGAAGTTTTCAGTCTGCGGGAGGGAGCCTTTAGTTCTGACGACTGACGATCGAAAAACCTATCATCAACAATGGTGCCGATTCTGTTGTGCACAAACTAAACTTAATTTAGGCTATTGCTAACTTTTTCTCTCTATTATGACAAGAAAGGGACGGAAGTAAATTAGAGCTGTCAAATTAGTAAGAACTAATTTTTCCATAGACATTTAGACGACACGTAAAAACATGTCGACTAAAAACACGGTGAAGCGCAAGGCGTGAACTAGTTTGACATCTCTAACTTAGTTCATAGCTATAGCCGTCCTTTTCTCGCGCTGCCTGTTAGTAAAAGATAGCGATTCTCTAATTTTAGTTTAGTGCGATCACAAGAGAATCGGCACCATTATTGTAGTTCAGGAGCCCTTAGTTCTGACGATTTAAAAACCTATCGCCTACTAAATTGTAGTATTTTCGTGTAAAACAATGATTTTGTTAGTTATGTCACGCTTGGAGTTCAAATGGGCACAATGCACGTTTTTATTTAATCAAATGTAATTTTAGACTTTGTACGAATGTGGGACTTATTAGGGCTGCTACGTTAGGTTTAGCAAGTTTTTTTTTTTATGTATTATTTTAAACGTCTTTAGAACATAATTTAGGATTGATGGTCTTTTTCGGAGCGAAGCACCAGGAGGACCGTTGCAATAATCTCTTCATCGTGAGTTTTTGGCAGATTTGCTATATGTATAACATATGTCAAAACTCATAATGGCGAGAACATTGTAATGTTTGGAAAATATTTAAGATTGTTTGAACCCCTCCTCGCTCGCTCGATTGAATTTTAACCTCATTTATAGGAGCACACTTCCAAAAAGATCTAGATATACTCAAATACAAACATAACATTACGCCTGTAATCCTCAAAGTGTTAGGGCAGAGGTGTACCTATAGTACATGTTAACGTCCCATGTAATAGGGGGCGAGCCTATTGCCCTCAATCGGGCACAAATCCAGACTCCAGGCTGCTATTGAGAAATTCCAGATGCACAGGCAACTGAAGGAACACGGGTGGGTTTTAGTCAGTAAAAGACACGAAGGAGCGGGAGAAGTCATTTGATGACTTCCCATCCTCAAAAAAAAAGTCTGCTACTGAGAAATTCCAAATGGAAAAACCCAACAACACTTTGCCTAACCTGGGAATGGAACCCAGGACCTCATGCTCAGCAGTAGCGCTTGCGACCACTGGGCAGTCTCAAATACAATTACATATTATAAAAACATGTATACGTAAAGCTAGGGTATTATTTTTAACCGACTTCAAAAAGGAGGAGGTTCTCAATTCGTCGGAACCTTTTTTTTTTATGTATGTTCCCCGATTACTCGAAGATAGCTGGACCGATTTGGATTTTTTTTTGTTTTATTCGAGAGGGTATTATACATCACGGTTGGTCCCATGTAAAATTGATTTGCTTCAGTAGTTTTTGAGTTAGCTTCAATAATACGTATTTTTCCTCACTTTTATATGGATGATGTTCTAGTTTGTTTTGAAGGTAGTGGTATTTGAATTTGCGTGGGGTAGGTACACAACTAAAAAGTGAAAAATAAAAACTTTTTTACAAAAAAATACAACTGACTTCTAAAAATAACACTACAAAGTGAAAAATAACTTTAATTTCGGAAGTCGGTGGCAAAAAACGAAAATACATTTAACTAGACACCGACTTCCGAAATTAAAGTTATTTTTCACTTTGTAGTGTTATTTTTAGAAGTCAGTTGTATTTTTTTGTAAAAAAGTTTTTATATTATCACGGATCACAGATTCTGTTTAAATATTGAAGTAAAATGTAATTATTTTATAATGTTCTCGCTTGATTCCGAGAATGGGTTTTTTTTTTAAACTTGATTTTTATAAAAGCGCCATGGGTTGTTTATTGACAAGGTATGGTTATGCATCACAAAATCTTGCTTTTGCTGATTACAGTATAAGAACGCAAATCATAGGTAAGTCTAATTTTACAGCTGAGAAAGTTGTGTTACCACAAACTGTTAAATTTACTCATTCGATTTTGAACTTAACCTTCAACATTTTAAGGTTTAAAATCATTTGGAGAAATTTGACAGTTTGGTTTAGGTAACCTGATGTGCTGTTGTCTGTACCTAATTGTCAAGTTTGTTTTTAAGACCGCAATCTGGGCTTCTGTGTCCGTTTCGTTCAGTATAAATGGTCTGTACCACACCCTTTTTTAACACACCTTTCTGATACATCCTGTATAGGTATTAAAGTCTCTTTTCGTGCCTGTTTGTGTGACCGCATTGTACTTCTAAACTACTCAACAGATTTTGTTGCGTTTTCACCATCATTTTTAGAGAATTTATTTCGGAAGGTTTATGTGTACTTATAATCTTGCAGTGCAGTTGTTATGAATTCTCGATTTTTGTCAAGTCGTAGAAACCGTGCGAAGCAGGGGCGGGTCATTAGTCGTAAATAAATAAAAGCTGAGTAAATCACCGAGTACCAGCCCTGCCACTGCAAATCGGTCTTGGTTATGTTTCGTTATCCTATATCGGTGTCAGGGCGAAGTTTCATAGATATTACTACTATACGTACAGACATCGAGATTTAAGCGTTGAATGTACAAGGTTAGGTGAGCGGCCTGGGACACTCTCAGGTCTAGATATTAGTCGTATTACTTCTGGTTTCCATGACAACTGCCGCTAGCGGATTTGTGTTAAAAGATTGTTTGGTACGTTGTCATGGTAACCATGTTTGTTTCGTGGTTGACGTAAGTGGTCAACAGTATATAAATAACATCGTATTATGCTAACATCGATGCAATTAGAATCTTAATCATAAATCTTTATTTATTGATCTCAACATCATATTAAAATCAATCTACCTAGCCTTTTCCCAACTACGTTGGGGTCGGCTTCCAGTCTAACCAGATGCAGAGCTGAATACCAGTATTTTATATGGAGCGACTGCCTATCTGACCTCCACAACTCAATTACCGGGTAATAGGATACTCCTTGGTAAGACTGGTTGTCAGAATTTCGGGCTTCTGACGACCTGTAACGACTGTCAAAGATCCACGAATGACAGTCGGGACCAACGTCTTAACGTGCTTTCCGAAGCACGGAGGAGTCTCGGTTTGTAAAGATGGTCACCCATCCACGGATCAGCCCTGGCAAGCGTAGCTTAACCTGATGGATCGACCCGTACTACTGTTATTACTTAGCCACGAGCAACATCATAGAGAAAAGTGTCTGAGGAAGGAGGGTCTTTAAAAAAAGGACATGTTAGTTTACAAAACAGTTAAAAAGTCAGGAATATCGTAATAAATATAGGCCTATATTTGATTGTACATCAGTGACCCTAGTTAGTTCAGTTGTTATGAATGAATTGTTTTACTTTAAACAAATGAATGTCTTTAAGGAACATCTGCTTATACATAGTTGTCAGCATGAGTCGTGAGCACAAACTCTAATCTTATTTCCTATCACGGCAGGTTGCACACGGACGGGAGCTATTAAATCAATATATTATCAAGCGTATTTAGATACAGATAGAAAACAGAATAAAAAAGCACGCTGACTAGGGCAGTTAAAGTTAAGATGGAATTTGTGCTCACGACTCGTAACTATACAATTTTGACATAACCAAAAAACTTTAAGATTGTAATTTTAAGCTTGTAATTCAGTTTATAGTAGTAAATACATAAAAAGCAGACTTTGTAAGCGTTATTACCAAACAGAATCACATTGTTGCCTGTGGACTTATGCCCGATTTCTGAAGAATTCTTAAACGGAGTTTAAACTCTCAATAGCTATTGATTCGAAAAAAAAAATATTGAATTAAGCAAATTCCTTCCTTATGCTCGGTTTTTGAGATCCTCAGATACACCCTCGATAGTAATTCACTCGACTTTTAAGCTAAATTCTTCCAGAAACACGATATCGAACCAATACTCAATATCGAATGGATAAACTCCGTTTAAAAACCTCAGAAGCCGAGCATTTAGCCACTTATTGTGTAACAAAAACACCAAAAACTCCTCAACGCTACATTTTCAGCAAAATTCCAAAGTAAAACTCTGCAGATCGAAAATAAACAGTTCTCCTTCCATCACAGTAGCAAGTAGCCGTACTCCATTTTGTCCACCCCCCGGGGATCATTCGGGATGGATAGGATATCGAATACCAACACTTGGGCCATCCACTCCCGAGTCTTTGGAGACTTCGGGGAACTTCGGAGTTTCTTGTGGATTGTGTACTTAGCTTTTCTTTGAGGTTGTTGACCTGTTGATGTATAGTGCCACAGGAAAGTAAATAAATAAGTAATCGATTTGTTGAAAACATTTTGTGCTTCTTGCTTCGTCATGGTGTTAGTACACGTTCTATGTTGATGTTTTTCGTTTTGGATCTACTAAGTATTTACTTAAATGTTGAAGGATAATCAAACTTATTTTTCTGTTGCAGGTATGTCGTTCCCGTGTCTCGGAATAAAAAGGTATGAATGAATGAAAAAAAGTTGAGAGGTGTCAAGGGACACCCGGATGGAACGAAGTTCCTTTCGAATTGTAATATTTTTTTTTTTTTAAGTTATAATAATATTTTTTTTATTATTAACAAATATAATGTAATATAAACTTAATCTTTCTATAAGAGAGAGAGACAGACAGAGAAACATGCGTACGTCGCACAGCTTACAATAGCAAAAAGTGTCGTTACAACTTTTCGTGAGATTTTTTTCCGTCTAGCCCCCTTTCACAACGCGCGATAAGGAACTTCGTTCCAAAAACTAAAAGAAAGAAGAAAGGAAGATGAAGTGTAAAAAGACTGGCTTAAAAAAAAAATGTCACTAACTTGGACTGAATCGTAAACCTTTTTCTCTGAAAAAATGTAAGAACTTGTACGTGACAGTAATTTAATTGTAGCTAATTGCACTTTGGGCCTGTGTCACCACCTACGATTAAATTCCTATTAACTTACTTGGCAGATAATTTCATACAAGTTCTATTCCATTTTTGAATTTATTCGGTAAGTAGGTAGTGGCTATTCGGACATCGTGAAATAGGCCCTTGCAAAGCTTGAAATCCTCTTGAAACCGAAAAGACTTTTATAAGTACTTACGTGAAGTAAGCAACTTGCCAATTTCAATATTTTTCCTGTCAGCTCCATTCTCGTTCGTATTGTAGATGTAATTTTATTTCAAAGTGAGAAAATCTAATAAATTCAGTGCTTGGTCCTCGCACCTGCAAATATACCTCCGCTCACAAAATTAGCTCATAAAAGATGGTAACTGACAGCTGTCAATAGCTCTGAAAATTTTCGGTCCTTGGGTTGTGACTTGTGTGCACATAGACCAAAGAAAAGGGCGAATTTTTGGACGTGCTCTTTTTAAGTAAATTGGTACTTAACAAAAAAAAATGAATAAATTGGTCCTTGATATATTATTAAAAATATAAACAGTATTGTACGCCGCACGCGACAGTATTTTTAAAAACATTTTACCTAATTTACCAACAAAACCAAAGACTAACGTGAAAATATTGAAAAACTTTCGGAAAATTTAATCTAATTATTTTTCGAAGTTTTTCTTAACATATTATAATTCTAATCGTGTTAACATTCCACGCAGGCTCGCCAAACTTTGCAGACTGTTGTGAGTTCTTAATCGAAACCGAGGGTTAGACATATTTTTTTTATTTACCTGTTACGCCTCTTCTACAAGTTGGTCAGTGAAAATAGACCAATAAATCACTGGCTGGACATCTTCGCTGTAAGTTGGCATGGGTGAGTCTGCCCGTGGAGGAACACGCAATTTATTTTTTTGGGCTTCGAAATTTAAATTCTGTCTGTTGATGGCATGTTTGAATTATGCATAGTTCTGAAAACGAATTCAAACTATGTAGTGAGTTTGCGCTATCTAAAATTTTCACGGGAGGTCATTGTCCTGTTGTCATAGTTTCGAATTCCGATGCGAGATGAAATGTTTGCAATTTTAAATAATGCATAGACACGTCTTCTGTCGCGTCTGCCTATTGCTGATTCACATTGTGGATTCATAATCATAATCATAATCATTTATTTGCAATAAGTATTGGTACAGTGTTGGTCTTAAAGTCAGTGGTTGAGTTCCTAATACAAAGTCAGATATTTGACATGCAAAACATTACAATTTAGGTATTTAATGCTAAAAAAAAATCAGTTATCGTCACATTAAATTAAAACAAATTATTTAACATTATTTATAAATTCATTTATAGAGTAAAATGTTTTTCCAGCAGCCTTAATTTCAACTGTATAAAAAATAAATTATTAGGTATGTCTTTAAATTTCTTTGGTAGTTTGTTATAAATAAGTCCACATATGGTAACAGTTCTTCTTATGCATAGAAGTCCTTGTTGCGCCAGGCCCAGGCAGAACTATTCTATCTGGATCTCTTACTTTTCGAGGGCAACGATCTTGAGCCTTTTCAAATAGGTCAAAGTGCTGTCGAACAAATTTAGCACATTCTAAAATATACATACTGGGTAATGTAAGGATTACTGTGATTCGTGGTAAGTTGTGGTCCATTTTCACATGTTCTTTCTGGTCACATTGTGGTATGTTACCACTATAACCACTTCCGTCAGACGGTCATCCATTGGCCTGATAGTTACGTCATAAGGTTTCAACCTCATCATCGATAGATATCCTTATTGAAGTTTCCGACTCCCAAGCGACCATATTATTGTATTGATTGGATGTATAAGTACTAGGTACTGAAAGTACTGAGACCCTACCATCGAGATTTCTACGAAAACTTCAATCGATTATGCGACTAAGTGGCTTGCTATATTGGTCCTTGTAGTCGGTCTTTAAAAAATGTTGCATGCACCGATCATCGCTGTCTACTGTTCTTGTGCACATTTATAATTTATAATGTGACGATATTATATAGTCTGACAACCAGTCTTACCAAGGGGTATCGTATTACCCAGTAACTGGGTTGTGGAGGTCAGATAGGCAGTCGCTCCATGTAAAATACTGGTATTCAGCTGCATCCGGTTAGACTGGAAGCCGACCCCAACATAGTTGGGAAAAGGCTAAGCAGATGATGAATGTGACGATATTATCGTGGATGTCTACGTCCACGTCACAGCGTCACGATAACACAGGGAAGTAAAATGTATGGAAATATATTATGAAGACGCTTTTAAATGTCCGTCCACGATACTTAACGTGCACGTATTTCCATACATTTTATGGACCTCTGTCCATTCTGTAGGTTTTCACAAAGAGATATTTAGTTGCTTCTGTCTAAGGCCCTATCTGGAGTAAAGCACTACTCCACTAACTTTTGGCCGTTTTGGTACATTCTGAAAGTTTTTGCCCGCGTGTGGTATGCTACCTGGAACGTTTCCGCCGCGCGGTCATCGCTCGCCGCTCGTTCGTCGGGACGTTGACATCGCTTTGTCTTGCACCGATCGAATACAGTGCAACCCGTCTGCACTGTGCAGTGAACATGGAGTAGGAAGGAAGTGAGCGTAGTTGTGGGTGCGGCTTTTAGTTTTTGAGGTGCGGTTTATTTTTCCTTATTGTCTGTTCGTTGTTTAAGATTTTGAAAGTTGTTTAGTATTGTTTCTTAATTTTCCAGAGGATTTTTTTAAGTTTTAATTTTAATTAAAACTTTAAAAAATAAACTACCTACTTTTAGTGTGTAGGCACACTAAAAGTAATACATAGTAGTTTAGTTTTATTCATTTTTAATTAGTTTTACTTTTAGTCATGATAAAGGATGAGACATAGCTTTGTTCGTGAAAGAACAACAAGTAACATAAAATAGTTCGCAAACTTAATTATAAAGCTTTCATTTTAATTAAAATCCCTTTTGACTAACGTCGTCAATAATTACATTTTGATAATAGTTCATACGAAACAAGCAGCGAACGGTAAGTAGGTATTATTTTTTTTTAAATTCTGTTATTTTAAAATTGTTTTTTATTGTAGACGAAATAACATAACATCACGCCTTGTTTCTTCCATAGCCCACATTTCACCAGTAATAGGGGGCGAGCCTATTGTCATCAACCGGGCACAAATCCAGACTCCGGGCTGCTACTGAGAAATTTGATAGAAAAACCAATAACACATTGCATCTGGGAATCGAACCCAGGACCTCATGATCAGCAGTAACGCTTGCAACCACTAGACTATGAGGTAGAAATAATTAATTAAATAATTTATCCAGTAGTGAATATTTCAAAAGCTCGATAGTCTACTTCATGTTCGTGATACATAAATAATGGGCAGCATCTCCTTTACTTATAGGAGAACACAGCATGCACAATAAAGTTAACCAATTAAGCTAGTTAATTAAATTTTTTAAGCAAATTATTTTCATATCAATACAACGTGTCGTATTGCATCCTCGTCAAATTTCAGGATGTGATACAAAACATCAAACCGAACAACTTTCTCCATGGGACCAACATCGTATTCGCGAAAAAATTTTCAACTGTCCAATTGAAAACTTCAATACCTATTCGACGCAAATGTATGGGGCGGCTGATTATTTTTTCGCGATTACAATGTTGGTGCCAAGGAAAAAGTTGTTCAGTTTGATGATCTATACCACTCCCTTAAATTTGACGAGGATGCAAAACGACACGTATTTTACGGTTTTTGAATGAAGACGCATTTGCGGCTTTCTCATTATTTCGTACATCTATCTACAAACTCGTAACTTTACAAAATTAATTAAAACAAATGTAACTGCATAAGTTACAAAAAAAATATGCATAAAAATACAATTTACTTAAAAACGAAAAACAAAAGTGATATTTTCCTACATTAGCGCAGTGAGACAGACATTTACATAATTTCCACGGGCGACGGTACCGCGAAGGTTGTTGAATTTATGTGTCTGGTCGACTCTACTCAACTCGTAGTCTGGTATCGTAACGGAGCCGGAGTGCAGGACCTCTGGTTGCACATTGCACTGTGGACTGTGCATCAGTCAGTTGTGAACGTTACCTGCGCGCGACTGCCCGCGAGTGCCGCGAACATATCGCTCATCCAAAAAGTTTGTGATTTTTCTTCGTAGTTCTGTGTAATCAGAATCACTGACGGATTGTTAACTTCGCCGCTGCACAAAGAGGTGGGTTTATTAAACGTTTATTTATGTAGAATTTTGTGGTTTTGTACGTTTGTTCAAGTTTTACATTGTTTCGTCCGGTTAAATTTCACATGCAAAGTTTGTTTGAAAATTGTTTATAATTTCTGGGATCCATTTCCAATTAAATCTTTTGGTGCTTACATTTTTAACTTTCTGTTACCTTGGAGATTACTACTAATGAGAAACGTATAACCAAAATTTCACTTTCGGTAATGATTTTCGAATAAATCAAACGTGAACCGTTCAATTTTAAAATGAGGTAAGTAGATTCATACGGGGTAATTTAGTGAATAGTAAGTAGATACAGTACAACAACGTTCGCAGGTTTAATTTCGTTTATCTTCGGAAAAACCGAGCTTTGCCGAAGTAAATGTGAAATGTAATGTATGTAGTAAATGTAATGTGTGTGTGTGTCCTGGTCCAATAAGGGAGTGACAGAATTAGTGCGTCAATCTATAATAATTTAGGTAGGAATAGAAATCAATTTCTATTGGCCGATAGTCACATTTTATTCGCTACTAGCTGACCTGACAGTCGTTTGTCCTGTCCAAATTTCAATAATTCATACAAAATTCCCATAGAAAATGCACTTTTAGTTTTTCCGAATTTTCCAAAATTCCCGGCAACTTTCCAATTTTTCTCTTCCTAAGAACCTTCCTCGGACTTCAACGAATATTTAAAAAAAAAATGTAGAATTGGTCCAGCCGTTCTCGAGTTTTATTATTTATTTATTTATTTAATACTTCAAGCACACAAATGTACAGAGGCGGACTTAATGCCATGGGCATTTTCTACCAGTCAACCTTTGGGTGATGCAGAGACAAACAGTGGCAGGTGCAATGATGAAAAATTAAGGAATAAATATTTATTCAAATATAAAGATACTCATATACCTATTACAAACTATAAATATAATAATGTATACCTAATTATATATAAATATAAGCACAAATAAATATACACTAATCCACGAATAAACTAAAACAAATAAGACAAACAAATTCGTTCGTTCTCGAGTTTTGCGCTAAGCAACACATTTAGCCATTTAATTTTATTAATAAGTATAGATTTATCGGTTATTCCGAAGAAAAGCGATGGAATCTTTGAATGCTGTCGTACCTACCTATAACTTTGTCCGTCGATTAGCCAAAAGCAACATTTGCATTTCCATAGAAATCTCATTATTATTCTAAAGTAGGTAAGTAAAGCTGAATTCCTCTCAAATTATTGTTGTTCTTCTTCTTCTAAATTCATTTTATAATCACAAGATGGCCGATACTTCAATTTCAGTTTTCAAATAAATAAATAAACCTTAAAGAAACTTTAAATTTCAGTTTTTCGAAACCTCGTAGTTTGAAGTTTCTTAGTAATTTCAGTAACTAGAGTTGTTTTAATCTAGTTCATCGGATAATTCAGAGTCTAAAGGTTTATAGTAGAACTATTTGTACCCAAGTATTGAAGTATAGAAGATAGAATACTCTTTAATAAGTACACCACAACTAAATATTAGGTTGGGGAAAAAGTCTTTTCGCATTATAGTCTGTATGAACTTAAACTAAAATCTCTTTGGCTATACTATTTGTATCTGGCTGGTTTTGGTATCATTGAAAGTTTAAATTTTAAAGAACATAATTCCAAATTCAAATTAGGAAAATGTGTGATTTTCATTTGTTTTTCGTACTGTCAAGATGAGTGAATCTAATGAAGAAATTCGATACATTTTAAAATTTTACTACAAAAAAGGTAAAAATGCAACGCAAGCCGCGAAAAAAATTTGCAATGTTTATGGACTCAGTGCAGTGTCTGTGAGAGTAACACAAAGGTTTATGCGTTTTCAATCCGGAAATTTTGATGTCAAAGATGCACGTCGCTCTGGTCGCCCTATTACGGATAAAATGGATGCCATTTTTGAAAAAGTGGAGCAAGATTGGTATATCAGTAGTTACGACGTAGCTGAAGAACTAGGAATTGACCACAAAATAGTTTTGGCGCATTTGAAAAAAACTGGGTACACAAAAAAGCGCGATATTTGGGTACCTTACGAGCTCACTGAAAGAAACCTAATGAACTGTGTACTCATTTGTGATTCTTTATTACGACGTAATGAAACCGAAACATTTTTGAAGAAGCTGATAACTGGTGATGAAAAGTGGATCACGTACGACAAGAATGTGCGAAAAAAGTCGTGGTCAAAGGCCGGTCAGGCTTCACAGACGGTGGCGAAACCCGGTTTAACTCGCAACAAGGTGATGCTGTGTGTGTGGTGGGATTGGAAGGGCATTATTCATTATGAGCTGTTACCACCAGGCAGGACCATCGATTCTGAACTCTACTGCGAACAACTGATGAGATTAAAGCAAGAAGTTGAGAGAAAGCGGCCGGCATTAATCAACAGAAAGGGTGTGGTTTTTCATCATGATAACGCTAAACCTCACACATCTTTAGCCACTCAGCAAAAATTAAGAGAGTTTGGCTGGGAGGTGTTAATGCATCTGCCGTATAGTCCTGACCTTGCACCTTCAGATTTCCACCTGTTTTGGTCTCTTCAGAATTCTTTAGGCAGTGTCCAGTTAACATCACGAGAGGACTGGCAAAACCACTTGTCGCGGTATTTTGATCAGAAGTCCCAAAATTTCTATAGCAATGGGATCATGTCCCTACCTACAAGATGGCAAAAAGTTATCGAACAAAATGGTACCTATATACTTTAGATAAATGTGAATAATGTATATTAAAAAATGTTTTGAATTTTCATAAAAAATGCGAAGAAACCTTTTCCCCAACCTATTATGTATTACAGACTAGCTGACCCGCCAGACGTTGCTTGGTCAAGCCGTTATTGAGTTTTAGCGAGACTAATGGACAGCAATTGATTTTGTATATATGTTTAAGATAGATATATGTAAATGTAGAAATTTCACAAGGGGTGACATAATGGGCGATCTTATCGCTACAAGCAATCTTTTAAAGACAACCATTGGATGGAATAAGGGATAAACATAGAGCAACACGGCCCCCGGCGGAGTGTTGCTCTATGGGGAGAAAGAAGAGATAATACTGCAGGTATAATCTGTGGTGTACCATTTACTTAAATACAATAAATACATACATAAAACATAGCATTGATACAAAGTATTGAATCACAAGGTAAACTGAAATAAGAAATCGACTTCACGAGGAAAAACTTGATGAAAGGAAAATTATAGGCACTAGTTTAAGTGCACGCGGAACAGCCATTAAAGAAATTAAGGGTAATTTCCACCGGCGGCAGAGCTCAGGTGTTTTTTAATGAAAGTTCTCAAGAACAGAACGCAATCCACATAATATGTGAAGTTTTTCCCTCTTGTGTGTACTCGTAGTTTTCATACATGCTTCAAGTTTTAAGTTTGGTTTTTTGAGTTTGAGTCAATTTCAATTCCTGTGCAGACGAACGATTTAGTGATTTTACATCAAATTAAATTAAATTAAATGATGAAATTAATTACCAATTTCTTGGTCAATATTATAAATATTAGATGACGCCGGCATTTCCTACTTCATTAATAACAAAATCGGTACTTTAGTTTTTAGTAAACGATATTTTGAAACGAATGCAATATTTTTTTTTCAAATTCGATCTCTTGACTGCACCGCTATTTAACAAAGTTATGCCTTTACCCAAAATTAATATTTACTTGACATTGAATCGTGTAGTTTAAAAAAAAATCTAAATCGATCTACAAGAAAACGGTGTACATACATTTACAAAAAAATACGCGACGAATTGAGAACCTCCTCCTTTCGGTCGGTTAAATAATGGAAGTCACTTAGTGTAACACGTGAACAAAACAAAAAAAAAAAGTGACAAACACCTTTCATCTTAATATCTGAGTCATAAAAATTCGCAAGTGTTGACTAATTCTGAATTACTTAAAAACGTTTAGGAAGAAAGCCAAGTATGTGTCATTGTGAAAATATTTGTTTGTAATTTCCGTTTCTTTGAAAAAAAAACAAGACATTAAAATAACGGTATTTCTTCAAACTTGCTCATCCATTAGTAACTATACTGATTCCTGATTTTGAGGGGCTCGTGGCTAAGTAACAACAGCCGCACGGGTCGATCGATCAGGTTAAGCTACACTTGCCGCGTTCAGTCCGTGGATGGATCCGTGCCTCGGAAAGCACGTTAAGCCGTTGTTCCCGGCTATCATTCTTAGATCTTGGACTGTCAGAAGTTCGAAAGTCTGACAATCATTCTTACCATGGGATATCGTGTTACCCATTA
Source organism: Cosmia pyralina (assembly GCA_946251885.1). Taxonomy (NCBI): domain Eukaryota; kingdom Metazoa; phylum Arthropoda; class Insecta; order Lepidoptera; family Noctuidae; genus Cosmia; species Cosmia pyralina. The sequence continues at coordinate 21,619,997 of OX276354.1, forward strand.
ACTGGGTCGAGAAAGTCAGATAGGCAATCGCTTGATGTAAGATACTGGTATTTAGCTGCATTCGGTTAGACTGGAAGCCGACCCCAGTAGTTGGGAAAAGGCTAGACAGTTGATTCCTAATTCCGCTCTTATTTGACTAACTAGCTTTTTCATCAACTTATCCAAGTAATATAAACAAAAATTTTGCATCCGTCACGACATTTTATATTAGACTAGCTGCGCCCCGCGGTTTCACCCGCGTAGACCGGGATAAAAAGTAGCCTGTGTGTTAATCCAGGGTATAAGCTATCTATCTACATAATTACCAAATTTCATCCAAATCGGTCCAGCCATTTGAGCGTGAAGAAGTAACAAACACACACGCACTCACAAACTTTCGCCTTTATAATATTAGTGTGATAGCATATTATTTCATTGTTTATACCATAACTAATTATTTTATAGAAGTCGTAGGTCTGTCTTCGCGCAGAGTTGTACGCGAGTGGCTACAATAGCTAATTATTTTTGTGTCATCAATGCTACAGGCACAGTCTATACACCATACAGTTGTCCGACGAGAGCTCGAGCTGCTTACGTAGTTCGCCGAACTTCGTATGCAGCTCGGGCTTCGTTGGACGACAGTATGATGTATAGATTGTACTATAGGTGTATAGGTAATACTATAAACAATGTTGCACAACTTACAATAATGATTGTGCAATGTGTACTCACTGTACCATCCGCGGTTTCATATATTCGAGCCTATAACGTCCAGAGGGCTCTTAAAGTTTGCGCAAACTTCTTGTCCGTTAATCTAAATACGCCTTTGTAACTGTAGTACTGTACCTAGCTGAAGGTACTCCTTGTACCCTCATATAACAGGTACTTACGGAACTATGCAAAAGGGCAATGAACGCGAAGTTCAACAAACACCATTTTGATCATCACAATGACCACAGTTTTGCCTTACGAATAAATTCACAAAAATATCACGTTCGGGCCACCAACAAAGTGCAAACCTGCCCGATAAAGAACCCAAAACACGGTACTTCACCTCGCCTTGTTTGAAAAATAAGTAGTCCCTTACACATCCATACTAATACATACATCCATACATACATAATCTCACGCCTTCTTCACATGGGGGTAGGCAGAAACTACAGAACGCCATCGCCACCTGGTACGATCATCTTTGATAATCCTTTTGCCTCGTTTACGTACTGCATTACTGATCTTTCTGAAGAACATCAATAAGTTCACTAATATAATAATACTAACTTTTGCCCGCGGCTTTGCCCGCGTGGATGTCGGAAAATATCCCACGGGAACGTACCTACTACTGGAATTAAAAGTACAGTCCGTGCAGTTTTGTGAATTTTAAAATTAACCCCTATTTCAGCCCCTTAGGGATCTTTATTTCCCACCAAAAGCATAAATTTGAATTTTGGCTGGGTTTCCCATACAAACTTTCATCCCCTATATCACCCCCTGTAAGATTATTTTTGAGACAAAAAGTAGCCTATGTCCTATCCCAGGATACCATCTATAAAATTTTGAAATTTTGCCTTGAAAATTTTTTATCGAAAGCCGTTCAGTGGTTTAGGCGTGAAAAGGTAACAGACAGGCAGACAGAGTTACTTTCGAATTTATAATATTAGTATGGATACAGGGTGTCCGGTAATGAATGGATAACCTTAAAATAGCATATAATATATCTTTTTTTTTTTTTGTGGATGGGAAATCATCAAATGACTTCTCCCGCTCTGGGCGGAGCGGGAGGGCGTGTCAGACTTTTACTGACTAAAACCCACCCGTGTTCCTTCAGTTGCCCGTGCCAGGGCCACGGTATCTCTTTCGTACTACCCGCGACCCCGGCGGCATCGGCCCTATTGGACCCCGTCACTGCTGACATCTCTGAGGCGCGCGTGGAACACAACGCGCCGTCGACCCGGGCCTAGTCCTTACCGGACGGCGAGCTGTCCATTACTCGTCGTCCGCAAGCCCGCATATAATAGATCTTATGCCCCTTCTAAAAAAAATACAAAAAAATATATGTATCTCAAGTACTACCTAAGATACGATTGTTTAGAAAAAATACTGTCCAATGTCTAGTCACACTATTTACTGCCTCTCTGTCATAGACAACGTACAATATTATAACAAAAAATAACCGATGGAATTCATTCATTTGTGGTCGTGGTAATTTTTTTTTTCTAAAAATCTGTACTACTTGGGATTTTTTGTATTTTTTTAGAACAGTTATAAGGTCTATACCTACCTACTGCTATTTCAAGGTTATACATTCATTACCGGACACCCGTATAAAGGTGAACGAGGTAAAATTAGTGACAGATTCTTAAACACGTCATGATTGTACTCATGATAACAAACAACTTTTACTACGGGAACAAACCTGAAATCACGAAAAAAAATCTGCTGTTACAATATTCGCATAACTCGTCAAAATGTAGGGAACAGCAGATTTTTTTTCGCGATTGCTGCTTGTTTCTACTATTCCTATCGATCCTATTAATACCTATTATATAATTATGTATTATTAATTAATAATATAGATAAGACAGAGTTACTTTCGCAACTATGTCTCTGTCTGCCTTTTTTAACCGACTTCAAAAAGGAGGAGGTTCTCAATTCGTCGGAACCTTTTTTTTTTTTTTTATGTATGTTCCCCGATTACTCGAAGATGGCTGGATCGATTTTGATTTTTTTGTTTTGTTCGAGAGTGTATACATCACAGTTGGTCCCATATAAAATTGATTAACTTTGCTTCGGTAGTTTTTGAGTTAGCTTCAACAATACGTATTTTTTCCCCACTTTTATATGGATGATGTTCTAGTTTGTTTTGCAGGTAGTGGTATTTGAATTTGTGTGGGGTAGGTACACAACTAAAAAGTGAAAAATAAAAACTTTTTTACAGAAAAATACAACCGACTTCCAAAAACAACACTACAAAGTGAAAAATAACTTTAATTTCGGAAGTAGGTGGCAAAAAACGAAAATACATTTAACTAGACACCGACTTCCGAAATTAAAGTTATTTTTCACTTTGTAGTGTTGTTTTTGGAAGTCGGTTGTATTTTTTTGTAAAAAAGTTTTCTGTCTGTTACCTTTTCACGCCTAAATGTCTGAACTGATTTTGGTGATGTTTGGCACGCGGATAGACCTACAATAAGATGAATATAAAAACAAGGTGCCAATATAAAAAAAAAAAACAGAAATAAAAGATGACATGCATAAAATCAAATTAAGTAATAACGAATGGTAGTATATTATGTTCTCCACGCGGACAAAGCCACAGTCAAAAGATAGTATTCCCATTATCAGAATGTCGTGCATGTCAGACACTAATGGTACACTGGGTACACATCGGTGGTTCGATCGTGTGACGTCAAACATCGATTTCTGGTTCTGTGGTTAAATACGACACGTGTCATTAGGCATAGTCTGATATGATTTATGTCCTAGTTTGTTGTCAGGTTTTCAGACATAATTGATTGGTGTCCAGTGTCCACAATAAAGCTGGACACCTGTATTTTGTAAATTACTTATAAACTGGGTGCTTTCAGCTACCCACCACATCTGATTTGATTTGGTCTATAGTTTTATAATTCGACGATGGATGGACTTGGAATTGAGGGGCCTGTGGATAAGTAATAAAAGCCGCATGGGTCGATGGATCAGGTTGAGCTACGCTTGCCGCGGTTGGTCCATGGATGGGTGACCATCTTTACATACCAAGACCCCTCCGTGCCTCGGTAAGCATGGTCAATCGTTGATCTTTTACAGTCGTTAAGTATGGGTCGTCAGAAGCCCGAAAGTCTGACAACCAGTCTTACCAAGGGGTATCGTATTAGTAACTGGGTTGTGAAGGTCACATAGGCAGTCGCTCCATGTAAAATACATGGTATACTGCTGCATCCGATAAGACTGGGAGCCGACCCCAACATAGTTGGGAAAAGGCTAGGCAGAAGATGATAATGGACTTGGAATTTCGGATGCAAAGACCAACTTCTCTTTTACACTAAAAACTTGTCAAAGTGCTCTTTTTGAGTTGAGTACTAACTGCATGTCACTACAGCTACATATTTCCCAATATAAAATGATTAAAGAATCAAAAACGACTATCTATCATTGACATTCCTCATCTTGACTTTCATTCTGTCTCATTTATTTTTATTATTCATAATGTCTTCGACATTTCTCGGGACCCTGGGGCCCGGACCTTTAGAAGGCATACCAGGGGCCGAAGCCAACTCGCAGAGGCTCGTTAGACACTCTTTTTTATTATTATTAGCCTGTTGTGTCTCACTGCAGGGCATAGGCCATGAATTTGCCTTTAACAGAACAAAAAAGAAAAACAAATAAGATAATCTTCCTTAGCCTTACCCGCACCCTAATTGCGTAACACATTATCAATCGGAGTTGGTTTCATTTTGACAGTTCAACAACATTCATTGCGTTATTTACGTTGTCGAGCAGACAAATTTTTCGAACATTATGAAGCAATGAATTAGCAATTTGTTTCAAAATGAAACAAGCTCCGATTGATAATGTGTTACGCAATTAGGGTGCAGTTCTTTTAACTTCGACTAAACGATTTGGCTGTCAGTCATGAAGTTGTAAACATAGACTTATTTATTTGACTTTACTTCGGACACTATTAATCAGTATTTTTTCATGCTTATCCAAAGAATCTGTTGACTAAGAACTAAGTTTTATGGCAATGTATTTTTTTTTAATATTTTTAATATTTTAATATTAGAGGAACTCGTGGCTAAGTAATAACAGCCGCACGGGTCGATCCATCAGGTTAAGCTACGCTTGCCGGGGTTGGTCCGTGGATGGGTGACCATCTTTACATACCGAAACTCCTCCGTGCCTCGGAAAGCACATTAAGCCGTTGGTCCCGCCTGTCATTCGTGGATCTTTGACAGTCGTTACGGGTCGTCAGAAGCCCCAAAGTCTGACAATCAGTCTTACCAAGGGGTATCATATTACCCAGTTAATGGGTTGTGGAGGTCAGATAGGCAGTCGCTCCATGTAAAATAATGGTATTCAGCTGCATCCGGTTAGACTGGAAGCCGACCCCAACATAGTTGGGAAAAGGCTAGGCAGATTGATTTTTTTTTAATATTTTGATAAATTATCTAATTTATAAAACCATTTTTCTATAAAAATCTTGTCAAGTTAGAAACAAAAGATAGAAAATATAGATAGATAGACGTTTATTTAGTACCTAATTAATTACTTCGTATGTCACCATAATTCTGTAACCTAACCTGTGTGTACTTTAATTGACCTGTGTCAATCATTGAAGTAACAGCGTATCCCAGCGCACTCTGTTCTGTTAGCTATACCTAATCATTTAGCCGAGTCAATTTCTGCACAACCTATCCTACCTTCAGTATTGCACCAAATAAGCTTTAAAATTCAAAAAGAGTTCGTTTCTCATTCAAAATCCCGTCCAATAACAATCCGCTATATCGCTTTATTAATTGCTCATAAGCTACCAGTTCAGTTTTAATTTCCTTACTTAATTGATTTCTCAATCAACATTGACCGTTATTTGTGAATACAGTGTTTCACGAAAACAGGTTTTATTACGCATCGTTATTAGGAAAACGTTAAACTTGGTATTGACCACGCAACTGACCAATTTGTCTCTAATGACGTAGCTATCAAAATAGGCGTCCAAGGACCAGAACCAAATTTAAAGTGCCCAAAGACCTTTACTGGTTGCCCCTTTTGAATTTGAGGGCGGAAAACGATCTGAGCGCAAAACACGTTCGGAAAAACAGTAGGAAAATTCAGACTTCACTTGATCCATGATTGTTAATTTACACGATGAACAGTAGACGATTAATAAAAGGCGACTAACAAAAGGTCACAAGGCAGATGTGAGTGGAACGGCCGGGAGGGAGACGCCCTAGGAAGATATACAGTGTTAGTTTTCAATGACCAGCCAAATTTTCACAGGGTGTTCTACCCATGATTATGAACAACTTTCACTATGGGACCAACTTGGAAATCACGAAAAAAAAAATCGGCTGTTTCATACATTTTGGTCGAGTAGGTATTGAACTTTTGTATGAAACAGCTGTTTTTTTTTTCGTGATTTTAAAGTTGGTCCCATAGTAAAAGTTGTTCATATTCACGGGTAGAACGCCCTGTGAAAATTTGGCTGGCCATTGAAAACTAACCCTGTATAGTGACCTTATTGGTAATGCTCTTCAGAACGTAAACGAAGCAAAAGAGGTATCTACGGATCGTAGCAGGTGGTGTTCTGTAGTTTCTGCCTACCCCATGGGAAGAAGGCGTGAGTTTATGTGATATATGTATTAGCAGTAGATTGTATAAATAGAACGCTTGGTCTTACGTGTGAATAAAAAAGTAATATAACAAAAATAAAAACACGCAAAAAAGACCGTTACTAGCTATTTGCTATCGCGATGCAAATTAACCTCTAAAAATAAATTCTGAATGAAAATTTGCCATAGAATGAGGTCAAGTGCTCATAATAAATAACATACAACTGGTGACCGATATGATATGAATGTGAATTGTAGTTCTGCACTCGACATACCCCAGTTTTTACTCATAGATCCATTATAATGACCGCTTCGCAGTTTTTCGCGAGAACTTTAAATTCCGAAACTGTACATAGTGTGGGAGAATGAAGTCTAATTAAAACCTCTTTTTTTGCCTCCAACGGTCATATAATTATGTATAAATTTGAAAAGCGAACGCGTAAAAAATATAATAGCCGCCAGTGTTATTTTGTATTATGGTAATCCTCGCGTGTGGAACCAACGGTTGATTCTATTGTTCTCAATTTGAAACTGAGTTTTGTCTCGAATTTTCGATAAATTCATAACATGAAACAGGTTCAGTGTGAATTTTGTTTAAGTACCAATTTGAACAATTTTGGTTCTCAAATATTTTTGGGATTAAAACAAAACCGTTTTCTGTTTTGTGAAAACTCTTTCATACTTTCAAGATGTTCTTTATTATTAAAAGTACCAATGAGACAAACATTATATAGGTATACTCTACGTCGCCATCTTGTCTTGATTTCCGAGATAAAAAATTTGATGTTTTCCTTGTTGTTAACTGTTACAATTCTACGAAGGATAAACCTTTCCAGAATGCTATCTAAATGGTCGTAAATAGACTATTAGATAAAGACAAATTGTAAACAAATTACTAAACATTAAAACCATGTATTTTTATACCTATGTTCCTTGTTTAGAGTGTGACAAGCGGGACCTCTTCTATTACAGAGGAAACCATCATGACGTCACGACAAATAATAATGTATTTCACAATATCTGAAATACAAAAGCCTGTTTTGTATACTTAGAGAAACTGAAATTTATTATGACAACTTTCAACACTGCAGGCTTAGCACGACGCTTTCTATTTCTACTCTACTATAGAATAGAAATCGCTTGTCTACCCTTCTCAAAATCTCTCCTTCCCGAGCACGAGGTCACACCTAGACTTAGGTTTCTTCATAGACAGTGACTTTTCCATAGCAACGGGGTAGTCGCTAGTGACGTGTATTACTAGCCAATTTTATCATATTTCTGCGTTTCGTTCTCAAAGAAGCATTGTTTTGAGCGGACCTTTCTTCAATAACATAACGCAAATTCTGAATGTTTGACATAATTTAGAATTATCTGTGATTTGTTTTGTTGTCGTAAACATGGGCTGGTGCTCGGTGCGTGCTAAATTAAATATTAAAACGGATTTGTGTATTGCGATTTTATCTCTAGCAAATTGTGATGGCGTCACGCAAAAAGTAAATAAATTAAATAAATAAATTGTTTATTGATACTAAATACATACACCAATTTGCAGGCTAAAGCGGGTAACAATTGAAAATGTATAGTACAATACATGCTGATATTGAGTAAGCACATATTATCGTTTCTAATAAGTATGTGCATTGCTATTAATGTTGTATTATGTATCCATAAAATAAGTAAAATACTAATATTTGATCTTAAATATTTTATGTAATACTTTCTCCAGTTTTAACTGAATGTAGTCAGTGCTACCTACCTAAAAATACGTAACCACAATACAAAATAGAACTTACTTTTACAACCACTGGTAGACCCTGTGAAGTTTTGGGCGATAGATCTTGGTGGAGTTCCTCGCATAAATATTGCACCATCTCCTTGCTTACTTTATAATTCTGCAGGAACTCACTTTCTGGGAGATCGAAGGCTCCCACGAGCTCTCTAACAGCATCTCTTTACCATCTACGCTCAAGTTTACCCATATAAAAACTTAATAATATCGTCGATGTTAGTAAACAGTCTAGAAATAAATAAATTTATTCAAATTCAAAAATAGAAGTACATAAACGACTACTAAGGAAAACAACAAAGCACCTATTACTTTATATAGTGTATTATCTATGAAAGCACCGCCTAAAATTATTAGATTTAACGAAAAAATAACTAAAGAAACTATGTCTAGGTCCTTTTTAATGTAGACTATTTCGGAAGAAAGTTCTCTTATCCAAACTGTCAAAATCGGAGAAAAATGGTACGTCATGCTTGACATTATAGACAGTTGTCGAGGGTAGTGAAGACACTTCTCTTCACATTTGATTTTATAATCGCCATGCTACAGACTGTAGAAATCTTTCTACTGTCTACACGGAAACGTCATTTTTGTCTTTTCTTCCGTCGACAAAACCCTTCTCTACGGTTCTCGTGCTAAGCCTGCTGGTCCTTCCAGTCACTGCTTTCTTCTAAATGATAAGGTGGTTGCAAGTTTTCAACATTTAATTTAATATTTGTACATTGTAACACAGTTTTTACTATCCTATTGACACTTGACAGTTCATCAACAACACCAGTTGACAGTTGTCAATCAATCAAGTCAATCAATCAAGTGTTGTCAAATGTTGTTATCTGTTTGACATGTATGTGCGGGTAAACTACAATCCGTTATCAAAGCCAGTACGCGGAGCGTCATGCAGGTACAGTGTTGAGCAGTCTACTACGCCAGCACCACATCCCCCGACGCCCGCAACAAAGGACTGGAAGGACCATAATCAATCTGCCAAGCCTTGTCCCAACTCCCAACTATTTTGGGGTCGGCTTCCAGTCACCAAATGCAGCTGAACACCACTAGACGTTGGGAATTATTGAAGCTCAAGCTTAGGCAGTGTTACCATCTTTGACCTGAAATGTAAAATGTTTGTTCGTTCTTCAATTGGTGAACAGCCTCGTAAAGTGCATTACGTTTACCACGGGTCAAACTTACAAGTCTTGCAACTATCCACTTTCTGCCAAAATCTCTCCTTTACCTGCCAATAAAATATTTGAACGCGATTTAAATAATTATGTCAATCAACAATGTCCGTAGTACACAGCCATGTGACGGCACAAATCGATCATATTACACACAACAGCAGAATTGGCTGGCACGCTACTCGTGTCAAGGACTAAACCAGATCTTACCAGCTGATATCATGGGTCAAGGTGTGATGCACTGATTAGGGGCTTCCTTTCTATATAGTAAATCCTCGTTGCAGCTTGTTAAGGAAAGATTTGACGTTGTTTTGCGTGATTGATACAGGTTTTATCCGCTTAGTGATTTAGAGTTATAAATAACAAAGTTTCATGCAGATTTATTCATTTCAGCTGTGATTCAAAATACACGTGTACTACTTATATAAAATGTAACTTAAATAACGCAGAACCTCTTAAGAGTTCATTGTACTCATAATTTTGACAACTTTTACAATGGGATGGGAGAAAACCTGAAATCGCGAAAAAAATCAGCTGTACATACATGTGCACATATAGGGTGTCTGGTATTAGTGACCGATACTTAAACACATGATTGTGCTCATGATAACAAACAAATTTTACTATGGGACCAAAAATGAAATCCCGAAAAAAAAAATCAGCTCCTCCTTACTTTTGACGAGTTATGCGAACATGAATGTAAGAGACAGCTGATTTGTATTTCGCGATTTCAAGTTTGGTCCTATAGTAAAAGTTGTTTGTTATCATGTGTTTTAGTATCGGTCACTAATTACCAGTCACACTGTATACAGGGTGTCCAGTAAATAGCACGACATACTGCAGGAGGTGATAGCTTGGGTTGGGTTGGGTTGTAATGTATGAAGTGTGTTTACACCTTTACATTATTGAGTATTAGAACACTGGATAATCTTCCGGAATGTCATCGGATCCGATGACAACACTTTTTGTTATGTTATCTGTCCTTTTTCAATATACGCATTGGACGAAGCTTGCGTTTTCCTCTGATGACCATCAGGTTTAATACTAAATACTTCAGTGGCGACGAGGACAAAAATAAGAAATCAACGAAAATACGACAGGCGGCGTGTTCAGATCATCGTATAAGATGACCATCGGCAAAGTTGGCGAATTCAGACTGGCGGATGACTGGAGATTATATGTGGAACGCCTAGAAAATTATTTCGTGGTCAACGAAATAAAAAAGGAATTAAGGGTGCCAACGTTAATCACAATAATGGGGGCGGAAAGCTACGAGCTATTGGTCAATTTGTGTACTCCGGACAAACCAAGCACAAAAAGCTTCGAGCACATATCCGCCATCATGGAAAAACATTTACAACCCAAGCCAAGTGTATTAGCCGAGAGATACAAATTCCATCAGCGGAAACAAAACTCAGGTGAAAGTATAGCCGAATACATGGCAACTCTCAAGAAAATGACAAAAACGTGCGAATTTGGTTCGTGGTTAGAAGAGAGTATTCGGGATCAATTCGTATGTGGTATAAGCAGTGAAGTAATTCGGCAACGGTTATTCGCTGAGGAAAAGCTAGATTATTCAAAAGCTATCAGCATGGCAATGAGCATGGAAGCGGCCGAGAAAAACGCAGCCGTTGTCGAGGGAAACATGAAGCCCACGGACAAGGCGAGTACGGTGAGTGACTGCTTGGCAGTAGTAACGTCGACACAAAACGGTACCAGCGGTGGCCCAGAACACACAGGAGCGGGAGCACGCAATGAAAGGCGCCCGTGGGCGCGGAACGGACAGCGGCGTACAGGTTGGCGCAAACCGCGTCAGGGCGAGGAGGCGGCGACGACGACCGTACCGGGGGAACGTGCTCGGAAAGATCAACAGTGCAACGCTTGTGGAGGACTGCATGACACGGCGTGGTGTAAATTCTCACGATATGTGTGCCGCGTATGCAATAAACAGGGACATCTGCGCCGCGTATGTCCATTAGAAATAAGACATCATCATTTGGAGGAAGTACAAGCCACATCAAACATATCTGAGGGTGAACAAAGTGACGAGGTAAGGGTTGTCGAAATTAATAACATATCATTAACACAGTGCCCACCTATATATTTAACATTGAAAGTGCACAGCAGACAGTTAAGTATGGAGTGTGACACTGGAAGTGCCATATCTTGTATTAATTATGAAACATACAAACAGCTGTTCAGTGACTTAAAAATAAATTCATGTAATATTGTGCTAAGATATTATACAGGGGAAATAGTAAAACCAATTGGGGTCATTAAGCCAGAAGTAGAATATAAAAATAAGTGTAGGAAATTAGATTTGTATGTCATTAGAGGAGGCAAAACAAAATTAATTGGTCGACAGTGGATGGCCGAATTGGAAATACTATTCACTAATTTAAAGGGTGAGGTAGTGTCAGTAAATAATGTACAACATAAGGAGTTTAATATGTCTGATTTCAGTTCCAGATACTGTAAGGTGTTCGAGGAAGGTCTGGGTCGATTCACCGGTGGTGCGGTAAGCATCCATGTGAAAGACAACGCGCGGCCTGTGTTCATGCGAGCGCGACCGCTGGCGTATGCACTGCGCGTACCGGTGGAGCGTGCGCTGGAGCAGCTGGTGCGGGATGGCGTCCTCACACCTGTGCAGCGCTCGGATTGGGCCACCCCCATCGTGCCAGTGGTAAAAAAAGATGGTACTATCAGAATTTGTGCTGATTACAAGTTAACATTAAACAAGGTTTTGGAAGTTGACCGTTATCCTTTACCACGAGTAGAAGATTTGTTGGCTCGTTTACATGGGGGGAACACTTTAGTAAGATTGACTTATCTCAAGCATATGCACAATTTGAATTGGATGAATCGAAGAAATATACCGTTATAAATACACATAAGGGTATGTTCATGTTTAATCGATTAGTGTATGGTTTAGCATCAAGCCCAGCAATTTTTCAAAGATCTTTAGAACAATTATTTGCTGATTTACCGAGTGTTGGGATATTTTTAGATGATATTATCATAACGGGTGCTACCACTCATGAACATATTAACAATTTAGGTAAGGTTTTTGATCGTTTACAAGCATATGGTCTCAAGGTAAATAAGGAAAAATGCAGTTTTTTCGCAAAGAAAATAAGATATTTAGGCCACATTATTAGTAAAGATGGGGTGCAAACATGTACGGATAAGGTTATGGCTATAGTTAATACACCCGCCCCTACAAATGTATCAGAGCTAAGAGCTTTCCTAGGTATGACGATGTACTATGCGAAATTCCTTAAGAACGTCAGTACCATTCTTTCACCACTGTACAAGCTGCTCAGAGTAGATGTACCGTTCAACTGGTGTGGTGAATGTGAAGAAGCATTCAAGCAGGTTAAACACCAACTAGTTTCAGGGGAGGTACTAATGCATTATACACCCGACCTACCATTAGTGTTGACTGCTGATGCGAGCAGCGTAGGGGTGGGCGCAGTGATATCGCATCTTACGGCGGCCGGAGAGCGCCCGATAGCATACGCGTCGCGATCTTTAAGTGCGGCCGAGCGTGCTTATTCACAAATAGACAGAGAAGCACTAGCGATAGTTTTCGGTGTCAGGAAATTTCATCAATACCTATACGGGCGTAAGTTCGTACTAAGAACAGATCATAAACCATTAACGCATATTTTTGGAAAAAAAGTAGGCATTCCGATAATGGCAGCGTCGCGGGTGCAGCGATGGGCGATTCTATTGTCAGGTTATAATTACGAGATTGAATATGTATCATCTAAGAAAAATTGCGCGGATGCCTTATCCAGGCTACCGCAGGGAAAACAACCGAGTGTCAGTACAGAGATTACATATTTAAATTTTGTTGAAGATTTCTTACCAGTGACTAGTCGCGAAGTTAGGAAGCAGACGGCGACTGATAAACTGCTCAGTAGAATTATACTCTATGTGCAGTCGGGTTGGCCATCATTAGGTATAGATGAGCAAGTGAAACCATATTATGTTAGGCGGAACGAATTGTATTTAGAGTGTGGTTCCTTGATGTGGGGTTATCGTATAATTATACCGATGTCGTTACGGAAAACGGTATTGGCGCAATTGCATACAAGTCACATGGGAATCGTAAAAACAAAATCAGTAGCACGTAGTTATGTATGGTGGCCAAACATTGACAGTGACATTGAACAACTATGCCGTAGTTGCGAGACATGTGCGATAGAGGGCGCTGCACCACCACGAGCTCAGCCGCAACCCTGGCCATACACGGTGCAACCATGGAGCAGGTTGCACGTGGATTTCCTAGGACCTTATCGTGGTAGTACATTCATGATTCTAATAGATTCTACTTCGAAATGGCTCGAAGTGTTTGACATGTCGCGCACCAACGCAACACAGGTGATAAAGGTTTTACGTGCTACCTTCGCTAGATTTGGCCTACCACTAGAATTAGTTTCTGACCAAGGGCCTCCATTTACTAGTAAAGAATTTAGCGATTTTTTGATAAATAACGGAATCCGCCAACGGTTTTCACCAGCATATCATCCGTCATCAAACGGCGCGGCGGAAAATGCGGTAAAATTATGTAAAACTGCAATTAAGAAAGCTAACAGGGACAACAAAGATATTGATGCAGCTTTGCAAACGTTTCTACTGACCTATAGGAACACAGTTCAGAGTACTACAGGAGAAACGCCGGCCATGCTGCTACAACGACGGTCATTACGAACGCGATTAGATTTATTACGAACGGAACGCGCATTAGAAGACCGTGTACAGGCGGCACAACAGCGGCAGACAGTAAATTCACGAGGCGTAACAAGAGAGCTAGCACCACAAGATACGGTATGGACCAGGAATTACGCAAAGGGAGATAAGTGGTTGAAGGGTGTCATACAGGCTAGGGCAGGTACGCGTGAATACATAGTGGATAACGGTGACGGTCAGCTTACAAGAAAACATTTAGATCACATTAAACGCAGATCACGATTATCAGATTTCGCGTGTTCTGATGGAACCACTTTTGACATAACTTCAACAAATCCAGCACAGGCAGTCGGGGATGTCATGCCAGCAACAGGAGGGGCGCTGGATGTTAGTAGTTCCCCATCAGAAAATATTAGTGATAAGGTTAAAATAATGGGTGAGGGACCTGGGACAACAAGCACAGAAATACCTGAACATCCATCGCCACTCCCACCACCGCTGCTGGTGGATCGACCCAGACGTAACCGTAGACCAGTTGTGAGATTTAAATTTGAGGATTAATAAATAATCACATCATAGTTAGTGGAAGAGGCAGCTTGTGCCCTTCCGATCCCAAGACGATGTCGCAGGGCTAACAACTTCGAATCTTGTTCTAGCAGAACTATACCACCTCATGTTGCAATACTTAACACACACAGTACTCCATTGCTCTCAAGATTATATCTGTTGGTTGTCTAACTTAAGCTAATTTAGTTTTAAATATATTAACTCTACCGGAATTATGTGAATAGTTGTAAATTGTCAAATGTTTAAAACTAAGCAATGTTAACATATTAATTAAGGTATGTAATGGTTGTAACTTGTCAAATGCTGTAACGAAATTAGCTGTTAATTAAGTGGGGAGGTGTAATGTATGAAGTGTGTTTACACCTTTACATTATTGAGTATTAGAACACTGGATAATCTTCCGGAATGTCATCGGATCCGATGACAACACTTTTTGTTATGTTATCTGTCCTTTTTCAATATACGCATTGGACGAAGCTTGCGTTTTCCTCTGATGACCATCAGGTTTAATACTAAATACTTCAAATACCTATCAAAACAACACAATATATGTTCAGCAAAATCTTATGGATTTTTTTTCACCACTGTAGGTTAAAGTTATGCGAAAAGAAAATCGTTATGTGAAAATTTAAACAAAAAATACTATTTCTTGAAAACATTCTTGTTTTTGATAGAAAAAAGACTTATCAATGAGTGAAGTAACTATTCACGAATAATTTGATGTAAAAAAATTAATAGAAAAGGAATGTTTCATTACGAGATGCTTAAAAATCTGTTTCAAGGTAGAGATTTTTCGATATTTCGGAAAATTTTGTAAAACTGTAAATCCGTAAGATTTTGCTGAACATATATTGTGTTGTTTTGGTAGGTACTGACCCAAGCTATCACCCCCTGCAGTATGTCGTGCTATTTACTGGACACCCTGTATGTTCGCATTTATCTTTTCTGTGGCATAACTCGTCAAAATATAGGGAACAGCAGATTTTTTTACGATTTAAGGTTTGGTCCCATAGTAAAAGTTGTTCATAATGATGAGGACAGTGACCCCTTAAGAGGTTGTGCGTTATTCAAATTAATTTTTTTTTCTCTTCACAAGTTATTTAAGTTACTCCTTGTATAACTCCTTAGCGGCCATCTTCATCGGTGATACTTGATGGAGATTTGATACAGCAAATAATGTCGGTGATCTATCTGTACCTGCGTGGTTATTGCATTAACAATGGCAATGCATTTCATTTTGACAGTTACCCTCTTGAGCGTCGTACGATACACCATTGTATCTTAAGAAAAATCTTTTGAAAAATATAAAAAATAAAATCAGCTGTTTCATACATTTTGGTCTAGTAGGTATTGAACTTTTGCATGAACCAGCTCTTTTTTTTTCGTGTTCTTAAAGTTGGTCCCATAGTAAAAGTTGTTCATATTCACGGGTAAAACGCCTGTGAAAATTTGGCTGGTCATTGAAAAGTAACCCTGTATAATAATATAAAATACCATCCACAAACGTAAAATACCATCATAGACCGCGACCGCGGGCTTACAGTTGTTATGAACCTATGGAGTTCGGTTGACATTCGAGCACACATTGACACGAAATTATGCGGTATAAGGCGACTCTAAAGAGGTACTTACAACTTTCATTGCGTTATTTACGTCGTTGGGCAGACGAATATTCCAAACAAACCAATGGATTAGCAATTTCCTTCAATATCATGCGGATTGTGATTGAAAGAGTGTTACGTAATTAGGGTGCTGGTCTGTGCCTTGTGGTAGCTTGGTGCAGGTATGGGAACTGTGTGTTTTGAGCATTGATCTAGATGTCGTAGTAAGATGGTTGTATAGCCGTGGTATAATTGTATCCCTAGGGATTGTAGGGATATAGCTATTAACCGGGATATAGTTATAAGAAAGCGGTTCATAACTACCTACTACTACCACTAGGAATATAACTATCTTACTGGTAATAAAAGTTTTAGGGCACTCCGACCAAATAGGTTAGTTTAGAACTGTGACCAACTACGCGCGGGCCGAGCGAGCGGTACGTCGAAATTGGGCGTAGTAGCAAAATTAGGACACTCCGACAGTTTTCATAATAACTATATCCCGGTAGATAGCTATGTGGCGGCATCTACATCGCCACATGCGAACTACGCATCACACTGACGTCACGCAAGATCCTGCATCGCGCAAATAGAGTTTACCGCGCGACTAGCATATATACAACATTCCGACGTCAATAGCCCACCAGACACAACACCTGTCTCGTTGGAGCATCCTCCCTTTTCTATGGAGGATGAGTGAACTTTATACCCTGTTCCTCATGCCTCTTTAGCTATATCCGTAGCTATATAAATAAATCACACCTACGACCATCTTACTGCGACATATATGATGATTGATTTTGAGACAGCTGGATTTTTCGCTCTTCCCCTAAAACTAAGAGATCCTCTGTATCTTTACCAAAAACGTAACAATATATGCTTTCTTCTTTTATCATCAGCGATATCTACTATAAGTTATTTGAGCGTAAAAAATCTTTTGAAAATCGCGAAGTTGTCCCGGCGCAGCGTGCCCGTATCTTATTTACAAACTGTCATACGCAACGTTGATGTTATGAGCAAAAACTGCTTGACATTGCTACGCACTTTGACACAAAGGCTTCAAAGTATAAGCAAAATACCACTTAACGGTAAAGACGCGCCTACACATACTACGTATGATCAGCCGCGGATTTTTAGGAGTCCATTGTCGAATATGGAAGCCTTATAATTTTTTCGTGTCTGTCTTTCCACTCACATGTATGCATAACGCATTTGGTTTAGATGAATTATAGTGACATTGTCCTATTAAGAGGAGCTCGTAGCTAAGTAATAACAGCCGCACGGGTCGATCCATCAGATTAAGCTACGCTTGCCGGGGTCGGTCCGTGGATTGGTGACCATCTTTACATACCGAGACTCCTCCGTGCCTCGGAAAGCACGTTAAGCCGTTGGTCCCGGCTCATCGTTGGTCATTCGTGGATGTTTGACAGTCGTTACAGGTCGTCAGAAGCCCGAAAGTTTGACAACCAGTCTTAACAAGGGGTATCATATTACCCAGTTAATGGGATGTGGAGGTCAGATAGGCAGTCGCTCCATGTTAAATATTGGTATTCAGCTGCATCCGGTTAGACTGGAAGCCGACCCCATCATAGTTGGGAAAAGGCTAGGCAGATTGATTGTCGTTAAAAATATCGATATTTAGGTACTTATAGCTCTAGCTAACTTTCGTCGCGAGAGTGTGAAAGATTCTTTACAAAGCCTACAGATAATACGGAGTGGCATATAGTTATTATATAACGTTTTATCCTTGAATTCCAGACGGTTTACACACATCTTTTTACATAAATTCATAAAATCGCGCTTATGATCCTGCCTCCTTGAGCATTTACAATTTGTGCCAAAGCTTAACTTTGAAACACGTTTGCATTTTAAGTTATTATTTTACAACATCTTTGTATTAAGTCATTCAGATGTACCTAGTTACCTAACTCATAAGGGCGGTAAATTGGTATTGAGAAGATGTGTATTGAGTCAGCATGCACAGATCAATGTGAAGTGTATTATGTCAGCATGCGCAGATCAATGTGAAGTGTATTGTGTCAGCATGCACACTGCACAGATCAATGTGAAGTGTCTTGTGTAAGCTTGCACAGATAAATGTAAAGTGTATTGTGTCAGCATGCACACTGCACAGATCAATGTGAAGTGTATTGTGTCAGCATGCACACTGCACAGATCAATGTGAAGTGTATTGTGTCAGCATGCACGAATCAATGTGAAGTGTCTTGTGTCAGCTTGCACAGATAAATGTAAAGTGTATTGTGTCAGCATGCATGGTTCAATGTGAAGTGTATTGTGTCAGCATGCACGGATCAAGTAATACGAACAGTAAAAGTAGTTTAGTTAACAAAGATAGTTGTAGAGGCAGACTTGCGGATCATAAGACCAAACTTGAGTAGGTTAAGTTCGAAAGTTAAGTGTCGAAGGACCAGATTTTTTGTTGTTATGTTAAAACGGCCGTTTCTAGCTATGACGTTCGCTAAAATATTTTATCCATCTACATAGTAAATTATTCTCTTGGTAGTCTCAAATCACTCCATTAAAGTAATCAGTGATTCCACTTAACCTTTACAGACTTCGCCTGTTATTCGGAAAATATTCAAATATCGAACGTGGCGTCATTGGCTGATGTAATTAATTTGTTCATGGGTGATTTCCCCGAATTTCCATCGGTTCGACGAAGCGTGGGGGTAGAACAAACCTTTTAAGAACTTTTTTATACGTTGGTAACACTGTTTCGGGGAATGGAAGGTTGTCAGTGAATTTACTTACCATTTTGGACTGGAGTAGTTGTACTTTTTTCCATTAATCATCAACTGGTGCAAAAATCTGTTAAGGACGCTCTTACAATTAATGGGTACTCAAATCATTACTTTTTTACACAAAAGTATGTTTATTAAATAAAATGCTTTGCATTCTTAAAATGTTTTTTGCCCGAATTGTTGATAGATTTGTGCATGGTACGATTCTGAACTATAAATATAATTTTAGATAAGTATAGTTTCTCAATAAATGTACCGAAGTAAAAATTTTCATACATACATTACTACATTACATAGGTACATTTATTGAGAAAATGTACCTATCTAAAATTATATTTATAGTTCAGAATCGTACCTTGCACATCTATCAACGACGACCCTCACGCGGCGCCGCTCCGAAGGCGGAGGAGGGGTCGAAGAAGACGTCAGTTTGATAGTCATCTCCGACTCCTCCCAGGTGGAGGCCAGCAGGCAACGGGTGTGGGGGGCATCCTTGCCTGTATTGCACAGGCCCCCACCAGTGTCGGACGGGAATGGCCAGGTGTTCCCGGTCATTCCCGTAGCCCCCCATCCGGGGGGGCATGCGGGGCCCGCCAGCTAGGCGGGCATGCGCCGGGAGGGTTGTGGAAGTAAAGGCTGAGCCGGTTTCCCATGGCCCTCCCATCACGGCGATGTGGGAACACCATGTGTTTTAGTGGGTATACTGTCAATCGGACAGGAGTCCCACATATCCCTTCTCGTCCCCCACGAGCGGGGATGCGGAATGCATTTCTCAGCGTCAAAAAAAAAAAAAAAAAGAAAAGGCTTCTTGATCCGTAGTTAACTCACACTCCTACCAACTTATCTGTGAAATGGCGAAAATTGGAACTACGGCCGTCGTGTTGAAATGTCATTCGATTGTACCGACGTATGTCATTCGATTGTGTCGACGCATGTCATTCGATTATGCCGACGCATGTCATTCGATTATGTCAACGCATCGACGGTGCCGTCCTCTTTCAGTTCACAGATAAGTTGGTAGGACTGCAACTAATGGTTGAATATTGGCTAAATGTGAAGGCTGAACATGAATGAGTTAGTGCATACATGAATGTATGCATGTTAACTCATTCTCGTTAAAAAATAGTAACTAATGGCATTTTGGCAAAGATATTTAGCCAAAATTGAACCATTAGTTACGATGTTTAATCATTGGTTGAGTTAACTACGGATCAAGAAACCGGCCCTATAGGTATTGTATAATATAAACACTATAACTTCACTATAAAGTTTGATAGGCTTACATTTTATATTACGTAAGGAAAAGTATTGGCCTTGATTACCTATATACCAAACATTGTTTTTGTTTACATTATGTAACACGTACGCACGGCTACAGATCAAGCTATACATATCCAGTATAAGCTGATCTCGCATTGTATTAGGATTTCCTTACAATGAGAGGTCAGTGTAAACTGGAATATTATAGCTTGATGTGTACATAATCATTTTATACGTTGGTTTATTAGGCAGGATAAGCTCGGTTTCTGAAAACCAATTTTGACCAGAAACACTGCTTGACAAATGAGAGAAGAATAACCGTAAAGACCAGAAGGCTAATTCTCATACCTAAAAACGTTAAAATTCAAGTCGCAATCCTTATACCAGCGACAATGTAATGTCAAAAATGTAGGTAAACGCTATACAATTTTTGACAGATAGAGACTGAAATGAGATTGCGAACGTTGTTAAAAATAAGGGAATTACCCCTCTCAGCAAGAAATCACTAACTTATGTTCACTGTTATGATTGGCCAATAAAAAAACAAAAGCCAATCAAAACAATTGACATGAGATTTTTCAACTGATCAAATTACTTTCAGAAAGTGGAGGTTTTTATACCGCAGCAATATTCCACTGTTTTCAGTCACGGCCTCTTTGCAAAACACTTGAAAATCAAGGATTATCTTTAGCATATTAGGCTGGTTAAAAAGGTTCTTAAATGTTGATAATTTAATTGATAAGGAACAGGTTGCATTTAAATGCACCTTAAAAATCCGGGTCCCGCGATAACCAGTTTGTCTCCGAATGTAACTTTATGCAGTTCCGGCTTGTGATGCCAAAACAAGTCTACTGTTGGAAGGCTTTTTTATCTGGGAAGGAAAACGAGACTCATTAGTGACATTATTGATTACTGTAGGTACTTTACTGAAAGCTTTACTAATCCGTGTCTTCTATAACTCAAACATGGTTATGAATAACACATTCCTATGTACATAACAATCAGAATAACGACGTACACAACATTAGGCAGGCACTATCGCTCCCAATATTGATCCCGTTTAAAAATATCTCAAGAACGTCAATCGAAAATCGGTTGTTATTCTAAATTTGAAATCGATTCTTAATTTAAACGAATCGATTTTTTAAATACAGGGCATTCACCTTTAGTAAAGGTCGTTTGGAAATACCGAAGCAACGATGTGTGATTTCAATGTTTTCCGTACAAATTATTTTCTTTATACTAATTTGTGCAACGTAGTAGGGGAAGTACGTACAAAATGACATACACGGACAAAATGACACAGGCATCATATTTCAAATTCTGCCGCTTCTAGCCCGCCGTAGACAAATACATCACGTGACCCTACCGGCTCATACCAACCTGTCAAATCGTGAACTCGCGCCAGTCTTTCGTTCGGGTGTCATGGCTGACGACAAACATTGGTAAGTTACGAGTTTTTTTTTTATTGGAGTGAGTTTTATGTATTAATGTTATATTGTTCATGATTTTAATTTGCGTGTACATTTATTGCACCCGTTAAGTACTTATTGTTACATTTAAATAACTTTTTCCGTAAATAATATTCATTTTGAATTTATTATTGAATTTTGATTTTTTATAACGCTATATGGACAAAATGATATACATAGGTAACGGACAAAATGACATAGGTATGTCGTTTTGTCCATTAGAACTCAATGAGCTAATTGTACCTTTATTCAACGATGTTAATTTCTTTACAGATATACCAAAATGCCGCGTAATTATAAGCGTAAAACTGATCGCCAATCCTGGAGTGAGGAATCAATGCGTAAAGCTATAGAAGCAGTGCTCAGTAATAAAATGGGCTGGCTCTTGGCGTCTAAAACTTTTGGAGTGCCACAAGCAACTCTCAGAAGACATGCTTCGAATAGTAACAAAACTTTGGAGTCCAGTGCAAAGGGTCTAGGATCTTGGAAAGCTACTTTTCCACCTGATGTGGAAAGAAAATTAGTTGAGCATTTGAAATTACTTGAATCTCGTTTGTTTGGACTGACGCGAGCTTCTGTTCAAGAATTAGCTTTTAATATGGCTGAAAGAAACGGTTTCGCTCATAGATTTAACCCACAAAAACAGAAAGCTGGACAAGAATGGTTAGAAGGATTTTTAAGACGAAATAAAGATATTTCTCTACGCAAACCAGAAGCTACTTCAGCCGCTCGTGCTCAGGCTTTTAATCGGCCACAAGTCAAAAAGTTTTTCGAGATATACGGAAATCTGCTGGAATCTGAAAACATTGGGCCACATCGAATTTATAATGCTGACGAATCAGGCCTGTCTACTGTACAAAAACCCCAAAAGATATTGGCTACTGCTGGCAGGAAGCAAGTTGGCGTAATAACTAGCGCAGAACGTGGAACCAACACCACTGTTGTTTGTTGTGTTAATGCTGTTGGTACGTTTGTTCCGCCGATGATGATATTTTCGAGGAAAAATATGAAAAATGAACTGGTAGATGAAGCACCTCCTGGCACTTTAGGTGTAGCTCAACCATCAGGATGGATGACAACAGATTTATTTCTGAAATGGCTTAAGCACCTCCAAAATTTTGTTAAATCTTCCATTGACGATAAAGTTATATTGATTGTCGACGGGCATGCAAGTCATAAAGGGATTGAAACTTTAGAATACGCGAAACAAAACGGCATTATTATTTTGTGTCTACCTCCACATTGCACTCATCGCATGCAGCCTTTAGATGTCTCATTTTTCGGGCCCTTAAAGACTTATTTTAACCAAGAGACATCCAAATGGCTAAAACAACACCCAGGACGTGTCGTTACACAGTTTCAGATTGCTGGCCTGTTCAAGGAAGCTTATGGTAAGGCAGCTACAGTGCAAAATGGTTGTAACGGATTTAAAAACACTGGCATTTGGCCTCTAAATCCTGAAATATTTCCCGATTATATGTATGAACCTGCGGAGACTACAAACATACCACTGGAAGACGCCTCCAATGTGCAATGTCATCAGCAAATAGCTCCTAGTCCAGTTCCCGTAGCTGGACCCTCTACACAGCAGTTAGACAATTCAATTTCACTTCCCGTAACGAACCATCTTCAAGCTTCTGAATCTACACAAACTCCACATCAGCAGCAAATATTCCGTGCCGTAACACCTGACAAAAATGATACAGTTCAAACAACCGACTCTACTGAACAAGCTAACAATTCAACAGCAAACACTGATCAAGACCATAATTTATCTGGTCCAAATCAAAATCGCCCATCTGTTGGTAGTAAAGAACGTCCTTCCTCCTATACTCTAGCAGTGCCTATTGAGGATTTATCTCCTGTCCCGAAAGGACGTTACATAAGTGGCCAAGGAAAACGTAAGCCAAAGAAACGACAAACCGCTTTGATTTTGACTCTTACTCCAAACATGAACGCGATCAAGTCAAATAATGAGCCTAAAGCTCTTCCAGAGAAGAGGAGACGAACCGTTACCAAAACCTTATTCGAAGAAGACAGTGAAGAAGAAAATTTGCCAAACAACACTCAAGATGACGAAGAGGATTGCGTTTGCTTATATTGCAACGATCTTTTTTCCCGGTCAAGACCTGGAGAAGACTGGTTGCGGTGTTTAAGTTGTTCGCATTGGGCCCACGCTTCTTGCGCGGACGTTCCTAAACGAACCAAGCGGTTCATTTGCGAGCTTTGCCTTTAATTTTATAACTTTGGCGTGTATGTCATTTAGTCCATATGTGATATGCCATTTTGTCCATATACTATGGGCAAAATGGATTTTCGTTGATCTCAGTTAAACAATTTTTTTTATTTTTTCTAGTTTGTTTATCTTCTAAATATCTATGATAATTCATAGGTATAAAACCAAAGATTACTGGTGTACAATATGAATGTGCTGTGATTTAATAATAAAGAGTTATGATCCAAAACCAAAACTGTATGTCATTTTGTACGTACTTCCCCTACTTTGTTATCTGTCAATGATAATGCATGTATGTGTCATGGTTACATTTACGAAGTGAGTGGAATATTAAGCAATATCTTTGTGTACTTGAATTTATCATCACTCAACTTCAAATCTGAGAGATGGAAACATTTCACACGACACCGCATTTCGTGCTCGGATGTCGAACATTCTTTCAGCACGTGTTTCAAAACCACAGAACAGTTAAAAGTGGTCCTCTTTTATCAATGCCACAGTGTTGACGTTAGCTGTTACCCCGAATACGGAGTTCGCCCATATACTGGGTGTCCGAGAAAGGTGTGGCCAAAATTAAGGGTGTGGTACAGACCATCAAACTGAACAACTTTCTCCCGGGGACCAACATCGTAATCGCGAAAAAAATATCAGTCGTCCCATACATTTGTTCGAGTAGGTATTGAGGTTTTGTATGGGATGACAGATTTTTTTTTCATGATTACGATGTTGGTCCCCGGGAGAAAGTTGTTCAGTTTGATGGTCTGTACCACACCCTTAATTTTGGCCACACCATTCTCAGACACACTGTTTATATTTTATATCAAACAAACTCATCTTATTCACATTCATTCACCGGACATGAATATTTTTGCCCTAGGTTCTGCCAGCGACTTCGTCCGCGTGAAATTTCTTGTTTTAAAATAAAATAAAATATCCTACGACCCACCGCGTCCTATCGCTTCGCCCTCCCACGCTATTAGGTATTTCGTTTTCACTTAACGTTCTGTCTGATTTTTTTTTCTTTTTTCATGGCTTCTAAAGGTCGTAGCGTGGTGTCAAATAGCCTATAACCTTCCTTTAGAATTGGGTTATCAAATAATTTTTCAAATCCGACTGTTAGTTCCAGAGATTAGCGCGATCAAACAAAAAAGCAAAAAACTGATTCTTCAGATTTATTGTATTATTATAGATCGTAATAAAATCAAGAATTTCGGAGAAAGACACCTTCGCCATTTATCATTGTTCCTATCTGCGTAAAATATACGTCACAAAAATCACTCGTGTGATGTAAATAACTAAATAAAGTCATTGAATAAAGATAAACAGTCGTTTCACAATATTCTCGGAACTGATGCAAGAAAGGCTTTGCGTCGGAATTTCAAATCTGATTGTCGGCCCTTTGAGTCTCTGTGGCGGGCCTGCACGCCTTTCCGATAGGCCTACGAATCGCTACATAGGTATTGCCTACGAACGGGCCTACGAACCGCTACGTAGGGCCTGCGAACCACTACGGAGCGGCGGGCCTACGAACCGCTACATAGTGGCTACGAGCCTCGAAATTGGTCTTCTTTATAAACATTTTTTAGACTATGCCTACATTAGCCGACGTTCACACGGACGTGAAAATATCGCGGAGATTTTTTTTTCGCTCACTGGATTTTCAACGCACTGCTTAGCGTCGAGAGTTGAAAATCCAACAGTGTGTTTTTTCGACGCGCTAGAATGCACTCTGTTGTTGTTAATTTGGTTTCTCAATGCTCGGCACAACACCAAGAGTTGAAAATCCAGTGCGCGTTAAAATCCCGCCGCGATATTTTTACGTTCGTGCGAACGCCGATTTACTCATGTTGATTATGATCATATTCAATTCTTAACCCCCGTTCGCACGGGCGTAATGAAATCGCGGCGGGATTTTATAGCGCACTGGATTTTCAACTCTCGTTGTTGAGCCGAGCGTTGAGAATCAAACTTAACAATAATAGAGTACATTCTAGCGCGTCGAAAAAACACACTGTTGGATTTTGCACTCCCGGCGCTAAGCAGAGTGTTGAAAATCCAGTGCGCTATAAAATCCCGCCGCGATTTTATTACGCCCGTGCGTACGGGGGTTTATGCCTTGTAAAATAAGGAATGTCTAAACCATATTGTATTGTAAACCCATCTTAAGCCAAATAATGGTATTCTTCCATTTTTTCATTTTAGTGGAACTTGGGACCAACCCCGGTAGGAAGTGCCTCCTCCAAAACAATAAGGTTCACGTTCGGTCTGCCAGCACTAACTAGATCAAATATTGTTAGCCCAATGTTTACACGTGTCGTTGACTTGGTAGTGCGCAGTTTTTTCCGATGGTATTTGTAGGACAAAGATAGGGAAACCAAGATTTCTGGGACAATGTAACTGACCCAATTTAGGTTAGCACACAAATTATGGATCTCTGAAAGCACAGTTCTAGGCAAAATGTCAAAATTCTGACAATAACTTAATATATTTCCGAATCATAATTATCAAAATTATCATTGTCCTATCCAAAATTATAAATATTGGTGCCGATTCTCTTGTGAACGCACTAAACTAAAATTAGAGAATCGCTATCTTTTACTAACAGGCAGCGCGAGAAAAGGACGGCTATAGCTATGAACTAAGTTGGAGATGTCAAACTAGTTCACGCCTTGCGCTTCACCGTGTTTTTAGTCGACATGTTTTTACGTGTCGTCTAAATGTCTATGGAAAAATTAGTTCTAACTAATTTGACAGCTCTAATTTACTTCCGTCCCTTTCTTGTCATAATAGAGAGAAAAAGTTAGCAACAGCCTAAATTAAGTTTAGTTTGTGCACAACAGAATCGGCACCATTGTCTAGCAAACCTAATCCCCTTTCGAAGTCATAATATCCTTTCAAGGTCATTGCATTGTTTGTAAGAAAATTATAATTCAGTGCATCGCTGTTAAAGGTGTAACCTATATAACGCACAACCTTTTATGGGTCATTGTACTCATCATTATGAACAACTTTTACTATGGGAACAAACCTGAAATCGAAAAAAAAAACAGCTATTATTTACATTTTGACGGGTTGTCCGAACATAAATGTAATAACAGCAGATTCTTTTTTCGCGATTTCAGGTTTGGTCCCATAGTAAAAGTTTTTCATAATGATGAGTACAATGACCCCTTAAGAGGTTGTACGTTGTTTATGTTACACCTATAAAAAATAATTTATTCTCTAACATTGTCTATTTGTCCGCACAATTTCTTGCGAGCTGTGATCCCTACCCGCCCCCGCGTTTGGACCGAATTTCTTTCTAACGTACATCTTCAGGTTCATGGCTACCTAGTTATTTACGTGTCGCGTGCCAACATTAGAACTTTCATTCGTGACCTTTCACGACTTACTTTTCTAACTACTAAACTAACCCATAATTATGTATGTGAAATCAGCTGGTGAAAAGTCTACGACTCGTTGTTGTAATTATGATTTGTTTTACTGCCGCCGATATCGCGCTCCCCGATAAGACCCGTGTTATTGTTTTCATGCGCTCTTAGCCGACGTTCGCACGGACGCAAAAATATCGCGGCGATTTTTTTCGCGCAGTGGTTTTTCAACGCTCTGCTTAGCGCCGAGAGTTGAAAATCCAACAGTGTGTTTTTTCGATGCGCTGAGATGCACTCTGTTGTTGTTAGGTTGGATTCTCGAAGCTCGGCTCAACACCGAGAGTTGAAAATCCAGTGCGCGATAAAATCCCGCCGCGATATTTTTACGTCCGTGCGAACGTCGGTTTACTCGCCTCATGTTCGCATCGCTTCCCTAAATCGAAATTACGTTTTCAAACAATCGCCCGGCTAGCACAAGCTTGCAATCGGAAAGGTTCTAAACTTTTCCACAACCATTTAATTTGTTTGGAGTGTCGGGCGCGACTCTTCCAATTTTATAACGAAATTGAGTACAGCGAAAATCTACTAATCTACTCAATGTTTACGTGTTCATTCACACGCGTTGTATTGTGTGTGCGTGTGGCGTCGTTGCGCCTGCGCAGAACTCCCGCGATCGAGCCCTCTTTGTTTGTTGACAAGCGGAGTGCTCGACTCAACAAGCTGTTCTATTCGCGTGTGGACTTCGTGCGCGACGGTCGTGTGCCGCGTCGACACTTACTTTGTTTAGAGCTATCGTGTTATCGCGTATATCGGCTAAATTTAGTGCAGTTATTTGAATGAATTTTTCCTTTTCTGCGCAATATTACTGTGAAGTGTTGTGCTTTGGAGCTCTGATCCGTCAGCGTTTGTACCGAAGATTTTTACCACATCTAAAATTACGCTTTCGCCACTGTGCCAGAAGGTAATTCGTTTTCTTTTATTTTTCTCGGACATCGTACGTAATATACGGCATTCGTGGACTGGTGCTTCAAAGGATGATTATAATCTATAATTTTATATCGGGAGTGTAGCGAATTTATAATATCAGTGGATTCATCGATAGTATATTATCAATGCATATCGACGTCTTTCAATGCAAATGTGTGCATTGCTCATAACGTCGTCTTGTATACAAACAACAAAGGTATACAGTGTTCGAATACCTATTCACACACTCGATTGATCATCGCTAAATGTCAGTCAGGACAAGGATTGGAAAGTGAGTACCGACATGGTCATTAGATGTGGCACCGCACGATTTCACCGCAAATGAGATGCTTGCACACGAGCGACTAAAGACCAACTTGCGACTGCGTTTATCGAGGCACTTCTGTTGCGACTTGCGACTAGATACAGTTATAATTTGGCCGGCTGCCGTAGAAGGCGTGTAGCGGTATCTTATGGCCGTCTGGTGGCCCGGTAACTCGTCGCTTGGGTAACGGTAAGCTTATTGCACCGTACGTAGTTTCTCACATACACAAACAATTACCTACTAGTGACACGATGATTCAATTTTGCGGTCAACTGAACCGTATGGCACAGATGCGGTCAACTCACTGTTAGAAACTATTAATAGTAAACAAAGGTACCTGTGATATCATTTTTGTCAACAAACTTTTTTCAGAACTAGGTTCAGTCTTCCTTGTGTCGAATGAAAGTGATGGTACTGTAGTGCTATTCTGTAAATATCTCACCGTGAAAACATAAGTGAAGTGATCTTAAAGTGAGCTGTCAGTAGTGTCAACCCCCAGCATTATGTGGAATGACGGCTCACTTCACGCTCACTTCACCTGAGTTATCACGGCGAGATGTTTACAGAATAGCACTACTGTAAATGTCAATAAGAGGTCATAAAAGTATTGTCCTCCTTGGTTTATTTATATTTTTATCGCATAATTTACAAGTCGTGAACTTGCCACTTACAGTAATTGTGTGCATAATGTAACAACAGAGATAAGTGAAGTAGGTAGGGTGATTACGCCAGTCTGCCGACCACCGCTGGCTCTCGACCACTTAGCGTAAATCACGTAAAAATAGTCAAACCGAAGCGCGGCAGACGTTGATGTCGATTGTAAACGCACGCTCATTCTGTCTCCTTCTCCCGCGTCATCGTTTGTCAACCTAAGATAGTTTGATGCCGCTCAGTGAAGTGTTACACTTGTGCTGCAGTACACGTGTCACCAAAATATAGCGAAAATTAGTGAACGGGAACGTTTTCAAACGTGAGTAAAACAGGTTATTGTTCAGATTTGATCATAGATATTATGCTTTGTGTGTCAAAATATGTTTGAATTTACTTCTAAACTAATAATCGATTGGAAATTACGAGTGTTTCATTAAAATAATGGGTGGTCGGCTATCTAACTGACTAAAATAACGTTTCCCTTAGCTTACGACCACCTGGTCGGGAACTAGTTGTATTAGTCTAGACTTTTTTCGAAGATTGTGCACTTACTGCGTGATATGAAGTAAAATACTTCGATGTTTTCTATTCATAACGGGCACGGCTAATTTGCTCGTCAGTTTGCGACCGGCTAATTGTATAAAATAAGCGAAATTGTAAGCACTTAAAAATTATCAAATCATGATGGTCGACAACTGATCTGTTATCGACCATTGATTTTACTCTGAACAAAATCTATCCGTTTTTGCCGGTCGTAAAGTGGCTAGTTTACGATCATGCAGTGTTATCATGAAAATGTTTTTATTTTGGTGGTCGGCAATTGCGTGTTTGGCGTCCACAGAAAAAATTGCCTGCTTATTTAAAACTAATGCTTCTATCTATTTGGTGGCAAGGTTGTGGTGATTGGTAGCTTGGTGCAGCATCTATTTTTTTTATTTCAGATGGCTCCACAATGCAATGTTGTGCAAAAAAAAGGAAGAGACAAAGATAAATTGGTATGTAATTAATTAAATGTTATTATTAGTTTATCAGTATTTGTTGCTTTAAAAATTTAGTCATTTAATTTTTTTTAAACCAACAAACACTAAAAGAAATCAAAAATACAAGCTAGTATTGATCTAGAGATTTTATGGCGAGTAATTGAATATTTTATATTTCGTTGATAAGAATTCACCCTTGGTTGACTGGTAGAGAATGCCTAAGGCATTAAGTTCGCCTTTGTACATTTTTAGTGCGAAAAGTTTAAATAAATAAATTCATTATTGCAGGTCGGGACATCAAAAAAGAAGACTAGCAGGCGTCTATTTGACTATAGGGAAGATCATTTAATTAAAGCCCTAGAAGAAATAAAAAACAAAACAATGGGTATAAGGGAAGCATGTCGGATTTATGGCGTACCTAAAACAACTGTGCATGATCGGCTTTCGGGTAAAGTTGCTGTAAACAAGATGCCTAAAGTAGGTCCTGACCCTGTTTTAGGACGTGAGGGTGAAGAAAAGTTAAAAAAATGGGTATTAGATATGGCAAAATGTGGGTTTCCTATAAATAAAAAAGAGCTTTTTGAAAGCGTATCGAAAATTATTCGTGACACTGGAATGAAAAACCCATTTAAGGATGGAATACCAGGGGAAACATGGTACCAGTCATTTTTAAGACGTCACCCTGAGATAAGTGTAAGGGAGGCAGAAGGAATCAATAATGCAAGGGCAGCTGTAACCGAGACCCGAGTACGACTATGGTTTAAAGATCTCAGGGAGTATATACAATCCATAGACGCACTGGATATATTTGAAGATCCAGATAGAATTTTCAACGGGGATGAGACAGGTTTTTCTCTATGCCCAAAAAGTGGTAAGATTTTAGGACCTAGAGGGTACAAAAACCTCTACATAATAAAAAAGAGTAACGAAAAAGATAATGTCACGGTATTGGTGGTATTCACAGCGAGTGGGAAAATATGTCCACCTTTAGTAGTATTTCCATACGTAAGACCACCCAAAGCCCTCATTGATAACATGCCTACATCATGGGTACTTGGACGATCA
Source organism: Cosmia pyralina (assembly GCA_946251885.1). Taxonomy (NCBI): domain Eukaryota; kingdom Metazoa; phylum Arthropoda; class Insecta; order Lepidoptera; family Noctuidae; genus Cosmia; species Cosmia pyralina. Next base: position 21,651,214 of record OX276354.1, read on the forward strand.
GAAAGTGGTTGGATGAAAAGTGATGTATTCTATGAGTACATCTGCAATAGTTATAATACATGGGTGACTGAAAACGGGATCAAGAAACCCGTACTTCTTTTTATCGATGGACACAAGTCACATATGACTTTATCGTTGAGTCAATTTTGTGAAGCGAATGGAATCATTTTATATGCCCTACCAGCCAATACAACTCATATGCTTCAGCCGGCTGACGTGAGCGTTTTTAAGCCGCTTAAACAAGAGTGGAAAAACACAATTCGGATCTGGCAAGCGCGTGAAGAAAATATTAACCAAACTGTCACAAAAATTAACTTCTGCAAAATTCTACATGAGACTTTATCAACTATCAACTTGGAAGAAGCTATAAAAAATGGGTTCCGAAAATGTGGATTGTATCCATTAAATGAAGATGCTGTGGACTATACAAAATGTGTAAAAGATACACAACGCAAGGTAAGAACTTCGAACTCCAATAGTAAAAATTCAGTATCTGCCAAAGATTATGATGCAGCCTCCAAAATTATTTCATTAATTCAGGATGACATTCGTAAGCACAACATTAACACCAAGGTAATTTTGGCGGAAATAGATAAAGCTAAGGCAAAATTCCTTGCAAATCGCCGTTCTAAATCTAAGACACCAAGAACTTCTGCAGCTTCCAACCAAAGCATTAGTATACTTGCTGAAGAAGTTCTAGTTGAAGCTAACACTGCAATTACTCCAGACAATTTAAATTTCATTGAGCCTGCATTCGCTATGCCACAAACCCCAGCATCTCTTAGCCAACAATTAAACATATTAACCGCTGAGGTAAGAACCGACGCAAATATATATACCACAGACAGCAATATTGAAAATATAAGTTTTCCTGAGACTGGATCGTATATTTCGCTGAACAATATATCGCTTGTGCCGTTTAATGAAATTGAGATATCTCAAGATCAAAATAGCTCACTAACTGACTACTCTGTGTCAGAAAACCAATGTTTTCCTATCACGGTATCAGCTGATATCCATAATGCTGAGAAAGAAAAGATAGTGGACATTTTACCAGTTAAAGACATTCAGGCGTCAACTATTAATGTATTAACAGATGCTCCAAATGCTAACCAGTTCAAAGAAAACCATATAATGGATGAAATCATAGAATATGAAGACCTTGAGGCGTCTATCTTTGATGTACCAACAGCATCACAACAAAGACACGAACATCCTCAGACACAGAAAGATCCTGAAAATATAATAACACAGGAAACAGGTCAGGCTACAGCTGTTAATCAAACTTTTTCCTTTGATGACGCATTCGAAAAGCACCTAAAATTTCCTGAGCCACCAGCGGTAAAAGACAAAATAAGAAATGGTCCTAAATTGCCAAGTGCAATATCGACAAGTGCATGGAGAGAATTTTATAATAAAAAAGATGAAGATAAAGAAAATAAAATTAAAGAAAAGAGACTCAAACAAGAATTAAGAGCTGAGGTAAAAGAAAGAAAAGCTAAAGAGCGAGATAACAAGAGATCAAAAACTAAGAAAACACTACGGAAAACCACAAAAAAGTCAGTTTTAAAATGCAGCGAATGTTCCAATGATTTGATCAGCGATGTCGAAGATGACTCTGAAAAGAACATTGGTTGCGATGAATGTGTTCGATGGTTTCATCTAAGATGTACAATTTTAAAAAATATGTCTTACTTAGAAGCAGCACAATTAGATTATACCTGCCAGTATTGTACTCTATAATATTAAATAAACGTGATTATTCAGACATTTATTAATGATTTTATTTTTGACCTTAATTTGATAATGCTTGAGTCGTTTTTACGGTGGCTTTCTAACGGTCGAGAACTAACGAAAAAAGCATACGTAAACTGACTTTAGGTGTCCGAGAACTGAAAATATCGCACTTTTCGCTAGATCTTTAATTATAAAATAAGACATTAATAAAATACAATAAAAATATATCAGATCGTGTATTTTAAACATTTTTCTTTCACATAAAAATCCATTATCAAAATATTAACACTTATTCTAATAACAATGTCACTTTAAAGATTAAAAGTCTACTAAGTGGTCGTGAACCGGCATAATCACCCTACCTACTTGTCATTTTAATGCAGTTCCTCGACACGTTTTGTATCAATATCTACGCTCTTTGCTAATTGCATAGAAGTTGTAAAATACTTAAGTTTTGTCACTCGCTCTTCAAAGTTTTTGAAGACGTTTTCAGGTAAACATCTGCATACAATGAAGCCAAACTTAGTGCTACTTTCTTTTACGTTTATTTCAAAAGGCTTTCTTTACTATTTAACACAATTTACAAAGAATTTCGTTTGCCTTTTTGCTATTGTTAAATAATTCTTTTGTTCCCTGTACATTCAAGAGCTGCTTTAAATTCTTTAAAAGTAATTTCGAACGCTTAGCTGAGTTAAAATCCATAGTTTTAAAAGGTTTTGAACAGTAAAAGAATTTTATCTCGTCCTCGTCTGTTGACCTCTTGTTGCCATGATCGCTTTGATACGCGTCTCGGATAAAAATAATCTTGAGTGAAAGTTGAATGCGTATTTGAATAATATTCAAGAACATTATTATAATATCGAATGTGTTTATAGTGTTTTTTTGCGAAAACAGTTTGTTTATGACAACTTTATGAACTGCGAATTACTAATACGAAGCTGTCAGCTGATTGTCGTACAGTTGAGGAAAATAGACAACTTTATATTTATAGATAATGCGAAACTGCGCACTAGAAGCGATTAAGTATGTTTACATGCTGAAAATTGAGCAAAAGAAAAATATTATTTTCATACATCGACATTGTAAAAAAAAGCAATTAAGGAAAAAGGGTTATTATTTATTATCGTGTTCGCTACAATGGCCGCTACAACGCCTATAGTTTCGTCTGGTGCTAATTAATTAATATCAACATTTGAAGAGGATGTCTTTCGATGGCAGTGTTTTAAATTTTTACAGTTTTCAATTCTCAGTATAACCAATTCAATCCTCCGTCAAAATAAATATTTTGTACGACCTACACCTTTGTTTCGTTTAAATGTTTGACACTGCATCACAGAGTCTGTGTACTATTTGTATTCGCATCACCCAGAGCTTCCTACCCATTTAGTAGGTTTCTTTAGTACTTTAGTAAGGATACCCTAAAACGATCTTAACCTGTAGTTAAACTTGTATAGGTACTTCAGGCACCATTACAATCACTACCAAATGTATTATTAGGTACTACAGTAAGTTTATAACGCTCTCAACGAAATTAGTATTGTGCCAGCCACACGAGAGAAAGAAGATCTTCTTTAATAATACTGGCGCGACTATCCATGAATTTACTTGGATATTAGGAGAAGATTATACAGAAAATGTAAAGCTTCTTAAAATAGGGAGAGATTTCCGAATGAGTTGGAAATGGTTAGTTATCTGCATTCTAGCAGTGTCAAGTTTAGTAACCATTAAGTAATTAATGAACTATCTTAATTGAATGAACTATTAAGAGACAGGAGTCATATTTATTCACGTCATGCACAATAATGTAATCAGATTACTTAATGACAGTACCTAGTGTTCCCAATACTCACTATTTATTATAGGGCGCATTGCCAATTGACTGTGAATTTGCTTAACAAAAAACTTAGTTGTTGTTAGTTCTTATGATCGAACTCAGGTTGCCTAGGATTTACAAAAGTCTCCAATAGATCTTTTGAAATTGTAACAACATTGTTCATCTCCTGTAGATCAACAATCTCTAGACGATTAAACTTAAGAAAATTTGTGTTATCTTCAACAACACACCAAATTCCTCACCACTAAAAGCAGACTCCATAGCATCCTTCAATGTTTCCAGCTCCACAAAGCGATGGTCAAGTCAACAAAACTCTGATTCACAGAGAAAGTTCCTGTTTGTTACTTTATACCTTTTGTTGTGCTTGGCTTTAATCCAAAGAACGTGTGCGCCTTTGTAATACACTAAATCTTTTGTAATTAACTAGAGTTCGCGCAACAATGGATTCTTGCAACGTCTTGATGAAATTACAGGTGATTTACTTAACGTTTATGAGTCATATAGGGACTTTTTTGTATCTGTCTTTGTAGTATTTACGTTTGCTAATGCATTGTCTTTCTTTGTCATAGTTGATTATTGCAATTGCAATATTTACGATGTTATGACAGCTCATCGTAGTATCATAGATACGTATTTAATGAGGAGACTATTGATAAGAAGCGAATGTTAATGTATTTCAATGATATTCTCATTACAACTGTAGACAAAGGCTATATTAATTTTGATAACATTTGTAAACTCAAAATGGAGGAACAGTTCTCAGCACTAGCTAGTTGCCATACAAACACAAGTTCATTTGCGAACAGCCAAAACATCCAATGCATTCGTATGCCCATAAAATAAACCACAAAGCTAATCTCAGCTATCTTTGGACTCAAGCTCGTGACTGCAGCGCAGCAGAACGACCGAAACGCACGACTACACGATAGATCGCCTCTTGTCTGTCGGTCCTAACTCTCCTAACTGTAGTAAATTGTGCAACCATAGATACTATAAATCTGGTGAGTATTCACTACGTTTGCGCACCGACATTTTACTTCTGAGTAGACTTACGCGGTCACTGACAAATATGTGCACTGACTGGTCCACTCAAATCCTCAAAAGACAATCTCAGAGTCTACTTTGCATGGTCCTCTAAAACAGACTGTAAACCTCGTGAGTTTGCTTCGGTGTTTCTCCTCAGAGTAGCCGGATAGGAAACACCGACCTCATCTAGTTTTGACGTGTAAAAGAGTTTGTTGAAACCAATCTACAGAAATAAATATAATTTATCAATCCGTGGTCCTTGCATCTTCTTTGTTGTCGTGGTGGCCGTTTTTACCCAAACAAAGCAGTCGCGCGAAGCACAGTCGGTGCGCGAATTTATATAGTGGATGTCAGTGTCACTCTTTCTTATATCTATGGTCACTAGTCTACGATCTATTACTTGGTTACTTCGAAGCTAAGTGATCATTCGTAAAAAGCTTTAAGACTGTATAAGTTCGTAAAATTTCACAAAATCTCCCAGACAGTGAACTCTCTTTTAGTTACTGATCTATTAGAGTACCTACAGACTAGGAGACTTCCAGAGCGGTGACAGTCAGTAATTTGGCAGTAAAGCTTGGCAGGCGATCTGCAGATTCGCAGACGCATATACGAGTACCAGGAAGCAAATATGAGTCTTTTTGATCTTTGTCAGTGTTGGACGTTTTTCTTATTTCTCTTCCAAGTAGGTAACTCATTCCTCATCTGTTTGTTTATAAACTTTATAAAAATCTATGAGAATTAATCACATGTAACAAGAATATCTACCTTGTGGGGCTCAAGGTTATTCAACTACCTTGATACACAAGCTAAAGAAGACAAGATAGACTACCTAGAACTGCACACAATTTCATAAAAACTTTATTTCAACTATAAAACCGCAGAGAAACCATAATGGAGCTCGAAATTGCAGACAAAACTTTAATATTCCACCTGCAAGTGTAGCTGACCTTGGGTATGAAATACGGCAGACAAGGGGGCACACTGACATGCTGTATCATATTGTGACTTAATGATGTAACAGATTACTCTGTGTTTTGTCAACTTATCAATACAATGAGGAAGTTATTACTTCGATAATATTACAAGTTGCCACTCAAGAGTGCTCATACGATCACTTTTTGTTTGAACGCGGCTTTATCGCTGACATAGCCACTGAATGTCAAAAGTTTCTTATATATATATAACACAATCGCTGCAAAATCTCCGCTGTATCGATTCCTCTGCAGGGTTACGCAACTCAAGAATCGTAACAGTAAAATGCAGCAACTGCAACTTAATTAAACACAGAAAATCGTCTTATACAAGACCCTTACTATTATCCCAAACATTACATATACACTTGACATTGATCACAAATTGCCAAACTGCATAAATTCATGTAATTAAAGTGAAATCTGCTCGAGTAACCGGCCCTTCATTATTGTAACGGGTACAGGAGATACCGTTGCTCTGCAGGCCAGGGAAATAATCACCTAAATAAAGCAATTTTAAGGTATAAACTCGTCTTGGTAATTTTGGCTCCCGTCCAACGAGTTTAAGGAAAATATTTACATGAAGGCGACTTGAAATACCGAAACCAAACCCTTTGTTGTAACTACGTACTCACTCTTTCCTATTGCGTCTCAGATCCTTAACTCTTAAAATGTCGATTGCACACCATGTGTACAGATAACAATAGAATTTCAATTGTGTCTGCTAATTAGCGCGCGACGGGTTAAAACGTGCCACTTTAAAATTTTCATTGTACGAATAGTTAGAGAAAATGCTCTGTCCTTATTAAGTGTAATCCTGCGCAGTAGCGCAGTTCCTTACAAACAGTGCTGCAATAAAATTTAATTTCTGCCTTGTTAGTCTACATTTTAATGTCTCTTACTTAAAAACATGTTTTTTTGGTTTTACTTAAAACTGCAGTTTTGTTTGCCTCTTGTTACGTCACTTTTAACTAGAACGCTGTCTATAAACAATGCGATTTATTTCATTGTTGTCTGTACTAAGCGTTCCCAAGAATTTGTAGATGAATCAAAAGTTCGTAGAACGTTGTGATTGGTAGTCTGTAAAAATAAATAAATGGAAACTTCAACATAAAATGCATTTATTACCTAGCATCGAATAGCCAATATAATATCATTTTACCGTAAAATCTATATTGAAGTAGTTTATGCCCAGACAGTGGGGTGTACTTACATAATATTGTTACAATAAATTTTCTCTGCATTCTCCCGTCTAGACATGCGTGCATTAAACTTGAAACTGCATCTCCCTTTCCTCCGTCTGCATCGAAATTGCGATCCTTATTTTCTGCAGCACCAGGATAAAGTGTTGGAACATCGTCTGGACAGTTTTCAATTTAGTTTTTATAATAATCTGCTTCCTCGACGTGTGTATTGACTTGTAAGTTTGAGCAATAAAACTGGACGGGCGAAGCGTTCAGTGATTTTAAATGCCTGGCTATATTGTGCCCTGTCTAGCCGGCGGCTAACTTCTGTAATAATATATCCAGCCAGTCCTTGGACTGTTGACAGACTACACATACATTACTGAACGCTCCCTTTTGTTTCTTTAAACCTTTTTTACCTGCTCTGTCTTCGTATTTAGTTTCCTCCTTTATTTTCTAGACTTGGTAGGTAATTCTGAACTTTCTTGTGTTAGTTTTTTCAGTAATTTTTATTTTATCATCTACAGGTTTATATAATCGTGCCTCATTTTAAACTTATCCTTGTTTCAATTTTCAGATCCTTTCCAAATAATTTAGTTTCTTTTGCTTTAGGTGCAAAATGTTTATTAGACGTAGCTTGGTGGTAGTTTTTTCTTAAATATTGGAGATGTCTCGTTAATTTTACGAGTGTCTCGTCTCGCTATCGCCTTTCCTTCGTGTCTTTGGGTCTCGAAATCTTCGCTGCACAGTAGTTCACTTCGCTTGATATAATTTGCGTCTCCGTGCAATCCAGACGTCGACTTGTCGCAATATGTAAATTGCGCAATCCCACTTAGTTCTGTTTTGGTGAACTTAAGCATTATAAAATTCTGACAACCGTTTTAGTTCAACATTTCATCTTGTATTTATTTCGTTGTTCGGTATCGGGTTATTTTAGTTATGTAGTTCTCGTTTATAATCTTCATTTTACATTAGTATATAAAGTATATTACCACAGACTGTTCTAGTAATCTATAATATTTTTTGTCGACTATCCGTCTGTTTAATTTTTTGTCTGAAACTTGATCCTTATTTAAATGTAGAACACAAAAAGCATCTGTAGGTACGAATGTTTTACATTAACCTTTGTTATGTAATGAAGCACTTAAATATTGAATAAAAACTTAATGTAGGTGCTCTTAAGTAATTCCTAATTATCTATCACCTGTAATATAGGATCTTCTTCTTCGTCGTTCCCTCAATGCTGAGGATCGCGACCACATACGCGTCTCGAAGCTATGCGGTCTCCTGCAGTGTAGACCGCTCGGTAAATGCTGCCTCCAACAGCCTTCTTGACCGCATCTGACCATCTTGCCGGTGCTCTGCCTTGAGCGCGTTGTCCTTCCACCCAGTAACATAAGCTTTTCCAGACCATGCTTAGGTGAACGCATAATATGTCCGAAAAAGCTAAGGGCACGCTCCTGGCATATTGTAGATAGCCCCGCTTGGTGATGTTGAGTTCCTCCAGTATGGAATCATTCGTTCTCATGGCGGTCCTAGGTAATGGAGGATACATTCTCGTTATTATATATTCAATTAATGATATGTCATGATGTGTGAAGTGCTAGATGGTCATCTATCGGCGGTTGTAACAAGTGCTTTATTATTACAGCAAAATATTATACATTAGAAGTTCAACTTCATACCTGAAAATTTTGCTTACACGTTAACAGTGGTTCGGTTTTGCTTAGTTAACATCATGCATGCCCTTGGCCCAATTTATTTGAAGTTGACGCAGCATCCATCTAGTCTCTCCATGCATCTCTTTCAACCGACTTCTCAGTACTTATCCGCACTAGCCATATCATCTACTTGCAAAAACTGCTTCTGGTTTATAAGCATGTAATTTTATGCATCATTACTAAATCCTAGTTGATCTTCTTTGTTTCCGTACTCTGTGGTACAGTACCATCAAAAACGTGGTTGAAGGTTACCGCTGTTACATGCAACTATGACAACAGTCCATTTATACGTAATACAATTTATCATTGTCATTATTTTTATGTCATCGTCGACAGATTCTCGACTTTGTTACATAATAATAAATAATAGTCTGTTGCTACTTGATGACGAGCAGGTTTAATTATTACTCATTATTTTTTTCTTTATGTTATTATACGTTCTTTTGTTTTGTTTACGTTTCTAATCAGTTCAGTAAAGGAAAAACAATTTTTATGTATGGAAACTTCATTTAAACTAAAGTACGCCTAAGCACACTCATCCTTCCTTATCATTAACATAATCACTAACCTGCCTTCTGGCAGTCGAATAGTGTAAATCAATTGGAATAATAAATAATGGATAACATACCGCACAATTTCAAGACGACCAACCGCATATCATGAAGCAATTGCAGTACGAACTGCGAAGTTTGGTTTTCATATAAAAATCTTTTTAACATTCGTATAACTTCGCTTATTTATAAGTGGCATATCGCTTTTTATGACCTATTTTTAAGAAATTATGTCCGTTTATAGTGACAAAGTGAACAAAAGCAGACAAAAACTTCTTATATTTTATAGTTATTTTCTTGTTATCTATCCTTTATGTTGCACCTGCCATGTCTTCTCTCTGCACCACCCTAAGGTTGACTGGTAGAAAATGCCTCAGGCATTAAGTCCGCCTTTGTACGGTATTTTTTTTACTTGTGCATAAAGTTTTAATAAATAAATAATAAAAACGATTGATTTCTCATATTTAAAATGAAAAAATGAATTATATATGTTTATAATTTTTATTCTATGCTTGTAATATGTTTGTTTTGTGTGAAATCATGTTTCTTTTTCTTTATTATTAATAGATACATACACTTTGTAGTTTTTCTCTCTATAAAACTAAATAACTAACAAAAATAGTAAGTTTTTATTTTCTAAGACTATGCTTTGTATATAATCCGCTTGGTATGTCGTGTTTGTCACTTCCCTTCGATGTCAATATAGCGGATTCTACAGTATGCAGTTTAAAAAAAAAACTTAATCATACCTTTCGCTTTGAAGTTCAAAATAAAGCCCAATACACTAACCCAATTCGACATAAATTCCAGTATATTTTTATTCAGCACGTCCGAAATATAAATCTGATGATTCATCCACATTATTACTAAGGAGTAAGAACAAGACTGCAAGATTTCGGGGGCACTAACCGGCGGTACTTCAAACAAGGTTGACAGATCTGGAATAAACTGGACGGACTCAGAATCTGATAGCGCCTCTGATTCGTTGATATTGACAATTACTATATTGTAGTCCCCACTACGTCTAACTGGAGCGTTGCAGATATAAAACGCAATAGGTCACAGTTGCGGGTTTTGTATTCGTAGTCCGTACAACCTTAACTAAAGAATCTGTTATCTACTTTATACTAGAAAAGTTTTCAATATTCTAGAGCAACTACTTAACTCGATACTCAATTGCTTTGTACATTAAATTAGGGTAAAACTTCAATTCTCTCTCATTCTCATTTACTGCTTTTTGTCTGACATAAAATACGATTCTAAGGTTAAAATGTAGGAAATTTGATTTGTCTTCGCTTTTAGTGAATGCCCAAAATTTTCCAAGTGACAACCTTATCGAATCTGGCCCAAGGGACGCCCACCATAACAAGACACGTCTATTTTTAAATGACAAACATGAAACTCTTCTGTGTTGTAGTTACGAAAACCGACGTAAAATTTTATATTAGGTAAGTACTTAGTTACAATAATATGTGTAGGTAAGTTTTTTCAACAAGAATCTTGTTATGTCAGTTTATATCAGAGAAGTCTTGAAAAAAAATTCATAATCAGTAAAAAGAACACTCCTTGCCATAACCGAACTCATATTGATTGATTTATGGTGACTAATTATAAGAACCATGTTCTTAAATAAATATTTACAAACCAACTGATAATGATTGAGTTTACTATTAACTAAACTGAATAAGAGGAATTTACGTCGGTTGAAGAAATAGCATCAAAACTGCTTACGAGTACAAACGGTAAATTCAGATGCATTCCGTCAAGATTTCGTCAGCACAGATTTTGTTGCTGGAAACGGAAGGCCTTAATTACGTGAAGGCAACTCATAAACACACAAAGCATAATAAAGCGTGTGTGATCTAAAAACGTCACGATCGTGTTACTCAAACAGCTAATTTGCATAGAGCCGGCGATTTCGATTCAATGACCCGCCAACGTCGTGTCGTCAATCGATTGCTGCGTTTGTTCGAATTCATTCACCCCACATATACACCGATATATCCAAGTGGGAGTAATGTACTCGATTCGAAATCAGTAGGGATTCATGGAATCGAGTCTTTGAAAAACACCCTATTAACCCCCAAAGTTACGCGAGGTTGTTAACTCTTAATATCGACTCAATCCACGTCTAGTTAATTCGAAAACCATTTTTCAATAGGTTTATTCAATGCTGCGTTTCTAAACCTGGGATTTAGTAGGTCGTAACTAAATTGATGCTCCTATTATTCTTTAATTACTAGACATTGATTCTCGCTATTGACTTTATACGTATCGTGTTTTGCTTTTATTGTTCCAAATCTTAATGGATCATCATTATTTGATTAGTGATTAGATTCATTGACTGTTTTATTAAATCAGCTACTAACATCGTTATTATTTTGATTTCGTAATGTGTTAATAGATTAATCTTTGTCGCATCACTTTTATCACCCAGTTGACTTGTTTATATTTGATTACATTAAAATTTTATTTCACAATATTTAATTACTATCTCAAACCTTGATGTTAACGTGAACAACTAATGGCATATATGCTACAAAAAATCTTAAATAAAAAAAAATCTTATTCAAAGATAGGTCGTTAAACCCAAGTAATTACAATGTTCCAATTATTTGAATCAATTCAATGGAACTCCCACTGTTTGTTACAAAAACTGTTTACGGTCGCAAATCAAGCGTGGGATTGTTTGAACGACAGCTACTAAGCATTCTGTGATTTTTTCGCTGATCATGCTCTGTCCATGATGACTTGTATATGATTCCATTTATCTCAACATAGCTTTTTACTTGCAGGTGTATATAGAAGAGTACTAGGTTTGAAGATACTCACACTTTCTAAATGCCTCTACAAAACTTCCCCTATCACATCACCATCAGTATTCAGCAGTCTATATCTGGATATCGGTCTCTATAATCACATCCCACTGAGCCCAATCCTTGGCCAGTTTCAGCCATCCATTCTTTTACTCAGCCCAAAAATCTTTCTTCTTATCTTTCAGTTTCTCATCTTTCGACAAAAGCTATTATCCTCTTCTCGCATATCGTGAATTTCGATGTCTTCATTAATTCAACGTGCACCAATAAATCGTGAGGAAGGCCTGAATCTAGACGTTCTAATTTAAGACCTGAAGATTACAGAGGAGATAAACACACGATGATATTTTCTTTGGAGTTCATTAGCATTAGTGTTATTTTCTTCACTCCGAGCGGATATAGGCTAATGTTTCTTGTAGATTTCTGAATTAAATTCAACTTTGACAGACATATATTTTTGTGTTTTTATATTTTTAAAAACATCAACACTTTGTATCATATGATCGTAACTTCTATCAACTGTTTCGTAAGTAGGGCAGTGGAAGCATTTATTGGCATCTCCGAACATTTATAAATCTTCAAATTATATAAACAGATACTATAAAAAAAATCGGCCAAGTGCGTGTCGGACCACGCACGCATAATGAAGGGTTCCGTAATTGAAAAGAATTTATCCCAAAATCAAACAACATTGTAATTGAAAAAGATGTTCTTCCATACATTGATATACGTAACGGTCAATTCTCCAACTGCAAATTTGTTTGTAATCCGAAAAAAAGATTTTCTTGTGTGATAAAATCACAAATTAACGATATTCGGACTTTTTCCTTTCACGGTCAACTTGGGAAGTACCCTATAAGTTTTGATTTACTTGGTAATATCAAAATATGTCGCATAAATGGCTGCATATTTTTATTGCGTTTACTTAGAAGCTTGATTTTTTTAGACTCATAGACAATATACCTACGTATTTGATATTAATTTGATACCTCCACGCTTTCCTGAGGAAAGGAGTCTTGACAGACTGACAAACAAACAGACGGACAACGAAGTGATCCTACAAGGGTTTCGTTTTTTCTTTTTGAGGTACGGAACCCTAAAAATAGAGTAAAACGCTACCAAGGTTAATAATACTACTTTAAAATCTGGCGCCGCTTATAAAATTAATGTAAGCAATTAATGTTTAATAGAACCTTGAAATGTCGCGTTGTTATTAATATTTATAAATGGTTGAAAGAACTGCTTTTTGATGAATTTAGTAGCAATTTTGACTTGACACCTGGTCGTGCATTTTGCTATAGGTATCGACAAAACCACAACGTTATTTGAAATATCTAGAATTAAGGCTCCAACCAATGATATTATATATTATAATATCATTGCCTCCAGCTGACAGTCGTGTCGCGACGGTGCGACGCGACGCGATTCTGGTTGGTCCTTGAAGTTTTCATAGACATTGTTCTACTAGAGTCACAGAATACATAATAGTACGAGGAAGATTCACTCCGCAAAATTAGTTAAATAAATAGCGACTCATGCTACGACACAATAAAGTGCAATTCGGGTTGCACAGCGTTAATTACCTACAGTTATATTCACCTAGAATTTGCCTCTCTTTCTATCGCGTATCGCGTTTCTTCTGACTCATTAGGGTTGTCTAGTGAGTACCGGACCAACCGGCCGGCGGCAGCCCACACTGAATTAGCCCGACAAGTCGAGCCCGCCACGTACACAAGTACGAGTACGTGGCGGGCTCGAAATGCGGAGTGCGCCTGGCCTGCTAGAGTCGCGTCGCGTTTGTTTGTGCCTTTATGCGTAAAGAACATTACGTCAGATCTAATCGTTGTGGATTAGGGTAATAACCTGACCTTCCATTACATATTATACCTTACAATGTCAATCAGAAGATCTATTCTTATTCAGTGCTCGAAACGTCATATCAGCGCTAATGACATACGTTCGGGCTGATGGGCTGATGTCGAAGACATCGTTGCCTGTAGCCCTATAGTCCGAAGTCTGCTCATTATGGTATAAGGCTTTCAATGGATATAGCTAGTTCTTTCTCAGTGAAGAAATAATTGTTTGCCCCATTCTATGTTTTTTATAGGTACCAAGAGAGATTGTCTCCAGTATTGTCTGGCCGCTGAAAAATTCCTATCAACAAACGTAATGTCTTTGACTCGCGAACTATTTATTTCCTGTGACGCTTATTTACTTATCCATAATATGCACTTTATTTTGGCAAATTTTTAAACTCATTGACTTCACCTTCACTGAGAAGCTTGTGGCTAAATAATAATAGCCGTACGGGTCGATCGATCACGGTGGATGGGTGACCATCTTTACATACCAAGCTAGAACCCTCCGTGCCTCGGAAAGCACGTTAAGCCGTTGGTCCTGGCTGTCATTCGTGGAACTTTGACAGTCGTTACCAAGTCGTCAGAATCCCGAAAGTCTTGTCTTTGTCTTACAGTCTTCAAATTTTCACAGTTTGTGCATCTTGTTGAAAAATATTTCACAAATTGTCAAAAATGTTTTTTGACAATTTGCAAAGTCAGCATTTTGTACAAAATTTTGTTCCGAAGAATTTTTTAACTTACCCATTACCTATGAACTTGAAATTTGGTGGCAATGTTTATTATTACGTAGGTATATTTTACTAACAAATACCAATATATTGATAAATCAAATTTGGTACGGAACCCTAAATGTGCGAAGTCCGACTCGCTGGTTTTTTTTTTTTGAAAATGCGATTTGATAAATGGACGAGAATTGAAAGGGAAATTTCATGGACGCGTCACGTTGAGGCAGTTTTCGTTACATGAGAGAGATGAGCCTGTCTCTCTGTCTCTCACACTAAATCGCTCATATTAGCACGTATACGGGGTGTTATCTTAACTCTTTACCTATCTGAAAGTACTTACGATGTCACAATGAAAAGATTTTGTTATGGAGATATTTTATAACTTACCCATTTCTTGACTTTCAAATTGATACATTATTCTTACGACTATTTATACGTGATATAAATATTACGCCAATTAACGTTACAACAATGTATGCAATAATCACAATCAACTCTGCATGAAACAATTAGAATCCTAACTAAGTCATAGGTATTATAAATGCGAAAGTGAGTTTTGTTTGTTCGTTACGCGTTCACGCTAAAACGGCTGCACGGATTTGAATGAAATTTAGCACATGGGTAGACCTTGATTAGGACTTAATATACTTTTTATCCCGGTAGTACGTTCCCGTGGGATAATTTTCGACATCCACGCGGGCGAAGCCGCGGGCAAAAGCTAGTAAATTATATTTGCTATAATAAATCATTACAAGATTTAGACAACTCCATTAAAATTGTACTATTTGATCAATTACTTAGAATTATTTCGTAATAGTATTACCGATAATACACGTGCTGGAGGCGGAAGACTGCGGGACCTACAAACAAACCTGTTTGACAAGTCGTCAGTCTAGCCGGAGCCTTACTGACGACCAGTCAACTGTTTATTATTATTTACTGGACATGAAAACCTTCACTTGACGACGGTTTAAGTGAAGGCGATATCAACTGTGTGTAAACGTATTAATGACTTCTGCACACGAATGTCCGGATTTGAATTTGATAAAGTTCAACGCACTGTGGCCCGTTTGTCAAATCCTAAAAGACTAAAAGAATTATCATAATCATTTATTATTTGTTTCAAAAAAAAAATATCTAAGTACATAATATCTGCAGATGCTATAATGTTCTTCAATTCAAAATATATTTCATAATTTCATAATTTTAACAACAATAAACAATCTGCCTAACCTTTTCCCAACTATGTTGGGGTCGGCTTCCAGTCTAACCGGATGCAGCTGAATACCAGTATTTTACATGGAGCGACTGCCTATCTGACCTCCACAACCCAGTAACTGGGTAATACGATACCCCTTGGTAAGACTGGTTGTCAGACTTTCGGACTTCTGACGACCCGTAACGACTGTCAAAGATCCACGAATGACAGCCGGGACCCGCTTAACGAGCTTTCCGAGGCACGGAGGAGTCTCGGTATGTAAAGATGGTCACCCATCCACGGACCAACCCCGGCAAGCGTAGCTTAACCTGATGGATCGACCCGTGCGGCTGTTATTACTTAGCCACGAGCTCCTCTCCTCTCATTTTAACAACAATAATATATTTAAAATTAATTCAAACCTAAGACATTATTAATAAGCTACGCTTAGAAGTTCTAAACTCTCGAAATTCCATCTGTCTAACACGTTTAAATGGATCAAAGGGCTCTAGAAAGATATTTATACTTGACGCGAATTTAATGCAAATTAATTTCGAGAATTTTCTTATTAAAAATCGTGTACATTTTTTGACAAAATTCAATTTGTATGTCAAAGGCATGGAATTGTAATTGATGCTCGTCTGCTGTAAAAAAAATAAGGTTTTGATTTTGATAAATAATTATTAATTATCTATATTAAACCCTGACTTTCGCTGACACTCATTCGGTGTTATTCAAATCAATTTTGTTTAAAAAGTTTCTCTGTAGACAGGAAAAAGTAGAATGAACATCGTCCTTTTACTTTCTCTTGGATGCCATTATTCTATTACGTATCTTTTATTTATGGAGCTCGTGGCTAAGTAATAACAGCCGTACGGGTCGATCCATCAGGTTAAGCTAAGCTGGTCGGGGTTGGTCTGGGATGGGTGACCATCTTTACATACCGAGACTCCTCCGTGCCTCGGAATTGGTCCCGGCTGTCATTCGTGGATCTTTGACAGTCGTTACGGGTCGTCAGAAGCACGAAAGCCTGACAACCAGTCTTACCAAGGGGTATCGTATTTCCCAGTCACTGGGTTGTGGAGGTCAGATAGGCAGTCGCTCCATATAAAATACTGGTATTCAGCTGCATCTGGTTAGACTGGAAGCCGACCCCTACATGGTTGGGAAAAGGCTGGGCAGATTTTTGTGTGTTTTTTATTTATGGTATGGTATAGTGGTCGCAAGCGCTACTGCTGAGCATGAAGTCCTGGGTTCGATTCTCAGGTCGGGCAAAGTGATAGTGGGTTTTTCCATCAGGAATTTCTCAGTAGCAGCCTGGAGTCTGGATCTGTGTCTGGTTGATGGCAATAGGCTCGCCCCCTATTACATGGGACTCAAACATATCTGGGGACATGTGGGTTTAATACAGATGCACCTCTGCCTAACCCTTCGAAATATTAGGCGTGATGTTACGCTATGTTTTATTTTACCTACTTTAAACGCACAAAACTGTTATATCTAAATATTCATGCCATTAGTTTGCCCAACTAAAACATATCTATCTCCTTTGAGCTCAATAAACCAGTTCTAAAATCAGATGCATATTTATTTTCAACAAAGAAAAACTAAGTCAAGCAGAGTCAAGCCATTATAAAAATTATAACACTGGCCGATTGACGATTGAACCACAAACAACATAAATACTTAATAATATTCTCGCTAAGCCATAGATTCAGAGGAAACCTCTGTGAAACAACGTCTTTGCTATAATCCATAACAGCTGTCACAAAGGGTTCACGGTCGTTTGTTTGTGCTCATCCGATCAGCTGACCAACTGACATAACTGCGAACGACTTTCGATTTTAAGTCGATGTCATTAAAATCTATAATATTACGACTTACGAGTAGGTACCTACGAAAGATTTTGTTTTGTTTGTTACCTTTTGTCTTTGATTTTAAGTCTTCTGTACTTACTAATTTCATTGTTTTTTTTTTTCAGGTAATTTTTCAATAATCCTGACTTCTCATGCCATCAGTAACCATAAGGTATTTACATAAAAACAGCTTTTAAAAAGATATAGGCTGATTATTGTTTTGACTGCATAACACACATGGTCAGAAATATGTCACTGATAAATTACAATTATTAACTTTATTGATTACCATTTTAATGTTTTTTTTTTTTACTTCATATAAAATCGTAGATACGGAATTAATAACCAGTACCGGTTTCACGTCTCTCCAAATAAGAACAGGTATCATTTTAATGTCAGTTTATTGTAAGAACTGGTTTGTTTTTCCTTTTACCGCTAAATAAGCCTTCTCAACTGCACGTGGGTTGTGTGGTATTCTGAGCGAAACACATAGCAAGGAAAAACTGTAGGCTTAAACAACAAACAATGCGCCAAAGTGTTACGAGTAAAAACCATGCCACCAAAAAGACCGAAAGATTAAATTATCGAACCTGTAGAAAATATTTTAAAACAGTATATAACCTTGAATCACCTTGACCCCGAAGTTTATACAGACTGTAAAATGTTTTATTGCGCTTAAAAACTGCAACTACGAGTAAAATGAACATTAAAAGACAAAACTACAGTCAGAGACGGTTTAATTGTTGCAAGATTGCATATTAACCACTATTAAGTTCTATACACATGGTGTTGGTGACATCATCTTCATGAGATGCAATAAAAGTTCTTCCACTGACAACGATACACAATGACTACAAGCACACCTGTCAGTTGGACAATTTCTAGAAGTAATAAGGATCAAATTCGCAAAACACATATTCGTTAGTATGAAACTGACAGGTGTCAAGAATGCATTTTCTCGACGACCGGACCTTGGCCACCATGGCCAGTCAGCTCTACCAACCTTACTCTCATGAGAGAAGAACAACCAACAATTTAACGATCGTCATTTTTTCTTGAAGTTCAGTCGAATATGGTGATCAAAAAGAGCTAAAAAGTGCAATTTGGCCCGTAATACTTCGGCCCTGAGGGTCTAGCTAGACAAGTCGGAATCGCTTTCAAAGCGTTTCGTATTTCTACGACTTTCAACAGATTGACATAAACTTTGTGGTAGCTTTTGTTAACCCAATACTTACATAAATATTTGGCTTTTCCAGCATCGTTATTTTTGTGTTCTAACTTATCGTGCCTTTTATCTATAGTACTTTCTGTCTCTCTTCTTCCAACTTGACCTGCACCAGTTTATCTTTCTATATCTCTTTCGTCTATCACTAATACAACATTGATATCTTTGTCCTGTTTCGCGAACGTTCCACATTCAGCTCCACACGTGGCCTGACAGATAAGTTAATCACTTCTGCACACATACGTTATAATAACAGTTTTGACAAGTACTGCGTAACGGTTCTTTGTACTTTGTGTTATTACGTTTTAGAGCGATTTATCTTGAGCAGTTGTTGAGATGACTCATGTAGCGTGAGTTTTTGTTGTGGTACGGTTTTCTGAGGTAGGGACACTGCGCAGTCTTTAATGGTAGAGGTGCTAAGGTCACATCGAAAGGGCTATCTTGCACCATTGTCCATTTCCCTACTAGGATTAATCCTAGGTAATTTGCTTCACATGACACACGCAAAAATACATAAATCCATACCTTGTTACCATGAAATCCTAAAAGCTATACTGTATTAATAGACCATCCCACGGCCCATATTGATACCCTTTTTCAACCGCTGATATCTACCTAAAAAACTTCAGATTCAGGTCAATGCCCAACCTCTACACATTTAATAATCTCAGTACATTTTCTCACAAACACGCCAAACACTAAATCAACATTTATAAATACACATCACACAAGTTTAAATAAACACTTTAAGGTCAATCCGCCCTCTTTGGAGTCTAATGGCTTTGGTATACAAAGGCCAGTGACAGACATTCGATATCCATCGCTAACTTTGATGAGACGATTCTAGTTCAAGCCCTTACTAAACTGCCAATGTACGACAAAATTGACCCAGTTTAGCCTTGTGAACCGCTATTGCATGAATGGCCAATCGTTTGGAAGACCACCCGCGCATTGGTTTCCTTTACAAAGAGATCTGTGTTTGCTGGTTTTCTACTGTTATTGCTATGAATATGACCAGACACGGTCATGGAAACTATGTAGATAAGCTGCGACCATGATGTGGCTCTTTATTGATATAGGCTGGAGCGAATGTTCTTTGTTACTTGTTGGATGGCTATAGCGATGTTTATAATATTGTAGTTATGTTACTTTCCTTTGTAGGATACAATGTTTTTGAAACAGTAAGTTTGACATCAAATCTGATATCCCATCTGCAAAACCAATCTTGCCGAGTCACTGCCAATAACGACCATGTCAATTACTGTAAAAACTGTTAAGACCACTTTCATTTCAGACAAATCCTTTTCATTTCTGGATTTCTCTTTAATTGAATATTTGTAACCATTTCCTTTATTGAGAATTTCACTATCACCATTTCCGGCAGAAGCAGCATCACACTAACGAACTGCATAACTGTTTATGAAACAATTATTCAGTATCATTATAATGAAAGGCTTTCCCCATATCTTATCACTGTCACGATATTGCCCCGTGATAGTCTGCTAGCGTTATCACAACATTTGAATGTGTCTGCAAATAAGGATTAATACAGGGTGTTTGGTGCATCGTTTGCCAAATTGAATTGGCCGAAAGAAGAGGTCATTTGCTATCGCTTCAGGCTCAAGTACTCATTTTTGGCCACACCGGTTTTTTTATTACAACTTTCTAATTTTTATTTTGAAAAAATCCAAAACTCAGCATTAAAGCTTAAATTAAAAAAAAGTTTTAAGTGTAGTCGTCAAATTTCATTTTTATTTACATATGTACTGTTGTATGGCTCTATCAAATTTAAAATTACTTGCCAGTTACATCTAGTTTTTTTTTAATAAATCACAAAGTTTTTGGAAAAATAAAAAATGAACTTAAAACTCAACTTTAAATAGCTATAAAAAAAAAACTAAAAGCGATCGGGATCTTCGAATTATTTTAAAAAGTTCTCTAGTCTATCCCCTTTCCAACGGTATGTAATGTGTTAAAAAACTCTTTTCTTTTCTTTTTTTTTTTGCAGTAAAAATGAAATTTGAAGACTACACTTAAAACTTTTTTTTAATTTAAGCTTTAATGCTGAGTTTTGGATTTTTTCAAAACAAAAATTAGAAAGTTGTAATAAAAAAACCGGTGTGGCCAAAAATGAGTACTTGAGCCTGAAGCGATAGCAAATGACCTCTTCTTTCGGCCAATTCAATTTGGCAAACGATGCACCAAACACCCTGTATAACTGGGCTATCGCTTAATTGAGAATTCGGATTATAGACTTATAGTTACGGGTCGAGGATGTTGACGAGGAAAACAAATAAAATAGACAAATATTAGAACAAAGAAATAACACTGAAAAAATTAAGTACCTACTGTATTTTATTGTTGAAAATTCTAGATACGAGGCAAAAGGAGTATGTAAGGTCGTAGTGTTCTGTAGTTTCTGCCAACCCCCCAGGGGAAGATGGCGTGAGTATATGTATGCATTCTAGATACGATTTCAGGGCATATAGGGTGTTTGTTGCAATAACCTCTCGATATCTGAAAGCTAGCTTAAATTAATCATTGTCGAAATTTGTAAGTGACGTGTCTGAGTGCGGTAGTAACTTGGTGAACATAACAATAACATCACGCCTGTAATCCCCGTAGAGTTAGGCAGAGGTATAGTACACCCACATTTCGCATTTCGCTTGGTGAAGTCACTAGCAAATGCAATAAGGAGGATATTACACTATCATACCAATGATCATAGATCTATGAGTTATAGATATAAGACATTGTAAAGTAGACATAATTATGTGTAATATATAATTTTAAACTCACAAATTACCCATAATGAAAGACTTAGAACCAATAAAGTGGACTAGAAGAGAATTACAAATTTAGAGAATTCACGTGGATGATATTAACATCAAATTTGATACTAATGTCAATTTACATAACATACATAATAACATAACGCCTGTAATCCCCAAAGGGTTATGCAGAGGTGTACCTATAATATACCCACATTTCGCCAGTTATGTTTAAGCCCCATATAATAGAAGGCGAACATATTGCCACCGCAATGCCTGTCAATTTAACATTAATTAACCGACTTCAAAAAGGAGGAGGTTATCAATTCGTCGGAACCTTTTTTTTTTTTTTCTTTTTTTTTTTTTTTTTTTTTATGTATGTTCCCCGATTACTCGAAGATGGCTGGACCGATTTGGATTGTTTTTGTTTTATTCGAGAGGGTATACATCACAGTTGGTCCCATATAAAATTTATTAACTTTGCTTTGGTAGTTTTTGAGTTAGCTTCAATAATACGTATTTTTTCCCCACTTTTATATGGATGATGTTCTACGAGTACTTTGTTTTGCAGGTAGTGGTATTAGAATTTGTGTGGGGTAGGTTCCACAACTAAAAAGTGAAAAATAAAAACTTTTTTACAAAAAAAATACAACCGACTTCCAAAAACAACTACAAAGTGAAAAATAACTTTAATTTCGGAAGTCGGTGGCAAAAAACGAAAATACATTTAACTAGACACCGACTTCCAAAATTAAAGTTATTTTTCACTTTGTAGTTGTTTTTGGAAGTCGGTTGTATTTTTTTTGTAAAAAAGTTTTTATTTAATCATCTGCTCTAGAGGTAGATATCAATTTATCTGTCATAGATTCTAGCGACACAAATTCTTTTTTATTTGTGAAAAGGCCATGTTAATATAGACGCCATTTATGTTTACACTCGACGGACGAGTCTACTGAAATTTAATCAAGTTTATTAGATTAGGAGTTTGCGGAATTTCGTGACACGGGTGGTGGACAGAGAAGGTAAAGAAGAAGTTAAAGTGCCACAAATAGCTTTTGGCACTCGAATGACGTTGACATGGGACGCGGTTTTTGGTAAAAATTTGTGAAATTGTTTTGAGAAATGTAATGAAAAATGAATGGATCGCAGTATACTAGGGGTAAAATTAACGGATCGCGTATTCGAAACAATACTGCGCTACAAAACAAAAATAGTTGAGGTGGCACAAAAGGCTGCCCAACTTAAATGGGACTGTGCAGTCCTGCCCACAGCTTGTCTGGCATGCGGCAGACGTGTCCATGTCTGCCGCATGCCAGACAAGCTGTGGGCCCAGATAGCACAGAACTGGTGCCCTGAGACAGAAAGGCGAGGCCGCGGCAGACCACGTAGTAGGAGACGGTGGAATGAACTGGACTGATTCCGCCAAAACTGGAAGGAGAACCGCGGGCTCGCGAACGGTGGAGGGAGGCCTATGCCCAGGAGGTGGACAGTGCAGGCTAAAAAAAATGAATAAACAAGATGGCGTTGTTAGTCCCGATTTTGGCCACCCGCCAAAATAACAGATTCTTGTTATCATCAATCAATCAATCTGCCTAGCCTTTTCCCAACTATGTTGGGGTCGGCTTCCAGTCTAACCGGATGCAGCTGAATACCAGTATTTTCCATGGAGCGACTGCCTATCTGACCTCCACAACCCAGTTACTGGGCAATACGATACCCTATGATAAGACTGGTTGTCAGACTTTCGGGCTTCTAACGACCCGTAACGACAGTCAAAGATCCACGAATGACAGCCGGGACCAACTGCTTAACGTGCTTTCCGAAGAATCATCAGCCTTAATAGCAGTCCACTGCTGGACATAGGCCTCTTCTAATGCACCCCATTCAGCTCGATCCTCGTCAACTCTCATCCAGCTGCTACCAGCCATCCTGCGAAGAAAAGCCTGAGGGCGTTGTACCTTACGTTTGCCGATTCGCGGTCTCCACTCAAGAACACGTCAACCCCAACGTTCACCGGTTCTACGGCAAATACGGCCGGCCCATTGCCACTTAAGCTTGCTTAATCTATCTGTCAATTGGTAAGAGAATAATTCTTTTCGAGATATTCTCTAAGGTATATAATAGCTTATTCATGATATTATCAATCACCAGTAATTCAGGTTTACTTAAAATACCGGTATCTTACCACATAGTCCCAATTTCGCGTAGAAGCCTATTAGAATCTAAACTAATCGACTCATCTCGTAAGGAATTGGAGCATCTCAGCTCGGGCCTATATTCTCGTTAAGCCTAATCAATCTAAAGGCTTTACCGTATCTAACCGATTATAACTTGACCCAAACCTGGCTGACAAAAAAAATAAAAAAATAATAGATTCTTTATGGTCTGACTTAAAGGAGATGCTAATTAATAAAAAAAAAACTAAACTCTAAAAGTATGATTATAAAATTCATCTATTCTGTGTTCAAATACCTTTTACTTTTATCGTAAAACAACAATATTTCCGCCTTGTTCTAAATTCTAGTAAAAACTTAACCTTGGTCCCTCATTCACGCTCGATTAGGACCAAATTGAGTGAAAGATGATTTTAATAAACTTTCGAGTTGCCTTTGTGTCAGAACATTGGCATAATATGGCTGACAGACTAGCGGTGCGAAATATTTTCCACATACAACATTTGAAATGTATCTAAGAAACTGATTAAAGTTATAAAATGTTTAGAAGCTTCAAATAAGAACAACTATAATACTACAAGTAGGTAGGCAACCTGCAGTAGTAAGAATTGAAGTTACTAAAATTTCAGAATAAAACTCAAAAACTTTGGAACAGACATCTTTGATAATGAGACAACGGTTGACAGCGTCAAACAGAAAAAGATTAATAAAAATAGACACTTATTATTCACAGAAAAAATATGACCTTAGTAACAGAGTAAAATAGTTAAGACTAAAATACTCAATAAATAGAAAAGAATAATGTCGAGTGCTTAATATTCTGCCCGTGTAAGCAAAACAACGTGCCAGCAGACATATGAATACAAATATTCACGGTCCTATGTGCCGAAAATAGGGATTAATCGAATTTAGGAGCCGTAATCCTCTACGTATTGATGGATCAGTAACCATGATTGATAGATTAATTCAAATTGTTTTAGATACATGGGCACACAATCTATAATAATGAATGAGTTACACAGCAAAGAAAGTGATACAATGAATTTTCTTTGCCTCTGTCCTGTTCTTTTCATCATCATTAGCCTGTTACGAGTATAGCAGAGTCCTCTGCTGGACCCAAACTCTTCTGCGGTATCTCTTTTTTCATGTTCATCTTTATCAGCTTTCGGTTTATTGCGTGTATGTAGTACGTAAATATCAATAAATACTCTATCTGTCATTTAATATTCATCATAAGCTGCACCTGTTACTGCTGTCAATCGTCAAAGTCAAGTCCTTAAAGGTGATCAGGATGAAGCCATAAAGGAAGTCAGTGTGACTGGCAAGACGATAGGATAAACAACGCTTGGTATCACAGTGCTTTTTAATCAGTCAGTCAGTCAATCAATCAACCAATGCGTGTGGGAGCTTGTCACATTCAAGCGCTGGATATATGATACATAATTGTTAGTCCTTCATCTTTTACATCCAGTATTTCATAAATGGCTTTATCAACGAAAGTAGATTTACAATTCGTTCCAATCCCAACCCTATCTAGAAAACAAATAATAGGTCTTTACCTATGAAATTGCCGTTTTGTATGAAAAAATTTAAACGAATTTTTTTCATGCATTTTTTATTTGTATTAATCGAAGTAATCACCCATGCAATCAATGCATCTTTGCCAACGCAGTGGCAGTTTATTGATGCCCTTCTTAAAGAAATCAGCTGGACGGGAGGCAACAAATTCTTCAAAGGCATTTTGTACTGCCTCTCGGGTATTGAATTTTTTTCCCGCCAAGAAGTTATCCAAATTCTGGAAAAAGTAGTAGTCTGTAGGCGCAAGGTCTGGTGAGTAGGGCGGATGACGGAGAGCTTCCAACCCCAGTTCTTGCAACTTGGAGACCGTCTGCTGTGCAGTATGAGGTCGCGCGTTGTCGTGCAGGAGCAACGGAGACGAGCGATTGACCAATGCTGGTTGGAGTTGTGCCAGCTTCTCCATCATTGTGTTCAGTTCTTCACAGTACACATCTGAAGTAATGCTCACCCCGTTTGGTAAGAAGCTGTGATGAATCACACCGGCGCTAGACCACCAAACAGTGACCATCACTTTTCTAGGGGTAAGTTTTCGTTTAGGGCATTGTTTAGGTGCTGAACCAGGATCCAACCAACTTGCTGAGCGCTTGCGGTTATCAAACAGAATCCATTTTTTATCGCAGGTAACAATGCGGTTCAAAATTCCTTCATTTGTGTGTCTGTTGAGCAGTGCAAGGCACGTCTCGACGCGTACTTCGCGCTGGCGATCATTGAGTTCGTTGGGCACCCATTTGTCAAGCTTTTTTACCTTGCCAATTTGACGCAAATGGACCAATATTGTTTTGACGCTAACGTCGAAAGCTGCTGCTAATTCAGCCGTAGATTGTGTATCATCAGCTTCCACAATCGCCTTTAATTCGTCATTGTCGACCAAAGTCTTCGGACGACCGCGAGGTTCATTTTTCAGGTCGAAATTTCCAGAACGGAAGCGAGCAAACCAATAACAAGTGGTGCGTTGGTTTGTAGTGTTAGCTCCGTAAACGTCGTTGATGTTGTGTGCCGCTTGTGCCGCGTTGCTGCCACGACGGTACTCATATTCCATAATTACTCGAATTTTTAATGTATCCATGATGACGAAAAAGATTGAAATGCGATGAAAATGTAACACTAATCAATAAACAAATGACTACTTTTGGAAAAAAAATCCATGTTTTTAAAATAAAATTAATTTGAAATTAGAATTCTTAGCCAAACAAAAATTATTTTGATTTGAAATGGCTAGTACTGCAGAACGGCAATTTCATAGGTAAAGACCTAATATTATTACGAAACACTAAAGAGTTATTTATTTAAATACCTTAGACTTGAGAGGTCATCGTCACAAAGGTCGTTTATCTCCAAATTATACAGCTACGTATTTAAATCCGTTATACGAGTAAACACACATACTAGTATTAAATTTAATTGCCAAAATGACTCAGCTGTCATAATTTTGCAAATTATAACTGACGGGAACACTTTTGATTTCAAAGAAGTTTTTTCTCTTGATCCATATAATGACATTTAAATTTTAGAGACGTTAAATTAAAATACCAACATAACACATTAATCAAGGAAATTATAAAGGTTCCATGTTTTAATACGCACCATTCGTGTTAGAAGCATTAGTTTAGGATTAAAACCGGCCATATTGAATTTATGTTTTCCACTTAGTGACTGTTAATTTAACGAAGTCAGTTCAAGCGTGAAGCCATTGCCACAAAACTTTGAGCAACCAGTTATATAGGCCAGTAGTGTCTAAATCGACGTTAAATATTCCTAAATTAATGTTTATTTATAACTTTAAAACTACTATGATCCATTAGCCAAATAAATTCAGACATTTAGGAGGAAAAACACACAAAAAACTGGTATGCAAAATAAAACAATCTTCATTTACTTCGCGTTATTTTCATACAAATAAAAAAGCAAACATTCTCATAGGATAAAAATATTATTGTTATTGCGAAATCTATTTCCATGCCTTGTTTTGTATCTACTCAAATTGTTACAGTGCGCAGTTTGTATAAGAACCATTGTAATATTTTTATCGGCTGATGAATACGTCGATAGCCAATCTGTATAGAATAATAAATGGTATGCAGACATGCATAGCCTGGTTTTTGATCACTGCAGAACTTAGTCTATAATATCCCAATAAAGAGCATAGGCCTCCCTCTCCCTTTTCAAACTTGTATTCGTTGCACATGAGAGCTATTCCTTTCGGTATAGGAGGCAAGCTCGTCACACCATCTTCGCTTGGGACAGGTCAGAATATAGGCCTTCTAAATTAACCCCTAACAAAGCGGTCTTGTTGTAGCCATTATCACCAGGCTTGATCAACTCATTGGTAATGGCAGTAACTATCTTGTTAGTGGTCCATAGGAGGATGCGCCTGCCCATCCTCATGACACGTACTCTCAGCCGGTAGCTGTACATACGCAGATCGTGCAACTCGGAGTTACTTATGATGATGATTTAAACGGTATAATTTTGAGTGTATCTGTTTTTGTGCTTAATTTAGCATGAAAGTCGATCGTAAAGAGTTTCTTTTAAAAGATCTTCGCTTTAATTGTGAATTCTTAAGTGATTTTTGTGTTTAAATCAAAAGTTAACTGTATCGGTGTTATTACAAAACGAGGTTTTTCTTCGTCATGGTTTAAACCATCAAGCTAGTTTTTGTAATATGAACCTAGCTTTGATAGAAATACAGTTCTTTATACAAAACTGACAACTTAGTCCGGTACTAATTTGTCAGTTTTGTAAAACTGACATCTTAACGTGTCAGAATAAAGCTCGAAATTCAAAAAAGGGTCCATGGTTTAAACCTGGGTTTGAAGATGAACCTTGTTTTGTAATAAGACGGTATATGTTTGAAAATGTCAGTTGCGAATTAATTTGGTTTATTTTGCATGTTAACATCCAGTTCACTTGCTTATTCTTCATCCTTATTATCCACTAATAACAGTTTCAGCAAATATCGGAATTGATTTCTCAATTTCGACCACACATTCCATTTTCCAATAAATTGATAAATTCATAATCGTTATCATCTTCGCATGTTTCCATAGGTCAATGCGTTGGCATGAAACGGTTTCTTACGTGTGCCTTAATTAGCGCATTCTTGGCACAAGCTGCAGCCCTACGTTCATTGACATTTCGCGTGTGCATTATAAATATCTTTGTTTTTATTTCCGTGTCGGATCGGGCGCGGAGAATCGGTTATTCAAAATAATGATTGATTCGTGTGTTCATGCTTTATAGCATTTGGACGGAGCACGCCTTGATATTTCCTATTTTTCTAAAGCCTGAAAAATTCACATCTTCGTGTTGAGTTTTAAATTTTTCTTACTTTTGGCTTCTTTTTTCGCTTCACTATTATATTTACCAGTTTGTGAGAGTAGAAGTATCAATTAACAAGAAGAATTAGAATTCTTAAAAAAGTACAAAATTGTTTTATGAACTGCACCAGATTAAGAACTCTTGTCTTCAAATTCTCCTCTAATTCATACAAGATGACTAAGAAGAGATATAAGCCCAAGACCAGCAACAGAAAAGGTTCTTAACTACCTTGCTGTAGAGTGTAGACCAATTGAAATCAGACAGAGCAAAACAAATCATGAGCGTCGCATTCAATCTGTGTGCTAAAAGATTTATATACTATATGTATTATTATGTTTCAAGCTTGTTTCTTCCAATTGTATCAATTCTCGGCACGATTGTATCTCCATTAATTTATTCCGCGTGTGTCCTCATTATAGTTGATGTCTCTCTGCTTCCTAGACGTGTGACTGTTGCGCGAAAATATTCTGTTTTTGGCTGTGAGAAAATGTTTCTGATAAAACTTAGGTGAGTGACCACAGATGTAACTAGTAGTTCTAGTATATCTCGTTTGAATACGGTATTATCAACTTCTTGTTTAAATTGTTGTTATGATTGTGGGAAAACGTGCAATGTTTTTGAAAGATTAGAATAAACACGTTCTCGAATTTTATGCCGTAATTTACGTTAGACAATTGTATGTTCGTCAAAAATTTATGATGGTGAAACGTAAACAAACCACGTCATTTTGCACGTAGTATAATATCAAGAAATCGACGCTAATAGTAGTTTAAAATGATTTTCCTCAGTTCACAGATGTGTGTGGTAAATCTTATATGCCAGCCAACGTCATGTACCTAATAATCAAGTAGAAACTCACTTATTGCCGCGGAAGTTGTTTCTATATGTCGACTCTGCAACTGTTTGCACGCTCTAATCAAAGAAAACATATGCCTTTGTAACAAACAATAGAAAGTGTACTCTATTACTTTGTACGTTGATTGAAAATTGATTACCAATAGTCCTCACAGCCGGTTTCGCTTCGGCCAGATTATGTAAATGGCATACACATTACACAGCTGTGAGCCAGCGTTCTCTACTCTGTAAAAGTGTTTATCGTCGGTTCCAGCTGATTATGTACCGTATAATGAAGGTATAGGGATCATAATAGTATGTACTAGGGTTAATGCGCAGCCAACGTTATCTAGTTGCATAAGAGCGAGGACTATTGTCTTTATCAGTTGTTGTTCAGGCGTATTTATCTGACGCAATTGCGCTCTGAACCCAAGCCGATATGTCGTGTCCGATTACACGAAAAACTGTATTCATCTTTAAAATAAACAGATTTAATCCGACGAGAATATTTACCAAACACCTGAGTTCGGGCCGGGCGAACTTTCGAAGAAGTATATGGAGATAAATATCGTTTCCGCCATTACCGTGGATCGCGAATTTACTTTGGTGTTTTCCATAGATATAAATCAAGTCATTCAGGTAAACAGTGGATTTGCCGGTAAGTTATTAACAGACGAAGGAAATTTCAGGAAATACTGGCGAGGTATGCATGTTATAGTGACTTGTAAGAGATAAACATTTCAGACGACGGATGTTTTTAGTTCTGTCGTCGATCTTATCTGTAGGAATTGGAGAAAGTTCAGTATCTGCGATAACGCTAAGTCTTTTGCTATCAATATTGTATGTAGAAATCTTGTTTGCATAGTAATATATCGATAAAAATTTTCAGTGGCGAAATATACATACTAATACGTACACAACACGTAGGTGTACATTTGCATAATGTTTCCAACAAATCTTGAATCATGAAATAATAAATCAAAAGCAATAATAATCAAATCTGATAGAAAGAGAATGGAAATAATAATCCACGGAATAATAACGACCTCCTCATCGTCATAGGAAACAGTTGATAAACTTTTCTCTTTGTGTCCAACGTCAAACGACGTTCGATTGCATCGATTACGTAGTACTGTTGTAGTACGTACGTAGTACGTTGCTGTTGCAATTAACTTCTGATCTCGGTAAATGGCAAATTGTCATAATTGCGATAAAGTGGAAACGAACATTACACGACATTTATAGCCATTTATTGAACTTAAGTATACGCCAATAGCTGTTAGTAAATCTATACATACCTATATGTATAATAAAATAGTACAGTAAGTGCGGGTTACTTTGACTCTAGGGCATAACTTTGGCCCAAATCGAGACATGTTTATTGTCATTAAATCCACACAAGGTTCCGCAAGTACGCGTCTATATCACCATCTAATAGTTACCGAAGGGCATACGACGTTCGGTTGTGTGGTCGTGACACTTCGGGCAGTTTATACAGTTGTCTCGATTTGGGCCAAAGTTATGCCCTAGAGTCAAAGTAACCCGACCTTACGGTAATCAAAATTGTGTCGTACAGTTTTACTTTTTAGCAAATTAATTTGAACAATTACTTTTCTCAAAAATATTAATTTAATGTATGAATGGAATATTTTTGAAAAAAATTATTGCTACGAGGTGTGGTGGGAACGAGTGTTACTTTTTAGAATTTTTGTCCGTTTCATCATTCTCCTGCCCTTCCCAATATAATTGGGATCGGCGCAACATGTCCCTCTTTTGCATACTTCTAATTTTTGTCCGTTTGTCTGTTTATATGTTTCGAATTGGCGCAAAACCGGCTGAACGGATTCGGATGAAATTTGGCCCAAGATATTTTATAACCTGGATTTACACTTAGGTAACTTTTAATTTCGCGACCCTTGTGGGATATTTTCCGACACACACGCGGACGAAGCCGCGGACAAAAGCTAGTAAATGATATAATGAGCATTTCTTGGTTTATGACGAAGAAAGTCATTATGAAGAAAGTAAACATGCTCTCTGTATTCTCCGTAGGTTGATATGATAGGTACAGTGCTATATTGATGATGAAGAGGGGATAGAAATTGTTTACTCATCAGACGATCCAAAGAAAACTTGTTCCGAGTAGTCCCGTGCTACAAAATGAAACAAAGTGAGTCCCCAACATTTGGTAACAGATTGGCAGTTAGACAAAGAAAGTATCCTCTTGAAATTGTTACTGACGATAATGATGATTGATGATCAACCCCAAAATAATAATAATAATAACCCCAGGGTATAATTCTTACCCCGTGATGGTTAGTGATGCGGCTGGAAATCCATTATCGGGTATATTATTTTCTATATTAACTCCAGTACCACCTATACCAAATTCAACAGACACTATTTTAACATACAATGCCATGCTATTAAATACATTGGTACGATTTATAGTACCTATCTTTCAATATCACGTCCAATCACGTCTCATGTCTTAAAGCTGAGCTATATTTTGATAGATATCCAGCGAAATCTCGGAGAAAAGATAACCTAATAAAAGCCAGTGATGCACAATCATAAAACATAGCCATTTCTCTTTCAAAAATGTAACGCAAAGTTTAGCAAAGAGTAATTTATCTGGATGCAGCAAATTCGCCAACGCATAGTCTATATTAAAACGGCTATAATTAGGAACATAGGTGATCTTCTCGAACAACCTTGGCGTTAATTTAGCTTTCAAGATCAATAGCGTTTACGGGTGTCTTCTGTAGCATATCTATTGACAGTTTGCGATCAACAATAAATTGTCGAGTCAAACGTGCTAATTATGACAACTTCTCCTTCAGCCGTTAATAAGTTGCCTGTATAATGTCCAGATACAGTTATAGTTTAAATTTGTTCTACTAAAGATAAATAATGTCCCTAGAGGTATTCACAATCCCTCGTTATCAAACTATCGATAGATAAGTAATTGAAAACATGCATTTATGAAGGATTTATTCCTATCTAATACCAACAAACTAATACCACTGGTGTTTGTTTGTACTCATATTTATTTTCTATTCCGAACGGATACCATTGTATAAACTAATACCAAAACGAGTCCAAAGATATAAGGGACACTCAGTAAAAATGCTTTGTGTGTAAATGTAAATATATTATATGACCTTTCATTAAAAAAATCTGTTAAATCCAAAAAAATAAATTTTGTTAGCAAACGTCTACTTCAATAATGAAATATGACTAATAATCTAACTTTATAATTTTAGTTCCTCCTTGTAACTGTATAATGTTTTTTTTTTTGCAAAAATATCAAAACAAGAACAATTTACTTACAATCTAAAAATCACAAAATACCTCACAGAAACGTCTACCGATCTAATAATACAGGTAACTTTTTTACAAAAACAAATCACTTTTAATCTAACAATTGTAAAATATGACAGAAAATCAACTTTTTGTATAATCAAATCAGTCATTCATCACCATCACACTCGTAACAATAAATCAGCATATGTTTTTGTTTTTAATTCACTTATAAAGTTATAATCTAACAATTGTAAAAAGTCACAGAAAATCTACTGTTTGTATAATCAGTCATCATCACTGAAATACAAAGGCAAATCTTTTTTTTTTTTCAAAAACATCAAATATGTATTATAAAATATCACAGAAAATCAATTTTTCTATAATCAGGTAAAAAAAAATTGCTTCACTTAAACTACTTTTACCCTATACCTTTGTAAAAGTATTGGAATGAAGTGAATTTGGAAAGTTTTAGCATTATTACGATCACATAAAAATATTACAAAACAAATTAATTTAATTTGATTAGGTTTGACTGAGCTGACTGTACCAAATTCAAGTTGTTGGTGTTCGTTCGCACATTAAATTGAATTAGTTAAAGAGTAATCCGTTCGGAATAGAAAATAAATACGAGTTCAAACAAATACCAGTGGTATTAGTTTGTTGGTATTAGATAGGAATAAACCTTATGAAGGAATGGCTATAAAACAACAATGTTCAGAAACCATTAAAGAAACAATGAAGCAAACGGAAGTCGTTTACACTTTCAAATTGCATAAATAAATAAACGAGTGTGTAAATATTTACATCTTGTTATTCTTAGTAAGGTATTTTCCGTATGGTATCCGCTATTTATGTAGGTATTATATTCATTCACTTGTGCTGATCATGCAAGAGTCAAATTCTAGCAAGGCATTCAAAATTAAAATCAAAAGTCAGACTGAGAATCAACACTTTTCGAACGTCAAAATTACATGAGACAGTCCTCCAAAACGCCCGCCACTTCCTAGTGCTTTAGCTGGGAAGTGACGCAACAAACTCCCCAGCAGCACAGCTCTGTTTAGTTAGAAGAACTTGATCTTATACAATAGTAAGTAATTAACATTACGAAACACAAAACATTAAATTTAATTATTCGCCATGTAGGTGCACACGCCAATATAGCAACAAAAAACATCGAAAACTATACTCAAACAGAAATAAACAACGCAAACAGAACTTAATATCTAAATAAAAGCCTCTAGGCATAAAGGGCGTGTGCACGCTTACATTACGCATAAATATACCTTCATTGCTAATTTTCCTTTCTTTTTAACAGACTTCAAAAAGGAGGAGGTTCTCAATTCGTCGGAACCTTTTTTTTTATTTTTTTTTTTATGTATGTTCCCCGATTACTCGAAGATGGCTGGACCGATTTGGATTTTTTTTTTGTTTTATTCGAGAGGGTATAGATCACAGTTGGTCCCATATAAAAGTGATTAACTTTGCTTCGGTAGTTTTTGAGTTAGCTTCAATAATACGTATTTTTTCCACACTTTTATATGGATGATGTTCTAGTTTGTTTTGCAGGTAGTGGTATTAGAATTTGTGTGGGCTATGTACACAACTAAAAAGTGAAAAATAAAAACTTTTTTACAAAAAAATACAACCGACTTCCAAAAACAACACTACAAAGTGAAAAATAACTTTAATTTCGGAAGTCGGTGGCAAAAAACGAAAATACATTTAACACCGACACCGACACCGACTTCCGAAATTAAAGTTATTTTTCACTTTGTAGTGTTGTTTTTGGAAGTCGTTGTATTTTTTTGTAAAAAAAGTTTTTTCGTAATCTTTTTGTTTACTATCACCATGAATACATTCATAATCCATCTTGAATAATACCATTGTCGGTATTGGGTTGCATTACAATTACAAAATTTAGATTTTTTTCGAGTTACATTTTATGGAACACCATAGCCAATTAGCCAGCTATAGCTATCAATTCTATATTGTCTTTTACCCTGTTTGAACTAATCGCTGAATTTTCCTTTGTATTATTATTCCTACTTCTATAAATTAATAAACATTATTAATTTACATATACATGGAATATCATATAACAATACTAGTATTCATATAATTTGCATGATCAGTCTTTCCAGCCGTGACCTTCTTATAGCGTGGGACGTCAGTTTACATTATAAATTATCTATCTATATAATAACTAGCTGCGCCCCGCGGTTTCACCCGCGTAGACCGGAATAAAAAATAGATGTTAGCCGATTCTCAGACCTACTCAATATGCTCACAAAATTTCATGAGAATCGGTCAAGCCGTTTCGGAGGAGTACGGGAACGAACATTGTGACACGAGAATTTTATATATAAGATAATAAAGCTGAAGAGTTTGTTTTTTGTTTGTGTGAACGCGTTAATCTCTGGAATCACCAGTCGGATTTGTAATTAGAAAAATTCTTTTTGCATTTAGTAGCTCAGTTCTTGAGGAAGTCTATAGGCTATTTAACATCACGCTATGACTTTTAGGAGCCGAGCAAAAATTTAAAAAGTCAGAAAGGACACTAAGCGAAAACGAACAACAGCGTACGAAGTAACAGCGTAGGTAGGTGGGTCGGGATAACAAGAAATTTTACGCGGACGAAGTCGCGGGCAGAAGCTAGAAATTAATTTATCAAATGGTAGAGGAAAATTTTCATTACAATCCATGTAAATAATATATTATTGAAATGTGATGCCTCCTGAAAAAGCAGACTCATTTCAAGTCTTAAATAACATGGGAGAATTTGTGTATCACTGACCACAATCCTTGCCTAGAAACAGTTTTTCCAGTATTCTTCCTTACTTTGAACTTAGAGGCTAATTCGATGGTATGCAGAACAGAAAAGATTGTAAAAGGAAATATGCGGCATGCATGACATTATGAGAAAATAATGATTTTGCAGCACATATCTCAAGAGCATGATCCTTGGCATTCATCTCACGTACTACTCCGAATTCACAACACATCGCGAACGAACTGATGATTAGTAACAGTTGAATAACGTTCCAGTTCTTACATAGTGGATGCTGTCCATCTTCTGACTGTAATCCCTTCAGTCCCTCATGTACGTGGGCGTGGTACCGATGCCGTACGTCAAATAACTAATCTTAGCATTTGGCAAACATTCGCCAACTACCATTATGTCGACGGCTGTCACACAAAAAATATGCTTGTATTAGCTATTCTTGTAAATAAATGAACATGTAAATATTGGTGCATTACTTACACTGTTTGTCTACCGCACCATGAACGGGACGTCAACGAGAAACGGGATTATTCGGCCATAGTACTGTCATTACTTTGGCGCCGTCATCGTCATCTCGTTCTCGTTGACGTCCCGTACACGATGCGGTGGACAAACGGTATTAAAGAACAAGCACGACTTCATCAACATCCTCATCGTTATTCGCAACTTCTACGTTTCATCTTTTGGGCTAATCCTCCTATTCCGTGCTTTACTAGTTCTCTAACTGTTACTAGTATAATGTCCTCAACTTAATTAATCACAGGACGTACTATTTTTCTAGGATACCTATTACTCCCTAGCTTGCTTGTTAATTTTACGAAAATATTAATCTCCCTTCGCGGCTTCTTCGTAAACGCAGAACCCTGTTGCGATCTTCATCTTTTTAACCGACTTCAAAAAGAAGGAGGTTTTCAATTCGTCAGAACCTTTTTTTTTCTTTCTTATGTATGTTCCCCGATTACTCGAAGATGGCTGGACCGATTTGGATTTTTTTTGTTTTATTCGAGAGGTTGGTCCCATATAAAATTAATTAACTTTGCTTCGGTAGTTTTTGAGTTAGCTTCAATAATACGTATTTTTTCCCCACTTGTATATGGATGATGTTCTAGTTTGTTTTGCAGATAGTGGTATTAGAATTTGTGTGGGGTAGGTACACAACTAAAAAGTGAAAAATAAAAACTTTTTTACAAAAAAATACAACCGACTTCCAAAAACAACACTACAAAGTGAATAATAACTTTAATTTCGAAGGTCGGTGGCAAAAAACGAAAATACATTTAACTAGACATCGACTTCCGAAATAAAAGTTATTTTTCACTTTGTAGTGTTGTTTTTGGAAGTCGGTTGTATTTTTTTGTAAAATAGTTTTTATTTTTCATTACAATGTATGTGCTTGCATTTACAAGTAAAAGGCCTCGTAAAAAGATTTATTATAATTATATGTAAAGATTACTAATTCAATTCTAACCCTCATTGTTGCCAAGTCGTCTCCATCCTGTTCAAAGCCCAGTCAGTCACTGATGCAATCAGCTGATTTCCATGAATGAGTCAACGCTAGACAGACTTTCGTCTCATTTACACGACGCAAGTTTCTTTTTTGTGGCATAGAATAAAATTTAAGCAACAAATGACTTGCATCGTACACAGAATCAGCCTATAATGTTCCCACTGCTTGGTAACAGGCCTCCTCAGTGAGAGGGAGTGGACCGTAATCCACCACGCGGGCCCAGTGCGGGTTGGCACATGTCACATGTCTTCGAATTTTTGGTTCTATAGGACATGCCGGTTTCCTCACGACGTTTTCCTTCACCGTTTTGAGAGCAGTGGTGATGAAATAATTTACACAAAGTAAAGCGCCTGTCGGGGTTCGTACATCGTACCCAAAAACTTTTATTGTTGCTTCAACTTATGATGCTGGCAATTCAATCGCACAGAGTTAATCACGCTTTAGAGCTATAGAGCTTTTGCGATCAAAATATGTCACGATGTCATCGATCTTCGTCAATGGAGTTACGAGTGTAGTCTATGTAGTTTCACCCTTAGCACAGAATACATAATAGTACAAGTACAGAAGATTCACTCCGCAAAATCATTTAAATAAATAGCGACTCTTGCTACGACACAATAAAGTGCAGTTCAGGACGCACAGCGTTAATTACCCACAGTTGTCTCTCTTTATCGCGTAACTCCTATACCTTCTGGCTCGTTAGGGTTGTCTTCTATTGCGACGCGGCGCGTGAGTGAGTGAGTATCGAATTAAAGTGCGAGCCGGCCGGTGCGCGCAGCCCACACTGAATTAGCCCGACAAGTCGAGCCCGCCGCGTATTTGTAGCTTCATACCTAAAATACGGTGTGCGCCTGTCCTGCCCTTAGGGACTAACTACACTTACTCAGCTCAATTCAGCTTTTGTCCATAAAAAACACCAGTTTTGTATGGAGATGCGTACGCATCCGTTCAGCTTTACGCGACGCACAAAACTGGTGTTTTCTACGGACAAAAGCAGAATGGAGCTGAATAAGTGTGATCCCTTATGCAAAAGAAATTCTGTATGAAATTATTTTCTAAGATTTACGCAAAAGGGAATCGCTGTTGTAACTTTAGTGATTGCCTAGCAATAGTGTCTGGTGAAATGTTTTTTTGCTATAAGAGTAGGGGAAGACCAAAGAAACGATGGATGGACTCTGTGAAAGATGACATGGCTAGAAAGGGGGTGACTACCGAGATGACGTCTAATAGAGAAGTATGGAAAAAGGGACATGTTGCGCCGATCCCAAATAGATTGGGATAAGGGCAGGAGAATGATGATAAATGATATGAAAGCCGTCGTCTAATATGTTTTCCAGTCATTATCACCTATGTCATTGTATTGTTGTTATTCTTTAACCTATAACGATAAAATATCGATTAGATAGTGATTAGGATTTGTTTTTTTTGTTCTGTATTTGCGTCGCTACTTAGTGAGTTGGTGTCCGGTGATTGAACTTCTGTGGAGATAGTGGGCTGATAATTTTTTTCGTGGGGAAATCCGTATAGAAACCCTTCGTCTGGGACGTACGGAGGGTTCTATCGTATCGTAACTAGTAAGTAGGAACACTGACTCGACTGAAACTCTGCGGTGACATTGCTGCTATTATGAACTGGGTTTTGTGGGATATAAATATTATACTTGACAACCCTAAGGCATTAGTGTTTTCAAAGCAATTGCTTGGTTGAAAGTTTTGGCCTTCTTTCTTATATCTATGGTGTTGACAGTAATAAGGAAATACTTAAGTAAGTACTGGTGCATATGAAAATGGGAAATGTTTTTCACGTATTTTTTCTTGCTTGTAAGGGGGCTAAAGGTCATAGTAATTACCAACTTGTCTGCCGTACCGTACCTACTAAATGAAAAAGAAAATAAATAATTTATTAAGATAGCGTTAATTATCTTTAAGTAAATTATATTTTAATACAATATTAATACTGCTGTACACAAAGTTATGCACTGCCTGTATTGACATGATTTTTAATGAATACTTAACTGATAAAAAATCGACCTTTCATATTGCCATTTTTTTTTAATAAAGTTTGATTCATAATTATAAGTTTAGCATATTTAGAAAGAAAGAAAATACGTTTATTTGCATACATACATTACATTTACACTATATTATTATTATTATTTTTTTTTACATTTTTACATACATTTATAATAAAAGAGCTTTTCCCCATTAACAAACTTGCCTTTAAATCTAATTTTTGAAAATAATAATAATCATTCATGAAATCATGACGTCTGGTAATTTAAACGATCCATTATTAAATTATAGGATCCGTTAACATTTACCCACCGATTTACATACAATAGCGTTAGCTCATATAAAAATGTAAATAATACCTAAAAATAATAATAATGTCCTCTATTATAAATTTATAAGTAGGCCAAAGTTTGTACGTACCGTTGACCGATATGACTGATAAACAATCGTCCCGTCAAGGACGTTGTTATCAGTAACTGTATGTATTAATTCCCTGTGTTGACATAATTTTCTAATTATTTGGTGCGGTATATGCGACGTAATTGTGTATGGTGCAAGGGTCAGAGTACATCGCGTACTGGGGTCAGGGGTAAGGTTTAAAGGTTGTTGAGCGATTAGTGCGTATTATTACAGATTATAGTCAGAAAAAATAGGGTAATTGCTGAGTGAAATTAGGTGAACATGAAGATGGACAGCAATTCTAAAATATTTTGTTTTAAAAGAGAGTATATGGAGTTTCTTACCAGTTCTTCTCCATAGGTACCTACTTACTACGCTTTGGAATGGGTAACTGGTAACTAGCTTTATCTTTCTGACTGATCGACTCCTTGGCAACTCAGAGTAGTCAATATTTGGTTTAATTTAAATAAATACTTTGTTTTTGAGTTAAAACAAAACTACTAAGTATAAACAATTACTTTCACATATCCGTCTGCAAATTATTAAGCATGGTAATTCAAGGGTATGATAGGCATTAATATCTTACAAAGTAATATATTTCTCCACGCAACCAACCTGCACTGGGCCCGTGTGGTAGATTAAAGCCCACTCCCGTAGAGAGGCTTGTGTCCCAGCAGTGGGAACATTATAGGCTGATAATGTTATTGTTACTCTATGTTTCTCAGTCCTCAGCATCTTCATTCTTCAACAACCTTGCTGGTTGCTGACAGGCTTACTTATCATATCATCGTGACATAAGATATTCTCATATTGCTTTCTACAGAATGGTGGCTAAGTAATAACAGCCGCACGGCTCGATCGATCAGGTTAAGCTACGCTGCTGCGGTTGGTCCATGGATGGGTGACCAGCTACATACCAAGACCCACAGAAAAGATATAGAGGTCTCTTTATCTGTTCTGTGCCAAGACCCTTCCGCGTCTCGGAAAAAACTCGTTAAGCCGTTGGTCCCGGCTGTCATTCGTGGATCTTTGACAGTCGTTACGGGTCGTCAGAAGCCCGAAAGTCTGACAACCAGTTTTACCAAGGGGTATTGTATTAAGTACTCAGTAGCAGGGTTGTGGAGGTCAGATAGGCAGTTGCTCCATGTAAAATACTGGTATTCAGCTGCATCCGGTTAGACTGGAAGCCGACCCCAATATAGTTGGGATAATTATGATGCTTTCGCCGGAATACACGCGGGTTACTTTACATTTTAAAAGGCACTACCTCAGCTCACCCCATTTATTATGAGCGTGTAGTTTCATGACTAATCAGTTTGCCAGTTAGTAATTCTAGACGAGCCTTAAAAAAACATATAGCTATGCCAAAGAGCCGAAACGTGATGTGAATTTAAGTTAACCTAACTAGTAACTATACTCTAGATTAAATTACATTTGTTTCAGCGAAAATGTTAAATGTGTTGATTCAAGTTTGAGAAACAAATCGTATGTGTACGTGTAGTGTTAAATTAGGTACTGTGGGAATAAGTAAAAAATAATCTAGTTATTTTTTTGGGAATTCCGGGTAGCGATTTCCGGTCCTTGCTGAATTCCGGCGTTGCGGTATTTATTTTTTTAAATATCGCAACATTATGCTGAGAGAGCTTTTTTGGCCTCGCACAGATCTTTTTTAATTTTTGTACGTATTCTTTTTTTTTTTTTTGTTTTTGTTCATAATGTCAATTTTGTTAGTTTTAAATGCTCCTTTTTTACTGTTTGGATTTCCTGTGCGTGTCCCAAATATTTTTTATTCTTTCTTTCTTTCAATTTAAGTAACTACATATCTTCCATAAAAGAATTAAGAAATCTTCTACAAAAGCCAAAGATAAATCACGAAAAAATATAACTCAACCTAGCGTATTATACATATTTATTATACGTACTATTTTATAATAGGTACTACCTATTATAAAAACTAAGCGATCCACGATCCGTGCTTATGCGAAAAAACCGTAAGCAGACATTAACCAACCAGGACAGGAGTTGATTATTAGTCCTTAATCTCACAGAGCAAAAAGTTGCAGTTTTCATCATCATCATCATCTTCCTGCCCTTATCCCATATTACTTGGGGACGGCGCAACACGTTTTCTTCTTCCATTCTCCCCTGTCAACCGTCACGCTATCATTCACTCCCTTCTCTTTCATATCATTCCTCACACAATCCATCCATCTTTTCTTTGGCCTTCCTCGAAAAGTTGCAGTTTTATAAAAAAAAAAAAATAACCTCTAACTATATAATAAAACATACCAACAAGTAACAACATCGTTCTTTCACTCAATATTTGTGTGAACAGCAAAGAAAAACATCACCTTTATTATGTTTGTCAAGTGATGTTTGTTAAACAGAACAAAAAAAAACGGGTTTGTCTTTGTTTGCAATTTACGAGCATTTCAACAATGTAAATTAAATTAAATTGTTAATCAGACTAAACAAAGTGCACTACCATGTTACTCGTGGTGATTTATAAAAACAAATGAGTAAAACGTGGCCAAGTGCGAGTCGGACTCGCACACGAAGGGCGGAACCCTTACCTACCTACCACCGTACAACATTAACACACATTTTTGAAGATAGGACTAGGTTGGGATTAGGTTTGGGGTTTGGGTTTTTTGGGGTTTTTGGAGTTAGGGTTTTTGACTTTTGGGTTTGTGGTTTTTGGGTTAGTTAGGTTTTGGGAGTTAGTTTGGTTTTTTGTTTGGGTTAGTGGGTTTTGGATTTGGGGTTTGGGGTTTTTGGGGTTAGGGTTATATTTGTTGTTTGTCTTCTTTAGGCGCGTCGAGTGATTTTTGATACGGGGAAATCTTACTGGTTCGCGTCACCGCGACACTTCGACACTGCTACATGCTACGCATACTTTTCATTTAAGGTTTTACTTCCGCGGCACGGCTGCCGGCTGCAAATTTTAGTAAAAAAGTACACGTTTCTTGTAAGGGCCCCTTTAATTTTTAACTTTATTGACTACGTGCACTACAGTAACGCCACCTAGCATGCGCAATTATTCGGGATTATGTCAAATAATGCCATACAAATGTTTTATTGTTTTCTAATAAATGGAGTAATTAAAAGATACATAGAAAAACGACAAATAGTATTTTTAGAGGAATTTCTTAAAAACAGTACGTAGAAAAATGGAATTATATAAAAACCGATTTTGAAAGTATTTAAAACACAATATAAATTTCCAACTTCAAACTGCGATGAAAGGAAATAAATTAGTTTTAGCACAACATGTAAGAAATGTTGCATAGCTACAAAATAATGGGCAATAGTTATTTAATACGAGCCCTCATCATTCGTCGAACATCGGTGACATTAACTCCCTATAACACAAGTACTGCTTCTCTTAACTTTAAACATAATGAACTACTATTAATTTAGTATTTTACAGTGGGTAATTCAGGTAATTCAGCATCACAGTGATCACTAAATTAATCTATCATTACATATTATAAAACAATGTCCCCCACCGCGTCTGTCTGTCTGTATGTTCGCAATGATCTCAAAAGCTCCTGAACAGATTTTCATACGGTTTTCACCAATGGACGCAGTGATTCATGAGAGTGGTTTAAGTGTATATTCATTAAAGTTTTTTTTGTAAATTGGCTGAAATATGACGATGATTCTTGAAGACGTCGGAAAAAATTATGTCGACTGGCGTCACTGGTGTGCGCGTTATGATAGTACGTTTCCGTGGGACTATTTCCGACCTCCACGCGGGCGAATCCGCGGGCAAAAGCTAGTTAAATACTATTTAGAAAACGC
Source organism: Cosmia pyralina (assembly GCA_946251885.1). Classification (NCBI taxonomy): domain Eukaryota; kingdom Metazoa; phylum Arthropoda; class Insecta; order Lepidoptera; family Noctuidae; genus Cosmia; species Cosmia pyralina. The sequence goes on from OX276354.1 coordinate 21,694,402, forward strand.
ATTGACTTGGCATTTTTGATCGACCACAAGACAACAACGACAAGGCGACAAGAGGTGGAGTTTGATTTAATTCATTTCCATCTTCAATTCTTATTTTATACGATGTGGTAGTCTCAAAGTCTCCGAAGACTTTGGGAACATAACTCGAACTTGCTTGCGCGTCTGATTTTTTGCCTCTAATAAAATGTTCACTACAAATTGTGTCGTAAGGTTTTGGAGACCATGGTGACCCAAACTTTGAAATATTACAGACAAATTGATATCACGCAGAATACAATGCAAATAAAATTGATTTATTAATATCGTAATTTAAAATTATATCGCTTACTTTTTACAGCAGCTATCCATTTATTTCTTTGATCTAATTTCCAGGCCGCTGTGGGAAAAATATAGAATTTACACCGACTGTTTGTGTCGTTATTTTTGCAGTTCACAAAACAACAACAATTATGAACCGTTTCCAAATACAAAGAAATTGTAGGAAATCTCAAAGTAATTTTGTTGGATAGACACCCCGAATTGTTGCCGATTTCTGCCACGGCATGCGCTGCGATCGCTCTATGCACATCGCATGTAGCGAATACACTCTGTAAAAATTTCAAGGGTCTTACCTATTACGGTTGAAAAAATACAGCCCTGTGACAGGCGGACGGACGGACGGACAGACAGACAGTGGAGCTTTATAAATAAGGTCCAGTTGGCACCCTTTGGGTAGGGAACGCTAAAAGTGTGTTTTTATTTTAGAGTGTTTTACATAATATGGACCTCGGTAACCTAGGGGTGAACGAACTGAATGAAATAGAATTTAATTCTTTCAAACTTCAGTCGTAAAGTGTTTAACAAAAAGTTGATTGGAATCTAATCTCGATAGAAAATGAATAAGCAATCTAATTGCAACTTGAAGTATTTTTAAGTACCTAGGTACCTAGTATCTAAGTAATTTAAAATTCAACAAAAAGTTTGGAATGGTCAACGACCGCTTTTAATAAGAATTTATTTCTTGTTAACTCAAAGGATCAGATGCAGAGTGGTCTGGTCCCTGTGTATTTTTTAAGCAACACTTAACATAAACTCACGCTGTTTTCCCATGGGGGGGGGGGTAGGCAGAAAATACAGAACACTCTGAACCTGCTTCGATCCTTACGTAGGTATTCTCTTTTCGACCTCCTCATTTCGTAGCAAGTTACGAGTAAAATGCCTGCCTCGTTGGTCTAGTGGCCGCAAGCGCTACTGCTGATCATGAGGTCCCGGGTTCGATTCCCAGGTCGGACAAGGTGTTATTGGGTTTATTCCATCTGAAACTTCTCAGTAGCAGCCCGGAGACTGGATTTGTGCCCGGTTGTTGGCAATAAGCTCGCCCTCTAGCGAAATGTGGGTGTACCTACTGAAGGTACACCTCCAACCCTTCGGGGAAACAAGTCGTGATGTTATGTAAAACAATTTTAATTATTTTCTTTACACTTGAACTAAAATTGTACAAAGGCATATCAAACGAATAGGACCAAAACAATAAAAATAAAACCTAATTCATCTGCCTAGCCTTTTCCCAACTATGTTGGTGTCGGCTTCCAGTCTAACTGGATGCAGCTGAATACCAGTATTTTACAGGGAGCGACTGCCTATCTGACCTCCACAACACAGTAACAGGGTAATACGATACCCCTTGGTAAGACTGGCTGTCAGACTTTCGGGCTTCTGACGACCCGTAACGACTGTCAAAGGCTTAACGTGCTCTCCGAGGCACGGAGGAGTCTCGGTATGTGAAAATGGCAAGATTACCCATCCACGAACCAACCGCGGCAACCGTAGCTGAACCTGGATCGACCCCTGCGGCTGTTATTAATTAGCCACGAGCTCCTCGTTAGTAAAAATAAAACCGAATTATCTAACATTAATAATAGTTAACAAGGGAAGGGATGTCGCAACGTAAAATGATAATTTTTCAAGCGTCGCCGTCGTGTTAGTATTGTTCACACAATATGCATTGTAGATCTAAACGCTTCTGAAGGTGTTGCATCAACGTCTGCGAACAATACGACGCTGTCCGCAGTTGCGACACGAAGACAATCGGCAATACAATGTACAATCGACTGTGGAAGGCACGTATAAAAATATAAGTAGGTATACATTACATTGTTTTAGAAACCAAAAAGCTAGGACCAAGAAAGAAAAAGTTTGTTCTCCTTATCGAAAGTCATTAGCAAAGAAATTGATGAAGACACGATTAAGAATTAATAAATCACAGTTTTACAGACTTACCATCCAAGAACGTGATAAAGATGATAATTATGTTAGTAAAGATCATCATCATCATCATGATTGAGCCGAAAGACGTCTACAGCAGCTAGTCACAGGCTTCGGGACCAAGTATTTCCACAAGGAACGCTCGTGTGCTTCTCGCATCTAGCGAAAGGTTCTACGGACATATTGCAGACTATCAATCAATCTAGTTCAAACCTTTTCCCAACTACATTGGCGTCGGTTTCCAGTCTAACCGGAAGCAGCTGAATACCAGTATTTTACATGGAGCGACTGCCTATCTGACCTCCGCAACCCAGTTACAGGGTAACACGATACCCCTTGGTAGGATTGGTTGTCAGACTTGTGGGCTTCTAAGTACTCGTAACGACTATCAAAGCTGTAACAATGGCAATCTATTATTACTTTAGGTACCAGATAATTATGCTATAATCAAAACCAAAATTTACCCAAAACAGTTCAAAACAAATACCGAGCAAGTAAACAATAAAATCAAACGTATACTAAAACGCCTAAATGCAACTGTCACAAGCCTATTGAAACATGCTATCGAGCCGATCGGAGTCTATTTTAATAGTATTTGTAAGCTCAATGCTCAAATAGGCACACACAAATACTAAACAGAGCATAGATGTCGAAATAGTGCACGTGTGCTTGAATTTCGCAACATTTTCTGCACCAATTCGATAATGGTTGGTAGAAGGTGAATTATTAGCTTTTAACAAACAAATAAAGGACTCTGAAGTAGATTTCTGTTCAGAACATTTGTCAGTGTCGATTGTGATTTTCACTTCAACTAGGTTATGTGCATTAGCACATAACCGACCAATTCTACCCATGATAATGGCATCAGTGGCATGCTAAGGTACAAGTACCTTTGTTAACTACAGCATGCCACTCCAGCTAGTGGGACACGGTCTGATGAAGTCTGATCAGAAAAGCACTGCACTTGTACTGGATGTTGGATGGGGCAGTAATCACCCAATTCGTCAAATCGGTTTCTTAAAATCCTTAAACTCAGCTTATTCAGACTTAATATGACGATTAACTTCTCTTTGGCCTCCACAACCCGTAGGGACTTAATCAACAGTGTGTGCTCTACCCATCAAATGTGAAGTTAATTGCTCTATATCTAATTTGTATAAATAAGTCTGGCAAGAGAATATTAAGTGCTGTAATTACTCTTGTGATCCCTAATTTATAGCTAGCCTATTCAGAAGAATTAACTTGAGACGACTTTCGAAGTTTTTATATCAAGTTTCAGTGTTTGTAATTAACAATGTTTTTGGAGCTTAGATATTAATGATCTAATATGGTATAACGATAATGAGACATGCGGTTTTGGGACCACTGCAGCTAAACTAAAGGAGATTTGATATGCATAACGTTAATGACAGCAGTAAGTATTGTAATGATGGAAGTAATGAGTTAACAGCTAAGAGGTGAATGAACATTATTAAACGAGATGGAAATAAATTATGAGGTCAGTGCTGTACTTGAGTTCGAACGAGCTTTTATTGTAACATTGTTGAAGTAGGTGTTAAGAACCCCTCTAAGAGTCGTATTCTAGGAAATGCTAAATATACTAAATGTAAGTTATGTTCTAAAAAAACCGGTGCCTACAAAAAGTTACAAAAATAAATATATAAAATTAATGTTAAGGATGTATAAACAGACAGAAAATTTGATAACAACAAATAATTAAAAATGCAATCTTATTTCATTATTTACTCAGAATACGTCAAAGCAAAACTTGAATTAGGAGGTGACACCGACCTTCCTACCATTGATACTGCCTCGATGAATTATGAATGATTTAAACGATATATCCTTGATTTAACCACAAGAGATTCTAACAAAGACCTATACTAACCAACCACAATAATGAACAGAAGAAACTGAGCCCTAACTATGACTAAATCCAGATCGTGACCAGCACCAATCGTATCTAACTCGTGTTCATAACTTCGTACCATGCAAAATGAATAAATAACATCTGATATAGGAACAAAATCTATTAAAACACTATTTGTGATGGATGGCAAATCGATTCGTAATGTCTTAATTATTATTCTTGTCGAGTCCTTTTACGATGAAGAAGTGGAATCTTAGTAACTATGGGAAAATTATTCTATTGACTAGCCTTTAAATGTTTGCAGTGCATTAACATATACTATATTTGTTCTTTATGTGAATGCATATATTTTTCCTCTAAAGGTCTCTTCTTGTGTTTGTCTTTTAATCCCACCTTTGATACACAGTAATGTCTGTCAGTCTGTTCATCTTCCTCATTTACGTCATAAGTATATTCTTGAATATTTTCTTCTTTTACTTCATCGAAGAAAAATGTTTAATCTATCTGTAATAACGTGTCGATAAAATCAAGATCTGTTATGACGAGATTCTTGAAACGAAATCAAAACTCTTCACTTTCGCAGTTTTATGGCATCGTAAGGTTCTTAGACTATTTCTTATAATTCAATCTATTTCTTTCAGACCGTTATCTATCATTTCGACTAGACGTATTATTTTCAGTAATAGCTTCATCCTACATACATTTATCTTTACAAAGAGCACTATCTTTCTGATAAAAAACACGCATTTAACGCTATTTGCCTGCAATAAATCTAGGTAAAACAATATTTCTAGTCTATCGACATTTTTAGGTCGGCTTTAAATATAAATCTTTAGCGTCTGTGCTTGCTAGCAACGATTAGGTATATCTGAAGCAACGTCTTTTGCTTTCTTGATGTATCAATGATTGTCAAATTACAGTGCTAATATTAATTGCTAACAAACTCCTTCCTCTATCAAATAAAAATTCTCCCACAACATACGAAACCCAAACAAACAACCCATTCATAACGTAACACAAAAAGGACACAATGACACAGCTAACGCGAACCGTGTCAATCAGTGCAGTACATTACAAACACTCCAGCCCATTCTGGCTGTAATTGGAATATGGCATTGTAACTAGTTACCAGAACGATGTTGAAGGTTGTGACTGATGATGATTGTAACTATACAACGTATGTCTTTCAAACTGAAGAACTCCCAGATTCTGAATGCCTAATAAATTGATTGTGTTGTTAAATGTCATGTCAAAATGATTGGCTGTTGTTCTCATCATCAAAGATTTAAATCGTTAGACTCACCCTACCGCGTCAAAAGATGGTCACGTTTCTGTTTCGTTTTGACATCTCGTTTCGGCAAATAATTACATTATGTGCCGGAAACACAATATAACGATTTAAATCTTTGCTCATGTTTCGTGTTATTTTTTTACCCAAATACAACAGCTAGCATAATAACGAGACTCTCAGAAACTGGGGTCCTATCTCGATTCTGATATCTTCTTTAGACAGATCTACTGATGTTTAGTCCAAAAACAGAAGGAACTTAATAAACGCAGTCGTTGTTTTCAGAGTTCCAAGCTTTTAAGTTATGCAACAACCCAGTTTCCAGGCAGAAGTAGGTACATAAATATAGGTCAACTGGATTTATTCCAAAATTTCAGATAGTCAGGCTTAACGGCTAATCCGTGCATTGAAACGGAGCTGTACGTAGTCATTAGCGGAATGAGCCTTCATGTTTTTACCTAGAGTTTCATGGTAAACAAAATAATTGGGTTAACTGTTAACGGGTGCGTTCACACTCCCATTAATAGTATCTGAAACTTTGGATTAAGCCATGGTTAGGGTGCTGGAAAATTGGAAATAGCCTCGTTGAACCTATTGTGGGACTTAAATTGTTCTATCAATGACGGGAAAAAAAAGGATGATCATTAATCATTATTAGTCCACCGACTACTAAGCTACCTTGAACGGTCAAAGGGGAAATTGAAACGACTCACAGGCGACTTGGTAACCGCAGTTTGATTTTATGCAGCAAAAAACGATGCGTCATTATTCTTGAAAATGCTCATCTTCTTAATTAAATTAGATCATTTCATACGCAGTTATACTTATTTGTAGGTACATCATTTCCATTAAATTAATCTTTAATTGGCTCAAACATGGTTGAGATTCATAAAGGATAATAAATTATGAAGTTCATGTGTTCTGTATGAGTAATACTCGTAACTCGTCTCGTCAAACATTGGCGCCAATATTGGTAAACAAATGAAACAAAGACTTGTGATTTATTGGCCACATACATGCATAACCAGCAGACATATTCTGTACTAGGTTCCAACTTAGAAGAGGACAATGCCCAGCAGTGGACTGCAATACCTACTAAGTATGTTAATTAATTGTCTAATTTGTTATTTGGTATTGAAGATAAAGACACAAAACGTCTTCTTAAAACAGTAGATACAATAAACCATGGCCCAACATTGGCTGTCAGTAACAATAAAAGAATCGTATACAAAATAAACTTTTTATTATTGAAGCGATCGTGACCACCGGCAAGTGATAATAAAAGGCGCGTAAATAAAACGATTACCTACACACTAACTGCGCAGGCCCATGTCGGAGATTCATATTGACATTGACACAAATCATTTGGAAAACAATACGTTTTTGTTTTGAATTGAAAAGGATAATATTATTGTTATTTAAGGGGGATCCGCAGTAGTAGCCGCGAAATTCAAATTATCTTACGTTTTTGCAATTTGCAGGTCAGAAGTCATGTTGTATGTTGATAAAAATATGCTAAGCGGCTATAACAAATATGTATTTACATAATTATAACCATAAGAATCATCAACACCTCTCTCTAAGTTAGTTTGATTTCGGAAATCATGACATTTTGGAACAAGTCTAACTTAGAAAGACGTATTGATAATTCTTATAGTTAAAATTATGTAAATACATATTTGTTAAAGCCCACATTTTTATCAACATACAACCTGAGACTGACCAACAAATTGCAAAAAAATGGACGAAAATTTAAATTTCCACCTTAATTAGAATCATCTGCGTTATGTGTATTGTTACGTTGAATCAAACTTAACTACTAGATCCTAAAGCTTTGGTAAAAGGTCACACAATAACGGGTGACTTGCTGTCCCAATATATAGAGCGTCTTTTGGACACCTTAATGTCAAATACTAGTGAAAATGACAGATTTTCATGACGGCTGTCATAATGTGACGGAACCGCTCTTTTATGAAACCTTAGCTTTACATACTCACCGTTTTGCATGTAACCACTGTTTTAGTATTCAGTCAGTACCTAGGCGACCGATCTCTGCTCTGATGAAAGATGTAGGAAACCCAATGTAGGGGTTATATTGCAACTGTCATCGAAATCGTTAGAGCTGTTTTCGAGAACGTGATTACAAATTTTATAAATGTGGGTAAATTCGTTGTCTCTATTTTGACGCGAGCAGTGCTCGGTCGCCCAGGTAATAGGTATTTAACCTGTCTGGTGAATGAATGAGAGTTAAAAGTAAACTGACACAGTGACATTGATATATAAAATATCCAATAATATGTTTCTCTTCACCTTTGTCTTCTCTCTAAAACAGGAAGGCGGTTATTTTTAGCGGACATTAACATTTTATCAATTATATGTATAGGTAAGTAATTTTATTTCGTTTGTAGCTCATAAAAAAATTGTTACCTACTAGCTTGCTACATATTACTAATCTGTGTTACCTACTTCAAACCATAGACGAAACAATGACATTTTGTAACGTGCCTCTGGAGCTTGTCTATTCCATGTTTATGAAGCTTTTTCGACCTGTGTGCAAGTGCACACAACCTATTTTTTTTTTCTGAATACAAGTAGATAGGTTATATATAAATGGACTAAGTAATTTCTTTATTCGATCTTTGCAACTCAACGTTTAACTCGTCGCGCGCTAATTAGCAGACTCAATAAAAATTTTATTGTTATCTGCACACATGGTGTGCAATCAACATTTTAAGAGTTGGTTAATCACCTGGGCCAGTTATTTAATACTAGCTTCTACCCGCGACTTCGTCCACGTGAAATTTCTTGTTTTAACATAAAATTTATAGCATCGCATCGTCAGGCCACGCTATTCCTTCGTTTTCCTTAGCGTTCTTTCTGTTTATTTTGCTCGGCTCTTATGGGTCGTCGCATGATGTAAAATAAACAAGAACCCTTCCTCAATAATTGGGTTATCAAATGCAAAATGAAATTTTCAAATCAGACTTGAAGTTCCAGAGATAAGCGCGTTCAGTCTTCAGCTTTAGGCTATAGGTACCCAGCATATGTAGATTATTATATAGTATCAGATAGATATCTACGAGCAATTTTGTTTTTCTTCAAATAATCCCTTTTCGCCTCACAATATTTATAAGAAGTAAAATGACCTATTCTTTCGTATTTTAAAATATCAACAGTTATAATTTCCCATGCTACTATTATAAGTACATATTTTTCTAATAACTTCCTTTTGTTTTTTCTTTCCATGGGAAGTAGCACAAACGGTACTGTTTGAGGCGTACTTATATCATTAGCACACCGGATTTATGAAGTACTGAAGTGTTACACATCGTCGAACAACATTTCTCTCTGAAACACGATAACGCTCGCATTTATAAAGTAGGCCTTATTTATTTCTGTACATTCAAAATACATAAATAATTATTTATTTATTTTTTATTTTGTATTTTTTAAAACTTTTTTTTTGTTTTATCGTGTTATTTTCACCTTGTATAAGTATTGTAACCAAAGAACAGATAAATTAAGTATCCTCATGTAATTTCAACCACATTATGATTATAATCCGTGTTTCGTTTTTATTATTAAGGCGAGTTGTAACGCCAAGTCTGGAGATAGGTATGGAACATTTCTAAATTTCCTATGTTCACATTCTTAGTCAGATGAGGTAGTTCAAAAAAATCAACACTAAACCTCCTATGTTCGAAGCCTTAGCAGTTAACTTACTATTACCTACGCTTGTTGGCGCTACTACTCGCCTTAAGGAAAATTAACAGCTGGCAAAAGTAAACGTAATTTTCTTTCATTAAAAAAAAATAACAATCATTTATTTATTTATTTATTTATTTATTTAACATCACATCCTATCTTTACAGGCTAACCTAAATTGATAGAGTGGTACATAACAAAAGAAAACTGAACAAAATATTAAAACTAGGTACTTAGTTACTAACTATAACAATACACAGGCAGATCTGGATAACATAGCAGTCTAGAGGTTACTATAGTAAAGTCGTTCAGTGTACAAGAGAAGAGGTCCAAGCTCATAGCTACCATATATATTATATACCATTACCATATATACCATTTATATTTTATATACTTACCTAAATAGCAATGGTACCTAATAAAAATACACGGATATGGCCATTGCGATTAGTTACAGCACGCTACGCTGATTGCATTTTTATTAAATACTTATTTATAAAAAAAAAGAAGTATGTTTTTCTATGAGTAATAAAAAGTCACGAACAAAGTCGTAAAAATCCGTCATTCTCGTGAATAATCAGATGATAAACAGCACAGCAGTCGGAACTAACAGTTATGTTGCAATATGATATTTAGTTACATTGCTACTCATAATAAAACACTTATTATGTGTATACAAAAAAAAAAACAACATTGCTATTAGGTCACACTTTAAAAAAAAATCATGCTGTACTCATAGATAAAAAAACGTAATTCTTGTCCAAAGTCATATCCGCGTTTATTCTCGGTCAAGTTTATCGTCAATGATGATCGGGGGTTATTAGCCGTTCAACAATGCGTTACTGAGTGCCCACATCACTAGACACTCTTGCAACCATTCTTCAGCCATTAGGCAGCCATTCTTAACATCATCACAAACAGTCATCACAGTCATTACAAATTTCACCGGACAGAAATATCATAGACTACGTTCTATCTTCTAATAGGTACAACTCGCACACGGTCTATTAAAAGCATAGAATTAGTAAGTACGTAGATGTAATTTAAATACCGCACAGCCTCATTGTACTCATCATTATGAACAAATTTTACTGTGGGACCAAACCTGAAATCGCGAAAAAAAATCTGCTGTTCCCTACATTTTGACGAGTTATGCGAATATACACAACACACACACAACAACACAAGGAGACAGAAGGAGGAGGAAGGAGGAGGGTGTTAGGGAACAGCTGTTTTTTTTTGTGATTTCGAGTTTGGTCCCATAGTAAAGGTTGTGCGTTATTTAAGTTACATCTTGTATAGAGGTAAGTACATACTAATTCCATGCTTCTAATAATACCTAATAAATCCAATTTATATATAGGTTCTAAATTAGTGTGTTTCAATCAAAATCAATGATCGTAAATAAGACCTATTGAAACGTTGATTGATGGAATTTAATAAATTATGTTGGAGCGGCTATGCATCGATAGATTTTTTAGTGGGTAAGGAAAATAGGAATGAAAATATTTTTTTGTATATTTCTGCATACATCTGCCTCGATAGGTGGGTATTGCTAAGGTTTTAGGTCCAATTTAATTGTGTAGAGGTACAGAGGCCAGCACATTAAGCTACCCGAATCTGTCAAATTTTCCCGATTGACTAAGAACCTCATTCTTTTGTGGTAAAATTGAAAATCTATTAAAGAAATTTGACAGATTAGGGTAGCTTGATGTGCTGGCCTCGGTACCTAAATCTTGAAAATCGATAATTTTCTGAACAGTTTCTTTCGCTACTAAAACATCTGGCCTATCGTTACTACACTCTCGCTATACAGGTGTCACAGGTCATGAATGTGGTCAAATGATTACTGAAGCACATCTGACACATTATTCTAAGATTGCATTATAAACAAGTAAGTAGCATTTTTATCACGTTTTATTGTAAATAAACACTCAATCGAGATTGTCTATTCGCCTTAATATCAATTTTTTTTTTCAGTTGTACTAAAAACGGTGACACCTATAGCTTTATTTGACTGGCTCCTCTCAACATCATAAGTATACCTACCTATAGTCCATTAAGTTCATTGCGCATAAAATTGAGCAAACAAAACGTAAAGACCATGTCCACCTAGCAACAAAAATCAACTCCATTGCTGATTTGATCAGCGTTTTTAAACGTACACTGATTCGGTCGTCGATTATACAAATGGCTTAAGACCTCTACAAAACCATGGACAAAAAAGTCTGTTCACAAGCGTCATACATCCCATGGACATGCTGGGTTCTTCACCCGCTGGTCAACGCTCGACTCCCGCAGACCGCGCTGGCCTTGTCGCTCCGATGCTCGGAACTCGAGCGGTATCTTACTAGTTACTATCAGTGCTAATGATTCGTATGCTTAAAGCATTCAAGCACGTGATTGTTTTTTCTAATTGTACCTTCCTATTTAACCGTATACCTTGCAGACAGGTGAACGATCGACGAATTCAATTAGATTCGTTGAATATTTAAAAAAAGTATTTTAATCAAGGTTAGCTTAACTAATTTGCATTTCGTTTAGCATCAAAGCTTAATTAATGCAATTACAAATATGGAATTCGCTTGAAAGCTGGCATCTCGCCAATGCTGCTGCGTTTTTAAACATCAAGTAAAACAAACTAATATTGTTTTGCCTGCTTTTAGTTTTACTACGGTAAAATGGGGTTACTTTGTGTAACTTTCGTCTTATGAAAACATCTATATGTATCAATTTTTGGAGACATCAAAAGTTTTTCTTAGGTACCTTAAAAATACCCAGTAATTGGTACCAACACAACCTTATTCACACACCTAATAAAATTAGTTTTCATATGTCGAAAGTTGTCATCAAAGTAAACGCCGTGTATCAAAGTAACGCCATTTGACGTACTGCAGCAGGTTTGATTGCATTATTTTGTTAATAGAAAGTGAATGTGGAAATACCATTATCCCAAGTCCCCGCTAAATTATTCTATCACGTTAATTTTAATGAAAAGCACAGTATTACAGTATATTTTAACTTACTTTAATATCTTTCTCACCATGGAAGACAGGTTGGCAACAAAATTGACTGACAATTTATTGCATCATTACGTCATTTGATGACACCTATTCGATGCGGTTACAGCACACAGAATGATGCTCAAGTCTGGCTTCCCTTGGGACCAGTGACCTCCTTTTTCTAAGGCCTGCCTCACAAAGGCGATTCTTTGAGCGCCGCCGAGCGACTTGTCGGTTTAGCTTAGCTAGTTGAAGCGATTGAAATTTCTGAATACTGCATTCACATTTATAATTTTGAAATCTGTTGGTGAAATCCAGTATGCAACCGACCTCTGAAAGACTCGAGATCTGCAGAAAACAGCGTTCAGCAAACAGGTGATACCCACAGGATCCAGACAAGATACAGACCTTGATACTATTATTTTATCAATTAGAAACACTTATTTTCGTAGACACCATCTATTATATTTTACTAGATAGACAAGTAGATAAAGGTCACAGTTCTATGTATAAAAAATACATTCAAAACATAAATGTCATTTAGAAAACAACCAGTATGGACTGTTCAGATTATAAAAGAGTACCTATTAATTACAACAAGATCATATCACAGTCTTTGTGAGGCTCATGTGTTCTGAAAACATCGTGATGTCTAAAGGCGTCGATATCCACTCACTAAGATATCATCATTATAATGGGCAACCATGATCCAGCTGCTTTTGAGTAAGGCCTTGTCCTTCTTGTGCCATGCTCTCCAGTTCCAAACCATACCAAAAACCCTGCAGTTCTTATAATTCTAACAGCTCCGCTCTTTGTCCACAGAGGGTGGCGGGATCAAAGTGCGTGCGCGCGGCGCGGTGCGAGGGCGCGCGCGGCAGGTGACCGACGGTCTTCCCGGCTGATGTGGGCGGCGAGCGCTTGCTGCTCGCGCCAGGCAGGTCTGTTTCTAAACTGTGCTATTGTTATATGAAGACCAGCACTTTGATTGTGTCAAACAGTCTTAAGCTCTTTGACAACTCAATAATATGAGAAAACCACTCGGACTCGATTCTTTCATAGTCGATCTGCGGGGAGATAACTTTTAAGGGTTCTATTGCGATTAGTTTTTACGCAATGAGGGTGCTGGACTTCATCTAGAGGGAACAAAAAACTAGAAAACTTGACTAATCCAACTTGAGGGACTAAAACTGGAAAGAAGCGGTAGTGCTGGACTATACAACGCTGGTTGTTAGTAACGCATTTTCATTTCAAGCTGTGATCAATGTCCTGAGAACAGCTTGAAAATGTATTTAGCTAAAGCTGGACCGGCGCTGTACAGTTCCACCAGAGTCATATAACCTGAGAGAAGGAGTGCTATGCCATCAGGGTTAATACATGTCAAATATCTTGGGAACAGGAAGAAATAATCTATAAGTAATCCTAACTAGAAAATTTACAGGCTTTTTAACTTTAGTAAAATTGATGACTTGGACCATGACTTGGACCTAAATCTTGAAATTCCTCTTTGAAATGTTCATTGCAAACAAGTCGCGTAAAACAAAATAGGAAGAAGCAATCAAAGCCAGACTTCTTCACAGCTCCATTAACAATGTAGACAGTTGTTAATTAAAAGCTAATTAATGACAGCCTATTACTTAACTAGTAGCTACCACTCTATTTCAGCTAAGCAAAATAATTCGGTAGCAATTTTCAATGCTTTTTTTAGGGTTCTTCAATACTTATAGGATCACTTCTTTGTCCGTCTGTCTGTATGTATGTACCTTACCTACCTACCTTTTTCTCAGGAACACGTTGAGGTATCAAGTTGAAATTAATATTAAAAATGTAAGACTGTGGTCCCTTGGAGCTCTAAAAAAACCAAGCTTCTAAGTCAACGCAATAAAGAAATCAGTCATTTATACGACATATTTTGAAACTTGCAAGTAAATTAAAACCTATCTAAAATTATATAGGCTATCTAATTATAGGGTCGTTCCCGTTGACCTAGAATCATGCAATTTGGGAAGTAGCAAGGTCTCATAGCACAAGTAAAGGGAAAAGTCCGAAAATTGTTAATTTGTTATTTTAAGTCATAAAAATTTTTTTTGGGAACTTAATTTGCAGACCTTGACATTTACCAATGTATGGGAGAACAAATTTGGGGATAAATTCTTTTCAACAACGGAACCCATCTTTGTGCATAGTCCGATACGCCGGTTTTTTCCATTGCCACCTGTAAATATTGAGTAACACTCAATAGAAAAGCAATTGGCAAAAAAATCTGGCGCAGTGAGATTAAAATAAGACCCGAATAACTTGCTAATTTTTGTGAAGTCGTTAAAAATGGGTAGGTATATGCAACTCTATACAAAATTGTTTACCCAACACTTCTCGTTGATAGCAGTTGTCCTATTAATAGACTTAAGACGCAGCTGACGGATGGCATAGCACAAGTAATCTTATGACCTAACGTTAGAGATATAGATATATAATGGGTAGCCATAGTTATATGGTTGGAATCTAATTAGAATTCAATGTAATACACTGTCCCATGAGTGCTGTTACTGTTCGCCCCACGTGCACTATATTACCATGGCCGCGATTGAGATTATATTCGACTCCAAAACCAGTTTTTGATGTTTTTGATTCTGTTAGAAGTGTTTGAAAGATTATAGGTTTATCCGGGTTAACTTAACATCGCCAGGGTCTGACTGGTGAAAGTTGCGTAACACAATCGAAATCGTGTAGTTTTCAATCTGTCGAAATGACAATATCTATTGAGCTGAAGACGAATTTTCCAAATACTAAATTAGTAGTTGCTTTGATTTGGTATTTAGAAAATTTGTCGTTGTGAGTGAGTGACGCAATAAAGATGCTAGGTTTCCAGTAGTTAATGTGTTCCAGTTCAACCCAGAACGCTCTCTGTGTAGTGGCCACAATTCTAATCTGATTCCGAGCTAACCGAAGTAGATAGTTTAACGAGGTTATGTTAGAACTGTGAACATGGTAACTCCTGCATTTGGACAAATCTGAAGTAAAGTTATTCCCGGTAAACTTAATTTTACTCACTCTTCTAGTTCTAACATTACCCGTAACGTATCCAGTAATGGAATATTATGATTCACTTTCATGAGTGGTATAATTATGCAAGCTTTTTGTGAAACAGATTCTATATCCAAATAGAATGGCTAAGCTGCACCTAGATGAGAGTAAAGCCTTCAGAAAATTACATTTTCTTTTGCAATACGATGGTCATATTTTTGGACTGGTTCCAAATCTTGAGTGGTGGCAAAATTTACGCTTCTGCGCATACATTTTGCGATATTCACCTTCCCGAAATCAATGACCTTTTTTAATTGGTACTACTTTTGGAACAAACTAAGATTTTCATTCTACTGTTTTTTCCGGATTCATGCCATCAAACTATGTCCAGTATTTATTTCCCTTTGTTTCTTCTGCTTGTTTCGCGCCTACAATGGAGAGCATTCCCAAAGTCTCTTTTCTGGTCTTGATCTATCATCAAATAAAATTTATTAAGCACTAAGCTACATCTCGCCATTCAAAATTGCCACGTCCTCATTAAAAATACAGCAAAAATTGTTAAAAAGCTACCTCAAATTTTGCATCACAAAGACTGCGTCACAATCTCCATGGCGGCCATTCATAGTGCACTTAGGGCGCCCGCCAGTAGCTGTAGCTGACGGCGGTGTGTGTTGGTAGCTAGCAGGCACTCATGCGTGACGGGGTGACTAACCGAGCCGGGGTGGCAGGCGAGGGCGGCGGCAGCGCCACGGCCGCGCGCACTCCCGTGAAGACCTTCCAGGCTTACCTGCCGCCGGCGCACCGCACCTACAGCTGTATACACTGCCGCGCGCACTTGGCCAGCCATGACGAGCTTATATCAAAGGTATACCTAAAGCATATATTTTATCTCCAAACTTTCCTTTTCAAGCAAATATTTTTTTCGTTTATTATGTATTACCTTCGTTAAAATGTCGCTCTTCTCAAGTCAAACTCTAAACTTTTCACCCATCATCGTCATCTCTTATCATGCCTTCTGTAAATGACAATTTCAAGTTTTCCTCTGTTATGTAGATACTTATTATCTTCCTTAGAATCAATCAATCTGCCTAGGCTTTTCCCAACTATGTTGGGGTCGGCTTCCAGTCTAACCGGATGCAGCTGAATATATCTGCAGCTGAATGTCTTCCTTAGAATGTCGCTCTTTTTAATTCAAACGCTAAACTTCGTCTTCATCTCACAAATGTCTTCTGTAAATAACTTTAAAAACTGTTTTAGTAAGTTGTGAATCAATTTTCTTGTCTTTTTGACGAAATAAGCTATTGGCTTTTGACGCACAGGCAGTTTAATTGGTAAAATCCTTTTGAAAGTCATTTTTTCTTTTTTATCTTCGGAGCATTTTCTTCATTCCTTCCTTCTTATTTGTTACATTAGTTACTTCTCTTCGCAACTCATGCTTCTTTACGTACCTACTAATATATTATTTGCATTATACTCTTTTCATTCCAAACCCCAGAATTTTTGTTTCTCTCGAGTCATTTCCGTAAATGTATCTATGATACAAACATGTAAATTTGCACATACATTGCCGGAATCTATTTGACACCAACAGAAATAGCTCGTGAGCTCTTTGTTCAAATTAATATCAACAGCGGCAATTAATCTTCATTTTTATTGTGCTTTGTGCCCCACTCGGTGTAGGTAATGTTTATTAATTGGGGCAACACACAAGGCCCGCTCTTTTCAGTCATCCCTACATTTATGACATCCTATAAATTATGTATATGTAATTGTTCATGTTCATTTTCATTGTTTACCTTTATTTTATCAGTACCAACTGTCTCTTCAAGAAAAAGCTCGCTTTATTCCATAACTTTTAAATTAAAACAAACGCCTGTTGCTTCTACAGTCCGCCATTCAAAATGTTACTTACCTATTTCATGCTGAAACCATTTTCCAATTACGCTATTTGAATTTATTTCTTTCAAGAATTTGTTTCTTCTCAAGCTGCATTGCTATAAGATTATAATATTTTCTTCATTATAATAAGATTTAATATTAACGAAATATGTTTCTGTTTTCCAGTCGTTTCAAGGCAGCCAGGGGCGCGCGTACCTTTTCAATTCAGTGTGAGTATAATAATATCAACGTCACTTTATAAATTCTACTTTAGTCATGCATATTTCATGTAAGCGACCTGCACGCTACTAGCATTTCAACACCCGTATTAGCATTATTTTATCTCTCGAGTGCTAACTTGCCATATCCCATGGCTTTTAAAGCGAGTTTCGTAAACAAATAAGCCGTTATCGAGATTATATTCGCACTTGACGATTCTATTGCTAAATGATTGAAACTTGATGCACGTCCTTCGCTATGTGCAATAGAGTGCATTGCTGCAACCTCACCTTTTTCCGTTGAAATGTTCAATACGCGGCCGGTGTCACCTTCAACGGTAGGTACCTGCTATTTTGTTTTTTTTTTCTTTTCTGACAATGTGACTTAGCATGTGCTTCGTAAATGTCACGGTCAACTGAGTTCGATAATACGTCTTTCACCAATATTTGGCTTGAAATCCTTGAGATAGACGGATAGTGTTTGTAAATAACTGTACGTCTGTCGGTCGTCTGAACATTTTAGGCTTTTAGAATACACTTGATATTTTAAAAGCAAATTCGTTGCTGCCAAATATTTGACCTTTACAAACAAAAATGGAAGCAAATCGTGACGTGATGCGAAAAATGGCGCGAATAATTTTATACAAATGCACAGATACAAAACGATTGACATTTTGAAAAAATAACTGTTGTATGTCCTTACAGATTTTTTTTATGCAAATGAAATTGACATTCTTCCTTTACTTTACGAGTTTGTACAAATTTTAAATGATTTTCCTCTAATTTTCCAGTGTGAACGTGGGTTGCGGTCCGGCGGAGGAGCGCGTGCTACTGACAGGGCTGCACGCCGTCGCCGACATCTACTGCGAGTGCTGCAAGACGATGCTCGGATGGAAATATGTAAGTGTCTCAATTTATTATTGAATTCGAAGTCCGCTCTTGGATTTTTTTCTTTCTTTGCACTTAATTTTCTTAAATTTCGCCTTTGTAAAGGGCCTATAAGAAAGATGGACTGAGTATAACTGCTCTCAGAGCTATAATGAGATCACTTCAGCATGAGAATCGCACTTAGAAATAACTATTTCCAAGATCTCTAACTCGACTGTCTGATTAAAGACAAACTTCTGTTATCTATGATTTAATTAGGTACGATAACTTTAGAATCAAGTTTACAAACCGGCAAAAATTCCATAGAATCAGCTTTTGAAATCGAAAAGTATCTATATTCTATACCTAAGCTGTGTCAGTTTCGTCTCAGATATCCAATATTCCGTGAAAGCGATCCTCAAATACCGTTGCATAAGATCGTGCCCCTCATACGAAAGTAATGAAAAAGAATGTAGGTAGGTACATAAATGTGTTATATTTTTACTTCAGCATAGTGCAAGAAGCTAAAGAAACTTTGTATGAGATGGCCATTGCTTAACAGTGGAACAATCACAGGTCTATGTTGAATGACGAGGATTAAAGGGTGCTCCACTTTGTATGATTCAAACCTAAGTTAAAAGTTAGTT
The DNA here is from genome assembly GCA_946251885.1 of Cosmia pyralina. Classification (NCBI taxonomy): domain Eukaryota; kingdom Metazoa; phylum Arthropoda; class Insecta; order Lepidoptera; family Noctuidae; genus Cosmia; species Cosmia pyralina. Next base: position 21,713,142 of record OX276354.1, read on the forward strand.
GGGAATAGTTGGGATCATATCTACAAAGAGCAAACAAAACAAGTGGTAAGTATTTCCTTATTTTTCTCGGGAGCTCGTGGCTAAGTAATAACAGCCGCACGGGTCGATCCACCAGGTTAAGCTACGCTTGCCGGGGTTGGTCTGTGGATGGGTGACCATCTTTACATACCGAGACTTCCGCGCCTCGGAAAGCACGTTAAGCCGTTGGACCCGGCTGTCATTCGTGGATCTTTGCCAGTCGTTACGGGTCGTCAGAGGCCCGAAAGTCTGACAACCAGTCTTACCAAGGGGTATCATATTACCCAATTACTGGAGGTCGGATAGGCAGTCGCTCCATGTAAAATACTGGTATTCAGCTGCATCCGGTTAGTCTGGAAGCCGACCCCAACATAGTTGGGAAAAGGCTAGGCAGATTGATTTCCTTATTTCTCGTTTTAATACTCTGATTGGTTGCCACTTGCCACTAAATATCTTATTCTATAAAGAGGTCCATGCATGTGGTGGTGGTCTATGTTTAGCTGTAGACTTTTACGAGCAAACGTCTCTCTCTTCTTTTCTCAATCGCTCTCTCCAGTGAGAGAGCGATCAGCAGTCTGAGAATCGTGAATCCGTATCAAATAGGGATGATGTCTGGGTAAAAAAAAAAAGTTGAGAGGTGTCAAGGGACACCCGGATGGAACGAAGTTCCTTTCCATTAATTAGTGAAGGAATTGTAATAAAATTTTATTTTTTTTAAGTTATAATAAAATAAAAAATAAAATAAAATAAAATTTTTTATTGAACAAAAAACACAGTATGACAAAAACATTTAGTGCGATAATACCTACATTAGTAAAATACTGTGTCGTAGGAATTAACGCCCACCTCAGGAAAAGGACGATAGCGTTCTAGAATTTATACTAAACACAGGAGATAGATTACAAAGTAGAATAATAGGTTAAAAATGTGAATATGTGTAGGTACGAGCGAATGTATTATGTGCGTGTGGGTGTTTGCATAGGTATGTGAGTATGTGTGTGGATGTGTGTGTGTGTGCGTGAGTGTGTCTTAATTTATATGTTATGAATCTATATCGGAAGGAAGAGGTCGATATTGGAAACAAATCAGAGTTTGACCAAGCTCTCCAGGTCTTCATAGGTGAGGGTTTGAAGCCAGTCTTCAATGAAAAGAAAAAAAATGAGAAATAGAAGAATTAAATTAATTATTAATTAATTTAAGATTCCAGAGAGAGAGAGAGACAGACAGAGAAACATGCGCACGTCGCACAGCTTACAATAGCTTACTATAGCAAAAAGTGTCGTTACAACTTCGTGAGAATTTTTTCCGTCTAGCCCCCTTTCACAACACGCGATAAGGAACTTCGTTCCAAAAAATCTTTTTAGTCCGTCATCGTCAGTCAGATAATAAAAAACATTAGACACGTATTTTTTGCTTAAAAAATACTTGGATAACACGCATTAAAGTTGGGGAGTGGGGGCTCGCTACGTCACTTCTACGTATAAAATCTAGCTAAGCGTGACGTCATGCCATATTTTAACTCAATGTATCGCCGTAATCTTTTGATTACGTAAAAAAAGAAAAAATATGTGTGCAATATTTTTTAATAACTTATGCTGGGCAGTGAAGAAGACGGATGAAAAAAAATTGCATGCAGCGGAGATGAGAATGTTGAGATGGATGTGTGGAGTGACGAGAATGGATTAAGTGAGAAATGAGTATATAAGAGGAAGTTTGAAAGTGGCGCCAGTGACATAAAAGTTGAAAGGAAATCGTTTGTCTTGGTATGGGCATGTAATGAGGAGAGACGAAACGCATGTGACTAAAAGAGTGATGAATATACATGTTGATGGATGGAGAGGCAGAGAAAGGCCAAAGAAAAGATGGATGGATTGTGTGAGGAATAATATGAAAGAGAAGGGAGTGAATGATAGCGTGACGATTGACAGGGGAGAATGGAAGAAGAAAACGTGTTGCGCCGTCCCCAAGTAATATGGGATAAGGGCAGGAAGATGATGATGAACTACATGACGGACAAAAAAAAAATTTTTTATCATCCCTATGGTGAACGGTCTTTCTCCATCTGTACGATCAATAGGTAGCCCTGAGGGCTTAGCTAGACAAATGGCATTCACTTCGGAGCGAATATTTGATCCGATTACCTTTTTGGGCTTCGGCTCCAGATCTTTTGCCCTTTTTTTTTCCAGTCACCATTAGACGTTCCATGTTGTTGGTACTTCTGCGGGCAACGTGGCCGAACTATCTCACGACACGTTGCAGGCAGGTTGAGGACAGTTGTTATGCTTTCTTTTGAGTTGTTTAAGGGGGATGCGCCAAGGTACCCCTGAAATTCAAATTTTCTTACGTTTTTTGCAATTTGCAGGTAAGTATCAAGTTTTACGTTGATTAAAATATGAGACGCGGCCGTAGCTAATTTGGCTTTACAGAATTATAATCATTAGAATCAGCAATACAACTCCATAAGTTAGAATTGACCTCAAATCTAGCGATTTCATGAAATCATGAGGTTTGAGGTCAATTCTAACTTATGGAGTTGTATTGCTGATTCTAATGATTATAATTCTGGAAAGCCATATTAGCTACGGCCGCGTCTCATATTTTAATCAACATACAACCTGACACTGACCTGCAAATTGCAAAAAACGTAAGAAAATTTGAATTCCGCGGGCTACCTTAGCGCATCCTCCTTAAGGATCGAGACATGTGCGGTGGGCTGTCCATGGTATCCTTATAAATAATACGCGGCGCCGCGCCAGCACCACATCGCAAATGTTTCTAATCGAAATCAAACGTTAAAACTTGTACCACTTTACTTATTCGCCCAACTGTTGCCTAATCTAAACTAAAAACAAGTAAGTACCTAAATTCTAGAACCCTTTAGAAACTTTTCTTGAAGTAACAAGCTGTCGTCTGTATAACTAATTATTTTTCTGTTCGCCCCTAATTATAATCCCAAAATAGTCGACGAGAATCTAAAGAACGATTTTAACTTGGATATCTTTATGCCCTTTTTGTTTTAAAATGTAAATGCACTCCTCCCTATTTTTTATCTGAGGTCAGGCCAACTGATATCGAAATGATCGAATACGTATTTAGTCGATATTACTTAATTAAGTAGAACGTTCAAATTAATCTTTAATTGGTAGGTACGACTTTAGTAACCCTGTACTAACTGTATGACCGTTATGTCGATGGAAGATTTATCATAGCTCGGACGCAAATCGCAAAAATTTTAACGTCATTTTGATAAGATTTCTTAGGACGTACAGAAGATTTTAAACTTGCACGTGAAGTTGACTAATTGTGAAGGAATTTCTTCTAATCTTCTAGTAAAAAAAGCTTTCATCACAGCCCATTTGAATATCATAGTCATAACGCTTTTGGGGTACCTACGAGTACATAGACAAAGTCACACCATTTCTGATCAATTCTTTCAAAAATATAACTTGCTCTCCATTTCAACGGTTTGAATTAATATTTGTTATTCTACAAAAAAACAACCGACTTCCAAAAAAAAAAACAAGTGATAATAACTTTATTTTCGGAAGTCGGTCTTTGGTTTTGTATTTTTGTTTATTGCTACCAACTTTTGAAATTAAAGCTATTTTTCACTTTGTAGTGTTTTTTTGTGGAAGTCTGTTGATTTTTTTTTTCAGTTTCTATTTTTCACTTTTTAGTTATGGTAGTTAGCCACACAAATTCGAATACTGCAGGTAAATTAGAACATCATCCACATACAATGTTGGGAAAAATTCGAATTATTTAAGCTAATTCAAAAACTACCCAAGCAATGTTAATCAATTTTATATAGGACCAAGTTTGAGGTATATCCTCTCGAACAAAATAAAAAAAAAATCGAATCGGACCACTCTGTAAAATTTTTAAAAAAAACGTGTCGACTTGAGAACCTCCTCCTTTTTTTGTCGGTCAAAAATATGGGACCATCCAGGAAGTATCAATCAAAAAAGAATTTTCCAAATCGTTCCAGTCGTTTTCGAGTAATCGGGGAACAACATAAAAAAATAGATTTCGACGAACTGAGAACCTCCTTTTTATGAAGTCGGTTAAAAATCATTCGTCAGTTGAACTCTAGTCGTTCCACGAATGCAGAAAATTTAAATTGATCTCATCCCTGCCACTTTAATCTGTATTGGAAAGCATTCAGATCTAAATGCATTGAGGTAGGGTGCAGCACGTGCCAGGTGCGCGCCACTGACATATAAATCGTGAGTTCATGCAAAACATTAAAACGTGTTTATCCTGTCTGTTGCTAATACAATTCCACCCTTCTGTTTCAGGAGCACGCGTTTGAATCAAGTCAGAAATACAAAGAGGGCAAGTTCATAATAGAACTGGCTCATATGGTGAAAGAAAACGGTTGGGACTAGGCGCGCGGTCCCCCAGACCACGCCGACCGCGCGCCAGACTACGAGTGTTTCGGGCCGGACTTTAGGCCTCACTGACTACAGTGCTGTTGTGATACGATTGGTGGTCAAGCGATGGAAGCCCACAAACCGGCGCGACTACAAAAAAGACTTTCCGAAGCGTCAATTACCCACAAACATCTGATATGCACCACGAGTGTTCGTTTAAGGCCATAAGCCCTCGTTAGGCCAGCAACGATGAACTCCCGCCGCCAGTTACAGCCTTCGTGATGACGTGGCAGGCGAGTTGCACGGTAACGCTCGCCTTACTCCAAGGGACGATCGGGAACAGTCAGCCCTTTGCGCTAAAGCTCACTCAAAACGATACCAACTTGATTTAAAACCCTTTGGCGTAGAGGGACAATCTTTAAAGCTTGTATAGCTGTACAGATTTAACGTCGCGGCGTAAATCGGTCAGGTTCGATTGCATATTATTTTTATTATCACAACTAATTATTATTGGGAGATTGAAGCTGACCGACTTGCTCAGCGCGTGCGACTGTCCGTGTGAACACAGTGAGGATATCGCCTTATGTGCTCTTTTACTTTTAATCGGCTTCAGCGCTTTGGCACCGCCAGTCAACGTAATGTTATATTGTTATAAATGTAAGTAATCGATCTCAACCGCCCCACGTAAGGGGCAATGGGCTTAGAATTTATTATTAATTTTTAAAAACGATTTCATTCACGCCGCGCCGTGGCGTCGGCGCGGTCGTTAGTACATCGTAAGTTGTCTTAGTTTTTATATTATGTAGCTACGTATGTACTGTATGGAGAGAACACTAATACTTTCTCTTGTCCCTTTTAACCTGTGATAAGTATGTTAGTAATATAAATTTTGAATTTCTTGAACGTATTCTTTCAAGAAGTTGCTCAGATAATGTCAGTTGTATGTTCCTAATGATTTCAGCTGTACAATTTGCTTTTTATTTTGTTTTGTTTTATTTTTTGTGAGGAAACTAGTCGAAACTTGAATGTGTTGTGGGAAGATTTCCATTTTATTTTACTTTGCGCCTGATTTAGTGATTTTTAGTTAGTAATTATGTAATTTTCGACTATTCCTCGTGTATATTTTATGCACAATTTTGTTTTTTCTAAATTGATTTTTTTTTTGTTTGATTTATTCGTTGGTAGTCGGAAACGAAATCTGAGCTCATTTTTATATAAACGAATGCGGTGACTTAGCCATCGGACGGTTTTATTATTCATTTATTGTTTCCATTTAATATTATGATTTAGATACCTTGTATGTACCTATATTTTATCTTAATCACACATGGTACTTCATTTATAATAATTGTATAAACTTATCATTGTAAGAAATTGCATGAGCTTTGATTATCTATGATTATGTCTATGTCAATCGATCGTAAACTCATACGCACTGATTAATTTCCCGAAATCGATAAATAATTATAATCGACTAACTTGACGTCCGACTTCAATAGTGATGTAATTGGAAGTACTTTTTGTATTTGTATTGTATGACTGCCGTCGCAAGAGTGTGGAAGCTCACTAGGCGAATCGACTCACACGACTTGAGCTTTATTTAGAAGAAAAAAAAATGCAATTTTGATTATGATTATTTTTTAAATTTCTTTGATACCGCCTAAAGTTAATTAGCTCAAAAATCATTACAAACTTCCATACTTTAACCTTCTCTACCAATTTTAAGGCCTTAAACTAATCAGTAAATATAAATGTGTGTAAAATAAAGCATTCGTGAACTATGAACTTAGTGAGCTTTTAACCTATCAGTTGATATCAAGAGCGTTGATAACTGCCACTAGTATATACAATGTAATATACATAAATATAATACAAACTGTAAGTGAACGCTCGTTTGATCGAAATAATGTGTTGTTTCTGGACACATTTAATGTGAAGCAAACAAATGGGTTCAATATTATTTTATATAATATAATAAATATATTTATATTTACATTATACTCAAAAACGATTACGACTTATTATGTATTATGTACAAAATCATGGAATTTTATTACAAAAGGCAATATTTTCACTAAATTTGTCCAGAACTATCTTAACATTCAGAGTCCTCTATTAACTATGCCAGACATTATGGATAATTTATCATTATCAATATTAGCCGGCCAATGCTGGCTCTTCTAGGCGATAATAGTGGACTCTGCCCTTAAAAGCTCTGCCTGACTGTATATTTTGATAAAACATTTGACTTCGCCATTATTTCAATAATAGCGTTACTAAATAAGAAAAAAGATTATTTTCTCGATAATGCAAAATTGGCAACATTTAGAATTGCAAAATGCACAAGCAAATATTCATAATTTTACACGTATTATTAAATATTATTATTATTGAAGGCAGAAATAACGTCGCAGGCGCAGTGAAATTTGATATCATTATGTTAGTCAGACGGAGTTTTTATGTTACATACCTACTTATTTTTACAAAAACATAGTTGGCTGTATAGAATGTCGGATAACCGAATGTAAGACACATTCTAATATACACTTCTGGACACATCTATTGGCCCACCTTAGAGTTTAGGTTTCGATGGCCCCTACCGAAATATAATTGCTAGATTGAACAAAAACTGTTGATGCAGTTTTAAACCTGATACATTTTACCATCTTTTTCGATCGTATTGTTTTAAATTTGAATTCAGAATACCATACGACATGGAGCTACGCCTAACAAGTCGGATATGCGCCTTGTTAAAGGCAATTGATTTTTGAATAAAAAACATGTTTTATCAAATAAAGGTTTAATTTAATAACGCGTGTTGCCTCCATGGGCATCTACCACAGCTCTCATACGATTAGGCATAGAGTTTATCAACCGCTCTATGAAATTTTGAGGGATCATCTCCCATTCCTCTTCTATGGCAGTTTTCAACTCCTGCATCGTCTGGGCAACTGGCTGACGAGCCCTAACACGTCTTTTTAGCTCGTCCCACATGTGCTCAATGGGGTTCATGTCTGGGCTTCTGGCTGGCCAGTCCATAACTGTGATGTTCACATCCCGAAGATATTCCCTGACGATGCCGGCCGCATGGGCTCTTGCATTATCATGCATAAAAAGAAAATTTGGGCCCACATAGTCCGCGTATGGTATCACGTGAGGTTCTAAGCACTCATGAATGTACCTTTCAGCATTTACTGTTGGCAGCCGTGGTCCTGTAACAACCTCAAGTTGAGTTTTGCCGCTCGCGGATATACCGCCCCAGACAGTCCATGAGCCACCGCCATAAGCAACCCTCTCTTCAAAGCAGCATTGTGCGAAACGCTCTCCCTTACGTCGGTAGACCTTCTTCCTTCCATCTTTGCCATGTAACACAATTTTAGACTCATCAGAAAAGAGTACACGGCTCCAATCTTGCTGTGTCCAATTTAAATGACTGCGTGCGAAATGAAGGCGCGCTGTTCGGTGGGCTCGCGTTAGTTTGGGGCCATTAGCTGGCTTGTGTGGTACCATATCGCGTTCTTTTAACCTTCTCCGAACAGTTCGAGCGCTCACAGATACTCCGTGGAAGTCGCGAAGTTGGTTTTGTATCTCAATGGAGGTAAGGTGACGATTTCTCAAGCTGGTCGTCACGATGAATCGATCCTGCCTTTCAGTTGTGACCCGAGATCGTGGCCTTCCTTGGCGACGAACAAAGCCGCCAGTGTCTAGGTACCTCCGATAAACATTTCGGACCGCAGATCGACTTAAATTAAGTTGAGCACTCACGTTTCTTTGGCTGTGTCCGGCCTGAATAAGTGCCACAGCTTGGGCGGCGACTTCAGGTGAAGTATCCATAGATTATTGATAGAACCTCACCTTAATGTTAAGAATAAGTAATGTTTGTTGCAAAACCAAAGATATCAATCACTTTTTCAAGAATTAAATCCAAGTAAACCAATAAAACCAAGTTTTCTTAGTATTCGATTGTTTGATATCAACAAACAGGCTCCAAATTGTCTTTTGTTTCTTTAAATTCTGTGTTCGAAATTCAAAAAAAGACTATTGAATGAAATTGTGAATGTGCCAGGTTCAAAACTGCATAAAAACTTTTTGCTCGACCTAATATAAAATTTTAGCTAGGACCAAACGAAACTGAAAATACAAGGTGGGCCAAAAGATGTGTCCAGAAGTGTAATTTTATGTTCATCAAAAGACGTATTTGAGGGTAGTTTTTGTTTTTAGAATATTTACCATATTTTTAGAAAAGATTAAGTTAGTGCGCTACATAATGTATTATTCATTTGCCAAAAAAAAAAAACACATCTTTGCGCAGGGGCCATATTGTTATAAAATACCATGCAAGATGTTCCTTAACCAGTGATAGATTTTGACTATTTAATTAAAGATTTCAAAGAGATTGGTTTTTACAATTTAAATTATACAGTCATGTGAATGACAACAACAAGCTATTTTAAGGAGAGTCCGCTAGTTTTTACACAGATACAAGAAGACTGTTGGTGAAGAAAAGTGGACTTTCTCCTTATTCGATAAGGTCCCATTTCCTAAGAACTACCAAAAGATACGTCTTTTCGAAAAAACTTCAACGTAAAAATAAGGTCAAACGATAATGCATTACAAGTTCACAATATTGTCTGTTTAATGTAATCGTGTTAACTGTTATCATAGGGTTAACGTTAAGATTTTGATGCACAATGTTCAATGAAAATGTTTGAGGCTGAGTGCTAGCGGATAGATGAAAAACCCCATTTGTATAAAGACATGTTCGACAGTATGGTCTGTGTTATGTTAGAGCAAGATCCCAGAGCCGCCAGACCTTGCTTACTTTCTGATTAACAAAATGTATGAGATAGAGTAGTGTTGGTATGTACTTTGAACGTACGCATACCTGCCAGCTTGAGCCGATGGCCAATTTTCAGGTATCAGGTACTAAAGTTTGACAATATTATGTAAAACCTACATATGTTTTACAGAATATTGTTAATAATTAATAATCATTACTATCAGACACTTTCCGCCAGATGCTTTTTGGATCTCGCAAAAAATGACGTCATCTTACTTTGAGTCTTAATTTTTATACAACATTATTTTTAGTATATGCGAAACCGGAATATAGTTTGTTCAGAATAAATAACTGAATCGATTCCAATAATTTTTATACCGTGTTATATTTTGCCTCAAAAATCTTTAAAAAAGGTTACAATATGGACACCGAGCGGCGAACACAAGACACGGCAAGTCATAGCGGCACTAGGCACGGGCGCCGCATGGTGATCATGTGTTTGTACGGACAACTAGGTAACATAATAAGCTTATAACTTTGTGATTTTTCATGATACAGTTTTGAAGTTTTGTAAATAGATTCTTTACTTAAAAATACTAGACACGTATTTCGGGTTTCGCATATACTAAAACTGATGTTGTATAATGATACTCCGGGAACAATTTCAGTAATTTGTATGCAGCTGGACCAACACTACACTATCGCATACATTTTGTTAATCAGAAAATAACTAAGGTCTGGCGGCCCTGGGATCTTGGACTATGTGAAAGAATATTGATTTATAGAATCTGTGACATTTTCATACTTTTGATTTGACGCCCCCACCATATTAGATTTAGCTGGTTAACATTTTAGTGTTCATTTCACGAGTATACGAATTTATCTGAAGTGTGGAACACTCTAGAAATCTCATGTTAAAAATATATCTGCCTTGTTCTTTCTTGAGTTACGAGTACTTGGCACATTGGTGTTGAAATTATGGTTTATCAACAAGGCAGTGACATTTCTTATTAAGGTGAATGCGCAATAGTTGCCTGCGAAATACAAATTTTCTTAAGTTTTTTGCAAAAATGATATCTGAAATCATGACATTTTAGAACAAATCTAACTTAGAGAGATGTATTGTTGATTCTTATGGTTATCATTAGGTAAATACATATTTGTTAAAGTCGCGAATCATTTGATCCCATATATACAACCTGATACTGACCAGCAAATTGCAAAAACCGTAAGAAAATTTTAATTGCGCGGGCTACCTTTGCGTATTCATCTTAAATGTTCAAGTTATTGTGGAAAGCTATAGAAATCACTACTATAATACTGGACGTAATGTTTCGACTGACACGCTATCAATACACGCCATTTTGTGAGACTTGAAAGATTGGGAGCAGTATTCTAGGAGAAAAGCCCTAGAATAGGTCTAGATATAGAGACTCTGCGGATTTCTATCGAATATCGATAGACGGAGCGCATCTGTAACAAAAATGCTTTAAGTCTCCGCTCATCTATCGATATCGATAAATGTTTAGTTTTATATAGAGTGATGTAATATTTTCATCCTGAGCATTATGCAACACGATAATCGAAACTTATTGAGATTGTCACAGTAGTATAGATTAACACTCTTAGACCCACAATGTATTCCTTGACGCAATTGGACATGACACAGAAGAAATTAAATATATTAAAAAAGAAATTATATCTTGATGATAGTGAGGGAAAATTAACAAAGAAGCTAGATTTCTGTGAGGCATAATTAAAAGTATTTTTCTACTTGATCGTTTAGGAATGCTATTAGATATTTTTGGACCATTGTTAAGATAAAACTATGATCAGTATTGTGGAGAGAAGATAAGAGTTGATGTTAGTTTTTGTGGTTGTTGGTCGAAGTGATTGTTGTTGTCGAGAATAGAGAAAAAGCGCTTTCTAGCTCTAAACAATGCACTCATACACTTTACCGTATCGTTTTTGGGACTTCTAAAAGATGTTTCTAATACTCAAAAATATAATGCATGTCGACATTTTAATAATTCATATCATGGGGATGCTAGCTGGAACCTTCGCCGCGAGAGAGCGCTGAGTGTTTGTCACTTGTCAAAATGATCTTGAATGAAAAGCGACCAATCGGCGACAAGATAAAATACGTAGTTCCGTCTCGCAGCAATGTTGCTCCGCTGTGGTTCTTGCGTTTTTTGCAATTTGCAGGTCAGTGTAAGGTAGTATCTTGATCGAAATATGATTCGCAACAATAAGAAATATGTATTTAGGTTTGATTTCCGAAATCAGACGAATCCGGAGCAAATCTAACTTAGAGAGATGTATTTTATGGCTAAAATTTTGTAAGTAAATACATATTTCTTACTGTCGCGAATCAGATTTTAATCAAAGATCAACCTTATAACGACCTACAAATTGCAAAAAAACGCAAGAAAATTTGAATTTCACGGGCTAACTTCAATCATCTTAGCAAGGAACTTCATTGGCAACTGAATGAAAGTAACAAACATTTAGCGCCATCTACGCGGAACTAATTTGACAGTTTTCCCCATTCATATCAAGAGGTTTCATCACGAATATTAAAATTTATCTCAGAACGTTATAGTTTAATGGTTTGTATGGGGTATTGTGGACCATTTTGCCTAAGTCTATCTTTTTACTTGCAACGAAAACAAACCATGATTGCAAGGCAATTGAAATTTGAAGAATATAATTTGCCAACTTCAAAAAGGAGGTTGGTTCTCAATTCGACCTTTTATTATCGATATTGAAAACGTGTTTTAGAAGTCCAAAAACAAAGGTCTTGGAGTGTTAACTGATGACCAAGATGAATGAACAGCGTATTATAAAATGGTGCATTTCATTAAGTATGTGTACATTTCGCATATTTTTAAGGTATCCCGAGTAGTTGTTTACCAAGAAACCGCTTAATATTTTTGTATTTTCCTAGTATGTAATGATGCATTATAACAAAAAAATTCGTGGTGTCTTCTTACGATTGTGTACGCATTATGCTATAGATGAGTAAACATATTTGGTTGAAATAATAAGTGCGTAATAAAACACATTTTCGTATTAAAAATACTTTGGCATTTTTATTTTCATATAACAATAAATTAAAATCACTCTTATCCCGTTCCTATTAACAAAATCACTTTAAGTACTACTCACCGAATAAATTCAAAAATGGAACAGAATTATTACAAATTCTGCTCCATTTTTGAATTCATTCAGTGATTATTGGCTATTCGGACATCGTGAAATAGGCCCTCAGGCTTAGAAACCTATCCACCTCCTACATTGAACAATCACAAAATAATAATAATAATATGCCCAAAAATTGAATTACACAGGGTGGTAGGGGCATTGATACGCAACCTGTTATCATGGATTCAGTACATGATTCTGGGCCCCCAACTTCGAAATTTTTCGTCGGTAATAGAAAAAGAAATGAGCTGCTTCCTATTAAAGTGCAATACCTACGCGGTCAAAATGTATGGGACAGCTAATTTTCGGCGCTGGGGTTCCAGAATCATACACTGAATCCATGGTAACACGTTGCTCATCAAACATAACCTCAATAAAAAATCTCAAAAAAAACCTATAAAAAATCAACAAAAGGATAATGAAATTAAAATCTTCGAACGTTTCTTTTTTTTATTACGTCATTATACGACCGAAATTTTTACATATTCGAGTACGAAGTGAATTAAGTATTCTACATCGAACGCTACAATACGTCCGATGAATCATGGCCGTTGCGCAGAAGGCTCCGCAAAAACATTTTTAGGAACCAAATGGTGACATGCGACACAGTGACACTGCAATGGATAAAAGGACACAGCGGATCACTGGGTAACGACGGGGCTGACGAACTAGCTAGGAAAGCATCCAGCACGTCAGTCTGTGGGCCTGAAGCAATCGTACCCATCCCCTTCAACCAGGTACTCAGGTAGCTACAGGAGTCCACCCATACACAAGCGGAGAATTGGTGGTCCTCGACACAGAGCTGCAGACAGTTCATGGAGGCTATGCCACCTCTAAATGGTAGGCTAACCAGACGTTAGTTACGCCTGGACTGGAACGGCCTGCGCCTGGTGACGGGGACCATCACAGGACACTGCTCACTAAACAAACACTTCCACACAATAGGAATAACGGACAGTCCTCTGTGCAGGGCTTGCCTGCAAGCTGAGGAAACCGTTATGCACGTGCTCTTTGCATGCACAGGCGTCACCCAGATTAGAACAGAAACCCTCGGAACACCCAGATCTTTCACAGATGTTCTTAAAAGACTTGGAGACTTGATCAACTTCTGGAGGGAGGGGAGGTGGGCTGGTTGGAACAACCCCCGACGGCCGCCATGGCCCACGCACAATGGTCCACATGAAGGACTAAGTGCGGAAACCCAATCCTCTAGCATAGAACATGGTGACATGAGGCGAGTGAGAGAAAGTTAGGAGAGCCAATGTCCAGACCGGCCATAATTCATTGGTCTTATTGTACGCGTGCTTTTGCGGAAACCATACGAGGCCAATCACTTAAAAATCAATTTCTGGATACGCTGTGTATGTCCTACGGATAAAGGGTTAGTTTTCAATGACCAGTCAAATTTTCACACGGTGTTCTACCCATGAATATAAATAACTTTCACAATGAGACCAACACTGAAATCTTGAAAAAAAAAAAAAAAAAACTGCTGTTCCCTACATTTTGATGAGTTGTGCGAATTAGGGAACAGCTGTTTTTTTTTTTTGTGATTTCGTAGTTGGTTCAATAGTGAGTTCTTTAAAAAAAAATTGTGAAATTCATGGGTAGAACACCCCATGAAAATTTGGCTGATCATTGAAAACTAATCTTGTATAATCTACTGTAATTTATACACGGTGTAACGGGACATAGATGTGCAAACCATGAATTGTTTTTTTTTTTTTTTTCATTTCTCTGCTACTCTTGGACACTTCAACCTAATAATGTAATTGATATTTTTGTAACAATATAATTTAAAAGAGTATCCAAGGAGTTTCTTGCCCATTCTTCTTCAGAACCTACTATGCTTTGGAATGGGAATGACCGACTCCTTGACAATTCAAAAGTGGCTGTAAATGGTTTTATTGAAATAAATTATTTGAGTGAGTTTGAGTTTTAGTCCAGTACATGATTCTAGATCCCACTAAAGTAAAAAAAAAAAAATTGACAAAAAATAAATCTGCTGTTTAATACAAAAGTGACCTACATGGTCAAATGTTAGTTTAATATTATACAAGTGACCTACACAATCAAATGTATGGAACAGCAGATTTTTTTGTAAACAACTAAACATTTCAAAGCTGTTGGGTGTAGAATCATCTACTGAATTTATGGTAATAGTTTGCGCGTCGATGTCCCTTGTATAATCTGTATTGACATAAATCCCCCTCTTAAGGGGAAGCGCTAAGGTAGGTAAGAAGAAGAAAAAGAAACAAAGAAAATTTTCCTTTCTTTCTAGGTAACTCGCGAAATTCAATTTTGTTAAGTTTTTTGCAATTTGCAGCTCAGTGTCTGGGTGTATGTTGATTAAACTATGATTCGCGGTTGCGAATATGGTTACGGTTGTAACAAATATGTATTTACAGAATCATTAGAATCAGTAATACAACTCCATAAGTTAGTATAATCCTCAAATGTCATGATTTCATGAAATAATCAATCAATAGGATAATATGAAATTAGAGAGTTGTGTTGATTTCAATGATTATAATTCTATAAATACAGATTTGTTACGGTCGCAAATCATATTCAGATCAACATACAACCTGACCTAAAATTGCAAAAACCTAAGAAAATTTGAATTTCGCGGGCTACCCTGGCGCTTTCTCCATAATAATAATTCTAAAATCTATCTACTCGTTTAACAGAACTATTTCAGTCTTATTAGAGTTTCTATATAACTACAAGTTTCATTGACATAAATCTCTTTTCAAAAAGAGCATTGCCCATACATTTTCATGCATTTCTATAAAATTATTAGGAATAAAAAAAATAATAAAATAATAATAATATATATTAATTAAATATCTCACTATAATCATCCATATTATAACATCTTGAATTGCTACTATAAACAGTATTATTCTGTTGTAATCGTTTCAATCAATCATTACTAATCAGTAAATTATGTCCTCTTTAAACAAAATTGACAAGAAATGAGTTTGATCATGACTAAAAAGTAATAAAAGATGACCAACAGAACTCTTTAGACTCAGCGCAAACCGAGAGAAGTGAAAACAAAGGAATTTCTGATAACATTGAATTATAGGCTTTATTATCAGGTATCATAAAGAGCAAACAAATCCGCGCGAGAGCCACCAAACACCCGTTTGATGGCTGCTTTTTTCCCGCATAGCTATTCAAACATGCACTTTATGACGCTTTAATAAAGTTTATTATTACAAAATCCTCTTATTTGCCTTTCTCTCGGTCTCCGCCAATAATCCTACTAAAGACTATTTCCAGCAATATTACTTAGATTCCTATCATCATTCAAACTTTTCACCACAATGTTCCCATCCACTATAGCTTCTACTTCCAAAATCAAATTATCCGCACTCGTCACATACTCAGGAGCCCTATGTACCACTTCCCCATTTTGTATATAAACTACATTTGTACCTGTGTCTTGAACGCCGTGTGTCACATATTTCATGAAGTCGTCCATTAATATTTCCTCTGTTGGTTTAGTTTCTACGTTATCCATTTCATTGCAATCTTCTGCATAATCTTGGCCGTAGTTAAGTTCCTCAGTTGTCGGTTCGGTCTTGATCGGTGCTAGTGGGAACGCAAGCATTTCGTTTTCATCATATTTTAGTATGACTTTGGATTGTTTTATTTCTAGCTCTGTCATTGTTGGCAGGGTTTTGAAGAACATCTAAAAAAAAAAAGATTTAAGAGATAAATTGGATTTTTCATGGAATACTGGACCTCGTGGCTAAGTAATAACAGCCGCACGGGTCGATCCATCAGGTTAAGCTACGCTTGCCGCGGTTGGTCCGTGGATGGGTGACCATCTTTACATACCGAGACCCCTCCGTGCCTTGGAAAGCACGTTAAGCCGTTGGTCCCGGCTGTCATTCGTGAATCTTTGACAGTCGTTACGGGTCGTCAGAAGCCCGAAAGTCTGACAACCAGTCTTACCAAGGGGTATCGTATTACCCAGTTACTGGGTTGTGGAGGTCAGATAGGCAGTCGCTCCATGTAAATTACTGGTATTCATGGTGGCTTAACATGTATAAATTGGAAATCCGACCCCAACATAGTTGGGAAAAGGCTAGGCAGACTGATCAAGCTTGTGATATGAACTAAAATTACAATGTGATCTCACCTTGCGAGTAATGATCGACATTCCATGCTCCCTCTTCATGTGTGCTTTGAGTAAAGACATCCGGGGATATCTGGAAATAATAAAGTTGTTTAAAATATAAAGCCTGTCAAATGAGGAAAAAAATTAAAAAGCCAGGTAAAATAACACTTTTTTATGATAATGAATAAACTAGCTTATGCCCGTGACTTCATCCGCGAGAAATTATATCCCATGACACTCGGCAATACTGTAGCTTCTTAGTAATGAACAAAAATTTCGGAATCCGATCAGTAGTTCCAAAGATTACCACCTACATACAAACTGACAAACAAACAAATATTACCTCTATAATATTAGTATAGATTTAGTTTTGCTTTCTTCTATTAGATTTTTCAGTACTCAAGCTAATGCCCGTTTTCACTAACATTAAATGACACCTTAAACAAATAAAAGCGCGCTATTGGATTTTCAACGCTCGACTCAGCGCCGAGAGTTGAAAATCCAACAGCGCGCTTTTATTAAGACATTCGTTTATTAGGTATCGCCTAGTCTTAGTGAGCATAAATATTATTAGTTTATTTGGATACTAACCTCTTAGGACATATCTGACAAGCACAGGGCGGTGGTAAGTTCCTATGAACTCTGTTGACGTGCAGCATCAGCGCAGACTTCTGAGCGAAACGACGATTGCACTCCTCGCACCCGTGTTTACGCATTGCTGTGAACAGGTAAATTAGGAGTGACAAATACATCCTTTCTGTTGTTAGAATATTATTGAAGAGGGGGGAAGGCCAAAGAAATGATGGATGGATTGTGTGAGGAATGATATGAAAGAAAAGTGAGTGAATGATATCGTGACGGTTGACAGGGCAGAATGGAAGAACGTGCTGCGCCAATCCCACGTAACATGAGACAAGGGCAGGAAGATGACGATATTGTTGTTAGATTATTACAACCAGCTCTGGCGTTCATACGCCAGTACACAGTCCACCAGTTCACTCGTGCTCGGCCAGACTGCAAACGCGGGCGCGGCGCGACGTACTCAAACATAAGAACTTTATTTGAGCGTCCATAGTGGGCACGCGGCGGACGCGGTGAGCGGCGCGGGCTATTTGGCGCGGGCTGCTTGGCGCGGGGAGCGCGGGGGGCAACTCACACCATAGCTCGTTCACACAAGTAATAACCGCAGCGAGTGCGCGGGCGGCAAGCTTTTCAATAGATCATCTTGCATAGTAACCCCCACAGTACACATAAATCGTAACCTTGCCCACCCGCGCGCCGCTCCGCGCTTGACTACGGACAAGCAGACCGCGCGCGTTCCCGCGCCCGCGCCGCTCCCCGCACCGCGCTGCCAATCTGGCCGAGCACTTATTTTTTGTTCGTAAACTGACGTTGGAAACATCGAGGTTTTGGGAACCGCTGTAAAGTTCAATTGTGCAAGAAATAACAGGCTTGTGACTAAGTAATAACAGCCGCACGGGTCGATCCACCAGGTTAAGCTACGCTTGCCGGGGTTGGTCTGTGGATGGCTGACCATCTTTACATACCGAGACTCTTCCGCGCCTCGGAAAGCACGTTAAGCCGTTGGACCCGGCTGTCATTCGTGGATCTTTGCCAGTCGTTACGGGTCGTCAGAGGCCCGAAAGTCTGACAATCAGTCTTACTAAGGGGTATCATATTACCCAATTACTGGAGGTCGGATAGGCAGTCGCTCCATGTAAAATACTGGTATTCAGCTGCATCCGGTTAGACTGGAAGCCGACTCCAACATAGTTGGGAAAATGCTAGGCAGATGATGATGAATTGCGCAAGAACGGGTTTTTGAAAACCGACGGTCTATGCTAGCTAAATGTATGCTATACTTACGTTTATGCGTATCCATGTGAGCAACTAGCGCGGCTTTGATCTTGAACGAGCGGCTGCAGTGGTCGCAGATAAACTGGGCATCCGTGTGCTTTTTAGTGTGACGCTGGAAATAAAGCATATCAGCTATATCTATACTAATAATAGAAAAAGGTAAAAAATTTTTGTATGTAGCGGGTAATCTCTGGAACTACCAGTAGGATTTGAAAAAATATTTTTGCATTTGATAGCCTAATTCATGAGAAAGGTTTATAGGTTATTTAACATGCTACGACCCTTACCAGTCGAGCAAAAAGAAAAAGTCAGAAAGAACGCTAAGCTAAAACGAAGTAATAGCGCGAGCGGTCGACGCGATGCGACGGGGTGGGTCGGGGGAGCAAGAAATTTCACGCGGACGAAGTCGCGGGCAGTAGCTAGTTGAATATAACATTCAAAGACTTAGTATCGAAGGTAGAAAATTAAGGTACTCTATAGTAAACATATAGGAAGAAATGAGAATGATTGATTCATCACTTTTGACAACAATACCCAGTAAATTAAAACTTCAGTAAGGTTTAAACTATTTAACTGTCACATAGACAAATAGACTTTGACGTTTGATGACGCGCAAGCGACATTCAACCATATTAGGGTGGTAAATGAATTACGAGCTCGACTAAACACCCACACTGCACCGTATTGATACATTTTTATTAACGGACTTCAAAAAAAGGAAAAGGTTTTCAGTTCGTCAGAATCTTTTTTTATGTAAGTACACAACTAGAAAGTGAAAAATAAAACGTTTTTTTAGTGCAAAAGAACCTTTACAATTAATTAATTCCGTAATCCTTACTAATATTATTATTAGTTGTAATTAATTGTAAAGGTTCTTTTGCACTACGTTAACGTACGTTACGTAACGTTTATAAAAACGTGAAAGTAACTTTGCTTGTTTGTTTATTACGCTTTCACGCTAAAACGGCTGAGCAGATTTGCATGAAATTTGGCACACGGGTAGACCATGACCTGGATTAGGACATGGATACTTCTTATCCCGGTAGTACTTTTCCGTGTGATAATTTCCAACTTCCACGCGGGCGACAGCGCGGGCAAAAGCTAATCATTTATACAGGGTGTCCCGTAAATAAAGGATAACCTTTTAAGGGGTTGTTGTACTCATCATTATAAACAACTTTTACTTTAGGACAAACCTGAAATCGCTAAAAAAATCTGCTGTTCCCTACATTTAGACGAGTTACGCGAACATAAATGTAGGGAACAACTGATTTTTTTTTCGTGATTTCAGGTTTGGTCCCATAGTAAAAGTTGTTCATAATGATGAGTACAATGACCCCTTAAGAGGTTATCCATTATTTACGGGACACCCTGTATATGTTATGGACTAGGTGATTAATGCGGGGCATTATTAATAATGCACGAGCACTATGACTAATGTAGACATAGAGCTAGAGCTCTATCGGGCTAAGTGAATTACTATCTTAACTTCATTATTTATTTATCACATTATGACTATGCAATCATTATTATATTGCTACATAACAATTGGGCAATTTGATAATAAAGCTAAATTTGACGCGGTGCGAGGGCGGGGAGGGAAGCACGCATGGCGTGACACGCTTTGACCAATCAGAGACCGCCATTCAGCGTGCGGCTCGTGCGGCGGACTTCAAGCGCATTATTTTTGTTTAGTTTTGCATTGTAAGCTATATTTTCATTAATTAAATTTTACTTATATGTATTTTCATTTGACTTTTATTACGAGAAGATGCTAATTATGCCAAATAATGAGACCGATTGCTTAAACCAGTTTATTTTATGTTTTATAATAATAAGTCATTTCTATAAAACAAAGATATGTTGTGAAATTTTTGTTTTAAATTCAATATGTTTTATGTTATATTTAATTTAATCTTTATTAATCAGACTACTATGTGGTCCACAGTGTTAGTAACAAAATAGCTTAGCCTATGTTAGTACTTAATAACTAAAACAGATCGGGTGCGATTTGCAAGCGCCCACACTAGCGGGCTATCTGCCCGGGCGACTATCGATTGCAGGATAGTGTTGGGACTGTCACGCAGCCTGCGAAGTAGCGAGGCAGATTTTTTACGCCATAGTGCATCAAAGCCGTCAGTACGTGCTTCTGCAAACATTGCCGAGACACTGCAGAAGCGCGGCAGTCGCAACAATACCCTGAATGAGTTATTGTATTGGATACGCAGAGCATTGTAAGCCTTTTGGGTATACGTGAACCACAGAGCTCCCGAGTACAGTGCTGTGCAGTACGCCTTAAAAAGGGTTATTTTAATTGCGTCTGTACATCGAGAAAATCTGCGGGCCAGCATATTCGCTCTAACTGACAATGCTCTGCGCTCCCTCTCTAAATCCCTATCATCTCTCAGGTCATCAGTAACCAGATGGCCCAGGTATTTAAATTTATATACCCTTTTTATCGGTAAACCTCTCATAGGAGAGGAGGTACAGTAGTGGGACACCTGGTGCCAGACCTGAAGACCATGCACTCTGTCTTACTGCTGTTATAAATTAGCACATGAGTCGCAGCGTACGACTCGCACACATTGAGTAACTTTCGGAGAGCACCGATCGAGGGAGCCAGCAGCACCATATCGTCTGCGTAGCTAATGTTGTTTAAACAAACTCCATCCACGTAGCAGCCGACACGCGTGCTGCTGAGTCTCTCAATCAATGCATTAACAAACAGACCAAAGAGCAAAGGCGAGGACAGGCCCCCCTGCCTCACACCGCACTCCGGCCGGCATGGCTCCGATAGCTCTCCTGCCCACCGCACCTGAGTCACCTGGTTCAGGTACCAGTGCTTGAGAAGTAATACGATCTCCGGAGGCAGCGTCGTTTCCTCCAGCTTTTGCCAAAGAAGATCGTACGGCACAAGGTCAAAGGCCCTGGACAAGTCAAGGAAAACCGCATAAACCGGTGTATTTCTATCTGTGTAATACTTGACAGCGTGCTTCAAACTCACAATAGCAGTCTCAGTTGACAGCCCAGGCCGGAATCCAAACTGGGCATCACTGAGCCGCACATGCTTATTTAGATGTGAATTAAGCACGCTGTCAAAGACCTTCGCTATGACAGTGGCGAGTGAAATAGGCCTGTAGTTTGACTTGTCCGATACGTCTCCCGTCTTGCTTTTGACCACCGGCACCACCAGAGCTCGCATTAGATCAGGAGGAAGATGTGAGTGACACAGACACAGATTAAATAAAAGTGCCAACACCCGAAGCAAGTGGACACCAGCATGCTGTAGGTGCTCAATGCTGAGTCCGTCATGCCCAGGGGATCTGCCTCTTGTCATCTTCCTCAAAATATGCTCGATCTCCTTTGCAAGAATAACAGTAGTCACCTCCGCACGCTCAGGACCAGCACTGAACACCCCGCACGGCGGCCCCAATGACGACTTAACACCGAATTGTTTTTGGAACACCTCAGCTATCTCCCTTGGGCTGGAAATCCCGTCGACGGTCACAGGAACGCCAGGCTTAGGATTCAATTTATTAGTGGCTTTCCAAAAACCTTTAAAATTTGAATTAGCATGGTGTTTGGCTAATAAATCCATTTTAATTTGTTCCTGGTTTTTTTGGCACCACTTAAGCTTTCCTTTAAAGATCTTCCGTGCTAACATCATGGCGTCAAAAATGGGACCAGTGGATGGTTGACCGTACCAACACCATATATTGAACTCCAACCTGGCATTCCTATGAGCCTCGCTCACATGCCTGTTCCAACCAGCCAGGGGTTTTCGTTTACCACGACTGCATTCATACGTGGCAGTAGCACATGAACATAAAATTTGCACAACATCACTGTATAGCTTATTAATTATCTCTCTGTGACAATGAACACTACAATATTTGCCACAACAATTTTGTAAGTCTACAGATAAATCAACATGTTTTAATTGTGCATTACACATATTTTTATAGGTGATACATTGGTCTGCACTCCTCTCTCCCCATTGTATTTTATTACAAGCAGTGTTTTTCCCAATCGTTTTCTGCCTAACAACATCGAGATTACAAGTTACAACTAGCGGTAAATGGTCAGACCAATAAACGTCGTATTTTACGAACACATCTGTTATACATATTGTTAATATGACTTTCCTTAAGTTTTAAATGCAAAAACTAGTGGATTCTTAATTTAGAAGTCCTTGATAATTAAGGGCTGATTGTTCAATAGGTTGATAACTTTTACCTGAAGAATAAATGAGACAGCTTGACATATTTTCCATGCAAAAGCTGTCAAACCGCCATATTTATTCCTCTGATAAAAATTATCTGACTATTGAACAATCGGCCCTAATCCAAATAATGAGTCTGATTATTTAAATGGTTAATATTTAGTTTATTTTACACAAACAATAAAAAAAATAGTAATTACATATGTTTGTATTACTCTGCCCAAAAGGTGATGGACATTATGTATAATGCCCGGTCAATTTGATTATTTGAATAATTATTATCAAATTGCACTCTCATATTGGGCATTTTTCATAATGCCCACTTTATCACTTGGTATATGTATAAAACGTGTCGTTTTGCATCCTCGTCAAATTTCAGGGTGTGATACAGAACATCAAACCGAACAACTTTCTCCATGGGACATCGTAATCGCGAAAAAATTTTCAACTGTCCTATAGAAAACTTCAATACCTACTCGACGCAAATGTATGAGACGTCTGATTATTTTTCCGCGATTTCATTGTGGTGCCATGGAAAAAGTTGTTCGGTTTGATGGTGTATACCACATCCTTAAATTTGACGAGGATGCAAAACGACACGTTGTATACGTATTGTGTACTTACCGAAAGCGCAGAATAAGACGTATAAGCGCAGGGACAGGCATGGCATCGGAAAGGCCGCTCGCCGCGATGTAAGTTCTCATGAGACTCCAGGTTACTCTTAGTTATGAACACCGCAGAACACAGCGAACAGGGAAACCTAGAGCACATTGATTTAGCTAGAGATTGAAGTCCTAAAGTTCTATGTACAGTTGAATTAAAATAAACGTCCACTGGTCCGCACCGATTCTGGTTTGCTTTGTATGAATTCATACAGCACTGCGTCCACCATCGGTACCTACCGCCCACACCGAGCGCTCGGTTCATTCCTTCACACAAAATGAAACCAAATCCGTTGCGTGCCGAGCGAGTGTTGCGGCCTGTGCGGACCAGTGGACGTTCACCTTTTGCAAAAGGTGTGGTGCGCTTCGGTAATCTTCGTGATTCCGAATTAGTGAATTATTAGAACGTCGCGCCACATTTTAACCCCCCAAAGAAAATGCAAAGCTTCTCAGTTTTGTATTGTCACGCTTTGTAGCATATATCATTGCGCGTTTGTATAAAGTTTTCTCTCTGACGGAGTACCGACTCCATTCAAAGAACCTCATTTGTCATTCAAGTTTTGAAAAGTGTTTTTGGTAAAGAGTTTTTGCTTAATCTATAATTTTCTAATCGTGGTAGCAAAATACGTAAGTACTTTCAGGGTTGTAACAGCTATGTATTATTATTTCCCATCATAGCGCTTTTCGTATTTCTGAACATAGACGATGATTCCCGAAGCGCGAAGTTTTCTTTTGATATCTGTAGATCAATCTTTTATTTCGTCCTTTTACCGTGGCCGTACCACTGAACCAATTAATGTATCAATGAAACTAAAAAGTTAAGTGGACCTAAAATTGAACCTTGCCGAACACCCGGTGATCAGTTTCTACTTATTCGTAGAAATTAATCTCTAAAGAGAATCCTTTGAATTTGGTCAAATAAAAAGTTTTAAAACCGAATTAAATACCCTAATATACATTATGGTGTAGTTTCTAAACCTATTCTAATGATCAACACAATCAAAAGCCTACAATAAGTTAAAACTTAAAGTTTTGTCTGTAAGCTAGTAGAAACTAGACTGGTGAACTTTATATGGTTATCATAGCAAGTTCGTAGTAGTATAGAGGATACGTTTAGTAACTCATTGCTCAAGTAGCCCTCAATTACATGGGAATTAAAAACAACTAGTGTACTACTCTGCCTCCCCGTGGAATACAAGCGTGATATTATGTTTGTTACTGGACTTACTTATTCCGCTTAGTAGAGAACTTGTTGAGCGTGAGGAAGGGTCGGCCGCGCCCCTTACGGCCGAGGAACACGGCGCGCGCACGCAATACTATCTCCGCATCCGGGGCGATGCAACGCTTCTCATGCTTATACAGGTTTGTAGTGCTGCAGGAGACAAGAATATATAACGGGTGTAAAAAGACGCACTTCACTTGTACTCCCCATCATTGTGATATTTTTTTTCACTGGGTCATACCTGGGAACCTACTGGTTACAGAGAAATGTTTGCTCAAAAAAAAAAAAAAAAAAAAAATAATAAAAAAAAAAATGTTTGAATTAGAGTAGTGGTGGCCCAGGGGTACAGGCCCCGACTTACAGAGTTTTAGGTCGTGGGTTCTAACCTAGACAGGCAAAAAAGGGCAGGCAAATAATTTCATCACCACTGGTCTCAAAACAGTGAAGGAAAACATTGTGAGGACACCGGAATATACTCAAACCAAAAAGCCCACTCCCTCGAAGAAAGGAGGCCTGTATCCCATCAGTGGGAATATTATAGGCTGATTATGCTGTTTGGTCAATGTTACTTACATAGTTGGATGTATAGAATGCGTGGATAGCGGCGATGTGATGGGTCTTCGGGACGCCCTGAGCGTCAACGAATGAACGGCCTGCACGAAGACGTATCGTAATCTCCACTTAACAATGCTGCATGCTGCCTGACACATGATGCTGTTGTTCTATATCCTCAATGAGTAGGTAATACGTAATACGCGCTGGTATCCGCAAGTCCACGTCAACGCTCGTATTTTGCATACCTACGGCCCTCAATGACTATAGGAACTTGCAAGAAGAAGGCATGAGCATTGATCACCAAGCTTGCTCAAGGTGGATTGGTGATTTCAGCCTTATATTTATAAATAAGTTCAGGTTAAAAAGAGCAGATTTTATTATCATTTGGAATCTATCAAGTCTCTAGTGACAAACCTCTGCACAAAATTTACTTACCTTCTAAAATCAACACCACATGCATAGCACACTAAATACCGCTGTCCATGCTTTTCCTGATAATGTCGACTGGCCGCTGGTATTGTGTCCAACAGATATCCGCAGTTTGCACACCTGGAAACAACGTTAAAGTACACTAAACATAAAAATTAGAGAAAAATTAAATTAGCAGATTAAAAAGAAAAAAAGTTTTTTGACATTTGTATTGAGAACAACTTTTTATGTTCCAGGGTGAAAACTTTTTGTTTTTTTTTATTGTTATTTTAAGCATCCTGCGGATTTGTTGTGCGAGTTCATTGACAGGAGAGAACTGTTCCTGCAGTGAGGAAGCCGTCTCTTATTAAATTAGAAGTTGTTAGTGAAGAAGGTCCCATAAGAAGCGCGCAGGTGTGCAAGGCGCCATACTGACGCTCCCGCTTCGCAGTCACTTTGGAGCAGGTGTGACTGATGGTTAACTCCTAAAATGTCGATTGCACACCATGTGTACAGATAACAATAGAATTTCTATTGTGTCTGCTAATTAGCGCGCGACGAGTTAAGAGTTATCTGACTATTGAAAAATTAGCCTTTAGTAAAGAGAACCATTATCAATCAGAGATAAAAAATTCCCAATAAAATCATACTTACTCAAACATTGTACCATTCATCATAAAGAAATCCTTTGGTGGAGGTGGAGGCTTCACTGTGCGCATAATTCTACCCAACGTATTGACAAGTAACTCTTCATCCTCCCTCAATTCCTCATACCGTTCCTTCAGTTCCGCTACAAAAGACCGCTGCTGCCACGGCTTTAGCATTGCAAAGCGGTGACTAACAGGTTGTTGAGATGGGTTGTGTTCGTCGTCCGGAAAGTATTCTTCATCACCATTGTCTTGTTCTATTTCCTCTTCTACAGGTTCTTCTTTGATATGTGGTTGGTGATTTGATACAGTCTGAAAAACAAGGTTACAAACCATTTAAAAAAATAGCAACAGGCTCATGTTTTGATTTAAATGATGCTATTGTTAGGCCGTTAAATAAACTGCAGTGCATTAAATTCTACTGTTACATCTAACGATTAAAATCTAGCAAGCAATGCTTGCTTGCTAGGTTTTTTTTAACAGTTTATTAACTTAATACAATATTTTACTTACCTCAGATGTCATTCCATCTTCAAGATAATCACACTGGTATTCGTCGTCCGAGGGTTCTAACTTTATTGTGATGTACTCTCCATGTTTCTGAGCCGTTTCAATTATATTATCCACTTCTATACAGGCTTCAGAAGGCGGAAAATCCGTTTCGGAAGGGTTCGATTTCTCGTCATCGTCAACAACAACCAAAACGATCATATCGTCTTCAGCCTCCATTGCTCAAAGATCAACCAATTTCATAAATTATAACCTGTAATGAAAACACCATTCTTACTGCTGGAACTATGCTCAAATAATTAAAAATTGCAAAATATTTTCAAATAATTTTGACAACCCCAATGAGCGCCATCAAAATTTTTTCATTTTTCAACAATGCAAAGGTCCATTATTATAAAACCTAGAAGTTGGGTTTTATTAATTTCGATGTAGTCATTGTAAAATAAAAAGGGTTTGAAAACTGACCAATTATTTAATATTTTCAATAATCTCTATCACGTTATTCTCAACAAACAAATTCCGCAGAAAATCACAAGAAATCGCTACAAAAGAAATCAACAACGTAATCCATTTTATTCCTTTGCCTGACTTTTGAGCGCAGATTAAAAAGGTATGTTACTGATTGGAGGATTGGAGGTTGTCCGGTTTTTTGCATTGGTTTTTGGCAAATCCTGACTTGATCAATTTCATAGAAAAAACTGTAAAATTACTCTATCTATTCTGGCTCTAAAAATTATTATGCAAGTACCTCAAAATACTTGTCTTGCCGTCACACTCACTGGAAAACTGGCAGACAAGAATAATTTTTCGCGCTTTTCGCTTTCCGAACCGATATTTTGTTTGACACTGACAAAATGAGTGAAATGACACGACAGTAAGTTGACACTTGAGTTGACTTACATAATAATAACAGCGTCACACAGAATACATTGGAGTACATTTTTAGTTGAGGGAAGTCAGAAATAGTTGAATTAGTTTGTGATCTCATTTTGTGATTTGAGAAAGTTTGAATCGTTGTGTCAATAATAAGATAACTTTTCGTTAATTTTCATTAGGAACATTACGTAAAAGTCTTAAAACATCAGAAAAACAAGAAACACACACGCTAAACAAATCTTTTATATTATTATTGGCGCTAAATTTTGATAATCTTGTTTTCTCTCAATTCTTATAAGAATGACTTTGATCAACATAACTAATTCATTTTCACCAGTGCTTTCTAGTAATACAAAAGTTTTGGCACTAGAAAAAACGTTATATCAAAGTCTACAAGACTTCAAAGGTAATGTTTTTTTAACTCGGAGTTTGTATTTTAGTTACCTACTCTATCCTTGAACTAATAATACCAAATAAAGGTAAAAACCTTGTGAACTTCCTTATCTCTGTCTCTCATAAATCTACAGTGCTTTAACAATACTAATTGTATTTATATTTTTTTTTTTCAGATCTTTTGTCAGACTTTGAGCAGCTTCACAGTGATTATGATAGCTTTAGGACACAATTTATTAAACAACAAGAAAGATGTGGCAGGTATGTTAAATAATTCATGTTCAGTTAAAAAAAAAATGTCAATCAAAATCAATTTCTCCAGCCAGAAAGAGTTGACTTTTAAGGTTCCATACCTCAAAAGGAAAAACGGAACCCATATAGGATCACTTCATGGTCCGTCTGTCTGCTTAGACCCTTTTTCTCAGGAATGTGTGAAGGTATTAAGTTGAAACTATTATCAATTACGTAGGTCCCTTGTAGCTCTAAAAAAATATATCGTTTCTTAGTCAATGCAATAAAAAAATACGGCCATTTATGCAACATTATATACTATTCTACTCTCCACTAGATACTCGCAAATAAATCCGTTGTTGACCTAGAACCATGATATTTGGCAAGTACCAATGTGTCACAGCACAAGTAATGGAAGCCTGAAAATTTTAATTTGTAGTTTTATAACATACTTAATTTTGTTTTCTGGATTACAATCGCATTTCTAGTTGGAGAATTGACAGTGAAATTATATTGATGTATGGGAGAACATTTTTTCAACTACATACAAAGTTAAGTTTGTTCTTGGGATAAATTCATCCAACTATGGAACCCTTCATTTTGCTACTAAAGTTAAAGAAATGAGGCATAAATCATAATATAAGTTTAATTATATCAAAGACATTTTCAAGGGAAAGTGTACATCAACAAGTGACTCCATTGTGTTCTCTTTTTTCATTGTTTGAAGGATGTCATAATTATTTCATTTATCTATGGAGGTTCCATAGCTTCCCCTTCAAAGATTTTTAATATACAAACTGTATGTTTGTGTGGTCCAACACGCTCTTGGCCAGTTTTTTTTTTCTCGTTATTATAGACAGTGGTATGACATCAATCTAATGATTTATGGTGGAACAACTACAGAAAGCCTGTTCTCTTTTACCTGCTGAAGACCTCCAAAAAACCAAATCTAATCATACTAGCCTATATCCTTACTGTATCCCACTCTAGGGCAACCCCTCTCCCTTTTCCACACGTAATGATCATGCACATCACACATGATGATTTATAGATGATTTTACTTCTGTAAGTAGGTTTGTACAAACACTTTCAGACGTCAATCATATTTTAAAAACCAGATGAGGTCAGTGTTTCCTATCTGACTTACTCTGAGAAGAAAGGCCGCAAAAAACTCAGAGGTCACAGTCTCTTAAAGTCCAGATATAATATTGGTCATATCCATAGACATATAAAATAAGGCGCACAGATTCTCTCTAACAAAAAACTGTGTCTAAAAATGTGTGCGTGTCGAGCCTGTAGGTACAGCGAGCCGGCTGACTCCGATAGACACAGGTTTTTGTTAGCGAGAATCTGTCCGTCTTTTTTATACGTTTATGGTCATATCATGTGAAGATCATGTAGATTGGTGTCTGAAATGCTATTTTGAAGAAAGTTGTGTCATCCATATAATCAGCCATTATTCCTCAAATAAGTATTCACCAAACAGGTCCACCACAGACAAGCAAACACAGAGCACCAGCAAACAATCTCATTCTTTACCACTCTGAATCCAAACGCCTTACTACCGCATTCACCGTAGTGTATGTATACTTTCAGAGAGGACAAGCTATAACTCAGTTCACTCATGTAATTAATTCTTTTAATTTGTAGCAACACTTGCAGTAGTGCTGAGGCTCTAAAAAGGATTATTGAATCAAAAGACAATATTATACAGTTAGTGGGTAAGTGATAACATCCAATTTTTCTTTAAAGGAATGGGAAGTAAAATTCTGAAATTCAGCAGTATCCGTTTAGATTGGAAGCCGCCTCAACACAGCTGGACAAAGCCTGCATGCTATAACATAAAGTAAAAATAAGTTTTATCATATTTGTCTAAATACCTGACAACTTATGTCTATTATTATAAGAATGTAATTTATGGAGTTTATTTTTTTTTTTAAGGATAATGACAGTGTCACAAACTTATCTGACCCGGTAAGGGCAGCAATGTTGGTGAACAAAATATGACAAGCCTTGTCACTTTTCATAGTGATTTCGTTAGTTGTAATTAAAACTACCAAGTCAGATAAGTTTGTGGCACTTTACATGCCTTCTCAACTTTTTATAGTCATAAAATAGTACTTAATAAAATATGAATTAAATTTATTTTATTTTATTTTATTTTTTTATTTATTTTATAAAGGTTTACGATCCTATAGTGTAGTAAGTTGCATTTGTTTTTGCTTCAGTTATACATAAATATTCTTTTTCTTTTCAGCTTCAACACTAACTAGATTAAATGAAACAAAAGACTTGAAAATATTAGATGAAGTATTCAAAATACTATTTGGAGAAACCCCAGCACCTGTGCCATTGTACCAGGATAACATGAAGTGTAAGGACATTAAAAACAAAACACCACCATTGAGCATAAAGATAGAGGCTCACTCTTCTTTAGAGGATTTGTCCTTTCGAGATGAGTCTGTATCTGAGATTGAAGGCACACCAACAACCGGACGTATTAGTCCTATAATACAGACGAAAAAACTTAAGAGCTCTTTGATAACATCAACTGATTTTAAAGATAAAAAAAAGTGTCCAGATGAGTGGTGAGTAAAAGACAAAATGTCCTGTTAAATCTTAAGTTACTGTTTGTAATGACGTGCAGAGCATGCCTGTATTTCTGAAAGGGATAATAGGAAGGGATAGGGGGGTAAATAAGAAACCCACATTTGCCAAAATCTGATATAACTCACATTTAAGGGACGAGCACAGAAATACAGACTCAGGCTGCTGAGAATTTTTCAATGGCAAATACTAATTCATTGACCAAAATATAACAGCTAACAATGATTAATCTGTTGTCAATATTGTGTCTGTTGGTTCGATTTGAAAACACTCTCCTTCTGGGGCAGTACTCGTAGTAGACTCAGAAACTTAATATTAGTACCTCTTCTCATGTCAATGGCACAACTGTGTATTAAACTTTGCTGGCCCAAAACTTCGCCACTTCCACTTCTTTGGTCGCATATTAGTACAATTCTGTGCGCGCAAGTGCTAGTCACCGCCTGAGGTATGTGAGCGGTGAGATGGGGGAGGGCGCGATTGACGAGACGCACATGCTTGACATAGCTTGACGTTTGTCTACCTCCCCGGTCTCACCGCTCACATAGGTATCTCAGGCGGTGACTAGCATTTGCGCGCACACTATACTACATGCTTCCACACATTAATTTATAATGATGATGATGATGGAATCTAACCAATTTTGGCCACAGCAACTGTATTCTATGACTTCCAGTCACGCTCTCTTGCCCTTATCCCAATTTGATTGGGGTCGGCGCAACATGTCTTTTTCTTCCATACTTCTCTATTAATCGTCATCTCAGTAGTCACCCCCTTTCTAGCCATATCATCTTTCACACAGTCCATCTAGAGTTTCTTTCCCTACTCTTATAGCCATCCACATTCATACTCAGTGCTGTCCTTCACGAGTTATAAGTCGTAGGTTCGAATCCAGTCAGGCGCTAAAGCTCCGTTTACACGGTGCAAGTTTCTGGAATGTTCAAGACCAATAATCGCATGCCATAAAGCACATTAAATTTTATTGTCATTCAAGAATTGCATGCAAGTGTTTACACGCGTGCGATTTCATGAAATGGCATACAAAATAATTGAATGCAAGTTTTGCAATAAAATCGAGGCGACTTAAATATACGTGTTGTTTAGACGGTGCCAGTTAATTGCCCTAATTTGATGGTATGCCACAGGCAACAAACTTGTACCGTGTAAATGGAGCTTTACTTTGTGTAAATTATTTCATCACCACTGCTCTCAAAACGGTCAAGGAAAACATCGTGAGGAAACCGGCATGGCCGTGACATCTACCAACCCACACTGGGCCCCGTGGTGGATTACGGCTCACGCCCTCTCACCAAGAGGAGGCCCGTGTCCCAGCAGTGGGAACATTATAGGGTTATTAATATGCTGCACTTTCATTTAAATTAAATACAATTTCTTTAATAGGTATGACGACTATCCAGAATCGAAAGCATTAAAGCTATCCTTCTCAACACCACCGAGAGGCAAGAAGAGCGGCAGGCTGCGGCAAGCGCGGTTGAACTTAGTCAAGGTGCCAGAGAGCAATATTATAGATATTACGTGTTCACCGGAGTTTAGCGGCGGATGTAGGAGTAGGGATGAAAAAGAAGGACATGTAGCAGTAAGTTATTTTTTTAGATTACACTTACAACTATCTGCATTTGTTTTCGTATCAAATAATGTTTGTTGACGAAAAGAGTGTCATCATCACTCTCCTGCCCTTATCTCAATTTATTTGGGGTCGGCGCAACATGTCTTTTTCTTCTACAGGATGAGTTTTTAAGCAGTGCGCAAATTTTCCTCGGGTGCTCTCTTCTACCCATGAATATGAACAACATTTCACTATGGGACTAACTTTAAAATCGCGAAAAAAAGATCTGCTGTTCAGTACATTTATCTACACCAAACTCGTCAAAATGTAGGGAGCAGCAGATTTTTTTTTCGCGATTTCAGGTTTGGTCTCATAGTAAAAGTTGTTCATATTCATGGGTAGAACACCCTGTGAAAATTTGTGCATTGTTTAAAAACTTATCCTAATAGTAGAGGGTGTCTCAGAAAGGTGTGGTTAAAATTGAGGGTGCGGTACAAGTCGCCGGGGTCGCGGGTAGTTCGAAAGAGATACCGTGGCCCTGGCACGGGCAACTGAAGGAACACGGGTGGGTTTTAGTCAGTAAAAGTCTGACACGCCCTCCCGCTCTGCCCGGAGCGGGAGAAGTCATTTGATGATTTCCCATCCACAAAAAAAAAAAAGGGTGCGGTACAAACAGTGGCGTGCACTCCATACATGCAAATAAGCTCTGCATACCCTGTAGTCCCATACATACATGCCCCTCGAAATGATAAATAACTTTAACGCAAGAAAAATCATGGTAATAACTATATTAATCAAACTTATTCGCTATCTCACTGTTTATAACGCGATTTACGCGCCATCTATTACTTTTATTTGAAACTAATTTCTTGAAGCGAGCGGCGACAACCGCGCAGGCAGCGCTCCCGGTGAGCATAAGCAGAACAACGCTGTGCTTATTTTTCATACAACGCAACCCGTGTAGTACACAGCAATAGTGTGACTGTGTGCGTGAAAATGTATGCGTATGTTTAAGTTCTGGAAGCACAGCTTATTTTGCAACCCGTCCAAATTAAGAAGCCGTAAAAGCACCGCTTAGTTGTTGATTACAGAGGGTTGAGTTTTTTAGTCGGATTGACCAAGATTAGTTCGTATTATTTTGTAATTGTAAAGTTTTTACAACGCTTTTATTCAACTTGCAATGTTTGTTTGTTTTTTCGCCATATTGTTTTGATTTGATTGTTTTTCTTGGCGCAAGTGATTGACTGTATATTATTATGTAATTATTTTAATCATTTGTAAAAAAATGAAAATTATACCTGTGAGACCTGTGCTGCCGAAGTGTGTTAAATAAATTAAAATCTGCCGCTTTTCGACGTTATATTTTGAGGAAAAAGTTAAATTCATTGTAAACGGAAGGTGTGAACCCGGGTTTTATTTAACTCAAAAAAAAAGGTAATGCCTCTCGTTATATTCATAGAAAAGTTTTATGATACCTAATTATTACCTAGTGGCAAACATGTTGTGTATAACACAAACACATTGTATTTTATCCCTTGCTTTTTGTTTACAAATCAAGATAAAAATAATATTTGGACCTTTATCGGATATTCAGATTAAAATATTTTAGATATTCGTTGTGGTCGCAAACAAACATCATGCGAAGCCAATGGCGCCGCGCCGTGCGGTAAGAGTCAGTGTAAGATTAGGGTTATGGTAGGTGAGGTTGGGTAAAACAAACGGTCGGGAAAAAAAAAACTTAGGTACTAGTTTCAGCTTGTTAAAGTTTTTATTTTTATTTTAGACGTGCATACCCTGTCTGAAATCTTTGTGCACGCCACTGGGTACAAACCATCAAACTGAACAACTTTCTCCATGGGACCAACATCATAATCGTTAAAAAATAATCAGCCGTCCCATACAAAACTTCAATACCTACTCGACCCAAATGTATGGGACGGCAAATATTTTTTTCGCGATTACGATGTTGGTCCCATAGAGAAAGTTGTTCAGTTTGATGGTCTGTAACCACACCTTTCTGATACACCCTGTTTTAATCGTATTAGACCAAAAAAGTAAACATAAAAAAAATAATTTAGAAGATTTCTTCACTAAAACCAGGCTTTTTCACGAGCGTTTTTGTTGCGTTACAGGCGCGTTGACGCACGTACAACGCAATAAAAAAGCTCTGCAAACACAACAGGTGCTGCTTTTTTAAGTAGAGCAATGCAGATAGCGTGCTGTCAAAAAAAAAAAATAAAAAAGAGCGTGTTTATAAGCCCTTAATAATAGGTCTTTACCTATGAAATTGCCGTTTTGTATGAAAAAATTTAAACGAATTTTTTTCATGCATTTTTTATTTGTATTAATCGAAGTAATCACCCATGCAATCAATGCATCTTTGCCAACGCAGTGGCAGTTTATTGATGCTCTTCTTGAAGAAATCAGCTGGACGGGAGGCAACAAATTCTTCAAAGGCATTTTGTACTGCCTCTCGGGTATTGAATTTTTTTCCCGCCAAGAAGTTATCCAAATTCTGGAAAAAGTAGTAGTCTGTAGGCGCAAGGTCTGGTGAGTAGGGCGGATGACGGAGAGCTTCCAACCCCAGTTCTTGCAACTTGGAGACCGTCTGCTGTGCAGTATGAGGTCGCGCGTTGTCGTGCAGGAGCAGCGGAGACGAGCGATTGACCAATGCTGGTTGGAGATGTGCCAGCTTCTCCATCATTGTGTTCAGTTCTTCACAGTACACATTTGAAGTAATGCTCACCCCGTTTGGTAAGAAGCTGTGATGAATCATACCGGCGCTAGACCACCAAACAGTGACCATCACTTTTCTAGGGGTAAGTTTTCGTTTAGGGCATTGTTTAGGTGCTGAACCAGGATCCAACCAACTTGCTGAGCGCTTGCGGTTATCAAACAATCCATTTTTCATCGCAGGTAACAATGCGGTTCAAAATTCCTTCATTTGTGTGTCTGTTGAGCAGTGCAAGGCACGTGTCGACGCGTACTTCGCGCTGGCGATCATTGAGTTCGTGGGGCACCCATTTGTCAAGCTTTTTTACCTTGCCAATTTGACGCAAATGGACCAATATTGTTTTGACGCTAACGTCGAAAGCTGCTGCTAATTCAGCCGTAGATTGTGTATCATCAGCTTCCACAATCGCCTTTAATTCGTCATTGTCGACCAAAGTCTTCGGACGACCACGAGGTTCATTTTTCAGGTCGAAATTTCCAGAACGGAAGCGAGCAAACCAATAACAAGTGGTGCGTTGGTTTGTAGTGTTAGCTCCGTAAACGTCGTTGATGTTGCGTGCCGCTTGTGCCGCGTTGCTACCACGACGGTACTCATATTCCATAATTACTCGAATTTTTAACGTATCCATGATGTCGAAAAAGATTGAAATGCGATGAAAATGTAACACTAATCAATAAACAAATGACTACTTTTGGAAAAAAAAAACCATGTTTTTAAAATAAAATTAATTTGAAATTAGAATTCTTAGCCAAACAAAAATTATTTTGATTTGAAATGGCCAGTACTGCAGAACGGCAATTTCATAGGTAAAGACCTAATATTACTTGAGTTTTTTATTTTATGTTACAGCCTCCAATAAAGAAAGAATCAATAGAAAATGACGACACCATTTTGCCTTCACCTACAAGTGGACCAAATCATTTTAAGTAAGTGAATGCCATCTTGTTTATTTAACTCTTAAAATGTCGATTGCACACCATGTGTACAGATAACAATAGAATTTCAATTGTGTCTGCTAATTAGCGCGCGACGGGTTAATACTGTTGTCACATAATACAGTTAACAAAATAAATGAGTTTCCAACGTAGAAGTTAAACTCTTTTTAGGCAAAATTCATTATCATTGCACTTATAACTTTATAACCGAACAACACCTAATCCTAATTTTATACTCTATTGTTACCAATGTTATCATTTTTATTCAATCATTTTTATTTTTTTTTATTCTATTTTCATTTATCTTAATCCCATCTCTGACTAGCCGATGTTAATAATTTTTATGAATTTACTTTATTAATTTATCAATTTCTACAATTTTTATTTTTATTTAATTCTTATCAATTTTACCAATGTTATAATGTCAAAAAATATACAATTTTACTTTTAGGTATTTTATAATTTTTAATCAGAATTTAATTAATTTTAATGTACTTTAAATGGTTTATGTTTACTTTGGTCATGCAAAATATACCCTATGATTATCGGAATAAAGTTAATTTTGTATTAACGAAATAACTCGAATATTTGCGCAAATATGCCAAGTGTAGGGTGAGAAACAATGACAAAGGGCGCACGCATAACATAGAAGGAAGTCGTAGTTTTACTAGTTAGTTGCCTGGTTGCTTTTTTTGTTATCTAAAAACAAAAAAAAACTTTTTTACAAAAAAATACTACCGACTTCCAAAAACAACACTACAAAGTGAAAAATAACTTTAATTTCGGAAGTCGGTGTCTAGTTAAATGTATTTTCGTTTTTTGCCACCTACTTCCGAAATTAAAGTTATTTTTCACTTTGTAGTGTTGTTTTTGGAAGTCGGATGTATTTTTTTTTGTAAAAAAGTTTTTATTTTTCACTTTTTAGTTGTGTACCTACCCCACACAAATTCTAATACCACTACCTGCAAAACAAACTAGAACATCATCCATATAAAAGTGGGGAAAAAATACGTATTATTGAAGCTAACTCAAAAACTACCAAAGCAAAGTTAATCAATTTTATATGGGACCAACTGTGATGTATACCCTTCCGAATAAAACAAAAAAAATCCAAATCGGTCTAGCCATCTTCGAGTAATCGGGGAACATACATAAAAAAAAAAAAAAAAGGTTCCGACGAATTGAGAACCTCCTCCTTTTTGAAGTCGGTTAAAAAAGGGAAGTGCAGGTCGTGGTTTCAAACCCAGACAGGCGCTTTACTTAGTGTAAATACTTCATCACCACTGCTTTCAAACCGGTGAAGGAAAGTATCGTGAAGAAACTAGTCCTAGAACCAAAAATTCGAAGACATGTGACATCTACCAACCCGCACTAGCCCCACGTGGTAGATTACAGCCCACTCCCTCTCGAAGAGAAGAAGCCTATGTCCCGGCAGTCCGAACATAGGCTGATTTTTATCATCTAATGTTATTTTTTTTTTCACAGCTTTAAATCTAAGGAAAGTCCAATGAAATTCAAGAAACCTGCGTTAAGTTTGAAAACTAAACCTGAGAAGAAAACTCCTAAGAAGATTGATCAGAACACAAATCAAACAGTTATAAAACAGGAACAGAACTCGGAAAATATATTGATGCCAGATGTCAAGATGAACCATAGCGTCACTTTCACTCAAGATTATTCTATTAACTTATTGCATCCCAAAAGGTAATAGAATTCAAGGTTTTTGTTGCTGAAAAACCACCAGAAAATATTAGCACAAGTATCCAATAGTTTGATTCTACATTATCTATTGATACAAGTCCTTGAAGAGAGAGGAGGAGCTCGTGGCTAAGTAATAACAGCCGCACGGGTCGATCCATCAGGTTAAGCTACGCTTGCCGGGGTTGTCCGTGGATGGGTGACCATCTTTACATATCGAGACTCCTCCGTGCCTCGGAAAGCACGTTAAGCCGTTAGTCCCGGCTGTCATTCGTGGATCTTTGACAGTCGTTACGGGTCGTCAGAAGCCCGAAAGTCTGACAACCAGTCTTACCAAGAGGTATCGTATTACCCAGTTAATGGGTTGTGGAGGTCAGATAGGCAGTCGCTCCATGTAAAATATTGGTATTCAGCTGCATCCGGTTAGACTGGAAGCCGACCCCGACATAGTTGGGAAAAGGCTAGGCAGATTGATTGACAAGTCCTTGATAAAGCCTGTCGTACTTTATGGATCGAAAGTGAAGAAGACGGATGAAAAAAGATTACATGCAGCGGAGATGAGAATGTTGAGATGGATGTGTGGAGTGATGAGAATGGATAAAGTGAGAATTGAGTATATAAGAGGAAGTTTGAAAGTGGCGCCAGTGACAAGGAAATCGTTTGTCTTGGTATGGGCATGTAATGAGGAGAGACGAAACGCATGTGACTAAAAGAGTGATGAATATATATGTTGATGGATGGAGAGGCAGAGGAAGGCCGAAGAAAAGATGGATGGAATGTGTGAGGAATGATATGAAAGAGAAGGGAGTGAATGATAGCGTGACGACAGGGGACAATGGAAGAAGAAAAGGGGTTGCGCCAACCCCACGTAACATGGGATAAGGGCAGAAAGATGATGATGATCCAATAGTTTTGATCCTAAATTAATAAAAATTAGTCCCAGTTCATTCAAAAGTTGTGAAATTCTTTTTTTCATGAATTCTAGTTCTCACTGCCATGAACAGTATTTTTATCTCACGAAGCGACACGCGCTTTACTTGTGTTTACCAAGTGTACAAACACGCTGTGAATGTGTGTGTAAGCGCAGGAGCTCTCGGTACAGTCCGCGAGGCCTAAGCTGAGCTTTGCAGTTGTGTGAGTGCACGTAGATAGTGTAGGTGTGATGTCCGGCCTAGAGCTCGACGCGTCCTTTGCTTGGTTTAAAACCGGTTTATACTGCTTTTTGGCAATCGGCCTGAGGCGCGGTGCGTACCTCGCGCGACGCAATTCCGCTTCTTTCATTTTCGTGATCACACACAAGTTCAAAGCTCAGCTTAGGCCTCGCGGACTGTACTGTGAGGGCTCGAACCTCAGAGTAGGAGATTTACTGAACTATTAAATAATACGAGAGTAATACTGTATTTTAAGCTTCAGATCAATTATAAATCACACTCCTTAACTAAATTGGTTCTACGCGGAGCCCTCACCAGAAACTATCTGTCATCCTATGAAGAAAACGAGAATCGTTTTCTTGATAGAAGACATTCCATATTTGAATGAATGTCAGCCAGTTTAATATTGTCAAGGCTTGATCAAAGCATCAATCCCCTACAGTACCGTCCTAGACAGTGGCGAAGTCAGAAGTGTGTGTGTTATGTGCTGACGCTACTCGTCATCACGCACACATTCACAGCTCATTTGTGCACTTGGTAAACACAAGTAAAGTGCGTGTCGCTTCGTGTGATAAAAATACTATACACAAAACCAAGGGAAAAATCATAAAGAAAAGTTGGTTTTTATTAGCCTGATCAGTGTGACCACCATTGGGGCTATGGCATTGGTGCCAACAGGAACTAAAGATTTTTGGAACAAAGTTCTTTAACGCGGCTTGTGGTAGGAGAAAACTGGTAGAAATTGTGACGTAATTAAAAAGCGTTAGGCCGTCAGTTCAAAAGTTTTTGTTTTTTTAATACACAGCCATCTAGTATAGTTTTTAGCAAGCTAAAACTGAAGCTTGAGACCTACTAGATGGCTCTGTATTAATAAAGGCCTCCTACAAGTTGGACCGTTGACCTTGTGAAGGTCGCAGGAATCCGCTGGATGCGGGAAGCAAGAACCGATCGAAGTGGCGGTGCTTGGGGGATGCCTATGTCCAGCAGTGGACATATTTCGGCTGAAATGATGATGATACAGCGAAAGGAACTTTTTCCAACCGGGTTTCTCACGACACCTCCTGACTTTTTTTTTCTACATTTCCCCGCTACATTTTACCTCTTAATTTTGTCTACTGTACAATATTGTTACAGAGTACCAAAGAACTTCTTAAAATATTCGCCCATGAAAGCAGAACGTTTGAACGACGAGACGTACTGTGAAACACAGTCTAGCATGTCTCTCTTACATCAGGTTGATCAGCTGGAGAACATTCACAGAGTTGATAATGAATGCAGGTGAGCTTTGCTTCTTCACGATTGTTGTATTCGAAGGGGTAGCAGAACTGTGTAATATGCCTTTATGTTATGTTCTATTTATATTATCTGTGGTTCTTCTGGTATAAAACTATGCAAGGTAGCTGGCCTGACATTGTGACATTGACCAATCAGAAGTTACATTACACAATACACACTCTCGCACATCCTACACACACACGCCCATCCACCCGCTCACTCTCTTTCACTTGTAGCTAAATATCAATAAATAATCATTTTTTTGTATTTTTGCATGCTCTCATTCTTAAACTATATTATTAGAAGGCGCTGATTCCTGACACACAGGTTTGTCCTAGACAAACCTGTGTTTTTTTTAATGGCATCTTGCTGGTCAATCTAGGAGGTTGTCGGCTGTTTCGGTGACTCAATAAGTTAAGGCCTCCAGGTTGGGCGTAAAACTTAAAATCTAAGCGACCACTCGCTAAGTGCACCTCCTGTGGGGTACGGACCTCGGCTTAGGGCGTCGCTGGGAGGAGTACAGCAAGTGACAGGCTGGATCTGATTAATAATATTATTTAGGGACGAATTTAAAGCTACAGGCTCAGCGGCGCGGACTGGCTCGAGCAAGGGTCGGGGCGGGTGATAATTAAATTTCATACTGTTCATTATTATTTGCTTGCTTTGTTCGATGCCCCCATCTCCTTCTACTACTACAAATGTTTACATAATTAAAATGTCGGGTACTTACACAATTTTACTCCGCGCATAACTCTTTATTGCAACAGCAATTAATCTCGTCTGCTCGACGCCCGTATGTCACTGCAGGGATCCAGCAGAATATCAGCGTCAGGTATATTGTCTGACACATGCTGAGCTGGACTCCCATTTGGTGCAACCTTGAGACGCACACCGCACTGTGTAAATTCGATGTCAATTTGTTTTAAAGTACTTACGTCATAGTCTCAATTTTTTTTTTCTTTTTATTTTTTTGTATATGTACGTTTTTCTTTTCTTTTTTTGTTTTCATTATTGGCATCTTGTTTTTATATTCATTTAATTAATTGTACTTTTGTGTGTTGTGCTATATCTTTTGCACCAAATAAATGTTTTATCTATCTATCTATCTATCTATCTCCTTCACCGTATTTTAAAGACTAATATTTTGAAACATATTTCAGCCCATCCAAGAGGCCCCTAACTGAGAACATTAATGTAACGAATATGCAAGATGATGAGGAGATTCAGCCCAGCATATCGGTACTACACCGCGAATCTATAGCTAACAAAAAGGCTGTGGACAACGTTAAAAGGTTAATTTAAAATTTAATTTTATAACCCTTGATTTTAAAGCAAATTAATTTAATTAATCCATGTGTGATTTTAAGGACGCTGTTACAAATGGGTAGTCAAATCATTACTTTTTTACACAAAAGTATGTTTATTAAATAAAATGCTTTGCATTTTTAAAATGTTTTTTGGCCAAACTGTTGATAGATGTGCATGGTACGATTCTGAACTATAAACATAATTTTAGATAGGTACAGTTTCTCAATAAATGTACCGGAGTGAACATTTTTACTTCGGTACACTTATTGAGAAAATGTTCTCACCCTAGCTGATTCCGTGAAAGTATTAGTATATAGGGTAACTGCTGTAGTAATTCGCCTCGCTTTAGTAACTGGCCACTCATAAAACCGGCCAAGTGCGAGTCGGACCCGCGCACGAAAGGTTCCGTTTCCATTATCTATAAAAACGGCAAAAAAATCACGTTTGTTGTATGGGAGCCCACTTAAATATTTATTTTATTCTTTTTTTTTAGTATTTGTTGTTATAGCGGCAACAGAAATACATAATCTGTGAAAATTTTAGCGGTCTAACTATCACGGTTCATGAG
Organism: Cosmia pyralina; assembly: GCA_946251885.1. Classification (NCBI taxonomy): domain Eukaryota; kingdom Metazoa; phylum Arthropoda; class Insecta; order Lepidoptera; family Noctuidae; genus Cosmia; species Cosmia pyralina. Next base: position 21,755,072 of record OX276354.1, read on the forward strand.
ATACAGCCTGGTGACAGACGGACGGACAGCGGAGTTTTAGTAATATGGTCACGTTTTACCCTTTGGGTGCGGAACCCTAAAAAAGAGGTAGAAACAAGAAGAAGAAGCAAGCTCATGAATGAAAATGTTAAAAAATATATTTTCAATACACTTCCTCGAAAACTGGTTCATATCGCACTACGATTAGGTTCACAATGCAATGTATTTCACACGCGTGTGATTTTTCATTTTTCAACACGTGTGCGGGAATAAAAATTGCCACAGATAACGTATACCTATACTTAGTCCAAATTGGTTCAATGCCTCTATTCACACCGTCTCGCGCCAGTTTCATTTTAACACCTGCCGGTGCCAAGTGCCAGAATGAAACTGGCGCGAGACGGTCCTCTCTATTCGGAGGTGAATGTTTTTTTTCTTATCTTGGCACAGAGATATGCGTCTTTACGGCGTTAAGATTTTTTGAATATTTAAATAATGTTTATAAATAGAATATCATCAAAAACCATGATTATTACAATAAAAAAAAAACGTTTATGAATAAATTAACATTCTGTGGAAAATGTTGTGGGTAGTATATTTGTAAAGTTCTAATTTTAAGACAACACTGTTTATGATTAGTATACTACTGTTTGTTTTCCCAAATGAAATAAATAAATAAATAAATATTTAGGTATTTGTGTTCTAAACTCAAAAATATTTTAATTTTCTATTTTTCATATTAGGCTGTTTATCGGCTTTATACCATTGCTTGTCCTTCAACCTGGCAAAAGCAAAGCTCGGAAAGAAAAAGATAATTTAAATCATAGTTTCCTAATAATTCATGACAAAAATATTTTTCGTTATTTTATTTTATTTCTTCAAAAGCGTATTGAAAAAGGGAGCAGTGGTGGCCCAGTGGTAACGGTCGCGACTTACGAGTTGTAGGTCGTAGGTTCGAACCCAGGCAGGCGCTTTACTTTGTGTAAATTATTTCATCACCACTGCTCTCAAAACGGTGAAGGAAAACATCGTGAGGAAACCGGCATTTCCTAGAATCAAAAATTCGAAGACTTGTGACATCTGCCAACCCGCACTGGGCCCGCGCGGTGGATTACGGCCCACTCCCTCTCACACAGAGGAGGCCTGTGTCCCAGCAGTGGGAACGTTATAGGCTGATTATGTTGTATTGAAAAACGTCATTTGGTACTACACGTGGACATTTGTTATTGCAGTTCTCGGCTCAAAAACAACCTCGCCTACGGCTCGGGTGTTAATTCCGCCTCGAATGCAATAACAAACATTCTCCACTTGTATCAAAATGTACTATAATTGTCCTTTTCATTCATGGGCTTGCTTGCATTACCTTGTTTCTACCTCTTTTTTATGAGTTATAAAGCGTGGCCAATTACTACAGCAGTTACGTCAAAGTCAAACAGTAAAATAATGTTAATTCATTACGTTTCTCATTCTATATTTTTGTTTGATATTGAAATACAGCGCCGGAAAGAGAACCTTATCAATGTAATAAAGCTTTATTACCATTAGATAATGTAATTACATTCACAGATAAACAAAAATACAATCATGCTTGAACTTATAGCAAAATTTAATTAATGGTTTTTTTTTACAGAACAATCCCAGAATTAGCTGAAATTGAATATGATGAACCGTCAAGAAGAACAAGAGCTGAGAAACGTCTGCTACCCGGTTGGAGCTGTCAGGAATGCAAAGAAGTAAGTAAATTAGAGTGCTTATTGTTACAGTTTCCGCCACCGCCCGGCACGGTGAGACTGCCCGGCGCAAAGCAGCGTGGTTATCATGAAAAATATCAAATATCGACCTTGCTATAATTTGAAAATAAGTACCGTTATTGCGGGTTACTTGACTATAGGACAAGCGAGCACTACTGCTTCGCAGAAGAAGGTGACGGCCTCCCATGCACTCTCGCTCCATACCCTGGCTTGGACTAGGTTTGGACGCGAGAGATCGCCGCCGCCGATCGCCTCCGCGAAAACACGGCGGTGCTCCGCCCAAGCCGGGCAGAACTCCACTGTATGCTCCACCGTGACCGGGCGATCCACACAATGGTGACACCCGGGCGTTTCCTCCCGCCTTACCCGGAACAGGAACCTCCCGAAACAACCGAGTCCGGTGAGAACCTACGTCAGGCGGAAGGTGAGGACGCCGTGGCGCCTCTCCAACTACTCCTCAGAGGGGACTTGTCGCCGCAATTGTGGCGTGCCCAATTTTAAAAACTATCTGTGTGCCAAATTTCATCCAAATCCGTTCCGCACTAATCCGGAACATACGAGGGGGGATCAAAAAGTAGTGAGAATGAGATAGATTATAATGACTATTGATAACTTAATAATTTATTTTTCTACATAGTCTCCGAGTCTCTCTACACACCGAGTCCAGCGCTTTTCCAAGACTTCAATCCCTTTCAAAAAAAAAGTTTTGTCTTGGTCCTGCAAAAAGCTCTCCACGGCATCCATCACCTCGTTATCGTCTTCGTACCTGTTTCCCCTTAAGTATTCTTTCAATTTGGGGAACAGATAAAAATCGCTAGGCGCCAGATCTGGTGAATAAGGGTCAACCAGTTCGAAGCCAGCTTGCTGAATGGCAGCCATCGCAACTGCCGACCTGTGCGCGGGTGCGTTGTCGTGATGAAACAGCACGCCCCTTCGAAGTTTCCCTCTCCTTTTCTCTTTGATGGCATTCCTCAACTTAGGAATTAAAGCTGCATAATATTGGCCTGTAGTAGTGGTTCCACGCTCCAGGTAATCAATCAACAATATCCCTTCTGAGTCCCAAAATATTGAGGCCATAACCTTGCCAGCCGATGCCACGGCACGAAACTTCTTCGGGGTCGGTGATGATGGCCGTTTCCATTGCGAAGATTGCTGTTTTGTCTCGGGATCAAAACCCATGTTTCGTCCATTGTTACGAAACGAGACAAAAAGTTTTCAGAATTTTCTTGAAACTTGTCCAACAATATCTTCGAAATGTTAAGTCGATTTTGTTTCTGACTGTCGGTTAACATTCTCGGCACCCATCTTGCGGAGACTTTTCTCATATTCAAAGATTGTTTCAATATGGATTGAATACTTCCATATGAAATGCCCGTTTCTTGAATTAAGTATCGGATGGTAACTCTTCGATCGCTCAATACAATTTTCTCGACTTTCGCAACATTTTCTTGGGTGACTGAGGTCGATGGATGGCCGCAACGATGTCTTCCGTGCTCGTTCTCCCTACTCGAAATTGAGAAGCCCACCTTGCGACAGTGGAATAAGGCGGAGCAGACTCTTCTAATGTTGCCTCCAAATCGTGATGAATCTCTTGCGCCGTTAACTTTTTTAAACAGAGGTATTTAATAACGGCTCACACTTCGTTTTTCTCCATTTTCGAGAACACGTTCCGACACGAAGCAAACAAATGACTACATTCAGAAAAAAACAAAAGAGAATCGAAGATTTTTTTCTTTATTAATATTACAAATACGTATCTGAGCTATGCCTGCCAGTATTTATTTTTTTTCTTACCAAGGAGTATGTCGTTCTCACTACTTTTTGATCCCCCCTCGTACATCGAGACAAACAGACAAAAATTTTAACCAAGTTGCTGGTGGATAATCCTAGTATAATATAGATGTCCTAGTGGACATAGCAGTCCACTGTTTGCCATAGACCTCTCCAATGTCGACAACATAACATCATGCCTTTTCCCCCAGAAAGGATAGGCAGAAGAGTACCTACACCCACATTTCGCCTATGTTTAACCCCGCTATTACACCAAGGTATAAAACATGTATTGTGTCTACTGTCTTCCGTTATCGTTTACACCAGGGGCTGTACTAAAAAAAAGATCATGGATCCATCATGGTTCCGTTGTGAAAAAAGGATGGCGCTATATGTCATATATAGCTCCGTCTCTATATCACACTGGAACCAAGATGGATTCATGATCTTTTTTCACGTCGTAGTACTGCCCCAGAGCGCGCTTGCACGCGGTATAGTTTTTGTAGGTCCAAAAGGTCAGCAATTTTTTTGTATGATATGCGTTTTGTATGACGTGTGGGTTGATACCCTGGAATAGAAAAAATAAGTGGAAGTGCCCACGACGCTGCTATCCGGCGCGTGTCACAATTATGCGGAAAACTATGTAAAATAATAACAACCTTCGTAAGTTGTAATAAGTCTTAATTTTGTATTTTGTAAGTCTTAATATCTAAGTAGCACGATAAGCCGTTGGTCCCGGCTGTCATTCGTGGATCTTTGACAGTCGTGTCGTTACGGGTCCTCAGAAGCCCGAAAGTCGTCAGACTAGTCTTAACAGGGGCGGGGGGGGGGGGGGGGGGTGTATTACCCATTTAACGGGTTGTAGAGGTCAGATAGGCAGTCGCCCCATGTAAGATACTGGTACCTATTCAGCTGCATACGGTTAGACTGGAAGCCGACCCCAACATAGATCTAAACGCTTTTCGTCAAAGTAGAATTTTTTTTTTTTAGGGTTCCGTGCGTCAAAATAATAAAACGGAACCCTTATAGGATCACTCGTGTGTCTGTCTGTCCGTCTGTCACAGCCAATTTGCTCCGAATCTAATGGACCGATTAAGTTGAAATTTGGTACACATATGAATTTCTGTGACCCAAACACGGACGGGTAAAGTAAATAAATTCATTTTGAATATAGAGGTCACTTTTGGGGGGCAAATAAGAAAATTAAAAAAAAAAAGTTTTGCAAACTACACCATGTGGCATGTCAAATGAAAGGGGTTACTATGAGGGTTTCAAATATATTTTTTTTATAATTTTAAAATAAATTGTTTTAAAGTTATTTAAGAAAATAGACGAAAATTGACCATTCCCCCCCTTATCTCCGAAACTACTGAGCCTAAAATTTTGAAAAAAATACAGAAAATAGATCTTTACCCGTAGATTACAGGAAAACCTATAAGAAGTCTGTGGTCTTAAAATAACATGGTAAATCTATTGTGAGTACAAACTTACATTTACAGTTGGAATGTATGGGAGAACATGTTTTTCAACTACAATGATAAGTTTGTTCTTAAGATAAATTCATTCCAACTACGGAACCCTTCATTGTGCGTGGTCCGACACGCACTTGGCCGGTTTTTTTTTATTAGCTACATTGTGTCCCACTGCTGGGCAAAGGCCTCCCCTTGCTCCTTCCAAACCTCCCTGTCTTGTGCGATCTCTGGCCATGTTGGCCCTGCAAACCTTATCAGATCGTCACACCACCTTCGGCCGTGGCGTGCCTCGACGGCGATGTCCTCCCTCACGCGTCCAGTGGGTGACGATCTTTGCCCATCTCTCCGGGTGCATTCGCGCGACGTGTCCGGCCCACTCCCACTTCAGCCTGGCTGTTTTTTCTCCAATATCTGATACTTGAGTTATGGAGCGCAGGATGGTGTTACTAACTCGGTCTGTACGCTTGACGCCCATCATGCTGCGCTCCATTGCCCGTTGGCAAATCTTGAGTTTGGACTTTTGTTGTTCAGTAAGTGACCAACTTTGTGCACCATAGGTTAGAACGGGCAGGATGCACATGTCGATGAGTTTCCTTTTAAGTGTTATAGGAAGATTACCTTTCATGTGTTCTTTAAGGGCCCAGTAGGTCTTCCAAGCATTTTGGACTCGTCTTTCGACTTCTTGGTCTTGTCTATTGTTGAAACACACTATCCGGCCCAAGTATGTGTACTCATCGACATATTGCAACACATCCACTTCGACCCTACGTTTTATGCGGTTGGTCATGACCTGTGTTTTGGATCTAAATTGTTATTATCGAATTTGTTATTCATACAAAATTAAAACTTATTACAACTGACGAAAGTTGTTATTACTTTACATATTTTTCCGCATAATTGTGACAGGCGCCGGATTGATGCGTGGGTCTTGTTTTTCTATTCCGTGGTTGATACATTACATATTTGATATCTACTGTTTCATTTAGCTCCTAAAAAATCGGCCTTTGATTGTATCCCGTTTTGCGAACGATCTAAAACAAGGTGTAGATCGAAGTTGACAAGTTTTGTATCTAACTGTGTACAAAACTTGTCAAAAATGTGAACAAATTAGTTATTGTTTGTTATTATTTGTCTGAAACAACGTCAATAAGTACATGTTTTATTCACGACATGTTTTTGACCACCCAAAGGGCAATGGAGAGGGCTATGCTTGGAGTTTCCCTACGTGATCGAATCAGAAATGAAGAGATCCGCAGGAGAACTAAGGTACAATATTATACGCGCCACGAAAGATGAGACTTGACACCACGTGGTTTGACTTGCGCAGTATACGATTTTACATCTCTTTAGCGGCATGAGGTCTGAGCCACGGGAAGGGACAGGGCGTCACCGGGGCGGTGGAAAAAGCGCGGGAGGCGCGGTCAAGTCTCATCTTTCGTGGCGCGTATTATAACCAGCATGACATAGCCCGATGAATTGCCAAATTTAAGTGGCAGTGGGCAAGGCACGTTGCTCGCAAAACAGATACCGTTGGGCCGAAAGACAAAGCGTTGGAAGGTCTCCCACAAGGTAGACCGGTGACCTTGCAATGTGTTGCATTGCGGCGCGGCTCGCCCCAGTTTGCTTTAACCTTAAGCACCCTATAATACGCACACAAATTATTTTTCCCAGTTCTTTGGCGAGCTCTACAAAAACGATCCAGAGATGTTAGCGAAGAAAATAAACGAGTGTTCTCACCACCGAGGCGTAACTAACCCGACAGACAAGACGAAGCCCACGCCTGCGTTCTGGAACCCTCGGTGGAATGTTCCAGAAAATACTGAAGAGTTTAATAGAAAGAATAATGTAGCTTGACATTTGTGGGTCATTTTGAGTTCGTTATTTTTTTTATTTTAATTTGGAGATTTGGTGTTAGTTCTAATGATAAATGGTACTGTATAGTTCTGCCCTATTTAATCTATAATTCACAATGCAACGTAATAGGGATGTTATCAAAAAAAAAAAATTGTACCGTCATTTAGTTCATAAAAAAATATTATAATACTAATATTGGTCACGTTATTTTATTTTTTTACGTACTTAGCATGACGTCACTCCTTGCCAGATTTTATACGTAGTTTGTTATAGTTGTGACGTCCTGTATCCCTCAGTCCCCAAAATAAATGAGTTTTATATACTTAAGTATTTTTTTATTATTATTTCAAAAAATACGTGTCTAATATTTTTTTATTATCTGATTAACGACCTACATAGAATTTCTTTTTTTTTACTCAGGAAACATCCCTATTGTAATATTTTCATGACGGGCGCTGTTTAATAAAGTAAAAACTATGGAAAACAAACTTACAAAATAGACTCAAAAAGTCGTTTGCTTTATTCCGATGTTACATAGCTATAAAAGAGGCATTTGCGCCTTTTTGCTATGTTAAAAACAGTAGGCCGCGTTGTTGTTATGTTGACGCAAGAATAGGACGACGTTTGAGTTGCACTTCACGTAAGTGCGTATGCGCATTCTAAAATAAAATACAAATCAACTGAAGTATATTTGACAGAGCAGAAAACAACCAATTTGAAAAAAGTTTAATTTTCATTGTTTTGACTTTAAAAGATCAAAATACTCAGTTCCTTTTTTAAATCTGAGGACAGTTAATAAAAAAGAACTATTTGATTTAGTTCGCTACTTTTCAATAAAATCACTTAGAATAAAAACAAGTACTGACGTGGGAACATTATCGTATTAGTATAAAACAAGATAAATATCACCTGCTCGCCGACCGACCGTGCCTAGTGATGACGTCATGTAACGGTACATATCATAACAACTGTAGTACCTACTGCGTCGCAGCTATATCGGAAAAAAAGATATTCTTAAAACAATATTTCATTCTAAATTGTATCTATTAGTTACTTATCAGCATACCTGTATACCACGAAAGTATAGGCAGAGATGTAAAGCCCTTTTTTAACCGACTTCAAAGATGGCTGGACCGATTTGGATTATTATTTTTTTTTTGTTTGAAAGGGTATACTTCCCAGGTGGTCCCATGATTATCAAGTCAGGATCTGATGATGGGATCCTGGAGAAATAGAGAGAACTCTTCCAATTTTATAGGCACACTTGAAGCGATTTGGATAGTTTTTGGAAGAGTACTTTCTTGGAGTGGTCCCATTTCAATTTGGTGAAGATCTGATGAAGAACTTCTGAGATAGGCAACGGAACTCCTCAATAAATGATAGCAAATGCTGAAATCTCATGTCTGTTTGTTGTTCACACCAGTTCATAACATAACATCACGCCAGTACGCTGTGAAGGGGTAAGCACATGTGAACCACTAAAAAGTGAAAAATAAAAACTTTTTTACAAAAAAATACAACCAACTTCCAAAAACAACACTACATAGTGAAAAATAACTTTAATTTCGGAAGTCGGTGGCAAAAACGAAAATACATTTAATCAGACACCGACTTCCGAAATTAAAGTTATTTTTCACTTTGTAGTGTTGTTTTTGGAAGTTGGTTGTATTTTTTTGTAAAAAAGTTTTTTCGGCAACTTTTTCAAATCCCATGTAAAAGGGGAAAGTTAGTTGATATTGTATTGTCTTATTTTACAAGTATCTAATAAATACAATTTATGATTGTAAAGGAATTAAGTTACTTACACCTTACATCTGTGATGGTACCATAAAACAGGGTGAATAGGGATGCTGGGGTGATGAAAATTTATTTAAACAATTAAATATAGTTTGTTGCCAACAAGGACACATAATCGTTAATTATAATACAGTAAACACATTATGAGTCCGTTTTGGCATCAAAATTATTTAAATGTTAAAATTAATTCCAAAGTTTCATCCCAATTCACCCCGTTACATGGTAAGTACATTAAAAAAAGAACCAAATAAGTAGTTTATAATAAGCAATCTGGATTAAACCTCATTAGTTTTAATTTAAATTTAGATTTGAATTGTAAATAGGGAAGTATGAACAATTAATGTGGGTTATTTAAAACTGTGTATGTAGACATTGAAATTAGATTTGCAAAAACAGTCCAGTTTTTAAGAAATAAATAATTGATGTAATATCATTTTGTTTGATTTTCTCCAATTAGGAACAAACAAGGAGTTGCAACTACATACATACCAAATGTTGTACCAGAACTATTATTACTTTACAGTACTATAATAGGTATTGTTTTGAATGAACAGCTGTTGTGTTCACCATAGACGGGGTGCTCAACATGCTAGTTGCAGTAGTTGCCCTTCTACTGTTATTGTTCAATGTGAACCACTGCTTTGTTTGGACAATGAGGTTGCCACTTGTACAGTCAACAAAAGAGATATCTAGGCAGGGCACACCAACACATTTGTTTGTGAATTGCTTCATGTTCAATTTTATATAATTATATTACTTTGTTTTTGCAATACTACATTGTAACACACCAACACAAAATCGTATATTTTCACAAAATTGAACATGAAGCAATTCACACAGAAATATGTTCCAAAGGGGGGATTCTTTCCTCTGAAGTGACAATTGTCTTGCCTTGCCTGGCAACAAGACAAGATTTATCACCAAGTATGCAGTGGTGGTCCAGTGGTAACGGCCGCGACATACCAGGTTCGAACCCAGCCAGGTGCTTTATTTTATGTAAATTATTTCATCACCACTGCTCTTAAAACGGTGAAGGAAAACATCATGAGGAAACCGACATACCCTGGAACCATAAATTCGAAGACATGCAAGACATCTACCAACCTGCACTGGGCCCATGTGTTGGATTACGGCCTGCTCCCTCTCACCAAGGGGTGGCCTGTGTCCCAGCAGTGGGAACATTTTTGGCTGATTATGGTGTACTTATGCAACACTAGTCACTCAGCTGAGTAAGTGTTACCAGATCTCAGGATCCCCAAGTGCAATAAAGAAAATCTTGTATTAGTTATACACACATTTGTTTATATTGAAACTATTCACATTCAGTGATTCACTGCAGTGTGTGCCAACAAGTTAAAATAACATGACTTGCTAAATGTATGAGTGGGTGGTCAGGTGAAGGAAACAACCACTTGGAGAACACCTTTTATTTATCTCAATAAAACAGAATATTATAATTTTTTCACTAGCTTATGTTAAAAAAGGAAATGTTAAATCAAATTAAAGATTAGTAGGTATATTCAAAATGCATAACTTTTGTAATATTTAGGTAAGTGCCAATTGACACAATGAACCTCATAGCCCTCAACTTTGGGGTTGCAGCAATTCCCCATTTTCTAGACTATTTTTTTTTACATTTTTTTAAAACATTTTCTGTAATTAATTATTTCACTTACAACTTTGTGGTACAAATAATGCAATTTGGAATTCATTCAAAAAATAGTTCCATTTACAAATAGTTCAAACTGAAAATTTATGGTTATTTTGATATACATTATTATTTTTAATGCTACAACAAATTTACAGATGGGTCTATGAGAGTTTCTTTGCTTTCTGGTAAAGAGTATCAACAACCTTACTCATGTGGTGAATCGTCTCTAGGACGGTCTCATATGTCTTCTCAAGAGGGGACTCGTCAAACACAATTAGAACACCTTCACCTTGATCAAGGATGCCATTGAGTTTCTTATCCAAAATCATCTGGGAAAGTTTTTTCTCAACTTGTACTACAGGCAGACGGATACAACGGGCTACATGGTCAACTTGGACTCGCATGTATGGTTCAACAATGCGACAAAGGTTTTGCTCCAACATTGTGTCGTACAAAGCCCCGAGATGAGCTCTAACGACTGCATCTTCTTCCAGTTCAGGTTTGTAAGTTTTGAGAGCCGCCTGGAAGTCTGCTAAGGACCTCTTATGGGAAGCAGTAGCAACAGCCCGCATTGCTTCTAGTTCTTTTCCTGCATACTTCAGTGCAGTCTTAGTACTACAAACTGATCCTACTTCTTCAGCATTGTTCAACATTATCTTCGACAATAACATGTATTTCAAAGCAGTTAAAGCTTTTGGGCTGTCGGCACCATCATAACCTTCAAATGCCTCGTAAAAGTATGAGTAAGCAGTTTTGAAGTCACGTTCATCAGCAGCGTGGAGTATACCAGATTGTAAATCGAGGGCAGCCTGCATTTTAGGTGGACAGTAAATAGCATTTGCGGTCGTTCTGGCCGATGTCAGCGAGGCACGGGCTTTAGGTAGATTGCTAAGGGCATGATAAGTTTTACTTTCTAAAAGAAGCACTTCAACTAGTAGGTTTTTATCATCTAACTTTTTGAGCTCTCTGAGCAAAGCCGTGGCCAGGTCCAGGGCTTCCGTGTACATACCCGTGTCGAAGTAGAGCGCGATCAGCCTCGCTTCGAGAGACTGTCGCAAGAACGTACGACGCTCCTCCTTGGCCCATTCTATACACTCTTTACACAACTGAACTTCGATGCCGATGCCAGCTTCCAAATCCAGAAAGAAATCGACGAGAGAACGCACCAGTTTTGCTGCTTTCGCTTTACTTATCAAGCTTAGAAAAGGTCTAGTAGCTTTGATCAGTTCCGCTAGTTCTTTAGCCTTGCCTTCCTTCTTGTATTTCTCGCCGAGGTTCAGGATCCCCTGCTCCTTGGCTCTAATGTTTTCTTCGTCATCTTCGGGAACCTCGCCAGTGCTAACCATTTTGTCGGTCATGCGGACGTCCTCGTCTCTGTTCGTCGACGACGAGACGCGCGATCTCTCGAATAACATCGCTCCAGCCATGTTGTGTATTTATATGCTTACACTAAAAAAACGTAGATAAAATGTAAAATAGCACTACAACGGACACACTTTTTCTTTGTAATTTTGTATAATCGCAAAGTCATCGACGACCTCTTCAGAAACAAATCGTAGACGCATACAGGGTTACCAGTTCTAAGTTTTAAAAGTCTTCCGAGTCTTCATATTGGTAGAAAATAAATAATTATAGAATTGTTATTATTATGAAAGCACAGAACATAATTACTCACATGAAAGTCTAGTGTAGACTGTAGAATAAGGTTTAATTAAAGATAAACGGCTGGAGTGTGATACAAAGTTGAAATCCACTTGAAGTGACATATAATATAAAGCTAGGCGTCCACTAGACAACAGTTTAAGAAGGATGCGCTAAGGTAGCCCGCGACATTCAAAATTTTTTACGTTTTTTGCAATTTGCAAGTCAGTTTCAGGTTGTATGGTGATTAAAATATGAGACGCGGCCGTAGCTAATATGGCTTTACAGAATTATAATCATTAGAATCAGCAATACAACTCCATAAGTTAGAATTGACCTCAAACCTCATGATTTCATGAAATCGCTAGATTTGAGGTCAATTCTAACTTATGGAGTTGTATTGCTGATTTTAATGATTATAATTCTGTAAAGCCATATTAGCTACGGCCGCGTTTCATATTTTAATCAACATACAACCTGACACTGAGCTGCAAATTGCAAAAAACGTAAAAAAAAAATGAATTTCGTGGGCTACCTCAGCGCATCCCCTTAAGGTTTAAAATCATGAGCATCAAGATGGAGGGACCAAGTCTTTGATCTCAAATCAACTACATAAAAGTTTAATACTATAAATCTATTTGCTACCTATGCAATAATTTTAACTACCTCAATGTTTTATGCAGTTATTTAACAAAACCCTTAGTCCCTCCATTTTAACGTCAAGATGGAGGCACCAAATGGATACGCTGGTCGGAGGAGTATCCTACCTATCTAGTATTACAATACGTTAATTCCAGTAGAGAAATATAGATTGACCCTAATATGAATCGTTTGAGAAATATCAATCATAAACGTCGGTCCCTCCATTTTGATGATTTAACAATTTGGTCAGACATGTTAATAGATAGTTTTTTTTTTTGTTTTCCGAAGTATTCATATTTAGTAGGTACCAATTTTCTACCTTTAGATTTTGCAAATATTACGTTAAAGTTAAACTTAAAAAAGAACTAATTGTTTCTTATACATAATTATATACCTACAAGTTGTAAGTAATTGAAATAGGTAACCCTCTTTCTCTACTCCGTGGAAATAATTTAACCCAAAAGGATAATACAAAACAAACACAAGAACGAAGTGTATTCGCCCTATTATAGACATTAAGAAAAGTGCTATTGGACACATTTTTAGTAAAGACAATGTAATAGTTTAGGTTATACCTAATTTAATTACTTAGGCATTAGCCTATTTATAAGGCTAGATTGTAATAAGATTAGGGTCCATCCTATTGATGAACCCTAGGACAAGGGGAAAAAAAGGATAATTGAACTCATATTTATGATAAACGTGCACAGTGGAACCAAACAGACAAAGACATATTTATTGCATAACTGTGTACGTTAAGATCTTATTACATTTTTAGTTCCAACAGTCTATCCAAGTCGGATATGCAATAGTATTTTATTTGAAATCAGGCAAATATTATTTTTTATCAAAAAACTCATGCAGATTATAAAATACATTATTAATTAAAATTTTTTTCAATTTATTTTTAAAAATATTTCCATTTAATTGTTTAATGGCTGGCGGTAACTGATTATACACACGAATAGCAGTAACATGGGTACTATTAGAATACATCATAATGTTAATAACCGGTAAATTAATGTCATATTTATATTGTTTCCTAATGTTACTTTTAGAATTTGCTTTGAAAAAAAAAATAAATAATAAAAATTCCATAAAAATAAAAAAACAAAAAAAAAATAAATATAATATATAATATATACATATATGGTTAAATATTCCATATTGTTTTTAGCAAATAAACATAATTCGAGTATATAATAGGTTGGGGAAAAAGTTTCTTCGCATTTTTTAAGAAAATTCAAAACATTTTTTAATATACATTATTTACAATTATCTAAAGTATGTAGGTACCATTTTGTTCGATAACTTTTTGCCATCTTGTAGGTAGGGACATGATCCCATTGCTATAAAAATTTTGGGACTTCTGATCAAAATACCGCGACAAGTGGTTTTGGCAGTCCTCTCGTGATGTTAACCTGACACTGCCTAAAGAATTCTGAAGAGACCGAAACAGGTCGAAATCTGAAGGTGCAAGGTCAGGACTATACGGCGGATGCATTAACACCTCCCAGCCAAACTCTCTTAATTTTTGCTGAGTGGCTAAAGATGTGTGAGGTCTAGCGTTATCATGATGAAAAACCACACCCCTTCTGTTGATTAATTCCGGCCGCTTTCTCTCAACTTCTTGCTTTAATCTCATCAGTTGTTCGTAGTAGAGTTCAGAATCGATGGTCCTGCCTGGTGGTAACAGCTCATAATGAATAATGCCCTTCCAATCCCACCACACACACAGCATCACCTTGTTGCGAGTTAACCCAGGTTTTGCCACAGTCTGTGAAGCCTGACCGGCCTTTTACCACGACCTTTTTCGCATGTTCTTGTCGTACGTGATCCACTTTTCATCACCAGTTATCAGCTTCTTCAAAAATGGTTCGGTTTCATTACGACGTAATAAAGAATCACAAATGAGTACACGGTTCATTAGGTTTCTTTCAGTGAGCTCGTGAGGTACCCAAATATCGAGCTTTTTTGTGTACCCAGTTTTTTTTAAATGCGCCAAAACTGTTTTGTGGTCAATTCCCAGTTCTTCAGCTACGTCGTAACTACTGATATGCTGATCTTACTCCACTTTTTCAAAAATGCCATCCATTTTATTCGTAATAGGGCGACCAGAGCGACGTGCATCTTTGACATAAAAATTTCCGGATTGAAAACGCTTAAACCAAATTTGTGCTACTCTCACAGACACTGCACTGGGTCCATAAACATCGCAAATTATTTTCGCGGCTTGCATTGCATTTTTACCTTTTTTGTAGTGAAATTTTAAAATGTATCGAATTTCTTCATTAGATTCACTCATCTTGATAGTACGAAAAACAAATGAAAATCACACATTTTCCTAATTTGAATTTGGAATTATGTTCTTTAAAATTTAAACTTTCAATGATACTTAAACCAGCCAGATACAAATAGTATAGCCAAAGAGATTTTATTTTATGTTCATACATACTATAATGCGAAAAGACTTTTTCCCCAACCTAATAAATCCAGTCAGTGTCAAGAAACCCTCCGTTCTAAAGACATCTCTTAATGATTCGGTACTGTACATGTTATATATTGTCCTAAGGCATTTCTTCTGGAGAATGAATGTGGATTGTACGTTTGTCGAGTTCCCCCAATATATGACACCATAAGTTAACAGTGGGTACACATTTCTAAAATAAAAATTTCTAATAACACTTGGTTTTGTAGTTTCTGCCAGAACTGATAATGCGCACAAGCAAGCACTGGATATTTTTTTATTAATGTTGATTACAATAGATCAACATTAATAAAAAAATATCCAGTGCTTGCTTGCTTGTGCGCATTATCAGTCCTACTCCTAAGAAAATTGTGTCTTTTACTTCTTCAATCGCTGTATCAGACATGGTTATATTCAATTTAACAGGTTTACTTTTATAATTTTTAAATTTAATCCATTAGGTTTTTGCGACATTGACTTTTAAATTTATTGACTGCAACCAATCGGTTACAGTAATTAATGTTCTATTTATTTCTCTTTCGTAAATAAGATCATTGGGATATTCATTTGAAATAAATATAGTTGCGTCATCAGCATACTTTACGCAAAGATTGTTAATTATATTTAGAAGCTCGTTAATATACAATACGAACAAGGGAGGTCCCAGTATACTGCCTTGCGGTACGCCTAGTTTTACTGATTCAAATTTAGATTTCACTACCTCCACCATTTTTGTCTGCTCATTATAGTATACCTCAATAACAGTACCCTGCATTATATTAAATAAATAATTCTCAATTAATTTAAGTGATATACCTCTTATACCTATGCCTTCTAATTTATCAAGCAAGATGTCATACTTTACACAGTCAAAATGCTTTTGACATATCAATATTAAGGCAGCACATTGTGTTTTATTATTTACTTTTTCCCAAATGGAATTGAATAATTTATATATTCCCAATGATGTAGTTTTATTCTTTTGGAATCCAAATTGGTTAACATTTAAAATATTATTTACATTTAATAATTTTGTGATTCTAGCATAGATCACCTTTTCAAATATCTTCGAGAAACTTGGCAACAGTGCAATTGGTCTATAGTTATTAATGTCGTGCCGTGATCCTTTTTTATATAATGGCTTTAAGAGAGCTATCTTTAGGGTATCGGGAAATTTGCCCGTTTCCAACATAAGATTTAGAATATGTACCAGTGGCTCAACAATAAATGGGATGCTTTCTTTGATAACTCCAATGGGTATATTATCATGTCCGCAACTAGTTTTATTTTTTAGATTTATAACTATATTACTTCGCTTCTGTCTACTGGGTAGAAGAAAATACTGCTAGAGTTAGGTTGATTGTGATTTGTAATTGTTAAAGATACTAGCTAATTTTACAGTGTAGCAACCCAAATGCAATCTCGGCCAATCAGAGCGTCCCGTGGCCGCATGCCGTCACGATATATTGAATAAAATCCTGTCTCTTTCCCTTGCGCCGGGAGCGAGCGAGCAAGGCACTTGCTTGGCGACGCCGCGCGCGCCACTGTCCGTCAGAGTTAGTCCGCTGCCCTCACGCTAACTGCGTAGACGCGTATTTTATAAAAAGTACCGCGCAAGCCGCCATGTGCCTGGCTCGTGCCGCCATTCGTTACGCGAATTATTTTATTTAGGGTTTTCGTACCTACTTTCAATTTACAACCTGTTTACAAATATACTCTTTCACTGAAAGGGTGGTTTCAATGAGACAACCTAACCTCATAACAGGAGATTTTATTACTTTGTGATTGTGCAGGATGTAGTCTATTGTGGGTTGAAGAACATTTGTAGTTTGGGTTTGTCGTTTTATTAATGCCCATGTGACCTTAGTTTTATTGGTACTGCATGGGATGAACTTCGCATTAGAATTTTTCCTTGATTTTTTTATCACACGCTTTAAGATTTTACAACAATGAACATATTCTATTTTATGTTCTTGAGACGTACTACTTTTTGTTTGCAGGTACATTTTTCGTTTATTTATACTAGAAATTATGATGCCTTTGGTTTTCCATGATGTATCTTTTTTATAGTGCTTTTTAACTTTTTCAACTGGAATACAAATATCAAATATTAATTTAAATAAGCCAATAAATTCTTCGTAAGCTGGGTTTGCATCCAAATGATGATAGGTACACATCTTGAAATTTTATTTGAGAAATGTATCTTAAAAATATGTCGATGTAATAATTTATATTACGTCGCATTTTGAACCAGTATATTTCTCTGAAACTTAAACTAAACGGTATCTTTATTACTTGACATGTATGGTCCGATATTCCTAGATCCCATATTTCTGCTCTGGACTTATACCTACTGATTTGTGATTATGTTATCTATGCACGTTGCAGAATGTGATGTTTTCTGCTGAACTTCCACTTCATTGGATTACTTTTTAGATATAGCCATTGTTTATTGCTGAGAGACTAAACTGTTAGCGTACCTACGTAACTGTAAATTATCAAATTGTTTTTATTTATTTTATTATTTTTATATAGGTATCATTGTTTTTAATTTGTAAAAACTGTAATTCTTATTAAACGGTTATGTCTAATGTGAAATTTCCTTCATGAAAACTTACTCAATTTTGTTCCCAACACAAGCTAATAATACAAGCTACAAGGCGTGAGGTGGTTTTGTTTTAGTTTTGCGAAAGTGACGCGTTGTTGAGTCGTTAAATACTCCGAAATTGGGATCCACCATTTCCCGAGACACCTAAAATTACAGATTGTCAAAGACGTTCAATATTACCACAGTCTATACATCATACACAGTCGTCCGACGAAGCCGTCTAGAGAGGGCAAATGTGCGGGGTGTGAGGGGCGAGACGCGGGAGGCGCGAGGCCGAGCTGTATTCTTCCACCGTGTTAGTAGCTCGGTACATAATTTTAAGGGCTATCGTGTTGATATTTAATTTATTATTATTATTTAATTTATGTAAACGGGAAAATACAGAGATACGACATAGTAACATTTGAGGGTAGCAGGACACTTGCGCGAACCTACTTGCGCGAAAACAGATTTCCGCGAATCGACTTTTACGGACTATTGCGCGAAGGACACTTGCGCGACAAGACATTTCCGCGACTGGACTTTTGCGCGAATGGACTTTTGCACACATGCACGTTTGCGCGCAAGACACTTGCGCGAAAGACACTTGCGCGAAGGACACTTGCGCGAATCCGCTTGCGCGAATCCACTTGCGCGTCAGGAAAGTTGCGCGAAAAAGTTGCGGAAATGAGATTTCTTCATAACATCACGCCTGTATTCTTTCAAAGGGTTGGGTAGTGATGTACAATATTTTTTTTTTTATTTATGTATCCAGAAAAATACATTTGAGTGCCTACTTATTTTATTAAGTTTTTTTTTCTAATTATCTTATTTTTTTTATTTGGTGTTATTTTCATGGTATTTGAGGTCGCTGAAAACGATAATGGGGTCAGAATGAAAATCCAAGATGGCGGCTGCGAAAATTTTCAAATTATCCGTCATGGGTGTCATTTTTATGGTTCTTGAGGTCGTTGAAAACGATAGTGAGGTCAAAATGAAAATCCAAAATGGCGGCTGCAAAATTTTTAAAATTTTTCGTCATGGGTGTCGTTTCTATTGCTTTAGAAGAGGCTAAAGCCGATGAGCTCAAAATCAAAATGGATTTTGCTAGCTGGTAATAAAATTTGTCATTCATAGTTTTCCTCCAGAGGGAAGGGTAGAGGGTGAGGGGAGCAGGAAAGGTGGTGGTGAGGAGGGAAAGGGGGAAGGGAGGGGTACTGAAGAGGGCAAGAAGGAAGGGGAGGGTTTGGTGAGGAGGGAGAAGGGGAGAAGAGGAGTTGTTGAGGGTAGAGGGAGAGGGGAAACCGATGAAGGGGAAGGTTAGCGGGAAGGGGATGTGGTGAGGGGGTAAGAGGGTGAGGGATGAGAGGGGAGGTGAGGGGGTTGAAAGGGGTGAGAGGGGGTGGTGAGAGGTGGGAAGGAGAGATGGGTGAGAGGGGGTTAGAGGGAGAGGAGGAAGGGTGAGAGGGGGACGACGAGTGCCTTTACATCTTAAAGTTGCTTTTTGTATAGCACTGATTCATTGAAGAGAGATTGAGTTCAGACTTTGACTGTTTGATTGGAGAGCGGGTAGAGTTGGAGGAGGTTCGAGGAGGTTGTAGTGAGGGGAGGGTGTAGTGAGTGAGGAGGGTGTGGGGGGGAGGAGTTGGCGAGGGTAGAGGGGGTGGGGAAAGCGGTGAAAGGGGTGTGAGAGCGTAATAGGGGGAGGGAGAGGGGGTGAGAAGAAGTGGTGATGGAGTGGGTTAGGAGGTGAGAGGGGCGGTGAGGGGGTGATAGAGGAGGGTGAGAGGGGAGAGAAGGGGAAGTGAGAGGATGATTAGAGAGAGAGGAGGGGTGAGAGGGGTTAAAGGGGGAGGGGGAGGTTAGTGGGAAGGGGATGTGGTGAGGGGGGAGAGGAAGAGGGGATGGGGTGGGTCCCCCTCGGGTGAGAGGGGTTGGTGAGAGGGGATGATAGAGGAGGGTGAGAGGGAAGGAGAGGGGGGTGAGAGGAGGATTAGAGGGAGACGTGGCGGGGTGAGGGGAGCTTAGAGGGAGACGGGGAGGGATGACAAGTGCCTTTATACCTTAATGTTGCTTTTTGTACGCATTGATGCATTGAAAAAACTCTGCCCGACAGAAATGACTGAAAAATAGAAAGTCGGTACAAAAAAAAGGAGTAAACTCCAGTCTGCGTCGGAGCTGACACACATACTTTTTTTGTTTGTTTGAACGCGCTAACCTCTGGAACTACCAGACGGACTTTAATAATTATTTTTGCATTTGATAGCCCAATTCTTAAGGAAGACTATAGGCATATTTATCATCACCGTAGGATACTTAGGTGCCGAGCAAAAAGAAAAAAGTCAGAAAGAACTCTAAGCAAAAACGAAATAATAACGTGGGCAGGCAATGCATCAGCAGCAAGGAATTTCAGAAATTTGGCAGAAGCTATCTATCTATATAAATAAAAAGAAAAGTCCTGACTGATTGACTAACCCATCAACGCCCAGCTCTAACCCTTGGACCTAGAAAGCTGAAATGTTAACAAGTAGACAAGGAATAAGGAAGGAATTTCCCGGTAGTACGTTCCCGTGTGATATTTCCCGAAATCCACGCGGGCGAAGCCGCGGGTAAAGCTAGTATATGTTGATCGAATTTCCCAGCAATGAGACATATACCTATGTCTCATTGCTGGTAAAATTCGTTTTCTCTGTTTTCACCCGCGCAAACTTGCAATTTAGGGGTTTACAGGTGCGAAAAATTTATCTAGCTAGGTCTCATAACTGGGAAAATTCGTTTTCTCCGTATTTTTACGCAAAACGATTGGGTTCTTAATTTCGCCGCCGCCGCCGCCGCCATACATACTTTTTAACCGTGAGGTTGAATAAAGTTTAGTTTATTGTTTTCAATTTTAGATTAAAATAAATGTATTAATATTATTGATATAAAAAAGCTCCAAAATTGTGGCGCTTAGACGGTGGCGCCTTTATTGCGTAGAAATGAAACTAAATTAATGCTGAATATTTTTCCTACACTGGAAATTATTTACAAATGTTATTGCCAGTGTATAAAACATATTCGGCATTGCTTTAGTTTCATTTCTACGCAAAAAAGGCTAATATTCAGGTGACGCCACGCGGCGTCTCCGGGCAACACCCGTGCATGAGGTGCTTGAGGGGAGATGTTTCAAAAGACCACAGTTTTTAATACTTACTGTATTTAAAAAAATCTTGTCTTGATAAATCTCGATTAGTTTTTCCAGGCTCTAACTATGTGAATACTAAATATTTAACTGTCTTAAAAAAGCCTTATTGCTGTCTCTCATTTTTTTTTTTTTTAAGTTTAAAAGTTTAATAAGTTTTTGTACATTTGGTGGTTTGATGAGAAATTCGAACTGATGATTTTACATTATAGTTTTACAAATCCAACAAGGCTGTTTGGGCATCGTTCTTTTGCCTCACCATTGACATGAACCGAACCGAACCTACATTTTTGGCACCAACAAAAACCCTACAAAAAAAAAACCTCAGGCAAAAACGTTAACGTATTGACAACCTGTGTTGACAACTACTAATAGATAAACTCTTTTGTTCGTAATTTATGAGTATAAAAACTTTGTGTGCATCCACACTGGCGGCCTGTGCTGCCGGCCTAGCGCGGTGGCGACGACGGGCGCGAAATATCAAACATATGAAACCGCCGTTTGCATCCATAGTGTAGTGACTAGCCGCGAAGGGCTCGAACGAGATAGCGCGCGTAGTTTTCAAACGTTCCTATCCGCTATACGGGCCTAGTCAGAAGCGAGCTAATGCGCGGGTGGCGGGCAGTGATGCCAACTTAGTGCTTTCGGTAGTACTAGATCTGATGCATTTTCTGTTAACTCAGTGCTTAAAATAGATTTTAGTGCCTAGCGCGCTATCTAGTGTATTTTCAATGCTGACGTACAACGAGTGTTCAGCCAAATGAACATTGTATTAAACGAAGCAACTTAGTAGAATGAGCCTTCAGTGTTTTATATTCGAAGTGAGCTAGTATAAGTATAGTAGTAGCTATAAGTAACTTGCTTCAGTTACGAAATTCCGACGGAAGTTATAAAACAATGTGGGTTCTAAAGACATGTAAAAAAAAATAACACAACCGAATTGAGGGCCTCCTCCTTTCTTTGTGGTTAAAAAAGTATTGAATAGGCACGGACCGAACGTACGGACGGACCGGACCGCACGGACTAGAAAAAAAAGAAGGACTCCGCGCCACGCGTATCGAAAGTGAGGCACCATACCGACTACCGATCTACGTGTGCGTCATAGTAAAATTGTGCCTTATCTGTGATATGTTATTCCTTGACACTTTTTCTAGGATGTGGATATATTTGTACACCTTTTCACAACACAATCAATCAATCAGCCTAACCTTTTCTCAACTATGTTGGGGTCGGCTTCCAGTCAACCGAATGCAGCTGAATACCAGTATTTTACATGAAACAACTGCCTATCGGACCTCCACAACCCATTAACTGGGTAATACGATACCCCTTGGTAAGACTGGTTGTCAGACTTTCGGGCTTCTGACGACCCGTAACGACTGTTAAAGATCGACGAATGACAGCCGGGATCAACGTGCTTGCCGTGGCACGGAGGAGTCTCGGTATATAAAGATGGTCACGCATCCACGGACCAATCGCGGCAAGCGTAGCTTAACCTGATGGATCGACCCGTGCGGCTGTTATTACTTAGTCACGAGTCTCGAGCAGAGACAATCAGGAACAACTTAATTTTAAATTAGGCAAACCTATTCTTATAATTTTATACATACATACATACCTACATATTTATACTACTAAGACGGCCGACGGAATGATCATCAGATCCGATATAAAACGCGTGACTACGATATCTGGATTATGATTTTTGGTTTCTCACATTACCGGGGGGTTGAACCCGCGAGCTGCCTAGGTACGGCCTAGCCGTGAGTGTAAAACCCACTTTGTACATTGGCCGCAGTACCACGTTGAGGCAAGCTCATGAACGCGAATGAACGCCTAGCTTAATAGCAATTTAAAATAAAAAGCTCCGGAAGCAACTACAAAAACTGCTTAGAATACTGCCATTAGATGTGTTATGATAAAAAATTATTATAATAAAAGAATGTCAAAATAAAAATTGTACTTTGACGTGACTTTGACTTTGACCATACTATTTCAGCATTTCAGTCTGTGATTTTTGTAGTGATTTTCATACCCTAATATATTTTATTTTATCATTATGCTAGAACCAAGTGAGGATGTACAATTTTTGTTTGATATTACAGAAGAAATTAAAGACTTTTACGAGACTGCAGTAATATTTATTACCCGAAACGATTTCTCCGATCAAATATTTAATGCACTGTGCTCTATTCGCACAGCATTACGAGCGGGGGATAAACAACTGCTTATCGATACCATAGTAGAATTTCATTTTCAATGGTTACGCGCGATAACTGAAATAGAACAATTTATGAATGACTTGACAGAAAATTGCCCAAGGGATAAAGTCTACCAATCTATTAGTTTTACTATAGATGCTATGAGCCATCGCTTAAGGTACTACCATATTTATATGGAAAAGTATCAACCTGATCTGTCCAATGAAAATCAAGCCAAACTTCTAACCGATATAGAAATAGTAGAGGAGATGCACAAAGATGTGGTAGCTACCCTTTTAGAGAAACTAAAATGTTTTAGAAATTACGTATGTTTTGACGAATTTAAGGTCGAAGTACATGAAGCAATTGATGAACTGCTTACTTGGTTAGATAACAATTATGATGGGTTGGCTATTAGATTGAGTAATTATATGCAAGTACTGAGTTTAGAAGAGAATTTGACAAAAACCCTACAAGTAATCGTTGATGATCTTCTAACTGACAAATCTAATCCAGCTACTACAGAAATGCTGGAACAATTAAAAAATAAAGGCAAACCAATAGCTAGTTTGGTACGACGTTGTCATGAGCACAAGCTTGAGCTTAGCAAAGTATCTGCCAAGATTAATGATCTGGAAGAAAAAATTAAGGAACTGTCAGATGTGGAGATTCAAGCCCCCTTACTAGCTTTGATACACAAGAAAGAATATCTGGAAAACAGAGTAGCTAAACTCGAAAAATTAAAAACTACTTTAGATACCATCCAAAACTTAACGTTTATTAAATTAAAGGGTGATGTGGAAGAATGTCCATGTCTAGATTTTTATCAGCTGAAAGTGTTTAATCACGTACTTCCATTGGAAAGCCGTGAACGCTTAGTTACGGAATTATGTTATTTATGGGATTTTGCTGTCTTTGGTAAAAAAAGTCTCCAATCTGTAATTTCCATCCTAAGCGCCAGCGGTGCTAAAATTAAAGAAGAATTTACTGATGAACTTGGCACTTTTCATATAGATGAACACAGTAGGAAAGTATACACATCGCCAGAAGATGGTGAGACTCTGTTGCAGCCCAATGAAAATGGCGAGTTAGTACCTATTTCAGACGATTTAGCTCACGTTTATTACTATGACGATTGTGGGCGTTACTATGTCGAAGCCACAACAAGAGAGAGAATTTATAAGGCTCGTGCCTCTTCTAGTGAATATAAGATGGACTCAACAGGAGTGTTACTAAAAATAAAAGAGGTTAAAGATGGAACTGAATTTTACTATGATAATTGTGGTCGATATTACATAAACGACCAGGGTAAACATATTTATCGGGAAGAAGGTCATTTGAGTGAGTACGAGAACGACGAGTTAGGAAACATAGTACGTATTCGCAGCCAACTGGATATTTTTCAGCCATGCCCTGATGACGCGCATGTGACGGAAGACTTTAAATATTTAAAACATACAGTCGGTCCAGCGTTACGCGTATGTATAGCTGACGTTTTACGACACCAGCCTGCAGATCCAATAAAGTATTTATCGACGGCCCTTGTAAAGTTTAGGGAAAATATGGAGCTCAAAGACACCCGTTTACGGGAAAAAGAAGAATTAGACGCTCTAAGAGAAATAAAAGCTGCTGAGGCACGCGCAGAAATCGAACGATTGGCTTTGGAGGCTATGACACAAGGAGGTAGTGAGGCTAGCTATGATACTAATTTGGTGATGTACACTTCAATGCATCCAGACGCACCAGATTCAGTTGGGGTAGCTAGTTCAAAATAATATAAAGAAGAACAAAATAATATGTCGCATTGTATTAGTTAGACCTGCTTCTACTTATTAATTTTGCCATGAGGAAATGCATTAATTTGAGTTAATTTGTCTTTCATTAAAATATTTTATTATTCACCGTGGTGCCTTTTGAATAAGTTTAAAGTTTGGAACGTTTAGTTTGAAAAAAAAAAACTACCATTTCTTTCTTTTTTTTTTTACATTGGTAATTTATTCCATTTTTTATCTGTTGTCTTTTTGACAGCTCTCCTGGCTCTAATAATAGTCGGCCATTTGTGAACGAATTTTACAAAAATCTGCATTCGAGTTCTTCATTCCGTTGATTTTAGCACATTGTGTGTGGTGGTCGTACATGTTTTGCAAATATAATTGAACTCGTTTCTATTCTATAAATTAAGCTTCAGAAGAATAATGAACGATGTTCTCTAATAATAAGAGTAGTTGGATATTATGACGAGGTGAACCCAGACCAAGTAATAACAATTTTTATAGTGCCTACGTACATCCTACAATGATTAATTTTTTGGGGCAAGGTTCTTCAATATTTTATGTAAATTAGTATGTATTGGTGTAGAGTGACTTACTGTGCATTAAGTGTTGTCATCACGTGCGAGAACGTATACGGAGACTACTTGTGAAGGTTTGAAAGGTCGTCACTTGAATACTGAATTGCATGGTATCACGACGTTCGTATTTTATTCGATTGCACCTGATGGCATTTGGCGACAGTGTCTGTTAGTGTTGTGTCGTCATGGGACCGAAGCCTCCGCCACCTCCTGGACCTCCGCCTCCCCCGGGTCCTCCGCCTCCCCCTATTTTCGGAAGCAGCACGAAGGGTGGTGGGGCTGATGATAGAAATGCGTTATTGAGTTCTATAAGGCAGGGTGCAAGGTTAAAAAAGACACAGACAGTGGACAAAAGTGGCCCATATATACCTGGGAAAGTGTCAAATGTGTCTGGTGGAGGCTCCCCGAGTGGGAGCAACGCGAGGAGTGCGACTCCGCTGCAGAATGGCGGCGGCGGCGCCCCGCCCGGGCTGGGCGGCCTGTTTGCTGGTGGAATACCCAAGTTAAGGCCTACTGGTAAACTGGCAGGTAAGATTACTCCATGAAACAAGTTTCATTGTCATTAAAGATAGCTGTCCTCTTATCTGTAAAAGTTTCATATCTTGGAGGTACAACTGTTGACACATGGAGCAATAATCTAGCACTTTATATAGATGTTGTGAAATTGACTATAAATAATTTTCAGTAAATTGGCATACTATTTTATAACATTGTATATTATTTTGATCTATACATATAAATTTTCACATAAGATTCAAATAAGTTAAGAAAACATATTTTATTACCTGCTTACGAGTCACTAATCACAATGTTTAAATAATCTACAGAACTAGGCGTGATTACTTAATTAATTTTGGAGAGATCTGTCCTAAACTCCTGCTACTACTGTTCTGTTATAAAGGAGAGGCTGAGCACTAGTGAAGTTATCAATGCATCTAGAGAGAATATCTTTTTGTGCAAATGATCACTGCTTGCATGTGATGTTCTAGTGTAAAACAATGTAGTAAATAAATTTTAATATTCGGTCAATGGTTCATCTTAGGAGCTAACCAGGCATTTGGTTTTATAATAATTATGCTTTTTTCATAAGCTATTTCATAACATGAAAAAAAAAAACGAAAGTTTCCTGCCCTATAAATTGTGTTTGACTCCATTCATAAACAGCCCATAGGCCTCCCATCTTCGAGAGAGAGTGGGCTTTAATCCACCACGCAGGCCCAGTGCGGTTTGGTAGATGTTACATGTCTTCAATTTTTTGGTTCTAGAACAGGCCAGTTTCCTCATGATGTTTTCCTTCACCGTTTTGAGAGCAGTGGTGATGAAACTATTACACAAAGCAAAGCATCTGGCTGGGTTCGAACCCACATCCTACAATTTGTAAGTCAGGACCATTACCACTATGCCGCCACTGCTCTAAATCTCCATTATTAAGGTTACTATTAAATATAATAATAGGTACTTGATTCAAAATATGCAAAAAAATATGAGCCTTTCATTAGCCTTAAAAACATCAAAAATGTTTTTATGAAATAACTAATCAACAAACTGGCTTTATGCTGGCAGTCTATGCTCGGAAGGCTCTCATAAAGAAGTGACATTATTTTTGTCTTGTATTTAAAATTAGTTATTGGTTGGAAGTTATATTTCTTGAGCCACAGACTTGATTAGGAAAGTGTTAAACAATTGTTGTGGCCTATTTTTTAGAGGCCTATAACCAGCAGTGGGCTGTTAGTAATCTGTATTTTGATATTCTTGAAGGATTCAGTTTGAAAAAAGTTAAAGGCTGTTTTATGAATAATGCTCTTGAAGGTTTCATATTGAAAATGGTCAACCCTGTTCAGTCTAGTCAGGGTTTAATAAAAATAACACAGTTTGAACTGTATTTCATCTAGTTAATACTCTAGCGTCCTGCCCTTGTCCCATGTTACGTGGGGTCGGCACAACACGTTTTCTCTTTTCATTCTCCCCTGTCAACCGTCATGCTGTCATTCACTCCCTTCGCTTTCATATCATTCCTCACACAATCCATCCATCTTTTCCTTGGCCTTCCTAAAATTTATATGCAATAAAGAAAAGGTTTTCTAAAATAAATATAATATACTTTTTAGTATAAATATGTTCCTGTGTTGTTGTTATTTGATGTTGTGATGTAATCTACACATTAAAAATCTTAAATGCATTCATTCATGGATAAGCAACTCACAGCCTAAACCACTGGGACTAGAACCATGAACTGCACAAGATTTCCCTAAATGAAAGTGAGTACTAATTGTAAGGAAGGATTTTTGAAAATGCATCCCTTACAGGGGTTAAATGCATGAAAGTTTGTATGAACCAATCAGGCACACGTCTAGTAACCTTATAAATTCAGTCAGTATAACAGTGTTGCTCCAGACAAAGACCCTTCAGGTCATAAGTCCATCTGTTAATGCTGGCAATCAATGTTTAATAACAATTTCAAATATATTTGTTATTACATAATAGACAATGAGATTCATTTGTTTACAACTTGTTTACAGCATTGTCTCATAAATCATAACATAATATTTATAATACTTTTTAGGTCAAGGCTTCATTACTTTATTAGGTCACTATATAGCTTCTGACCGCGACTTCGTCCGCGTGAAATTTCTTGTTCCTTCGATCCACCCCGTCGCATCACATGCCTGCCCGCGCTATTACTTCAAATCAAATTATTTATTAGCATAATACAGGTAGTATAAACAGATGTTACAAATAAATATAAAGTACTCTGTATCATTACGTAATAAGGTGTGCAAAGATTTGATTTCGTTTTTGCTAAGCTTTCTTTCTGACTTTTTTTCTTTTTGCTCGGCTCCTTAGGGTCTATTTCAAGTCAATTCTCAAGAATTGGGCTATCAAATGCAAAAAGAATTTTTCAAATCCGACTGGTATACTGGTATTATAATTATAAATATAGGTAAGTATATATATAATTATAGGTAATTTCTTTGTCACGTGGCTATGAAAGTTCAAAGTTATTTATTATTTCGTGATCATGATCCATAATACATGACATCATGATACATGATTGGATTTTATTATTTCGGTATTAATACCTACATATTAACTATTTATGGTACGTTAAAACCGCAAACAGATCATATAGGAAAATAACATTAAAAAGAATGATCTAAATTAGGGAAAATTGTTAGGGAATTCAGAGAAATAATATATTTGCAGTAATTATTGTGTATACGTTTTATGTCACGCTAGGCATTAGGTCCTGTGACCTTTTAGGAATGTCAGTCATCAGTCATCGCATTAAATAAAAAAAAGTAAATTTAAAAAATCTAAAAACCCAACTGCGTAATAATTGACCTTTAAATATATGGAAACAAGATGACCTATTTCATCTCCAAACAATCTCATGCAGTTGGAGGCAATAGATGCCTCCGACTGCATGAGATTGTTTAGAGACAAAATAGGTCCTCGTGTTTCCATATTTTTTAAAGGTCACTTTTTATGAAGTCGGGTTTTTAGATTTTTTAAATTTTCTTTTTTATTTTACACTTTTTAGCGTACCATACCCACTTATAATCGGGTGATAACAGCCTCTTACTCAATCCAAAAGTTCATTAAAATTATGTTTAAACATATAATTTTGCATATACAGGGTGGCCCGTTTACAGTGGTCCAAAGATTTTTTTCAGCTTCAGAGCATCATGAGTGATCATTTAAAACATACTTTAGTTAAGCGAAAACTTATGGTTTAGAAATTATGTTTTTTTTTTTTAAATAGTCCGAAATTTCAATATTTTTGACACAAAACCTCTCTGTTATGAAAACTACTAGACCGAATCGAATGAAATTTGGTATAGGCATAGTGCAATAACCTACCTATCGGGTTATAGGCTCATCTAGTGTAAATAATTAGACTACATTTTTTTATTTTAACTTCTTTTATAGTTTTTTTTAACTTTTCGGCAAAATATTGTTTTTTGAAAAAATCCTGTGAAAAAAAAATGTACCGGCAAGGTTTTGCTGACACTGCTAAAAAGTACCTTAACATAGGGTTATTCTTTACACAAAAAATCACACTTGTCCTTCGATTGTAACATCTTCAAAAACAACATCATGTACATTAACACATAAAAATCGAAAAATTACGAAATTTACCATAATTTTAATTTTAATCATTTGGCTAAAAATTAATGAAATAAAATTTTAACCTGCCAGCCTAGATAACTTAACTTGATTCTAATGTCCTAATGTCAATTTATTAATTGAGTTTGTTGTTGTTATTTAGTTTATAAGTTTAAATTAAGAATAAAAGGTTTGGAGAAGTAATAAAACAACATAAATAATAAACATATTGTTTATTTTTTACAAAAGGTTTTCGAAATGTCGTCCGCCGCTTGCTAAACATAATCTGCATCTGCGTAAGAAATTTCTTCGCAGCCTATTAAATGGCTGCCGGTTTTGTTTAATGACTGTTATAGCCTCTTGAATTTTCCTTCTTAAATCTCGCTCTGATGTGCTCTCCCGTGCGTACACAATCTCCTTAAAGTATCCCCAAATGAAAAAATCAACGGGGTTCAAGTCGGGTGAACGGGCTGGCCAGTGGATGGTGCCACCGCGACCGATCCACCTCCCCGGATACGTAGCGTTTAATTGGTTTCTTACACGCAGAGCAAAGTGGCAGGTAGCTCCGTCGTGTTGTAGCCACATGCGCTCCCTTAAATTCTCTGGCAGATGTCTCAACAGACCGGGTAATTCATTTTCAATGAAATTTAAATAAATGTCAGCATTCAACCTTGACGGCAACTCAAACGGGCCCACAAACTCTCTGTTGATAACTCCACTCCACAAATTAACGCTGTAGCGTTCTTGAAAATTTGACTCTCTCACTAAGTTGGGATTGGTCACTGCATAATAATGCGTGTTATGTGTATTAAATAGTCCAACTCGCTCAAACCGACTTTCATCGGTCCATAAAATGTTATCAAAAAAATTTGGGTCCTCCCGATCTCTCCTCAACATTTCTCTACAGAATGCCATTCTTCTGGGGTAATCTTCGGGTTTCAAAGCTTGAACTTTTTGATAGTGGTAGGGATGAAGGTGGTTAGCTCGAATAATTCTTTGAACTCTATTCCTGGGTATACCCATACGCCTTGCCAGTTGTCTTTGGCTTGTATTTGGATGACGACGCAACTCCTCTAGGATAACATCTTCATCGTCATCTCTGTTTACGCGTCCAGGTTCACGACCACGGAAGCCAGGGATAACTCCTTCTAAGAATGAATTATGCAGCCTCACGAAAACACGATGGTCCGGAAAGCGTTGCACAGCCGGGCCTGGCTGGCGTTCAGCAAATTGCCGATAAAGCCTGGCCGCTTCTCGCGTGTTTCCTTGTGCGAAACCATAAAAATAATGCATCATGGCGTATTCACGCGGTGAGTAGGGCGCACGTCTGGAACGATTTCCATCCATTGTCAACAAAATGTCCAAATAATAAGCACAATCAACAAGTCCAGTTCACGTAAGCCAAGTAGTCAGATGAGCGATCAGATACGAGTCAATAAACGAAGCCAAAACGTTAAATTAAAATACACCAAACTGTAGAATACCTGCAGTGAGCGCAAGCGACAAACGACAACTGGAGATCGTACGTACTTAATAACAATAGAGTAGCGTCTATCTCTTTTTAACAAACGCACCACATAATTAACGTTCTCTGTCGTCGAATAGCGTCTATCTCTTTTTAACAAACGCACCACATAATTAACGGTCTCTGTCGTCGAATACCGGCCCGATTTACCTGCTTTTTTAAGACCCTGTTTTTTTGAATACTTGTGTGATGATTCACATAAGTATCACTGATGAATTAACAAATCGAGTTACAAGATCATTTAGAATTCAAATAATGTTATTTTTGAAGAATTACGAACGGATAGGTTTAAATTAACATTTTGGTACATCTCGTAATTTTTCGATTTTTATGTGTTAATGTACATGATGTTGTTTTTGAAGATGTTACAATCGAAGGACAAGTGTGATTTTTTGTGTAAAGAATAACCCTATGTTAAGGTACTTTTTAGCAGTGTCAGCAAAACCTTGGCGGTACATTTTTTTTTCACAGGATTTTTTCAAAAAACAATATTTTGCCGAAAAGTTAAAAAAAACTATAAAAGAAGTTAAAATAAAAAAATGTAGTCTAATTATTTACACTAGATGAGCCTATAACCCGATAGGTAGGTTATTGCACTATGCCTATACCAAATTTCATTCGATTCGGTCTAGTAGTTTTCATAACAGAGAGGTTTTGTGTCAAAAATATTGAAATTTCGGACTATTTAAAAAAAAAAACATAATTTCTAAACCATAAGTTTTCGCTTAACTAAAGTATGTTTTAAATGATCACTCATGATGCTCTGAAGCTGAAAAAAATCTTTGGACCACTGTAAACGGGCCACCCTGTATATTTTTGTAATCACCTTTTAAAACCCTTCATTTTGATACCCCACTCGATAGGTTTGGGAGAACTTTGTTTTTGAAGACTTCAATTTTGGCGCCAAAAATCCGCCATTTTGTTTTTTATAATCTTAATGTACCCAGTGACACTGGCGCAATGAAGACGAATCTAACGACAGAATCACTCTTCAAAATCGGTTAAGCCGTTTAGGCTACAGGTCAGAATGGAACAGACATACATACATATACGCGAAAAATATTACCCTCCTTCTAGGTCAGTCGGGTAAAAAGACTACAATTTGCTTCTCAAAAGCCTAATCAGTATGTAGTGCTTAGGTAGTGTAAATGATACTCCAGATGTAGTTACGAATAATCAAGACTAGGATAGCTTAGCTTAAACAGAAATATGTACCGGTCTTATAGCAAAATACATGGGCACAAGTAGTGGATATTCCACCAGTGTAAAATTTTGCCACTGTGGTTGGTTGACCGGAATGGCTATTCCACCACTCATGTCTCGTCACGAGGTTTGACCACAGACTAAGTTGCTGGCTTCCGAAATCGAGGGGTTCAAACAGCGACTTTGTTTAAAAAATTTAAGAACGTAAGGAAAAAATTATTGACTTCCAATTTCATATTAGTTTCTGCCACCAAAATGAACGCGAAAGTTTGAATGTATGTCTGTTACTCAATTTCGTCGTAACGGCTGAACGGATTTGGATGAGTACAGAGGTAGAATACATCCTGGGTTGCATATAGGATACTCAGTTTCGTCATCAAGGCCATTTGGCGAAAGAAGTCCGGTCCGACCGGCTGCAGCTGTGGCCGTGGCCGTGGCAGTGTCAATCTAGCCTTACACCACCACACCTGTATACTATGGTGAATTATTAATCCATGTTCCTCCTTTGGAGGAACCTTTCTAGACCAAAAGCCTTAGCCATACTCAATTATAATCCAGATTTTTAGGGTTCCGTACGTAAAAGATCACCCAACTGTCTAGCTAGTGGGTATAAGTCTACAATAATCACTTGTTGTTGTAAATATAATAGTCACTTGTTGTCGTTGTCGCACTAGTTGTTTTTTTTAATTATTTTAATTTTAATCTGCTGTGTATTATTTTGTGTGCCTTTAGTCTGTGCTAAATAAATGTACTTTCTTTCTTTCTTTTCTCTTAAAAGACCACTAGACTGGTGTCGGTACATCTGTCTGTTTCATAGCCGATACAACTCATAGAGTTACATCTACATAATAGGTTGGGGAAAAGTTTCTTCGCATTTTTTAAGAAAATTCAAAACATTTTTTAATATACATTATTTACATTTATCTAAAGTATGTAGGTACCATTTTGTTCGATAACTTTTTGCCATCATGTAGGTAGGAACATGATCCCATTGCTGTAGAAATTTTGGGACTTCTGATCAAAATACCGCGACAAGTGGTTTTGGCAGTCCTCTCGTGATGTTAACCTGACACTGCCTAAAGAATTCTGAAGAGACCGAAACAGGTGGAAATCTGAAGGTGCAAGGTCAGGACTATACGGCGGATGCATTAACACCTCCCAGCCAAACTCTCTTAATTTTTGCTGAGTGGGTAAAGATGTGTGAGGTCTAGCGTTATCATGATGAAAAACCACACCCCTTCTGTTGATTAATTCCGGCCGCTTTCTCTCAACTTCTTGCTTTAATCTCATCAGTTGTTCGCAGTAGAGTTCAGAATCGATGGTCTTGCCTGGTGGTAACAGCTCATAATGAATAATGCCCTTCCAATCCCACCACATACACAGCATCACCTTGTTGCGAGTTAACCCGGGTTTCGCCACAATCTGTGAAGCCTGACCGGCCTTTGACCACGACCTTTTTCGCACGTCCTTGTCGTACGTGATCCACTTTTCATCACCAGTTATCAGCTTCTTCAAAAATGGTTCGGTTTCATTACGTCGTAATAAAGAATCACAAATGAGTACACGGTTCATTAGGTTTCTTTCAGTGAGCTCGTGAGGTACCCAAATATCGAGCTTTTTTGTGTACCCAGTTTTTTTCAAATGCGCCAAAACTGTTTTGTGGTCAAGTCCCAGTTCTTCAGCTACGCCGTAACTACTGATATGCCGATTATGTTCCACTTTTTCAAAAATGGCATCCATTTTATCCGTAATAGGGCAACCAGAGCGACGTGCATCTTTGACATCAAAATTTCCGGATTGAAAACGCTTAAACCAAATTTGTGCTACTCTCACAGACACTGCACTGGGTCCATAAACATCGCAAATTTTTTTCGCGGCTTGCGTTGCTTTTTTATCTTTTTTTTAGTAAAATTTTAAAATGTATCGAATTTCTTCATTAGATTCACTCATCTTGACAGTACGAAAAACAAATGAAAATCACACATTTTTCTAATATGAATTTGGAATTAAGTTCTTTAAAATTTAAACTTTCAACGATACCAAAACCAGCCAGATACAAATACACTTCTGGACACATCTTTTGGCCCACCTTGTATTTTCAGTTTCGTTTGGTCCTAGCTAAAATTTTATATTAGGTCGAGCAAAAAGTTTTTATGCAGTTTTGAACCTGGCACATTCACAATTTCATTCAATAGTCTTTTTTTGAATTTCGAACACAGAATTTAAAGAAACAAAAGACAATTTGGAGCCTGTTTGTTGATATCAAACAATCGAATACTAAGAAAACTTGGTTTTATTGGTTTACTTGGATATAATTCTTGAAAAAGTGATTGATATCTTTGGTTTTGCAACAAACATTACTTATTCTTAACATTAAGGTGAGGTTCTATCAATAATCTATGGATACTTCACCTGAAGTCGCCGCCCAAGCTGTGGCACTTATTCAGGCCGGACACAGCCAAAGAAACGTGAGTGCTCAACTTAATTTAAGTCGATCTGCGGTCCGAAATGTTTATCGGAGGTACCTAGAGACTGGCGGCTTTGTTCGTCGCCAAGGAAGGCCACGATCTCGGGTCACAACTGAAAGGCAGGATCGATTCATCGTGACGACCAGCTTGAGAAATCGTCACCTTACCTCCATTGAGATACAAAACTAACTTCGCGACTTCCACGGAGTATCTGTGAGCGCTCGAACTGTTCGGAGAAGGTTAAAAGAACGCGATATGGTACCACACAAGCCAGCTAATGGCCCCAAACTAACGCGAGCCCACCGAACAGCGCGCCTTCATTTCGCACGCAGTCATTTAAATTGGACACAGGAAGATTGGAGTCGTGTACTCTTTTCTGATATAAAATTGTGTTACATGGCAATGATGGAAGGAAGAAGGTCTACCGACGTAAGGGAGAGCGTTTCGCACAATGCTGCTTTGAAGAGACGGTTGCTTATGGTGGTGGCTCATGGACTGTCTGGGGCGGTATATCCGCGAGCGGCAAAACTCAACTTGAGGTTGTTACAGGACCACGGCTGCCAACATTAAATGCTGAAAGGTACATTCGTGAGTGCTTAGAACCTCACGTGATACCATACGCGGACTATGTGGGCCCAAATTTCCTTTTTATGCATGATAATGCAAGAGCCCATGCGGCCGGCATCGTCAGGGAATATCTTCGGGATGTGAACATCACAGTTATGGACTGGCCAGCCAGAAGCCCAGACATGAACCCCATTGAGCACATGTGGGATGAGCTAAAAAGACGTGTTAGGGCTCGTCAGCCAGTTGCCCAGACGATGCAGGAGTTGAAAACTGCCATAGAAGAGGAATGGAAGATGATCCCTCAAAATTTCATAGAGCGGTTGATAAACTCTATGCCTAATCATATGAGAGCTGTGGTAGATGCCCATGGAGGCAACACGCGTTATTAAATTAAACCTTTATTTGATAAAAACATGTTTTTTATTCAAAAATCAATTGCCTTCAACAAGGCGCATATCCGACTTGTTAGGCGTAGCTCCATGTCGTATGGTATTCTGAATTCAAATTTAAAACAATACGATCGAAAAAGATGGTAAAATGTATCAGGTTTAAAACTGCATCAACAGTTTTTGTTTAATCTAGCAATCATATTTCGGTAGGGGCCATCGAAACCTAAACTCTAAGGTGGGCCAATAGATGTGTCCAGAAGTGTAGTATAGCCAAAGAGATTTTAAGTTCATACATACTATAATGCGAAAAGACTTTTTCCCCAACCTAATACAAACACTCACGTTTATATCATTAAGTAAGACGTATTAAACACGTCATTCGAATAGTGTTATGAGTAGCCAGCAGCCATTCTGGTGTGTGAATGTGCAAAATAAAAAAACAATAGAATGAAATAATGCTTCTTCTCACATCCATGCGTGAATGAGAATCATAACATAATACTTTGTAAAATACAGGCGATAGTTCAATATCTACTAAGGGACGAATATTGCGCCCATCACATTATGTACGAATAGCTGTTGTCAGAGTATGAAATTTTCGAAGAATATAAAATCGCCGGTCTGTGCCCTAAACACCATTCAAGACCAAACTGAAACTACCTTTCCCAGCCTAGAATTCAATACGAGAAGT
This sequence comes from Cosmia pyralina, assembly GCA_946251885.1. Taxonomy (NCBI): domain Eukaryota; kingdom Metazoa; phylum Arthropoda; class Insecta; order Lepidoptera; family Noctuidae; genus Cosmia; species Cosmia pyralina. The sequence continues at coordinate 21,791,365 of OX276354.1, forward strand.
AACCAATACACTTTCGCAGGTTCCACACCCAATGGGCAAGTCAAAACCGACGCACCGCGGTTCCCACCGCCGCAGCCGCACCAACCACCACCACAAAGGTCTTCCCCAGACAAGGTCCGACCAGCGATGCCTCCTGCTCCAACGAGCAACGTCGGTGCATTATCAGCGGCATTGTCAGAAGCGTTGGCAGGGCGTGACAGAGGCACGACAGACCTTTCTAGAGAGCATTCTAGGGAACATTCTAGAGAAATACACAGAGATGTACCAAGAGAACCCCCCGTAAGACCTGCGGTTAGAAGACAGCCGAGTGATATCAGGACAAGAGGACCCCCTCCACAGCCGCCTACGCAGAAAATGATGCCTTTGGTGAGTCTAACCTGACATTGCTCTCATTTTTGAATGGTGTTTCTTTTGGCTAAATCTTTTGAGCTTGACTGTAAGGATCTTAGGAAGTTGTTTAGCTTCCCATTTTGAATCTGTTTATGCAAAGACTACTAATCCAATTTATCCAATCTGAAACATGAAATTGTACGCACTAAGACGCTAACTAATTAGAAACACATATTACATCATAAAGTTCGCCTAAAGGTTGCTATAAATTCCGATATGAAAAATTGATTAAATACGCGCGTGAAAACTATATTGTTCTTGATAGCAATGTGGACTAAAATATTTCAAAACTTAATTAGTTTTTTTTATTATATGCCAAAAGAATTTTCCATTGTTTGGTGCCCGTGGCAATTAGCTTGAACGTTGTTTAAGGTTTAATGACATTTCTTAACCTAAAACCTGCAATATAAAACTTGAGGCGAAGACCCTTAAAAACCTCTTTCGTATCGTGGAGTTAATCCCACACTTATCGGATTCTCTGGCATTTTGGCTTGCGAACAACTGGCTTGTCAACAGGCATTATTCTTTCCTGAAATGGGTCTTTGAATTGTGCGGCACTGTCTTAATGCTGCAATACCATCAATTCATTGATTAATTGAATCGTCATTTGTTTATCTTGAACGGTTCTACGGACATTCAGCGAAATCAACAAAAGGAAGCAAGTCAATCCGACAAAAACTGAGCTGAGCTGCAATTACGATTGGACTCATTTCTTCCCAAACATGGCGCTTATGATGACGTCAAACGGCTGCCAATAAAATATACCGAGGTTATAGCATCTTCCTTATTGGGTATCGTAAAATCAATGTTTTAATAAACCAAAGTAGGTATCTTGTTCAATTGTTATTTACATCACCAGACGTGTCGGCTCGTGGAGAAAGTTTAGAACTTCGTCGTTATAATATTTGAACGCGGCTTACGTCATAAAATATACGTGATTCAATGTGCTTAAAAATTAGCTGTGCTGCGTTATGTCAAATAATTAGAAAAGATGTTTCTAGCAATGTTTAATGAATTTTAAAGAAGAATTCAGGTAGGCACATTTCGTATTCTTATTGACGTAAGCCGATTTACAAAGGTCTGTAACATAATTTCGTCCAAGCTGCGAAAACTGGCTAAGAAATCATTGACCAGCTAAGCTCCTCCTGAGTAAATAAATTGACTTCGCCCTAAATTACGCACAAGTGGAGCTCCATAAATTAATCATAAGCACCCCGAACAACCTTTGCTGATTACAAAAGGCTCTAAGACAAAAGAAAGGTTTTGAACGCGCTCTATTTATTACGTGGTAACCGCTTCGAGTTCAAGGGCCCTAAATGCCCAAAAAATTGCATTGGTTGATAGAGAAAAACTGATAAAACCTTGGAAGTTCTGTACACCCTAAAAAATTGGGTCAGAAAATGCTACGAATTCTAAAACTGTATCTAGACACTTGACAATGAAAACAAAACAAAGAATACTTCTCCGCCTAAAAATAATGTTTTCCACCCACGCAAGTGTTGTGAATGTAAAAATACCCTAAGCGGGGATGACGGCCACGTGTCGCAATAAAAAAAAATAAAATAACGCCATGTGGGAGGATTTCGAACGGATTTGGTAACTTGTTTATTTTGTGCCAGTGTGCACGATGCGCCACCGCAAACTTTATTCTTGATTGCATGGCAATACAGATTGCTAGCTACATCTGGATAGATTGGAAGATGGACTGTATTTACACAACTTTTGGTTCATTTGAGCCTGCACTTGATTACTATCAGAAGATTTTGTTATGTGATTGCTAAAGCTGCGTAGGGATTCTTCAGACAGGCAGGACCCGCTTTTGGTCTCTTAAAAAAGAAAACCCATTGTTTTCGTTGTAAGAGAAAATCTGTCCAGATAAGATTTTTATTGTATCAAAGGGCTAACATGCTGTTGTTCTGTCACGGATAGGAAGGGTCAAAGCGCTCATAAACTTGATAACATCAGGCTTATCATACCCGACAGACGAGTGTTTATTGTCGTATGAATGGTTGTTCATAATCTGTTATCCTAATCCAAACTAATATTATAAATGTGAAAGTGAGTTTGTTTGTTTGTTATGCTTTCACGCTAAAACGGCTGAACGGATTTGGATGAAGTTTGGTACATGGGTAGACCATGTCCTGGATTAGGACATAGGATTATCCCGGTAGTACGTTCCCGTGGTATAGTTTTTGACGTACGCGGGTGAAGCCGCTGGCGAAAGCTACTTACTAATAGATATCTAAGGTTGCCGTTATTTTGCCGTCACAAAAAGTACGTTGCCAAAGCAGCCTCAAGATGGTACGTATACTGAAGAGGAAGGTAGGAAAGTTATTGAACCGGTATGCTTAAATCAAAAGGGATTTCACATGCAGAAAACGCTTACACCCAGCAGCGAATGCCGAATTGGTTCAGGCTGAAATGAGGATGAAACCTTCCATCTACCTTGACATGAGAAAGACTAAACGGTATCCACTGCTAAAATTGACCTTTTCCATTGATGTCAATATATTATGTTTTTCTCTGAACGATCATTGATAAATTCATAAAACGCTGTTTGCTGACATACTTACAGTTAAACAACAATAATACAATTAAAATACAAAGACTTTCAATGAAACTCGTAACCGCAAAGATTATGTTTACGCGAACATAGCCATTTATTTGAAAGTAAAAGTTAAATTAATCATAGTGTTTATCGATGCTTATGTAGCCTTTGACATCCGAATGAATCATCAAGCTAATAAACAGAATGATTAATACCAGTGACCGTCTCCTACTTCATCTGTGATTCAGATACGTCATTGTCATTCGTCAACGACAGATACATAATTTCGTCTGTCGCGCCTTTGACAGGTTACCTCAGCTATCAAACCATGCTGACTTGCGGCTAGTCTTTTCTCCATCATGACATCTCTTGTAGATAGTACGGTAGGCCTTCAGGGGTAACAAAACCAAAGCTGACTTTTTATTAACTTTTTATTGTATTTTAGTTTTTTGCCACCGACTTCCGAAATTAAAGTTATTTTTCACTTTGTAGTGTTGCTTTTGGAAGTCGGCTGTATTTTTTTGTAAAAAAGTTTTTATTCTTCACTTTTTAGTTGTGGTACCTACCCCACACAAATTCTAATACCTGCAAAACAAACTAGAACATTATCCATATAAAAGTGGGGAAAAATACGTATTATTGAAGCTAACTCAGAAACTACCCAAGCAAAGTTAATCAATTTTATATGGGACCAACTTTGATGGTCCCATACATAGATACACACACTCGAATAAAACAAAAATTTTTCAAATCGGACAACTGTAAAAAGTTATGCGTGGTCGAATTGAGAACCTCCTCCTTTTTTTTTCGTCGGTTAAAAATAAAAAAAAACTCGCAAGGCCTCAGCTCAAGGTCAAAGTGTCACCACTGTACGAGACGGGAAAAGTTGAACATCACCCTCAATTAATTCTTTTTCCCTTTAATCCATGTTCATTTGTTGAACATAGCAGCTTCCAAACGGCAAAGAACCTTTATACTAATCCAGTAAAAAAGTTATCTTTCGTATCATTTTCAAAAATAGAACTGACTAATCTCGAATAAATCGTTTGTATTTTCAATCTTCCCATTAATCTTCATCTTTTCATTAATTAGACCTAGTAATTCGTAAAATACTGGTATTGAATGACTGTCTTTTTATGGAAAACAACTTTCTGGTAATGTCAAGGACTTATCGAATGTTTGCTAAGAACAATTTATTGCTGTGACGATCATTTCCAAGCCCTATCGAAGTTTCTAGATGATTTCGGATTTATTGCTGAAGTTTTTCTTAATGCTGAGCTGGCAGTAAAGAGGATATAAACGTAAAACTTTGTTAGGGAAAAGGATACTGTATTGTAGGAAATCTGTGGCCTACCTTATCTCTACAAGGCTTTGCTCATTGACGATAAAAGAGAGTTAACTGTTTGCAATAAGCTGGCAGTCTGATACTACGACAAAGTTTTAATTGAAGTACCAATATTTGTGCCAAATGACGCGACGATTCAAGGATCCTAGTGTTTTGGCACTAGGAATCATGTTAGTTGCAACGTTACGTCATCTTATGAGTTAACTTTACAGTTTACTTTTTATGTTAGTGGAACAGAAGATTTTTATTTCTCGATTCCATGTTTGGTTCCATAGTAAAAGTTGTTCCTAATGATAAGTACAATGACCCCTTAAGAGGATAAAGATGTTTAAAATTACACCCTGTAGGTACAATCTAGATTCAAAGTAAAGTACAAAGTTCTATGTAACTGCAGACACATTGCCATTTTTACGACTTGATTTAATTGGATGAACTTCAACATGAAAAATATTCGTGATAAACGACTACAGACAGACAATAGTAAGGTTTCAGTTCAACCTTTTAATTATAAAATTAATAGTTGTAATGTCATCATCGAAGGTTATAGGCCATCTAATTACGACGCCGTGCTAATTATCGAGAATAGTAATCATGACAATTATTTAGATAGCGGCCCCGTTGGCGGGATTGTGGAGTTAGAAATAATAGATTTATCTCATGATGATTCATTGGGATGTTAATAACGAGATTTTAAATTAGCTGAAAGACATTAATTAATAAAGGCGTAAATATGAGCAAATAAGGCTAAGGACAAAAGCATGGTTGGTCTGTAACTTGTATTGTTTGTTTTTACTAAAATGACGTAAGTTCATATTTCATGGATAGATTGAGAGATTGCGAACGCGATTCCTGGATGGAAACGTAGCTATTTGGCAGGCAGGGATATCTGAGACGACCGACAGCTCCGGATTTAGTTTGAAAAATAGCAATAAAACAATGCAAATTGTTTTATAGTAACCCTGTTCTGTTACATTTTTCTGGTATTCATGGTAAGACCACGAGCTCATTTAGCCCTATTCACTGGTCGTGTTGAAACCCAAAATAATCACACACAATAAATAACGATTCATCCGGATTCCGTAAAATATAGAGCGCGTAAGTTGGCAAGTCTATCCGTACTAACAGTATCATAGTGCAAAATCTTTCTCTCCCTAGAGATTATGCGGAGGTCAGTTTGCAGCATCCCAGCATCGTAACTTTTAATCAGATGAGACTTTATGATCAAAAGTTGGTCCATAAAGGACTACATATATACACTCGTTTATCTGGAATTCCGGACGTAACAAATGATGCAGAGTCATATATTCAAAATGTTTCCGGCACAAGCAAGGGATTACTGAGGTCAAAAGGGGAAAACAGGGCGTGGTCTGCATTCAATTTATTATTCTTTAGCAAAAAGATTTGTGCAAAGAGATTGGGAGCAACAGTCATTTGGGAGGAGCTAAATAATTTAGTGATACTCAATCTTGGAAGATCAAAGGGGAGTTGCTCCAAAGATTACTTTGAAATTGACCTGGACGTTGCTTTTAGATTGACACGGGAAATATAGGAAAGTTAAAACACAATGGCAACATGCGAAGACCTAATCAGTACTTAGGTTTGCAAGATACAATCAGATAGGAATTACTGATAAAAATTGCGTAAGTAATACATTTTCTGCTCTTATTAAACCACGGGACGAGCATTAATCTATTATTAACGGCAGACCACACGGCTAGTATGAAAATACTCTAATAATTAGATCTTTCTCTGCATGAAAAAAAGCTCCGTTATTTTATAGCTATTACAGAAAACCACAGTACCTATCAGTAGATTGAGTTGTTATCGCTTTGCCCGTTAGCTACCTCCAGTATTATCTGATAATTATCAACAACACGTATTATGATTGTGCACGCTTTATTTTTCATACAGTTTAGTTATTAGTTGATATCGCAGAATTTTTGGCAGCAATATGGACGATATTTTTGTTTCTTTTGGCAACTTTAATTTGTATAGGGTAAGTAGAAAAAGGACTTGATATTCAAGCGGATTTAAATAAAAATATGACTAATTCCAACATGCTAGTGGACATAAGGAAAGGCTATAAATGTATTGATAATTTTTCAGTCGATATCATTAGTATTTGTGTCAAGGTTCAGTACGAGGAAAGTGGTGCAGAGTCTTGAATCATTTCGTTAAAAAATAGCATTGCATTTAATGAGTTATATTTTTAACTTCAGCAGTTTTATGAGTCTTAATTAAAGTAACGTTATCGTATATGGTTTCCTGTTGGTCTCATTAGGGTAATGAGGTGGTAAGGCTACCACCAGATAACGCGTTTTGAAGTGAATATGCTCATAGGAGGTAGATTTGAAATTTGCTTTTGCGGATATTTTGACCCTGCGAACATTTCGTTTACTTCCGTGATATCATTTTGCATCATTGGTGTAGCTTCTAAACATGTAATATTAAATGAGTTGGTTTCTAAGGCAAACTGGATGTTTGATAGTTTTGAATAATATGTATTTGAAGAGGTTTTTCTTTCTGGAGAACATTTCTCTATAGTTATATCAATATGTACTTGTTTTGAGTTCTGCTGAAGATCTTAAGAATTTTATCTTCTTCCATTCATCACATTTTCTTTAGGAATATGCAGTATGAGCAGTTAGGAACATTATTTAACCAGAATCATGCTCATTTTAAGTAATTAGTGAACCTTACTATTAATTAGATTCATTGTGATAATGAGAAGAAGCCCCAAAGGTTTCTGTTTCATACTAGTAATTAAACAAAGCTGAAATAAAATAAAAAAAACTATTCCGTTGATTAGTTTTCCGGGTGTTACACTTTGACCGCGTTTCAAAACAATATGATACAGAAATAGGGCACCGGTGCTGCTAAAGTGATTACTAACCATCACTGTTTTATGTCATGCGCGATTCATTTTACAGCTAACGGAATCTATGAAACAGTTTCGTAAATTACTATAGTAATCCAGGAGATCCTTAGAGGGTGTGGAGTTGTAGAAAAAGAGTTTTGTAAAATTCAACCCCTGAGCAGGTCTATTGAAGGTGCAAGATTATTTGCGAAATACAGATGAAGTCGCTGGCAACAGCTAGACAAAGGTTGAACGGATTGAACAAATCTATAAAGACATTAGTAAAGACGCGCGAACGTTGCTCATCTTCGGAGCGAAATATTTCGCCGCCTTGCTCCGATTTCATAAAGTAACATCAATGTCAAGTAAATATTAGATAAGAATGATAAAGCCTGAGAATGCTTGATAATATTACGCCAGATAAATGGCTTTGTGTGTGTATTATTGGTTTTACATCTGTCTATGAAATTGAAAGTTTTCTCTCGTGGTCGTGCAGTTGACAGGTCATTAATTTCAGCCGACGACAGCTCACGCGTAATTTTGAAATTCGATTTTTAAACTGTATAACTGAATGTCACTTTTCGCGGCAAAGGGCGTTGGTTTTTTTTTAAGCTGTATTTGTGAGTGGCCAGCTAAAAGCCGGTTCATCATACACTTATAAGGCAGAGTGAGTTGCGAACATAAAATACTTCGCATATTAAATGAGATAGAGGCAATTTTTTAAATATACTGGTTTAAATGTATTACCATATTGCGTTTATAGTGCTAAATACTTGAGTAGTATGTGATGCAATCGACGAATAAATATAAATATTTTATGTATGCTTTCTTTGACGTGATATATTTCTTTATATAAGAGGAACTTATGGAACTGTTGATGACATTACATGGCGTATTGGCGTAGACTTATACAATTTTCGATCTTTTTGAGGCATACATTTTTGACAGTTTTTTGTTAATATTTTACCTACGTAGTTCTTTTACATACAAAAGCTAACGGCGTAGTAACGTCATGTTTATTTTGGACTTGGCCGTGTGGTCTCTCTCTCTCTAGCTAAGAATAGGGCTCTACTTCTTACCGCGTTTGTTATTGAGAGTTTCTTTATTACAAGATTTGAACCACCACAATCGAATAATGTTTCACTAGTCCTTTACTTGGCAAGGAAAGCCTTTTCCATGTTATTCCAACATTAGGCACACCGTAGACACAAAAATTGCTTTAGGTCGCAAACAATAATTACAATGCAAGTACTGATTTTCTAGGAATAGTGTAAAGTCAAGTTTGTAGCTTCGAAAAACCTCGAAATTTTCAGACTTCTTGCAGATTTTGACTTATCAACTTCTAAAAGATGCATCTTACGGGAAAAAGTTATAATTTGAGCGCATTCAGCCGTAGCTCTGTAGATCTAATGGAACCCGAGATACAGCACTTCAAACATTGGTTATTTTTCCAAAAAAGTTCAAAATTATACATTATACATACTCTCGAAAAACATTATCCTCCTTTTAGGTTATTCGGGTAAAAATCAGTACAGTGAAATTTTTTGCGACCTACGATGTTTTATGACTGGCCTACATGTAGCCTTCACCACTTGCGTAGTCTTCTTCAATTGCCTTCTTCAGGTTTTTAGTCCTTATTCCCAGAAGCCTGCAAAGACTTGAATATAATGTAGAGACTACTCCTATGTCATGAAGTTGGATTTCTAAGCCTTCAAAGTAGCGTTTATGTACAACTATGTCTCATAACCATAACTAATTAATTCCAAAGCTAACAAATCCTTACAACAATTTAATAAAAAGACAAAGATGTAGCCTTAGTCATTGTCACAGGTAATCATGTCTGACCGTGAATATCAATGAATTGTGAATCACAATAGTATGCGATCAAAATAAGGTGTAAGAGTAGGTATGACATTTCGCCATATTTTTATTTGTGACAGCTGTCAAACTGACTTGAGAGGCGATACTTTAAAATAATTATACTTTTGGCGCCCCATGGGTAGACAGGTAATATTTTGAGCACGGCATCATGTGCTATTCTCATATCATTACGTACATACTAACATGTACATAAATTCACGCCTTCCTATGGGGTTAGGAAACTACAAAATATTTTTTTGTAGTTTCTCATATTGTAGTTTGTGTCAATATGATTTTTATGTAAACGTTAGGTAGAATGACGAAACAAATTCAAGTGAAGCCAATCCTGTTTTAGCGGCTCGGTCAAGTCCAATGTCACTTCCAATTTAGTTTTGATAATAGTACTTGCAAATTTATCCCTCAATTGCTCACGGTTCTCGTAATTTCCATGTTGTAAACGGAAATTTAATTATATTTAGCGTAAATTAAATCTTATTAGATTTCCTTTTGGATTGAAGTTCTTTTGTCAGTAAATTGGATTATGCTTTTGTTTTGGTGATATTTCACAATTAATTTCATGTTTGGGACTTCAAAATGTTATTTATGTTTAATTAATTTTGGCTTGCATGAAGTTTTTCTGTTTTGGTTTAGTTTTTCGGTGAATAGTCATTAGTATTAGCGGTTTGTGGCTTACAATATAGGAAAACTGAGTCATTGACCCAAACAATGTCACACGTTTGAGTAATCTATTCTCGTACCGTTAGAAAAAATACTCATTACATTTTAGGACTTTCAGGTCATTCGAGTTTTAAGTTCTTAATTACGGATAAGCAAATTCTTTGTGCGTCATATAGAACATTGTTCTTGAGGTAACCATGTAGTTTCTCCTCTATGGAACTTAATTCCGAAGTCTCCTTCGTTACCTCATTTTTATTATTTTTTTTTAATGTTAAATATTAATTTTTAATTTAATCTTTATTAATCAGACTACTATGTGGTCCACAGTGTTAGTAACAAAATAGCTTAGCCTATGTTAGTACTTAATAACTAAAACAGATCGGGTGCGATTTGCAAGCTCCCACACTAGCGGGCTATCTGCCCGGGCGACTATCGATTTATTTACCCTTTTTGAGATTGGAACTGGTGATCTTGATACGAGGCGAAAGAATTGTGACTGGAATCTCATTTTTAATATTTGACCTGCACATTATTTGAGATCTAGACAAAGAGTAGACGTCTGCAGACTTATCATGTTACGGATTGAAGACGTGATGGCGAGACAAAAGATCTAAGGATACATACGAATTGTCGTCTGAACAAAATAGTCTGGATCTCGTCAAAACGAAGTACAGGCACCCAGTTCTGGCCCACAGTGTGGGTCGCAATTTCGGCTGTCATTTACACGGTGCCTATTAACGTATGTCAATAGTCTCTCGGCACACATTGGGCAGGACGTTACATAAGCCCGAGATGCCAGTTCACAAACGTTGTTGTTCCTCCAAACACTTCCATCGCCGTAGTTGCGAATATCCGATATTGATACGGTATTGACTTTTCGTTCAGTTTGCAAAGTAGCTGGTGTAGTTTTTCAGGATTTAGTTATGGGCAAAAGGAATCGAGAGGGTGTTCATTGAAAAAAAGCAAGCTTGAAGTGGTCCTTCCACCAGATACTGGGGAAATTCTGTGAAAATCTCACCGTTTTAATGTCAAGGTTTCATTTCTCATTCAAACGGTGAGATTTTCGTAGGAAATTCAAAACTATTTTCTGAAATAATACATCCGCACAACATTAATATCAAAAGAACATTAGAGGAAAACTATTTTATTACACGTTGGCCTATCTGAAGAACTTGATAAACTAATTCAATTTAGATAAGAACTACGCAAACATTTCCTGAATCACACATGGCGTAGTAATGTAGGTAATTATTTCAATCAACGTTTTATACCAGGTTGGGCAACCTTTGACATGTTGAGGGCCAAACTTTAGCGTGAAAATACGTTCGCGGGCCGCGTTTAAAAGTACTTAGTGCGTTTTAAAGTAGTGATAATATTTTTTGCGATAGATATTAGACATGAAATATTACGACAATGTTATTATAGTACAATTTATTAAAATAACAAAATGAAATTTAAAAAAATGGTACATTATAATTAAATCGTTAAATTTGCAATTGTTACAAACTACTAAAGTTTATAAATGTATACAGTCAATTCTTTAGTTCTCTTAATCAACAGCTGTTTCACGTTACGGTCTCTGATTCAACTCATTCACTGAATGGAGAACAAAATTCAATAATAATCATCTCGTATGGAAGTTTTCTGTTCCGGATAAATGGTTAATGGTCATATCGAGAGGTCACAGGTAAAGTGATTCAGAATCATTTCCACATAGAAGACCTTGATGGTTTAAAGTAACCTGTGTTAGTATAGTTTCACTTGTAAACCGTGTCAATAAGGAATCATTTGAGTCATCACTGACTCATTAGGTAGGTACTACTGCCAATGATTCACCGGAAAACATGTCTTGTGTGATTGTGTTAGGATTGTTAATTAATTGTAGGGTAGGGCGAGGTTAGGTCCGAACGCAAGCGAGTAGCTATGTGCATAATGATATTAATGATGTACAAATTGTGTATGGGTTTAAGTATGAATTGTTGTGGGATTTCCTCCCTTATAAGGATAGCACTTATACTAAAACAAGTTTCATTTGGAGTTCCCACGTGCAAAACAATAGTTAAAATCTTCAGTCGAGATTTATATCCGCGGTCAAAGTGTAGTGTATGACGTATTCATTTTTATGTTAATGTTCCAAAAAATCATTAAAACTTTTTGGCTATTATACAATGTGAATGGAGCTCGTGGCTAGGTAATAACAGCCGCACGGGTCGATCCATCAGCTTGCAGGGACCGCTTGGATTGGACCGTGGTTGGGTGACCATCTTTACATACCGAGACTCCTCCGTGCCTCGGAAAGAACGATAAGCCGTTGGTCCCGTCTATCATTCGTGGATCTTTGACAGTCGTTACGGGTCGTCAGAAGCCCGAAAGTCTGACAACCAGTCTTACCAAGGGGTATCGTATTACCCAGTCACTGGGTTGTGGAGGCCAGATGGCAGTCGCTCCAAGTAAAATACTGGTATCCAGCTGCACCCGGTTAGACTAGAAGCCAACCCCAACATAGTAAATAAAATAAATCATCCCAAAGCTGATTTGCTGGATTCTTTTTCTCCTCTACTTATCGTTAATTCTCCTGACAAAGTTTTTCTGTTTATTATTATATGTATGTATTTATTATTTTCGAGTTATCTATCCCTTATGTTGCACCTACCATGTTTTGTCTCTGCATCACCCTAAGGTTGACTGGTAGAAAATGCCTCAGGCATTAAGTCCGCCTTTGTACAATATTTTTTTACTTGTGCATAAAGTTTTTAATAAATAAATATATAGACAATGTGAATGGAGAAGAAAAACACGCCAGCATGTTTTATTTCAACTTTAATTGGATTAATGACTAATACATTTACAGCAATCTCATATTTTTATAATACTTGATATTATGTAGCCCGCCTATGTATCACCGTTTTGCATATAAGTATTACATAAATATGCATAAGCAATTTTTAAAGTGTGTTGCACAGAAGGTCGTTTTACTGTGCATTTGTATTTGCATTGGTAAAATAATGGGGATCTAATCTAGTCAATAACTTATTACTCTTCTAATACTTCTTATAGTAATCTTTTTCAGAAACAAGCTAGCTGAATTGACAAAGAAAAAAAAAAAAAAAAGTTCGACACAAGGGTGGTTTAAAGTTGTTCTATTATCTAGATAATACGGGCTGGTATCCGCAACTCCACGACAATGCGCGTATTTTGCATATTGTGTTCTATTCTCTAGTATCGGTACCTAGCATACGTCATGTCGTGGTAAAAATATCACCACATCAGCAAGAACTCCACTCGTGGAGGTTCTGCAGCACATATTTGCTACTGCTACCTGCGATAATCCCAGTTGATCGATTTATACAACTGTCGTTTTGCATCCTCGTCAAATTTCAGGATGTGATACAGAACATCAAACCGAACAACTTTCTCCATGGGACCAACATCATAATCGCGAAAAAATTTTCAACTGTCCCATAGAAAACTTCAATATCTACTCGACGCAAATGTATGGGACGGCTGATTATTTTTTTGATGTTGGTGCCATGGAAAAAGTTGTTTGGTTTGATGGCCACACCCTTAAATTTGACGAGGATGCAAAACGACACGTTGCGCACACGGCTACACATCAAGCTATACATTTCCAGTTTACTCTGACCTCTCATTGTGAGGAAATCCTATACAATGCGAGATCAGCTTTTACTGGAAATGTATAGCTTGATCTGGTAGTCGTGCGTGCAGGATAAAAAAAAATCTATTCTATAGGTACATATAATAAATCAGTAGACGAGGCGTACATTAAAAATATTTTAAAAAAATTAGATGGGGTTTTAAAAAATCACCAACAGATGCCATTTCTACCATTTTTGTAATTTTTGTCTGTTTGTCTATGAGAGGTTTTATTGTTACAGTATCACGTAAAAAGTACAAAACATATATGGTTAAATTTTATACTCAAATATTGTGTGTAACTCAGAGTTATATTTAGTTTTTGTTTCATCGCAATCGCTTCAATATATCAAAAGATATATGAATTTAAAGTATTCAAGAATAACTTTTCATTACGGTGTATAGCTAAAGTTAGTGCACGTAACGACATCTATTAACACAAAATGGTACTAACAAATGTATGTAATAACCATAATAATTTAATAACACGTCCTTACGGTAACTACGTCTGTGTTATTTAAAAAAGTAATGATATTGATTATGTTATTAAAATCGCTTTCCATTGGAGGTTGATTAGTAGCGCTAAAGGAATTTCAAATAAAAAGTGGTGATAACGTAAGGTTACTAATTGATGTGGTGTTCTGAGTGATAAAGAATGCAATTCATATCAATTTTCAATCTGCCTAGCCTTTTCCCAACTATGTTGGGGTCGGCTTCCAGTGTAACCAGATGCAGCCTAGCTGAATACCAGTACCTATGTTACATGGAGCGACTGCCTATCTGCCCTCCACAACCTTGTAACTGGGTAATACGATACCGCTTGGTAAGACTGGTTGACAAACTTTCGGGCTTAAATAGGGACCAATTAGTTCAACCAGGTTTCAGACTGGCTAAAGTAGACTCATCCTTCATGGGGTACTGTTTAAAATGTTATAATAAAATACCTCCCCACATACTCCAGCTGAATGAAACGAAATTTAAATCATGTATAAAACGCACACTATGCAGCCAGGCATATTATAAGTTGGGGGATTACATCGCTGACAAAAATGCTTGGCTGAATGCTTGTCCTGCTCCACAAGGACGCATTAACTAATTGATTAGCATTCGGATATATTGTTGGGAGCTGCTGAAGATTAAGATGAGAGAAAACTTTCTTTGCATTGTTTAGATTCAATCTCTTAGTATTATATAATTGCATAGCACATGTGTGAGCACTATGTAGCTACTATTAAGCTACCTTTTACTGGGTACGTCTTTCACTGACTTGAGTGTGCCCTGGCGGTTGAGAGTATGTCATGCTCACTCAAATGTCTCGCTGGTGGTGGCGTGTGTGTTGGATCATTAAGTTCCCTTCAAAATGGTTGAGCTAATTGGTGCTGATCCATGCGTCATGTTCGTGAACGGGCGCCGTCAGTTGGGACTGGTCGTCTCTTAGCTGCCATGGCTTATTTTTAATTTTAATATTTAATTTAGTTGTTTTAGTTTTTATCTTTTTATTACGGACGCTTTTTAACGTGCACGTCTTTCTACATTGTTCTCACATGTATATTTTCAACATGAACGATGTAACCAATATTTTGTAAAAATATTATGATTTAAAAGAGTGTCCGTGGAGTTTCTTGCCCGTTCTTCTCCATAGGGATCTACTACGCTTTGGAATGGGCAACTAGCTTCATCTTTCTGACTGACCGACCCATTGACAATTCAAAAGTGCCTGTAATTGGTTTATTTGAAATAAATGCTTTGAGTTTGAGTTTGCTTCTGACGACCCGTAACGACTGGCAAAGATCCACGAGTGACAGCCGGGACCCGAGGCACGGAGGAGTCTCGGTATGTAAAGATGGTCACTTATCCACGGACCAGCCCCGGCAAGCGTAGCTTAACCTGATGGATCGACCAGTGCGGCTGATATTACTGAGTCACGAGCTCCTCTATAATATAATCTAAATGACCGAAAAATAGAAAGTCAGCACAAAAAACAGGAGTAAACTCCAGTCTGCGTCAGAGCTGACACATACACTTTTTTGTTTGTTTGAACGCGCTAATCTCTGGGTACTACCAGGCGGACTTTAATAATTATTTTTGCATTTGATAGCCCAATTCTTAAGGAAGGCTATAGGCATATTTAACATCACTCTAGGACTCTTAGGTGCCGAGCAAAAAGAAAAAAAGTCAGAAAGAACGCTAAGCAAAAACGAAATAATAGCGTGGGCAGGCAATGCATCAGCAGCAAGAAATTTCAGAATTTTGGCTGAAGCTACGAGTATCTATCTAAAATAAAAAGAGAAGTCCTGACTGACTGACTGATTGACTGAGTCATCAACGCTCAGCCCTAACCCTTCGACCCAGAAAGCTGAAATTTTAACAAGTAGACAAGGAATAAGGAAGGAATTCCCGGTAGTACGTTCCCGTGGGATATTTCCCGACATGCACGCGGGCGAAGCCGCGGGCACAAGCTATATAGAATAAGAATAAAGTGTTTGGGTATTTACTTATGTAAAATATCTAATGATCTATTTTTCTAAATAATCTAATATCAACCTAGGAGGCTGTCCATTTTTTTACTTTTACTTATCAATTCTATTTTCTAGTAAACAAATGATTTGACTTTAACCGGGCTATCCTGTGCAGGTTCTATAAATAACGCCACCAGCCAGGGCATTTATTAATGTAATAAATCCCCCTATCCAAATGCTAATTCTGTATCTAAAATCCGCGGACCCGCTATCACTTGTAATGCAGCCTCTTCACATTTGCGTAGGTAGGTATATATAGGTTTGTCGGGCGGACACTTTCGCAAGCTCTGACTCACACTGATAACAATTATATCAGCACATTGTTTATTTACCATCGTAATTGCTCATAATCGATATTATTGCGAATCGGGACCATCGCAATAATATAATATCCCGCCTGTAATCGAGGAGCTTGTGGCTAAGTAATAACAGCCGCACGGATCGATCCATCAGGTTAACTACGCTTGCCGGGGTCGGTCCGTGGATGGATGATCATCTTTACATACCGAGACTCCTCCGTGCCTCGGAAAGCACGTTAAGCCGTTGGTCCCGGCTGTCATTCGTGGATCTTTGACAGTCGTTAGGGGTCATCAGAAGCCCGAAAGTCTGACAACCAGTCTTACCAAGGGGTATCGTATTACCCAGTTAATGGGTTGTGGAGGTCAGATAGGCAGTCGCTCCATGTAAAATACTGGTATTCAGCTGCATCCGGTTAGACTGGAAGCTGACCCTAACATAGTTGGGAAAAGGCTAGGCAGATTGATTGATCCCGCCTGTAATCCTCGAAGGGTTAGGTAGAGGTGTACCTATAGCACACCCGCATTTTCCCAGAGAGGCATGAGGAACAGGATGTAAAGTTCACTCATCCTCTATTGAAAAGGGAGGATCCTCCGACCAGACGGGTGTTGTGTCTTGTGGGCAACTGCCCGACGGTTGCGTGACGCGTAGTTCGTATGTGGTGATGTAGATTCCGCCACATCACTCCCCTCCGGAGACCGGACGTCGATAGTGGGCTGAGTCGTGTATCTTGCGATGCTTGCCAGTACCAGTTGTGGTTCCAGTGAGTTGGAATCGGGTGCCGCATAGTTCACGGTGAGTTGGAACTGTCTGCGGTGATACCTCAGTGAGTCGGGGTGGCGCTGCGTTATGCTCCAGTGAGTCGGGAGTATACAGCGCTGGTTTGAGGTTGAGGCTGAAGGTGATGACCAGGAATGCGCGTCCGCTGCATGCTGGTGGTCAGGATACCCGTTGAAGCCGTGGATGCTGGCTGGCTGTGTGACTCTCCCGCTCGAAGGCTTGAGGAAGTGATGCTAATGACGTCACGCTGAAGGAGTTGCACGAAGGCTGCCCTGACGTTCATGCTCGGGGTCACCAGTATAGAGGCATGAGGAACAGGGTGTAAAGTTCACTCATCCTCCATAGAAAAGGGAGGATCCTCCGACCAGACGGGTGTCGTGTCTGGTGGGCAACTGCCCGACGATTGATGTCGGGACGTTATATATACAGGGTGTGGGGTGGGGTGGGGTGGGGGTGTAATCGCGCGGTAAACTAATTGCGCGATGCAGGATTGCGTGACGTCAGTGTGACGTGTAGTTCGTATGTGGTGATGTAGATTCCACCACATGTTAAAGTACCATGTAATAGGGGGCGAGCCTATTGCCATCATCCAGGCATATGTACATACTCCGGGAAGTCCAGGCTCACTGAGAATTTTTTAGGTAAAAGAAAAACCCAATAACACTGGCCGACCTGGGAATCGAACCCAGGACCTCATGTTGTTGCACTAGACCAACGAGGCTGACCATCACATCTTCTATATTTCCTTGTATACCTATTTATAGCGTGACAATTGTGGCTGATGTATTTCCCTTTTGCGTAATTGGCTTAGATGATTCAGTTTAAGTTTAAACCTAAATGGCGTGCCTAAAATCGGTTGCGGTCTGTAGGTACCTATTATAGTTTGAAATTATGTGAGTAGGTTTATTTATTATAGGTAGGTTTGTAGGTTTTTTTAATTTTTTTTTAGGGGTTGTCTGTGTCAATGTGGTCGTCAACGAAACTATCCCGTATCCATACCAATGCGAAAGTAACTTTTTCTGTCTGTATGTTAGCTTTTCACGCCTCAACGGCTGAAGGTAGGTAGGATATAAATATGATACTTATAATCCCGGTAGTACGTTCCCGTGGGAAAATTTCCGATCACCACGCGGGCGAAGCCGCGGGCCAAAGGTAGTATGGAAAAAACGAGGAGACAAGACAATGTTAAACGATGAACTCTGCCAGAGACAGCCAGTCTCTTGAAACTTTGCAAGATGTAACTTCAAACTAAATTGGTCAAATAACGTACGCCAGACAGTCAGACGCCTCTCCCAAATCGGATCATTATAGTCGCTCCTCTGCCCTCGGGTGTTCACGCTAACTAACCATGCCTCTTTCGTTCATCGCTCTGTCTGGCTTGGCGATATCCCACGCAAGTTCCATGGGACCACGAATCCGCTAAAGCTGTCTGCATGCGAACTGACATCGTTGTAGTTAAGATGGTCATTAATAATAGGTACCTATGAAATTGCCGTTTTGTATGAAAAAATTTAAACGAATTTTTTTCATGCATTTTTTATTTGTATTAATCGAAGTAATCACCCATGCAATCAATGCATATTTGCCAACGCAGTGGCAGTTTATTGATGCCCTTCTTAAAGAAATCAGCTGGACGGGAGGCAACAAATTCTTCAAAGACATTTTGTACTGCCTCTCGGGTATTGAATTTTTTTCCCGCCAAGAAGTTATCCAAATTCTGGAAAAAGTAGTAGTCTGCTGTGCAGTATGAGGTCGCGCGTTGTCGTGCAGGAGCAGCGGAGACGAGCGATTGACCAATGCTGGTTGGAGATGTGCCAGCTTCTCCATCATTGTGTTCAGTTCTTCACAGTACACATCTGAAGTAATGCTCACCCCGTTTGGTAAGAAGCTGTGATAAATCAAAACGCGCGCTAAACCACCAAACAGTGACCATCACTTTTCTAGGGGTAAGTTTTCGTTTAGGGCATTGTTTAGGTGCTGAACCAGGATCCAACCAACTTGTTGAGCGCTTGCGGTTATCAAACAGAATCCATTTTTCATCGCAGGTAACAATGCGGTTCAAAATTCCTTCATTTGTCTGTTTTGCAGTGCAAGGCACGTCTCGACGCGTACTTCGCGCTGGCGATCATTGAGTTCGTGGGGCACCCATTTGTCAAGCTTTTTTACCTTGCCAATTTGACGCAAATGGACTAGTATTGTTTTGACGCCAACGTCGAAAGATGCTGCTAATTCAGTCGTAGATTGTGTATCATCAGCTTCCACAATCGCCTTTAATTCGTCATTGTCGACCAAAGTCTTCGGACGACCGCAAAGGTTCATTTTTCAGGTCGAAATTTCCAGAACGGAAGCGAACAAACCAATAACAAGTGGTGCGTTGGTTTGTAGTGTTAGCTCCGTAAACGTCGTTGATGTTGCGTGCCGCTTGTGCCTCGTTGCTGCCACGACGGTACTCATGTTCCATAATTACTCGAATTTTTAACGTATCCATGATGACGAAAAAGATTGAAATGCGATGAAAATGTAACACTAATCAATAAACAAATTACTACTATTGGAAAAAAAAAATCCATGTTTTTAAAATAAAATTAATTTGAAATTAGAATTCTTAGCCAAACAAAAATTATTTTGATTTGAAATGGCCAGTACTGCAGAACGGCAATTTCATAGGTAAAGACCTAATATTAATATCAACCTTTATTGTCCCACTTCAGGCCAAAGGCTTCTTCTCATACAGTGAAGAAGCTCGTGCGCATTGATCACCTTACTTGCTCAAGATGGGTTGGCGATTTCAGACTCACATGTTAATGTGACCAGGTTTCCTCACGATGTTTCCTTTCACCGATGTCAGTAATGTCTAAAATAAAGTCATAAAGTACCTACATATGAAAAGTCACATGGGTACTTGACCGGATTTGATCCCTCGTGCATGAGAGGCGAAGCGTTAACCACTGGGCCATTTCGAAATTCCTGATGGCAGTTGCCTCGTGTAAATACAGAGAAAGGTTGATGAGTTCCACTAGAAGCCGATCCCAAATTTTTTAGCATTTCAGCCAGTCTAGATGTCTGAATGTACTGTTCACTTTGTCCAGCCATCTCTAGGGGCCCCAAAAATATTTTCACCTACCTACCACTACTATTTCGGAAACTAACGATCCATTGTTCCTGATAACAGAATACTTTATCCTTATACGTTTTAGAGACCTTCAACCTCGTATGCTCACGACCGATGATATCGCTTTTATCGTTAGGAAACATGCAGACATAAGTTATTGTGCTTGAACTTCATGCACACGACCGGTTAGTGTGGTGGCGGGTTTCTGGACGTCTGCCAATGCACGTCATAAAGAACCTTATTCTAAGTAAACTTGTGTTTTATGCGGTTGCTGGTGATGACACATAAAAAAACTACCATTGTTTTGTAAAAGTTTTTTAATATGTGTATAGTGTCACTGTGTACTTACGTGATACCCAGGCGGGGCATTTTTTTCTGCAGTAACATCGGTTCTGAGTTATCCTAGTTAATACTATTTAAAACAACTATTGGTTGAGATGATCTCGTTTGATTATGGACTCACGGGATCGGCTTTAGTGTCGATACTAAAAGGACTAGCGTTAGTAACAAAAAAACTCAGCTTGGTTATCGCTTAGTTATCTATGTATATAGAGAAACTTATTACCTACAACTGTAGTAGCAGTAAAACAAACCCTGATATTTGGTTAGGTTAGAAATCGATTCCAACATAGTTAGGGAAAATGCTAGACGGATAATATTGTTCGGTTATTAGTAGAATATATTTATTTTTGCGGTATCACACCTATTACACCGAACTAATCACAGTTCAGTTCGGCCAAATCAGTCAATACCGATAATCTAAAAAAAGAACTATTATTTTCCTTAACATCTTAAATGTCTATCGTTTCTATTCGTAACTGCCATAGTTAAAACATCAATAAATTCTATTCACCTTGTTCCTTTCATTTAGCTTCATATATACTTAGTTTCATATAATTTGTTGCAGAGTTCGTCAGATTCGGTGCTAACGACGAACTCCATACTGGATCGCATCAGCAACCTTCAGCAACAGACTTCAGATCAAGGCATCGCTCCCCATGTCGCGTCTACATTGCACAGGAACAAGAGCTCTCTTCATACAACTGGACAGGGCGCGTTGGGTAAATATTGTCTTGAAATGTATTTAAATGCTTTTTAAGTAACTATACTGCATTTGAAATAAGATTAGACATTTAAATAAACTTTTTTTACAGTCCGTTCAACCGATTTTGACTTCTATTGCGTTGGTGGCATGACAAATGGCAGCTGCAGTAAACAGTTGTTATTGTAACCACGTTTTTGCTTTTCATGTCATCCTTATGCCTACGGAATAGAAGTCATAATGGGTTGAACGGACTGTAAAACTATTTATTTAAATGTCTAATCTTATTTCAAATTGAGTATAGTCATTTGCGCAGACAAAACCTATGCAAGTATGCATGCTTCTGGATAAGATATGTGCAGAATAATGCACATCATTGCATCACCATCTAATATAGTTGTTAGCTTGCTAAAAACTATACTAGATGGCTCTGTATTAAAAAACAAAAAAGTAGTTTAGACGCACGACTGGAGTTTACTCCTGTTTTTTTGCCGATCCAACTTTCTATTGTTGGACGAAAACAAAGGACCATGTGGGAAGGGTTTCTTCAATGAATCAGTGCTATACAAAAAGCAACTTTAAGGTGTAAAGGCGTTAGTTTTGTTTTGCACTGCGCAGAAAAACGTAACAACGCTTTTGAGTTAACGCTTGTATTTCACTCCTTATAAAAAATCTATTCTTAACCCGTCAAGCGTCAGTGATATACATAAAAATACTAAAAAAAAAAAAACAATTTGGAGTAAACTCCAAAAACTTGACACTTGAAACTGACGACATAACGCTGCGCTGTTTCGTTACGTCACAATTCCTGCCAGTTTACTCCTAACACAAGCCGCGATAAAGAACTTCGTTCAAAAAATTTACCTAATATGTACGTTTCCAGGTGGTAGCATGACCTCTCTGTCATCCACGCCGCAATCCCCCGCCCCCGCAGCTTCTCTCTCCACGTCGGACCTGTTTGAGCGGCCCACGAGAGTTAGCCACGGCAAGCCCAACCTAGCCCCGAAGCCTCCGCAGTTAGCACCCGCGCCCACCAACGATACCAGGCCTTCGCCACCGCCGAAGAAGCTGATAACTAACGGGAAGGTTGCGGGCAGGACTCAGAGTATGAGGGTGCCTAGGTAAGTCTAGCTGTGAGGTTATGTTTCTAGGTATACGCAGTCAAGAAAGATTAGTTTTTCTTGAAAAATCCCAGGTACAAGTGGTTTTACAAGGGTCATGTTAAAATGTAGAGCAGTGGGTGGCCCAGTGGTAACGGCTGCGATTTACGAGTGCTTTACTTTGTGTTCATTATTTCATCACCACTGCTCGTAAAACGCTGAAAGAAAACATCGTGAGGAAACCGGCATGTCCTAGAACCAAAAATTCGAAGATATGTGAAATCTACCAACCCGCACTGGGCCCGCGTGGTGGATTACGGCCCGCTCCCTCTCATCGAGAGGAGGCCCGTGTCCCAGCAGTGGAAACACTAGGCTGATTGTGCAATGTGCATGTTAAAATGACTAATGCCCGGTTTCTGAGATATTTAAACGGAGTTTATCCTTTCGATAGTGATTATTTGTTCGATATCGTGTTTCTGAACTATACGCTAAAAGAAATTAGTTTAAAAGTCGAGTGAATTACTCTCGAGGGTTAATTGAGGACCTCCGAAACCGAGCATAAGGAAGGAATTCCCTTAACCCGTCGCGCGCTAATTAGCAGACACAATTGAAATTCTATTGTTATCTGTACACATGGTGTGCAATCGACATTTTAAGAGTTAAATAGATAATTTTGTCGCTTCAATAGCTATTGAGAGTTTAAACTCCGTTTAAGAATTCTTCAGAAACCGGTCATAAGACCACAGGACCACTCTTAGTCCCGATTGCACCAAAAATTGCTAAATACGTTTACCGCTAAAGATATTTGAAACATCGCTCTGTTTCTATCAATCGCTTGAAGATGGTAGAGACAGAGTGATGTTTTGAATATGTTTTGTGCTAAACGCATTTAATGATTTGTGCAAGCGGGCCTTAATGTCATTTTGACAGGACACTCGTGCAGGAAATGAACGAGCATTGATCACCACGTTTGTTACGAGCATTTTTGTAATTTTAGAACATTCTAATCTGGATATCTGAATGACTGAAAAAGTATTATTGGTACTTACTAGATGTTGAAATCACGTTATTGTAGCGGTTTTGTAAGCTTACTAGCTTTATTATAATCTATTTGTTATAATTTCGTCAGGTCTCCACCGACATCGCCGTCGTCGCCACAAACGGGTGCAGGGCGACCGTTCAACTTGCCGCCCGCACCTCTAAACCCGCCTATTGGTACTAAGAATCCGGCTTCACATTTCGGTAAGCCTTATCTGAAGTGGAAAGTTATCGGCTACCCCCTTTATTCCATTCTTTTACTATTTATTCTAATTACAAGAACTATACTCTGTTTTTTTTTAACAAACGAGTACTGAGTTATGTCTCTCGCACATTTACGATATTGACAGAGTGAAATGGGTCATTGGTCGGGGTGGGGCCAACGCCTTTGTTTTGTTTTGAAATTGTTAAGGCCCGTTCATATTGAATACTTCTAAAATTTAGTGTACAGGAGACATGTCCGTCATTACTCACGCACAAACAATATCGTCTGGTTCACTCACTAAAACACGTGCGACGCGCAGGTAGTCGATGACTGAACTGAATGTACATGTAACTCAGCGTTTGGTTTGTGTGGAACGGTCTTTATGTTGATTACATGGACCAATAGCAACGCAGTCAAAATTTTCGGTAAGTACTCGTCTGTTATAAAAAAACAGAGTACCTATAGTCAGTTATGAGACTTATGAGTGACAGCCTCATAAACTGCTTGTCTCTTCTTTAGCATAAAATGGGAGAAGGCATAGAACTATAAAATCCTTTTTAACGTCAAGACGTAGCGTACAGCCAACCGTACGTTTGTGGGAACACTTGAATTACGGTTATCGCCCTTAAATCAATCCGCATAGCCTTTTCCCAACTATGTTGGAGTCGGCTTCCACTCTAACTGTATGCGGCTGAATACCAGTATTTTACATGCAGCGACTGCCTATCTAACCTCCACAACCCAGTTACTGGGTAATACGATATCCCTTGGTAAGACTGGTTGTCAGACTTTCGGGCGTCTGACGACCCGTAACGACTGTCAAAGATCCATGAATGACAGCCGGGACCAACGGCTTAATGTGCTTTTCGAGGCACGGAGAAGTCTCTTTATGTAAAGATGGTCACCCATCCACGGACAACCCCGGCAAGCGTAGGTTAACCTTATGGATAGACCCGTGCGGCTGTTATTAGTTACGAGCTCCTTACAAAATAGAAAAAAAAAATACATTGACAGCGCCTCGCTGTCAATGTAAATTTTTTACCAATGTCGTGTTAAATGTACCACTTCAGTTTGTTCAATGTGTTGTTTGGTCCATCCTGCATATCAAGAATTTGTTCCCTTTCCAGGCACCCTGCGAGCCCCGCGCGGCCTGCGCCCGCCGGGTGTGTGCCCCCCTCCCCCGCCGGGAGCTCCGCCCCCGCCGCCCCCGTCACGCCACGCCAACCAGCCGCCCCCGCCTCCGCCGCCACACCACCGACAATCCGTAAGTTACGCGTACCACATAAGCCCGCCCCAATTATCATCACGACTGGGTCTTGTGCTTCTGGCATTCGCTGGATTCTTCATTCACCGAGTAGTTGTCGGTCCACCAGACAATCTGGATCTCTCGTACGGTTATTTCCTATCATCATTGTGACGTCATATTTTTAAAAGACACGTTCCAATTTCTTAATTTACTTGACAGCTTGTTGCAGTCACCTAAAGCCGTTTGTCCACCGCTACGTCAATAAGAACAGGATAACGGCGCCGAAGTAGCGATACATACATTTTCTGTGGCCGCACGTCCGTCAATGGGACGTTAGGTTCGGTTCGACTAATCTCGTTTTAATGTTGACGGTGGACAAACAGTGAAACTGTATCTAAAGGCCGTTACTAAATCATCCACAGTTATCACTTATCAGTGTTTTCACTATCTTTATACTCAATGATTTCCCTCATTTTATCAGATCAATTATTTACTTTCCCAGAGTATAAACGGCGACGAGGGCATAGCGCCCCTGCCCCCGGTTCGGGGCTCCTCCATGAGGTCTTTAGACCTGGAGGCTCGCTTCGCAGACTTGTTCCAACATCCGTCGCGCTTCCCTGAGCCGGACCCTTTCATGCGTATCGCGAAGGGCTACAGCAGCGCTACAGTCGCCGGTAAGTACGCGTGAAAGATTGTAGGGAACTTTTGGTAATATGCTAAGACGGCGCCATCGCCACTGGAATTTGCATTTTGAACGGTTGATCAAAAATTTTATGAACCGTCGGTCAAAATTGTCTTGCGCGCTTTTAACGCTTTGAATGACACTCTACGGCCATAGCAGTAATAACAATAAAACTTCTATTGTGTCTTGTTAGTGTCGTTCAAAGCGTTAAATGGTTGGTTGAGGATTTCTGTTTGATCAATCAGTCCATATTTGGACTGATCGATCGATCGATCGATTGATTGGTGTAATGGGCGTTGAATGTTCGATAACAACAGTTTAATCTGTCTAATAAACTTCTAAATTAGCGATCAATTTAATAAGAATTCAAATGGTGCCGTCAGCTCCATTTCTATTTGAATGTGTTGATACATCAAGGAAGTATTTCGCTGATATAGAGCAAATAAATACGATTACCTATGCGATCAAATCACATCGTGGCATATTATAAATAATAGATGTCATTATTTTAATAGGAATGATCCTTTATTTTGAAGTAAATATTCAAATACATACTTTAATAAATCGTACTTGAGTACAATTGACTTTGATTGACAATATTTGCAATTGTTACAAATGAGTAAAATTGCTTCTAAATAAATATGAGATAGAGATGTGCATTACAACATCGATATTTCCGATCGAGTATCGATACTGCTTAAAAACAAAGATTACAAATAGTATCGATGTCTTTTTCTTTTTATTAGATATTTATAGAGCAAAATGCACAAGCGCGCTCTACTTAGTCACATTATATTAACGTAGCTTATCTAGTTATCTAGGCTTATCTTTAAGTGCAATAGGTACAAGTCAAAATTGACAAGCATAATATCTAAGTAAAATTATTATAGTCAAGAATATTTTACGGAACTTCGACTCGAAGATTAAAAATGTTATAATATTATTATGATAAAGTATTATTTTTGTTAAAAAAATGTTTATTTTTACGTGCATGATCGCATGACGTATGGTTAAGTGTCTTTATGGAGACTGAATTTTTTTTAAACGTTAGCGCGCAATTGTTGATTTGTAATCTCGAAGATCGATTCACACTTATACATCCCTAATAAGTTGATAATAATATGTTATCGCTTCAATACTATTTCTCCGAGATAAAACAACAAATAAATAAATGTTGATTGATTTATAAATCAATTGGCCTCTATATCCATCTACCAGTTAAATACAGACGTAATAATTAAAACATTAAATAACAATGCGTTATAATGGTTACCGTTGTTACCGAAGCGAACATTTATCGACAGTGGTATGTTATCGATAAAAGTATGAATTGACCTAATAGTCTTGAGTAATTTAGTTTGTCTTTTGCACAATTATATATTAAAAAGGTAATATATAAATCACAAATGCGCGCTACATATTTATTTGTACTGAGGTATACTTTGCTAGATACTGCACATCGTAGTATAGACTAGTTAACTCTATGCTTACAAGTAATGTTTCCAAAATTGTTCTTTTTATAGTACATTTTATTTGATTAAAAAGTACAGTGATTATTTTCCAAAAATTTCGCATTTAATATGTCATTCCAGAAACACATTGGTATATTTGGTTGGTTATAGTTTTAATGTAATATTTGAAATCATGGTCGTGGACATTTCACATTGATATCACAGTGTTCCATGTTACTAACAATAAATGAGTGTCGTTTTTATATTGAAATACTGACTTAACTTAATACACACTGCACTACATATTCTACACATGGGCCTTTCGAGTCATAGGATTAAAAAAAAAACTGAGACTTGATAAGCTGTCATTTGTTTCAAGATGTTTGATAACTAAATACTTTGCTATTATAGGTCAATCGTGACATTAGCGTTGAGTAAATATAGAAAAGCCAAATAAAATAATGTCATCTTGAGATCGATGTTTTATTTCAAACTAGCTTTTGCCCGCGGCTTCGCCCGCGTGGATGTCAGAAAATATCACACGGGAACGTACTACTGGGAAATCTTTCCTTATTCCTTATTATATCGGGAACCTCTGTGCAAAATTTCAGCTTTCCTTGTCCAAGGGTTTGGGCTGGGCGTTGATGAGTCAGTCAGGATATCTCTTTTTATTTATATACATATTATGAGATTTAGTTCACATTCTTTGAATGGTATATCCACCATCGACAAAAGCCAGGCCTTTCCAATTTTGCTTGCAAATGTTTTGTGCCGTTCCGACTTTCTATTGTTAATGTTTTACGAGAACAAATGACCATGTGGGCTGGGTTTCTTCCATGAATCTGTGTATACAAAAAGCAACTTTACGGTGTAAAGGCGTCCGTTTTGTCGATAGTACCATCGACTGGTAAAAGATTCGTTCCAAATCTAATGAGACCAAATAGATGTTTATATAAGAGTTGAGTCAGTATTTCGATTGGCACACTCCACTTACCAATGCAAATCATAGTTATCACTTAGCGATTAAACTATTCGATTAAATACCAAATTATATTCGTATATTATGTAAGCCTCTTTTTTATATACGGAGTGTTTTGTTCATTATTTAGTAAATAAATAGTACCCCATCAAAATAAACTAGAATAACTTTCGCTTCTGGATAAATTATGGGCGTTGATGTTTTTAGTTTAGAAAAAAAAACACATTTTTATTTATTTAAAATATCGACACCCAATCAATCTGCCTAGCCTTTTCCCAACTATGTTGGGGTCGGCTTCCAGTCTAACCGGATGCAGCTGAATACCAGTATTTTACATGAAGCGAGCGAAAAATATTAACGCCCAATATCCTTTAAGAATTATTTTTTCTCGATTAAAAGTTGTCTAGTTTTTTTCGAGGAGTATGTTAGGACTTCTGCCAATGTATCGCGTTGAGTCATTAAGCATATTTATATTTAAATTTATTTTTATTATTATATTATAATTTAGTTTATACATACTGGATCGGTTGTTTCGTGTATCAAACGCTTGCACGATTTAGCATTGTTGGAAGGTTAGAGACAAGAACTATGTTGTGATTCTTTTTTTTTTAATATAGAGAGGTGCCATTACTGCAGATTTTTTAATGCTATTATTGTACCTGTATCGCTTCATGCCCATTTTATTTCACTCAAAAGCTGTTCAGTAAGTTGCTTAACTGCTAACTAGTAATGTTGGATTTTTGGTGTCCAAAACGAAATTCATAGTGATTCAAAATGCTTGTTCGGGTAAAAAGCGCGCCTCATGTTCTGTCGAAAAATCAGAAAACGGCTTCATGCAAATATTCACAGTAATATTAGAGCATCGAGCTCAGCTCGGCTAAAGTTCGCACGCGACAAAATTTTCCCGCGCATTGTCTTACGCCGAAACGAGATAATGACTGTGGTTAAGCATACGGTTTCGTTACGGCACTAGTAAATGCAGCGACGAAATTAGTCGCGTGCGTATGATTTTCATACCTTTTAAATTTCGCAGTTAAGAAATTTAGTGACGAGCCTACAGTTACGCTTTATGTATTGAAACGCAACCGGTATTGTGATAGTGCTGTGTACGACGCTCATAGTATTTATAATATTATTTTTTCGATAATAAAAGAGTAATAATTACCAACCAGTTGTCCTGTATTTTATTGTCCTAACATTTGTGTCGGATATGCTTGTTTGTTTGTGTACGTCGGCGTTCGTGCTGTAGTTAATTTTTAACTTAGATTTCGTGATAAATCGATTAGGCTTAACTTTTTTAGTGACAGTATGAATGAATAACAACTACTTAGAACACAGATAGTTTAATTTATTAGTTGACAGACTTTTTGTAATTCTTTGCAACGGATTAAAATATTCAACGTAAAAAAATATATTTTAGTTTATAACAAACATTTAGCTAGAAATACAACGAAAAAGCACAAGAGTAATAATTATGATGCTATGAACTGCTTTTCTGACAAAAATTAATATTTTTACTTCCAAATATGTTTTCTTTTCACTAAGTAATATTATAGAAGTGACTTCCCATACTAGAAAATAATGCTTTTTATTAAAAGTAGACTTCTTGACCTTCAGAAAACATGTAATATGTAACTAGCCTTTCTTATTAAACTTCGTAGGAACATAGGCATAAATATGTCCGTAGTTTCTTTAATTATAAAATTCAGAACTATTTCTTGTAGCCAAGGCACTAAGTGTATGATTGTGTTCCACAACCATATGATCTGCATGTCAAATGGGTAAGTTCCTAATTATTATTTCAAGCATGTTTTCCATCTTTCATGTGTACATAGTCGTTTTAACACTGCATGTAGCATTTTGCATGAACATTTTTATTAAAACTCATTGCATGATCAACGGTCGAATTCTTAAACACTAATCAATTTTAAGTTGCTCTTAAGTCTTATGCTCTCTTTGTCACTTTAAGGAATATTTTAGAGGCAGAAAAACACTTGCAGGCCGTCGAGAGAATTCGTTCCTCACACCTGTCAGTTGGATAATTTCTAGTAGTAATAAGGATCAAATTCGCAAAACACATCATATTCGTTAGTATGAAACTGATAGGTCAGGACCGCATTCTCTCGACGGCCGGACTGTGAAGAACAGCTTAAAGTGGCATTTGAGAATTCGGGGATAGGCTGCTTATTCACTGGCGAAAAATATTGCAAGGCATCAGCCGGTTGCCTGATATAGCTCTAAAATCGAGTTGGTTGGTGGTCGAGTTTTCGCCTAGTGAATGTACGTACTGCTTTACAAACAATCTATGCCAAAATAAAATGTGCCTAGTATGTCGTACACACATGATATAATGATAAACCAAGAGCATTATGATGAGCGTACGAGGTATGTAGGTAGGTATGAAACTCGTTCGTAACGTAGAGCGAGTACACACGGCGACTCATCAAGCTATAAATTTCCAGTTTACACTGACCTCTCATTGTAAGGAAATCCTATACAATGCGAGATCAGCTTATACTGGATAAGTATAGCTTGATCTGTAGCCGTGCGTACAATTAAGATTTTTAAAGTAGTCATGTATTTCGTTGTCTGCGGTGTTGTAGGTACTGCCGTATTCAAAGGTGGTTTTTGTTAAATAAACAATCAGTATAAAGAGTCTATACTACCTCAAATGGCTTAGCATGATCCTCCGTTATGTCGAAAATACTGCAGCATTAATTTTGAAATAAATATAAGGTACAGTTGAGGATTAATGTGACGACAACAAGATTCCATAAAATTTTCTCTATAGACAAAAATTCCAAACCGAACAATAAATAGCTGGTATTCAAAAAATACTTCAAATTAGATCATGAAACTTTGCATATTTACTGAACTAACTATAAAGGAGGTTCTGTTTTTTTTTTTTCAAATTACCATTCTTTTCACCGTAAAAAGCAATCACCTAAACTATCGGCGCTCGGCACCGCACTCAGTCCGCGAGCAGTATCGTGCGAGCGAGATAGCACGCCGAGGTAGAATGGGCTCATAAAGGAAGTAAAATATAAACTAAAAGTAAGTCAGTATACTGATTGACTATTGCAATGTTTATTGATTAAAGGACTTGTTCTGGCAAGGATTGTGCATTTTGCATGGCATAAGGACTTGGATTCGGGGCCTACGTAACATTATTAATAACCGACATTGAAATATTGTTCCAACATAATTTCTGTAGCTATTAATGCCTAGAAAATATTATGACAAAATAATACTGAAAATGTGTTTAGAATTTTGTGACTACCTTTAAAACATGCTGCGAAAATGAAAAACTAATAACAAACTGTATAATACACTTGAACTTAGCATCTGTTCTTTTGGGAAATGGGATCTAGACAGACACCTCCGACAATATGACATTATCATAACAAAACTATTGTACTTCTTGTTGGTTTTTTAAATTTCATATCTTTGACTTTTGTGTGTGTGTGTCTAGTCCTTCAAAACTATCTGTGAACGAAGTATGTTTTCTGAGAGAACTGGTGACAACTTATGCTAGCTATACACGCGGCGACCTTAGTCACCGGCCACTCGCTGGCGATTTCAAAATCACATCCACACAGATTTCGACAGCAAATTTGTCGCTAGCGATTTCAAAATCTGTGTATAGACGCGAGATTCGAAATCGCCAGCGAGTCGCTGCGTGTGTACCTAGCGTTAGGCTCTATCTATCTTATGTCTTCATTGGCTATCTAACGTAAGTTGTGTGTCGGGCAGTGAGCAAGGCGCAGGCGCCGCCGCCGCCGCTGTCGGTCCCGGTGGAGGGCTGGACGCGCACTTCCTCCGCCTGCTAGCGAGCCCGGGGGGCCCCCGCCCCCCCAGGACCGCACACTACCGCTCCTCTACCGACCACGACTACTGCGCAACCAACCCCGGCCGCACAGGCCACCCCTGCCCCGCGCGGCCGGCACGCGCCCCCCGCGCGCTCGGGCAGCACAGCGCACTTGGTGCCGGCCTCGGCGCCGGCGCACGCGCTGCTGTCCGTAGCGCACGCGCTCCTGTGCCCCGCCAACGCGCTCGCCGCCACCCTCCTCCCTGCCTGCGTACAGGAACCCAGCGCAGACCTCCATATACTGCCCATAGAAGAGCCCATGATGCCCACTGATGACGTCAGCGACTTAAAGGATGTCTTCGACGCCATCAATAGACTGTGTGAAACGATGAGGACTTCCACTTATGATGAAGTTGCGGAAGACTCGCCTGAAGAGGATAATGTAGAAGTAGAAGATACGATAAGTAGTAACGCGGTCAGTGTAGCCGAGACCATCAGTGTGGTGGATGTTGAAGCTGACGTGGCGCAGGTCGTCGAATGCGACACGGAACTGGTAAGTCCTTCAGAAGTGTCGATAAGGACTATAGAAGCGTACCGCGCCGAGCGCTGGAGCGACGCGCTCGTGTCGCCACCTACCGACGAAACGGACACGTTTCCCTCCGACACAGAACCCGCGAACGTAGCTTGTGAACCAATCAGTGAAATGTACTATACCGCGTCTTCCGAAGTGTCGTTACTATCTGATTTGGACTTGCCCGAAAGGCCCACTGTAGATGAAGACGTAGCTCCTGAAGTTACGGATAAAGACGAAAAGAAAGAGGTCGTGCCTGTAGCTGGCCATGTGGCCGCTATGAGAGAGCGATTCGAGTCTATGACTCGGACCAACACACCATGTCCCGACTTAGCTCGTTCAACGTCGCCTTCGCTTGATGTGTTCCGAACGACTCCGTCGCCTGATTTACTCGGGTAATATGAAGTAGACGAATGTTTTATGAACTAAGTGGCAGTTGCTATATTATGGAACGCCGGTTGGTAGTATTATTGCCTGTGGTAATCACGTTCGATACGGGGACCGCAAGGAATCTCGCGCCAAGTATTAAGGCTGATGATTTGGATGGTTCACATGCCTTCTTTAGGTTGATAGAGCTGCATTGATTAGTATCAGGGTAAAGAGAAAATGAGGTTGTCATCAAGGGAAGCACGGCGTTTCGAACTTCCCCAATTACCGCCATTAACTTTAGAGAACTATGTGACTGGATAACATTTTTATATACTCTAATATAACATTAATCAGTATTCGTTTCGTATTCGATCGTTGCTAGTCCACGTTGATAACTTAAAACACGAATTGTAATAGTCCGAACGTGCCAAATGGTGTGTTCGCAATTAGCTGAAGGGTTGTGATTTATTTTCCTTAGCCTCGTCAGTCGGGTCGCAATTAAATGAACAGTTACATATCGACAAAGATTGGTTGTAGTCTAGTATGTATGTAGCCTTATGTAAGGGCAGATTATAATAAAGTAGGAGCTCAGTATTCGCGGGCTAGCGGCCGCTAGGAGTATAATCGTAACTTTTGAAGCATTCACATTAATCTACATTATTCGGCCACATTTGTGACCTTGGAAAGCTCAAATTTTGTAGTTTTGTAACTAAATCGTAAACTTGCAGTGATTTTAAAACCTATAATTTCGTCTGACCAAGTAGCGTAAAATGCTTAGCTTAGATTTTACGGAACAGATATTATACAATAGTTTAGTAATCACAATGCCACTTACAATTTTTACAGTTTTATGAGGTGTTCGCATTTTAAATTGCGTTTTTAAATGTTGCCATAAAAATAGATGTTAAGTATTTGTTGTGAAATTATTTTAAAAATAGCATCATTTGTTTATTTTAAATTAATTAATGTTGTGAATTTATTTACTAAAAGATTTAATTGGGTTGAACGAATCGTTTAATGGTGATACTAGTTAAATGCAATAATTGTATTATTACTTTAGATAAATAAGCCTGTTGTAATTCATGTATTTTAGGATATGGTATATATTTCTTCTAATAACGATTTAGCGGATAGTTGTCATGTATAAATGTGTTATGTGTACAGACGAGACCTTTTATTAATATACCTAATTCAATATACAGCTTATATGCAAACTTTTATTTCATTTCTTTAACTCTTCCGCATCCCATATCCTTGCATCAATCACTAGATTCAACTTTGAGAAAATGCAGACAGTGGCGAAGCCTCAGGCGGGGTCATTGTCATTGAGTGTACCTAGCACATTTGATTCACTTTAGATGATAATATTATCACTTACTGACAATAATTTGTTAATTTGAAAGGAGATACCGTGGCTGATATTAGAGGCGTCAAGTCTACAAGCTAGCGACATGCACATCTGAACTGACCTCTGAACTGTGTTTCATTTTTGTTTGGCATGTATTTAATCGAATCTCAACGATTCTCTGATCCGAACTCAACCAATGGATAAAAATAGTAAGTTTGGCAAAATGCCATTAGTTACAATAAGTACTATCTTTTAACATGAATACCTACCAACACTCATTCATTCAAGAAACCAGCCCTAAGCATCATTAGCAGCAAGTTCTAACCTAATTAAACCCATTCGATCAGGGTGCCCTAGCTTGGTTGATTATTGCGACCAATTCGGATCGCGCGTCGTTGGTCAGTTCTAACCTATCCAGTTTGGTCTGGAAAAAAATGGGCCCTCAGTCCAGACACAGTGGCGTTTGTCGATAGTACTTCATTAGATGTTCAATTAGTTTGAGTATCTTTTTCGGTTCTACAGACTGGTGGAAAATTGTGGCGTTTTGCAGAAAACCAAGTTGAGGGAAAAAAATGGTTTGATGTTATTTTCATGGACCTTTTTGTGGGTGTGACTGACGTTGGCATGGCCACCATCAGGGTTTTAATTTGGATAACACAAAAAATTTGTCGCCAATTTGTCGATTTTTCGGTCACTGGTTCAGAAGATATAAGGGTTTATAGGTGGCCGATCTAGACAGCATCTCCCCAGCTTGGCCCAAATTGAATCTCAAAAGCGAAGATCTGTTGTCTCCCAAATTTTGTCGCTAATTAGTCGCAACTTTTTGCCAAGTCATAGATTTAGTCGGGGTCTTAGTTTAGAAGATATAATTAGTTAAATTTTAAGTATAGTCCAAGAGCTAGATCAAAGAGTCTAAGATTGAAATCCAGCTCTTGGACTATACTTAAAATTGAACTCATTATATCGCTAATTAGTCGCAATCTTTTGAACCAGTGACCGACAAATTCTGATAATTGGCGACAATTTTTTCGTGTTATCAAAATTAAAATCCCTGATGGTGGCCATGTCAGTGACTCGCACTTCCAGTTCTCAGTTTTGCCTTCTCCGGCTAATCGAGCAAGTATCATTTTATTGTTAGGGTATAAATTTCACGACTGGTTATTCGTTCTTGATTATCCGGCTCGAAAGGACTACTGTGGAGTGTATACTGGATGACTTTATTTACCGTCTTGAAAAAAATAGGGTATATTCCATAGAGTTATAGATTGGGAATAGAGAACCCACTCCGGATTTTTTCTGCAACCTTCTAAATGTCATTTGAAGCGCCACCTGGTATCGTCCTCCTAAGTTAATCGGCATATAGGTATATGTTACCTTGTTCCTGATATATATTAATGATTTGTGCAAAATGTCTATTCCCAACTGTGATGTATTCACCTATGCTGACGACACTGCGCTCATTGTATGCGATGTTAACTGGGAGAAGGCCAAACAAAGAACGGAACACTCTCCGCCTCGTGATGGATTGGCTTTCGGCAAATCTCTTGTCACTTAATATTGAGAAGACCAAACTCTTACGTTTTTCCCTGCCGAATTCTATTCCATTACCTACCGAGTCGAGTTTAGTAAAAGCCCATTCCTGTGCAGAGCATGATGTCAGCTGCAGTTGTCTTACACTCTCTTTAGTTTCGAGTATCAAATACCTGGGGGTGTACATTGATGAAAAACTAACCTGGCGCACCCACATCGAGGCATTATGTTCACGCACAAGAAAGCTCATCTACATATTTAAGGAGTTAAGACATTCTGCTGACCCTGTAACTTTGTCTTTGGTTTACCAGAGTCTATGATCAATAATCACTTACTGTATTACAGTATGGGGAGGCACTTATAAAAATCTTCTAATTCAAATAGAACGTAAATAAAATAAAAAATAAATAATATAAATATGTTTGGATATATCACACAACGCCATCTAGCCCCAAGCTAAGCAACCTAATGCTTGTGTTATGGTAACGAGATGGCTGATAAACTACTTATATACATTTTTTTTTTTTTTTTTTTTTGTAAATACATACATATTATAGATAGAAAAAAAACGTGCTCAAAGGGTGATTCTAAAAGTAATGCATTTTAAGCGTAGAGATTATCCAACCGCCCTGCTGTACTCTGAGTCCCAAGTCCTCTCTGTGCGACAACTTTTCATTTTACGTGTAGTCTTACGCCGTCACTCCGTCCTACCTCTAGACTCCAGCATCGTTCTAAGACGTCGAGGTCGTCCGGTCTGTGACTCCGTCCTATGTCGTTCCGCTTTTGCTAGCCGCCATTACTCAGTCCTAAGCGCTCGTCTATAGAATAGAGTACATAGGTTAATTGATATTTATTCTTTGACCAAGTTTGCGCTGAAAGCAAAGCTAACTACTTGGTTGCAGAGTTTGTCTTACGGCGATACCGAGGATATTCTAGCGGTCGTCTTATGATTACCTGAGAAAGGTATTCGTAGGGTGATCGTTGGAGTGTATTTTGTGTCGTTGGGATATTTTTATAATACGTGTAGGCCGTGTATTCTTTCAATTTGTAATTTTTATTTCTATTTAATATTTGCATAAAATAATGTTAATGTTCACAAATTTAAATTCATAGTAATTACTGAGCCAGATTGCATTTAGTTGTAATTTTTCAATGTATAAGAGGAACTTTGACTCCTGAGATACAAGTATCTTTTTACTTAGTTCAGGAGCCAACTGTTCAACCTGGTTTTTTTTTGACTACCAC
This sequence comes from Cosmia pyralina, assembly GCA_946251885.1. Classification (NCBI taxonomy): domain Eukaryota; kingdom Metazoa; phylum Arthropoda; class Insecta; order Lepidoptera; family Noctuidae; genus Cosmia; species Cosmia pyralina. Next base: position 21,828,019 of record OX276354.1, read on the forward strand.
TTGTACTGCCATGTTTAGTGTATCTGCTAATGTGTATCTCTTTGTACAATAAACTTATTATTTATTTATTTTTTTTATTTATATATATTTATGTAATATACATACTCAGATATTCTATTTATACTTACGGCCGGTTTCTTGATCCGTAGTTAGCTCAACCAATAGTTATTTTTAACTATTGGTTACCAAAAACCAAGTTAAACCAGTCATTAGAGTGTTTGTTCATGCCTACAAAGTACTTTACAAAATGTACACTTGTTATTGATCTGTAGCAAATAATTATTTATCATTGCGTAGGTAGTACAATGTAAGTAGGAAATAAAGATAGACATGCTACGGAACAATATTATGTACATTTGGAAAGTACAGCAGTAAGCAGCCTGGAATTAAATAAAAATCACACCTTATTTGTGTTTACGTTTAATAGAATTTATTTGCGCTGAAAGTTTAATTTCATCATCTTCACCACGGTATTGGATTTTACCAGGAATGAAAGGACTAATGCCCTTAGTAAATTAAAACAATCGTTTCTGTGGGAAAGTTGTTTGTTATCATGAATACAATCATGTGTTTAAAAATAAATCAGCTGCTCCACGACACATTTTGACGAGTTATGTAGGGAACAGCAGATTTTTTTTTCGCGATTTCAGGTTTGGTCCCATAGTATTAGTTGTTTGTTAACATGAGTACAATCATGTGTTTAAGTATCGGTCACTAATTACCAGTCACCCTATACAGGGTTACTGGTAATTCGACGTATATCCGTCAGGGGCTGATAAGGGGGCCAAAATGCGACAAATTGAACCCCTCCATATGTATGGCCGAAATTCAATAGTTTTCGAGATATTTGAATTTTAAGAGTTTTTCGATATTTACCCAAAATTTGACATTTAATTCCAAATAAAAAAAAAAAATACATATTTGAATGGGTACCATTAAAAATGAGGTTGTAGCTGGCACTTGAATTAAGCTATTGACATAATTAAAACTAGTTAATTTAACAAAATAATTAAAAATAATGAGCGATTTAAGAATAATATCTTATTAATATTTTCATTTTACGCTTCAAAAATGTTGTCTCGTCACAAAAATTACTATGACATTAATCGTACAAATAACTAAAACAACTTGCCTGTTCTGTAAGCTTTCCAAAAAGGTATAAAAGTCAATATTAAAATACATAATTCGTGGCAATGCATGTGTTTGAACCGGCGCGGCGGCGCGCGGTGCGGGGAGAGAAATCATCTGTTTTTTAGTTTATGATCCTCGCTAAAACAACCGATTTTACTGGCGAAATTCTTCGTCATGGGGCGGGGTGTGCGGGCGGGGGAGTACACGGAGTCTGCTGCGCTCGCGTCGCCTTCCTTAATAAGTTTCGATTCTACACCGCGCAAGCACGTATGTTGTTATCTTGCTATTAACCAATCTCTCATCGCGTTAATTTGTTATCGATCATTATTGTTAATTCTCGTTTCTCTTGTTATTCTTTTCGTTATCATTGTCATTTCGGATAACATGGCTTCGTATTCTAATAACGAATACGCAGAAATAATGTTTTGTTATGGTTTTGCCGATGGAAACGCGGCTGCGGCTCGGCGAGAATACCAACGCCGCTTTCCCGATCGTCGACTTCCCCACGTTACTGTTTTCAGGAGCACCTATCGACGATTATCTGAAACTGGCAGTGTTCAGAGAGCACAAGTCAACGCTGGCAGACCTCGACGGTACACGGCTGACGAAGAGGACACCATTCTTCAGTGTTTTATTGATGACACAAACATCTCAACGAACATTGTTGCAAGACAGCTCGGTATGTCCCAGTGGAAAGTGTGGTCGGTAGTACATCTATCAGGTAGACACCCATACCATTATCAACCTGCCCAAACATTGAACGAGGGAGATCCTGCCAGGCGACTCGAATTTTCTCGATTTATGTTAAACGCTGACCAGGAACATTTCCTAAGAAATATTTTGTGGACTGACGAGTCAAACTTTGACCGGGATGGTATAACGAATTACCATAACTTACATTTTTGGACACCTAAAGTAGGCAGGAATCCAAAAAAACTAAAAGAAACTGCGTCGCAAATGAGATTTTCCCTGAACGTATGGATGGGTGTCCTTGATAATTATTTGCTGGGCCCTCATTTCTTGCCCCAAAATTTGAACGGTGAAAATTACGAGGAGTTTTTAAGAAACAACCTAGACGATTTGTTGGCGGATGTTCCCGAAGAAATAAAAAACAACCTCATGTTTCAACATGATGGTTGCCCAGCACATTACCGGATTACTGTCCGACAGTGGCTAGACGAGAGATATCCAAACCGATGGATTGGGAGGGGAGGGCCAATTCCGTGGCCAGCACGAAGCCCTGATATCACACCACTTAATTTTTACGTTTGGGGTCATATGAAGGAATTAGTTTATGTGACCCCAATAAATTCAGTCGAAGAACTTCGACAGCGAATCATAAACGCGGCGCAACAGATGAGAACAACGTCCACATCAAGAGTGACGAAAACCGAAGTTAGGAAGAGAATTCGAACCTGCATTCGTAATCGAGGGGCTCATTTTGAACATGTGTAATTTTTTTTATAAAACTTGATGTAAATTTTTTAATGCATTTTATTTCATACAAATACAAATAACCCTTTCTCTCCCCGCGCCGATTCAAACACATGCCATGCCACGAATTATGTATTTTAAAATTGACTTTTATACCTTTTTGGAAAGCTTACAGAATAGGAAGTTGTTTTAGTTATTTGTACGAATGTCATAAAATTTTTTGTGACGAGACATTTTTGAAGCGTAAAATGAAAATATTGGTAAGATATTATTCTTATATCGCTCATTATTTTAATTATTTTTTTTAAATTAAGTAGTTTTAATTATGACCATAGCTTAATTAAAGTGCCAGCTACAACATCATTTTTAATGGTACCCATTCAAATATGTATTTTTTTTTATTTAAAAATTAAAGTCAAATTTCGGGTTAATATCGAAAAACTCTTATTCAAATATCTCGAAAACTATTGAATTTCGGTCATACATATGGGGGGTTCAATTTGTTGCATTTTGGCCCCCTTATCAGCCTAGCCTGACGGATATACGTCGAATTACCAGTAACCTTGTATCTAGGTGCCCACCAAACTGGTAATAAACGAAAATTTGTTGTTTGCGGTCGATGCATTCGCCCACTGGGATGTTTCGATTCTATATCATTGCGGCTATTATTTCTGTTTTCAGGTAAGATGAGATCATAAATAATTTATTAATTTTACCACTCCATGGCATGGATAAAGCGCATGCCACACTGAAAACGAAGCGAAACGACTCTTAGTTCGTGTAGCTTACCGCGTCTTTTCATACTTCTGTTTTCGTTTCGGTAAGTATTCAGTGTGAACTGAAGTATGAAAAGATGCGGAAAAAATTGTTTACGAAATTAGTTAATAGTTTCGTTTCCAGTGTGACCTGCGCTTAAGGCTGCTTTTCTACCAGAGATATGCTATGTTACGTTGCTATGGATGCGTTTGATATCCACCAATCACATTCATTGGTCCATATAGGCACTCATTCACACATCACATTCATAGGCACTGGTGGAAACGAGTTCAACTAAGCTATGTTTTTTTATATGGAAGGATGTGTGCTATGTGCATCTTCCTCGCACAGCCACCTCGCGGCGGCGCATCTTCATAGCACATGAAGTCGCTCCGCTACACAGCTTAGCATTAGTGGAAACGGCATATCGTTTCGTAGCTAGCTTTCACATCCTCGCAGCATAGTATATCTATGGTGGAACAGCACCCTAAGGCATGTCAAACGCTTGTCAAGGGATCTAGAAAAAAGAATAAGGGAAATTAAAACAAAGGCATAATGTCCAGAGCATTTATTGCGTAAAATAGTCAAAATTCTACAAGAGTAGGCAAACGTCACAACTTTAATGTGGAAACGCTTAGAGAATCATCAAGGCAGATAACATTTATTTAATTATTAATCTTACACACATCTCTTAACACCAGAAATTTAATTAAGAACGGAATTCACTACTGAAATCTGCTGTTGACAGTCTATGTGAGAGCTTAGTGGTAAGGTAGGAATATAATGACTTATGCTAAGGGACAGGGGGCCGCCAATCCAACAACACTTGTTGTGACAGGGACGCGTCGCCTGCGGCCGCCCGCAGGGAACTGCCGGCCCAACCACGGCCGCGCCGGGCGACGGGATCACCTGTCCGACGTGCACTTAGCCGGCGCCGCCTTACCTTGTCGTTAGTATCCCCTCACCGCGCATTTAGCAACGAGCTTCGGACACACAACCGGTCAAGCGGACGTATATAACGATACTACGGAACGAGCGCCTACCTTCGCTCGGGGCTCGTCGGCGGGCGGCCGGCCGGCTCTGTCAACAGAAGATGTTAGTGCGGGACGGCAGCCGGCGCGGCCGCAGTGCGGGCAGCTATCGGTAGCGTGGCTGCATGACCATGCCGCTCGGGAACATCGCGCCCATCGGCATCATGCCGCCCGGCAGCAGCATCCCTGCACACACAAAGGCTCGCTCACTAGGCGCCGACACTCAGGCGAGTAGCAACAGGGGACCGCGGAGGTCCAACACACGGCTGGGCCGTTGTGACTGCTGAACAATCGCCTGTCACCCGACGCGCCGCTCGCGGCGTGACGTCACGGCCGCGCCGCGAGCTCGGCGACTGATAAGGTGCAGTATAAGCAAAGGAACACAGGTAGGTAGGATAAATAATTCACATGAAAAATCACACTTCCAAAATACTCGGCGATGTAATAATCGTAATATCCGTAGTTCATGCATGTTTCAGTGTGATCCGAGAATGGTTGCTCGTAGAATCCAATTCAGCCAACGACTATTAACTCGTTCTTTTCATGCACATTGTAAAGCGACAAAACTACTGTACGTAAATATAATATTAGTGTACCCACCCGTAAACCGACAAAGTCATATTTTATATGACACTACGAGAAAATCGAGACAGTAATAAGATAAGAGCTACTACAATAAGCAAATCCATTAAGGAATGTGAATAAAATTACCGCTCATTTTCATTCCGTTCCTCCGATAGTGCGGATGGCACATCAAAATCACAGTTAGCTTTTGACAGTGTTTAGTCTATGACGAGTGGCTCTGTACTAGGGGGGTGAGAGGTCGGTCGAGTTAGTGGGCGTTAGGGGTGAGTATCGACAAGCTGTTATGTGTTTAGATTACTGAGAGACAGATATCGTGAATGTCGCGGGCACCGGAGCTAACATCATCCAGTGCTATCATAATAATATCAAGTGGCACCCACCGAGCGACAATGACCGCAGCCTGCTCTGAAAGCCAAGCACTGAGTGTGCTGCCTTCGAACTTTAGCGAACTAAGTGGACACTGCTCCACGCGCTTAAACACAAGCGATCATTTCCTTACACACAGACAATATAAACTAAAGCTAGTAAGTCTTAATTAGATCATACATGTTGTCGTGGAAAATAGAAAAATAAAATCAGTCAAGTGAATGCACTTTTTATTTGATTATCAATGTTCATGACACTCCATTTTCCACGTATATTGTAAAAAGCACGCGTCGCGTGAGTAACAAAACGAATCAAAACAATAGTTGTTTTACTGTCTTCTTATACTAAACTATCGTAAAGCAATATTATTACTAAAGAAAACCACCCATTCTATATTATTCTTAAGTTCAATAAATGCAAAATAATACCATGTGTCAGTGTTACAGAGCTACATTCAACGTGTGAACTGTGTTTTTGTCAATATTTTATGCGAATATAAAAATATGGACGACTCTAGTGAGTTTTCAATCGGAATGTACTAAAATCCAGTCTTTTAACTAACCTTTAACATTACATAATTTCTTTGGTTTACATTGTACAAAAAAATTTCAACGAGTCTCGGCTTTGGACCATTTCAACATCAAAAAATACATTTTGTTACAAGTAAATACATTTAACTTCATGTTCAATGTGCAACATCAAAGACAACGAGAATATATCATTACGAATTACCTAATACTTTGATATGTCCTACGTTAGAGTATATCATATCCATACAAATACATCATAATACTGTTCATTGGGGGGATCATCTGAAAGGACATCAGAGGTTTAAACACGGACAAGAAAAGGATAGCAGTCGTAAACATACGAGCAGCTCATCTAACCAGCACATTATAACGAGAACTTTTATATAATTCATCAAGGAACACTGGTAAACACGATAAAAAAAAGGGGGAAGTAAACATTATCAAACAATGTCTAAACATTATCATACTTCACAGAATGTCCTCAGAAGTCATTGAGCGCAGGAGACGCTCGAGATACACCCGGGGGCGTTTGCAAAGTGCTTTTTATAACCACTTAGTGGGCCTAATATTATGCTTAGGTAACTTAACGAAAATATGTGAGCACTGATTTCAGAATTTCGGAAACGTCAATCAACTAGGAGTCAAAAACGAGTCAAGGAATTGAAAACATGGCAGCTTGCAAATGCCTTGAGTTGACGCAGTTTGCAAATGCCGCCTGTCGGTAAGGGAGGCGAGTTCGCCAGAGGTCTAGCGGTATGGGTACTCGTTTGGCGCATAGTGCGGGTACTGACCGGGCTGCAGCTGGCGCACGAGGTTGAACTGGGGCATGACGGGCAGCATGGGCACGACGGGCGGCATCTGCGGCACGGACACGGGCACCTGCACACGCGGAACCATGCCGGACGGCGGCAGCATGCCTACCATGCCCCCCATGCTGCCCATGTTGGCCATGTTGCCCATGCCGCCCATGCCCATACTGCCCAGCACGCCGCGCCGCAGTGCCGCGGCCGCCTGCTGTTGCCGCGCCGCCGCTACGGCCGCGTTCATATGCGCTGCCACCTGTCCAAAACAAATGATCATCTTACTACTGTAGTACTCATATTCTGTGGCTATACGATGTTTACGATCTATTGGGGAGGCTGACTAGGACTTCATTAGCTGCTTGTAGACTGAAAAATCTGCCTTCTCGACGGCTATTGTTGAATAAAATTGTCAAAGGAAAGACAGGGATAAGTGGAGCTGATTGCTTAACCAAATTAGTACTTTTAGAAAACATCATTATCTTAGACAAAGTCCGTAAATATCTAATTTTAGTGTATAAAATAAAACTGAAGCATTTACGCAATCTCTACAGCAGAAGCTTTAAAATATTTCTCCTTGTGTAAACATTGGAGCTAACTATTCTGTATAATCGACATACACAAATAAATGCGTGTGCGTTATATAAACAAAATTTCTGGTATCTTTAACATTAAATAAACATCTGAACTCATTCTGAAAATTCCAGGCAGGTGCTGTTAGATTACAAAAATGTCTTGTGAATTGGATCGAGTTAGTATGCATTGTATTTAAAATTGGAATGCAAGAGATTATTTACTATTGTTTTATCACGGGCAATCCAGTTTCGTTTTGAGCAGACAGCTTAACTTGCACACAGTCTTTAAACCAAAACAACTACATTGCATAGTGACTAAAATGCAAACAGCCTAACTTGCAGAACGTCGGAATGGCAACGTCCCATGAAGAGGCGGCTTTCCTTCCCAAAACATTACTTTTTCTTGTGCCTAAACGGACCCTGGCATTCGCCGGCCGCTGCCGCGGCACCGCTCGCTCGGCTCGTGCGTTGTGTGGTCACAGTTCTATCCTTACCTAGCTTACATCCTACACCTTACGGCCCGGCCACGACATAGCGCGGCGGCGGCAGCGGTTTTCCTAATTCATTGCGTGTGATCCCAACTAGCCACAGTGCGTTGCGCGTCTCGACCGCGCAATAAACAGATAAAACGCTTGCCGCGCAGCAATTCGCGCAATGTCGTGGCCGGGCCGTAAGTGTAACCAATTTCAGACATATTGTTTCTAATACATTTTACGTTATTTAACGTAATGGTGTTGAAGGCAATTTAGATTTTAGACGTTTTGCTTCATAGACATTCATTCTAGACGATTTGCTTTTAAGACGATCGGCAAGTTAGGCATTCTGAGCAATATCTACAAAACCAGTTGTGTAATTATTAATAGTAAGCAACAAAAATATTACAACCACAAAGGTGCAAAACAAAAATCGTGAGCAAACTACATGAGTGCTTTCAAACGACATAAATAGATAAATATAAAAGAACCACTAACCCATACCTCTGCTTGACTCGTACTGGGGGTAATCATTGCAGGAGCGGGCGCTGGCTGTGCGGCTGGCGCGTCCGGCTTGGGTTTAGCTCGGTACTTGCCGTTCCTTGCTCTGATTTCTTCCAACGACACATCTTCAGGCGGGTGAATGATTTTGGAACCAGCCCCCGTGGCCGTGACAAGCGGACACGCGTTCAGCGCAGGAGGCTTCACGTCCCCGTTCTCTTTGTGCTCAGAACTGCTAGATGGCGTTGTCGTCGTCGGCGGCGCACTTATCGTTGCGTTGCTGTAGTAGGTAGTGGTAGTGTTTGATCCAGAATAAATACTGAGGTGGGAGTTCAAATGTAATATAGTTGTTGTTTGTATCTTTTAAATAATCTTTTACATACATTAGTCATACAATTTGTCTCGTTTGCCAGAGTCTGATCTCGTTTAGAGCCATTATGGTATTGTGTTAACTTGTTTATTTGGCTTGAGAACATGATAAATTAACGAAAATAAGGGACACTGTATTACAAGTTATGCAACTTGAATTTATCTTCATTCTTGGTAAATTGCTTGTCTCTTGGCAGAATACTGTCTCTTCATGGTAATCATTCTAGTTAGTCGCAATTACATTCTAATGTGAATATTAACATTATAGTGATATGCCTGTTTAGCATTACATATATATCAATCTGCATAGCCTTTTCCCAACTATGTTGGGGTCGGCTTCCAGTCTAACCGGATGCAGCTGAATACCATTATTTTACATGAAGCGACTGCCTATCTGACCTCCACAACCCATTAACTGGGTAATACGATACGGTAAGACTGATTGTCAGACTTTCGGGCTTCTGACGACCCGTAACGACTGTCAAAGATCCACGAATGACAGCCGGGACCAATGGCTTAACGTGCTTTCCGAGGCACAGAGGAGTCTCAGATGGTCACCCATCCACGGACCAACCCCGGCAAGCGTAGCTTAACCTGATGGATCGATCCGTGCGGCTGTTATTACTTAGCCACGAGCTCCTTTTTTCCTCGAGTTTTGCATTACATATAAACAACATATTTATACATGTACACGCAATTTCTACACCACAAATAATCTAGCATTTAATAAATTCATGATGAAGGAGTTCTGTATGTGTTTGAATATTTGAGCTTCATGACAAAACTACTGTATGTATCAGTGGAATTTGGTACAAGATTCGAACCATAAATTATTTTGCCTTAGAACGAGTCAAACCACGGGCAACGGCTAGTGTAATAAACAATGAGAAATAATTATCTATTGCAGAATCTTATTTGTGCAAATTACTAGATAATGTCTAAGAATTAATAACTGTTGATGTAATTAACACAGTTATTTTACAATGTAACTATTTAACACTTTTGTGATATAAATTGACACTTTTATAAGACATGTTCTGTATGTTGGCAGGAACTAGGTTGGTTGGTTCAATTGTTGGATTAGATGCCAAAATATTTAATGTACGAGACTAGTAATTTGCTATGCATTTGTAGTATGTTGTAAATTATAGGTTAAGCCCCATATTTGGATAGCGAAGTAAACTTAATAGGTATTTGAGAATTCTGTAACTTGAGTAGTAGAATTATCTGATACAAACGTGATTTCTAAAGTAAAGACTACAAGTCAATTCCGCCTATGTTTAAAATGGTGAATAATACAAATACTCTTATTTCCGTCCATGTGTTACATACCAGAAATAATCTTGGAAGAAGGAAATATTTTTCTGCTATTTACAATTATCATACTAATCTACTTATAATATATTTTTTTCATCAACTTATTCTTTATAATATATTAAAATTATTATACACTTCCCTTCATCTTACTGTGTGGTAAGTACTTTCCCTAAACATAAAATAATATAACAATGTGTTATTAATAAAATATAAGTTAGCATAACAAGTTACCTATAGGCGGGGAACGTGGGTTTACTGGTCGATGTGGGGGGCATACTTGCCGCCGGGAACAGTGGCCGCATTCCTTGCATCATCATCCTGAAACAATTAGGTTATACATTATTTTTAAATATGTATATTATAGAAAACTGTGGGTTTAATAATGATATTGCAAAATAGTTTTATTTTTCTTAGCCCACATTATGCCCACTACTGGGCCAAGGCCTTCCTTTTGTCTTTCCAAACATGTCTTGAGCGCAGGCCACACAGGCAACGGGTTTTATACTTCGGTTTATAGTTCGAGGTGTATACCGAAGTATGAAAAGACGCAGTAGCTATATGAGCGAAGTTAAACGAACTTTGCTTCGTTCCCAGTATAGCCTGCGCTTTGTGCGATGTCTGATCATGTTTGCAGGCCGTCACACAACTTTCGCCGCGGTCTACCTTGACAGCGATAGCCTCCCTCAGACGTCCAGTGGATGACGGTCCATGCCCATCTCTTAGGAGGCATTCATTTTAAAAACTCAATATAAACTAGGATTTGGTCTAATCTTAAATTATCTTTGGCATGGCAAACAGATTGGTATTATCAAGTTTGTAAGTGACCACTGCTAGCGGTCCAATTCAGACTTCTACACAATCATCTAGATACATTCTTTCAATACTTTATTCTTATAAATAAACAAACAGTCTATGAAGTTGGACATATTCCATAATACTACTGTCCAGTATCTGCTGATTAAAATGCATTAATATCATGGTCTCAAACCTCATTAATATGTTAAGAATACATGGCAAACATCTGTCTGTTATGTTCAGAAACTTATGCAAATTCTATGTTATTTACAATCTGTCCCACATTCTGTAACATTCGTTTTCATGATAAATTAAATTAAAATACCCAAAAACACCCTAACCCTACCCTAATACACATGTGTGTCTTACATCAATACCATGTCCATTGATAAGATAATAGTTTGCTGTGTTCATCATAATTTATTTATTTACATTGGTAATGAAAATCGTCATTGTATGGCAAAATACTGTTATCAGCTTCTCACTTTGGCTAAGGCTTTAGAATTGCTTGAATATCTAAATTATGAATGTTATAAGATATTATCTAATTTTTTCTTATCTTTTAGTAATAAATGCATAATCTAACATGCATTACTATTGGAAATGTTGACTGACTACCCTACCATTAGTTAATGATGCATGCTTATCTCATATATTTGAATAAACATAACATACCATAATATAAATTGGAAAGTAACTAACTGTGTCTTATTACCTTTTCATGCCTTAACGGAGAACGGATTTCGATGAAATTTGGCATATGGATAGACCCTGACTTAGGCTACCATGTAGGGTGATTTTTTATCGCGGTAGTATGTTCCCGTGGGATAAGTTCCGACCACCACGCGAGTGAAGCCGCGAGAAGCTATCATTTTGTATAGTAAACTAAAATATGATTCACATGTAAGTATCGACCTTCTGGTGTTCCAGTATTGGTACAAGGTGAACAACATACTTATTACGCTTTCACGCTAAAACGGCTGAACGGATTTGGATGAAATTTGACAGATAGGTAGCCTGGGAGCTGATGGCCTTCGACATTGGCTACATTTTATCCTAGATCGCAGACGAAGTCGCGGGCAACAGCTAGCATTTGTAGCTTGATTTTTAAAACAAAACAAGTAATCAAGATATTTAACTAGTTTTTTTCCTAGCAGCAGAACTTCTGTATTAAGTAAATATACTTAAATGAATAAATATCAATTAAAAGGGAGAGGTTCATTTTGAAAAAAAAAAAAAAGATGGAGGGAATTCCAACTCAAAGCATTTATTTCAATTAAACCATTTACAGGTTCTTTTGTACTGTCAAGGAGTCGGCCAGTCAGAAATATGAAGCTATTTGCCTATTCCAAAGCAAAGTAGGTTCCTACGGGGAAGAATGGGCAAGAAATTCCATGGACACTCAACTCTTTTAAATCTAAAGAAGGAAATTGATCAAGCCAAATGAAGGCCACTTTGAACTGAAATGATTTATTCTTAGAATTACTTAAATAAGAAGCAACTTACCTAGGTGCCTGCATAAATGGAGGCATCATTTGCATTTGCATATGTCCCGGGTACATCCCAGGAGGGACTGGTCCCATAGGTGTGGGCAATATGCCTTGTGTCACTTGAGATGGGCCTGGGCCCAGCTGTTTGATAAAAAAAAAACGAAATTAATAAGCAGTCTTCAGTATTACATAATCAGCCTATAATGGGACACAGGCCTCTTGGTGAGAGGGAGTGGGCTGGAATCCACCATGCGGGCCCAGTGCGGGTTGGTAGATGTCACATGACTTCCGTTTTTTTGGTTCTAGGACATGCCAGTTTCCTCATGATGTTTTCCTTCACCAGAGAGCAGTGGTGATGAAAATAATTTACACAAGTAAATTACCTGCCTGGGAATCGAACCTACAGCTTGTAAAACGCGGCCGTTACCACTGGGCCACCACTGCTCTCAGATAGTCTTCAGTCTATCAACAACACATGTTGTGTTATCTCATAGATAATAATAGTGTTGTTGATAAGAACAATAATATAAGTGAGTAGGTTTTTGTGTGGATAATATTGAATGGTTTTAGCAAATTATGTCAAGAGCTGGGGCAGTATCTATGAAGTTTTAAAATCATAGCTCCAGTTCATTTATAAGAAATAACACCAAACTCTTTTTTGGAGCAGATCAAAAAATGGTTTTACATTTTGGTAGTACAGACCTAGGATAGAAGTGTCAACTGACAAGGAATTAAATAATAGCTTACGAGTGCTGGTGTTGCTTTTTTCTTTGCAGCGGGCTCATCATCGTCACTATCTTCCTCGCCTTTACCACCACCTGTACAAATAATCACAAATAAAACAAATTCCCTCACAAGACTTCACAATATTGACGTACCTCAAGTTGGAACATTTAACAAACTACACACCTATGTACATTAATAACTAGTGTCCCAAGCAAAATAAAGAAATAGTAGGTACATACATCATATCCAAAGTTGTTCAGTTGGTGGCCAAATAAAGAAGTTTTTATACCTGACTTTTGTTTCTCATGCTCCTTCACATCTTCTGGTGGTATACCTTCCATACCATAGATTTCTATTTCTATATTTGACCTATTTGGTAATGAATTTGGTACTTTATCTATGGCTTCTTTGTGAACCTGTAACATAAATAAAAAATAATATTACCACATGCTTTGTTTAGAATAAATTTAGAAACGTTTTTTGATAGCTCTACCCACCCAAGTGAAAATAGGGAAAGACATTTTGTGTAGTACTACTATGGGAGCAGAATTGGGCTCGAAGTCGCGCCAAAATATGTATAGGTATGAAAAAAATACCTATAGGTATGAGAGTTAAAAAAAGCGAGTGCGCGTTGGCCGTGGGCGGGCGAGGCGGATGCCAAAACTATGGCACTGACGCACATACCTGCATGCAGTGTATTGACAGTCCAGGTCCCGTGTATAGTTTCTTGTGACAAATGTGACATTTGAAATGTTTCGCCTTTTGATGTTGGATCAGAATCTTTTCGTCGTCGAACTCCCTGTTGCAATACCTGCATTATGGCTAAGGAAACTTATTGTGATTGTACATCAATAATACAAGTTATATTATCGTTTGACCTGATTACGAAGGTCGTGTACAAATCTAATTTCGTAATCCGTTTATTATTTATTGGAAAAGGATACCAGCACCATGGCTTAGATGCCTTCTTCTTCTTTCTGCCCATTGTAACGTAAAAGACACGAAAACTTAGAATATAAAATAAGATTAAAACAATTAGATATATTACACTACTTAGTTACTAACAATCACAGCTTCGCTATAACAATTAATAATATTATTTTAGTTAAAACTACAACAGGCCACACGATTGCAAAGGAAAAAGCAACGCAAAATGGCGACGCAATAACGAATTCAACGAAAATTAACGAAATGTCAACGAGGCCACGCCAGCTTTGTGTACCATCGACAAGAAATGAGTCTATGCTTTGAGATTCTATTCGTTGAAAATACCGGTTTTCCGGTAATTTGTGTCAAATAATCTATACAAAATTAGGAATAAATTACTAATAAAGAGTAAATGTTTTAAAGTATTTATAAACGAAGGGAAAAATTAAAATTAAGTTTTGGGTTTTAGATTTAAAAAACGCAAAGTGGTGCAGTTACGTTCTATGTCTTTTGTTTTTTTAATTATGTTGGGGTTAGCTAGCTCTGCGATTCAAGTTCATACAGCCTAAAGATTATTGCCGTCGAAATAAACGGATAAAAATAAATATACACGTAAGTGTAAGCGGCTGTTTAATTTATTGTGCCTAACTCGCTTGCTCATATTACTAGAATCAAACCTTACAAAAGTATTTTAGCATTTTTTTAGATTGTGTGACTAGACGGCAACATCCTCGCGTCTACCGATAGATGGCACCGTTTAATATTTTCGTCATCATCTGCCCTACATTATAGCTATATCCCAACAATGTTGGGGTTGGGGTCGTTTTCCTGTCTAACCGGATGCTGTTGAATACCAGGATTTCACATGGAGTGACTGCCTAATATTTGCACTGTTTAATATTTTGCGCATGAATCTACTTACTCACAGTCACAAGAGTAAACGAACTATCCGGCGGCAATGGTAACGCCGAGACAAGTAGCTGATAATAAATCACATAAGAGGTGAAACGCCTGCCACTTTGTCATAGAACACATAATCGTTAAAATGGATGACTGTAGGTATTATAATATATGGTAGCTAGTAGTTATGAAGAAAATCTCGTTGCTAAAAGATTACTTACTGGTAATCATGGGGTTTGATCTAGGTTCAGTTGTCCTTGCAGCGGAAAGTGGCTATCCGTATCGCACGAGGATACCGAACTATCTATTTTCTTTTTACGCTTTCCACTGCAAGACATCTTGGTGGATTCGGACGCGAGGGTCTCTAACCGAATCGGTACCATCCCCCAAAGTGGCAAAAGCATGTCAGAAACCGCTGTTGTAATCGTTGAGGCGGCAAGAACGGCGACACGCGCTCGAGCGGTGGCGTGAGCGGCTGCAATAGCCGTAATTTACGCGTAAGCGCGTTGTCGATGCCGTCCTACCACACTTCGAAGCTTGGCTGAAAAGAGGGGAGCGCATCTTTTATTGCCACCATTGTGGAGGCGGCTTCTGCACAGCACACGCTCAGGGCTGAGTGTTTGCCCTGTGTGGGCTTCTGAACAACGGGTCTTAATCGATAGGATCGGGCGAGACCTGTCTCTGCCAGCGGTAGGGGTCTATGCTGGTGGAGTCAGAGAACTGGAGGGAAATGGCCTTCGTCTGTGAGCCCGTGATTGTCCAGAAGGAGGCTGCCGAGCGGAATCCTGAGAGGGCTAATCCCGCATAGAAAAAAAGGCGTAGGGGGGAAACCGCCTCGACGCCCAACATGTAGAAACCCCGCCTGCATCATTTAGGGCAGGCGGGACTTTGGGGTCGCGGGCGCTCAGAGTCATGGGGACTCGGGACCCCTTTACAGTCTCCCCAGGGATGTGCCCTAACAGGCGTAACACAGAGGATGCGATACCCCCTTTTAGTGAGGTAAAAATCCCACACTCCCGGGTCTTATCCCCAAACCTCAAGCACCTTTTGAAGACTTTCCAAAGAAAACAAAAAAAAAAAAATCGGTTGTCCTAAGACTCCTATACACTACAAGTACCTATACCATTGCATTTGCCACTGGTGGTCCATAAACAGCGTGGCCAATCTTATTTTTTACATCCTTACTCCGCCCTGCTTCGGAGAGCATGCTGAAGCGTCGTTGGTAGGCTGGCTGTCTTGAGTGTAATTTTTGCAAGTCGTTATCGTTAGGTACCCAAGAGGTAAATAAACTGATTAATAAGTCTGTCAATATTTCTTGTTTGCAGCGAAGGTTGCTCGAAGATGAAGACCAGGCAGTCAACCTAGTCTTGGTCTTCCAGAATTCCTCTTTGCCTATAGCTGGAAAAGACTGGCAGATCAGGGGTTGCAAACGCACGGACTGGAAACTTCGGATTTCCTTGTCCACTCGTGACAATCGGGATGGGACGTGGGTGTGCCGGATGATGACGACGATATTACAGACCTCTGATATTGCATCATTGTCAAAATCACAGTGATCTTTAGGTATAGTCCGTATAGTCGATGTGATAAGATTGCTTTTGGGTTGCTACCATTGACAAGTCTGTCAAAATCACAGTGATCTATAATTTCATTGTAAAAAAGTTGCTATTGGGTTGCTGCTGTCAGTGGTAAAACTACTGTGAACTGTTTGTACCATGCCACGTGTGGAGGCTATTGTATGCATGCATAGACATGATGATTTTTTTATGAGTAGCAACTGTAGCAAGTTTCACATCAGTTGAGTAATTATCAGCAAAATAATTAGTACCTAACAGTAATTTATTTGTCCAATAAAGTAGTAGGCTACACACGTATCTAAGTAGGTACTTAAGGCGAAAGCGCCAGGGTAGCCCGCGAAATTCAAAATTTCTTACGTTTTTTGAAATTTGCAAGTCAGTATTAGGTTTTATGTTGATCAAAATTTAATTCGCGATCGTAACAAGTATGTATTTACAGAATTATAATCATTTGTAATTGGAAACAACACATTAACAACGTATGCAATAAACTAAATAAATTTGTGTACGCATTAAGGAAACTTCGTATTGTGTCGGATGAAAAAACAGCCCGCATAGCGTATAGTGGATACGTTGAATCAATATTAAGATACGGACTTGCATAGAGAATTCTTTAGATTCAAAGGTGACAATTATACCAAACAGAGACCGAGGGATGCAACAAAAATTTTAATTCCATTTTGCAATACAACACTAACTATAAAGAATGTATATCATATGTGCATTACCATTTTTAACATAGAATAAAATTGCGCAGATGGTTAGTTGAAAATTGTTTTTATACACTGCAAGAATTTCTGCAGCATAGAGAAAAAAAAAAGATAATTATTATGTAAATATTTTTTTTTTTAAGTTAAGGTTGTTTTTTAGTTTTTTAATTTTATATTAGATCATAATATTAAGGTTGTGTGTAATAGATATTAAGGTTTTTATTAGATTATGTTAAGGTTGTTAGGTTACCTTGTAATTTAGACAGATTAGATATATTTTATAGTTTTGTAGTGTGTGTACTCTAAATTTTATTAGTAGGTACATGTTATACCTACTAAAATTAGTATTATAAATCCTACTAAATTATATAAGTGTCTACGTAGGTACCTATTTTAGTAACTAATTTGCATGCCCTAAACAGGCAAAATATGGACTGTGCTTACACCACCAATTTTTACATCAGGTAAAACCTGTATTTTCTGCAAATAAATTATTCTTATTCTTAAAGTCATCAATACAAAATCCTGTTGAATGACTATTTCATGAAATCTTGACATTTGAGGATTGTACTAACTTAAGGAGTTGTATTACTGATTCTAATGATTATAATTCTGTAAATACATATTTGTTACGGTAGCGAATCATACTTTAATCAACATACAACCTAAGACTGACTTACAAATTGCAAAAAAACGTAAGAAAATTTGAATTTCGCGGGCTGTCCTGGCGCTTCCCCCTTAATGTGTATTGTTTTTAAACACATATAATAGGTACCTAAATGTAGACACACAGTACACGTGCTGAGAAGTGCCCATGCACTTATTGTCTGTATAAGATAATAGATAAATATTGCATATTTCAGATATTTTAACACCCGACCAATAATAGGTAGGTACGTAGTATAGTTGCCGGCAGGAGTCGTGCGCACACAAGCTTTACTCTTATTAAACCCTTAAATAACGAATATTATTTCCTATCACGGCAGGTTGCACACGGGCGGGAGCAATGAAATCAATATATTATCAAGCATATTTAGATACCGATAGAAAACAATACGCACGCTGACGAGGGCTGGAATTTGTGCTCACAACTCGCCGGCAATGATACCTCTAAGCCATGCATGCAACATGCAAGGCCGTGGGCAGGAGGGGCGTTAGGGGGATCATCCCCCCCCCCCCCCCCCCCCCCCCCGAAATCCGGAATGAGGTATCCGTTCGGAATAGAAATAAAATTATAACTTGAAACAAATACCAGTGGTATTAATTGTTGGTAACGTTTGGTTACGTTTGCGCAAAGACAATTTTGTATGAAATGCGTGCATTACTACTACTGCATACTACTGGGAAAGAGTGGGCCGTAATCCACCACGCGACCCATCAAGAATTGCCTAACAGCGTTAGCCTTACCGTATACAGTTAATTTTATTAGCACATGCAACTTCGAGTATGTAAATAACTAAAGCGCGTGAGTGACGTCAGAGGAAATAAAATATTTAGCACTTCCCCTTTTCCCCCACCTATCAAAATCGGACCGCACGCCATCTCATCATGATATTTAACAAAATTTTGAATAATTGTCATGGGTATGTTAAGTAGTAATCACGATTTTGCCAACAAATACTCTCTAAAGTCTGCTAATAGTCGTAACGTGATATTATTGAGTTACGCTGATCGGTAATGATGCTAATGTGGTCATATTGATGACCACATTAGCATCATTACCGATCAGCGATGTAACGAACGTATTGACGTTCGTTACATCTTGTTAGAGCGTTTTGTAAAGCTTTTGCTCTAATTATATATTAGGAAATGAATTTTTAGGGCTGATTGACAGATTTTCTGTTAAGGCATGGCAAGGCATGGGCACGCCACAATTGCGGGGATAAGTCCCCTCTTTGAGGAGTGGTTGGAGAGACGCCACGTCCTCACCTTCCGCCTGACGCAGGTCCTTACCGGACACGGTTGTTTCGGGAGGTTCCTGTTTCGGATAAGGCGGGAGGAAACGCCCGGGTGTCACCATTGTGTGGATCGCCCGGAGGACACGGTGGAGCATACTGTGGAGGTATGCCCGGCTTGGGCGGAGCACCGCCGCGGCGTCGTGTTCTCGCGGAGGCGATCGGCGGCGGCGATCTCTCGCGTCCAAACCTGGTCCAGACCATGGTGCGGAGCGAGAGAGCATGGGAGGCCGTCACCTCCTTCTGCGAAGCAGTAATGCTCGCGAAGGAGGAGGTGGAACGCATGAGGGAGAGGCAACAGTCGCGCCCTCGCGCCCCTAGCCGCCGCAGGAGACGCCTCGAGCGGCGGGAATCCATCGCCAATTCCCGGCCACCGTAGGCGCGGGCTTGCGGACGACGAGTAATGGGTAGCTCGCCGTCCGGTAAGGACCAGGCCCGGGTCGACGGCGCGGTGTGTTCCACGCGCTCCTCAGAGTGATGTCAGCAGTGACGGGGTCCAATAGGGCCGATGCCGCCGGGGTCGCGGGTAGTTCGAAAGAGATACCGTGGCCCTGGCACGAGCAACTGAAGGAACACGGGTGGGTTTTAGTCAGTAAAGGTCTGACACGCCCTCCCGCTCCGCCCAGAGCGGGAGAAGTCATTTGATAATTTCACACCCAGAAAAAAAAAAGGCATGGCAAGGCATTTCTGTGGAGGTATGTTAAGGGCCTTTTGATGTTCTATGGGGGACTGGTCAATGACCTTACTGGTGGTATTGTACTCATGATTACAAACAACTTTTAAAGGGCACACTATTTGAATATTCCTGTTTTTAGAATCAATTTTAAATAGTCAAATTAGGGTATTTAGATCCTGAAAAAAAAATATGTCATACATACATCCTTGCTTTAGGTAAATCTACGGTTCAAAACACGATACATTGTAATTTGCTCGATGAAAAAAAAATCCGAAATGGGGTCGATTTCAAAACTATTTTTTGTTTCATTTCCTAGTTATAGCACAAAATTTTATGAAAATTGCATGTACCATGAGGTAATAGTATTTCAGAGGGAATTCTACGGTTGGATTTTTAAGTGTAATACATTTTTTCTAAATAAACACAAAAATAGTAAATCGGGCTAAATTGGCTCGCGCTCAGAGTCCTACGGGACTTCATCAAGGTTGGACCTGTGTCAAAATTTTTAAAAATTCGCTCTCCCTGCAGTTGTTCAAAAAAAATCAAATAAACGAAGAACACATTAGATATGAAATTGCGATAGCTCAGAAAAAATATCTCGTAATTATATTATAGTTTTAATTCATAATATCGTTTTCGAAAATGTGATTATTTCTATGTGGTATGATGACGTTTAATTGTCATCTTACGATAGTGTTAAGACACATTGCAAATTATTATCGGTAAATTTATAGTCAAGCGCGAGTAGTTTATAATTTTTTATCGTGGTCCTTTATGAAGAAGTTTTAAAACACATTTTTCTAAGATTTTTTCATCAGATTCATCCATATTATTAATTTCACTCTTCATCGAACTGTCTTCGCTACCATGCCCTACCATATCCTACAATAATCACACATAATATAAATACAATGTGTCCGGTTGTCGGTAAAACTAAATAACAATAAATAAAAAACAATAATAACAATAAATAACATAAATAAAACTTATCTGGCGATTTATAAATTTGCCCTTATAATAGTAGATTCGATAAATTATAGGTGTAGCAGTAGGTACGTCCCTTGATAATAAAGTACGGCAATTCTTCCTTCATATGTAGTTGTCGATATTTACTGATCTTCATGAGCAGTGGTCAACATCAAAAACAAAAGAATATGGTTACAGAATAAGCAAAATAGTACGACCATTTTTAGCCCATACTTAATAAAAATATTATTGTTTTTTTTATTCAGTCACTAAAAGGGTTAAATAGGGGATGAAAGTTTGTATGGAAATTCACCATTTATGTCGATGGAATACCATCGGGCACACGGCTTGTCTACTTGATAAAATTCTTATATTCACTGACAGACAATGCACAGCCTAAACCGCTGGATCTAGAAGTATGAAATTTTGCAAGAGTTCTTTTTGTAACGAAAGTAATTAAATTTCTATTAAAATTGCAATTTAAAAAACCGTTGCAATTTTGAAATTTCACCTTAGTACCGCAAAATCATGTTTTTCTCTAACTAGCTTCTGCCCGCGACTTCGTTCACAGTATACTAAAACAACAGACACATTATAAAAAACTTTCCTGTACAGTACGTTAGTAGTTGTGGTATCAGCAGCCTAAATATACAGACAGTCGTCCGTTTAAGGAGCAGCTTGTCCTGAGGTCGAAACCCGCAGGTTTAACCCTTAAATTGACATATAATACCTAATGGCACAACACTGATACACTGAGTGATTCTTACAGATTGTTCCTGATGAACCCGGCTATCGCTTAAAAATATAACAGTGAATTGTATACACGGGATTTCTCATTAATACTGTCAGTTAACCATTGATATTTATTTATATTATAAACATAGATGATGTAAGAGGAATAAACTTCATGTATTCTGTGTACGTTCTACGAACTATCTATCAAATAACAGTATATCAAAATGAAAAAAAAAGAATATCAACAGTTGAGAATCGAACTTTTGTGGTTTGCTTTGATGAAAGTTGGCTAACATAAACGTTCTTATGTTATTATTATGTCATGATTGACATCCTTCCGCTAAGCCTTAACTCAAAGATTTAGCGCGATGATAATCATTTAAAGGTTAAATCTGTAACTATCTGCTATATATGCATTTCTTACTCAGCCCAATGAAGTAATGGAATAATTCACACACTGACACCGATATCGGCACGATATATCTACCAGCGAAGACAGTGCGGGGTGAGAGTAGCGGGCATTCTTTCACTGCCGACTTCGAGACGTCGATACTTATTAGTGTGCTTGTTTGTCGCGTCGCGATGGTCATCGATATTCACCAATATCATGGGGCCGGTAATAATTGTACCTATCGCTATCGAATCGTGTTGGTATCGTTATCTGATAATGTGAAAACAAAACGACATTTTATGTAATAATCTTAGTTTACTCCACCGTAGACACCATAAAAAGTAAACATAAGGAAAAAATCGACCTAAGAAAAACTAATTAAGTTGATCAACTGCAAATATTTTACACTGTGGCATGGATTTTCTGTGAAATCGTCGGCGGCGCGTCGTAAATAAACACGTCGCACTGCATTTGGGGGAGGCGGAGGTAGCGTTTCAAAGGCCTACAGGCCCGAATAACCTGGCCTTAGGGACCATACCTGAAATCAACATTTATGTTCGCACCACCAAAGCAGTCCTAATGGCGTCAAAATTGCTTGACAAGCAACTTTGACGCCCTTTTATTTTTGGGTCCCCAGTCATCAAATTAGTTCTTCTGCTCTGGAGCGTGTGTCAGAATTTTACTGACTAAAACCCACCCGTGCTCCTTCAGTTGCCTGTGCTGCAGCCCCTGGGTGCGTCAGACGTGCTTAAAACGTGCATAAATATCGTCACTCTTTCTTTGCTGATTTCATGATTTGGTTCACTAAGGGTTTCACGATGTCCGAATAACCACTACTTACCGAATAAATTCAAAAATGGAACAGAATTTGTATGAAATTATCTGCCGAGTAAGTTAATAGGAACTTAATTGCAGGTGGTGAAACAGGCCCTAAGGATATATTACTTGTGTAGGTAGTTACCTTTTTATTATTTTCATACGCCTTCGATGTATTAGTAGGTACTTCAATAAGTTATTTCCGTTACAGAGTTATTTATCAATGGAGTGGTTGACGCTGAAGGTATTTGGTATTTCCTGCTCGTGCTCCGTAGTAGCTTAGAGCTGTCATGATTTCAAAAAAAATATTATCTGCTATGTTGACTTTATCTTGGTAAAAGTACAAATAAAACACGTTATAGTATAGTTAAAATCTCGCTGCAGACTTGGTCATAAATCATAATCGGAGTAGGGATGTGCGCTAGTTGCGCGCGCTCAAGGCCATTATCGATAACAGAATCATTAAGGTTACGACGATGACTCAGACGAAGAATTTTAATTTTCTATTTTTAGTTTTATATATACGTTCTTTTGTTTATATATTTAATATGCTTTGTAGTAAATTTGGTAATAAAATAAAAAAAAAATGTGTATTTATTTCTATCACCCATTTATCTTATATATAAAATTCTCTTGTCACAATGTTCGTTCCAGTACTCCTCCGAAACGGCTTGACCGATTCTCATGACATTTTGTGAGCATATTGAGTAGGTCTGAGAATCGGCTAACGTCTATTTTTCATACCGCTACTTTTTTCCCGGTCTACGCGGGTGAAACCGAGGGGCGCAGCTAGTAAATATATAAAACTATCGATATCACTCATCGACTGCATTAATGCACAGGACTACGTGTGGGCGTGGCCTGGCCATAAGGCCCGTGAGCGGGTAAGAGAGCGAAAGACTCGAATGATTTGTGAGTCTGCAGCGAGATTTTAACTATACTATAAGAGCGAGTGTATCTCTATCTATATTATTACTTTATAGTTATGCCAAGTGTCATTTACAAATCAAAGATAAAATGTTTAGGTTTAGTATAAGGCGTGTTTCAGCACCTACGATTAAGTTCCTATTAACTTACTTGGCAGATAATTTCATACAAATTCTGTTCCATTTTTTAATTTATTCGGTAAGTAGTGGCTACTCGGACATCGTGGAATAGGCCCTTAGGGGCACAAATTTTATAGGACAAGGGAAAAACAATGGATAATCTATAGTCGGTCGTAAACCAAGAAGTTTTCATGCGGTTTTATTTCCGACCATGCAGCTGACACACCTTTCATCAACAAAGAACTCTGAGGGCTTGTCGCTTTTCATGAGAATTTTATAGGGCTCTACACCAGCTACAGTTCCAAATGTACCTAATAGGTACCCAGACCTCTTGCTAACTCTAGTAGTACTTACTTATATGTATGCATGGCTAAGTATTACATATATGTTTCATAATATACAATTAGAATCGTGCAATACCAAAAGATTGTTTTTCAACGGCATTGCAAGGTGCAGATAAGATAATGCAAAGGATTGCAGTATTGCACTACACTAAACGTCTCTTTATTCAGAGATTCGCTGGTTATGTGTAGGTGCAGGTGCCTTATGCAAGGTACAGACACTATGTATCCGATATCATATGCGTCGCGGAAGCTGAGTGATGGTGAGAAGAAATATTCGACTACAGTAAATGAATGCCTCCACCAAATGTGAGGGGTCGAACGGAAAAAGTTATTAATTCAGTTTCATTCTCCTGACCTAGTATATAAAAAAGGAGGGGAAATAATCATAGGGCATCAAAAAATTCGTCCGCATCGCTGTCGACAGGAAAAGTGCCCACAAGGCTGGCAGCATTGCCACGTTGTATGGCAATGCTAATTCTTTGGCCAAAAATAGGCCATCAGCCCTTTGATCATGTGTAGAGTCGACCAACCGCTTGGCGATGTCCCGAAAAACTAAAAGGGCACTCGGACCCCAAGGCCCTAGTGTTTCAACCCCAAACGGCTCGAACATATAAGTCCCAATAAGATTGGAGTAATTGCGCCGTTTGAGGTTTTCCGCACCCGCAGCAGCCGCCCCAGCACAGCCCACCGTGCTAGGAAGATGGGATGGGCGTAAGGGTGTCAACACACGTTGATGCTGTCCTTATTCCAAGGGACGGCACAGTATGTCCCTCTCTCTCTAGCCTTTAGCCACATTCACACAATCCATCCATCTTCTAATCGTCGCCAATCTACGTCAATAAATCTAAGAGAAGTCCTGACTGACTGACTGACCCATCAACGCCCAGCCCAAACCCTTGGACCTAGAAAGCTGAAATTTTGCACAGAGGTTCCCGTTATAATGTAGACAAGGAATTAGGAAGGATTTCCGGGTAGTACGTTCCCGTGGGATATTTAAATAACAATTTAACTGAATCTAAAAATATCCAACAAACAGGTTGTAAGAAAGAACTCCGAAATAATAATAGTTTATTTATAACATAACAGAACAGCACAAAACTAATTTACCCCACTCTATTCCGTGAGCTGCCCACTACATTAGCTGCCTATAATTAGTTTAGGTATTGTGGTATCCCGGAATCTTTTATAGAGGTTATAAATAAGTACTTATATAATAATAATACATAATTCAAGTTATAAAAACATTGGAAAAATACTATGCGGAATTTGGATACCTACATCTAGGTAGGTAGTTGATGAAAACGATGACATCGGTCTCCTATTATTTGAATTTGTTCAGATGTATGAGCGAGGGGTATCTATCAAGCTAGGCGTGATATCAACCTTACAGTTGAACAAGGGAACAATTATGTGATAAAACTACAAATTAACGATTTTCAGACTTTTTCCTTTACGAGTACTAGTGCTGTGAGATCTTGCTTCTTGCCAAACATGATTCTAGGTCAACGGGATTGCACCCTATTTTGCGAGTAGGTATCAACATTATCGCATAAATGGCCATACTAAATTCATTGCGTTATTTATTCAACTAAATTCATTGCGTTATTTATGGTGTTGAGAAGACAAATTTTTCGAACTTTTGAAGCAATTTATTAGCAATTTGTTTCAAAATGATTGAGATTCCGGTATGTTACGTAATTACGGTGCTGTAGTGCTATTCTGTAAACATCTCACCGTGATAACCCGGGTGAAGTGAGCGTGAAGTGAGCCGTCATTCCACATAATGCTAGGGGTTGACACTATTGACAGCTCACTTTAAGATCACTTCACTTATGTTTTCACGGTGATGTATTTACAGAATAGCACTACTGTAGTGCAGGTCAGGTCAGGTCCTTCTTTCTCTACTCAAAAACAAACAGTTAAATAAATGAAAAAAAAAACATGTGCTAACCCTATGTCACATAAAACAAGTCGGAGGCACGGCTACAAAGGATTTAGATTCCTATTTGTCATGGCATTAGCAAGATTACTTATCATATTTCTGTGACACGACTGTGAGACAGGCATGGACCGCACTGCGAGCTCTCATGACACTCATGAGACGAGGGCGTGAATGAATACGAAGCTCTCATTGGCTGATGCGAGTTGCAGTTACTACGAACCGTTTTATCAGCTCAAGCGTGTCGGGAGATTAGTGTGGAGAGGTTTGAGACAAATAAGGTGTGGTAATGAATGTTTAAGTGCGAAATGCTTACTGCGGCGCTGATACTCGTATTTGTTGTAAGTTTGTTTAATCGATGAAATTTGATGGAAATAGAAAAAATAAAGTAAATCTATGGCAAGATTAAATGGGTAGACATACAAAGATGAAGAGTGACATTGAAGACTATGATTCTGAACAATTGAGCCCCCACCAATTCTACTTGCAATAGAAAAGTGCATTGGATGCAATGCAACTCCTTTCGTACTTGGAAAAAATAAAATTCCATAAGCCGACCACCTTGAGTGAGATACTCATCTTGGATTTCTTGATCACGCCAAAGTCATAGTCAATTTCTGTGATCACGTCAAAACACTTGCTGGCTAGAAGTCAGGACACACGTAGGTACCTATCTTGTTTTGATGTAAGTAGGTACATACTTCCAAGGCTTCCAAGAACATTGATCTTCATTTGTCTAGGCTAGGGTTACCAACCCTACTTTAAAATTTTAAAATATAGTAAGTTATTAGATGCCTAAATACTATATTTCTAAAAAAAAGTGTGTGTGTGTCAGATCTGACGCACGACTGGAGTTTACTCATGTTTTTTGTGCAGTTCCGACTTTCTATTGTTGGACGAAAACAAAGGACCGTTGGGACAGGGTTTCTTTAATGAATCAGTGCTATACCAAAAGCAACTTTAAGAAAGGTGTAAAGGCGTTCGTTTTGTTTTACGTTCCGCAGAAAAACGTAACGCTTTTGAGTTAACGCTTGTATTATTTCACTCTTCATTTTCCATACCGGGCACCTTTTATGAAAATCAATTTTTATGGAGTAAAACTCCAAAAAATGTAGTACCTAGGTGAAACTACAATATTTTCATTTCAATACAAAATTGCGAGATGTATAATAATTATTAGTTAATGAAACATTTATATAGAACAAACCCCGATAGTAAAGACTCAAAGTAGGTAGCAAAAACATCAATCAATCTGCCTAGCCTTTTCCCAACTATGTTGGGGTCGGCTTCCAGTCTAACCGGAAGCAGCTGAATACCAGTATTTTACATGGAGCGACTGCCTATCTGACCTCCACAACCCAGTTACTGGGTAATACGATACCCCCTGGTAAGACTGGTTGTCAGACTTTCGGGCGTCTGACGAACCGTAACGACTGTCAAAGATCCACGAATGACAGCCGGGACCAACGGCTTAACGTGCTTTCCGAGGCACGGAGGAGTCTCGGTATGTAAAGATGGTCACCCATCCACTGACCAACCCCGACAAGCGTAGCTTAACCTGGTGGAACGACCCGTGCAGCTGGTAGCAAAAACATATGCATGTAAAAAATTAAATATTTTTGAAACATACTACCTACATAAGTTAATTTTTTTTTTCGCAGTCTATTTCGCAATATTTTTACAAGCAATGGCTTTGAAAATACTATTATTTGTTATATAAAAAGTTGGCAACCCTATTTGTCATACACCACAAACACGCTCGACAAACATCGAAAAACTAAACAATTTCGTAATGAAAATTATTATACAACGTATCGTTTTGCATCCTCGTCAAATTTCAGGATATGATACAGAACATCAAACCGAACAACATTCTCCATGGGACCAACATCGTAATCGCCAAAAATTGTTCAAATGTCTCATAGAAAACTCCAGTATCTACTCGACACAAATATAGGGGCCGGCTGATTATTTTTTGCGATTACGATGTTGGTGCCATGGAAAAAGTTTAGATTCGGTTTGATGGTCTATATCACACCCTGGAGCTCGTGGCTAAGTAATAACAGCCGCACGGGTCGATCCATCAGGTTAAGCTACGCTTGCCGGGGTTGGTCAGTGGATGGGTGACCATCTTTACATACCGAGACTCCTCCGTGCCTCGGAAAGCACGTTAAGCGGTTGGTCCCGGCTGTCATTTGTGGATCTTTGACAGTCGTTACGGGTCGTCAGAAGCCCGAAAGTCTGACAACCAGTCTTACCAAGGGGTATCGTATTACCTAGTTACTGGGTTGTGGAGGTCAGACAGGCAGTCGCTCCATGTAAAATAATGGTATTCAGCTGCATCCGGTTAGACTGGAAGCCGACCACAACATAGTTGGGAAAAGGCTAGGCAGATTGATTGGTCTATATCACACCCTTAAAGACGAGGATGCAAAACGACACGTTGTATTATTACAAGTCCTGTGCCCGATGGCGCTTTCCCATCGGTGAGAATGACGAATACTTATTTGATAAAGTTTCATCCCCTATTGAACCCCTATAAAAGATGCATTTTCAAAAACCACAACTTAGTGCTCACTTTCGCTGTGTAGATATGGAACTTTTGTGCAAAATTTCATGCTAAAGGCCTGTGTCACCACCCACGATTTAGTTCCTATTAACTTACTTGGCAGATAATTTCATACAAATTCTGTTCCATTTTTGAATTTATTCGGTAAGTAGTGGTTATTCGGACATCTTAGTGAACAAATCATGGAATCAGCAAAGAAAGAGTGACGATATTTAAGCAGATATTCGGATATGGTGAAATTGGCCTACACCTAACGCAGCGGTTTAGGCTTGTGCGTTGTCTGTCATTGAATGAATATAAAATCAAACAGTAATCTTTGTTTTCAAGTTGAAAAGATGATGTTCGTTTGTTTTGAGATTGCTAACAGTCACACAACAAATAACATAGCAAGAACATGTGTCATTTTGTTGGACACAGAGGTTTCTCGGAACTAAATAGCTGTGTACATGCCTGGCCGGTGTATGTTTGGTACAGACAAATAATAAAATAAAAACAAAAGACATTATCAATAGAGTACCAACCTACGTCTGCGTGCGTGTGTGATGAATTTTTCTGTTTTCCTCGGAATTCATCCATTGTTGCTCTTATAATGTCGCGACGTAGCCACCACTTACCGGAATAATTTGACCGAATTTAACTACCGCGATGTTTATGGCGTTTATGGGCAATGACGTTAATGTGGCCCGGGCATAAAAGAATGTCCATGGAGTTTGTTACTCGTTCTTCTCCATAGGAACCTACTACGGTTTGGAATGGGCAAAAAGCTTAATGTTGACTGACCGACTCTTTGACAATTCAAAATTGCCTGTCAATGTATAGGTAATTGAAATAAATGCTTTGAGCTTGAATTGCATTTCCTAGGCTTTCGGGACAACCCAGAGGCGTAGGATAGGAACCGGTGCTCGTCAAACTGACCCCCTGAACATTCTTTTTCTGATGTAGTTTTTTCACGAGTGGAGTATTGGGACTTCCAAGAAGTACAAATAATTT
This sequence comes from Cosmia pyralina, assembly GCA_946251885.1. Classification (NCBI taxonomy): domain Eukaryota; kingdom Metazoa; phylum Arthropoda; class Insecta; order Lepidoptera; family Noctuidae; genus Cosmia; species Cosmia pyralina. The sequence continues at coordinate 21,857,439 of OX276354.1, forward strand.
ACATCCTCCTCAGATTCTTTGCTACATTCAGCACATTTTGCCTTCATTACTTCTGTTTTTACGGAGGTCAACTACGCACCTTTTGAATGGTGGATGAAAATTATTTCCAGAAATTTCCTCGAAACGAGAATTATTAAGGTTCACACAGGTACTGGGGCTATGCTGTTTCTTTGAAGGATAAAATCAGGACTGAAGTTATTTGGAAAAGAATCTGAGTAATCGACATAACTTGCAGAGAGGTATAAGCAAACTGAAGTGGCAGTGGGCTGGCCATGTTTCTCGAAGGACCGATGGCCGGTGGAGCAGACGAGCCCTGGAGTGGAGACTGTGTATCGGCAAGTGTAGTGTGGGACGCCCTGCAGCCAGCTGAACCGACGACCTTAAGAAGATGGCTGGGACAGACTATATGAGCAAGGCAGAAGACAGGGTATTGTGGCGCAGCCTGGGGAAGGCCTACGTCCCGCAATGGACTGCGATAGGGAGAGGTAGATGCTGGTGAAAAACAAAAGCCGATTAAGTACCTACTTCAAATTATGATGCAAGACTCGGAGCGTTCAGAGCTAATTGTGCTGGTAAATATAGGTTTGCCGATTGAGGCCATGGTTTGCCAATCACTGCCAAGGATTTGCATTGAATTGTTTTGCTTCTGGGATAGGTAAGGTAAACAAAGTATTCTAGGTGTATACTCTACAATGCCAATTAAAAAGCAATTTGTACGCCGGCTGATAGTATTTATTAGTAGTTGTGTATCGAGATTCCGGCTTGAGCATCTATTTATGTAGGTACTTATATAAAAAGCGACCAAGTGCGAGTCGGACTCGCCCATGAAGGGTTCCGTAGCAGCTAGTAACATAATATAAAAGTTCTTGTAGTTCGTTGTAACTTTGATCGATGTTTTAATAATTGAGTTGATTGAATGAAAGGTAAATTGCGGTTTACGATAAAAAAAAAAAACTACAAACTAGATCTCGTTCAAACCAGTTTTCGGTGGAAGTTTACATGGTAATGTACATATATATTTTTTTTAGTATTATCATTCTCTTATTTTAGAAGATACAGGGGCGGGACACACATTTTACCACTTTGGAAGTGTCTCTCGCGCAAACTATTCAGTTTAGAAAAAAATGATATTAGAAACTTCAATGTCATTTTTGAAGACCTATCCATAGCCCACACGTATGGGTTTGATGAAAAAAAAATTATGAGTTTCAGTTCTAAGTATGGAGAACCCCCAAAATTTATTGGTTTTTTTTTTCTATTTTTGTGTAAAAATCTTAATACGGTTCACAGAATACATCTACTTACCAAGTTTCAACAGTATAGTTCTTATAGTTTCGGAAAAAAGTGGCTGTGACATACGGACGGACAGACAGACAGACATGACGAATCCATAAGGGTTCCGTCTTTTGCCATTTGGCTACGGAACCCTAAAAATCGATTCAGACAATCTAATTTGTATAAGTGTCAACCAGCCGTTTGGAGATTTTGTTCTTCCCGTGACCCAAGGGCTGGCTTTTACCTTGGCCAGAGGCTTAGCATTGCCATACAACGTGGCAATGCCGCCAGCCTCTTGGGTACTTTACCAGTCGACAGCGATGCGGAGGAATTTTTCGGCGCCATATTTTAGTTTTTTAATAGTTTTAGTTATGTTAGTATATAATTTTGTTATTTTTAGGTTATGTTTTCTGTTTTTAACCGACAAAAAAAAGGAGGAGGTTCTCAAGTCGACACAGTTTTATTCGATTGGTCCCATATAAAATTTATTAACTTTGCTTGTAGTTTTTGAGTTAGCTTCAATAATGTAAGTACCTTTTTTTCCCACTTTTTATGTGGATGATGTTCTAATTTCTTTTGGAATTTGTGTGGGGTAGGTACCACAACTAAAAAGTGAAAAATAAAAACTTTTTTACATAAAAATACAACTGACTTCGAAAAACAACACTACAAAGTAAAAAATACAACATCTTTAGTTTCGGAAGTCGGTGGCAAAAAACGAAAATACATTTAACCAGACACCGACTTCTGAAATTAAAGTTATTTCTCACTTTGTAGTGTTATTTTTGGAAATCGGTTGTATTTTTTTGTAAAAAAGTAAAAAAAAAATATGATTGTCGTGTAAAAGTATTTATAAACCTACTTACAGAAACAAAATCATTCACATTTATAGCATAGACAATGATTGATTGCACTATTGCAGTATCACCGTCATCATCTGCCTAGCTTTTTCCCTACTATGTTGGGCTCAGCTTCCAACCGGATGCAGCTGAATATTGTAGTAGGTATCATCATCATCATTTCAGCAGAAAGACGTCCACTGCTGAACAGAGGCCTCCACCAACCACATCGAGTGGTCCTGTGCTTCTCGCATTCAGGTCAGGTCCACCTTGTGGAAAGCCTTCCAACGCTGCGACTTCCGGAGTAGGTATGTATTTATTTATTTTTATTGGTTCACCAACAATTGTTTACACAAGTTTTATGTTAAAGGTAACTTGCCAAAATGTATATGCAACAGTGCAACAATCACTTATAACAAGTAAACTCCGCATGCATAAAGAAGTTGTACAAAATTTTATAATATTAATCTAGTTTTAAATTACTTATCTAAAGGTCTAAATAATTACACTAACAATTTAATTCAATTCATAACACATTTCCTTTGAGTGAGATAAAGAAAGGTTTATCTATTTAGGAAGATACTTACTTAAGAAAATTGGCCTACAATTTGCCCAAACTTTCAAAGTGCAAATCGATTTTATCACTGCAGCTATTTACAACCTTGCAGAACCTTGCATAGGACTGCTGGTTGCTTGCTTATATTTCTTTCATATTTCTCTCAATATAAATGCTATATACCCGGCTCTATGGTTGTGACATTGTCATTGTTACTTACTTGCTTACATAGTTACTACGTCAATAAATACATTCTTGTATAAGTAATGATATTAATTTATTTCATTGGCGACGAGGATTAAGTAGTAAAAATGAACGCGGAACAATTTAAAGAATTTTTACAAATACACCGGGAGCAACAACAGCAAATATCAGACGTTTTGCAACAACTCGTGTTACAACAACAGCGACCGACAGCGGCGGCCCCCACACCAGCAACACCTGGTACGGAATCTACCAGCTCGGCGAACACCAACTGTAACAAACTCACAATTATTAAAAATTTATATATTTTAATATTTCTTACGCTGTAAACACTTCAGACGGCGTAGAGAGGAGATATTATGCAGATCATGTGCGTTTCCGCTTAGCCGATCCAATCAGTCCAGTTGTTACTGATCTTCCTCCATTACCTTCGTCAACACCTGTTGGACACCCTCTAACACCTCTGTCTACACCTCATTCTCGCCCTTTGCCTCCATCCACACCTACGCCTCATTCACTAACTTTTTCCACACCTATCAGACAGCGATCACCATCACCCACGCTTAGCAATCAGCCAGAGTCACCTCACCCAACGCCTCAACTAACCCAACCATCAATTTGGTCCTCCTGCCAGGCTACTCAAGACTCGCCTGATATAAATCCAAATGTGATGGAGCACATCGTTCCAAGTTCATCAGGCACACATAATCAAGCGGTCACTTCACGACAAGCCAATGCTGAGACACCAGGTCTCCCACTGGCCACGGCTGTCTTGCAGGTAGCACCAGCAAGGCGCAGTGGGCGCACCACCAGGAAGCCACGACGACTTATCGAGGAGATGTAGCTTATTAGGATGTGGACGAATGCTATATACCCGGCTCTATGGTTGTGACATTGTCATTGTTACTTACTTGCTTACATAGTTACTACGTCAATAAATACATTCTTGTGTAATGATAATTACTTGCTAAACCTGTGATCATAATGTTATCTATAATAGGTTTATTGACTCTACCACGCGGTGTTGCATATATTGTATCACGGAGTGTCTTAATTACACAGTTTAATACGTTGTTATAGGGATTAGTCTGACATCAGGAAAACAGCTGTCTGCGTGAAAGCAGGTAGGTACTTAATGGTTTAAGGTTTTCAAGTACGGAAGATGTATGAAAAAAAAAATTATTCAGTAATTTATGTTATCTCGACTGCATTCATTGTCTACAGTGTGCGCGCATGTGCTAGTCAGCGACTGAGGTATGTTAGCGGTGAGACGGGTGAGGTAGACAAACGTCAAGCTAACTCAGTCTGCCAATCTTGTCAATCGCACCGTCCCGCGTCTCACCGCTCACATACCTTAGGCTGCTTAGGCGGTGACTTGCATTTGGACGTACACCTAGGTAAGTATATTTTGGCAGTGCGGGGTAGAAAGTTTGTAAAGGGTAATTGGGGAACTTATTGAAGTTAGATAAATGTCAGCTTACTAAGAGGTAGGACCATGTGGGCAGAATGATATAATTAAGGACGTAGATTCTTCGTCGAATACAATAGTATATATGTTACTGTTAAACCCCAAACTCCGGTAAATCTTAGGATTTACCGGTATATCCTAAGATTAACCAAGTCTCAACGGTAAAAGTACGAATTGTTCTATAATAATCATCAATTTCTGAATTTTACATCTCTGCGGTCTGCGGTAAAACCTAGAATTTACCAACTGAATGCCAGTAAAAGTCGGAAATTAAAGGTTATTATGGAACAATTCGGACTTTTACCGGTGAGCCTTGGTAAATCTAAGGATTTACCGGTAAATCCTAAGATTTACCGCAGTTCGGGCATTTACAGTTACATAAAAACAAACAAAAAAAAAAACCCAATAAAAACCTCAAAACAAATAATGCTAAAGATTTCCATGACTTTTCCACACCATTTAGAAACAATTATTTCCTTCCTTATCAAAAAACAGGCAAAGTTGTAGTCGTAGAAATTCCTAGAAACTAAATGGATACTTCCGATTCAATAAAATTACTATTAAAGACGTTGCAGGAGTGACAGGCTGTGAATATAAAGTACCCTAGTTAGCGTATCAGCCATAACTTAGATGTTTTCCTCGTTCAGTTATATTTAAACTTTGCCCGGCACTAGGAATTGCACGACATTAGGACAGAAATGTATGATGTACCTATGTAATGTTTAAGTCGCAGTAAGATGGTTGTAGCAGTGATATAGCTAAATCCCTAGGCATATCTGGGAATATAGTTATAGACCATAATATAGTTAAGTACATTTTAGTACATATTATATGAAAGAGGTTCATATCTATTTTTCTAGGAATATAACTATGATGCGAGCATGATCTAGTAATATAAGTACCTATTAGGGCACTCTTACCAAATAGGTTAGGTTTAGTTAGAATTAAGATCAACTACGCGCGAGCCGAGCGAGCGAAGCGAGGGGTGCCGCGGCAGCGGCCGGCGAGCACTACATCGAAACTACACCCTAATTGCGTAACACATTACCAATCGGAGTTGGTTTCATTTTGAAACATTACAGCAGTCCGACAGTTTTCATATAAAACTACTAGTGGACCCGACAAACGTTGTCCTGTCTGAACGATCCTAGAAGCCAACTGCAGCGCCACCTACCGGGTCCAATTGTGTTTTCAAACCATCCAGGAACCCATTGAAATATACACACAAAGTTTCATCTAAATCGGTCCAGCCATTTAGGAGGAGTTAGGTGACAGACACACGTACAGAAGAATTATATATATTAAGATATTACGGTATACCCCTAGGGATATAGAGTAACTATATCACGGCTACAACCATCTTACTGCTATATTATACTATGTGTGTGTATTCAGCGTTTGGATGGGGGCATACTCTACCAGATTAATTTCAATATTATAGTACATTGTGATACAAGGGTGGAAAGTTGGTTATTGCAAACGAGCTGTCATTAACAAGCCCGAGCCGAAGGCGAGGATTTTTAATGGATACGAGTTTGCAATAACCTACACACCCGTGTATCACACGACGTTATTCAATACAGTTGTGGGAAATAGTGTAAAACAAATCATAGAAATAAATATGTTTGAGAGTAGTTTTTAACATGGAATAAATTGACCACAATGTAGATGGTTTATATCTGCCAGTAAATTCATGAAAATAAGCTAACAAAACATGTTCTGAAAATGACTTAGTTTTCTTTTGTTTTTTCCATAAAATAAAATTATCGTAAATCGCCATATATCTTTCTCGAGATTTTGCGGGCAAAATTTCATCTTGCGCAGTTTCGCCTCAGATAAAATATCGGGTGGAGTTAATTCCATTTCATCACTTGTACTTGATCTAATATTAACAAAAAAAAAAAAAAAATTATTTATCACACAAAAAATTAAAATTTTCAGGAATTTGGCGCGTTTTTGCAACTGTACATATTTTTTTTTACAACGAAAACAGCCTATACAGCCTATTCGATTTTTGACAATTGTTAATGTGAAAATATTTAAATTAAAACTGGTAAATAAATATATTAAACAACCATTTGAAAGACTTTTGACAATTCAATGCTAAGACGTACGCACTCATTCATTTTTCCTCGTATAAAATCAATCCCGTTTTATTCTATGTATGAAAACTCCTTGCTGCTAAACTTTTTAAATTGACTTATCAATTTAAAACTCAACTGCAAAACTAATGATCGAGCTCGTAAAAAAAAGTCACGACCGCGTAACAGAAAGATGCCTATGCAAAAGATTTAATTTTCGAATCCTATTTATAGCCTCTGAAAGTACGCCATGTTTAACAACTGTATTGAAAAAGTATTTAAAAGAATTTGGTTAAAATTATCTTCCAGATAAGTTAAGTGAAATTTATTCCGACCTATTGAAACAGCTATAAAGATAAACTAATTTGAACGGAAGGAAGGGGTATACTTATGTTTTATTGACCGGAAGGAAGTTAAGATTTGCGGTCCAAGTTTAATATTAGATTGTTATTGTAACTTATAGATTCGTTCCAATAAAAAATGAAGGGTGTTCGCGCTTGAGCCATTTTACCTTCTGTAGGTACCTACCTTGCTGTCGAGAACTAACCTTGATGACTTGATGAGCTACAATTTTAACATACAATTAGAGTACACAATGTAAAATGTCGAGTATGTAGCACGGTAGCATCTATTAGATAACTTCATCGAAGGGAAGATACCGAAATAAGTACATACTTACTTAAGGCGGACATTTCTTGAAAACGGTCATAAAGGTGGTTTTTTTAAATCAGTGTATCTCATAAACCGTAAATAATTTTGACAAATAAAAAAAATATGATATTTTCAAGTCCTTTTCGCATACATTGATGGAACTCAAAACATAATTAAACATACTATAATGCACCAAAAAAATCTTCAAACATACCTCTTAATAATCTTTAAAAGCAGTTTATCATTACCAGTTATAATTAAAAATATACCATAAAATTTCAAACGCCAAACTGCATCCAGTGATGGATTATTTATTATTAAATAGTTAATTTCTAATTTTATACGACTTTATTTGCACTTTTACGACATAATTCCGGTGCGCGTGAGAGTCTTCTATCTCGCGCGTCAAACCAAGCCATAACGCCGTTTCACTTCAACGTCAAGCCATAACGCCATTTCACTTCAACGTCAAGCCATAACGCCATTTCACTTACACACCACGCTTGGATGTAGAGCCTTAATCATGATAAAATCAGGGGGCTTACTATGAGCTCTTATAGCAGGACAGAAGATGAACGGTTCCAGTGTGAGAGAGAGACGGAGCTATACAACATTATTTTTAGTAATATATGCGAAACCTGAATATAATTTGTTCAGAATAAATAACTGAATCGATTCCAATATTTTTTATACCGTGTTATATTTTGCCTCAAAAATCATAAAAAAGGTTACAATATGGACACCGCGCGACGAACACAAGTCACTGCAGGTCATGGCGGCACTAGGCACGGGCGCACAGCGGGCGCCGCGTGGTGATCATGTTTTCGTACGGACAACCAGCACCCTAATTGCGTAGCACATTATCGATCGGAGTTGGTTTCATTTTGAAACAAATTGCTAATCTATTGCTTCATATGTTCGAAAAACTTGTCTGCTGGGCAACGTAAATAACGCAATGAATGTTGTTGAACTGTCAAAACGAAATCAACTCCGATTGATCATGTGTTACGCAATTAGGGTGCTGGCAGTGGCGTGCACAGAGATTTCAGACAGGGTATGCACGTCTAAAATAAAAATAAAAACTTTAACAAGCTGAAACTAGTACCTAAGTTTTTTTTTCCCGACCGTTTGTTTTACCCGACCTCACCTACCCTAACCCTACACTGACTCTTACCGCACGTCGCCATTGGCTTCGCATGATGTTTGTTTGCGACCACAACGAATATCTAAAATATTTTAATCTGAATATCCGAATAATAAGAGTAGGGGAAGACCAAAGAAACGATGGATGGATTGTGTGAAAGATGACATGGCTAGAAAGGGGGTGACTACCGAGATGACGAATAATAGAGAAGTATGGAAAAAAGGACATGTTGCGCCGACCCCAAATAGGTTGGGATAAGGGCAGGAGAATGATGATCCGATAAAGGTCCAAACATTATTTTTATCTTGATTTGTAAACAAAAAGCAAGGGATAAAATACAATGTGTTTCTGTTATACACAACATGTTTGTCAGTAGGTATTATTACCTACTTATTATCTAATTATTATACAGGGTGTTTGGTGCATCGTTTGCCAAATTGAATTGGCCGAAAGAAGAGGTCATTTGCTATCGCTTCAGGCTCAAGTACTCATTTTTGGCCACACCGGTTTTTTTATTACAACTTTCTAATTTTTATTTTGAAAAAATCCAAAACTCAGCATTAAAGCTTAAATTAAAAAAAAGTTTTAAGTGTAGTCGTCAAATTTCATTTTTATTTACATATGTACTGTTGTATGGCTCTATTAAATTTAAAATTACTTGCCAGTTACATCTAGTTTTTTTTTAATAAATCACAAAGTTTTTGGAAAAATAAAAAATGAACTTAAAACTCAACTTTAAATAGCTATAAAAAAAAAAACTAAAAGCGATCGGGATCTTCGAATTATTTTAAAAAGTTCTCTAGTCTATCCCCTTTCCAACGGTATGTAATGTGTTAAAAAACTCTTTTAATATCTTTAATAATTAGCTAAATGTGTAGTCGAGACACATCAGGCTGATATTGGATATTACGTTTAAAACACTAGTTTTCGCATAAATTACATGCTATTAGTAGATAGATACTGTTATCTCACGTCTTACGTAGTCTCTTATCTCGTTCTTACATAGGGAACTTTCCTCGAAATTGAAAAAAAAATACATTATTACAAAAATAATCATTTATTAATAAGTAATTTAATTACATACTAATCTTACAAGAATTAGAATTTCTGCAAACAGAGTTGCCCTTATTATTAGCTGATTTGCCAATTTTCAGTGAAGACAGGTCTTTTGTTTTCCAACATGACGGTTGTCCCGCTCATTGGAGAATAACCGTCAGGGAGTACTTGAATGATGCATTCCCGGACTCATGGATTGGGAGGGATGGCCCTATTCCTTGGCCTCCACGTTCTCCAGACTTAACTCCGTTGGATTTTTACGTCTGGGGACGGGCCAAAGAACTCGTCTACGCCACGGAAGTTGAGACAAGAGATGATTTAGTCCAACGCATTGAGGCGGCTTTCATGACGATCAAAGCAGAAATGCGTTTACGCACCACTACAGTTGAGATAAGACGAAGATGTCGCGCGTGCATACGCAATAGTGGTAGACAGTTTGAACAAGACTTGTAAGATTAGTATGTAATTAAATTACTTATTAATAAATGATTATTTTTGTAATAATGTATTTTTTTTTCAATTTCGAGGAAAGTTCCCTATGTAAGAACGAGATAAGAGACTACGTAAGACGTGAGATAACAGTATCTATCTACTAATAGCATGTAATTTATGCGAAAACTAGTGTTTTAAACGTAATATCCAATATCAGCCTGATGTGTCTCGACTACACATTTAGCTAATTATTAAAGATATTAAAAGAGTTTTTTAACACATTGCATACCGTTGGAAAGGGGATAGACTAGAGAACTTTTTAAAATAATTCGAAGATCCCGATCGCTTTTAGTTTTTTTTTTATAGCTATTTAAAGTTGAGTTTTAAGTTCATTTTTTATTTTTCCAAAAACTTTGTGATTTATTAAAAAAAAACTAGATGTAACTGGCAAGTAATTTTAAATTTGATAGAGCCATACAACAGTACATATGTAAATAAAAATGAAATTTGACGACTACACTTAAAACTTTTTTTAATTTAAGCTTTAATGCTGAGTTTTGGATTTTTTCAAAATAAAAATCAGAAAGTTGTAATAAAAAAACCGGTGTGGCCAAAAATGAGTACTTGAGCCTGAAGCGATAGCAAATGACCTCTTCTTTCGGCCAATTCAATTTGGCAAACGATGCACCAAACACCCTGTATATTACCTAATTATTTAGGTATCACAAAAGTTTTCTATGAAAATAACGAGTGGCATTATCTTTTTTTTGAGTTACATAAAACCCGGGTTCACACCTTCCGTTTACAATGAATTTAACTTTTTCCTCAAAATATAACGTCGAAAAGCGGCAGATTTTAATTTATTTAACACACTTCGGCAGCACAGGTCTCACAGGTATAATTTTCATTTTTTTACAAATGATTAAAATAATTACATAATAATATACAGTCAATCACTTGCGCCAAGAAAAACAATCAAATCAAAACAATATGGCGAAAAAACAAACAAACATTGCAAGTTGAATAAAAGCGTGTAAAAACTTTACAATTACAAAATAATACGAAATTACGAACTAATCTTGGTCAATCCGACTAAAAAAGTCAACCCTCTGTAATCAACAACTAAGCGGTGCTTTTACGGCTTCTCAATTTGGACGGGTTGCAAAATAAGCTGTGCTTCCAGAACTTAAACACACGCATACATTTTCACGCACACGCACACTATTGCTGTGTACTACACGGGTTGCGTTGTATGAAGAATAAGCACGGCGTTGTTCTGCTTATGCTCACCGGGAGCGCTGCCTGCACGGTTGTCGCCGCTCGCTTCAAGAAATTAGTTTCAAATAAAAATAATAGATGGCGCGTAAATCGCGTTATAAACAGTGAGATAGCGAATAAGTTAGATTAATATAGTTATTACCATGATTTTTCTTGCGTTAAAGTTATTTATCATTTCGAGGGGCATGTATGTATGGGACTACAGGGTATGCAGAGCTTATTTGCATGTATGGAGTGCACGCCACTGGGTGCTGGTAACATAACAAGCTTATAACTTTGTGATTTTTCATGATACAGTTTTGAAATTATAAATCAAACTAGTTTTTCTGAGACAGAACAAATGAATATTTATTAGGAACTATATAACTATACATTCAAAATATATAGTAAAACAAATAAATAACAGATGGCGTTACTAGTATCTTATTTTGATATAAAAAATTAACATCCCCACTTATCAAAATAATCTAGATACCTACTCACCAATTCACTCAAATAACATAAACTAAATTTTAATCTCCTGCACACCTAACAACTGCATAAAATGATAATGCTTGACACTACCCAAACCTTTCGTAAACAGGTCTGCTGGCATTTGAGCCGTTTCCAAATATTTTAAATCAACAATACCATTAACAACACATTCTTTACAAAAATGGTAGCGTATATCTATGTGTTTAGTTCTTTTATTAAAATTATCATTTGAAGACAGCTTAAGTGCACCCTGGTTGTCATTATACAAAGTTATGGTGTATGTCTCATTAGTCATTTCCTTTACCAAATGTATCAAGTATACAGCTTCCCTACAGGCTTCAGCTAAACCCATGTACTCAGCCTCTGTGCTTGAGAGCGCTACTGTCTTTTGCTTTTTTGCCTCCCATGAAACAACACTTCCAGCTAACATAAAACATAGACCCGTGTAAGACCTCCTGTCTACGACATTACTCCCCCAATCTGCATCAACAAACCCTACTAATTCCGAATTACCACTTCTAGTATATTTCAACCCAAAATGTTTAGTTTTCTTAAGATATTTCAAAATTCGTTTAGCATATGCCCAAGTTTCATGATTATAGCAATTATTAAATTGACTAAGGAAACTTACTGAATAAGCTATGTCAGGCCTAGTTAGCACTGCTAAATACATAAGTCCGCCTATGAGCTGCTGATAAGGTAAGTCATTTTCACATTTTTTGTTTACAAAGTTAATATTCAATTTGGTCTCTAAAGGTGTATCAGTTACTTTACAATCTGCCATGTTAAACCTATCCAACAACTGGTTAACATATTTCTCTTGGCTTAATGTAACTGTGCCATTAACTTTATCAATATTAACTGCCATTCCTAAACAATTCTTAACTTGTCCTAGATCTTTTATTTTGAAATTTAAAGACAATACTTCTTTCAAATTATTACATTCAACATCATCGTTTGAAAACACAAAAAAATCATCGACATATAAAGCTATTATGGTCATTCTACCAGCCTTGTTTTTAGTGTACAAACATGATTCTAATCTGGAGCGTTTATAACCATTGCCAACTAGACATTCATCTACCTTCTTGTACCAGGCTCTTGAGGATTGCTTTAGCCCATAAATTGCTCTATTTAATTTAAGTACTTTATTATTATTATTGTGACATTGAGAATCTAACAAGCATTCTGGTATTTCCATATAAATTGTCTCCTCAAGATCCCCATTCAAGAATGCTGTAACAACATCAAGATGTGTAACATCCAAACCAAGTTTAACAGATAATGCAAACAATAACCTTAAAGTTGAATGCCTAACCACAGGTGAAAAAGTTTCTGTATAGTCCACATTTAACTTCTGCATGTAGCCCTTGGCTACCAAACGAGCACGATAACGAACACTATTATCACTGTTCTGCTTTTTACGTAGCACCCACTTACACTTCACTATGGTCTTGTCATCTGTTGGCATATCTACTAGCTCCCATGCATTATTTTCCTTAAAACACTGAAGTTCTTCTTTCACTGCTGATAACCACTGTTCTTTCTCTGATCCCTTTAATGCTTCTTTTAGAGATATTCCACTAGCATCATCAAATACTTCCTCAGGAACACACACATTTAACATCCCATATCGTTCTGGCTTCTTTCTGATTCTGCTGCTGCTTCTAACACGCTGCTTAGGTGAATCATGAGCATCTTCATACTCACTGGGAATATATGAGTCATCTGACCCATCCAATATTTTGTCAATTAGTGTATCCTCATCTCCGGTTTCTGCTTCTGGACTTGCTGGACTTGGTGAACCCTTGTCAGATAAGTCCCCCACTGAACATGAGTTTTCTCCACTTTCAGTAATTGGTATACTGACCTCTGTGTTCTTCTCATCTTCCATGACAATAACATCTCTGCTTGTTGTCACTCGTCCTGTTCTTGGGTTATATATTCGGTAGCCTTTGATGTCATCTGGATATCCCACAAGTATCTGCTTCTCAGATTTTTTATCCCATTTCTGGCGTTTCTCTTTAGCCACATGGACCATCACACTGCTGCCAAATATTCGTAAGTGACTTATGTCTGGCTTACGCCCAGTCCAGAGTTCATATGGAGTTTTTTCGTTTAATGCAGGAAGTACAGTACGATTTTGTAAATAAACTGCAGTATTGGTCGCTTCCGCCCAAAACTCTTTGCCCATATTCGCATCAAATAATAAGCATCTAGCCTTCTCTACAATAGTTCGATTATTCCTTTCTGATAACCCATTCTGTTCTGGGGTATAAGGGTTACTTCTTTGATGAATGATACCTTCCTTCTTAAGATATGAATCAAATTCTCTGTTGCAGTACTCACAACCATTATCACTTCTCAATATCTTTATCTTCTTATTTGTTTGTTTCTCAACTTTTGCTTTAAATTCTGCAAAACATGTAAGAGCTTCACTTTTACATTTGATGAAGTAGATAAATATCATACGACTATAATCATCTATGAATAGTATGAAGTATCTGGAACCAGCAAGTGACTCATGCTCCATAGGTCCACAAATGTCAGTGTGAACTAAATGAAGTAATTCCTTGCTTCTTGAACCCTCATGTTTGAATGAAAGACGACACTGTTTTCCCTCACAGCAAACTGTACATGATGACTTATCAAGATCAACTTTTTCTTTGAGATTCATTCCTTCAACAGCACTAGTCATTTTATTTAGGTATTTGCTATTAACGTGACCCAATCGACGATGCCAAATATCGCCTGATACAGTCAAATTCGCCACTACACTGTCAGGTACTCTCAACTTGTATAATCCATTGATCAGCACAGCTGTAGCCACTAATTCATTATTTCTATTGAATACTTCACAGCCTTCTTTCATGAACTGAACTCTGTTACCGGATTTTATTAACTGGCTCACGGACAATAGGTTAGTTGTCAATCCTGGAGCACATAAAACATCCTTTACTGTAACTTCGAATTCACATTGATCAGTTTTTGTTACTATGTTCACATCGCCAGAACATAATACCTGTAGTCTCTCGCTATTAGCAACACAGATTTCTTTCATTTTGTAATACGTAGTATTCACGATCCACTGTTCGTTAGCCGTCAAATGCATACTCGCGCCCGAGTCAATGTACCAGTCGTATTTGTTAAACTGACCGCTTAAAAACACCGCACTAAATGCATTAGTTTGTTTATTTTGCGATTCTTTTTTATTATTATTGTTTTCTCCATTTGGACACTGAGTCTTGTAATGTCCATATTGGTGACACCGGTAACATTTGATATGACTTTTAGCGTTGACATTGACATTCTGCTTTGCTTCATTTCTCTGTGCACTGGCCATAGATAATTTAATATTTTTTTTAGACTGCCATTTCTGCGCACCACTCGCGAATGCACTGCTAACTTCACTCGATTGACTTCCACTCACTTCCTTTTCCATGTCCATGAGTTTTGTTCTTATGACATCCGTTGTAATTTGTATACCGGAATGCTCAATAGCCATGATCATCGGCATGAACTTTTCTGTCAATCCTGCGAGTAATAAGCAACCGATCCATTCGTCACTGATACAAAATCCTGTCCCACTTAATTTTTGACCCAACTCGACTATTTGCGTTACGTACGACTGCATTGAAACACAATTTTCCAGGCGAATTGAGATTAGCTTACGTAATAGGGATATTCTTCGTGTAAATCCTGAATCGTCAAATAATGCCTTTAACTTGTTCCATAGCTCCAACGTGGTTGTCACATTTTTTATATGTACGTACAACGCACTATCTATAGTCATAATAAGTTTTGCCTTGGTTTTCGCGTCATCTGTGGCTTCTAGTTTCTTCCCAGTATCTGGCTTGATGCAGTGAATCATATCCTCTAGGACTAGAAAATTCTCCGCAGCGAAGACCCACTCACTATAGTTTTCTCGCCCCTTCAGCTTCGGAACATTTACTAAATAGTTCGAAGCCATTCTTGCAAATCTTTATTGCATCCACGAAACTACTTTTATTTTATTTATTAAAAGAAACGTGAGAGTCCTGGGCCCATAACCTATAAATCAAACTAGTTTTTCTGAGACAGAACAAATGAATATTTATTAGGAACTATATAACTATACATTCAAAATATATAGTAAAACAAATAAATAACAGATGGCGTTACTAGTATCTTATTTTGATATAAAAAATTAACAGAAATTTTGTTCATAGATTCTTTACTTAAAAATATTAGACACGTGTTTCGGGTTTCGCATATACTAAAGCTGATGTTGTATATACGACACCATCTTTTATGCTCAACAAATCCATGATCGTTTTTCACGTCACCGTCACCGGCGTGATGTTATCATCACGCCTGTAATCCTCGAAGGGGTTACACGGAGGTGTACCGCACACACTCATTTGGCCAGATATGTTAACTCTCATGTAATAGGGGGGGCGAGCCTGTTGCCATCAACCGGCACACGTTCAGACTCCAGGCTGCTACTGCTAATTATTTATTTATTTATTTATTTATCTATTTATTTATTTATTTATTTTATTTTTTTTATTGAGAAATACCTGAAAGAAAAATCCAATAATACTTTGCCTGACCTGGGAATTGAACCCAGCACTCTATAGCGTAGCACACTCATCATTCTCCTGCCCTTATCACTATTTATTTGGGGTCGGCGCAACATGTCCCTTTTTTCCATACCTACTAAATTACGTAACACACTATCAATCGGAATCGGTTTCATAATTGACAGTTCAACAACATTCATTGTCAAAGTTCAAAGTTTAAATTTTAAAGAACATAATTCCAAGTTCACATTAGGAAAATGTGTGATTTTCATTCGTTTTTTGTACTGTCAAGATAAGTGAATCTAATGAAGAAATTCGATAAATTTTAAAACTTTACTACAAAAAAGGTAAAAATGCAACGCAAGCCGCGAAAAAAATTTGCGATGTTTATAGACCCAGTGCAGTATCTGTGAGAGTAGCACAAATTTGGTTTAAGCGTTTTCAATCCGGTAATTTTGATGTCAAACGCTCTGGTCGCCCTATTACGGATAATTTATTATGTTGTTGTGAAGACAAATTTTTCGATTCCGAATAGTGTATTACGCAATTAGAGTGCAGCAGGGCTATTCTGTACAAATCTCACCGTGGAAACCTAGGTGAAGTGAGTTGTCATTCTACCTGATGCTAGAGATTGACACTATTGACAGCTCACTCCATGCTCACTTCACCTAAGTTTTCACGGTGAGATTTATACAGAATAGACTGCAGGACCTTATGCTCGGTAGTATCGCTGCGACCACACTAGGCCGACGCGACAGTCAAAACAGAACTATTCGAATTTAATCGATTTGCACTCACTACGAGTATGAATGAGAATCAATTAATTGATATGCTAATTGAAGAAGCGTCTTATATTGCCTTACTTGCTAAATTTTATTTTCTTCATAGACAGTCGTTACGGGTCGTCAGAAACCCGAAAGCCTGACAACCAGTCTTATCCCCCTTGGTACGATACCCCTTTATCGTATTACCCAGTAACTGGGTTGTGGAGGTCATATAGGCAATCGTTTCATGTAAAATATAATCAAAGAAGGAA
Organism: Cosmia pyralina; assembly: GCA_946251885.1. Lineage (NCBI taxonomy): Eukaryota > Metazoa > Arthropoda > Insecta > Lepidoptera > Noctuidae > Cosmia > Cosmia pyralina. The sequence continues at coordinate 21,874,495 of OX276354.1, forward strand.
GTTGGACTGAGACGGTTCAAAATACATATAAGCCTTTAGATAAAACTGAGTACAACACGCATACAGCATCAACAGATATGAATAAATATCAACGATATCACTTGGCAGACAGAATAAGATACCAGAACACTGTGATACCACCAAGATACCACGCGTTTTAAAATGACAAGTGACAGATGATCATGATTTGAACCTATCTTAAAGATTAGTACCTGGATGACCGAGCTCTGCTCGGATGAAACTAGAGAAAACGAATTTTCCCAGAAATGTGACCTATAGCTAGATCGATTTTTCGCCCCCGTAGGCAACATATTGCAACTTATACTACTAAATATCTACTACTACTAGGTACTACTACTACACTACTAGTACTACTTAACTTAATATACTTATATTGTTTGTTGTGATATTGCAACTTTCATCGAAATCGTTACAGCAGTTTTCGAGAACGTGATTACAAATATACAGTGTTACTATTGTAATTCGACGTATTCCTTGCAGGACGTCATAGTAGAGTTAAAATGCAACAAATGAAGCCACCAAATGTTCTACCGAAATTCAATAGTTTTTGAGTTATTTAGATTTTTAGTTTTTTTTTTATGAAAAATACTATTCAAAAATGATTTACGGCGCGACTTTACTGGAATTTAAGTTATTATCATAGCTGATGCCGTAGCAGATCTTTGTTAAAAATAGAAATGTGAAAAATGCCTAAATTTTTGACAAATATCACTAATTAAACATTTTATTTTTCGTAATTTATTAAGTACCTATATTTTTCTTAGACAAAAATTACAAAAAAAAAACTGAATTTCAGTACAACATTTGGTGGCTTAATTTGTTGCATTTTAACCCTACTATGACGTCCTGCAAGGAATACGTCGAATTACAAGTATACAACATCAGTTTTAGTATATGCGAAACCCGAAACACGTGTCTAGTATTTTTAGGTAAAGAATCTATGTACAACATTTTAAAACTTTATCATGAAAAATCACAAAGTTATAAGCTTGTTATGTTACCTGGTTGTCTGTACAAAAAAATGATCACCACGCGGCGCCCGCTGTGCGCCCGTGCCTAGTGCCGCTATGACTTGTCGTGTTCGTCGCTCGGTTTCGGCAATCGTTAGTCTGTTCAACCAATTAATACAAGCCAAGTCCATAGTAATAACCGATAGACACACCATGCAAAAATACAAAAATAAAAATAATATTAAAATTAAAAACAAAAAATATTACAATAAAAAAGTACAGAAATCACACAATTTTTTTTTCATAATTTGAACACGAATAGTTGACAATAGTAGGGCAATCGTGCGTTACATTATACATAATGGTTATCTATTTTGGTGGACTTGGAAATATCAATTCCTTCATTACAATTGTTCAGAAGCCTGCAAAGTCTTGGGACTGGGAGAGTTAGACCCTGAAACAGTTTGCGGAATGGGGAACGTAAAAGCTTGATAGGGTAACGCGGATATTTATAGGGTAAGTAGTTAGATGAAATATGGCTTTATGCGCTTTATGGTTAGGTTAGACAAACTCCTCAAAGGAGAATCACATTCTTATAAAAAGTTCGTTGCTTAAAGGTAACAATTAATCCTCATAAATAGATTTCCTCTAAAAAAATTGAAACGTCAATGTCAAACTGATGTCATTAGCGTATTGTACAAACAATGTTTTGGACGATGTTCCACCGAAGTTATTACACATTTCTTGCAAATGAGATGCTTGGGAGAGGCGAGGATGTGGAGCCTAGATCTTCAATAACGGATAGCAAACCAGCATGTGAGTTGATGATGCTTATTAGTACCTACCTAATTTAATGTACTTAGCTGTAAAACCACTCATAAGCGGGTAATATTGGGATGGGAACACGGTTGGTTGGAACGATCTGATAGCGCGAATTCCACTAGAGCCCTCGCTTCCACGATTCTGTGAAATTACTGTGGATAGATGAAAGGAGACAGAATGGTTCTTAGTTGTAAACCTTCCCCTGGAGTATCTTCTACCTTGCAATTTATAGCCAAGGTGACATGGGTTCCATACTCTTATAAGTTGAGAAACTGGTAAGTCCAGCCAAAAATTTAAATCTTTGAGCCCTGCGTGTTCCGATTTTTGCACAATAGTGATCTTTTAACCCGCCATGTCTCCACGTATGATCCAAGTGACCTGCTATTCACGCGGATTCAATTATATTGGAACAATTTAGACATAATTTAATAGGTACCTAGTATTTTTTTTTGCGAAATTTGAGTACACAGCATTAAAGATAATTAATATTGATGACAATACATTAAACAATCATTATACGCCGTATGTACCGCCGTAGGTATTTACTTACATAAGAATGTACAAATTCGAAGTAAACGTAAGTATGTAAATTACATATTGTTTTCGAGATAAAAAACTGTTTAAATTCTGTTACTGTATTAGATTTAGTGTGAATCACTAGTATTCAAGTGGGTGATTCACAGGCGCATTAAACGAATGATGTTTTAATGAGAAACTTGCGTGTCGCAGGTACGTCGCTGGCTTTAAGTACATCGTTATTAATAAACATTGCCTGGTTCTTTATGTTTTTAGGGTTTCGTATCAAAATGCTAAAAAGGAATCCTTATGGTGCGACTCAGTCTGTCTGTCTGTCCGTCTGTCACAAATGGATATCTTAAGAACTACTAATGCTATCCACTTGAAATTTAAAACAGTTTCAAATGACGTTTGCCGAACTATTTTGCAAATAAGAAAGAAATAAAAATATACTTTTTTTTTTTGCAACAGGGACTGAAAGGGGTCTTAAAAAATTGAAGTGAAAATATGAAAGAGCGCTGTTTGCAAATTCTCAAACATTTTTTTTCTTTTTTTTAGGCCGCATAGTTTTCGACTTTTGATGAAAAATGTAAAAAAAAGTACCGTTACCCCCCCTTATCTCCGAAGTTTGCAAAGAGAAAAATCTGAAATTATTCTATGTGATAGAAGTTTATGTAAAGATTACAGGAAAAATAAAACGATGTCTGTAAATAGCATACTTTTTTAGAAATCAAATCGAAACCCTCGGTGCTCGAATCTGACTCGCTCTTGACCGGTTTTTTTATTTTCTTGCGATTCGTTAAAGGTGTCAATTGTATTTATTTGAAATCAATAACTTCGAGTTGGTACCCACTTATGTACATGAATAGCTACTGAATTGATTGTCATCATCTGCCAGGCCTTTTCCCAACTGTATTGGGGTACGTCGGCTTCCAGTCTAACCAGATGCAGCTGAATACCAGTATTTTATATGGAGCGACTGCCTTCTGACCTCTACAACCCAGTTGCTGGGTAATACGATACCCCTTGGTAAGACTGATTCTCAGACTTTCGGGCTTCTGACGACCCGTAACGACTGTCAGATCCACGAATGACAGCCGGGACCAACGGTCTAACGTGCTTTCCGTGCCATCCATCCATCCCATCCATCGATCGATCCGATCGTGTTTTCCATTGTGTCAGTCACACCCTATGTAAAATATCTGTAATTTGTATGGTGTGCATAAAGAGTATTCTATCTATACATATATCTATCCGTGGCGCGGAGGGGTCTTGGCATGTAAAGATGGTCACCCATCCACGGACCAACCGCAGCAAGCGTAGCTTAACCTGATCGATCGATCCGTGCGGCTGGTAGGTATTAGTTAGCAACAAGCCCCTGAAATGATTGCCATCATGAAATGCTTTGGTAGAGTAGGTAAGCTTCATTTTTCTGTTATGCCCATAGATTTAAGAAAGAAGTCGTGTTTTTCATATTTCTTTGGTTATGCCATTAACCAGCATTCATCGGAGTCGGTTTTCAGTCTTGATACTCCAGAATTTCAGTATTTCACTGGAATGACTATCTGACTTTTAGACGACGTTCGCACGGACGTAAAAATATCACGGCGATTTTATTTTGCGCACTGGATTTTCAACGCTCTGCTTATAGCGCCGAGAGTTAGAAATCCAACAGTGTTTTTTCGACGCGCTAGAATGCACTCTGTTGCTCAACGCTCGGCTCAACAACGAGAGTTGAAAATCCAGTGGGCCATAAAATCCCGCCGTGATATTTTTACGTCCGTGCGAACGTCGGCTAATTGACTAAAATAAATCCAGCCTGTTACCACTTTACAGCCTGATGCAAATTTTATGGCGACTCTGAACACGAGGCGGGTAGCTGCGCAGTAACAAATTCAACTGACCGCGGGGGTGACGGGCGGGGTACTGCGCAGCGAGTAGCCCACTTCAGAACCGCCATACAGTTTAAATTAAACCTCATTGAAGGTACCAATATGAAATGTACAGACAACAACATATATCAGGTTATACCAAACTGTCCAATTTCTCTAAATGATTTTAAACCTTAAAATGTTGACGGTTAAGTTCAAAATCGAATGAGAAAATTTGACAGTTTGTAGTAACTTGACCTGCTGTGTGTACTTACCTACAGTTACGCCTGTTAATCAAGTTATTGATATCGTTTGATATCTGAGACTTCGCAGACACGAATACTGGGTGTTATTAGCCACGAGCCTCCATTCAAGCTTACTTTGATTCACAGAATTATTGCACGTTCTTTGAATCCATGACAATCAATATTTATAAAACATCAATCATGTCAATGTCTTGTTTCTAGTTCTGTCCGGTGCTTTTTGTAGTTAGCAGAATTGTGTAATTTCGGTTCAGTCCCTGAAACACAGTTCAATCAAAAATGACACCAAAATCTTCCACTTAGGGGGTGCTTTTTAAAATAGCCTCCACTAGAAGTGATACTAATATTATACAGAATGGTACAAATAGTCAAATCAAAAAGAAAAATCTAAATCTTAAAAAGATTTTTTTTGTGATATTGTCGTTTTGAATGTTACTATCATGCATAGAAATATAAAAAACAGTTACATACGTACGTTACATACAATAAAATACATTGTGTAGTTCTTTAAAAAAGATATAACGTAAACACTTTTTCTTGATAAAGTTAAATTTTAAAATTTCAGCTTTTGCTAGTGATCATAAACTTTTTTGATGTGTGTAAGTAGGTACTTAAAAAGTTTGCATTGAGCATACAGGTAGGTATGTACTTGGCATTGGTTGTAATTTTATCATTTTGATGAGATGTTAAAGCAAATAAATTTGTGGTTACTGGTATAAAAACCAATCTGCTAGTGCGTGTTTGCTAGTGTTCACAAACTTTTTTTGTTGTGTGTATATCTATCGAAATCACACGTACCTAAAAAAGTACAAAACCTAATCGAGAGACCGATGACTTCATTATTTAAAAAAAAAAGTACACACACGAGGATCTTAATGACTGCGTCGGTAAAAGGTGTTGGCGCTGCTAAATTTTGGGGTCAAAATCTGAATTATTTTCCGTCGACAAACCAGAAGAACTTTTATTTTTAACCGACTTCAAAAATAAGGAGGTTATCAATTCGACACGTATGTATGTAATATTATTGGATCTATTAGGGCTTCCAAATAAATTTATATTATATACAAAATTTTATAGGTGTATGTATGTATGTTTGTCCACGCATTTCTCCGAAACTATTAAATCGGATTGTGGGCATTTTTTTATTAGCTTAAATTTACTTAAATTTAGGGAACTGCAAGTTTCATCAAAATCGGTTCCGTAGTTTTTAAGATATGGAACAATACGTGTAATTGAAACGGCCTGGCTCATTGAGACGAGCTACGGGTTTGGTGTCAAAGGGAAAATATCTCAAAACCTGGGTCAAATTCTAGTGCAATATTTATAACAAAACTATTAAATGCTTATTACAACAAATATTCTAATTTTTACTTAAAACTAAAAATTACGAAATAAAAAAATAATTAAATCGACTTCAAAAAGAAATACTTAAACTCAAAATTTTAAAATAAATTTAATTTGGGAAGTCGTTGGCAAAAACTAAAGTACAGATCCCAAGGCAAAGTTATTACAAAAGTTTGAGTTACCTAATTTCTTGTTGAAGTCGATTTAATTAACACGCTTTTATTAGGTTCACCTGTATGTATGTTTGTATGTAACGGAATCTTTGAACTCGATTTTTACCCACTTTAAATAGTCAGATTAATTCGAAATTTTGCACACTTATCGGGGCCCGATGACAATACAATAATTTAAAAATTTTGTGCCATTATCCTGATCAGGATCATCAGGATTAACGATTTATCTCAAAAAAATTGAAAAATAAATTATAGTTTAAAAAACTAAAAAACACGCTTTAATACCATTAAACTGAACTAAAAAGTAAAAACTAAATTTTTCAATGTAAGAATAATGTGATTAACGAGAAAATTAATGCTATTGTAAAAAAAAAAATCGTGGGGTGCTTTCGAATTACAGAGTTAGTGTAATACAAAGCACCCCACGCTTTTTTTGCAAATCTGTTTCAAAATTGGAAAGGCTTGGCGTTTGTCGATGGTACACACGGCTACACATCAAGCTACACATTTCCAGTTTACACTGAGCTCTCATTGTAAGGAAATCCTATACAATGCGAGATCAGCTTATACTGGAAATGTATAGCTTGATCTGTAGCCGTGCGAACAGGAGCAGACTCTTTGGTCAGTAACGCTGGTTGGCGGCAGAAAAAGATAAGAAGGTAGCTTCAGATTACAGAAGAAAGGCAGATAGACGGCGCGGAACGCTGAGAGTGAGGCCAAAAAGGCAAATACAAATTAAAAAACGAATTCAATCTCGAGTCAAATGTACATATTATGTATAACTGTCATCTGCATTTTTCTAAGACAATAATTAATTTATTGTCTCAGAAAAAAATAATTTACTGTCTCAGAAAGTTATACATAAGTACAATTGACTCGAGATTGAATTCGTGTTTAACCGACTTCTAAAAAAGGAGGAGGTTCTCAGTTCGGATGTTTGTATTTTTTTTTTTTTTTTATGTTTGTTCGCGCATAACTCCGTCGCTTGCCAACCGATTTGAAAAATTATTTTTTTGTTGGAAAGGGTATACTTCCCAAATGGTCCCATTTTTGTCAAAATCCAGTTCTGATGATGGGATCCTGGAGAAATCGAAGGAACTCTTCAAATATTATAGGCACACCCATTGCGATTTGGGTATTTTTTATAGTAGCTCGTGCATTTGCTCTCGGAAAGCACCACTTGGTGAAGTGGAACTGATGATGAAGACCACAGATGGCTACCGGAACTACTCAATGATAAATATTTCACGGGTTGCGATTCGATTACTTTAATATGGTTGCTAAGCAATTTCCGCTCGTAACACAATGCGTGTGATGAGTGGTTGTTGAGGAGTTCTTCTGGTTCTTACCAGCAGAACTCCTCAACAATTAACGTCCCAGCATCGGGAAAAGCAATATTTTGTAACATGTGATGAGCAATTGACATTAGACTATTGTAACTTATACAAATTAGGTATAAACAGACCCACTAAAAAGTGAAAAATAAAAACTTTTTTACAAAAAAATACAACCGACTTCCAAAAACAACACTACAAAGTGAAAAATAACTTTAATTTCGGAAGTCGGTGGCAAAAACGAAAATACATTTAATCATACACCGACTTCCGAAATTAAAGTTATTTTTCACTTTGTAGTGTTGTTTTTGGAAGTCGGTTGTATTTTTTTGTAAAAAAGTTTTTTGAATTTGTATTTGCTTTTTGGCCTCACTCTCAGTGTTCCGCGCGGACTATCTGAAGGTAGCAATATAAAAAAAACCGAGTTTCATCTCACGTGCTAATACAAGATGCAAAGATCGCAGCCTAAGTGTGATAAGATTAGAAGACAAATACGTCACTCCCACGCAGATACCGACTGCTAATGTCAAGTTTAGAAATTTAGCACGCCGTAACAGGCCGTAGATTGTCCCACAAGGTCACAATTAAAAGATAGTTTATAAGGCCCTTAGCACACCTCCGCCGTGAAACCATAGCAGCGAAACCGCAATAGTTCAATTCAACTGACTCGCATGATGTTACGCTACTCGCGTAGCCTCGAATAGCGGAAACAGCGAAACCGCATGCTGTTTCGCGGTTTCGCGGCGGAGATGTGCTAAGGCGCTAAATGTCGCTTTTGTTGACAGTTTTTTTAAACACATACCGTCTCATTACAAAACGCGATCTAAATTTAGTACTGGGATTATTACTAGGTTTAAACCATGACTAAATAAAACGGTATTATAAAATGAAGTTTATCACTAGTTCATGAACTATCCATGGTACTAAAGTTAAACCACAGAGACCCCTAGTTTATCTATTGGACTAACTACGGTACTAATTTATTTGAGTTTAGCGTTGTGGTCAGTTGTCGTTGTTGTGTGTCTTTTTATTTACAAATTATTAAAAATGGACATAAATATGATTGACTTGATGAATTTGGAATATTTGGATAATAATATGATGGAGACGCCTCGGCGATCTTACAGACAACGTTATCGTGTGAATCCTTTTGAATTGAGTGACGAAGATTTTAGATACAAGTATAGGTTCACAAATCCGTATATTCTTCCACTCTTTTGTTTTCTGCATGTTTACAGATGTTTTCGTGGACTTATTTTCTATAATATGTGCTGATTGAGCAATAAGTTGACGTAATATATCCTATAATAATAAGACCATCGCGTTAAGTAGTCGAAATAAGATGATACATAGCATTGCTTACCTAATAATAATTTAAAATCCATGTTTTACTAACTTTTTCTTCAGAACTCCAGATTTCACCCCGTTTTTTCTTTTGTTGTTCCATTTTAAATCTGTAGCTCACAATTTAACCAGATACAACGACTCACGAACAAACCACATAACAGTAACAGTAGTACTAAAAACAATTAATAAAAATAAGAAGTGCATTCAGGTATTTATTATTAGGTATAGGACGCAACAAAAACATTCGTCTCAACTCTCAAATTACGCGCGCCGCCCGCAGTATTTAAATCACGCTATAGGTGTTAAAAAATATGACAACTTGTTTATAAAAAGCGCGTCAAAAGTACAAGTTGTGCTTGTTCAATATAGTGTAACTTATACAATTGTTGACCAATTTTTGTATTGATAAATAATTATTTAAGCATTTCATGTGATACTATTATATCAATATTTAGAGAAACAGAACGTTGCTTCAAATAAATACTGTACGAACGAATGAAAGAATGCCATTTTTGTTTCTTATCTGTGGATATTTTAAAAGCATAGACCTTCATTGGTACTAACTGATCCTCGGATGGTCTTCGTTTTGTAATCGGAACACATTTTGGTCCTGGTACTAACTTTAATACCGTAACAATCCTAGACCTTTTAGTCTTGGTTTAAACCAGTACTTAAGCATTTTTTTTGTAATAAGACGGCAAGTGCTTAATCCGTTCGGTTAATCTTTCATCAACATCAACTCAGCTTATCGCAGTCTACTGCTGGATATAGACTTCTCCAAGGCTGCGCCACAACACTCTGTCCTCCGCCTTCTGCATCCAGTCTGTCCCAGCCAACTTTTTAGGGCCTTAGCATATCTTCGCCGCGAAGCCGCGAAACCGCATGATGTTCCGCTAGTGTTTCGCTACTCGAGTAGCGGAATATCATGCGAGTCAATTGAATTGAAGTACTGCGGTATCGCTGCTATGGTTTCGCGGCGGAGGTGTGCTAAGGCCTTAAGATCGTCGGCTAATCTTTACCGGTCCAGAATCCATTAAAGCTACTTTGTTCTACACAGGTTGGTAATTTGAGAAAGGGCACTAAGGTCCAACAGGAATTTGCACCACGAAATATAAATAAAATAAATAATAAATAAATAAATCATTTATTTTTTTATTTTATTTTATTTTTTTTTTTATTTGTATTTGGACCAAACAATTACAAAATTTTGAAACCTGCCAAACTGCAAGACAGTTGGTCGGCAGGATTAGAGCTCGTTTTACAAAACTTTTGGTCATTGCTAATAAACAAAAAAAAATATTTAAAAAAACAGATATATGGGTAAGTTGAACCACCAAATTGAACCACCTGTATGTTATATGTTCCTATGACCATAATCTTTGTAGCATTGTCCCTTTTGTCCGAATAAATGTTTTATATATCTATCTATCTTTTCACTTCCGTTAATTGGCCTCCACCCCATCTGAAACTGGCACTCTTTGAAATTTTTTTTTGAAGTCCTTTGGCTTATTGACAGATTTCCAAATAACCATACTATTAGGAAATCAATCTATCTATCTACTGATTAACTGACTCATCAACGCCCAGCCCAAACCCTTAGACCTAGAAAGCTAACATTTTGCACAGAGGTTCCCTTTATAATGTAGACAAGGAATAAGGAAGGAATTCCCGGTAGTACGTTCCCGTGGGATATTTTCCGACATCCACGCGGGTGGAGCAGGGGGCAAAAGCTAGTCTGATAATAAGCCAATGGTCTTTCAAAAGAAATATTAAATTGTCACAGAAACATGTGTACATTAAAAGATAACTTAAGAATTATGAAACTGAGTAGGTACCTATACTCCATTTGCAATAACATTAGACATTTAAACAAACCTTTCAACAGTCCGTTCAACCGATTTTGACTTCTTACGTTGGTGGCATGACAAATGGCAGCTGTAGTAAACAGTTGGTGTTGTAACCACGTTTTTGCTTTTAATGCCATCCATATGCCTACGGCATAGCAGTCAAAATATTTTGAACGGTCTGTAAAAAGGTTTGTTTAAATGTATAATCTTATTTCAAATGGGGTATACCTAAAATAAAACAAAATCGTGCAACATAGAAGACTCCGATTCTGGAAACAAGAAGTAAAACACATATGATACCGACCTAATCATTCTACGAACACATTTAGTCATCGCAGACAACCCTAACAAACAGTAAGATATCGCACTCAATTGCACGCACAAACAGTATACTACTGATACCCTATCTTTACGATGTGCTTAGCTCTCAAGCACCCTTTTCTTCAAGCTAAGCTGACACGTCTTGTAACAGTACATTGAGTGGAATCTTATGTAGGTATCATTAATTCATCGTCATGATTCTTATGATTGATTTCGGAAGACTCTTTTTTGCATGTCTATAACGGATCTTGTCATGTCATGCTTGATCATCTCTTTCTGCTTTCTTGAATTAACACAGTATCACGCCCTTTTCCCTGAAGGGTGAATAAGGTATGATCACTAATGCCCGGTTTCTGAAGTATTCTTAAACGGAATTTAAACTCCGTAATTGCTATAGACCGTCTTATTACAAAAAACGCGATCTAAATTTAGTACTAGGATTATTACTCGGTTGAAACCATGACTAAATAAAACGTTATTATGATATTAACTGATCCTCGGATAGTCTTCGTTTTGTAATCGGAACGCACTTTGGTCCTGGTAATAACTTTAATACCGTAACAATCCTAAACCTTAGTCTTGGTTTAAACCAGTACTTGAGCATTTTTTATTTGTCTTGATGCGACAAAATTATCTATTTAAGCGAATCCCTTCCTTATGCTTGGTTTTGGAGGTCCTCAGATAAGTCAATCTGTCTAGCCTTTTCCCAACTATGTTGGGGTCAGCTTCCAGTCTAACCGGATGTAGCTGAATACCAGTATTTTACATGAAGCGACTGCCTATCTAACCTTCACAACCCTGGAACTGGGTAATACGATACCCCTTGGTAAGACTGATTGTCAGACTTTCGGGCTTCTGACTACCCGTAACGACTGTCAAAGATCCACGAATGACAGACGGGACCAACGGCTTAACGTGCTTTCCGAGGCACGGAGGAGTCTCGGTATGTAAAGTTGGTCACCCATCCACGGACCAACCCCGGCTAGCCTAGCTTAACCTGATGGATCGACCCGTGCGGCTGTTATTACTTAGCCACGAGCTCCTCCGATAAGTCCTCGATAGTAATTCACTCGACTTTGAAGCTGAATTCCATAACGAACTGTTCAGACAAACGATATCGAACCAATCACTATCGAATGGATAAACTCCTTTTAATACAAACCTCAGAAACCGGGCATATCACAGCTACATTTCGCCAGTTGAGTACTGTATGAAATGAAACTGAAATATATTATACTAGCTTTTGCCAGCGGCTTCGCCCGCGTGGATGTCGGAAAATATCCCACGGGAACGTACTACCGGGAATTCCTTCCTTATTCCTTGTCTACATTATAAAGGGAACCTCTGTGCAGAATTTCAGCTTCCTAGATCCAAGGATTTGGGCTGGGCGTTGATGAGTCAGTCAATCAGTCAGTCAGGACTTCTCTTTTTATTTATAAAGATAGATGTATGGTCCATGGCAAGTGTGTTGCGGTATTGGCACATAGCGGCAGCACACAGTGACACACAGTGCCAACACACCGTGGCAATACAACCTAGAACCACATTCAGCATTCACGGTTGTAACCATAGATATATGAAAGAAGTTTTTTATATTTCTATGGTTGTAACTGTTGGGATTCGTCGTTTGTTGACTATGTTGTGAGTGTTTACAGCTATTTTATCTCACTTCAAAATTAAACTGGTTTTCATTTACCATCACGGTCCGGGTAGCATAAACAGCGTAATGCCAGACTGTATATTTACCATAGACACCCATAGTCTGTGCTGGACCCCATTGTGCTCGTTACACTAAAGAGCAAAATGTATTTCAACACAGACATTCTCTGTATTAGTATACAATAATGCTCGTCATTTCCAAAGCAAACTACGCACCTACGAGTGCAGAGCAAAGGATTTACTCGGTATGTATTATGCTCCAATATTCTAAAGCAAAATGTAGTTATTTCAACACAGACATTGTCTGTGCTGGTACCTATATACTATGCTCTTCATTAATTAAAGCAAACTACCTACGAGTACAGAGCAACCCGTGTCTGTGGTAATATACAGTCTGGCATTACGCGTCCGGGTAGTGACAATATTTTCAGAATGTTCATTGTTTTTAAGAAACCTGTATTAAGGCTCCTACTACAAACAGGCGCGACACACGATATAATCGCACGCGACACAAAGGCACCGCTCGTCGCGCGAAGCCTGTTTGAAGGAGCCTTTACAACATGTTTACTTGTAGGTACAGAGGCCAGCGCATTAAGCTACCCCATTCTGTCAAATTTCTTTGATAGATTTTCAACTTCACCACAAAGGGATAAGGTTCATATTCAATTGGGAAAATTTGGGCCTCTGTACGTCAATTATCAACATCTCTATTTGAATTTTTCTGACTGTAACATAATTTTGCTCAGTTCGATATTTTCATGGAAATTTAAATAAATGCTATTTTTGATAAATTAAGGACTAAAAAAGACTTGTTCTAGAAAATGGAGAATACAGGGAACATGACCTATAGTCATAAAAATAATGGTATTCAGCTGCATCCGGTTAGACTGGAAACCGACCCCAACATAGTTGGGAAAAGGCTACGCAGATTGATTACCTATAGTCATCACATTTCGTCACAAGTTAGCGTTCCTAGAGATATTTCTTGAACGGTGATCGAACTTGCAGACAAGACAAGTTTACTGCCTCGTCTATACATATAATTATTTTCTAACACAATAGATAATTTTTTTTTTTTTGGAATGGCATCTAAAGAAAAAAAAAAAGAAAATACGTTTATTTGCGGTAAACATGACGCAAAGGACAACAAAATAAAATAAACAAAGTAAAAAGCAAGTTTTGGGGAAAATATGCGTCACATTTACGCAAAACGGCTACCGCTCAGCATAATGCCGCGACCCCATGCGAAACGGAGCCCCAGCGCTGGTTTTCAGCATCTCGTAGTGTGACCATGAGAGGTCTCGACTACTTAACCGGACTTTCCTGTGGGTGCCTTTAAGCGAGCTCAAAAGCATCCATCCAGCCAGGGGCATAAAATACTAACTAAACTTACAAACTAAACGACTGCGCACTAAGGGCACCCCCTGTGGGGTACGGACCTCGGCTTAGGGAGTCGTTGTCATTGACCATTGATAAACAAGGCAAAGCAATAGGCTGGATCAAGTTAGGGGAATTATTATTATCAGGGGAGTTTAAAGCTACAGGCTCAGCTACGCCACCAGCTGGCTCGATTAAACCGATCTAGGGACATGAATTTACATTTACATTTACGTTAGATGGTCTTAAACGCGGTGGGCCTCGGCGGCGAGGCCGAAATGTAGATCTGTGTTTGTGTTTATGGACGGTGCTAGTTTCCCTTCTACTTTCCTGGAGGAGGGTGATAGGGTCATCGGGTTCAACAATAGATAAAAGCGATTGCTCCAGTATTTGCACTGGACTTAGTACTATCTGTGCCTACTATCATTGTAACGATATATCACAGTGGATTAAGTTTGTGCAGTAAGACGACATTACTGTTATTGATAGCATGAAAATGAATGATTTTTAGGGTTCCGTACCATTTTTTTTTTTTTGTGGATGGGAAATCATCAAATGACTTCACCCGCTCTGGGCAGATCGAGAGGGCGTGTCAGACTTTTACTGACTAAAACCCACCCGTGTTCCTTCAGTTGCCCGTGCCAGGGCCACGGTATCTCTTTCGAACTACCCGCGACCCCGGCGGCATCGGCCCTATTGGATCCCGTCACTGCTGACATTTCTTTGAAGCGCGCGTGGAACACAACGCGCCGTCGACCCGGGCCTGGTCCTTACCGGACGGCGAGCTGCCCATTATTCGTCGTCCGCAAGCCCGCGCCTACGGTGGCCGGGAATCGGCGATAGATTCCCGCCGCCAGGGTTCCGTACCTCATTTAAACTTAATCGGTCCATTAAATTCGGAGCAAATTTATTTATTTATTTATCACTAACACTGCTACCATTACAGGAATTTCCTAATGCGGTAGCGTGATCCGGATTCTTTTGAGGTACGGAACCCTCAAAAGAAAAAAAAATGAATCCGGATCTGTCCGTCTGTCACAGCCAATTTGCTCCGAATCTAATGGACCGATTAAGTTTAAATTTGGTACACATATGAACTTCTGTGACCCAAACGTGGACGGGCAAAGTAAATAAGTGAATTTTGAATATAGGGGTCACTTTTGGGGTGCAAATTATAAAAAAAAAGTTTTGCGAACTATACTGTGTGACATATCAAATGAAAGGGCTTATGAGGTTAGGAGGCTATGAGGGTCTCAAATATATTTTTATATAATTTTAAAATAAATTGTTTTAAAGTTATTTAAGAAATTAGACGAAAACTGACATTTCCCCCCTTATCTCCGAAACTACTGAGCCTAAAATTTTGAAAAAAAATACAGAAACTAGTTTATTACCTGTAGATTACAGGAAAACCTATAAGTCTGGGTAAATCTCTCAATATTGTGAGTACAAACTTACATTTACAGTTGTAATGTATGGGAGAACATGTTTTTCAAGTACAATGTTAAGTTTGTTCTTGGGATAAATTCATCCCAACTACGGAACCCTTGATTGTGCGTGGTCCGACACGCACTTGGCCGGTTTTAGATTTCGACTGATAATCGACTTTTTGGAGTGATTAATGATTTTAATCGAGTAAGTTGTTATTGCTATCAACACATAGTGTTTGAAGAAAATTAAACCCTTCAAACTTTGATCAATTACGGGACAAAGGAAAATAAAACAGAATATGATTCAAAAGATTGAATTAGAAAAACCAGTCTGGTTTTATCTAATTACAAGAGAAGCAATTAGTGAACACCAACAAGTGAAGTTATGACAAGCATGTTTAAAATAAAGGGTTGTACGTGTCGTTTTGCAACCCCGTCAAATTTAAGGGTGTGGTATAGACCACCAAACCGAACAACTTTTTCCATGGCACCAACATCGTAATCGCGAAAAAAGAATCAGTCGTCCCATACATTTGCGTCGAGTAGGTATTGAAGTTTTCTATGGGACAGTTGAAAATACTTTCGCGAATACGATGTTAGTCCCATGGAGAAAGTTTTTCGGTTTGATGTTCTGTACCACATCCTGAAAGACGAGGATGCAAAACGACACGTTGTATAGGTAATCAACGCCCTAATTGCGTAACACATTATCAATCAATGTGTTTCGCAATTAGGGTGCAGGTCACTGATGTATAATATAGTAAGTAGCAATGCTTCTATTGATGTAACTGCTTAGGTAAGCTCCATCCGTCCGAAAGATAATTGACAAGCAAATACGATGATCATCCGTCAAAAGATTTCGCAAAGATTTGGCAACGTCCTCACAGCGGTAACTTCAGTCTTTAAAAAGGAAGCCATCACTTAAGTTGTTCGTCACTGGCAATTGACGTAATACTCGTATACGATGAATCGTGATGCAACAAATATGGCTGTAAAGCTGATATCAGACGGTTCACACGAGTGAATGTTCATTTTTGTTTCATTCCACGTTCACGTGACACTGGCAAAATAACGTAGGAATGAACATTCATCTACTCAACGCAATGAAAAAATACGGCTATATAAACGACATATTTTGATACTCACAAGTAAATCAAACCTATAGGACAACTCCCGTTGACCCAGAATCATGAAATTTGGTAAGAAGCAAGGTCTCACAGCACAAGTAAAGGAAAAAGTCTGAAAATTGTTAATTTGTAATTTTATCACATAAACAATATTGTTTTTGGGATTACAATGTTAAGTTGGGTTTTGAGATAAATTCGGAACTCTTCATAGTGCGTGGTCCGACACGCACTTGGCCGGCTTTTTTTCTTTATTAAGTAGTATAGGCTATAAATGGTCTTACTGTTTTCCTTACACTGTAACCATATTCTTTTGTTTTTGATGTTTGCAATCCGCTCATGAAGATCAGTAAGTATTGACAGCTACATATAGAGGAACAATTTCCGTACTGCTACAGCTATAAATTATCGAATTTATTATTTTAGGACATCAAAATTAATTTAGTATTTTTTTTAACTGTCCCATCGAACTATTTACAAAAACAAAAGTGGCTTTAATGCAAGTATCAATAAATATGTTTAAAGTTACAAACCAACAAAGATACGTTACGTCATCGACGAACTTGCTTTGGAACATGGGCACCGAGTGATACGGTTACCGCCTAACCAGGCTACATAACCATTAAACGATAAAATATTGTCTAGAATACGATATTTTTCATCGTATATTGTGACTTTTTGTACTCAAAACTGAAAGTCTGTTCACACAGTCTAAATGATACGAGAAAATATTCTTGTGTTAGCTCCACTATTTGAGAATATATCATTACGATTTTTATTGTGTTCATGCTTTTAGATATTTTTTATGTATTCTCTCAATTTCATGTCTAATGTGTTCTTCTTTTATTTGAATTTTTTTGAACAACTGCAGGGAGAGCGAATTTTTAAAAATTTTGACACAGGCCCAACCTAGATGACGCGTGACGTCCCGCAGGACTCTGATCGCGAGCGGATTTAGCCAAATTTACTAATTTTGAGTTTATTTTAAAAAAATCTATTAAACTCAAAAATCCAACCGTTAAATTCCCTCTAAAATACGATTACCTCATGGTACATGCAATTTTCATATAATTTTATGCTGTAATTAGGAAATGAAACGAAAAATGGTTTTGAAATCGACCATGTTTCGGATTTTTTTTTCATCGAGGAAATTACAACTTATCGTGTTTTGAACCGTTAATTTCCCTAAAGCAAGGATGTATCTATGGCATATATTTTTTTCAGGACCTTAATACAATAATTTGACCATTTAAAATTGATTCTAAAACAGGAAAATTGGGATAACCCCTCGTTAATGCAGACGTCATAAGAGTTTTATTAGGTTTCTCATAAGCGACGGATTTCATAAATCGCACGTAGTAGTTATACGATATGAATGTTATGTAGTGTTACAGACACTACATAATCTTAAAAAAGTTTATGAACTTTTTTATGAACCAAATCTTGGCATGCTATTTTTCACATTTATTCTTTTAGTTTTTGAATTCGGATGACTGATGTTTTTTTCTTGTGCCTGTCAAGGATTTTTCATTCGTTACCGAGTTTTATTTCTCTGAAGGAAGCTGTCCATATTTTTTTTTGGCGAATTTAAATGTGAATTTTTTAAAATCTTCATCTTGGAGCCGGTGGCCCAAGTGAGATTTCCCGTTGTTCCTGGTAGCCAGTTGAACTAAAGGATACACTTTCCAGTTTTGTTATATAAGGTTCGTATTGCTTCATATTCGTAGGTATTTAATGTTTTTTTTGGGATTCTATAGTTTGGTCATAATTATGGTATTTTTATTTTTTTCTTCTGTAGATTTTTTTCCCTATGGAGGGCGGTTCCTCGATTTAAAGAGACGAAACCTATGTGATCGCGCATAGCGATATTGGTATATTTTTTTTTTGTTCTTACCAATTCCTATTTTATCAGAGTTATTTTTACTTGGTACTTTAAAATTACATTTCTTTTTTAATAGAGTACACCAAGCCAGATAGCTCTGGTTTTCCCTTGGGGGCTAGACCCTCAACTGAAGAATTCTGTAAATTCCAAAAAACATCCATCGCGTCCTTACGGCAGGCATCACGACGTGCATCACGGATCTCCAGGACTAACAGATAACAAAATTCGATTTAATTTCTACGATTATTTTTTATTTCGCGTTTCCTATTAACTTATGATAACTTTACGAGCTTAGTTATTTATATTGTGCGTGTAACTTAACGTTTTATCTTAAGTCTGTCCTGCCAAGGGAATTGCAATTCTTCCGGTTAGGTCGACATTCTATTTTTCGGTCTAAGTTACGTCCAAATTAAAATTAAAATTACTATCTCGTAAGACTTTAAAAGGTATTGTTCATTAAAAGTCGGTATATAATCCTTTTTATTTTTTAAATTGTTGCCTTTTTATTTTTTTTTTTATATAAATTGTGTTTTCTTTTTCGAATTTAAAAAAAATAAATTTTACGTTTTATTGTGGCAGAAACATTGCGTTTCATTTATTACGCTACAGTAGGTAGCCCGTACGCCCGTACCTACCTACTTAAATTGGGTCATAATTATACTGACGCATTCTTGATTGTTTTTCCTACTCAGTTTAGTGAATGCTCTTTGAGCGTATGCGAAGGAACCTAATTAACTGAATCAATTGTATTTTTTTTTCCTACTTCTGTCACGTTTGCGTTGTGGTCGTGACGTCAGCCAACCTGTAATTGGCGTTCCAAAACATCAAACTTTGGTGAATCATCAACCAGTTGTTCGACGTGCAACGAATGACCAATCAGAAAGTTTTGAGTGTAAGCGCGCGAAAACTGGTTGTGCATTCGGCAGGAAAGTTTAAATTGTCTTTTCGAATTTCGAATACCTATTCTCGAACTTTAAGACCAGTTTTTTTCAAATGTAGAATTGTATTCGAAAGATGTTCTTCTCGTAAATTTTCTGTTGCCCTTAATTACTTTACGTGGAAATGAAAACAATAATACTTAAATAGAAAAGCGAAATTGTTTGTTTAAAATAAAAGTTGAAAGTTGTTTTTGTTTACTAACTAAATGTTTGTTTTGTTATATAAGTAGGTACTTTTCTCTAGGTTCATTAGCGCGAAGCATTTAGCGCGAATATTTCGTTTCGGTAATACCTAGATCGTATACAGGGTCTACCAGAAAAGTGTGGTCTAAGCGTGTGATACCTACAGACCATCAAACTGAATAACTTTCTCCTTGGGACCAACATCGTAATCGCGAATAAAATATATCAACGGCTTCTTAAAACAGTATGCATTGGCTGTTCGTCCATCGCTCATTGAGGCTTCTCTAAACTTACCTAGACTAAAGAAATCAATGTCCTTATCGCCTTTTATGATAAATCAGCAGGAAAAATTACAATGTGTTGCGAATCGGATTATGTTTAATTTCCTGCCGTAGATACTCTACGTTTGCCTGAAATTACCTGCTAAAATACTTTTGTTTATGGTTTTCCCCTTTATTTTATAATCTGAGGTTTTTCCATGATAACCTTCTAAATTGATGTATAAATTATATACTACTAGCTGATCCGCCAGACGTCCGGTCAAATTTTTAATTCCTTTTTTTCCTTTTAAATCACCCCAGTAGAGGAGAAAGAAACAAAAAAAAAAAAATATTCAAATCGGTCAAGCCGTTCTCAAGTTATGGCGTGACCAAGGGAAATAGAGATTCCTTTTTTATATTTAAGTATATGAATTTACTATTGTGATAAAGAATTTAGATATAGTCAAACGAACTTGTTAATAACACTACTTAGGTAGGTAAGGTAGAGGTACCTACCTTACCTACCTAAGTACGAGTAGTGTTAGTTCAGGGGAACTGCACACTAATTGCGTAACACACTATCAATCGGAATCTGAATCATTATGAAGCAAATTGCTAGTCTATTGGTTCATAAGTATGTTCGAAAAATGTGTCTACTCGACAACGTAAATAAAGCAACGAATGTTGTTGAACTGTCAAATTGAAACCGATTGACCGATTGATAGTGTGTTACGCATTTGCCCGCTTATATGCAACATAAAAACTTGTGCAAAACATCTCGACATCGTGACCCTCTCTAACTCAACATTAGGTACTTACTTTAAAATTTTATCATTATATTGTTTTTTTTAAGACTAAGGAAGAACACAGCATAGCAGTGACATAAAAAGGGTCGAGAATGCAGTTTAACCCTGCCAAAAGAGTCACCGGTGAAGCTGGACTTGAAAGAACCTGGCGGCGACATCGTAAAAAAGCCCATCCATATTATACGAGTATCACCCGTCTCTCCACTATTCCAAGGCTTACTTTACGGTGCATACTGGGTAGGCTCTTTATCCCTTCCATATCCTAAGGGCATGTCGTCCCTACCATTACCGCGCCCCCCGGTCTACTCCTTGATATGCAATGGTCTCTGTTGCACCATGTAACATGAGGCAACAGGGGCTAGTGTGAATCTTTGGGTTCATTCGAGTAATCGAGTCTGGTCAAACCACGCTGCGGTTGGTGCACTTCATTCATTCATTCTTTTCTCATCATCATCTTCCTGCCCTTATCCCATATTACCTACTTGGGGTCGGCGCATCACGTTTTCTTCTTCCATTCTCCCCTGTCAACCGCCACGCTGTCATTCACTCCCTTCTGTTTCATATCATTCCTCACACAATCCATCCATCTTTTCTTTGTCCTTCCTCTGCCTCTCCATCCATCAACATGTATATTTCATCACTCTTTTATTCACATGCGTTTTGTCTCTCCTCATTACATGCCCATACCAAGACAAACGATTTCCTTTCAACTTTTCTGTCACTGGCGCCACTTTCAACCTTCCTCTTATATACTCATTTCTCACTTTATCCATTCTCGTCACTCCACACATCCATCTCAAAATTCTCATCCCCGCTGCATGCAATTTTTTTTCATCCGTCTTCTTCTTTGCCCAGCATTCATCATTCATTCTTTTCTGTTAAATAATTATTGTTGCGCAGTGGGTAGCCCGCAAAATTCAAATTTTCTTACGCTTCATCCCATAGCTACAAAATAGATGTTTTTTTTTTTCTTATTTTTTTATATATGAAAATGTAGTAAGATTGTTTAGTAAAATTCGCTGAGTTTGTCGAATTAAAATGATTAAAATAATTACTATGTTTAAAAAATACCAAATGCGCGACGCAACTGCTCGCGAGCCTACTTCAGTTCAGTACGCGGCTCCAGCAGCTCGATCATAGGGCCTTAAACACAACTGGCGAAATGTGCATAACCCATCGGGGATTATAGGCATGATGTTATATAATGTACTTTTAAGTGCGGCAGTAAGACAGCATTTAATCAAACAAGATGGAAGTCACCTATCTTCCGCAAAACATAAATAATACTTAGAAATAAAGCTAATACGATAACGTAATAATTCTTCGTCGTATCTTATGTTTGCATTATTAATACTTCGTGATTTGTACATATAAATAAATGTTCCTTTATGAATTAATAGCTTTTGCCCGCGGCTTCTCTCGCGTGGAGGTCGGAAATAATCCCACGGAAACGTACAATCGTAACGCGTCAGCATGATTTTTTTCAACATCTTCGTCATATTCAGCCAATTTACAATACCTATACTGAAACCTAAATCTTCCTCATGAATCACTCCGTCCATTGGTGAAAACCGTATGAAAACCCGTTCAGTAGTTTTTGAGATCATCGCGAACATACAGACAGACGCGGCGGGGTACTTTGTTTTATAATATGTAGTGATAGTCATAGACTAGTGACCCACCCCTGCTTCGCACGGTTTTTACGACTTGTAGTATTGAAACCTCTGTATTTTCTATAATAAATTAAAATAAATTTTTGAAAAATAAAAATAAATGCACATGTTTGTACAACAAAGCTGTAAAATTAATATCATAGCATGAGTAGTTTGAAACGTTTACGTCTGTATTTGCTATAACAATTCAAATAAAATATTTCGAAAAATTTAAATAAATATTTCTACATGTTTGTTTTCCGTGGCTAAGTAATAACAACCGCACGAGTCAATCGATCAGGTCTGCGCTTGCCGCGGACGGTCCTTGGATGGGTGACAATCTTTACATACCGAGACCCGTCGTGCCTCGAAAGCACTGGTCCTGGTCAAGCCTTTGGTCCCCGCTGTCATCTTTGACAGTCGTTACGGGTCGTCAGAACCCCGAAAGACTGACAATCAATCTTACCAAAGAGTATCGTATTATCCAGTAACTGGGTTGTGGAGGTCTGATACGCAGTCGCTCCATGAATGAATAAATGAATGAACTGCACCGATCCCAGCGTGGTTTGACCAGACTCGATTACTCGAATGAACCCAAAGATTCACACTAGCTCCTGTTGCCTCATGTTACATGGTGCAACAGAGACCATTGCATATCAAGGAGTAGACCGGGGGGCGCGGTAATGGTAGGGACGACATGCCCTTAGGATATGGAAGAGATAAAGAGCCTACCCAGTATGCACCGTAAAGTAAGCCTTGGAATAGTGGAGAGACGGGTGATACTCGTATAATATGGATGGGCTTTTTTACGATGTCGCCGCCAGGTTCTTTCAAGTCCAGCTTCACCGGTGACTCTTTTGGCGGTTAAACTTTGTTATCGACTCTTTATGTGATATATGCTATGATATGCTGTATTATACGTTGCTGTTTCCAAAATCATCGTCTGAGGTCTCGTTGCTTGCTATCCGTTTCTTGTTTGTTGTATATCTCGCTAGCAGCCATGTAAAATACTGATATTCATCTGCATCCGGTTAGACTGGAAGCCGGCACCAACATAGTTGAGAAAAGGCTAGACAGATGATGCTGACGTTTGTTTTTTTTTTAATTATCGATGTTTATTTGAAGGTCATGTGGTGCATGAGATCTGTGATTTTTTTTTATTATTTCTCACGTTTTCTCTTAACACATCTGACATTGGCAGAATTGTCGACATCAGCACCATTGCCATAGAGAAAAACCGGCCAATTACGTGTTGGACCACGCACAATGAAGGGTTCCGTAGTTAAAAAAAATATTTATCCCAAAAACAAACTTAACATTGTAATCCCAAAAATAAAAATTATGTGATAAAATTATTAATTAACAATTTTCGGACTTTTTCCTTATGACTAGTTTTGCTGCTTCATCAGAGCGCCATTCTTTTATATTCTTATTCAAATCGATTTAACCATTAAACTTTCGCAGAACTTATCTCCCTAAAAATTTACTTTAAGAAAAGTAAAAACCGACTTCAAAAACCAAAAAAAAAATTATACTTAATAAATTTTCAAAGAAAAACTTAATAGCTTCTGAAGTTGGTACCAAGCTAAGATGCATTGAAGAATTGAAGTCACCGACTTCAGAAGCTGTTAAGTTTTTTATGAAAGTTATTTTATTCATTTTAGGTTTTTGAAATCGGTTTTTACTTTTTTAAAGTAAATTTATTTTTAGAAATGCCAGAGACTCTACATTTATGCATATAACTTCATAGATAAGAATAATTACATAATGTATAATATACTAAAACTTTTCTGAAAGTATGTAGATCACGATAATGAAAGAATCATCAAAATTGGTTCATTAGGTTTTGAGAAAATCGCGGACATGCAAACATACACATTTACATACACATTTTATTTTTATTTTATTTCTAGGGTGACTGGTAAATAGTGACCGATATTAAAACACATGGTTGTAATCATAACAACCAACAACTTTTACTATGGGACCAAACCTGAAATCGCGAAAAAAAAAATCTGCTGCTCTCTACATTTTGACGAGTAATGCCGACATAAATGTAGGGAACAGCTGATTTTTTTTTCGCGATTTACCTGTCACCCTATATTATACATACATACATAATACATACGGGTCGAATACAGAACCTCATTTTTTGAAGTCGCTTAAAAAAGTAAAACCCGACTTCAAAAACCTAAAACGAATAAAAACTTTTTTAAATAAAAAACTTAACAGCTTCTAAAGCCACCGACTTCAGCAGCTGTTAAGTTTTTTTATGAAAGTTATTTTATTCGGTTTTGGTTGTGAAATCGGTTTTTACTTTTTTAATAGTACCTAAATTTATTTTTCCATTTTTAGTTGAATACACAATTACTTAAGCCCAAGACGAATGAAAAGAAGAATCATCAAAATCCGATTAGAAATGCCGGAGATAAACAGTACAGTACATAAATTAATGCAAAAACTTCGTACTTATGAATAATTACTTATTGTATTATACGTACTTATACTAAAACCTTCCTGAAAGTATGTTAATTATGATAGTGACAGAATCATCAAAATTGGATCATTAGATTTTGAGAAAATCGCGGACATACTAACATAATTATGTGTACATACATACGGGTCCAGTTCAGAACCTCCTTTTTTGAAGTCGGTTAAGAAACTTTAGACACCTATAGAAAAAATGTCTTTTATATAGTGCAACCTGTGCAACAAAACAGATTGTATTTGAATAAACCGGCCAAGTGCGAGTCGGACTCGCGCGCGAAGGGTTCCGTATCTATAAAAACGGCAAAAAATCACGTTTGTTGTATGGAAGCCTCCCTTAAATATTTGTTTTATTTTAATTTAATTATTTATTTTTAAAGTGAATAAGTATATGACTAAATATTCTGTGAATATTTCAAGCGTCTACCTGTTGCCGTTATCAATATCGAGTAAAAACGAGCAAAAACGTCACGTTTGTTGTATGGGAGCCCCCCTAAAATATTTGTTTTATTTTAATTTAATTATTTATTTTTAAAGTGAATATGTAACTAAATATTCTGTGAATATTTCAAGCGTCTACCAGTTGCCGTTATCAATATCGAGCAAAAACGAGCAAAAAAATCACGTTTGTTGTATAAGAGCCCCCTTAAATATTTATTTTATTCTGTTTTTTAGGACTTATTTGTTGTTATAGCGGCAACAGAAATACATCGTCTGTGAAAATTTCAACTGTCGTTCTCATGATACAGTTTGGTGACAGAGACAGCCTGGTCCCGTTTTACCCTCTGGTTACGGAACGCTAAACAGAGAACATTTTGACGTAACAATATGACCGTATAAGCTAAGATATGTTAGTCAATTAAAGTTAATGATTGATTATTTTTAAGTGAAGTCTCTGAGTGCAACATAAAGTCTTTCATTAAGTTCTTTAATGAACAAACACACGAAGTGATCAAGAGGATGGATATTTTTTTTTAAATCTATAATTATTATTCTAATAATTATTCATGCTTGCAACACTCACGTGCACTAACGTGTCAATTGAAATCGTTTACCATCTCATTATTTGTAGATTGTAAGAATTGTAAGGACAATCTGTTTCTGTGACTTTATAGTTTACTAGGTTCTGTCCGCGACTTCCTTCGCGTGAAAGTCTTAAGATACAAAAAACTTTTTTACAAAAAAATACAACCGACTTCCAAAAACAACACTACAAAGTGAAAAATAACTTTAATTTCGAAAGTCGGTGTCTCGTTAAATGTATTTTCGTTTTTTGCCACCGACTTCCGAAATTAAATTTATTTTTCACTTTGTAGTGTTGTTTTTGGAAGTCGGTTGTATTTTGTTGTAAAAAAGTTTTTATTTTTCACTTTTTAGTTGTGTACCTACCCCACACAAATTCTAATACCACTACCTGCAAAACAAACTAGAACATCATTCATATAAAAGTGAGGAAAAAATACGTATTATTGAAGCTAACTCAAAAACTACCAAAGAAAAGTTAATCAATTTTATATGGGACCAACTGTGATGTATACCCTCTCGAATAAAACAAAAAAAAAATCCAAATCGGTCCAGCCATCTTCGAATAATCGGGGAACATACACAAAAAAAAAAAAAAATAAAAAAAAAAATAGGTTCCGACGAATTGAGAACCTCCTCCTTTTTGAAGTCGGTTAAAAATATACTATAATAACAGCCACATTTTTAGGGTTCCGTAGTTAACAAGGAACCCTTACCTATAGTTTCGCCATGTTTGTCCATCTGTCTATCCGCGGCTTAGCTCAGAGACTCTTAATATCTAGGTACTAGAAAGCTGTAATTTGGCATGGGTGTTAGATATGAGCGCCGATAGCCAATTCCACGGCGGCGGCGGCGTAGTCTGAAAATTTCCACGGCGCGGCGGTGCGCCGCCGGCCTTATACCCATCGACGCGCATAGTCATAGGTACCCATCACGTCTGTAAATTAACAAAAAAAAAAACTGATTTTTTAAAACTGATTTTTCATCTACACTGCGATTGAGGACCCGAAAAAAAAATCATCAAATTAATTTATTTATGATATGGTTAGAAATCGGTAACCATCACGTCTGCGGAGTTTCGCTAGCTAATTTAATGTGACCCTGTTAATACGAGTGGAACGTTGCCAACGGCAGAGGCTCTGCTCACAGGAGTTGCCTCTGCCGGCGGAACCCAATCTGCCTAGCCTTTTCCCAACTATGTTGGGGTCGGCTTCCAGTCTAACCGGATGCAGGTAAATAACAGTATTTTACATGGAGCGACTACCTATCTGACCTCCACAACCCATTAACTGGGTAATACGATACCCCTTGGTAAGACTGATTGTCAGACTTTCGGGCTTCTGACTACCCGTAACGACTGTCAAAGATCCACAAATGACAGCCGGGACTAACGGCTTAACGTGCTTTCTGAGGCACGGAGGAGTCTTGGTATGTAAAGATGGGGATCCACGGACAACCCCGGCAAGCGTAGCTTAACCTGATGGATCGACCCGTGCGGCTGTTATTACATAGCCACGAGCTCCTCCGTTGGCGAAACCCTGAATAATAATTAACATACGGTCTACTATATGGTGAAATGTGAATGTACTACTATAGGTAAATACACGTACACCTCTGCCTAACCCTCGGAGAATAAAGTCGTGATGTTATGATAGGTTTTTATGGATTAGGTAATAAATCCAGGATTTCCCTAATTTTTATTTATTTCTTACTAGCTGCGCCCCGCGGTTTCACCCGCGTAGACCGGGATAAAAAGTAGCTTATGTTTTAATCCAAGGTATAAGCTATCTACATACCAAATTTCATCCAAATCGGTCTAGCCGTCTGAGCGTGATAAGTAACAAACACACTCACAAACTTTCGCCTCTATAATATTAGTGTGAATGTGATTATTGAAATCACGCTTTTTCAAACAATTTTTTTAATTGGGTTTTTTTTAGGTATAAAATAAAAAAAGTTTTTACAAAAAAATACAACCGACTTCCAAAAACAACACTACAAAGTGAAAAAATAACTTTAATTACGGAAGTCGGTGTCTGGTTAAATGTATTTTTGTTTTTGCCACCGACTTCCGAAAGTAAAGTTATTTTTCACTTTGTAGTGTTGTTTTTGGAAATCGGTTGTATTTTTTTGTATAAAAGTTTTTTCAGGGTTTTCAGTTAGCGCACCTGAATGGTGCGTTTCGAGGAATATTTTTGGTGCGCTTCATTTGGTGCAGTTCAAAGATAATGCGCTTCGAGGAATAGCCCGTTTCCTCAATTTTATTTAATCAACATAGAATCTGCAAAAACACTTATTCTTTCACCACGTGTCGAAGTAGAAAAATAACAGCCTGTTTCGTTATTAGTATGGACATTAACATAATAAACCAAAATTATGAAAGAAATCAACCGATTTATAACTGGAGCATAAATATTTGAAACTAGCTGCACCCCGCGGTTTCACCCCCTTAGATCGGGATAAAAAGTAGCCTATGTGTTAATCCAGGGTATATGCTAACTACATATCAAATTTCATCCAAATCGGTCCAGCCGTTTGAGCGTGAAGAAGTAACAAACACACACACACACTCATAAACTTTCACCTTTATAATATATTATTATTATTAGTGTGATACCTACCTAAGTTTTTTTAAATTCTCTTTAAGTCTTCCTGAATTGAAACCATTAAATAATTTCAATAAACCTGGCTGAATGAATTGGCATCGTTTAGGACTCCTTTTAAATCCCCAATGGATGAATGTGACTCGTGAGGTGTTAGTGACGTAAATGGAACATATGCGCTAACGAAAAGGAACAAAGAATTTTTAAATCATTATTTCTTTTTATCTCGTGCACGTTCGGGGCATTCATCTCTGTTCTATTTTTTTTCTTAATCAAAGGACAGTCTCATCATCATTAGCTTGTTTCTTTTTAATTAAACTGTAGTCGAATATTGACTGTTGAAATTATTATTATATACTTAATCTTCATATGTCCGGAACGTAGATCTACGCGAGAGCGAGACACAATGACTTTTTCAATTGTTTCAGGGGCCAAAAACCTGTCTATATAAGGTGTATCTATTCATACACGAAATCTCTTAAGGGGTCATTGTACTCATCATTATGAACAACTTTTACTATGGGACCAAACCTGAAATCGCGAAAACAAAATCAGCTGTTCAGTACATTTATCTATATTAAACTCGTCAAAATGTAGGGAGCGTTGATTTGTGTGGGATAGGTACCACAACTAAATGTGTAAAACTAAATGTGTAAAATAAAAACTTTTTACAATAAAAAAAAAAACAACTGACTTCCAAAAAAAAACACTACAAACTGAAAAATAACTTTAATTTCGGAAGTCGGTTGCAGAAAACGAAAATACAAAACCAAAGATACCGACTTCCAAATTTTCACTTTGTAGTGTTTTTTTTTTGGAATTCGGTTGTTTTGTATGTGTAATACTTAGTTTTTTTTAATTGATAATCTCAATCAAACTTCATCTCCGCGATCGTGATCGTTACTATGGCAATTTGACTGCTCCAAACCTACCTACATACGCGAACGATCGAGTCAGCTGCGTGACTGCAAGTCGCGTGCCTTAAAAACAAGGCTAGTCCATTGTACCGTGACAGTCGATACTAACCTTCGCGGACGAAGTACGCGGCCAGGCTCACCTGTCGCGAGTATGGCGGTTTGACGCGCGCGTATAAAATATAAATAATCAACAATAATTCGATACTTATTTACATACTAAAAATAAAATAATAATAAAAAAATTACAATTATAACATAGGCCCAAATTAAATACATTCAGACTGTGCAAGTGATCGACGTGAATAAAAAAGCATCGCGTTAATTTGACTTTTGTTTTTTTTTTTTTTTTTTTAATTTTCCGACCGTAGCAGTGAACATGGGTTTGAAGTCTGAAGATGACAAAAGGCCGAGCAAATTGGCGATCATGGATGAGGACTCCTCGGATAAGCCAAGTCAGTACTTCATCATTATTTAATTTATATTATTATGTACGTGAAAGTGGAAATTATTGTACGAGTAAGTGTTCGTATCGATAGTTGAGGAGCCGTTTGACTTGTTTTTGCAAATGAAGGTAGGGACAATTGTGTACAAAAAGGAATACTACTTAAATGTAATTTGAATGACTCAGGCACGATACAAGCAAACTAAAAAGGATGCAACTTTGCAAACGTTTAACTGAAGATTTTTTTTGTGTTCCACATTAATTGTTTTATCATTTTAAATCTGATAGGTATTATTTTATAAAATATAAATGAATCTTCTTTTGGTGCCTGTCAATTAATGCAAGGTTGTCCATCAAGTCCAAATACTCAAATATTTTTAAATATAAATATTTTTTTTCAGTACATTATTTTATAAAAAATATTATTATAATACATTAGTTTAGACCCTCTAATATATCAATGGTTTAGACTAAGCAATTTTTTTAACTATCTGTCCTCTAGAGGGTAGATAGAAAATAAATGCTTGACAGACTAAACTATAGTCGCGAATAACTATCGTTTAAATGCCAGTTTGAGGGATTATAAATTGAAGAAATAATAATAAAACACGTTCATTATGATGGTCATAAGTCGTTTTGGATTTCCCTTGGCCCTGTACGTGTTTGAATTTCGAATTAAGTATCGTATTGCTTTCTTTTTTACAAAATTATTTTCCTGACTTTACAAACAGCGCAAATTAATTTCTTTGTTTCTGAACTACACAGACTCCATAGGTATTAAACATAATAAGTTACTTATATACTTAATCATATCGTTTCATCTTAAAAAGTCAGCGGTAAAAATAATTAAATTAGTAAAGTAACTGCATTTAGAAGATCATACGATTTCTTTATTAGCTTTCTTACAAACGACTGAAGTATTACGATCCTATTAAACGTCTGAAGTAATGAGAAGTGACGTTTAAGGTTTGTTCCTATCGAGAAATTACATTAATACGGAATATAAAACATCCCATAAATATCAGGGATGAATTTCTTGAGGTCTTACTAACGGCAGTGGCAGGAAACCTCTTTTATATAAAACAAAGCAAAAAAACTGGCCAGGTACGAGTCGGACTCGTTGAACGGTTCCGTACCACCTCCAATATTTAGCACTACTTGTTTTTTAAGATCGAGCCAAAAACGCCGGAAAAAACACGTTTCTTGTATGGGGAAAAAACACGTTTCTTAATTTTTAACTTTATTTTATTTTTCGTTGTTAAAGCGGTTGTAGTAGTACACACACACTCTCTGTGAATATTGTCAAGACCTATTACGGTTCATGAGATACAGCCCTGTGACAGACAGACAGACGGACGGACAGCGGAGACTTAGTAATAGGGTCCCGTTGGCACTGGGTACGGGACCCTTTATAGTAGTTTGAGTAAAATATTATCCGTTTTTTTTTGAAAATGTCACTTGTTTCTAATATTATAAAGCATGTATAGAATTTATCACAAATTCACTAACAGTTGTTTAAAAAGTAAGTACGAGTAGGTACATAGATACCGTGGTAGTTACCTGTCAGCTCTAGTGCGTAATTTTCGCGCAAAACGTATTTATAATTGTTTATAATTAGTGTGGTATTGGTGTAGTAATTTTATTTTAGGTGCATCGACTTCACATAGAATGATATTATTAATGTATACAAAGTATTGTAAAAAAAAAACAATTTAAAAAAACTTTTTTACAAAAAAATACAACCGACTTCCAAAAACAACACTACATAGTGTAAAAATAACTTTAATTTCGGAAGTCGGTGTCTAGTTAAATGTATTTTCGTTTTTTGCCACCGACTTCCGAAATTAAAGTTATTTTTCAGTTTGTAGTGTTGTTTTTGGATGTCGGTTGTATTTTTTTGTAAAAAAGTTTTTATTTTTCACTTTTTAGTTGTGTACCTACCCCACACAAATTCTAATACCACTACCTGCAAAACAAACTAGAACATTATCCATATAAAAGTGTGGAAAAAATACGTATTATTGAAGCTAACTCAAAAACTACCAAAGCAAAGTTAATCAATTTTATATGGGACCAACTGTGATGTATACCCTCTCGAATAAAACAAAAAAAATCCAAATCGGTCCAGCCATCTTCGAGTAATCGGGGAATATACATTAAAAAAAAAAAAAAAAAAGGTTCCGACGAATTGAGAACCTCCTCATTTTTGAAGTCGGTTAAAGAGTAACGGTGGAGTTTCTTGCACATTCATCTCCATAATAAACTACAAACTTACATTTTGGAAGGGGCGACTAGATTCAATTAATTTTTTTTTAATTTTTGTAAATTTTGACGTTCAAAGGTGCCTTAAAAGTGCCTATTTGAATAAATTATTTGACTTTGAATAAATTACATGTCTTTTTGGAATTAATAATGTTTGTTTAAGCTATCATTCTGTAATAACTATAGGTAGGTATTAAAAAGAATCTTCTTTAGATTATGACGCTGAAAATAATAGTACCTAGGTATAACTTACTTCACGTAGGTACTTATTTGAAAACATCGTTCCAATGTTATGTTGAAATCTATAGTCAATGATATTATAAAGCGGTCTTTGTGAGTTTGTATGTAGGGGGTAATCTTCGGAACTACTGATACGATTCCGAAAATTCTTTTACTAGGTAATGGCTATAGCATTAGCGGGTGTCATCCATACCATGACTTGGTTAGGATATAGGATACTTTTTATCCCGGTAGCTCGTTCCCGTTGGATAATTTCCGACATCCACACGGGCGAAGCTGCAGGCAGAAGCTAGTAGGATATATTTTTTGTTAAAACAAGAAATTTACGAGGATGAAGTCGCGGGTAGAAACAGGATTTTAAAGATAATTTGTAGGTACCTAATTCTTGACCCTTAGGAATAAATGTAAGCACTTATGATGTTTCCTCCCTATTCCATTGAATTGATCTAATTCTTTCCAACCCTAGACCTACTTGAAATCTTTCCTCCGACACGATTAATTATGTAACGTAATACATAATAAATATTGTTAAAATAAATTCAAGCTACAAGCATGTGACGCTCCGTCGCTCCATGTAAAATACTGGTATTCAGCTGCATCCGGTTAGACTGGAAGCCGACCCCAACATAGTTGGGAAAAGAAAGGCTAGGCAGATTGAAACATGTGCCGGATATAGCCCATATAAGATCGACATTTTCTTCTTAAAACCGAATTTTCTCGAGTCAATATCAAACGTAATGTCAAATACTCCGTTTTACATGCATTAAGACGCATTGCTATGCAAATTGACTCTTAAATAACAAGCAATAAAGTAAATTATTATAATGACTTGTATTTATACCAAAGATAGTCGGATTTGCACAAAAGAGACTTGTCCTTGAAAATTCACGAATTATGGTGAGCCTAATGACAATGTTCAAATGCATACACAGTGATCATATATTTAACTAGTGTTGGTTGACGTAAAAACTCGTTAAAAATTATGTTTTTTACAAATAATAAATCGTGATGCCGATATTTACGAGTACAATACAACGGAAATAAATGGATTTAGTCAGCTAAGTGATCTAATTCCGTGATAATTTATGATCACATTTTTCTATTGTCAACCAAAAAACCTGTTTATTTTTTATATTTAGCAAAGATTTTTGTTCACATAATAAAATAATTTTGTGATAATCGCTATTCGGTTGTTTAAATACAGCCTTGACCTCAAGTTCATATATTATTTCGGTGTTTAATTTACATATTAGGTATTTAATTAAAAATATTTTTAGCATTTTGTCAGATGTAAATTCTTTGAATTACGGAAAAAGGCCTTTATTTTAAACCTGGATTCTTCTTAGATCGAAGCGCGTTTAATGGCAGCGTTTGCTTAGCAGTAACATCGTGGAGTTACCTATTTAAATTCACTAGTTGGTATTGTAAACACTTGGAACTAAATAGAGCTTAGTACTTTGCAAGAAAGCACTTTGCTGGGGAGTTTGTTGCGCCACTTCTTCTTTGCAGCTAAAGCACTAGGAAATGGTGAAGGGCGAGCGTTTTGGGGGACTGTCTTATGTAATTTTGACGTTCAAAACTGCTGGTTCTCAGCCAAAAAATAAATTACTTTTTATTGATTTGAAATTTATAAAAGGTAGTTACATCGATTGATAACTGTGACTGAATGAGGATCAAGGTATTTAAGCAACGTATGACCTACAATATCATGCCCAATTTATGACACGACCCAAATAGAACCTTATTAAGGACGGAATAAGGGCACTACCTCCTATTGGGAAAGTATTAATATTAGATTCATGTGTGTTTTACTACTTACTTTTACAGTTGTACGACAACAGTTTATGCTGTTTCGACATTTACCTTGGTTTTTATCGTGCTCAATACAAGTAGTAGCTAACAATATTACTCGTATTTGAGTGGCAAGTTTGTAAAAATTTAGTATGAATATGCGAACGTAAAAACATCCTTTTTCAGGACCATTTTGAGGTTCCCTAAAGCCAATTACGTAGGTATAGCTTAACAAAGACCGCCTTGATGCACAAAAGCATACTTTGCATGGCCCCAAAAATATTAAATAAATCACCAAATGAAATTATTGGAAAAATTGACGAATTCCTTAATGATAAATTGTAAGTTATTTGACATTCATATTTATTTAATTTTGACAATGATTATCTTAAATTCCATTAATTATTTATTTACGTATACTCAATTGTTAATGTTTTGCTTGTTTTTTCTGTCTTAAGTTATGTTGTGTTTTGTTGTAATTATTTTATTTTAATATATTGATTACTTATTCTTTTTTTTATAATAATTACGAGAAAGAGTGTAGACCTTTAAGGTAGATTTTTTGAGGAACTATTTATTAATATTAAGATCTCATGTACCAAAAATCACATGAATAAATGAATTTAAATAGCAAAAATGGAACCCTTATATTCCATCATGTCTGTCTGTCCGTCTGTCCGGATATTATACAGCCATTTTAATCGGAGACTGTTTACACTATAGGTAGGTACATATAGGTATAAACTCACGCCTTCCATGGGGGTAGGCAGAAACTACAGAACGCCGCCTGCTACGATCCTTACATACTCATTTTGCCTCATTTATGTTCATACACCTGGTCATGCCAAAAGAAAAGAAAGCGAAGGGAGTGAATGATAGCGTTACGGTTGACAGGGGAGAATGGAAGAAGAATGTGTCGCACCTGTCTGTAGGAGCCTTAACATAGGACAAGGGTAGGAAGATGATGACTATGAACTACAAACTTATTTTTGCGGTCGATAAATCGATACTGCGCATGCATAAATATTCATCTCATGATCTCACCTACGGAATCCTTCACTGTACGAGGTCCAACACGCACCTGGCCCATTTTCTTTTTAAGTGTGTAACGAGATTATAATCTGTGGTCTGTCACTCCCTGCGTCATTTCTGAATTACGATAGGCAAAGACAATGCTTTATCGAACCCAGACAACAAAATAGGAAATAATAAGCCATTTATATGCAAGTTGCAGTAAAACAATGAGCTAATAAAACTAATGGCGCATAAATAAATATGTAGTAATGCGGGATTGATATATTTCCTAAAAACAATTGAATTTCAAAATTGTTCGATGCGAGAAAAAAAAAAGAGATGAAAAACTGTAGGTATTTGTCTGTGTCAAATCGTTTATTTTTAAAGCCGGTTCTTTCCATTGACATTCGTCGAACACAATTCAAACACATTTCATTCAATATCACAACTGTCACTTTGTTTGTAAACAAGATGTTAATCAGTGGAATTACTACCTAATTAGTAATTATTTGTAATCAATCAATGAAAGTTGAAGCCTGGCCAACAGATATTGTGATTTTTTATTAGAATATTTGTTGGTAAAGAAACAATAGGAAACATCGTCATTATTTGATTAGATATAACTAAGAGCTAAGTAGTTACTTTGTGATAGTGAAAGGCCCGTCTTATTGTTCAATTCCGATATTAGACGAACTATTCAAATAGACAGGGAAAAATAAAAGGTATATGTTATGTACGCCTTTCTTTATTTTTAACCAACTTCAAAAAGGAAGAGGTTCTCAATTCGTCGGAACCCTTTTTTTTTTGTTTTTTTATATTTTTTTTTTATGTATGTTCCCCGATTACTTGAAGATGGCTGGACCGATTTGTATGTTTTTGGTTTTATTCGAGAGGGTCAGAGTCAACATCACAGTTGGTCCCATATAAAATTGATTAACTTTGCTTTGGTAGTTTTTGAGTTAGCTTCAATAATACGTATTTTTTCCCCACTTTTATATGGATGATGTTCTAGTTTGTTTTGCAGGTAGTGGTATTAGAATTTGTGTGGGGTGGTAGGTACCACAACTAAAAAGTGAAAAATAAAAACTTTTTTACAAAAAAATAACAACCGACTTCCAAAAACAACACTACAAAGTGAAAAATAACTTTAATTTCGGAAGTCGGTGGCAAAAAACGAAAATACATTTAACCAGACACCGACTTCCGAAATTAAAGTTATTTTTCACTTTGTAGTGTTGTTTTTGGAAGTCGGTTGTATTCTTTATTAAAAAAGTTTTTATATTTCATAAAGCGGCCTTAATTCGAACCCGATTACGAACGTCCCAACTTTTTTCACAAAGGCATAGAACCTGCATAATATCGCGCCTGTATTCTACGAAGTGTCAAATACCTTCGATTTAAAGTAAATTTTATTGCACATTAAGGAATTATTTGCGTATAATCGTATAAAACAGAAAATAGACGGTGCTACTTTAGAATTTTTTTCTATAGAAAAAATTTCAAGTACTTAATCATGTTTCGGTTCTAGTACAGCAGTAGAAAATATAGTCAAATAACACATAATAGGGTGCCTGCCGTTTTGCCAAAAAGATTTTGCCAAAATTTCATTACCCAAACAAATTTTAGCAACCTTTTTTTATACCATTGCAATATTTCGAATAATTTCAGTACGCATATTTTCATTTGGTCAAATTTTTACTTGGCAAAATATTACTAAGTATAATGCCATTATGGAATTTGGTCTTTAATCAAATGATTTATTACAGCAAACAATCTTCAGACAATAAACGTTTGGTGAAATGATTTGTTAAGACAAAAAATATTAAAGCAAAAATAAGATTTTTAGACATTTGACTTGCTGGTTAAATTTGATGTCTTTTGCGTACTTCTTTGTAAGTTTTTGTGCTTGAATTTGTCTGAAACAAGTCAAATTTATAGTTACTTGATATTAGTTTATTTATGGAAGTAGTTAGAGTAGGTTAATTATTTAAAAAAAATGGTTAGGTTAGGTTAGGTTAAAACTGTGACCTCCTACGCACGAGCCGAGCGAGCGAAGCGAGCGGTGCCGCGGTAGCGGCCGGCGAGTGCCAGATACGACTTGCATTAATAGAAAAAAATATATTGTTTTTAGTAGGTTATCCGGAACGCAACAATTTAGATTAGGTGAATTTCTTTTTTAAAAAAAATGGGTTGGTTAGGTTAGGTTAAAACTGTGACCTCCTACGCACGAGCCGAGCGAGCGAAGCGAGCGGTGCCGCGGTAGCGGCCGGCGAGTGCCAGAAACGACTTGCATTAATAGAAAAAAGAGATTGTTTTTAGTAGGTTACCCGGAACTGAATTATTTAGATTAGGTTAATTACTTATTTTGAAAAAATGGTTAGGTTAGGTTAGGTTAAAACTGTGACCACAACGCCAGCCAGCCAGGTCCGCTGCCAAAGCCGCTGGCGCTTGCTGGTTCGCTGTGCCAGGGACGACTACATTATATAGAAAAAAAGAGCACACATTGAGCGCCATTTATGATTTACCTCCTACCCACTTAGTAGTTCACATTTTTGTCATTGAAGTTTGACTGAATAGGAAAGGGTGAATTGAAAACAGACGATACTAAATAAGTATTTGGCTTATTTGATTTTGCATAAAAACTGTTATTCCAAATGAAATATTTGACTAAATAAAAAATGTTAGAAGTACTAGTTGGTAAACAAGTTATAGTTTAAACGTTCATTTGCCAAACATTAGGTTTGCGTTACAACTTTTTGTGAATAGATTTTTTGCTAAGTAATAATTTGGCAAATGAAATTATGCGAAAAATTTTTTAGGAAGTGAAAATTTGTCAAATTCCTTTTGGTCAAACAAGGGAGACCCCACATAATAATATGGAATATCCAAATGATAAAAAAAAAATAATAAGTTTATTTCATATAAGTATCTTGTTTGGCTTACTTTGCATGTCGAGGAGTCTCCATTTAGACATATAAAATGCCTGTAGTTGAAGGCTCCGCTCTTCCCTTACATTAGAAACGTACGAGTACAAATAGGTATATGTATAAAGAAACAAAGAAAGGAAAAAATAAAAATACGATCAATCCAACGATTTAACCAGTATACATTTGATTTTATGGGAATTTTAGAAACACAAAATTATCGATGTATTCCATTAGGTCTTAGGGGTGAGCCTATTGTCATCACCCGGGCACAAATCCAGACTCCGGGCTGTTACTGAGGAATTTCAGATGAAAAATCCCAATAACACTTTGCCCGACCCGGGAATCAGACTATTGAACCTATTTGGACCCAAAACTATTTTAATAAAATCTAGGCAAGGAAATCTACCTAGATCTATGAAAGTGTAATGTTTATTGCGGTTAGTCACGCAATTATTGTTTTAGATTCATTGCATTCTAAAAGAAAAATTGGTATTTTTTTCTATCATTTTCCGTTTGGAATGGAAAGTGTTTATTTTACTCGCTGCGATAGTACAGATGCCAGCACATCAAGCTACTACAATCTGTCAAATTTATTTAATAGATTTTCATCTTTATCGCTAAAGCATTAGGTACAAGGTTGATTGGGAAAATTTTATAGTTTCGGGTGGCTTGACCTGCTGGCGTCTGTACATAAGTGCTATTTTCAAGTACTTATCGTATTTTAATGTAATTTTATACAAAATTAGACAGTTTATTTGCGAATTTTTGAAGGCTGGTTCTTTTTGTTTAAAAATAGCAGCCACCTAGGTAACCTACTTGGTTTTTTTTTTACTTAGCATATATTATCCTCCTATTTCGAGTCCTTCCAGGAATTCTTTTCCCGCGCCACCTCAAACCAGCCCTCACAGTGCATATCCAGGTCATCCCGCCATCTCTTTCTACTGGCCTAAGGCAGCGCCGTCCATCTTCAAGTACCCATTGTGTGGAAACTTGCCCAGTGGTCATCATGGGTCGTCGGCTGACGTGACCCGCCCAATCCTATTTGAGCCTGGCAGCTTTCTTGCCTAGTCTATTATACCCGAAAATTACGTACCTTAATTTGGTGATAACGATAATTTGGTGAATCTATAAAAAAAATCTGGTGTAGTTTTAAGAACTTACGTCATGAAACGAAATAGATAGATCAATAAAATAATGTTTAATTAATATTATACTCTTAAAGGCCCTTTCTACAGACTGTGTACGCGCAGCAATTGATGATTCAGCCAAGAACGGTTACTTGTTGCAATAAATTATCATAAAAAATTAGGCAAGTGATTATGATAATGTAACATTGTTTCGTTCTAAGGCCATTGCACACACTTGACCGGCTTACATATCAGTCTATTACATAATCGGTTATGAAACAACAATAAGAGAACCTTTTTTGTCGGATTTTAGGGTTCCGTATTCAAAGGGTGCCAACGGGACCCTATTACTAAGGCTCCGCTGTCCGTTCGTACGTCCGTCTGTCAGTCGGTCCGATGAACCCTTGAAGCGTATAGGTAGACAATTTATTTTAAATAATAAAAAGTAAGTTCAAAAACTGAAACCCGACTACTGAAAAATCACGCTCGCCGCGGTCGGTCTGTAACCAATTAAATTAATATTATTTACCTCCACTTTTACTTATTTTCACAATTTAAACATATTTATTATTATTTATTGACTAAACAATATAACATATATACATATTCGTAATGCGCTGGTCAAGACCTTTCTTTTGACACCAAACATGTCACTATTATCTCAATTTAATTTTTTTCGTGGTCAGAAATTTACGTGTAAAGTCCACCATATTAAATTTAGGGAGAATTTATATAGCCTATGTCGCCCGGACCATTAATATTACGAATCTATTGATACCTCATTCATTAAAATCAGTTCAGTAATTTAGGTGCTACGGTGGAACACACGTAAATACATACTTATATACATACTTACATACATACATACATAGACTGCTAAAATCATAACTCTTCCTTTTGGCTTTGCCGTAGTCGGGTAAAAATTAGAGGGGGTCCCCATACAAGAAACATGTTTATTTCGGCGTTTTTTGCTCCATCTAGTAATGGCAATAGTGGCAAAGTCATCATCATCTGCCTAGCCTTTTCCCTTTACTACTCGTATGTTGTGGTCGGCTTCCAGTCAGACCGGGAATACTGGCAAAGTATTTAAAATATTTTAATGTGATTTTAATATCGTACGGATTCGTACGGTGGCAGCTTTCCTGTGGAAGTCCGACTCGCACTTGACCGCTTTTTCTTCTCGCGTCCGCTCTAATTACGAAATAGCAATTTCGGTTTTTTACCGACCTAAGCTTGGTATTGTTATCGATAATGTTATTCAGTAAATAGAGGATATTTAGTATTATATCGATAATAGTTTGCGAAATGTCTTTTTGTTATTATCTTCAATTGATACGTATGAATGCATGTCAAGGTGTTTAAGAGCTGCACGTGGTCATGAAAGGCCGATATATAATCTTCTCACAGCAAGTAACGTAAACATTAATATTCATGGGATCCTCAGTTTATACAGGGTTATTTTAAATTGGCTAGCTAAACTCTGCACACGCGATGGGTAACGATAACTAAGCACGATAAGTAAAACAAAAAATAAATTAATTTGATGATTTTTTTTTGTGGGGTCATCGACCGCAGTTATTGTAGTCACTTGAAATATCAGTTAAAAATGTATGTGTTTTTTTTTGTGTAAACTTCACAGAGTATCGATATCAAAAACAAGATAAAACATAAGAAAACAGTTAAAATATTATGCATTGCTACAAATTGGCGCTACGGTGCTAGGTACGTGGTAGTCGGTGGCTACGACCGTAGCGATTTTGGTCTACGAGCTACGCGCATATCCCTAAAATAAATTAGGGACGAGTTGACAGATGAAGGTACTATTAAAACTTAAAAGGCATGTCACTTTGAATACGTACTTCAGATCATGTCCGAATGAAGTATACCTAAGTACCTACTTTGGTTACATGAACTGCTCCTAAGTAATAAAATGTGTCGTTCGATGAATACGAACATCGGCATGTTGTCCTTTTATATGGGACAGTCTATCTACTTATTTTAGCGCTTCTTGATATCGACAGAACTACACAAAATATAAACAACATCAACGTCTGTACTTTTTGTTTACCTATGTTCTACAGATAAAAATATTTCAATTGGAATTGTTGAATTTGTAAAAAAAGTACTTAAGGAGGATGCGCTAAGGTAGCCCGCGGAATTCAAATTTTCTTACGTTTTTTTGCAATTTGCAGGTAAGTGTCAGGTTGTATGTTGATTAAAATATGAGACGCGGCCGTAGCTAATATGGTTTTACAGAATTATAATCAGTAGAATCAGCAATACAAACAACTCCATAAGTTAGAATTGACCTCGAACCTCATGATTTCATGAAATCGCTAGATTTGAGTTCAATTCTAACTTATGGAGTTGTATTGCTGATTCTAATGATTATAATTCTGTAAAGCCAAATTAGCTACGGCCGCGAATCATATTTTAATCAACATACAACCTGACACTGACCTGCAAATTGCAAAAAACGTAAGAAAATTTGAATTTCGCGGGCTACCTTAGCGCATCCTCCTTATATCATTTGAAAAAAATAAGCCGACTTAAAAAAAAATAACTTAAAATTATGAAATAACTTTAATTTCGGAAGTCGGTGTCTTGGGATCTTTATTTTAGTTTTTTGCCACCGACTTGAGTGAGTGAATTTCTTTTTGAAGTCGGTTTATTTTTTTTTAAATTACTTTATATTTCGTAATTTTTAGTTTTAGTAAAAATTGGAATATTTATTTGTAAATATTGCACTAGAATTTGACACACACGTAGCTTGTATCAATAAGCCAGGCCGTCACACTTACACAATTAGTCCATATCTTGAAAACTACTGAACCGATTTTGATGAAACTCGCACTGTTCCCTAAGTTGAAGTAAATGTAAGCTAATAAAAAAAAATGGTCGCAATCTGATTAATAGTTCCTGAAAAAAAGGTCTCGGATACCGTATGTTGAAAAATCACACTAATCACACATATCCAACTCATAATAACTTAGGTAAGTACACAAAACACATACTCATTTGATTAAGCTGATATAAATATTAGTCTTCTGAAATTCACTTTTGTATTAATTTCATTTACTTTTTCAAAATGGTATAAAATTGTATACATACAATAAATATTGACATAATTTTTGTATGTGAATGTATGTACCATCGGCAAACTTTTAGGTGAACCACTTTTCGACCTTATTACTAACGCAATAAGGTTGAAAAGTGGTTCACCGGTAAGTTTGCCGATGGTACATACATTACGTAAATCTATGTTGCGGAAGAGTGGAATGTCCTAATACAGGCAATTAATTGATTTAAAGGATATCACTAGCATAATGTAGTACAAACAATGTTAAAGAAAATGTGTAAACTACGTATGTGTATCAAACAATTTCAGGCACAAGACTCATACCACTCAGCTATTTACCATTTGCACTGACTGTATTCAATGGACTGTCATTATTCATTATCACAAAAGATTGTTCACTCTAAATCTCTGACTAACGGTTTCAGAGAATTCTTTGTTAAACGCATTTTCGCTAAAATATAGAACCTCCTTTATTCCGTGGCCCAAAAGTTTTTACGGTGACAACAATAAATAACCTTTCAAAGCCAAGTTGAAATTCGTTTATAGGTCACGCGTTAATCATTGATAAGTTACGTCTAATGGCCGTATTCAAATCAATAAATCACTATAGCCTGTTTTTTTAACAAACGAGTAGATACTGGGTTATTTCTCTCGCACATTTCCGATATTGACAGAGTGAGATGGGTCATTGGTCGGGGTGGGGCCAACGTCTTTGTTTTGTTTTGAAATTGTTAAGGC
Organism: Cosmia pyralina; assembly: GCA_946251885.1. NCBI lineage: Eukaryota > Metazoa > Arthropoda > Insecta > Lepidoptera > Noctuidae > Cosmia > Cosmia pyralina. The sequence goes on from OX276354.1 coordinate 21,917,265, forward strand.
CCGTTCATATTGAATACTTCTAAAATTTACTGTACAGGAGACATGTCCGCCATGAATCACGCACAAACAATATCGTCTGGTTCACTCACTAAAACACGTGCGACGCGCTGGTAGTCGATGACTCAACTGAATGTACATGTAACTACAGCGTATGGTTTGAGTGGAACGGACTTTATGTTGATTACGAGGACCAATAGCAACGCAGTCAAAATTTTCGGTACTCGTTTGTTAAAAAAAACAGGCTATACTAGTTCTGTCAACAGTAGGCAGACCTCGCGAGCACAAAATTTTAGAATTAATATATCAATAAAGTTATTTAAAACGGGATATTTGCCGCATTTTTTTTTTCTTCAGATCTTCACCAAATTTTTAAGAGACAAACTTAAAGCAAAAGCTAAAGACGACAAAAAAAAATCTATAAAGTCGTAAAACCTGTATACTAAGTTTCGTCCAGATCGGTTGTAAAATACGACCAGTAGCAACAAACTGATAGGCGAAGCCAAATTTTGCCAGACTTGAAGCTGAGGTGCTTCGCTTGCTAGGTCAATTACGTAAGTTATTTTAAACGCTCATCTTACCCAATAAATACATAAGACAAATTACCGACACTAAATAGTTTGTGTGAATCACTCAAGCGTGACTCTATTATTGTCGGTATTCATTGCTAGTTAAGTCAACAATCGAGTAGGTAATAGTTGGATACTTTTCGCAATAGTATTGTGTCCGATTGTCGCCCCTCCCATCTTTCCGCTATCGAACCGCGAGCTGGCTGCAACGAACTGCACCAATATTTCGAAATTCGAACGTGTAAATCGATCTCTTCCATTTAATGTCACGTCACGTGAAAGTCCCTTATGGGTTCGTTTCACAATCCAAGTTCGTATCTCGTAATTGGCTGTGCGTGACAGTCGAATTATAGAATAATAAAGCTACAGTAGTTTATCTGGGCAGTGACATTGAATTAATTACCTACGGCAGATAAATGTGCGTCCCTACCGCGCACTCGAACTGTTGTATACTGGTATATACTGAGATATCGAAGCGCATCTGCGCGTCGGCGTCGTTTCAGCAGTTTTGTATGAAGATGTAATACTGCTTACTTTATTATACTGTGGTCGAACCAAACATTAGTTAGGTTTATGGTGCGAATAATAAACTTTGGAGGAGCTTGTTGATTCATCAGGTTAAGCTACGCTTGCCGGGGTTGTCCGTGGATGGGTGACCATCTGTACATATCGAGACTCCTCCGTGCCTCGGAAAGCACGTTACGCCGTTGGTCCCGGCTGTCATTCGTGGATTTTTGACAGTCGTTACGGGTCGTCAGAAGCCCGAAAGTCTGACAACCAGTCTTACCAAGGGGTATTGTATTACCCAGTTACTGGGTTGTGGAGGTCAGATAGGCAGTCGCTCCATGTAAAATACTGGTATTCAGCTGCATCCGGTTAGACTGGAAGCCGACCCTAACATAGTTGGGAAAAGGCTAGGCAGAGATTGATGGTGCGAAATAATAAACTATTTGTAGGACAATAAAAAACAATTAGATAAGTTCTTATTCACAGGTTAAGTTTGTTCTTTCGTTAACTATGACATAGTGTGGCTATCACACTATCACACTATTATAAAGGCGAAAGTTTGTGTGTGTTTGTGTGTGTGTTTGTATGTTTGTTACTTCTTCACGCTCAAACGGCTGGACCGATTTGAATGAAATTTGGTATGTAGATAGGTTATACCCTGGATTAACACATATGCCACTTTTTACCCCGCTCTACGCGGGTGAAACCGCGGGGCGCAGCTAATCGTTCATGAAATAAATGTCAATATTTAAATTCAGACGTTTGTACTTAAGTCAGTCTGAATTGATATACACAAAAAGTATTTGGATCAGTGTCAGTCTGACAGTTTGTAGCAAAGTTAGTTTTCTTTTGTTTTCTAGTTTATCTGTGGTTATATTTAAAAATTATTGCCAAGGCTAGCATTGTGACTTAACAAGTGAATGTGATTAAGATATGAACTTAAAGATAATATAGGTATGTCGCAAAACTGGACTTAACTATTATACCTACTTTAACATAGTATATACCTATTCTAAAGATTAGGTACATCTTAATTAGTATTATTATTGAATACCAACCTGTGTATGTTTATGTTTTTTTTTAGTTGATGGCAATATACTCGCCCCTTATATTACATGGGGTAGAAACATGGCGAAATGTGGGTGTGCCAATACAGGGTGTATCAGAATGGTGTGGTACAGAACATCAAACTGAACATTTTTCTCTATGGGACCAACATCGTTATCGCGAAAAAATTATCAAATGTAAGAAAACTTCAATACCTACCTACTCGACGCAAATGTATGGGTCGGCTGATTATTTTTTCGCGAGTAGTAATCGCGAAAAAAAAATCAGCTGTTCCCTACATTTTTACGAATTATGCGAACATAAATGTACTGAACAGCAAATTTTTTTTTCGCGATTTCAGGTTTAGTCCCATAGTAAAAGTTGTTCATAATGAAGAGTACAATGACCCCTTAAAATATTGCCACTGTTTACACTTACACTCTGTATAATAATGTGATATACGTTTATATACATTATATAACGTACACTTGTATACATCGGAGGCTTGAGAAGTTAAGTTACACCTCGTGTATGTATGAGAAGAAAATAAATGTGGAATTCTTCTTAAAAAAAAACCGGTTTTTCATTAATTAACCGTTTCGATGGATTTAAAATTAGAAGGCTTTAAAACACACGGAAATGTTGCCACAGTTTCTGTTTCGTACAATGAACTATAATTGGTGGGTTGTATTTTTAGCACAATGAACATAAACAATAATATGGAAAACATAGTCTATTAATATAATTATAGTAGTCAACTTAAAGTATGACGTCATATTTTATGAAGGAGTTAATTTTTTACTTAGAGGTAGGAAAAGCACGATAGGTAAGTTCATAAAATATGGATATAAATTATGAGAAGGCTATAAAACACTTACACGGATTTTTTGCGGACTAAATTGGTGGCTTCTGTTTTAAGCTCATAAATTTTTTTATCGTTTCATGGTCTATTAATTCACTATTTGCGTATATATTTTTTGATTTTGAAGAAAATCACGTTTGGATTATTTTTGTATAGTTTTACAATTCTATGAGCAACACCTCTACCTCCAATAAACTCTTATTTGTTGAGTTAGGTTAATTGGGGTTATTTTCATACTACGGCACCCTAATTGCGCAACACATTATCAATCAGAGTTGGTATCATTTTGGCAGTTCAACAACATTCATTGCGTCATTTACGTTGTCGAGCAGACATGATTTACGAACATATGAAGCAATGGATTAGCAATTTGTTTCAAAATGATTCAAACTCCAATTGATAATGTGTTACGCAATTAGGGTGCTGGTTTACTTCGATAACAACTTTCCACTAAAAAGTAATTTTATTCAGTTTGTGATATTTGACGACACGGTTGGCGCAGTGGTTGAGCGATTGACTGCTGCGCAGCATGTCGCGGGTTCGATTCCCGCACGGAACAAATATTTGTACGACCTACAAGTATTTGTTCCGAGTCTGGGAGTTTTTCTATCTATAATATGTATGTATTTACAAAAAAAAAAAAAAAAAATGTATATAAGTAGTTTATCAGCCATCTCGTTCCATAACACAAGCATTAGGTTGCTTAGCTTGGGGCTAGATGGCGTTGTGTGATATGTCCAAACATATTTATTTATTTACCGGTAATACAGCATAGCAGCGACATAAAAAGAGTCGAAAACGCAGTTTAACCGCCAAAAGATTCACCGGGGAAGCTGGACTAGAAGCAACATGGCAGCAAACTCGTAAAAAAGCCCATCCATATTATATCACCCGTCTCTCCACTATTCCAATGCTTACTTTACGGTGCATACTGGATAGGCTCTTTATCCCCTCCATATCCTAAGGGCATGTCTTCCCTACCATTATCACGCCCTCCGGTCTACTCCTTGATATGCAATGGTCTCTGTTGCACCATGTAACATGAGGCAACAGGGGCTAGTGTGAATCTTTGGGTTCATTCGAGTAATCGAGTCTGGTCAAACCACGCTGGGATCGGTGCATTTCATTCATTCATTCATTCATTTGTGTAAAAGGTTTTGTTGGTGTACCGGTTACTGGGCATTTTCAAGGTAAGAAAAACTTATGATGCCTCCCTCTTTACATATAGATGTCTTCATAAAACGAAAGTGGATATCAAAGTAAACCCGTAGTATCAAAGTAACCCCATTTGACGGTTTTCGTCGATGGAATAACATGCATATTGGCCAATAAATAAAAAATGAGATTATTGTGCAATATTTAATTACTTAACTGTTCTATCGATTATGGAATAGTCAATCAAAATAAACAAATGCAATTAAGTATAATCATTTGATTCTTAAACGGTTTTTACGTGTTATTGGAAAACACATTAAAATGCTGAAGGTTAAATAGTTTATTACGAGTATTCCTGTCTAGATTAAGCTTACTGAATAAGTTTTTTTTTTTGTAATAACCGTAATTATCTGCAATTTTTACATATACTAGACCAGCCTTAATTGTTATATATTGAAACTTTAGTAGGTACTTAGGAAATGATTTATATTCAAAGAGCCCTTTGACGTAGTTAACGCCTGATTTACAAATTAAATAACACCTTTTGTTTTAATTAATAGGAAACACAAATGACGCAATGACGCATGCTGTGTTTTTGTTTATCCAGTTTATATTTGGGTAAATAAAAAGAAATAAAAAATCTGCCTAGCCTTAAATTTTCGCAATTATGTTGGGGTCGGCTTCCAGTCTAACTGGATGCAGCTGAATACCAGTATGTTACATGGAGCGACTGCCTATCTGATCTCCACAACCCAGTTAGGTACTGGGTAACACATTACCCTTTAGTAAGACTGGTTATGAAACTTTAGGGCTTCTGACTACTCGTAACGACTGTCAAAGATCTAAGAATGACAGCCTGTACCAACGGGTCCGGGCCCGCTCGGCCCGCTTAGACTCGGTCCGAAGAATAATACCAGATGTTTTACTACCAATTCAGTGGCAGTTTTATAGTCAGGCAAAGTGATATTTTAATTCTAAATAACTTATTAACATTTTTATACATATACTATTTAATATTTTGTGATATTATGATTATGATAGATAATTTATCCTGGTAGTCAGTGATTTCGTTTCAAAAATGTAGCTTTATAGCCTCGTTTAACCCGTCGCACAGCGAAGTACAAAGCGTATACTATATTAAAAAAGGATAAGTACTTACTTACTGGTTTAATTATTTATTTATCCAAACATTATTTAAGTTTTGCATGCGTTAAATTAACACTTTTCTGTCTGACTGTATTATTCTACGGGTCGAGTCTAAGCGGGCCGAGCGGGCCCGGACCCGGACCAACAGCTTAACGTGCTTTCCGACGCACAGGGGTATAATAAAATTATCATCATCATCATTCTCCTGCCCTCGTTAGTGTTCACTACCGCTGATAATATTTTGCATTGTTTTTTTCTCCATATTCACGATAGAATCTAGCGCTGTATGGCTGTACCTAAACTTTCATGATACAAGTCAGATGTTAAATCAATCATTATTTTATCGTCCCATCGCAATACTGATATTTTCTCTCATGACAACAACCTTCAGCGGCGGCCTGGCGGTATTCTTTAGGTCATCTACTTACTGTTGATGAGTTAATCTCATAATTTTTATGAGCTGATATCTACTTTATGGTAATTTCCCGTCCAATTGGGTCAAGATTAAGAAATCTGGACGTTCATAACACAAGTTTGTATGAAGCGAAAGTAGATAGAGGACCGTCATTTTTATCAAACAATCGAAGGTTAGCCACTTGTTCAGCAGACACTTGACAAAATAAAATAAATTCCGATAAGATTTGAGACGAGCTGATTATGTTCTGAGTTTGATAAACGATCTAATGGCGAAACTGATAGGTTATGTGACTCAAAGACGTGAAGTATAATTTTATCAAGATTCTATTATGCAATCCATACTAATATTATAAATGCGAAAGTAGCTCTGTCTGCCTGTTGTATTTCAACCCATAAAAGCTGAACGGATTTCGATAAAATTTGGCAGACAGACATTTGGTTAGGACATAGGATATATTTATTCCGGCAGCACGTTCCCGTGGGATAATTTCCGACCTCCACACGGGCGAAGAATACTAAAGCGTACTCGTACTAAGTAATAGGTAAGTACACGTTTTGTACGTTTTATCATCACTTACCTACCTAAGTTAACGGAGGAATATCTACTCTTATTGAAAATCTGATATTTTTATCTTTTGTAAGATATATCTTGTCTGTAATATATCTTAGTGATATATATATATCGGAATTGATATTGATATTTCTTGAAGGTTTTCAAAAAAGTAGTGATGTAGCTTTGATTTCTCTATTCTTGTAGTAAGGTGTGTTACCATCAAAGAAAAGAAATAAAAATAAGTTTGTCACAGAAACACGTGCATGCATACAAAAAACAGAAAAATAAAACAAAATATATCTACATAATTATAATCACGAGCACAAAACAGAAATACTTAGTCGGCATCTACTGGCACGTCATGACTGTGACAAGAAGGCTTCCAGTCGGCATAATGAACAACAACAAGATCAACAACAACAACATTGATATCTGTAATTTTAATGGTGTGCATAATAAAGAGTACTCTATTATATTCTATAATTCACCAGTTTTATTTTATGTTGAACAAAATCGTGACCTCTTCAGAAGCTTTTTCAGTTTTGCCGTAATACAGGCTACGACATAATCTCTCATGCAGCCCAGGAAACCTTACAACCTTGGAGGTCCCCGACCACGAAAAAAAGTCTTGGGCCTGCTACCTACACTTAATATTTTTAATAAAACGAAGGTTTTCCTTTCGGTAAATAGTTGCGAATCACGTCATCATCACGGACATTTCCTCTGTCATTAACTACTTGATGGCTCTTTGTATTCATGATGAGTAACTGTGATATATTATTGTCTCAGTAGCTTAGTCACACACGCTGTTTCCGCACTGAAAGAATTCAGGGAGTTTTGGTTTGAGAAGGAGTAAATAAACTAAATTATTTCATCACCACTGCTCTCAAAACTGTGAAGGAACACATCGTGAGGAAACCGGCATGTCTTGAACCAAAAATTCGAAGGCATGTAACATCTACCAACCCGCACAGGGCTCGCGTGGTAGATTAAGACCCACTCCCTCTCATCGAGAGGAGGCCTGTGTCCCAGCAGTGGGAGCATTATAAGCTGAATATGCATACGCTTATGCTTAAAAAAATTCGAAGTCATGTGACGTCTTGTCTTCTAATTTGTGGTTTTAGGACATGCCAGTTTCCTCACGATGTTTCCCTTCACAGTTTTGAGAGCAGTGGTGTAGAAATAATTTACACAAACTAAAGTGCCTGTCTGGGTTCGATTTTACGACCTACAACTCGAAGTCGAGGCCGTTACGACTGGGCCACTGAGCCACTGAGTAGTAAAAAAAAAAATAGTATATGCAAAAACTTAAGATGCATTCTAAAAAGTCCACGGTTAACCACATAACACTTAAAAGACAACATTGCGGAACTCGTTTTTCATTGCAGTTTCTTGATGGTAAAAATAACTAAACAGCTAATTCTAGAAATATCGAAACTGTACCACGTTCGTCAAAACATGCGCTGCGATTTTTCTATCGAAAAATTTAGTACAGACATGCCAAAGTAATTATTCCGTAGGGCCATTTCAATAGAAAATCATTACTGACTGCATCATAGGTTCATTGAGGTTGCTCAGGCACGTATCATGTACTAGAATGTTTACAATGTTGGTTGTTGAGCAACCGATACGTGATCACGGTCAGTTGTTGACGGTTAATTTGAAAAGAGTGATTTTTTAGTAAGGGCAAGGACGATTTCGATTTTCTTCATCAATATCGAAGGCCTACAATCACATATCTGTCTCCGATTACATTCTGATCCGAATAAGCCAGTTTTCCAAATTACAACAAAAAAACAGAAACGTTATCTAAATCCAGTTTGGCTGTTTAGTATAACCTAAAACTCTTTGGAATGTCAAAATAAAAATAAAATAAAAATAAAATAAAATATTTATTACTGTACCAACTACATAGTTTACATATTAGTTTATGATTGGAGCCTCCTTTTAAGCATAATAACGCCTGTGTTAGGAGACTCAAAATGTCAAATATTATTATTGTCAAGAAAACTAGTCTTACAGTTTTCCTGTTTTAAAGTAAGTACAGACAACAGCACATCAGGTTATTACTGTCAAATTTTTCCAAATGATTTTAAACCTTAAAATGTTGATGTTTAAGTTCAAAATCGAATGAGAATATTTTACAGTTTGTAGTAATTTGACCTGCTGTTGTGTGTACCATTTACTTTGTGGTACGGTATAAGGTCGGTTACCTTACCGTAGAGAACCTACAGACGTGCGACCTGCTGTAGGTACATTCCTACCGGCTTTAAGTTTTCGTATCTTTTTTTTCGTTGGTCGATTCAGAAAAAATCATAGGTCTGGAGATATGGAACGTTTTCAAATTTCCTATGTTCACATTTTTAGTCACATGTTGTACAATTTTTTGTTCAAAAAAATCAACACTAAACCTCCTAGGTTCGAAGCCTTAGCAGTTAACGCCAAAAACGGCCGTTGTTGTGTTCCTTATCTCCAGACAAGAGAGTTGGCAGCACTACTCGCCTTATGAATGCAGATCTTGGGAAGGCCCTAAACCCAAAATACATAAGTAGGTACATACATTTTAGTATTCACATGGCATAAACTTACTGGTTTTGCTCAAGTTTTTCCTTGAAAACAATGAATGTGATTTCGAGTTTATGTTGTCGACTTCCAGATTTCTTTTTGTTTTTGGAAGGTCTTATTTTTTGTTATTATTATCATTCCTTTGTGTTCGTTACTTTTTATTATTATATTACCTGTATCGGATGAATTAAATGTAGTTCGTTCACATTACCTATAATAAGCACTGCGTATTATACGATTGGCAATTGCGTGATACCTACCTACACATAAAATGACAATTGATCGCGATTTCTTTCATTCTGACAGTTCACCCATGTTCATTGCGTTATTTACGTTGTTGAGTAGACGAATTTTCAAACCTATGAAGTAATGGATTAGCAATGTCCATCAAAATCCTTGGATTGTGATTGAAAATGCTCAGATAGTTCAGCGTATACGCTAAAGTAATCTAAGCATTCCTTAAGTTTAGTTTGTTAAAGAATAAGAAAAATTAAAAATTTAAAAAGTGTAAATTATTTAATAATGTTAAAAAAAAAGGAGCTGTGTCCAACAAACTGCTATGCAGTAGCAGCGATACTTAATATTTGTTGAAAAAACAAATTGTTTCTGTGAATAAACACTTTTTATTTATTTTTTTCATTTAACTTGGCAATCATTTATTACTCTAGCATTACTCTAGGAATAAAAGTTTTGGAAAAACTCAGAAGTTTACCATACTTAAACTGCTTCTACAGACAAACGAATACCATCTCGAAACATGAATTATTATTATTTAATAATAAAATGTTTACAAAAAAGTGTACATTTAGCCAAACAGTAATAAAATTTTCCTATACAAATAAAGTTCCTAATAATAAACTAAAGCTAAAATATTTTTTATTACTGGTGCAAGTAATGATGGTTCGGAGTTAGAACAATAGGTAGCGACCCGCCCGATCTAGGTTTAAACAAACCTGTGTTTCAGGCCATAAAACACACATGGTGTTATATACAGTGTGTCTGAGAATGGTGTGGCCAAAATTAAGGGTGTGGTACAGACCATCAAACTGAACAACTTTCTCCCGGGGACCAACATCGTAATCATGAAAAAAAAATCTGTCATCCCATACAAAACCTCAATACCTACTCGAACAAATGTATGGGACGACTGATATTTTTTTCGCGATTACGATGTTGGTCCCCGGGAGAAAGTTGTTCAGTTTGATGGTCTGTACCACACCCTTAATTTTGGCCACACCTTTCTCGGACACCCAGTATAGTAGGTATAAGTACCGTATCACTTATTTCCGAAATGGAAACATTAAATACACGATAAACATTAAACATAATAGCCGTTTTTAACCGACTTCAAAAAGGAGGAGGTTATCAATTCGTCGGAACCTTTATTTTTTTTTTTTTTTATTTTTTTTTATGTATGTTCCCCGATTACTCGAAGATGGCTGGACCGATTTGGATTATTTTTTTTTTTGTTTGAAAGGGTATACTTCCCAGGTGGTCCCATGATCATCAAGTCAGGATCTGATGATGGGATCCTGGAGAAATAGAGAAAACTCTTCCAATTTTATAGGCACACTTGAAGCGATTTGGATAGTTTTTGGAAGAGTACTTTCTTGGAATGGTCCCATTTCAATTTGGTGAAGACCTGATGAAGAACTTCTGAGATAGGCAACGGAACTCCTCAGTAAATGATAGCAAATGGACTGGGATTGCTGAAATCTCATGTCTGTTTGTTGTTCACACCAGTTCATAACATAACATCACGCCAGTACGCTGTGAAGGGGTAAGCACATGTGAACCACTAAAAAGTGAAAAATAAAAACTTTTTTACAAAAAAATACAACCGACTTCCAAAAACAACACTACAAAGTGAAAAATAACTTTAATTTTGGAAGTCGGTGGCAAAAACGAAAATACATATAATCAGACACCGACTTCCGAAATTAAAGTTTTTTTTCACTTTGTAGTGTTGTTTTTGGAAGTCGGTTGTATTTTTTTGTAAAAAAGTTTTTATATCTCAACTACAAACAGGGACCTAAGTATTTGTACATAAAATATTTATCGCCACATTGTACCTACATATCGGCCTGAAACAATAAAATTGTAACATTAATTTGTAGTGTTCGCGTGACAATCACACCTGTGTTTAACTTACAACTAAACTAACAATCGAGGTTATCGGGAAAATCGACATTTGTAGGTATTTACGTTAGCTTACATTTGTACCTACTATGTCGTTGGTTTTCTATAGATATGCTGATGCGTAAAAATATTAATTTCTTTCCTAATAGGCATTTTGTAGCTCCATTTCTGCTAAGTGCTTTAATTATTATTTATTTTCTAGAAGAATTTAAGTGTAACATAAATTATTCAATAAATACTAAGAGAAATAATAGAATACTAGTTTTATTTACATACATTGAAAAAACTAAAACAACTTCAAAGTCCCCGTATCGATCACTATGCTATCCCACCCTATTTTACGCGGGAATTCCATTTTTATTTTACCTACACTTTTTATTTATTTGAAGTTAGAAAGCATTAAATAATAAGATATCAATTAAACTTATTCTTAATAATTATGAGTAAAATAACTACGGAATTTTTACTCAATTCACCGAATAAGTAGCGACAATTGAAAACAAGTTTCAAAATGCTGGTCATTCAACCTTTGTGGGTCTCCAAAATTTCGCCAATAACTGGTTTTTACTGGTTAGCCCTCGGCCGTTTTTTGTTAGTCATCATTTCGGTCGAAATTATGTGGATGCAATTTTACGTAACCATAACCAATCATTATTTTTAGTAGGTATAGGATACATATAGCAACTCAAATCTGGTTTCGTAAATTGTTTTGTTTTGGTAACTAGTTAACTATACTTACAGTACAACTATTTTTTTAATGTCCCTCGGCAAACTTCGTGTTTCGTCAGCCGTCGGATTTCTATCAGTTGCCCTTTGCACTTGGTGCAGACAAAAAACTGATAAAAATCCGACGACTGACAAAACACGCAGTTTGCCGAGGGACATTAAGAAAATAGTCGAACTGTACATAAGTATTATAAATTAAAGTAGCTTTTCAGGTCTGCGTGATCTCGTTGTTTTTCTAAACGGAACGCCACGGATTTTAAAAGGCGGTTTTCAACATAATTCATAAAATTTATTCCGAAAAGTTTAGAGGCATGATATATTAATTCAATAATATATAAAACTTACATGTATGTACTTACTAAATCTCGAGGTTTTGACAAGTCGTGCGAAGTAGGGCGGGGCGGGTGGCTAGTAAGATTTAAAACAAAGTTGTCGTTTTACTTATGTATAAATACCTACTACAAATAAAGGCTACTGTGCTGCATTATAGAATTAATATAAAAACATTTTTACAAAAAAAATACAACCGACTTCCAAAAACAACTACAAAGTGAAAAATAACTTTAATTTTGGAAGTCGGTGTCTAGGTAAATGTATTTTCGATTTTTGCCACCGACTTCCGAAATTAAAGTTATTTTTCACTTTGTAGTTGTTTTTGGAAGTCGGTTGTATTTTTTTTGTAAAAATGTTTTTATTTTTCACTTTTTAGTTGTGGAACCTACCCCACACAAATTCTAATACCACTACCTGCAAAACAAAGTACTCGTAGAACATCATCCATATAAAAGTGGGGAAAAAATACGTATCATTGAAGCTAACTCAAAAACTACCAAAGCAAAGTTAATATATTTTATATGGGACCAACTGTGATGTATACCCTCTCGAATAAAACAAAAACAATCCAAATCGGTCCAGCCATCTTCGAGTAATCGGGGAACATACATAAAAAAAAATAAAAAAAAAAAAAAATAAAGGTTCCGACGAATTGATAACCTCCTCCTTTTTGGAGTCGGTTAAAAAGATTTTTGCCAATCAAAAACCGGTTTTCTTAATACAAGGTATGAATATTGCCATAACAAGCGGCAAATAACCGAATGTCAGATAGTTGATAACTTTATAACTGTAGTTTAATAATAATACATATTTATATTATTAGCTAAAAGATTAGAATATACATTGGATTGGCCATTAATAAAATTAAGTAGCCATTGATAGAGCAAATTAACTATTTGCATGGATAACAATATAAATATTTTTTTATTAGCATAATGTGATCTTACGAGTTATTGATATTTATATTTAACACAGTTAATAATACAACTTTAACATTTTATTTTAATCACTAGCTTCTGCCCGCGACTTCGTCTGCGTGGACTTCAGAATATTGGTCCAAAGAGAAATTAAAAATGCAGACGCTAGTTTTAACATAAATTGATAACAGTCGTTAAGCCATACAATTTACCGGGATAAAAAGTATCATATGTCTTATTCCAGGATTAAACTTTCTGTTTTGGCAACTTTCATCGAAATCCGTTTAGCCGTTTTTGCGTGATTGAGTAACAAACATCCAAACATAGTTACAAACACATTTATTAATACTTATTATTAGTAGGATATTTTTACAGTTACCAGTGGTTGCTCCATAGGCATCACACAAACGAAGCCGCCGCCGGCCATAGCCACTTTTTCAATACCTACGGCAAGATGTTCCTAAGAAGTAGGTACCTACTGAAAAAGCGTAAAGGCTCCTTCATACAGGGGTACCGACACGCAACGCGAAGCGCGCGCTTCACAAAGGCAGCGCTCGTCGCGCGACACACGGTGCCTTTCTGCGTGTCGCGCCTGTTTCTAGAAGCCTCAATTTATTTATTTATTTATTTATTTATTTATTTATTTATAGTTAATTAAAACGGTTATACACCAATTACAATAATTAACCTAGAAACACAATACTAATATTGTAATATCTACTACATACTTAATAAATAACAGTGGAAATTCTCTCATACTTTCTCTCGCAAAACTTTAGACACACTCGCTTTATCTCTCTCCATTCATCGGCAAACAGATCACAATCAGGATTGACTGCCAGGAGGGCAATTGATTGACTGGTAATAGATAGGTAACCTACAGAATAAACTGTTAAGTAAGTATTTAATCATTCACGCGGATATGAATGAATAATCGAAGTTCAACTATAAAAAAAACTTTTTTACAAAAAAATACAACCGACTTCCAAAAACAACACTACAAAGTGAAAAATAACTTTAATTTCGGAAGTCGGTGTCTGATTAAATGTATTTTCGTTTTTGCCACCGACTTCCGAAATTAAAGTTATTTTTCACTTTGTAGTGTTGTTTTTGGAAGTCGGTTGTATTTTTTTGTAAAAAAGTTTTTATTTTTCACTTTTTAGTGGTTCACATGTGCTTACCCCTTCACAGCGTACTGGCGTGATGTTATGTTATGAACTGGTGTGAACAACAAACAGACATGAGATTTCAGCAATCCCAGTCTATTTGCTATAATTTATTGAGGAGTTCCGTTACCTATCTCAGAAGTTCTTCATCAGATCTTCACCAAATTGAAATGGGACCACTCCAAGAAAGTACTCTTCCAAAAACTATCCAAATCGCTTCAAGTGTGCCTATAAAATTGGAAGAGTTCTCTCTATTTCTCCAGGATCCCATCATCAGATCCTGACTTGATGATCATGGGACCACCTGGGAAGTATACCCTTTCAAACAAAAAAAAAATAATCCAAATCGGTCCAGCCATCTTCGAGTAATCGGGGAACATACATAAAAAAAAAAATAAAAAAAAAAAAAATAAAAAAAAAAAAAGGTTCCGACGAATTGATAACCTCCTCCTTTTTGAAGTCGGTTAAAAATGATAACCAAGTTGGATTCATTGGAAAAATATCGACGAACTATTCAATTATGATTGATAAGTATTCAAGTAAAAGAAGCATTTACATTGCAATAAAATAATTATTTTATTTTAGCTCCTTATCAAAGGTTAATAAAACTTGACTAGGTACTGCATTTTAATTACGTAACAATGACTTAATTGTTACGTAATTAAAATGCAGTTGCAATGCAGTATTTTAGTAAGGGACTTCCTTTATTAAAATATAAACATGAAATATACTGATAAATATGAAAAACCGGTTTTAATAACCGATTATTTTTACTTTTTCTTCATTTATTTGTACCACTTTTTGTAAAAAAAAATAATCCTCCGTGTATTGATATGCAGTCCATGGAAGATTTGATTAATTTGACAAGCCATTTTAAGATTATGTATGTATATGTTATACCTTTGGTTAAAAGAATGAAACGAAATGTTACTTACATAAAAATTTACTTAATAATTTTAATGTCATACATTACTTTTCCACTTCGCAAAAATATTAAATTTCAATTTTAAATGCGTATAAAAAAAAATGGCGCTGATTCAGCGGTCAGTGGTCACAAACCCGCTCAGATTTGGAGTCTCCATATTTACAGTAATTGATAAGTTATTATTTGTTAGTTATTTAGTATTATTAGTAATACGCTGGTTGAAAAAAATATTACATTCATTCATATAGAAGAAAGTATTTTATTTTATTACCTAATAAAATAACGAACAAATAAAATATTTAAAAAAACATACATACAGCCGAACATATTATAACCTCTTCCTTTTTTGAAGTCGATTAAAATTGATTAAACCAGCGACTCAGCCCTTAATCTATCTCTAGAACCATGCTCAAGCATTACGGTCTTCATGCATCTACATAAATCAGTTTACATTCGATAAGAGATCAATGCTTGTTGTTAGCGTAAATTCATAATTAGGTAAGCGTAGAATAAATGCAATTTCTTTTCTCCAGAACTGTACAAGAATATATTTTTAAACAGGATATTTATTACTTAAACGTTGAGTTGCATGAAAACAAATCATGCCATCCCTTACATTTTGTATCAAAAAGAAAGTGACAGCATCAATTTAAATTTTCCGTTAAACTAATGTTGGTTTCGTGCAACTCACGGTTAGCTTAGCCCGGCACAATTATTGCAAATTATAGGCTTTTGCTTTTATTAGGCTGTTGGTGGTGCACAATTTTGATTGACTAACAATGCGCAATTGCGTCCAAGTCGGACGGCAAATGATTCAGTAGGACATTGTTTGTCTGACTGTTTATTTGTTTGTTGCAATAACAACCTTGTAGTTGTCACCTGTGTTGAACACATAAGGCCGTTGCGATTGCAAGGAAAACGCATCGCATTTAGTTTTGACACGATGGGAACTGGTTTTAAGAACATCCTTGTTTGGTCTGGTAATAAACTCGCAGTAACGGGTATTTTTTTGAGGCCAGTATGTACTTAATACAGAATTATGTTGGTACTTGGTACTTTATATTCGCGATTTCAAAACTGTTATATGTGCAAGTTAACCTTCTCCTGCCCTTATTCCAATTTATTTCGTGTCAGCGCATCATGGCTATTACTTCCATGTATCACTATAGTCCTCATCGCAGAATCAATAACTTATACAATTTTGCACACAATATGCACGAATAAAAAATAAAAATACAAGGTCATCGGTCCACCTTGTAAAAGGTGCAGGAATCCGTGGATGCGGAAAGTAGAGAACCGGTCGAAGTGGCGTTTTTGGGGGAGGCCTATGTCCAGAAGTGGACGTTTTTCGGCTGAAATGATGATGATGAAGATGAAATAAAATACCGTTGGTTACAGTTTTAATATTTTGTTTGAAATTTTTTTTTATCACGACGTCGGCGTCGTCGGAGTAATAAAAAAAAAACATTTTGCAATGATAAGCAGTGCATTGTTTTTATTCTAAGAATCGTCATATTCATAGTTATTTAACTAACTAAAACATTGTCGTAATAAGAAGAAATACCTACTTACTTGGAAATAGATAAAGTTACATTGTAACTGCGATATATTTTTTAATGTCGAAATGTGTACACCATTTGTCAATATGACAGTATTGACAAAGGTGGCATAATTCATAGATAATGTCAGACATGGCGAAACACGTTTGCTAGTATCTTTTTAACCGACTTTTAAAAAAGGAGGAGGTTCTCAATTCGTCTGTAGGAATTTTTTATGTAAGTAAGATATAGTTCATAGTTTCAAAAAGAGTAAAATTGATTTTACTACAATCGTAAAATTAGACATTCAATCGACAAATGCCCAGTCAACCGATAGTACCTAATTCAATCAAATCTTTGACTCGTGTTTATTTGCTTCTAATTTCGGCCACAATGGTATAATTGGGTATTTCGTTACGGTTCGCGGAACCTAAACTCCGTACTTAGGTATATAGGTAAGTATTGGAAAATGTATTTTTGCATTACGTTACGTTTGTAATTAATTGTTACGTTACATGTTAAATTACATGCTGTTATTTATGTAAAGTTATGTGTTTGTTTACCTGTAATTTTAAGGATAACTTATTTATTTATTTAATAAAAAATCCACAGCTCTTTAACAATTTTACTTAGAATAGAATAGAATAGAATAGAATAGAATAGAATACTCTTTATTATGCACACCATTTAAATTACAGGTTACAATGTTACAATGTTGAAATTTTACATAGAGTGACACAATGGGCGGTCTTATCGCTAAAAGCGATCTTTTACATACAACCTTTGGATGGAGTATGGGGACAAGGAGAGACAATTCTGTAGGTAGTCCGTGGTGTACCATATACATTTACAACATATACATACATTAATAAATTTATATATATATATATACTTATACAATAATAAACATGAAATAAGAGCAAGGAACTATACATGTAATAATGACGTTTAAAGAGGGAGGAAGTGTTTTTTTACCAGAATTTTAAAAGTGGCCAAAGTGGTTACTTATATAGATAAAAACCAATCTTACAACCAATTAAATAGCAACACTTATTACATGCATAAGAAACAAACAGGATGACATGCTAGAATCATCTAAGCAAACATATCAAAGTGATGTGTATAACTCAGGCCCCCAAGATACAGGCGTTGCCTAGTTTGGGGACCACTGTTCAAATAATTATGTTAATTATTTTAGTTAATGTGTTATTTTTTTTTTGTAACAATGGACCAATAAATTATTCTTATTCTTCTTCTTTATTATCCAATTGCCCAAAAAAGATTATTTTGCTTGCACACATCTTGTCGGGTTTGATTCGTAGATAGAAGCCTTCTTTGAATTATGCTTTTTTTTTGTCATGTGTCTGTCAAAAGGTTCACAGCCCCTGGTCGTCTGACATAACTCATAAGTCATAACCGTGACACTGCCATAATTTTCTCGCTACAATTTAACATAATTTGATGTCCTTGATTTGACATTCGCGTTATATTTAACTACTGAAGGTTACTGTAGGTATTACGGGGACATTACCATAATGACCATGCATAGTTTTCTATTATTAGCATATTTTCACTTTTCTGAGTAATTAGTTGACGGTGACTTTGTGTAAAATTTTCGTGTAAAGTTACATACTCAGTGTTTAAATGACGCTGATTGTACAAGGAATGAATGGAATAGCTTTCCACCATTCCATTCATTCTAGGGTTCCGTATTGGTTTTATGTCTGTTTGAAATATGTAGTTACGTACAGTATGACAGCGTTCAAGGTTCCATCGTTTATGTTCGGAAAAACCGAAATATAGCGAATAAAATGTGACCTAGGTATATTAATATACAGGGTATACCAGAATGATGTGCACAAACTTAAGGATGTGGTACAGACCATTAAACTGAACAACTTTTTTCCCGGGGACCAACATCGTAATCGTAAAAAAGAAAACAATTGTCCCATAGATTTGGTCAAATAGGTATTGAAATTTTGTATGGGACGAGTGATTTCTTTTCCACAATTACGATGTTGGTCCCCAGGAAAAAGTAGTTCAGTTTGATGGTC
Organism: Cosmia pyralina; assembly: GCA_946251885.1. Taxonomy (NCBI): domain Eukaryota; kingdom Metazoa; phylum Arthropoda; class Insecta; order Lepidoptera; family Noctuidae; genus Cosmia; species Cosmia pyralina. Next base: position 21,935,881 of record OX276354.1, read on the forward strand.
TGTAGGTACCACATCCTTAAGTTTGTGCACATCATTGTAGGACACCCTGTAGATTGACGCACTAACTCCGTCACTTCCTTATTGGACCAGTTACATTTTATTCGGTATATTTCGATTTTTCCGAAGCTATACGATGGAACCTGTGAATGTTGTCGTACTGTATCAATATCATATATCTAACATTCATATTATTACTTACTGTAATGTGATATACAGAGTCCGGTTCAATTTAGACCGAACATGAATTGTGATATTCGTCGTCAACCGGAGCCAAATTAAGCTCGTATAAATAAGTAGACCCCAAGCTTTGACACTGTAATTCTTACTAGGTAATTAAAAAAATGAGTTTAGCTAGTGATGATTCAATAGTACTTTCGTATGGATTCGTGGTTCTCAACAACGAAAATAGTTCCCAAAAGTCATCTTTGTCAATTTGCTTTTGAAAGAAAAATACCTAAAGTCGAAAGAACGACCCTATTTTTAACGAAATCAAAAGCAATTCTTTGCCAATTTTCTCTAAAATTTGACAAAGTTGAATATTTTTTTACTCAAAAAATTTTATATGAAAGTGGTAAAAAGTGATTCATACATTGTATATACATCTTTCACAAGAATAAATTGTAATTTTTGCATACCCTTTAGACGTCAATACGATTCGTAAATTTGTGATATTCTATAAACCTCTTACAGAAAACATTCACAAAACAGACGCCGGTTTAGGTCGATTAATCAAAATTAAATAATAAAAATAAAAAAGTAGCTCTTACAATCATAATTGAAATGTTCTTTCATGTTGTGCATTAAAACTTATAGAAATACTGTGTTTTAACTGTAAAATCACGTATGTAAAATCACGTAAATCAGCGAAATCGACAAAAATTTCGTGTACGGCCCCTAATTCGAACGAGAAAAATATGGAGGTATAACCTATCTAATACAAACTTTTTTTATGAATATCTAATGTCAAATTGTCAATATTTCTTTTGTCTAACCTTAAAAAACTTTTTTACAAAAAAATACAACCGACTTCCAAAAACAACACTACAAACTGAAAAATAACTTTAATTTCGGAAGTCGGTGTCTAGTTAAATGTGTTTTCGTTTTTTGCCACCGACTTCCGAAATTAAAGTTATTTTTCAGTTTGTAGTGTTGTTTTTGGAAGTCGGTTGTATTTTTTTGTAAAAAAGTTTTTATTTTTCACTTTTTAGTGGTTCACATGTGCATTCATTCACATTCCCTTCACAGCGTACTGGCGTGATGTTATGTTATGAACTGGTGTGCACAACAAACAGACATGAGATTTCAGCAATCCCAGTCCATTTGCTATCATTTATTGAGGAGTTCCGTTGCCTATCTCAGAAGTTCTTCATCAGATCTTCACCAAATTGAAATGGGACCACTCCAAGAAAGTACTCTTCCAAAAACTATCCAAATCGCTTAAGTGTGCCTATAAAATTGGAAGAGTTCTCTCTATTTCTCCAGGATCCCATCATCAGATCCTGACTTGATGATCATGGGACCACCTGGGAAGTATACCCTTTCAAACAAAAAAATAATAATCCAAATCGGTCCAGCCATCTTCGAGTAATCGGGGAACATACATAAAAAAAAAAAAAAAAAAAAAAAAAAAAAAAAAAAAAAAAGATTCCGACGAATTGATAACCTCCTCCTTTTTGAAGTCGGTTAAAAATGGCGTATCTAACCTACTCCTACTACAACTATCACGGTGTTTACCTAAATACATTTACCAGTTAATGAATGCATGTTTGTTGACAATGGGTTTCTCTCCATTATCACTCACATAGCTACATTAGAATGCTATGCTATGTTTAGAATGTCTTCCGTATTTGAATTTATCATCTCATAATTTACACTTGGAATGCCAAAACAGGACATGACTTACTTCGACAAGGAAATCAATTTTTGGATGGAGATGGCTGAAGAACGAGCTAGCGAGATTCACAAGAAACCTGAAACGCATAGTAGGGAGATCTCTTACGAAGACCTTGGAATAACACAGCATAGCAGTGATATAAAAAAGCCGAGAATGCAGTTTAACCCTGCCAAAAGATTCACCGGTGGAGCTGGACTTGAAAGAACCTGGCGGCGACATTGTTAAAAGACCCATACCTATACATATATCACCCGTTTCTCCACAATTCCATTGCTTACTATAGGGTGCATACTCGCTAGGCTCTATAATCCTTATCCATATCCCGGTCTACTCCTTGATATGCAATGGTCTCTGTTGCACCCTGTAACATGAGGCAACAGGGGCTAGTGTGAATCTTTGGGTTCATTCGAGTGATCGAGTCTGGTCAAACCACGCTGGGGTCAGTGCATTTAATTAATTCATTCATCTTGTAAGAATCAGCGAAAAAATACAAAAAGGAAGATTTTTTAGTAAAGTAACCGGGTGGGACTAGTGCTGTTTGTAAGTATGTCGTTTGATTTTCAAGGTCCCTTTCTTTACAGGTTAAGAACATTTATGTAAAACTTGTGCCTCTGGATAGACAAAAGAACAAAAAACTAATAGAATGGATTAAATTAATATCGTTCATAATAAGCGCATGTGAAATCCAATTGTTTACCGAAAACCGAATAATACTTCATTAAAACGAGACAAATTGTGTCTTTACGCGCATTGTATGCTATAATGGTTAGATAAATGTTTGGAATGGTTATTCTGTAACTGTAACCAATTTGAAAATTATATGCAAAGGAGCTGGCTAGTCTTTGCATAGTTTTCAAGATTTTTGAACATGATTACAATCATTCAGTTCCCGCCATTATAACAGACAAAGATGGCGTCCGCAGAAAAAGTATCATCATCTAGTTTCATATATTTTTTTAACAATTTTATTTTCAATTTAAACTCGAAGTTAATTCGTACGTAACATTATATATCGTAATTCGTACGGTATTTTCTGCGAAATAACTTCTTCTCTAATTATAAGTTTGATTAGTTGGCGCCCAACACGTGAACAAATATTGGCGCGTTATTTTCCATAGACAAATGAAAACATACCCCTACTTAGGTGATTAATCAAATAAAACGAAGTATTATACTAAAGTAAATAAACATTTAGTAGGAAGCATGATTGTCAGGCAGATTCGCCTCGGTTTATATAAAGGGCAAATAAGTGTAGATTTGATCAAGTGTAGAGATTTACGTAGGTAACTATAGAACAAATACCATAGTTCATGACTAATGCGAATTTGGAATTCTTTTGTTTCTTAAACAGAACATTTGCGTTGCTGTAATCATGGCACTTGGAGTTCTAGAAAAAGTTTGGCTTTCCGGAGAGTTGTCTATTCTAAGGGCTAATTTGACCAAAGTCCAAAAAAAAAAAAAAAGAAGAATCTTTTATCCGTGGAATAAAATTGACGACTGACAGTTTTTGTATGGAGAAACTGTCAAAAATTCAAAATTTATTCGAAGGTAGGAATTAGACTGGGTATAAAAGTTTGGTAGAATTCACGTAGTTTGGTAGGTTAACGTAGGTAATTATAATAAAGAACCAATACCATGACTGATGCGAATTTGGAATTCTTTTGTTTCGTAAACGCAACACTGTAATCGTGGCACTGGGACTTTTAGAAAAAGTTTGGCTTTCCGGAGAGTTGTCTGGGGTTTATTTATTCCATTATTATGGGCATTTGGGTCGTGTAGGTACTTAGGTATTGAAGTTTTGTACGGGACAGCTGATAATTTTATCTCGATTACGCACACACCCTTAAATTTGACCACACCTTTCTGATACATCCTGTATCCTGTATAGTATACATTGTACGTATATACTTAGCGTGGATTTGCTTCTGCATCACATGTAGTAAACAATGCAGCTAAAGTGAAACCTGCTCGTGCGTCACCATTTAGCATGGCTCGACGATCTATTAAGAGGCCGTACACAAAATTTTGCCGATTTTGTCGATTTATGTGATTTTACAGTTTTATTACTGTACTTCTATAAATCACATGAAAGATCATTTCAATTATGATCTACTTTAGAAGTAGGTAGTATAGAATGAACTACTGGTGACTATTTGTGAATTTTTGCTGTAAGAGGTTTTGAATATCTCATAAGTATTTACGAATCGTTTTGACTTCTAAAGAGTATGGAAAAATTACAATGTATTTTTTTGAATGTTGTCTATACAATGATGGTGATGGTGATGTTGTGTGTTGTCTACTCACTTTTTACTACTTAAAAAAAAAAAATTGATTAAAATGTAGTCAAATTTTAGAGAAATCAAAGAATTGCTTTTCTGTTCGGCTATTTAGAGCTCTCGTTCATAAAATTAAAACAACAGAAATAAACTTCAGTTCAAAATCAGTCCATTTTCTGAAAAAAAAAGCAATAAATTAAAAACATTTGGCATTAAAAAATCTTTTAAAACAATCTAATTCTCGCATTATAAACTCGACGCAAAATAAAAAAGTAGCTCATTCATTAGATCATCATTGACACTTCAATTATGATGTTCGGCTTTAAAACATATAGAAATACAGAATTTTAACTGTAAAATTACGTCTGTAAAATCACCCAAATCAGAAAAAATTTGTATACGACCTCTTAACGCCGTAATTGACACACTTGGACAGAAAAACATTGGAACACCATCTGTTATCGCCTACCAAAGTATGGTGAAAGGAAAATTTTACGTATACTATGAAATTACCGGTCTAAAACAGTATGAAGATATGGAGAGATGATATAATGATATATGACATGATATGATGCATTCGTTTGGGAAGATAATCCTATTTTTTTTTTTTAAATATACCTACGCGACGAATTGAAGTTTTTTGAAGTCGGTTAAAAAGGACTTTACTATCCATTAGCTCTACATGATCATCAAAATGTAACAAAGGTCATCTCATATGAAGAGTCTAAAGTGAGTGGTGACACAAACCTTACAATGGCATCTACCTACAGCAAAACACCAAAACAAAGAAAAACATACAATGCACATTTTGACAATACAGGGTCAAATTAAATTAGCTAGAGAAACTCCACAGATGTGATAGGTATCTAAACACGACAAAATAAAAAAAATATATATTTGATGTTTGTTTTTGTGTCAATGATCGCCTGGTTAGTGTTGTTACTTGATGTGTGAGTTGATAAAATCTGTTTTATCGTGTTTAGATATCGATACCCGTCTGCGGAGTTTCACTAGCTAATTTAATTTGACCCTGTATACTACACTAACAGGAAATGGAAGTAGCACCAAAAACAGCTAGCCAAGTGATTTTTTCTCAATCTCTCGAAGTAAGTTACCTACTAACATTATAGAGAAGGAAATTCGACGCCTAATCTTATATTTAAACGCATAGCCAATCGGTAACCTTGTCGGTTACGGCTTTAGTGTGAAAAAAACAATCTAAGTAATGTTTAAACCTTCACCACTGAGTGATTATGAATCTACTCTAACTATAAACATTGTGTTATCAATGAACGTGTAGCGCTTTTTGAGCTGCATCAGTTTGTTGAGTGATTTTTTTGATAACTGGTGATGCGATTGAAGTCATTGAGTGCTCTATTTAGTCTTGCAAATCTTGCAAAAACATACTTGAAAATTGCTTTTGTGAAAAGTATTTAAGGGCATTCACGATAGCGCCATTTGGCGTGGTTCTAAATGACTAAAGTCAAATTGAGCGATTGGAAATCTAGAGTTTTACATCACGCATTTTAAAATTCACGATCAAATTTAGGATCACGCCTTTTGGCGCGATTGGACTGACCGTGAATGGGCATTCGTAAAAGGAACTAAAGGTGGGCACCTTTAGTTCCTTTTACGAAACAAAAATCTATCGATAAAAGTTATGCGTATATATACATACATAAAAAAAAAAATTCGTGTTGACTTGAGAACCTCCTCCTTTCTTTTTCGTCGGTTAATAATGCAACTAACTGGAAACACATAAGAATTTAGAAAGAGATAGACACTAGATAGGTTATAGACGCTCTGCAAGAGGAACGTCAAAACTTGGCTAATTAGCCTAGTTCTTTACGTGTCGTCTTGTCTCTTTCGTTGTCCATAATTACGACAAGCCGTCCTACTTCCACGTTTCATCTAATAGTGTGTGAATATCATTGACTGTTACGTAATAACTTGTAATATTTTTATTTTTAATATCAGTCCAACCAAACACGTGCAGAAGTGTAACATAAAGATTACATTTTTTTTTTAATTTTATTATCCTGTTGAAGAATCATTCTGATGGGTTCATGTTTCATAAAAATTGGCCGAAATTAAAATAATGAGAAACTAAGTTCTGTCTTTTCAAACTAATAATGGTATGATTTAAGTATCATCTTTGAGCCAAACAAATGCACTGAAATGACTGCAATGAAATGTGGATATAAAAAAATAATATCTTGCGTGGCATTAACTGCAAATGAATGCAATGAACTTGCAGCAAGTAATTTGTAAAATGCAAATTTTATTACTTGCAAGCCTTGAATACCTAGTTTTTTTTCCTTAAATCGTAGGCTTTGTTTTATTGTTGTTACATGCGTCATTGGGTGAAAATAAATAAAAATCGTGTTGTTATAAATACATAACATACATACATAATCAGCCTATAATGTTCCCACTGCTGGGACACAGGCTTCATCTCGGTGAGAGGGAGTGGGCCGTCGTAATCCACCACGCGGGCCCAGTGCGGGTTGGTGGATGTCACGTGTCTTCGAATTGTTTTTTTTTGGTTTTAGGACATACCGGTTTCCTCATGATGTTTTCCTTCACCGTTTTGAGAGCAGTGGTGATGAAATAATTTACACAAAATAAAGCGCCTGCCTGGGTTCGAACCTACGACCTACAACTCGGTAAGTCGCGGTCGTTACCACTGGGCCACCACTGCTCTACCATTATGTTGTTAAAAATGCTACAATAATAAAAACTTTTTTACAAAAAAAATACAACCGACTTCCAAAAACAACTACAAAGTGAAAAATAACTTTAATTTTGGAAGTCGGTGTCTAGTTAAATGTATTTTCGTTTTTTGCCACCGACTTCCGAAATTAAAGTTATTTTTCACTTTGTAGTTGTTTTTGGAAGTCGGTTGTATTTTTTTTGTAAAAAAGTTTTTATTTTTCACTTTTTAGTTGTGAAACCTACCCCACACAAATTCTAATACCACTACCTGCAAAACAAAGTACTCGTAGAACATCATCCATATAAAAGCGGGGAAAAGATACATATCATTGAAGCTAACTCAAAAACTACCAAAGCAAAGTTAATAAATTTTATATGGGACCAACTGTGATGTATACCCTCTCGAATAAAACAAAAACAATCCAAATCGGTCCAGCCATCTTCGAGTAATCGGGGAACATACATACGAATTGATAACCTCCTCCTTTTTGAAGTCGGTTAATAAAGATTACATTTTTTTTTAAATTTTATTATCCTGTTGAAGAATCATTCTGATGGGTTCATGTTTCATATAAATTGGTCGAAATTAAAATAATGAGAAACTAAGTTCTGTCTTTTCAAACTAATAATGGTATGATTTAAGTATCATCTTTGAGCCAAACAAATACACTGAAATGACTGCAATGAAATAAGGATATAAAAAAATAATATCTTGCGTGGCATTAACTGCAAATGAATGCAATGAACTTGCAGCAAGTAATTTGTAAAATGCAAATTTTATTACTTGCAAGCCTTGAATACCTAGTTTTTTTCCTTAAATCGTAGGCTTTGTTTTATTGTTGTTACATGCGTCATTGGGTGAAAATAAACAAAAATCGTGTTGTTATAAATACATAACATACATACATTATCAGCCTATACTGTTCCCACTGCTGGGACACAGGCTTCATCTCGGTGAGAGGGAGTGGGCCGTCGTAATCCACCACGCGGGCCCAGTGCGGGTTGGTAGATGTCACATGTCTTCGAATTTTTGATTCTAGGACATACAGGATTCCTCATGATGGTTTCCTTCACCGTTTTGAGAGCAGTGGTGATGAAATAATTTACAAAAAATAAAGCGCCCGTCTGGGTTCGAACCTACGACCTACAACTCGGTAAGTCGTGGTCGTTACCACTGGGCCACCACAGCTCTACCATTATGTTGTTAAATGCTACAATAAAAAACAATCTTTACATAGTATAAAACGAAGTCGCTTCCGCTGTCTGTTCGCTTATGATATATGACATACGAAACTACTCAACGGATTTGCAGTTTTCAGCAATAGATAGAGTGATTCGAGAGGAAGATTCTTAAGAAAAGAAAAATTGGAAAGGTTGCCGGGAAAATTGGAAAATTTCTTGAAAACGGTCAAAAAGGTGGTTTTTTAAAGCAGTGTATCTCATAAGCCGTAAATAATTTTAACAAATAAAAAAAATATGATATTTTCAAGTCCTTTTCGCATACAGTGATGGAACTCAAAACATAATTAAACATGCTTTAATGCACCAAAAAAATCTTCAAACATACCTCTTAATAATTTTTAAAAGCATTTTAAATCCCTTCATTAACAATTAAAATTATACGTAGAATTAAAAATATACCATACAATTTCAAATGCCAAACTGTATCCAGTTATGGATTATTTATTATTAAATAGTTAATTTCTAATTTTATACGATTTTATTTGCAACTTTTACGACGTAATTCCGGTGCGCGTGAGAGTCTTCTATCTCGCGCTTCAAACTAGACAGCCGTAACGCCATTTCACTTACACACCGAGCTAAACCACGCTTGGATGTAGGGCCATACTTTATCCAGAAACGCAAAGGATGTGTAAACTATGACTTTCAGGTGTGCTTTATTCGCAAACTGTATTTGAAAGCTGGTTCAAATAGACTTTACAAGTACATATTTCACACTTGAAAAAGTGTAGGTACTTAATTGAAAAGTGGTCAGAGGTCCGTTTGCATTAAGGTAAGTACTATTACAGAATAATAAAGCTGCAGTAGTCTATCTGGGCAGTGACTTTGAATTAATTACCTACGGCCGCTCGGTGGATAAATACACGTCCGTCCGTGCGTAACTGCTGCGCGCTCGAACTGTTGCGTACTGGGGACCTAGACAAAGTAACATTCGATTAGCGTTGACGCTAGTAGAAAAGCCAAAAAATGTATGGGGTTGACAGCTATCGAAATGTCACGTGATCATGTTAATGTCACTTTGAAGCTGTAGCGATTGTACAAATAGAATCGCTCCGAAGCAAATGCCATTTCTCACCGACCCTGATGACCCCATAACCCTCCTTCAGGAGAGTAGCAAGGCCACCAGTACGGTTTATAAACATAGACCACCCCGGAATACATTCCGACCTCGCCGCCGAGGTCGCAATCGTAACCGCCCCCCCCCCTATCCCCTACTCGGTGAAGCTGTGCCAGCTGGGGGCACAGCTGAGCCTGTAGCACTTGTCCCCCCCGTCATGATCCAGCCTGCCCCGTCTGGCTGTCATATTGTTGTTATTAGCGACGCTCAGTCGACTAATAATTTACTCTAGTTTTAAGCCTGGCCGGGGGCTTTAAGTTCGCTTAAAGAACCCACAGGAAACGCCCGGTTGAGCAGTCTCGACCCTTAGTGGTCAACTGCGAGATGCCATACGTAACTAACTAACTAACTGCAAATGCCATTTGTCTAGACCCTCTGGTATATACTGATATTTCGAAGCGCCTCGTTTCAGCCATTTTCTATAAAGATGTAATACTGCGTGCTATATTATACTGTGGTACTATTATTAGTTTTTTATTTTTTATATCTTTATTTAGAAAATTCTTTAATCGCTAAGCGATTATGCCAGCTATTAATAGTTAAAATGCAGCAATGATTGTCAAAAGTGACCAGCAAAATTAACCTTTCTATGCCGTAATTACAGAAACAATTAAAAAGCCATTGTCACAGAATAAATAATAGTACTTAAGTACTAACCTTGTACTAATATTGTGTCTCGTGTAGATCCGCGTTTCCGGCAGTGGACTCGTTAAGGCATCTTAATTATCTTCACTTGCATGGTGTAGTCTTTAAAATAAAACCGGGCATGTGGGTGTTGGACCACGCACAATGAAGGGTTCCGTAGTTGAAAATAATTTATCCCAAAAACAAACTTAACATTGTAATCCCAAAAAAAAGTTTTTTATGTGATAAAATTACAAATTAATAATTTTCGGACTTTTTCCTTTACTTGTGCTGTGAGACCTTGCTTTTTGCAAAATTTTATTACTCTGGCTAGGTCAACGGGAAGTACCCTATTAGGTTTTGATTTACTTGCGAGTAACAAGTATAAATGGCCGTATTTTTTTATTGCGTTGACATAGAAGCTTGAATTTTTTAGAGCTCCAAGGGACCGTAGACTTAGGTACGTATTCGATATTAATTTCAACTTGATACCTCCACGCGTTCCTAAGAAAAGGGTCTAGACAGACTGACAGACAAACGAACAACGAAGTGATCCTATAATCGGGTTCCGTTTTTGTTTTTCTTTTTGAGGTACGGAACCCTAAAAAGTAAGATTTTCATGTCTTAAAACAATTTTGTCTGAGGCCACACTGGCCACTATACCTCCACTTTGACGTATCCTTTCGCCTACCTACTACTTTTAAGTATTTCGCCTACCAATCCAACTATTGCATGTCAGTTAATTGAACTTGATTGCAACCGCAGGCTCTGTGCATAGATCAAATTTGCATTTTATATAAACATTGTCATTGTTTTCATTTCATTTACGTTCGTTGAGGATCCATCATTTATCTAAGATAGTGATTGTCAGATAACCCTGTCCTGAGTCCCTGACGATCTTTGCTGGTTAAAGTTCAACGCACACGTATAAGCACTGTACCGGATCAGATGACTTGCCTCGGATAGGGATCAGCTAGATGAGGTGAGATGAGGTGATGTTGATGCTTGTTATCATTAGTTTCATCTCTTTCTTTCTTACTATTCTCTAGTCTGTCCTATGAATCAGTTACCTACATGTAAGGAAATACTAGGATTTCTCTTTCTCTCTTTGAGCTACTTTCTTCAATGATTTTTTGCCATTCGGTCTACTGAGATAGGTCTGCTTTTTAGCATTGTCATATCCATTTAATAAAAAATGTTGGAATACTGGCTGCCATTAACTGTAGTATATAATGAAAATAATTGAGGAAAATGTAGATAGGTATGTCTAACAAACATGAGTCAATGTATGTACATTGGTACCTATACCCTATTAAAATGTATCACATTTTGGAAAAACTCGTAGATATTGTAAGTTTTGAAGGTAGCTAATGACGATCGGCTCAAGCTCGATGAGGTCATTTTGAAGCAGATATTGTTTTGTACAACATATATATAGCTACAGTATATAGCAACATAAGTTTTGTACAAAATATAGCTACAGCATAGAGCAATATAAGTTTTGTACAACATATAGCTACAGCATAGAGCAACATAAGTTTTGGTCAAAATTTAGCTATAGCATATACTAATGTAAGTTTTGTACAACATATAGCTACAGCATATGGCAACATAAGTTTTGTACAACATATAGCTACAGCATAGAGCAACATAAGTTTTGGTCAAAATTTAGCTATAGCATATACTAATGTAAGTTTTGTACAACATATAGCTACAGCATGGCAACATAAGTTTTGTACAACATATAGCTACAGCATAGAGCAACATAAGTTTTGGTCAACATATATCTACAGCATATGGCAACATAAGTTTTGTACAACATATAGCTACAGCATAATACTAATATAAGTTTTGTACAACATATAGCTACAGCATAAATAGCAACATGCATTTTGTATAATATATAGCTACATCACATAGCAACATAAGTTTTCATTCTGGCATCGTTAAATTTTCAGTCCCACTTAACTATTACAGTGGCACTTTGCTATGTATTTGCAATCGTCAAGGCAAAGAAAGTCAATGTAGTTCTTTTTCTAATGACGTTCTTTTTCTTGGTAATTAATATTAATCATCCAATCAGACAGGGTTGTTGTCCTCAAGTCTTAAGGATAAATTGTATGATTTTCTTTATTTATTCTAGGCATACGAACAATTTATGTTATGCTGTAAATACTTGTTAATGTAAATTAACTACTAATATAAAGGATAATGACAGGTCGTCTTTGCTTTGAATACCAATTTGCCAACTGAAGGGGAATCCTTTGGACATCCTCATAGATATATGGACGAGAGTGTTATCTGTTTCAGTCTCGTACTTACCTCACAAGATCTATATTAAGTTCAACCGTATCTTCATAGTTTATTTTTTATTTATTAGTAAATTTTTTTCAATGCACACTTGATTTCCATTTCACTTTTGAAATTGGCAGAACTTTGCTTGCCACAATAAGAAATAGACTAGAATAGAATAGATAGTGTTATCAGGAATTATGTCAACAGTAGGTAGGATAATCTGATGACTGATTTTCGATTTGTAAGGAAAGTCAATCATCATAGTTAACATATACAGTGGTGGCCCATTGGTATCGGTCCCGACTTACAACTTGTAGGTCTTGGGTTCGAACCCACGTACATAGGCACTTTACCTATATAATTTATTTATATCATCATCACTGCTCTCAAAATGGTGTAGGAAAACATCGTGAGGTAACCGCCCGGCATGTCCTAGAACCAAAAATTCGAAGACATCCACCAACCCGCACTGGGCCCACTTGGTGGTGTTTGGCCCGCTCCCTCTCACAGACAGGTGGCCTAGGCCATATATATATACCTATACCTACAAGCCCAGCAGTCCCAGCAGTCCCAGCAGTGATGGGTAGGTACGTTATTGACTGATTACTGAAATGCATAGTAAACAAAATATGGATTGAAACAAGGTCTTTCATACGCAAATGGAAACGACATCCCATGCTGTACTTGATATATCTAGAGAGATACAATGATTGTTTCAAGTGCCCGGATTACAACTAATCCACTTAGGTACTACATCCTCGGGATGCGCCCACTTCAGCCGAGTCACTTTATACTATAGTACTACGTTTCCTATACCGACTCCAGGGAACGTGTGTATCCTGTCGGGTGTTGCAACTGGGACTCAATGCTGTAGGACTAAAGTTGCATTTTATTTGAAGATGTAATCGTTGTATCTAGTTCTATGAGTACCTGGTTACGTCACCAGGTCTGTTTCTACTTTATTGTTCTCAGAGTTATCAGAGCATCATCTAGTTACTTTAGTGTCAATTGTTCATATTCTGAGAACATTGCACGTAGTCTTGTTCGTCCGAGTGTTTTCCAGAATGTTCCCTTGTGATTGCTTCATACGGAATATTATAGTAATTATTGTGTTTGTCAGTAATGTCTTTTTTTGTCTGATCTATTTTCAGTAAGGGATAGAGATTGATGTTACATTTTTCATTATGGTGAGACCTAAATTCAACATAGAATCTTAAATGTATATCTATTACTTATGCCTAAAACGCTGTAAAGTGTTGTGTATTTCCATTCTTTAGACGTCAGCGTAGAGGAGCTTGTGGCTAAGTAATAACAGCCGCACGGATCGATCCTTGAGGTTAAGCTACGCTTGCCGGGGTTGTCCGTAGATGGGTGACCATCTTTTTTGACCATACCAAGACTCCGTGCCTCGGAAAGCACGTTAAGCCGTTGGTCCCGGCTGTCATTCGTGGATCTTTGACAGTCGTTACGGGTCGTCAGAAGCCCGAAAGTCTGACTATCAGTCTTACCAAGGGGTATCGTATTACCCAGTTACTGGGTTGTGGAGGTCAGATAGGCAGTCGCTCCATGTAAAATACTGGTATTCAGCTGCATCCGGTTAGACTGGAAGCCGACCCCAACATAGTTGGGAAAAGGCTTAGCAGATTGATAGACGTCAGCGTAGAAACTCATAATATTTTTGTACCAGCTATATAAACATGAAAGTTTAGCGTTAACCACGAAAGTTTCTTCAAGAGGGTGAGGTTAAAAATTGAGAAAGCGTAATCACATACTCGTACAGTCATAAAAATTATGTTAAATTCAAGGAGACAACAACAACAACACAACCGATCGACATGATTTGTATATACGAGTAGGTACCTACGTCTGTCATTCAATATAAGTTATAAGGGGAAGAGACTCAGGTTTAAATGAACACTAAAAAAAACTTTTTTACAAAAAAATACAACCGACTTCCAAAAACAACACTACAAAGTGAAAAATAACTTTAATTTCGGAAGTCGGTGTCTAATTATATGTATTTTCGTTTTTGCCACCGACTTCCGAAATTAAAGTTATTTTTCACTTTGTAGTGTTGTTTTTGGAAGTCGGTTGTATTTTTTTGTAAAAAAGTTTTTATTTTTCACTTTTTAGTGGTTCACATGTGCTTACCCCTTCACAGCGTACTGGCGTGATGTTATGTTATGAACTGGTGTGAACAACAAACAGACATGAGATTTCAGCAATCCCAGTCCATTTGCTATCATTTATTGAGGAGTTCCGTTGCCTATCTCAGAAGTTCTTAATCAGGTCTTCACCAAATTGAAATGGGACCACTCCAAGAAAGTACTCTTCCAAAAACTATCCAAATCGCTTCAAGTGTGCCTATAAAATTGGAAGAGTTTTCTCTATTTCTCCAGGATCCCATCATCAGATCCTGACTTGATGATCATGGGACCACCTGGGAAGTATACCCTTTCAAACAAAAAAAAAATAATCCAAATCGGTCCAGCCATCTTCGAGTAATCGGGGAACATACATAAAAAAAAAAATTAAAAAAAAAAAAAAAAAAAAAAAAGGTTCCGACGAATTGATAACCTCCTCCTTTTTGAAGTCGGTTAATTAGGAAACGATAAATAAATTAGTTTCTTCTAAGTAGCCAATAACTTTAATAACAACAACCTTAAAACTAATGAAAGCTATAATGAAATGATAAATAATTATTATTAAACTGTCAGAATAGATGAACATTTCATTCGCGGATTCTATAGCAAAATAATAAAATAAAACGATGATTGTAAAACGTAGTAAAACCTCAAACTATTAGCCTTCAAAGCTAGTCAACCGGTGCCACTTGAACTTGAACGGTTAGGTAGATGCGCTTTTTAGACAATTAGATGATTAAATTCGTTCCAAATTAGCAGAAAACATCCAGATTGTGGATGGAGTTGCCTCAGTCCAGCCGTCTAGAGAATACTTTGACACCTGTCAGTTTCATACTAACGAATATGTATTTTGTGAATTTGATCCTTATTACAACTAGAAAAGGTCCAACTGACAACGCATTTTCTTGACGGCCGCACTGTAGACCGTTAATTTCTTTTATTCACAAAGTACGGAGAGGCGTCGGTCACCGCGCTGCTAGCGCCGTCTTTATCAACACTTTCCTTACAAACAAAGCGTGTCACCCATATCACCTCTCGCACTACGGAACAAGTGACGTATAGAAACTGACGGCTTTGAAAGCGGTCGGTGACAGAAGTTATGCACTCAACGCACTTTCGGTGCCACGAATTATATTGGTACTGCTGTCTCTAGATCGATGTTGCCGCATTTCCGTGCTACTTACGAGTATGTGGTTTTATTGATAAGCCACAAATTTATTAGATTGATTTAGATTGATTTAGATTGATTTAGATTCAGATTGATTTAGTCACAAATACTAGTTTCTAACAACGTTTCATTTGATATTGTATCTCCGTCAAAGCTGTTGATTGTAGGGAAGCTGTTATAAATATTGATCTAATCAAGAAAGGGTGAAACTCGATTTATTGGCTTTTCCCCTAATCTTCGACTTTAAACTAGCACAGTTACCTGAGGCTATTCGTTCCGTTACCTGAGGCTATTCGTTTCGTTACCTGAGGCTATCCGTTCCGTTACCTGAGGCTATTCGTTCCATACTACTAGCGAATTCAAAGAGGGGTAAAGTTACACTCATCATCACCCACAGCCTGGCTTCACCCGCTGCTGGGCATACGCCTCTCTTTTCTTGTGACAATCCCCACGCTCCTGTGCCAACCTCATCCACGTTCTACCCGCGATGGTAACAACTTAACTTGCCGCCGGGTGACCGACACCTCGTCTTCCAGCTCTTGATGGCACTCGGTCATTGCCTTTCTCCACCTGTCATCAGTGCGCCTTGCCCGGTGTCCTGCCCAACTCCATTTAGAGCTTCATTCCATTTCTTAACTTCACTTTCCTTTTTTTTACTTCCACTCCTTATTTTTTCGTATAACTTCTTAATACCTTACCACTTGTGATCATATTAGAAACATTCTATTCGATACACGTTCAAATCGTAGAGTGCGCTTAGACATCATGGTGACAGCCTGCGATCGTATTTTCAATCGATTTATCATGCATTAAGTTGATCGATTTAAGACGCGGCTTGCATAACGAATAGGTAGTATGGCCCATATAAAGTGGGCTAAGTATATTCGCTACACTTCGATGTTCATTGCTTATAAAGAATCCTTAAAAATGTATTTAAATTTTATAAGTTAGATGCTTACGTGTTAGTCAGGTTCGAAAATCCTTCAAAGATTTTTAAGGTCGTCGCTTTTATGGTTATGTCTACCCTTTTGAATTAGCAATGACAACATAACTTGTTTTTATTAAAAACAAAGTCGTTTTTTAGACACGTCGTGTCGTTGACTAGTGCAACACTTTCTTTTTTTTTATTTATATCTGGTCTACTTGGATTTTATCATGCCCTGTCCTTACTTTGGTTGCCAGAATTCTGTTCATCTGCATTCTTACGAGTATGTTAATTAATTCGTAAGTAGTACCTGGGCGACTGAGCTCTGCTCGGGTGAAAATAGAGAAAACGAATTTTCCCAGAAATCATCCCGTAAACCCCTATAATGCAACTTTCATCGAAAAACCCTAAAAACCCCTGTATTAAAACTTTCATCAAAATCGTTAGAGCCGTTTTCGATAATGTGATTACCAATATACCTATCTATATATACAAATATTGCTTATTTAAAAGTATAGGATTATTAATTTCAGTAAGACTTTTTTTGAATCACTGCGGCTGCTCTTCTTAGCTATATCTTGTAGGTATTTGCATTGGTACACTGAATATTATTAAATAAATTTGTACATTCATTACAGTGGTGCTGCCGTTTTTTCCTGTTCACGCTTGTTGTAGGTACTTGGTTGATTCATAATCTAGTTATATCAACTAACCTTTGCTCTGCTTCTAGACCGGTTGTCAAAATTTTAATGTTTTGTCTCTAAAAGACTTCATAACTATATCTGCGTAAATTATCCAAAATCAAGATCAGTTCTAGGTTCATCGGTTATTGTCACAAAATCCTTAATATTCTTTTAATCACCATCTAACTATATTAAGATAACTAATATTATATGTTATTCTTATTATGTAACTAATTGTTCTACATTTACTACTACTACTACTACTACAGTTCATTATGTAATTTTGTTTATTGTTTAATAATAAAACTGCTTTCGTTTCAGGTAAGTCCTTTGTTGACGAAAATTTTCGTGTTGTTTGAAAAATTCGACATGCCTCGTGATAAAAGGTAAGTGTACGGATATTTTGGCACGTGGCCAAAATAACTAAACTAACTAACAATTTTTTTTTTTCAATACAATTTCTGTGACAATCCCCTATCAATGTCATTCAGGCACTAAAAGATCCTTGTACCTAGCACTTTAAAACGTACTGCACATTAAGAATAATGGGAACTGCATAATTTCAAAAATAATGCTCTATAATTGCTTTAAGAAGCAATTTTGTCTCAATATTGCACCTCGAAAGCTCAAATGTCGTGAAATTTATTGGGAATCATCATGAATCACGTATTCATGATCACGTAGGTATTAGATTCTATTAGAAACGATCAATTGCAATTGTCAATTTTTACTTTTATTTATTTTTCTGATTGATACACTTGAGGCGCGAATTGATCGTCTACCAAGTGCAATTGAAGCGATTGATGGCAATTGATTAATTGCGATTGATCGTTTCGGCCCTTTAGATTTTATTAATTTGCATGGATTAGATTAGGTATTCTTTGATATCAAACCCCAATTTTTCACCTAAGGTAGACAATGTGTTAGGTCCTTTGAGTGACTGAATCGAAAGTGGTAATCAGGGGGTCTAGAGAAAGTTACATTCTATCAGCGATAACGATGCTGATAAGTCAAAAATGTATTGGATTGACATAACGTCCCGAAAAACTTATTTCGATCCTTCACCCTATACCTAATTGCGTAACACACTTTCAATAACAATCCGAGAGTTTTGAAGGATATTTCTAATCCATTGCTTCATATGTTTGAAAAATTTGTCTGCTAAACAACCTAAATAACGCATTGAACATGGGTGAACTGTCAAAATCAAACCCATTGCAATCAATTGTAGTGCTACGCAATTACCCCGCTGTTGGACGTCGTTTTAGAAATACGAATTGCTTTGAAAGCGATATCTATTCTTATCTGTCTATAATTTAAAATATCAGATAAAAGTATCTTGACATGCAGTCAAAGAAAAACAGTCAGCAGTCAGCCGTATATCTTCCAGATGTGAACTTAAATGGCTCCGAGCGCAATACGTTAATTGGTTCATAATTACAATAACAAAACGATTGTTAAGAAGAAACCTAATTGGCAATTAAACTGTAATTAGCTTTAATTGTGCAGGTAGTTGATCGAACGTTTAATAAAATGGAAAAATAGAGAAAATAGGGAAATTGTAAGGAAGGTTTGGCCGCTTCTAGATCATTTGTGAAAATTTGTTGAAGACTGACCGATAAAAGTATGCTTAGCTGGTTTGGTCACGTTGAGAGGATGAATGAAAGGCGACTAACAAAAGGTTTACAAGACAGATTTGTGTGAAAATGCCCTAAGAAAACATAGTGACTTTAGGGACCTTTAGTGACTTAGGTGATGTTCTTCAGAAAGGTCAGGTGCGTAGTACTTGCAACCAGCCCGTGTATGACCAGATGTATAAACGTAAACGGGCAAAAGGAGTGTACAGGTCACTAAACTAGTATTAATAAAATACCAACTCGCATAATCACGCACGCACATGTCCACACACACACACACACACACACACACACACACACAGACACCCATATGTATATATGATGTGGTGTTCACCATAATGTAGGAAGTATTCGGGTAGGTAAATTAAACAACACTTCACTGTACAACAGCAGAGGTCACACATCCGCATCGTTCGAGTGCCAACAAGCAAGTGACCACTCCCACTCTGCGGGCGTGCCCCACTGTGCTAGTTTATTATAATGTTGCCATACCTACGCTACAATGAGTATGAAAGGATCGTAGCAGGTGTCGTTGAGTAGTTTCTACCTACCCCCATGGGAAGAAAGCGTGAGTTTATGTATGACCGATAAAGAGTAAATAGGTGTAGCTATCGTATTATAGACCTCCTTGGGATCATTATCTACCTACATAAAAATTTCAATATCCTGACCTTCAGAACATAAGTGTATATTTAGCATACACCATTCGAATATAAAATACCTCCGTATTTTTATTAAGAATCTAATGTAAGTATAATCCTTATTGTCTGCAGTCCCTGGTGTGTATTTATCATGTTTTTATGTCGCAAACGTAGACAATGAGATATGCACAAGGTCACTGCTGTCTGAGAACTGAAAATGATATTTGCCGGTATTCTCTTGCATAGAATAATTTAATTATAAAAATATGTGAGAGTTATGAGATTCATTGATGTTTTCATAAACATATTGAAGAATAATTACTTTTTTTTACACCTATATGCAAAAAATGTGTTTCACAGTCTTTAAATACTTTATAACTTTATACTAACTAACTTTATACTTTTTTTAACTTTAGTCTTTTTTTGTTTTAGTGTCAACTTTGTCAAAAGGCTTAGACGAATCCACTCGGTTGGAGTTCCCCAGGGTGCCATTGTTTTTTTTTTTCAAGATAAATAAGTAGCCATCGATTGGTTTCACTTGATTAGTAATTATTATTGTGTTTTATCTAAAACAGATAGAGCACTGTCGAAAGATTGGCAAGTCTTATTATAACACCAGACAGCTAGTTGCAACAATGTGTTTTGTAATCTAAAAGTATTTTTATGCTGTAGTAGCACGTGTAACTGAAAAATAATCGCAAAAGTATCTAACTAAACGGTAGTTTCAAAAGTCACAACAGATGCATAGAATAAGGAAATCATGATAATCGGCATCTTTATTTGCTATTGCAAAATAAATAAGCGAAGTGTCAAGTGCGACAATTCTTGATTAATGTTGTTAGGTACGTGGAAAGAATTATTGCTTGATTATGTGATTATTAGAGCA
Organism: Cosmia pyralina; assembly: GCA_946251885.1. Classification (NCBI taxonomy): domain Eukaryota; kingdom Metazoa; phylum Arthropoda; class Insecta; order Lepidoptera; family Noctuidae; genus Cosmia; species Cosmia pyralina. Next base: position 21,956,128 of record OX276354.1, read on the forward strand.
GTGGTGGCCCAGTAGTAAAGGCCCCAACTTACGAGTTGTAGGTCGTGAGTTCGAACCCAACAGGCGCTTTACTTTGTGTAAATAATTTCATCACCACTACTCTCAAAACAGTGAAGGAAAACATCGTGAGGAAACCGGCATGTCCTAGAACCAAAAATTCGAAGACATGTGACATTTACCAATCCGCATTCGGCCCGCGTGGTGGATAACAGCTCACTCCCTCTCGAAGAGAGGAGGGCCTTATCCCAGCAGTGGGAACATTGAAGGCTGATATGCTATGTGATTATTATAGAAATTTAATGTTGCAATATTGATTTTGAAAAAGGTGATTCTTGCGATGTGTTAACCTAATATTTGAATTTTCACACCTTTATAGTTTATTCATTGGCTCACTTGAGTACATTGTATTTAGTAGCATGACTGCATGTGGCAATATTTAGAAGATAGAAGTTTAGTTTAGTTTTTTTTTTTTTTTCTATATGAATGCAATAAATGATGATTATGATTATGAATATTGTCTACGATGTCTGCACAAGCCCTAATAATTTACAATGTTGTTTTGCGGTTAGTGTCGAAACCACAATATTATTTCCTAAGTGAAATACACAAGTGAGCCAATGAGAATGAAACCTAGATAATTTTATTTTCTGCACTTGAGTGTTACAATCAAATACCATAATAATATTATGTATACTGAAAATATAGTATACATTAGAGGAAGCTCTGTGGAAATAATCAATTAATTTTAAAATAAGACGGACGATACCTATTGTAATCATATAACAAAGCATAACTACAATAATATTTCCAATACTCACACACATTCTTAGTTTCTTACCCTGCTGGGTTACATGATTCTCCGATTATTTGTTTTTTTTTTTGTAATTATGTGCCTTTTTGTGTTCAACAGCAGAACGAAGATCTTCCCATTCCTTCAAAGCTCTGTTCTTCTAATCCTTTCTTTTAAGTGAAAGTTTAACTCGTCCATCGCCACCTCTATCTGGATCTACAACGTGGTCCTTATCTGGTGTTTGGGACAAGTTTAGTGGCTCTCAGGTTCCGATTAAGTTAATTTTATGGATATATTGTACTTGTTCAATCGTCCACCTCCTTATACTAAGTAGCCTTGTACACCTTCTATACCTTGTGAACCTTGTTAGCTGTCACATATTTTTAGAATTTTTACGTCGTCAATTTTTTTGTAATAAAGCACAAAGTTAGCAATCGAAGATACCTACCTACCTATTGACACAAGATATTTTTAACGCACCTTAGAATATTCTTTTATTTACACTAGCGCTAACATTTGTTAATCTATTTAGGTGAACAGGCAGGTACAAGTGCTTTGTACACTTGTAGACGTCTTAATCACCTCATTCGTGGAAATAATCATATGCAAATGTTTTTACACCCAAATATACATGACTTTACGAAATTTTAACTTTGGCAATTGAATATCGAGTAGCTCAATGTAGTTTTACTTAGTAGTTCTATCACCGGCATTTACCAAGTTGGAATATTAGTTATTACGAGTATTACCACAGGTATATCCTTCATCATTATCAATTGGCAGCCTTATTCCACCCACTGCTGGATTCATCTCTCTTGTGCCATATCGCTCATTAGCTATATGGTCGACATATCTCAAAATTGATGATTTTTAGTTATACAGTTGTGTTGAAAAAATTGCGCTCCATTTACTGTAAAAACGTAATTTCTCCAAGCTATATAGTAAGAGAGAGAGAAAACATTCACATTCGTAGATTATCATAGTATGTCGTGTGTGCTTTATTATACGTAAAATTTTATATTTTATCAGAAAACTATACTAATCATACGACATTTTTGTCTAAATAAGTTACTTAAAAAATCAACGATTAAGGTATAATTTTAAATTGAAACTAAAAAATTCCTCTCCTGTTAAATTATATTTTTTGAGAAATGTCGACCTTATTGTCGCAAAATTATTTCCCCGGTCTGTGTGTCTCATGTAGATCTTTCCTGTATAGTTACTTCCCCATCTGCGTGAGTCACATCCAGTCTTTTTTGTATAGTCTGGGTCGAATAAATTTATTTTAGTTCCTTCTTTCTTTCTTTCCCGCGATATTTTGTAGGCGCGATGTGCTGTTGGTCTTATTGGGCCATTAGGGATCTTTTCTGTATGTTACTTCCCCGTCTGTGTGAGTTTCATCCAGTCTTTTTGTATAGTCTGGGTCGAATAAATTTATTTTAGTTCCTGTTTCCTTTCTTTCCCGCGATATTTTGTAGATGCGATCACCCGTTGGCCTTATAGGGCCATTGGGGATCTTTCCTGTATGTTACTTCCCCGTCTGTGTGAGTCTCTTCCAGTCTTTTTTGTATAGTCTGGGTCGAATAAATTTATTTTAGTTCCTTTTTCCTTTCTTTCCCGCGATATTTTGTAGTCTTTGCCATTGGGGTCTTTTCCTATTTAACTTATCGATACCACACGACTATGGGACTAAAACGCGTAGAACGATGATGATGACTACGGAAGTCTAAACAATCACGCATTTTAAAGTAAATGAAACATAAAATTTAAAAGATTGCATAAAGTAATGCAAGGTCAATATTATGCCATGGTGTTAACTCATCCTCACACATTGTCATAAGTATTAGCCGCACTTGCTTGATAAGATAATTTGTAAGGTTACATAGGCGTATTCTTTGTATTTATATAATGAAAACTACGATCTCATTTAGGTAGTGCGGCTTGTGATGACTGACTTTTTTGTTCAGCTTAAGGCGAGTATAGCCGCTAACAACAGCGCCACCATTGAAAAAAAAAAAAAATAATGAGTCGTTTTTGGCGTTAACTGCTATAACTTCGAACCTATACTAGAAAGGTTTAGGTAGTTAAATAAAGGTAAACAATCTTGATGTGACTTTTTACACAAACACATATTAAACAAATAAACTTCTGCCTAAACTAATGGTTCAATTGATTTAGTAATCATTATTGTTGTTGTCATTTACATTGGTTTTTAGTTGCATTTTATTTTTAAACTGAGGTTTTAAATTAAAAATGATAAAAGACACTTCAAGATTGTTTACCTTTGTTTAACTACCTAAACCTTTCTAGTATAGGAGGTTTAGTGTTGATGTTTTTAATACAAAAAATTCTACCTCATCATCATCTGCTTAGCCTTCTCCCAACTATGTTGGGGTCGGCTTCCAGTCTAACCGGATGCAGCTGAATACCAATATTTTACATGGAGCGACTGCCTATCTGACCTCCACAACCCAGTTACTGGGTAATACGATACCCCTTGGTAAGACTGGTTGTCAGACTTTCGGGCTTCTGACGACCCGTAACGACTATCAACGATCCACGAATGACAGCCGGGACCAACGGCTTAACGTGCTTTCCGAGGCACGGAGGAGTCTCGGTATGTAAAGAATGATCACCCATCCACTGACCAACCCTCTTAACCTGATGGATCGACCCGTGCGGCTGTTATTACTTAGCCACGAGCTCCTCTCTCGTTTCAAACTCAAATGTTATGTATTATGTGCTCAAACTCAAACTCAGAGCATGAATTTCACACAAACGGATGAGAACACAATTTTTAACATGAGTAAAAATATTATTAGGCACTGATAAAAAACTGACGATGAGGAGATTTAGTTCTACCTACTTATAATCTGGAACAAGGTGAGGATTTTTTACAATTTATTTAATTGAAACTAAGATTACTTACCTCGAACTAAATCCTAGTGATGCTCGATTAATTACTGCTCTCTAAATGTGTTTAACTAAAACGAACAGATTTATCAAATACCTATGCAACAATGTGTAGCATAATTTTTTTTCTAAATCCTTCGGATTGTGATTTAATGTTTGTTACACAATTAGACGGCATGCGACTGGACGACTAGACGCAACGACAGGCTGTGGCAGACAATTATCATAAATGTTCAAAGCTCCGCACACTTGGCGTCGACGGTCGAGTTGCTGTCGCAACGTCAGATTAGCTAGGGGAGTCGCACGCTCTCGCTATGCAGCGCAGCAGCAGCGTCTTGTCGTCGAGTCGCACAGTCGCATTTCGTATAGTGTGCGAGGTGGTTAATGGTACTGAATAATGTAACAAATGTTGAAAGTGATTCAAAAATGTAGGTCATCATCATTCCAAACTAATAGGTTGGGGAAAAAGTTTCTTCGCATTTTTTAAGAAAATTCAAAACATTTTTTAATATACATTATTTACATTTATCTAAAGTATGTAGGTACCATTTTGTTCGATAACTTTTTACCTACGAGATAGGTAGGGACATGATCCCATTGCTATAGAAATTTTGGGACTTCTGATCAAAATACCGCGACAAGTGGTTTTGGCAGTCCTCTCGTGATGTTAACCTGACACTGCCTAAAGAATTCTGAAGAGACCGAAACAGGTGGAAATCTGAAGGTGCAAGGTCAGGACTATACGGCGGATGCAGTAACACCTCTTAGCCAAACTCTCTTAATTTTTGCTTAGTGGCTAAAGATGTGTGAGGTCTAGCGTTATTATGATTAAAAACCACACCCCTTCTGTTGATTAATTCCGGCCGCTTTCTCTCAACTTCTTGCTTTAATCTCATCAGTTGTTCGCACTAGAGTTCAGAATCGATGGTCCTGCCTGGTGGTAACAGCTCATAATGAATAATGCCCTTCCAATCCCACCACACACACAGCATCACCTTGTTGTGAGTTAACCCGGGTTTCGCCACAGTCTGTGAAGCCTGACCGGCCTTTGACCACGACCTTTTTCGCACGTTCTTGTCGTACGTGATCCACTTTTCATCACCAGTTAGTAGCTTCTTCAAAAATGGTACGGTTTCATTACGTCGTAATAAAGAATCACAAATGAGTACACGGTTCATTACGTTTCTTTCAGTGAGCTCGTGAGGTACCCAAATATCGAGCTTTTTTGTGTACCCAGTTTTTTTCAAATGCGCCAAAACCGTTTTGTGGACAATTCCCAGTTCTTCAGCTACGTCGTAACTACTGATATGCCGATCTTGCTCCACTTTTTCAAAAATAGTATCCATTTTATCCGTAATAGGGCGACCAGAGCGACGTGCATCTTTGACATCAAAATTTCCGGATTGAAAACGCTTAAACCAAATTTGTGCTACTCTCACAGACACTGCACTGGGTCCATAAACATCGCAAATTTTTTTCGCGGCTTGCGTTGCATTTTTACCTTTTTTGTAGTAAATTTTTAAAATGTATCGAATTTCTTCATTAGATTCACTCATCTTGACAGTACGAAAAACAAATGAAAATCACACATTTTCCTAATTTGAATTTGGAATTATGTTCTTTAAAATTTAAACTTTCAATGATACCAAAACCAGCCAGATACAAATAGTATAGCCAAAGATATTTTATTTTAAGTTCATACATACTATAATGCGAAAAGACTTTTTCCCCAACCTAATATGTTGGGGTTGGCTTTCAGTCTAACCGGATACAGCTGAATACCAGTATTTTACATGGAGCGACTGCCTATCTGACCTCACAACCCAGTTACTGGATAATACGATACCCCTTGGTAAGACTGGTTGTCCGACTTTCGGCCTTCTGACGAAGATCCACGAATGACAGCCGGGACCAACGGCGAAGCTCGGAGGGTCTCTATATTTAAAGATGGTCACACATCCACGGACCAATCGCGGCAAGCGTAGCTTAACTTGATCGATCTTAGCCACACAATGTAGTTACTCAAGAATGTAGGTGCAGACTAAAATTGTAATCATTGATACTTCCAAATGTTACGTAATATCCTGCTTGATAGTAGGTACCTGTACTAATTATTTATGTCCGCAAGAATCTACGGCTAGATCTATAATAAAGATAATTGCTAACAAATCCACTCGTTACAGAATGGTATGTCTTCTAAAAAACAATCAAAAGTATGGTACACACGGCTACACATCAAGCTATACATTTCCAGTTTACACTGACCTCTCATTGTAAGCAAATCCTATACAATGCGAAGTCAGCTTATACTGGAAATGTATAGCTTGATCTGTAGCCGTGCGTACCTAACCTTATGTAACCAATTGATATCTATTGGGCATACCTTTGTAATACATTTTACTGAAAGTATATGATGACTAAAATTCTTTAGAAAGTTATCATTATCAGTTTTGTACACATAGAGCTATCTAAAGAGTACTTACTATCTATCTACACTACAAGGTGTAACATAAATAACGCACAAGCTCTTAAGAGGTCATTGTACTCATCATTATGAACAACTTTTACTATGGGACCAAACATGAAATCGCGAAAAATAATCTGCTGTTTCCTTCATTTTGACGAGATAGGCGAACATGTTCGTAAGGAACAGCAGATTTTTTTTCGCGATTTTAGGTTTGGTCCCATAGTAAAAGTTGTTTATAATGATGAGTACAATGACCCCTTAAGTGGTTGTGCGTTACACCTTGCTTAAAGTGTATAATTATGTTGGTCTAAATACCAAAGTTCTTTAATTTCTTCTCCTTCTTTTCTTTTGTTGATTGCTTTGTAAATGCGAATTCGACTACGATTATGAAATGATTCCGGATCAGCGTTGCCAACCATCCCGTATTTCTTGCATAAATTTCAATGTCCCGTCCCGTATTTTACGGAAATTGGAAACTAGTGCTCTTGAATGATAGAAAATATTTTTGCATTTGATGAAGAAGAAAAAATACTACTTTACTTGACATTTGTACAAAACGTTATGTTTTCATTAGAAAGAGTTATGAAAAAGATCGAGTCAGGTTCACTGACAATATTTGAAAAACATGCTGAAATTCACAAAATTCGCGACAAGTTTGAACGATTAAAGGCTCCTTCAAACAGGCGCGACACGCGACGCGAATTGCTCGCGACTCAAAGGCACCGCTCGTCGCGCGACACGCGGTGCCTTTGTGTCGCGTCACGTGTCGCGCCTGTTTGACTTTTAGCCGAGAAAGAATATACTTAGTGACCGACTTTCGTCAATTTTATTCCAACTTTTTGGAGCATTTGTCCAATATAAATACCTACGACTTGCCCGAAAATAATAATCGATTTTTCTTAGTCTTCAATCAATTAACAACTACAATGGTTTTGAATCGGCGGCGGAATTTTCCAACTGCAAAAAAAAACCCTGGATATCGCATGTTTCATGTAGACGACAAAACCATGAATGATAGCAAAAAATGGTGGAAAATTATGCAACAGTTTTCGAAGACCGAGATGAGCAACGTTTACACGATAATTTCTTTTGTTTGCAGTAAGTATAGGAATACTGAAAACAAAGGAAATTATCTTGTGAACGTTGAAAATACTCGCTCGACAAAACAATTTGAGCTAGGAAGCTCAAATTGTTTTGTCGAAAGAGTATTTTCACAAATGAGCCTAAAATGAACTGATGTCCGTAACAAATGCACGCCGAATTTAATTAAAGCCGAACTGATAACCATGCTTAACTCCGATTTCTACTGTTTCTTTTTTTATAAACATGTCAAAAGACAAAATGATATTTTATGTGCAGTAAAATATGTAACAAAATATAGTTTTAAGTCTAAAAAAAACGAAATTTAACTAAAAATGTGAAAAAATCCCGTATATTTATCTATTCCGGACGTCGCGCGTCGGATCCACACCAGTGCAAAGTTGAAATCTTCGTCGGTTATTTTATAAAAAATCGCTGTTCCCTATCTACATTTTGACTTTTGACCCTGCAGGCATTGCACTTTTGTGGAAAATAGAATGGAAACGCATGTGATTAAAAGAGTGATGAATATAAATTTTGTTGGATGGACTGGGAGCAGATGAAGGCCAAATAAAAGATGGATAGATTGTGTGAGGAATGATATGAAAGAGAAGGGAAGTGTCTGTGACAACCGTCACGCTGTCATTGCGTGATGGTTGACAGGGGAGAATGGCAGAAGAAAACGTGTTGCGCAGACCCCAAGTGACATGGGACAGGAAGATGATGATGAAGTATTGGAATTTTGTATGAAACAGCTGTTTCATTACTTAATAATAACCGACAAAATAACTGTATTTTTTTTATGGTAGGTCTTTTGGCGCGCCTATGGCTCTTAACCCCTTTAAAATACGTAGTACGTATTCCATTTCACGTTGACACAAACAAAATATAATCAATCACAATAACAGCAACAAAAGATTGTCAAAACCATAGATATAATTTTTTTTATCTCTATGGTCAACACCGTTGATTTATTTGAACGTTTATTCATTAATATAACAATACATTGTCTTTTCCAACAAAACAATATCTAGGGAATAAGAAACTAGTGGATTTTTCCTGGACATATTAATTTTGTGACAACGTCTAAATTAAGCTGTATGGCGAACTAATAAGACAGTTTAATTATTCTTGTGTTACATACTTAACTAGATATTTGAAGGTTTCTGCATTACTAGGGTTATAGACTCAAGGATCGTTAACCAATAGATTTTTATTTATTAGCCTTAAAATTGTATTTACAGATTAAATCTAGATTCAAAGGAAAGTTCAATTTCATCATCCGATTCGTCCGACCGCGTCAAAAAATGCTCATGTTTCTATTTCGTTATACAATGTTTTTTGAATAGTATTGTCTCGCTCACTCATATTGAAAATCGTATCTAGCATCCTATGCGGAATGTGTGAGCTCACTCTTTTCCGTATCCTCTAGTATGGTATTGGTAACATAGGGTGAGTGCAAATCTAACGATTTAAATCTTTGGAGTATAGTTGTATTGATTGATGCTAAAATCTCTAGAAGTATCTTGATCTCATAGTTTTATATTTCGTTGTAAACCCATAATCAAAAGCGTTGATTACCTGTTTAGTGAAAGTAAAAAAGCTATCACAAGTAAATACTTATCATAGCTTTTTTACTAGCACTATGTAAGTACATAGCTGTCAAAAATCATGCGAAGTTAAGGAGGGTCTCGTTAATTGCATAGCTCTTAGCGTGTGGCGATAGCATAAAGCTTAAATGTTTTAGCAATCTAGAACCTTACTAACTGTGTCCAACACGCTACGGGAAATACATCTAGGTATGTAAAAATCGACGAAATGCTGTTCAAACACGCGATTTATCGCTTCCGAAATTCTTTTGGTTTAAACAACCCAATTAGTACTAAAACCGCTAAAATAATACTAAAAACTTTTAACTCGAGCCCCTCGAGTCTCAAGCCCCGGTCACTTCTGTCAACATCTGTCATTTTTTTATTTGACGAGAATATCCATCGGGCACCAGAGTGAAACTTAAACCACACAGGATTTTAGCCCTTAATAACAATAATAATAGAGGTTTAAGCCGCGTGAATCGGATGGTTGAATAGCATGCTTCCCGGGGCTTGACGGGTAGATACGCAATTTGGGATGCCCGTCGCTCATGCGGGACTTGAGAGGCTCCAGGTAGCCCGCGAAATTCAAAATTTCTTACGTTTTTTTGCAATTTGCAAGTCAGTATTAGATTGTATGTTGTTTAAAGTTTGATTTGCGACCGCAACATATATGTATTTACAAAATTATAACATTAGAATCAGTAATACAACTCCTCAGGTTAGTGTAATCCTATTAATGTCAAGATTTCATGAAATAGTCATTCATTGGGGTTATATAAACATAAGAGAGTTGTATTGATGTTTAATTTTAATGATTATAATTCTATAAATAGGGATTTGGTAAGACAATTTGAATTTCGTGGGCTACTCTGATGCTTTCGCCATAAAGGCACGGAATAATTAGTAGGTAGAGAAAACTAAAGCAACCTAAATGAAAAAAGAAGCATCTAGAAATCATAATTTCAAGCACCAGAGGTCATCGGTCAAACTATTTTTAATGGTTGAGGACAAATGAATAGACCTCTTTATCAGTTCTGTGGAGTCATTGATCTATGTTTATTTACGGCATTGTGAATAAAAATAATAATCTAGTTGGCTAGAACAACCTACATAGAAACAACTAGAAATTACCGATAAAACAGTCCACCATGTGCGAATACACTGAACCAGCGATCCGCCCCTGCTTCGCACTGTTTTTAAAACTTGACAAAACCGCGAGATTTAGGAGTAGCTTCCACCCGCGGCTTCGCGCGCGTGGTATAAGAATAAGAATATATTTTTTTCACTAAAATTACATTCAGGTGAATATAAATTCCTGGACCTCACACTAGGATTCCCTGAGTTGTGAGATCCATGCAGGCTCCTTCGTTCCGTTAACGATATGTGTGTGGTACTTATGTCGATAAAAAGTTGCCTAGAGCTATGTCCGCCCCGTATGTATGCCCCAGGATAAGCCAGAATTCAAAGTATCCCCATACCAAATTTCATCAAAATCGGTTGAGCCGTTTAGCCGTGAAAGCGTAACAAACAAACATACAAAATCTTTTCTCTTTATAATATTAGTTTAGATCCTATCTGATGTAGTATATACCTACCTACACATATGTATAGCTTCCGGAATAATTTATCTAGTGACGACTACATCAAAATTAATTTTGTACCTACCTACATAGTTTGTAAGGATCAAGGACTAAGCGGTCACACAGACAGGTCTGTACGAAAAGCGACTTTGATAATTACCATTTAAGTCTAAAAGATATACTCGTAGATTGTAGAGATCAATAGATATAGTTTCGCGAATGTAAATTCATTTAGTGTACCTAGTACTTAAAGCACAATGATGATGATTGATGATGAATGATGATGATTGTGCATAATGATGCACAATCTAAAATATATGCAGTTTTGGTAACATCGTTTTTATATCTCATTTTGCAAGGACTTCGTAGGTCAAGACGTAGGTAGGGTCTCAAACCAGACTTCATTAAATACATTTAAACGGGCGCGTTCAAAATGGCTGCCAGTTTAATATACAAATTGAAAGAAGAAAAAGAAAGAAAAAAAAGTGGTTCTAGTGTTGTTGTTGTTGATACCTACCTGTCAGGACCAGCACCCATATTGAGTAACACACTTTCAATCGGAATTTTTATCAATTTGAAGCAAATTGCTAATCCATTGCTTCATAATTATGTTCGAATTTGTCTGCTCAACAACGTAAATAACGCAATGAATGTTGTTGAGCTGTCAAAATGAAACATATTCCGATTGATAGTGTGTTACGCAATTAGAATACAGGACCCAGATTACATGCAGCTGAGATGAGAACGCTAAGAGGGATGTGTGGTGTGATGCGAATGGATAGTGGCCACCGGTGACTGAAAAGTTGTGCGGAAATGGTTTGTCATTCATGATATGGGCATGTGATGCGGAGGAAAATGTCGTGGATTGTTTTGAGTATGAATGTGGATGGCATACGAATAGGGGAAGACCAAAGAAACGATGGATGGAACGTGAGAAAGATGATATGGCTAGAAAGGGAGTGACTACCGAGATGACAACTAATAGAAAAGTATGGAAGAAAGAGACATGTTGCGTCGACCCCAAATAAAGGAGAATAAACCTTTGTAAAGTCAGGGATTAAGCAAATTGACTACTAAATTGATCCGTTTATTCAAATCACAACTGCCATTCTTTGACAGTTATGAAAAGGTTTTATCACGTCAAATTGACGAGGGTGTCAATTTGTTTAACAATTGATATCCCGAGTAGTGTACATCCCACTCACACTGGGTGGGTAGTCAGGCTTATCTTCTCTTCTTCTTTATTGCTCTTCTCTTAAAGTTCATACCGACGCAAGAAGACAAATACTCCAAAGAAATCAGGGAAACTTCTAGAAGCAATCCTGTTACTTGTATTCCCGTTACCAATAACACAATACAATCGCTTACTCGTACCACCTCATCAATCAATTCAATTCTAATAAACAGCTACAAAACGTTTCTATCTAACGGCTTTTTCAAATGTCAAACGGCCATATTGTTTGTTCTTTAGGACAATGTCAAGGTATGAATGAACACACGCGCCCGCGCCATTGACATTCAGAACGGTACCCGCGTCCTAGTATGTCACTATCATTACGCTATTGTTTTGGTACCGTTTGCTTTAATATTTACATTGACATTAGGTTGTTATCATTGTGATGGATTTTTAAGGTGGGTACCTACCTACCTATTGTAGCGCTTGATGGTGCGCTTCTCCCAGTCTGCTCCGACTTTCGGTATCTCGGTTCAATCGTGCAAAGCGATGGCGAAGTAGATCGGACGGTTAAGCATAGGATTAACACTGTATGGATGAAATGGCGGCAGGTCACGGGAACAATCTGCGACTCCCGCATTCCCCTTAAACTCAAGGGGAAGATATATAAAACAATGGTTAGACCTTCATGGTCTTGTATGGATCAGAATGTTGGGCCACAAAAGGGATGAATGAAAAGCAATTGCATGCAGCTGAGATGAGAATGCTAAGAGGGATGTGTGGTGTTACACGAATGGATAGAATAAGAAATGAGTACATAAGAGGAAGTCTGAAACTGGCACCGGTGACTGAAAAGTTGTACGAAAATCGGTTGTCATGGTATGGGCATGTGATGCGGAGGAGTGAGGAAAATGTCGTGAGGAAAGTTTTGAGTATGAATGTCGATGGTTATAAGAGTAGGGCAAGACCAAAGAAACGATGGATGGACTGTGTGAAAGATGACATGGCTAGAAAGGGGGTGACTACCGAGATGACGAATAATAGAGAAGTATGGGAAAAAAGGACATGTTGCGCCGACCCCAAATAGATTGGGATAAGGGCTACCTATTGTGAGATGATTCGATAAACTTAAGTGATATTTACTAGGTAATAATTAGTAAGTACCCACAGTAAAATAGATAGAGTTTACTGGGGAAATTATGATAGGTTGGGTATATTCCGTTTGATGGTAATTTCTACCAAACGTAGCGGCATTTATAAAAAAGGTGTATCAGAAAGGTGTGGTAAAATTTTAAGGGTGTGGTACAGTACCTACAGCCCATCAAACTGAACAATCGAGAAAAAAATACCAGCTGTCCCGTAAAAAGCACCTACTCGACCCAAATGTATGGGACGGCTGATAATTTTAAGATGACAGCTTACCGCCATGACGGGTTTTTGTTGTGTGTTGCAATTTCAAATGTAATTTCTTGTGTTTTACCAACAAACAAAGCCATTTTAAAGTATTTGGACAGTTGAGAACTGGTTTATATGTATTTCCGTATTTTTAAGTACCTATAGTGTACAGTCAGCGTCAGTAATATCGGGACGAACAGACTGTTAAAAATTATAGGTATAGACAATTATGAAAATTAAATATTAACTCAATGATACAAGGAATATTTCATAATTAAGACAGTACACTATAATTGTCATTCTGACAAGAACTTTATCCAATTGAGATAAAGTTTAATTTTCTTAGTTGTCGAGATCATTTTGAACAGTCTGTTCGTCCCAATATTTTCGACGCTGACTGTACCGATCGGAATCTGAATCATTTCGCGAAAACGCGACTGTACCTTACTGTGCCAAAATCTTAATATAAGGTAGGTACTCGTACTTACCGAACTAGGGGTTGAAAGTGGACGACGTATTTGTGTTCTTTGTATGAAAATTCAGTGTCACCTAAGTGTCACCCCCTGGGGGTCGAGTGTGAATTATGTGTAAAGGTTGGGAGGCAACAAATAAACAAATCTTTTTTTAGGGGTCGAGGGGTCGTGAGTGGACTAAACGTGTTCGTGGGAGGCGGAGGATAATACGCCGTATTGCAATGGATGATGGCATTGTGTAAGTGTGCAGCCTTGCACACACGTGGCTTTCATATCGTCTGTATGGTATTAATTAATATTGGATGTGGATTTCCCCATTAAATCGGGATTTACACGTTACCAAGTTTACCATACTCGTGAGTTGGTATTGTTGGTAGTTATACCATAAATTTAACCAATAATAAAACTTTCATCGTCTACATTGTTTCAGACAGTGTGACGTTGGGTTGTAGGAAACCAACATTAGTTTAAAGGAGACTAAGTTCATGCCATCTCCCTTACATTTTGTATCAAAAAGAAAGTGACAGCATCAATTTAAAGTCTCGTTGGTTTCTTGCAACTCACCGTGAGTACCACAGACAAGAAACTTACATCGTGTAAAAAGGACTTAGATACCTACTCATTATTTGAAAGAGCAGACTTTTAAAAAAAATTGATTCCTCGGATGTTATACTCTTATTAAGTCAAATTGTACTTTTAAAGGAGTTTTATTCGCGTTTCCGAATTAGCACGAACGTCGCGCCACAGAGTAATCCCCTACAGAGCAGCACAACTTCGAAGTTTTGAAGTTTCGATCGGTGACGTTCATTGACGCGCTTGGTATAGAAAATGTCGATATCGTCTCTAGCAGCGGCCGCCAAGGTTGCGTAACATACTTTCTTTCACAATCCGAAAGATTTTGAAGGAAATTTCTAATCCATTGCTTCATTGTTTGAAAAATTCGTACGCTCGACAACGTAAACAACGCAATGAATGTTGTCTTGTCGAATTGTCAAAATGTTAAACATTGCAATTTGTTAGTGTGATACGCAATTTCCCCGCCGTTTAGGTGGTATTCCACCACTTGGTTGCCCAAAAAATATTGACGTATGATTTGAAATTGGACTTCCTCAGATTTCAAATAATGCATGATGCATTTTCGTGGGAATTAAATAAATAATGGGCAGCACAACAAGACCTTATAAAGTTCAAAGTAAGTAGTGTTTAAGGCTCCTACAAACAGGCGCGACACGCGACGCGAATCGCAGGCGATGACGCGACACAAAAGCACCGCGTGTCGCGCGACGAGAGCGGTGCCTTCATAGATATAAGAAAGAAGGGTGTTTTTGCGTCACGTGCGAATCGCGTTGCGTGTCGCGCCTGTACGAAGGAACCTTTTAATTTGTAAACTCAAACGTAACCTATATTTTAATTGGTAACTTAACATTTTTTCCCCAAAATCAAAGGTTTCAGCACAAAATAGAGGGAGTAGTACCTAGTACTTGTACCTACTTCGGTACTTCAGTGCCATCCTATTCCTATCCCACTCTTTTGGAAAATTCTAGAAACCCCAGCCCGGCTGCCCGGTAGCTCTAAAGGCGTGGGCTAATTCTAAACGGTCACATCCGCCACACAATAGGATGCCACAATAGTCACTATGTTATTCAATCGTAACACAATAGCACTTAGGATCTCAATGGGTGACAATAGGTACCACCTATTCTGGGATTAGGTCGCTCGTAAACAGTTTATTTAAGTCAGTATTTTGAAAATTTCCGAAGGACCGTCGCGGTGAGAAAATATTGGAAAGATTGGAGATTGGTCCTGTAATTTGTAGGCATTGAAATTGAATGAAACTATTGTCAAGTTTTTAGGAAATTAATTTTAGTTTCGGACGTCCGTCGCTCGTGTCGCTGACTTTGGATTTGTTTGTTTGTCACCGACTGCCGAAACTAAAATAATTTTTTACTTTGTTGGTTGGCGTTAAAAATCTACTATTAACAACCAGCACCGCGCACCGGTTGCAGCACAAATAAAGAAAAAACAGATAAAGAGATCCCATAAAATTATTTTTTGGCGCGAAAAATATATCTTGAATTCAACAGTCAAGCGCCCTCTCTCGTACAGCACGCCGAACTTTTCCACACACGTTTTTCAATATGTCAAATAGTTTCATTATGAGTTGAACAGATGGCAGTAATCACAATGTAAATAGTTACAAAACATTTCACTAGATGGTGGCGCTGTAAGTACAAATCGTAGCTTTTCATTTCTCGTTCTATTATCAGTTTGATTGACAAAATAATGAGACATGAATCATACTCTACATGTTGTTGAATTTTGAAGGTCATAATCGGTTGTTCGATCTAGTTATGGTTTTAGCTAAATCGAATGTTTTTTAAGACTTGTAACCGTAGCTAGGTACTTACGTTCCTTACTTGGTAGTTGCTAGGTTGCTACCGTAACAGTTGTAGACTTTGTAACCTACTTACTTATCTGTATTATAGTACCTAGTTTGGTAGATTCTGTTTATAATGACTAGATGTATTACCTACCCACTTACTTACTTAGATTGGATAATCTGATTAACGTGTGTAGAATTAGCAGGCCATGCATGATGCATACAGAAGTACTTAGTAGGTAGCAATTTTAGGAACTCGCCTCAGTCACTGAGCTTTTGGTTTTTCGCGTATTTTTTCTTTGCACAATATCTTTATTCCGAGCATAGCTTTATAAACCACGAGCCTATTATGTGAAGCACAAGATAGAGTAGTTTAGCTACGATCAATGGAAGACACACATAGACAGACAGTCAAACTAACAGTGTTGAGTGTAGGTGTGCACGGCACACCTACACTCAACACTGTTGGGCACGGGCTGTTGGGCACGGGCTGTTGGGCACGGCTGTTGGGCACGGGCAATTTGAACAAAACTAAGAAAGAAGAAACAACAATCAACAACAACAACATCAACATTCAACAACAACAACAACATTCAACATTCATACCTGTATTTTAAATGGTGTGCATAATAAAGAGTATTCTACTCTATTCTATTCTAAGAAACAAAGGTCAAGATATGCAATTTGAACAAAACTAGGAAAGAAAATATTGGAAAGATTATAATATTGGTCCTGTAATTTGTAGGTATTGAAATTTAATGAAACTATTGTCAAGTTTTTAGGAAATTAATTTTAGTTTCGGACGTCCGTCGCTCGCTGCTGCTGCGGCTGCGGAAAACCTCAAGCGGCGGAAGTATAATAACCCCAAACGGCTCGAAAATATAATTACCGATAAGGTAATTATATTTTCGAGCCGTTTGGGGTTGAAACCCTTGGGCCGTGGGGTCCGAGTGCTCATAGTTTGTTCAACGAAATCTCCAAACGGCTGGTTGACACTTCCCGTGACCCACGGGCTGGCTTTTACCTTGGCCAGAGGCTTAGCATTGCCTTAAAACGTGGCAATGCCGCCAGTCTCTTGGGTACTTTACCAGTCGACAGCGATGCGGAGGAATTTTTCGACGCCATATTTTAGTTTTTTAATAGTTTTAGTTATGTTAGTATATAATTTTGTTATTTTTAGGTTATGTTTACAGTTAATATAATAAAGAAAGAAAAACAAGAAAGTAGGTAGGTATGTACCTAGAAACTTCATTGGCTCAATACGAATCGGAAGGCTTTAGATTGTTGTACCAAAACTTATTTAGCCCGTATTATTTTATTATGTAGGTAAGTACTGGACGACCGAGCTCTGCTCGGGTGAAAATAGGGAAATAGTAGATTGTGATACAAGGGTGGAAGGGAATTGGTGACTTTCATTCACCCATGTTAAACACTCTACTTTTCATTTCGAATAAGGAAAGTAAAAAATAGCAGTTGTTCTAAAATATTTATTGATAAAAATACATGTGTAGTACCTCTTTACAATTAATTGAGAATTAGAACAATTTGTGAAATTTAAAGTTAAATTTTTGTTTGGAATATTTACGCTGTTTGATAAATTATGACAAATTTGGCTTTGCTGGATGTCTGTAAAAGTAGGGGACCCTGGTATTTGATTAGACGGTGGAATCCATGGCAGAGACTCCCTTGAAGTAGTTGGTTGAGGCGAATTGGGACGTAAATTTATAGTCTCAGTTAATTTGTTTGAAATTTTAGTTTTATTTTGGACAGAATCCTCAATGTAGCCTTCCGCGACTGTGCTGGATTTCCATCCTCCATGTCTTTTTAACATTGCCAAGTTAGCCCCAGAATCGACTAACAATGTCGCTGACGTTCTTCTATAACAATGCCCGGTATACCTACTGCTCACAGTTTGGTAAATTCAAATAATAGGTCTTACCTATGAAATTGCCGTTTTGTATGAAAAAATTTAAACGAATTTTTTTCATGCATTTTTTATTTGTATTAATCGAAGTAATCACCCATGCAATCAATGCATCTTTGCCAACGCAGTGGCAGTTTATTGATGCCCTTCTTAAAGAAATCAGCTGGACGGGAGGCAACAAATTCTTCAAAGGCATTTTGTACTGCCTCTCGGGTATTGAATTTTTTTCCCGCCAAGAAGTTATCCAAATTCTGGAAAAAGTAGTAGTCTGTAGGCGCAAGGTCTGGTGAGTAGGGCGGATGACGGAGAGCTTCCAACCCCAGTTCTTGCAACTTGGAGACCGTCTGCTGTGCAGGTAGCACGTTGTCGTGCAGGAGCAGCGGAGACGAGCGATTGACCAATGCTGGTTGGAGATGTGCCAGCTTCTCCATCATTGTGTTCAGTTCTTCACAGTACACATCTGAAGTAATGCTCACCCCGTTTGGTAAGAAGCTGTGATGAATCACACCGGAGCTAGACCACCAAACAGTGACCATCACTTTTCTAGGGGTAAGTTTTCGTTTAGGGCATTGTTTAGGTGCTGAACCAGGATCCAACCAACTTGCTGAGCGCTTGCGGTTATCAAACAGAATCCATTTTTTATCGCAGGTAACAATGCGGTTCAAAATTCCTTCATTTGTGTGTCTGTTGAGCAGTGCAAGGCACGTCTCGACGTGTACTTCGCGCTGGCGATCATTGAGTTCGTGGGGCACCCATTTGTCAAGCTTTTTTATCTTGCCAATTTGACGCAAATGGACCAATATTGTTTTGACGCTAACGTCGAAAGCTGCTGCTAATTCAGCTGTAGATTGTGTATCATCAGCTTCCACAATCGCCTTTAATTCGTCATTGTCGACCAAAGTCTTCGGACGACCGCGAGGTTCATTTTTCAGGTCGAAATTTCCAGAACGGAAGCGAGCAAACCAATAACAAGTGGTGCGTTGGTTTGTAGTGTTAGCTCCGTAAACGTCGTTGATGTTGCATGCCGCTTGTGCCGCGTTGCTGCCACGACGGTACTCATATTCCATAATTACTCGAATTTTTAACGTATCCATGATGACGAAAAAGATTGAAATGCGATGAAAATGTAACACTAATCAATAAACAAATGACTACTTTTGGAAAAAAAAATCCATGTTTTTAAAATAAAATTAATTTGAAATTAGAATTCTTAGCCAAACAAAAATTATTTTGATTTGAAATGGCCAGTACTGCAGAACGGCAATTTCATAGGTAAAGACCAATAATATGTTGCCATCTGCTTCGCATACCTGAGATTTTATTTTTACCGGTCACTTGTTTATAGCATTTTCCCTTTTGGTAGTTGAGAAAAAAGCGATCCGTTTTTATATGTCATTATAGGTCTGATTTTTTCATATTTATTACTACATATTTGTGTAAACTCTTCTCGTACTACAAACGTGCGCTCAATATTTGTTTTCGTTTTAGTCAATTTTACGAGTAATAACTGGCCTTGATTTTCAACGTCGTTAAATTGTTAGATTTGTGAGCTCACTGCTTCTGCAGGCGCCGCTTATTCCGAGTATCAATACCACCTGTGAAAAACATATAATTTTGTCAGTATTTATCTTTTAGGTATGTAGGTAAAATAAACCTACCTAGAGATCTTTTATTCTTAAAATGGACGCCGTTCCAACGTCTTTACTCTCAATATACGCAAGCTGGTCAATGTCATTGCGTCTTTATAAGCAAACCTATCTATAACACATATCAGAGTAAAGACGTTGGTAACAACGTTCATTTTTAGAGTAAAAGACCTCTCCCTACCTAGATAAACGTTTATAGCTTACCTTTATTGCCAAATATATCTCGTCAGGAGCTTCATTTAAAAATGTTTCCACTTCGTGAGGGGTGAAAACCATAGATTTTTTGCTGTTTAACCCCTGAGACTGTCTTTTCAAAAACGATGTTAGATTATGGAATTATTTCAAATCTACATTGTTTTTTACACTTAGTGTATGTACTCTTGAGCATTGAATACCTGCTCCATAGCGTAGAAGGCTGTATTTTGCTAGATAGTCCATTGAAGTATGTAAGAAACACACATTCGGAAAATGATTTTACTTTCTTGTTTGCTCGCCACTTCTTATAGTCATTGTATGTATATTATTTAAGTACCTTTCCTTTGAAATTTCTGGTAAAAGATTTTCGATTGCTGTATTTGCCTCGTCTTTAACCGAATCTGGGGTCAATATTTCAGAATCGCTTGAACTCATTTTAATCAAATATTAGTCTTTAGAACTGAGATTTTGAATTTCGGTACAACTTACAGAGTTAGTATCCCGCCAAATTATACTCTTTTTTAAATTTTAAAGATGGAACACACCTCGTCACCGCCGCAGGCCGTTCCCGCTTACTAGTTATTTTTTTAAATATTCACACTGGCTGTTTATAAACTCACAAGACTGCAGCATTTTTTTTTTCGATATTTTTTCAATTATGTAAAATTTTTCGTAGCCGACTTCCTAATCAAATTTAATTTAATTTTTAATATTCATTCCCGCCCTAGAGAGGGAAGCAATTACTATGAGTCTTTCCCGACCAAGGGTAGGGAGCAGCGTCTTCGACCCGCTACTCGGATCAAACAAACACTACTTTCCGAGTATGAGAAATGAAAACTAGCTAGATCGATTTTACGCCCCCGTAAACCCCTATATTGCAACTTTGCTCATTTAGTAATAAAGGATCTACGAACTCTAGTCCTAAAAACATCTAGTTGGGTAGGTAGGTACTTACTGTGAAGATCTGAAGGACCTTCACTTCCTTGGGATTTACAAATAACACGAGTTTCAGGTTTAACTGGTCGCCGAGCTATGCGCGGGTGAAAATAGGGATTTTTTTTTTTAATTTTCCCAGGTATGACACCTAGCTAGATCGATTTTGCGCCCTCGTAAACCCCTAAATTGCAAGTTTCATCGAAATCGTTAGAGCCGTTTTCGAGAACGTGATTACAAATTTATATGTATAGGTATATATACATAAATTATCTACAAATACTTATTGCTCATTTTTAACCGACTTCAAAAAGGAGGAGGTTCTCAATTCGTCGGAACCTTTTTTTTTTTTTTATTTTTTTTTTATGTATGTTCCCCGATTACTCGAAGATGGCTGGACCGATTTGGATTTTTTTTGTTTTATTCGAGAGGGTATACATCACAGTTGGTCCCATATAAAATTGATTAACTTTGCTTCGGTAGTGTTTGAGTTAGCTTCAATTATACGTATTTTTCCCCGACTTTTATATGGATGATGTTCTAGATTGTTTTGCAGATAGTGGTATAAGAATTTGTGTGGGGTAGGTACACAACTAAAAAGTCAAAAATAAAAACTTTTTTACAAAAAAAATACAACCGACTTCCAAAAACAACACTACAAAGTGAAAAATAACTTTAATTTCGGAAGTCGGTGGCAAAAAACGAAAATACATTTAACTAGTCACCGACTTCCGAAATTAAAGCTATTTTTCACTTTGTAGTGTTGTTTTTGGAAGTCGGTTGTATTTTTTTGTAAAAAAGTTTTTATGTAGTAAAGGATTAACGAACTCTAGTCCTAAAAACATTGTTGGGTAGGTAGGTAGTGTAGGTACTGTGAAGATCTGAAGGACCTTCACTTCCTTGAGATCTACAAATAACACGCGTTTCAGTTTTAATATATTTTATTACAGCTTTTTCTATCTAACCTTTCGGCCCGAGGCCGCGTCTAACTGACAAAAAATATCAATCTGCCTAGCCTTTTCCCAACTATGTTGGGGTCGGCTTCCAGTCTAACCGGATGCAGCTGAATACCAGCGTTTTACATGGAGCGACTGCCTATCTGACCTCCACAACCCAGTAACTGCGTAATACGATACCCCTTGGTAAGACTGGATGTCAGACTTTCGGGCTTCTGACGACCCGTAACGACTGTCAAAGATCCACGAATGACAGCCGGGACCAATGGCTTACCGTGCTTTCCGAGGCACGGAGGAGTCTTGGTATGTAAATATGGTCACTCATCCACGGACAACCCCGGCAAGCGTAGCTTAACCTGATGGATTGACCCATAGAAATATAAAAAACAAATGATATAATTTTAATTGCATATTATTTATCACATGCTGCACCGGTCGACGTCATCGCGTCGACGCCGGCTATCGCTGAAAACCAGCGCTGGGGCTCCGTTTCGCATGGGGTCGCGGCATTATGCTGAGCGGTAGCCGTTTTGCGTAGATGTGACGCATATTTTCCCCAAAACTTGCTTTTTACATTGTTTATTTTATTTTGTTGTCCTTTGCGTCATGTTTACCGCAAATAAACGTATTTTCTTTCTTTCTTTCTTATATAATAATATCATTTGTTTTAATTCGATCGTTTGTCTCATAATCTAATCTTGAAACCCGAGAAGGTTGTATGCTACAACACCTGAGGTTGAAGTCTCTAAAGTAGGTCTTAACTTAAAATTTTCTGGAAAATCTGAGATGAGTTTCTACTTTCCAGTTTCGGTGGCAGTTAATGTACTGACGTATCACTTAGGTAAGTGCCGAAGTCCGTCCTAACATGAATGAATGAATGAATGAACTACCCTGCACCTAATATAATTATTAACATTGCACCTACGCACAAATTAACATTTTGGCTTGGCATGAAAATTATTTGTATCACGGAAACCAAGATAACTTCACACATGAATCTGTGTAGGTAGGTAGGTTGGTACCTTATACTGTTTAGCACCGGGCGTGTACACACGGCTACACATAAAAACATATAGACATATAGAAGGTACCTATAGATAATACTTAGTATAAATTTGGTAGGAAAACTAAGCTTTTCTCGGTAGCTTGTCTTAGCGCAATATATTTTTTAACGCGCTTTTATTAAGTATTAATTGATAAGATTGTCACCTTGTCGAAAATTTGTCTAAAGTGACAGCAAAGTCTACTAATATTTATTCTTCTGCGTACCTAGGTCGGTCTTCTTTTCTATCGACAATCCTCCGTCACACTGAAAGGTCTTTCCTAACGACAACACCTCCGTCACACTTTTTGAATATTATGACACAATCATTTTGTAAAAAGCAGTAAAAATAAAAACGGAAGTGTCTAACACACTTTCGTTTTTTGTCAAAAGAATTTTTTGTAAAAAATATACTTATATTGTGAAACTGAATATTTAGGAAGAAAAACGTTTTTTTTTTTTTCGGAGGGGACCTGTCATTGTCGATGAAAACGAAGAACGCTACCTAATGTTATATTAGCATTATTTGCACCACACCAAGTCCTCTATTTCCGGCTGAATCATTTCATGCACAATCTTTATTTATGCTTAGTCAAATGCCTGCAAAAATGTCTGCAGATAAGGAATTACAAGCCAAATAGTAGAGTCCAGGCTCAGAAATTAGTTAGTCTTGACGTGACTCCGTGATGACAAATCCTAGCTGAGGACAACTATTATAGGCAAGAAGGTTGGACCACCTACCGGCAACTTAATTTCTATTTAAAAAAAAACCGGTCAAGAACGAGTCGGACTCGCGCACCGAGGGTTCCGTTCTGATTTCTGAAAAAGTGTGCTATTTAGAGAAATCGCTTTATTTTTCCTGTAATCTTTACATAAACTTCTATCACTTAGAATAATTTCAGATTTTTCTCTATGGAAACTTCGGAGAGGGGGGGGGGGGGAGGGGGCGAAAACGATACGGCCTAAAAAAAAATAAAACAATGTCTGAGAATATGCAAACAGCCCACTTTCATAATGATACCCCACATGCCCTAGTAGCTCGACTTCGAATTTTTAAGACCACCTTTCAGTCCCTGTTATAAAAAAAAACATGTATTTTTATTTCTTTCTTATTTGCAAAATAGTTGGGCAAACGTCATCTAAAACTGTTCCAAATTACAAGTTGATAGCATTAGTACTTAGTTCTTGAGATATCCAGCTGTGACAGACAGACAGACAGCCAGATTGAGTCGCACCATAAGGGTTCCTTTTTACCATTTTGGTACGGAAGACTAATAAACCGTTAGGTAAGACTTCACTGAAACACTAACCGTGACTCAAAGCGGAAGGCGATAATTAAGTAGTCTCATAGATAACAGAATCCAAGCTACAGTTCAAATATTATGCAAGACATACCTACCATTGCTCACGCGCACTTAGCAGAGGAATTTGCTGCCCGATAGCATCACTAATACATTGCTGTCATCACGAACGTAATTCAAGAAACAAGCTAACAAAACGCGCAATGTATTTATAGCAATGATGTTTTACGGTGTGATGACGTAGAAGCGAGCGCGGGCACGTACGTTGATGAGTCAATAGTGATCAAAGGAATGCCTATTGACCCTTCTGAACTTAGTGAAAAACGCTGTCCTGTCAATGTCATCCCGTGGGGGTTGAGTCATTTAGGAATGGTGGCAGCAAGATCTTCATTCGATGATTTTTAGGTAAATTCAATCTAATAGGTTGGGGAAAGTTTCTTCGCATTTTTTAAGAAAATTCAAAATTTTTTTAATATATATTATTTGCATTTATCTAAAGTATGTAGGTACCATTTTGTTCGATAACTTTTTGCCATCTTGTAGGTAGGGACATGATCCCATTGCTATAGAAATTTTGGGACTTCTGATCAAAATACCGCGACAAGTGGTTTTGGCAGTCCTCTCGTGATGTTAACCTGACACTGCCTAAAGAATTCTGAAGAGACCGAAACAGGTGGAAATCTGAAGGTGCAAGGTCAGGACTATACGGCAAATTAAAAAAAAAAAAATTTTTTATTAACACCTAGCCAAACTATCTTAATTTTTGCTGAGTGGCTAAAGATGTGTGAGGTCTAGCGTTATCATGATGAAAAACCACACCCCTTCTGTTGATTAATTCCGGCCGCTTTCTCTCAACTTCTTGCTTTAAGAGCGCTATCACAATTTCTCTTGTATTTGAGCGTTTGACTCGAGTTTTGATATGTGATTGTGGTTTTGTTAGAGCCACAAAATTAAAAAAAACATATGCCCAAGAAAGCTTGATTATTTCTCTTGGGAGTGTTCTAAATAAATATTTCAATTTGTTTACAAAAATCAGTAAAAATCTTGTCTCTGCAAAGGATGTTTCATAAAATTTTACTTTTGGACATGTTTTGATGCTTTGTTACATCGAAGATATAATAATTTAATCATATAAAAAAATGTCCTTGGAACAACTGTATCTTTAAATTTGGAGTGCTCAATTCAGTTTTTTATGTTTCATACAGTAATACACCAAAAATAATTCCGTAAACCAGAGAGTTACTGACAATTTTTCGTCCGAAATTATATTTTTTATCTACGAATGTATAATCCAAATTCATACAAAATGTATTTAATAAATGAGGTTACTATGTTACCTTGCTTGATAAAAAAAATTAGTCTATTTAAAAGTAAAATAATATGTTTAATTAATTATTGTATGCAGTGCTAAAAATCAATGTAAATCTCGGGACACGCGGTCTTTAGCTTTAGACGCCGACGCATCGCATTATGTAGCAATTTAGCAGTTGTGATTACGTTTATTTTGAGTCATATAATAATTATTTTTTTGTTTATAGTGTGCAATTTCAATTTATGAAAAAATCACGGTCAAAATGTAATAGCGCCCTTAATCTCATCAGTTGTTCGCAGTAGAGTTCAGAATCGATGGTCCTGCCTGGTGGTAACAGCTCATAATGAATAATGCCCTTCCAATCCCACCACACACACAGCATCACCTTGTTGCGAGTTAACCCGGGTTTCGCCACAGTCTGTGAAGCCTGACCGGCCTTTGACCACGACCTTTTTCGCACGTTCTTGTCGTACGTGATCCACTTTTCATCACCAGTTATCAGCTCCTTCAAAAATGGTTCGGTTTCATTACGTCGTAATAAAGAATCACAAATGAGTACACGGTTCATTAGGTTTCTTTCAGTGAGCTCGTGAGGTACCCGAATATCGAGCTTTTTTGTGTACCCAGTTTTTTTTCAAATGTGCCAAAACTATTTTGTAGTCAATTCCCAGTTCTTCAGCTACGTCGTAACTACTGATATGCCGATCTTGCTTCACTTTTTCATAAATGGCATCCATTTTATCCGCAATAGGGCGACCAGAGCGGCGTGCATCTTTGACATCAAAATTTCTGGATTGAAAACGCTTAAACCAAATTTGTGCTACTCTCCCAGACACTGCACTGGGTCCATAAACATCGCAAATTTTTTTCGCCGCTTGCGTTGCATTTTTACCTTTTTTGTAGTAAAATTTTAAAATGTATGGAATTTCTTCATTAGATTCACTCATCTTGACAGTACGAAAAACAAATGAAAATCACACATTTTCCTAATTTGAATTTGGAATTATGTTCTTTAAAATTTAAACTTTCATTGATACTAAAACCAGCCAGATACAAATAGTATAGCCAAAGATATTTTATTTTAAGTTCATACATACTATAATGCGAAAAGACTTTTTCCCCAACCTAATATTTTTGTAGGAATCTCAATGCTTTTATGAATATACAGGGTGTCTGTATTCGGACTGGCGAAAATTAAGGGGGTGGTACAGACGATCAAACTGAACAACTTTCTCCCGGGGACCAACATCGTAATCGTGAAAAAATAAATCAGTCGTCCCATACATTTGGCCGAGTAGGTATTGAAGTTTTGTATGGGATGACTGATTGTTTTTTCACGATTACGATGTTGGTCCCCGGGAGAAAGTTGTTCAGTTTGATCGTATGTACCACCCCCTTAATTTTCGCCAGTCCGAATACAGACACCCTGTATATACGGGATGAAATTTAAAACATGCACTAAATTGAAATGGGAGATTGTACTCATCATTATGAACAACTTTTACTATGGCACCAAACCTGAAATCGCGAAAAAAAAATCAGCTGTTCAGTACATTTTGACGAGTTTGATGTAGATAAATTGTACTGAACAGCTGATTTTTTTTTCGCGATTTCAGGTTTGGTCCCATAGTAAAAGTTGTTCATAATGATGAGTACAATCTTCCATTTCAATTTGGTGCATATTTTAAATTTCATTCTGTATATACCTATGTAGAAACCTGACGTCTAATATTACAAGGAATGAAAACAAGACATCATCATCTGCCTAGCCTTTTCCCAACTATGCTGGAGTCGGCTTCCAGTCCGCTTCTGACGACCCGTAACGACTGCCAAAGATCCACGAACGACAGCCGGGACCAACCGAGGCACGGAGGAAATTGAAACAAGACACAACACAATAAATTACTGCGTCCTACGTAATACTCATCACATCATATTTACCTATACTCAAACCTTTAACTACCGGCAACATTCTATTCAAGTCCTCAGAATGTGATAAACAAAAAAAAAAAAAAAAAAAAAATTAAATAAGAAAAAAAAATAAAGAAAAAGAAAAAAAAAAGAAAAGAGAAGAAAATAATTGCTTCAGGAACGGCACCCTAATTGCGCAACACATTATCGATCGGAGTTGGTTTAATTTTGACAGTTCAATAACATTCATTACCTACGTTTTACGTTGTCGAGCAGACAAATTTTTCGAACATATGAACCAATGGAATATTAATTTGTTTCAACATGAAAACCAACTCCGATCGATAATGTGTTACGCAATTAGGGTGCTGGGCATGCCCTTGCTAATCATGGTAATGACCGTCGACCATTCGCCATTCATCAAGATGGACCCTGACCATAAACCAAAGCAACGTTTCTGAACTATTAACATTTTCTTTACGAGCAAACCCTTCATTTGATATTATATACCTATAAGACGGCCAGCGCATCAGTTTTTTGAATACTGAATTTGAATAGTGTTTAATTCTATTATTTGAATATAGTGTTTCAAAAATCCGAATGAGTGAAGTTTTGACTTGACAACAGTTCACTGCATGACAAATCCACCATGTCCGTTCCATGAAATAATTCGAATCACAAAACAATCCGTGGTTGTTTGTTTGCTTTAGTTTAGATATTTAAATGGACTAGTCTTTTTATCTTTGTCATCTGCTTATTTAATGTTTCCATAACATACAGTCACAAGATTCTTCCATTAGCCGACAAAAATCTAACTTCGACCAATAAAGCATGTCGACTGTCAGTCTGACTTTCAGCATTCAAGTCAAGTGCATCGTTACAGTTTTCAGGATTGATACCAGACCTCTTTTTAGAATGTTATCGTAGCGCCGTTCCAGCGCTTTGAACTCCCGCCGAGTAGCGGTTAGTAGTACCTATTCAGTATATAGTACCGACTGCTTTCAGCGTTCAGTAAAAAAGTTGAACCGCTCACGTCATCGCATGCTCTGAGCGCGTGCGCCACCCGCCGCGACCCCGCGCGGCCCCCGCACTCCTCTATATTTACCAGCGCGCCGTGTCGCCTCACAACCGTCAGTCGGTCAACAGTCTGCTTCAGCAGAGCCTTCCTAAACCGTCACGTGATCAACCCTCGCCATGACCACCCTCTGCCACTCTCAACCACTCGTTGGCTCGCTCACCAACGTTACGTAGGTGGTAGCTCAGAGGACGCCTTTTAGTTTAATTTATTTTATATTCTAATCTAGTTACATTAGGATTCTTTACGTGCTTTCCTCTCGATTGTTGAAATGGTTTCGTCAACCCGTGGTGCCCACGTGTTGGTGTGGGAGCAGCCTGGTCTGGAGGACCAGCGTCCTGGCAGCAAAACCGGTGAGTTTTCCAGCTGTGTACTATTTGCCGAAAGGCGCCCCTCTGTTGTAGTGATTCCCACTGGGATGACGTCACGGGCAAGGTCGCCCGTACCCCCCATGCTTATCGTACGATACAGATTTTAGAGCGCGAACAATACGCTAATAATCTATGCGTCGTTTGATGCAATGTTTTGATTAATCACAAAATCACAACTGCTGAACACGTGTAGTCGGCACTTGGCACTTTTTAGCTATATTAGCTTGATGAAGTGGTTAGGCATCGTCTATGAAGTCTGAATGGCCATTCTATTAAACTTGTAATTTGCCTTTCCTTATGTGTGGTACGCTCCAGGAGTTCGATTCATTAGAATTATTAACCCCAACTCGAATTCCTGAGGTAGGTAGTGACTTTTTAGACCAAAGTAATTGTTTTTCTAAACTTTTGGTCCATATCAAATTTTTAAAAATGGATAACTACGCTAGTAGGTTCCATCACTTTAATGATAACCTGCCTACGTAATATCCTCTTGCATACAATGCATAGGTATTGTTTAGTCCAGTAATCATAATAATTACAAAGCAACCTCATACTATTCCTTCCGATAGGAATGATGATGACCGGAAATTAACGATAGCCATTTGTTTTGTTTATCATAAATCTGAAGTAGCTTCCAAGAATGTTGAATGAATAGTTATCTACATGGGATACAACGATACAAGGTTCGTGTCTGATGAAGAATTGATGATGTCTATTATTCTTTGAATAAACAAAGATCCGTAGCAAATATAGCTACATTTGTTACGGATCTCAAAAGAGGCCGTCAATCAAATAGTGTGTTATTTGAGCACTTGCAACTTCACATAATTATGTATAATTAATATGCTTGCTAACGTCAAGAATATTCGTTCAACAAGTGTCAAGTTTGCGGCATTGATTTAGCATCTATTCCTATTTAAGACAGTATTTTCTATTTAAATTTTAAAAACTTACGTTGGTGCCCTTGAGCTGTCCACGATTGCAGTCAGAAAAGTATGTACCTATAATTCAGACTTTGAATTTACAGTCGGGTGAACATTACATTTTTTCTAATTTCTCTATACCAAAACTCAAACGTAATCACTCCAAAAATGACGATGAAAAACTAATCTCTTGAAACTCATTGGATGACTAATGTCTCGATCTAGAACTTGGGACCTAAGTAACTATTTAACCGGAACATCTTGTTATTGATCGTGTCACCCATCAGAAAATTCTTTGAACGAGGAAGATTGAGGAGATTTTGGAAGGCCAAGATTTTATCAAAATATACGCGTTTTTAGTTTAGTTAATCTTGCACGCTTAATGATGTTGGCCTATATAGCTGTCTCTGTTACATACAACCACATAAATCCAAGGAGGTGCAAAATATACACCTTGATTGCTGCGGTTATATATGAAATCACAGGTGAAATGACGGCTCTTCTAGACTTGCCTAGAAGCATCCTATTTTCTGCCTCAATTCACAATTTATTGCTGCAATTCGTTTGCCTGTGATTTTCATCATCCGCACCTTATTTAACATTAGAATGATGTGGTAGTGATCAAATGCATGAGCCAGCGGTTAAAGATTTACTTGCTAAGCTAGTAATGAATTCAATGGTAATGGTTTCATCTTGTCTTCTTCTTCCTGTTAACCTGTCCCATATGACTTGCGGAAGGCTTATGCATTTTTTTCTCTTCCATTCTCTACTGTCAACTGTCAAGTTATCATTCACTCCCTTTTCATTCAAATCATCTCTCGCATAATCCGTTTAGCCTTCTTCTGCCCCTAGTCTCCATCCATCAATATTTATATTTGTTATTCTTTTATTCACTTGCCTTTCACGTCACCTTTTCATGTCATCTCAGAAGGAAAATCCAAATATGTTTTCATAGCTAAGGCATCTACATCTGTATCTAAACCGTGTTCATTCAGTACCATAGACATATTTTTATATTCCTACAAATGAACACTCGTACTTACGGCAGTAAAATCGTCAGTCATTTGTTTATTTTCGGCCTGAGTACGAACGTCTCTTTATGGGTTTTGGTGAAAATCAGTCTGCGGTTTAAAAACAGAATGTCTAGATGACTGGCTGGAAATCCTTTTAAATGCCAATATACTGTGTAAAGCGTAAAAGAAAATTAGACGGAGAGAAGAACCTTTGCAAACTCCTCTCTCTCTCTTTTCCCGGCTGTTTCAACCTTCCGTATCTTTCTCGTCCATTTCTCTCTTCACTCTTTCTCTGACCTCATTTCGTTAACAGCCACTTAATTATCATTTGATTCTTTTGGTAATTGCTATCATAAATTCACTCACATTATTCCTAGCTACGTGATCTTTGACAAAAAGTAAATTAATAGGAAATGAATTGTTATTGTCGCTGAAATTGCTGATGCAAAAACTTGATACCTTGTAGGTACCTAGGTAACAATTACAAGAAATTTCGCTAAATAAGCAAAAAGCGGCTTTATTGTCAAAGTGTTTTCTTTATTCGTCATCAATCATCATTGACTAGTTTTCCTTGAATTGTTGAGTCGGATAGCTCGAAAAATATGTTTTTGATACTAAATCTATATACCTAGGTGTTACTTAAATTGAACAAAAAATAGTTTGGGATAACATTTTGTAAAGTTAGAATGGAAAATAAGTCACGTTCTGTATTGGTATTTTTTGGTGTTTTTCATCATAACTATTCGTTTTCGTTTCGTTGATTGATTAGGCGAAATTTCACCAACGAAACTAAACATGATTAGCACAAATGTAAACCGTGTTCAAGAGCTGTGAGTGTCATAATTTCTGTGGAATATTGACACTGACAGTTCTTGGTAGATATGTTCAGTTTTATTGGTGAAATTCGTTTTTTTTTTAAACTACTTACTTTTAAAAAAACGTGTCGACTTGAGAACCTCCTCCTTTTTTCGTCGGCTAAAGAGAATGGTCCTCTGATAGGTACACACAACGGTACACACGTGTCTCTGGCACCGGTGTCGTAAAAATTTTTAGCGATAATTTGTATCAAGCAAAATATGTGGGCATAACAGATAGCAAAATTGTTAAATTACCAATTGAACACACCTGCATAGATACACACCTGCTATCCTTACATACTCCATTTGCTACTTTTTAAACTGTACTTAAATACGGTCAGCAACAGAAGCCGGTTAAAACTGCTACTTTTTGACATCATCTAAATTAACACAAAATGATTCGATAAACTGTTTTTTTTTTTCGTGTAATTCTTGTGTTAATGTTCTTAAAATGTAGTAAGTACTTCCATTCCGATTTGAATTAAATATTTCGCTTAATAATTAAGATTAAAAAACTGCAAGTGTTAATCGACTTTTGTTGCTGACTGTACCTACGTCAGGCGATAAGTTTTACGCTACGTGACGTTCCTAATTAATGGAATCTGTACAAAGTTTACTTTTACGTGTATTGTTATCTGACGATAAAGAAGGAATAAAAATCCTGACTATTTACAATACAAACATGGGTTCAAAACACGTTACCGGTCTCATCACGTCACTGATGCACTTCATCAGTGAAGAATACCTACTTTAAAAAATATATAAGATCTAATGAATGATCTGCATTTATTCTTCGCCTTGTCTTTATAATCATAAAAAAGGTGGTACCTACTTATTCAAGGCTTTCACCGTTCAACGCAAAGAAATATAAAAAAAAAGGTTCAACGTGTACCTAAATTTTTTAATCCTAAACCTTATTCATGGCATTTAAGTAGCTATGTATTTAGAGTAACTAAACTAATTGCCATAATTTGATCATTTAGAGTAATTTTTATGAAAATGCTCTCATAAATTCTGTCTGTGGTTTATAAGAATGGATATGACATAAAGTAATCTGTAATGATCCAACTATGAAGGTCGTCTCCACAAAGGTTTTGTTATGTTTATACAGTCACAGTGCCTGAACACAATCCTGTAGTTAGGATACAGTAATGACTACGATGCGGTGCCGACAATTCACTCTGTTCAACGTGACTGCATTTTAATTTTTAAGCTATTACGGTTCCATAAAGACTGCTGTACACCTATACCTACCTACACTACATTGTAGAAATAGCAACTAAGTACTGCAAGACAATATTATAATATTGATTTAACTAAGTATTAGGGACAATTATTGCACCTTCGCTCGGTAAGACAAGGGCACAACTGCACTTTTTGTGATTTTACAGGAGAGCCATTTTAAGATTTTTTTTTTTACATTCAATACCGTATTATTCTGCTCATATCACCTTGAAGTGAAATCTTTGCATGAAATAAGCCCTACATTTTTGTGATTCAGTGCATGGTACCTACTTTACAGGAGTTAAATATTTTTTATTTGTTATTTATGATTTTTTTTAGTTAAGAAAGGGGTAAAAGTGCAGTTGTGTCCTTATCTCACCGAAGTGCGATATTATCTCATGGGCCCTACTACCTTTTTGGCGGAAAAAACGGAACATGTATTATTGCTAAGTAGGTAGGTACTACGTTGAGGGCCCAAAAACTAAAATCTAGTTTAGTTTTGGATAAAACGAGCAAGTGATTTATTCCTGAAAAATAAAACTTGATATTTTCACGCGACGCAAAGGACTAAGTCTTGAAATGGGTTGCCTAGTGTTGGAATTAGGTACCTATCTACTAATAAACCAAGCGAAATAATTGATGAAAAAATATTTATTGTGTTTTTTTTTTTTTTGTATTTTGTGTGATTTGGATTGGCTCTCGTATCACATGGATAGAATTGAAAACATTTATTATTATTCGGTTTCGCACATGGTTCCGCGGAATCCGATATCTGCATTCACGAATCAAATTCACTTTGGCGCCTTTTTTGTTGCCCGTCGGCATTTTTCACAGAACTATGAACAATTTCAGTTTGCGGTACGCGATCCTTGTAATGCATTCACCGACGGTGACTGACACAGCAGAATAGAATAGGCCGACTGCTAGTAGGCCTATTCTATTGTCTGCAGTGTAAATTGTTGGCTATCTATAGTTCTATTCAATCATATTGTATCAT
Source organism: Cosmia pyralina (assembly GCA_946251885.1). NCBI lineage: Eukaryota > Metazoa > Arthropoda > Insecta > Lepidoptera > Noctuidae > Cosmia > Cosmia pyralina. The sequence goes on from OX276354.1 coordinate 21,989,652, forward strand.
TTATCTTTTCTGTGGTATCAATATGCTACCAAATTGTTGCCGACTCCTTTATTGAAAAACTGCATAGTTTTAAAACAATTTTTGTGTAGAATGTGGTAGAGACAGGAAAAAAAGATTTCAAATTTTTTTTTGATACATTGTATCTTATTCGTACGCACGGCTACAGATCAAGCTATACATTTCCAGTATAAGCTGATCTCGCATTGTATAAGATTTCCTTACAATGAGAGCTCAGTGTAAACTGGATATGTATAGCTTGATGTGTAGCCGTGTGTACCTATGTGATAGGTACATACATAAGTAAGTACAGGAAACTACTACTATGTTTGATTGGTAGAATTATTTAGTTAAGTTAAAAGAACATTTTTCCAATTTTGCCTGTCTATAAGTAGGTATCGCTGTTCGCATTTGGCCTTAGGTATCCGAGTGCAAATGAACCTACTTACTACGATAGACGGCACTCTTCACGTAGTAATTGGAAACGACAAATGATTATCTAAGTTATTTTGTAATTCAGAAAGAAAATACCTTTACGCAATACGATTACAAACCCATTCAAGAAAATATTTGTAAGCAAAAAAACTTTAAATAACTTCATGGTTAAAATATCTACCAAATGCGACAAAACGACACAAATTTTACCTCATAAAATTATAACTAATCTCTATAACACTTCAATTTTCCCTATAATATAAACACAAAAGGGAAATACCTACACATTGTTAAAATACTATAAAGTTCCTAAAAAAAATTGGTTCACAATTTATTAGCTCTCGATAATAAGTTCGTCACGCAAAGCCTTGAAGTTTGGTCTTCAAATCTTCAATGCAGCCTGTTTTAAGAATACCGCGTCATTGATTCTCTGACGTAGCATAGCATATTATTGTGATGTCATTAGTCATTAGTCATCTCGCTCGCGTGTCTTGCAAAAAAATATACCAGAAATATATAGACAGAAATATTCCTATTTTCGTCAGTTACTGATTTATCTTTTTAATAGGTAGAGAGTTTTATGTAGGAATCTGACTTACGAATAATTAGGTGACTGATTTTGGAAATAGGTAGTTTCTGGGTCCAAAATACTTTTTATTGAATCAAACCTAACCTACTAGGGTAAGGGTACGCAGTAATGAAACTAGTTTTTTTCCTTTTTCATGAGTAAGATAATTAAAGCTAACACAATTATTACGTCAAGTCAACAAAGGTTCATTGGGTTGATGTAAAAAAAACTGGTTTCTTTGAAGAATCAATAGCACGTGACTGTGGGCATCATAGCTGTAATCAGAATGTTTATTTTTAAACAAACAGTTCCATGGTTTTGCTTCAAATTGGCGCCAAAACTTTAGTCGCCATTGACTGCCAATTTTTTTGTCTGCTCATTTGATTTTTTTTCCAAGAAATCTGTTTATTTTTGAATTGGATGATGAATATTAGATTACATAAAAGGCTCTGGAGGACGATTATGATAATAATTTTTAATGTCTCCTAATCACACTAATAAAGTAAATCAATCACACTAAAGGCGAAAGTTTGTGAGTGTGTGTGTTTGTATGTTTGTTACTTCATCACGCTCAAACGGCTGGATCGATTTGGATGAAATTTGGTATGTAGATACTTATATCCTGGATTAACAAATAGGCTACTTTTTATCCCGGTCTACGCGGGTGAAACCGCGGGGCGTAGCTAATCTATATAAATAAAAAGAGAAGTCCTGACTGACTGACTGATTGACTGACTCATCAACGCTCAGCCCAAACTCTTGAACCTAGAACGCTGAAATTTTGCACAGAGATTCCCTTTAGAATGTCTCGCTGATGGTGGCGCGTGTTGGATCATTTAGCTAATCCATGCGTCAGGTTCGTGAACAAGCGCTGTCAGTGAAGGCTGGTCATACCTTAGCGGCCACGGCTTATTTTAATTTAATTTAAATATTTGAATTGTTTTTTTTAAGGACGCTTTTAACGTTCTGCATCGTTCTCACATGTAAAATTTCAACATGAATGATGTAACCATTATTTTGTAACCATATCTTGATTTAAAAGAGTGTCCGTGGAGTTTCTTGCCCGTTCTTCTCCATAGGTACCTACTATGCTTTGGAATGGGCGCCTAGCTTCATCTTTTTGACTGACCGACCCCTTGACAATTCAAAAGTGCCTGTAATTGGTTTAATTGAAATAAATGCTTTGAGTTTGAGTTTGAATGTAGACAAGGAATAAGGAAGGAATTCCCGGTAGTACGTTCCCGTGGGATATTTTCCGAAATCAACGCAGGCGAAGCCGCAAAAGCTAGTCCTACATAAAATAATTTAGACCGTTGCATGGCTGAATCCAATATGCTGCATCCATGCTGACTTCATGATTTAGCAATCACATTCACCTTTATTTTGTAGATAGGATCACTTCCTCACGCATCGCACAACCTCTCTATGGTCAGTGTTACCACAGAACAGCTAGAGAGTTTTATCTGTTCTGTGAGTGTTACTATGTGTATAAAATAATAGGTAACAATTGAAAATGCGTTTGAACCATAGATATAAGAAAGAAGGAGATATGCCCAGTAGTTTAAAATGTATCGGAACACTGTGTCTCCACTTTGTCCCTACCACTGATCAACTACTACACATACATTTCAGTAAAAGCAATAGATACGCAGTCGCGCACACACCCGCCCGCAACTCAAAAATCGGAACGTACTACACAATCAATTATAAACCTTATCTCATCAGACACAGCATGCATTTTACCATGCACCTGATTTTTATATTCCTATGGTTTGAACATATTTCCAAAATCGACAAATCATTAGATAATTGTGAGCATACTTATATAATTACCTTTTTGTAATCTTTCCTTTATTCTGTAGCTAAGTTAACCCCCAGCTTATTCCGTCTCTGTACCTACCCTACATAAGTTTGAAAGTTGTTAAAAATATTTTTTTATAACCCTTTTCAAAGAACACCAAAGTAATTTAACAGACAGTAACATACGTCTGTGTAATCAGTAATCACCGGTCTTAGATATTCACAACGGGAAGCATTTTAAGTGCGACGTTGTCGCGGAGTCATTTCACAACAACTAACATGCGTACGGCATCCTCAAACAGAATGAAAGAAACTGTACAAGTGCACACTTGTTTATTACTAATTAATTAGAAACTTCCATGAAAAACAATAATCAGCAACTTTAATAGTAAATCCTAATAAACAAACCCTAAAACCTAATATACAAACTGGACTGAGCTCTCGTACCAAAAACACGAGCAGAGAGAGAGAGAGAGAGAGAGAGAGAGAGTTTATATTATATTATTAGGTCCATAAGTGAATCATATAAAAGACTGAGAGGTACCAATAAAACGAAGTTAGGGGGATACATCAATACATTTTGTTTTTATAAAATTCCTATAAGTAAGTAAAACCAAACGTTTATCTTTCGGATTTGTCATATGTGTTATCTATGTAACTATATATATTGTCTATTGCTGTACAAAAACCGAAACATGATTAAGTACCTAGTTGAAATTTTTTCGATAGAAAAAAAAAAATGCAAATTAGCACTGTCTATTTTCTGTTTTATACGTAAACCGTTCCTTATTGTGCAGTAAAATTTGGTTTAAATCAAAGGTATTTAATTATGTTAAGAACTTACTAAACTCAAAATTGATTTAAGTAGGTATAGTATAGTAGAAGTTGAGTTGTTTTAGTATTTAGTCATAAATCTGCATTTATACCAAACGCGTTTAATTCCGGTTCGCGTGAGTCTTCTATCTCGCGCGTTAAACTAGACAGCCATCGCCGCTAAACCACCCTTCGATGTATCCTCTTAAGTCTACAAGTTACTCAAGCCATAGATTGGACCTTTTGGTTGATTTCACAACCAAATTTACAGGCTCTTTAGGTTCATCAAAAGGTCTGTTAAAGTAGGTATACCAATTCACCTACCAACCCATCCATCCATTCAACTAGTATTTATTCAACTTGACCATTGCTTTACCTTTTATCTATATGTATTAGAGATTAAATTGTCAGACGCGAAATTAAAAAAAAATAAAATTGTTTAATTGTTGTTAAATTTACTTATATTGTGCCTTAAATTTAACTGAGTCAACCATTCTTATAGCCATCGGAAAAGAACATCACGATTGCAGTTTGCAGCGTGTATATATTTCAAGCTATTTTGCAAAGTGCAAGTGCGTATATAAGATGTAGGTATGTACCTAAGTAGTAAGTGTGATAGGTACCCTCATCACACTCACTCACTCTTGTGTAAGTGTATTGTAAAAGTGTTAGAAAATTAATAATAAGTAGACACAAACTAGAAATACTTAGAATACCAGGGATTGTATCGTAACATTCGTAACAAGTCGCACGCGCAGACAGCGGGGCCTTTGACGCCGCCACCACATAAATCTTGCCAATTTCTGAAAGCTATCACAGAATAATTTATGGATTAGGCTGTCTGTTGCACACGTTATTCAAATAGTGTGGGATGACCGTCTTACATTTTAAACGGAAACTTAAAATAGCGCTGATGTTATAGAAGAGAAAAACCGTAGGTAGGTATCCTATTTTCTGTCGGACACAAGACGGATTTTATTTATGGTACCTAGTTACTGTAGTTTGAGTGACTTAGCCGACGTTCGCACGGACGTAAAAATATCGCGGCGGGATTTTATCGCGCACTGGATTTTCAACTCTCGGTGTTGAGCCGAGCTTCGAAAATCCAACCTAACAACAACAGAGTGCATCCCAGCCAATGATGTTTTATAATACGTCATTGATCCCAGCGCGTCGAAAAAACACACTGTTGGATTTTCAACGCTCTGCTAGCGCAGAGAGTTGAAAATCCAGTGCGCGAAATAAAATCGCTGCGATATTTTTACGTCCGTGCGAAAGTCGGCTTAGAACTACATAAGTACGAGTACGAGTATATTATTTCGCAGATTTCAGAAAGGATAAAAAATGGAACGCATTACTATGGAGGTGGGATGGGAGGAGGATTACCTAAATACCTATCCCTTTGATTGATACATTTGAAACGGAAATACTTACTGTAATGTGAGTGACAGGAGGGACCTACTACTTATATTATTTCGCAGATCTCAGAAAGGATAATAAACTAGAACGCATTAATATGGAGGTGGTAAAACTAATGGTTAATATTGATGTGTTGGGATGACTATGTCCCTTTGATTGATTGATCCTCAAAATAATTTATCGAAGACCGGTTTAACTTTTACATTATTATATGCGTGCACTGCTTATCTTTTAACATCAACAAAACTGTAAAACATATCTGATTATTTTGCATAAGATGACAGCTAAATTATAGTCGCGACATTTCAGCATCATCAATCACGAAAATTTCATGAAGATGCTTTGTGATTTACACATCTAAGTCTCAGACCTTGGTCTGAGATCTAAGTATACCTACATTACTACTCAAAAAATAACAAGGTAATACATTTATGACTTTATTAGACTTTGACATGTGTCAAATCTTTCATTACGTGGTAACTACTAAAATCATCCTAGTATATCATCTACTTACTTATTACGTAGGTACTATTCAAAAACTATTTTCTCACTTTGGCCAGTCCTTAAGCCTGCATTACACTACTACTCGCGAAGTTGCTTCGACTAAGTACTGGTCGAAGTTGAAAGCGGTTAAAACGGTTGCACGAAGTGAACCGAAGTGCTCTTTTAGACTCGATCAACTTCGCGAGTAGTGTAGTGTCATGTCAAAAATATGGCAAGCTTTGTAAATATTTTCAGTTTATTTTTATTTGGCTTTGAACAACGCCTCCCACGTAATCCAGTGTAAATACAGAAAGCACGTGTTCTTTGTTACTTACATAATAAACACGTTTAGAGATGTTGGTACACACGGCTACACATCATGCTACACATTTCCAGTTTACACTGACTTCTCATTGTAAGGAAATCCTATACAATACGAGATCAGCTTATACTGGAAATGTATAGCTTGATCTGTAGCCGTGCGTAATCGGTAGTGAAAAGCTGAATTAGGTACTTACTCACATTATTTTTAAACAAATGTAGGTACTTACGTAACACACGATTTTACTAGCCCCTGATGTGGAATATAAAAACTGGTGCCAATTCAGTTGACATCAAAACCTTACGATAAATCTTACCATCGTTCAGTCACAATCACAATGCCTTTTGTAGACGAAAGGACCAAATTCCTATATCATAAGCACTAATTTTCTCCCTCCAGTTATCTATTTTTCAAACGTTTCAATTTTTCGTGACGTTCCGTCTATCAAATAGATCGTGTTTCTTTCCGGTTCTAAATATAACTGCAATGCAACTATCTTGGCAACTACGTAGGTACAGACGCCAGCATATCAAGCTACTACAGTCTGTCAAATTTCTATAATAGATTTTCATCTTTATTGCTAAAGCATTAGGTTCAAGGTTGATTGGGAAAATTTGACAGCTTCGCGTGGCTTGACCTGCTGGCGTCTGTACATACATGAAATCTGAGGAGAATTTTTTGCTTCTGTCAATGTTTGAATTCGTGATCGATTTCACAGAGCTATTTTTAGAAAAACCCAATCATTAATGGATTACATACATACATAAAATCACGCCTTCTTCCCATGGGGGCAGGCAGAAACTACAGAACGCCACCTGCTACGATCTTTGCATACTTCTTTCCCTCGTTTACGTTCATACATCTGGTCATACACGCACACCGGTTGCGAGTACTTACTACGCACCTGACCTTTCTGAAGCACGTCATCAGTAAGGTCAATAGATGTCTTCCTAGGGCGTCCCCTGCCGGCGTTTCCACACATATCTGCCGTGTAAATAAATACCTTTTGTTAGTCGCATTTTATTCATTCTCTCAACATGACCAAACCATCTAGCATAATCATTTAAATTTTTGTCCTCCTTTCATTTTCATGGTTTACATCCCGGTTTTAATCTTAGGTATCGCTCAGCTTGTCCCTATAACCACAGATTGCTGCTGCTCCATTCCTTAGCAAAGCTTCCAAACACAACTTCTCTTAGTTACCAGTAACAGTGTTAATAGAGATGGTCACTAAAAATTTTTTTGTCCGTCATGTAGGTTAAAAAATATTTGACACGTTTTTTTATTTTTTTTATTAATCGAAAGATTACGGCAATACATTGAGTTAAAATATGGCATGACGTCACGCCTAGCTAGATTTTATACATGAAAGTGACGTAGCGAGCCGGCTCCCCAACTTTAATGCGTGTTATTGAAGTAATTTTTTTTTTTTCATCTGACTGACGGACTAAATTTAATTTTTTTACCCAGGCATCATCATCAGTTGTCTAATGTACATATAACCAAAGAAGGATTTCCATAATTTTCTTATGAATAAGAATTTTCTTATTGACAGAACACAGCAACAAAACAGGCGATCATCGCCGCCTATTAAAATGTCGACTACGTCTTTATTATAGGAATCCGGTCTTTAGATCTGCGTCTTTGTAACAAAAGCCTTAGAATAGATAATGTCAGTTTATCTGTATGTTCGTTCATTAATTTAGCGCGTAAGGATTTAGGGTCGTTTGGGTCTGATAAACACGAACTTAGGATAGGCCTTAGCCCCCAATGAGAAACAGCAGTTTTTCTATTCTTAAGGGCCTTAGCAGAGGCGGATTTGGCCTAAGGTACATTAGGACCGACCCTAGGGCGGCCAGATATTAGGGGCGGCCAATCTGACAAAAACTGATGTAACAAGAAATAAATGAAAGTACCTAAATATTCTAAAGACTCGCGCACATTATGGCGGGCCGCACTGCACCGCATCATATGCCCTAAATCACTCGCTTAAAGGGTTACTGGTTATTGACCCATATCCTCTTAAGGGGTCACTGTACTCATCATTATGAACAACTTTTACTATGGAACCAAACCTAAAATCGCGAAAAAAAAAACATTAACTCGATTTCGATAAAAGTTGGCAATACAGTAAATTCAAGCAGTCTATAAGATGGGTGCTGAGAAAGGGGCGGCTGGCACCTATTTTTACTACATGGCCTGGGGCCTAGGGCGGGCAAGACTGCAAATCCGACTTTGGGCCTTAGCACAACTCCGTCGCGAAACCGCGAAACCGCATGATGTTCCGCTGATGTTATGCTAATCGAGGAGAGGAACATCATGCGAGTCAGTTGAATTGAACTACTGCGGTTTCGCTGCTATGGTTTCGCGGCGAAGGTGTGCTAAAGCCCTAAACATCTAAAAATTAGTAAACGTCTATTAGCCGACGTTCGCACGGACGTAAAAATATCGCGGCGGGATTTTATCGCACACTGGATTTTCAACTGTAGGTGTTGAGCCGAGCATTGAGAAACCAACCTAACAACAACAAAGTGCATTCTAGCGCGTCGAAAAAACACACTGTTGGATTTTCAACGCTCAGCCTAGCCGCCGAGGGTTGAAAATCCAACAGTGTGTTTTTTCGACATTGCTTGAAATAAAATCGTCGCGATATTTTAACGTCCGTTGGAACGTCGACTTACTTCATATTTACGTAAATTTGTTTACATCAATCCAGTCATGTATCTATTACACAGAATATGTGAAATAATTAATAAATAAATACCATGTGAAGGAAAACTGACATTTTGGCTCGTACTAGTAATAATATTGCCAAGTTTGCGGCAATACCATCTACAGTCTCGTACGTCTTTGATTCTGTACCTACCTACAAGCTGAACTCTTTTTAGAGACACAAATTTCAATTTTGATTATTTGAAGTTTTTCATGACATAAAAATTGGAGCAATAAGTAATTGACTACCTACTTAGTTTGACTACACTACATACAACAATCATTTTCCTTATGGTCACGTCTTTTCCCTTTTTTCCTGTGTTCACCTATAAAATGGTCGAATTGTGGTTATGACGTGTACGATGAATTGTTCATTTACTGTGTCTAGTTTCCTTCAACAAGGTAATATGTGTAGTACGCACGGCTACAGATCAAGCTAGGTATTCATTTCGAGTATAAGCTGATCTCGCATTGTATAGGATTTCCTTACAATGAGAGGTCAGGGTAAACTGGAAATGTATAGCTTGATGTGTAGCCGTGTGTACAACAGTAATTTGATAAAACAAGTAATTGGTACCTTCTTACATATAAAGGGAAGTCAAAATACCTATCTAGATATAAGGATAGTTTTGCTCGGGCGATTTATAGGTACATCTTTTGATAAAAACTTTTTACAAAAAAATACAACCGACTTCCAAAAACAACACTACAAAGTGAAAAATAACTTTAATTTCGGAAGTCGGTGTCTGATTAAATGTATTTTCGTTTTTGCCACCGACTTCCGAAATTAAAGTTATTTTTCACTTTGTAGTGTTGTTTTTGGAAGTCGGTTGTATTTTTTTGTAAAAAAGTTTTTATTTTTCACTTTTTAGTGGTTCACATGTGCTTACCCCTTCACAGCGTACTGGCGTGATGTTATGTTATGAACTGGTGTGAACAACAAACAGACATGAGATTTCAGCAATCCCAGTCCATTTGCTATCATTTATTGAGGAGTTCCGTTGCCTATCTCAGAAGTTCTTCATCAGGTCTTCACCAAATTGAAATGGGACCACTCCAAGAAAGTACTCTTCCAAAAACTATCCAAATCGCTTCAAGTGTGCCTATAAAATTGGAAGAGTTTTCTCTATTTCTCCAGGATCCCATCATCAGATCCTGACTTGATGATCATGGGACCACCTGGGAAGTATACCCTTTCAAACAAAAAAAAAAAATCCAAATCGGTCCAGCCATCTTCGAGTAATCGGGGAACAAACATAAAAAAAAAAAAGGTTCCGACGAATTGATAACCTCCTCCTTTTTGAAGTCGGTTAAAAAGTGGGGAAAAAATACGTATTATTGAAGCTAACTCAAAAACTACCGAAGCAAAGTTAATCAATTTTATATGGGACCAACTGTGATGACCCTCGAATAAAACAAAAAAAATCCAAATCGGTCCAGCCATCTTCGAGTAATCGGGGACATACATAAAAAAAAAAAATTAAAAAAAAAGGTTCCGACGAATTGAGAACCTCCTCCTTTTTGAAGTCTGTTAAAAATAAACAAAAATGTTCAATGAAGCAAATCGAGAACTTGAATGACTTTCTGCTGAAAGCAATCTTTTGTTCGGCTTATTTCTGAATTCCGAACATGTATTTGAGCTCGCCTAAAATAAATTTACGAAATAAAATATCTTTATAGAATTAAATTCACATATTTCTTAGCGTAAACATAGTCAGTTGAAAACTCGTCCATTTCCACAATGAAAAACTGTAATCTACAAGTACCTACTTGTCGCTTTCTCGCGCTTTAGTGATACGTCATCAGCTTTCCAATATGGCGGTTTTACGGTTCAGTTTAAAAGCTTTTCTATATGCTGTAAACATTTTATGAACTATATCGGGAGGCGACGCGACGTAAGAAGATGGTGAATATTTTATTGTTAGAGCCTAAATGAGCACTCGATCATAGCAAAGCAAGTGCTCGTAAATAATAAAGATCGTAAATCTTTATTGCCTATTCACTATTTATGAGATTTTGAATGATCTGTTCAAACTAGGTAGTCATCCTTAGAATTTTGGGAAACATAAGAAATATAAAAATGCTGTAGACTACAACAAAATATGTTCACTGGTCCTACTGAACTCGTTGTGAAATAAAAATGCTGATGCTAAGTGAAGAGATACAAATTCTGATACACTCGAGTCAATCCTGCAATATGAAAGTCACTGTCATGTGGTAGGTACGCACGGCTACAGAGCATGCTATAATTTCCAGTATAAGCTGATCTCGCATTGTATAGGATTTCATTACAATGATAGGTCAGTGTAAACTGGAAATGTATAGCTTGATGTGTAGCCGTGTGGAAGTACATACTCGAAAAAGCTGCTTTTAAATAATTATTCTTCATATATGATATTTGTATGATATAGTAAGTACCATTGAGGAGCTCGTGGCTAAATAATAACAGCCGAACAGGTTAAGCTACGCTTGCCGGGGTTGGTCCGTAGATGGGGGGCCATCTTTACATACCGAGACTCCTCCGTGCCTCGGAGAGCACGTTAAACCGTTGGTACCGGCTGTTATTCGTGGATCTTTGACAGTCGTTGCGGGTCGTCAGTAGCCCGAAATTCTGACAACTAGTCTTACCAAGGCGTATCGTATTACCCAGTTACTGGGTTGTGGATGTCAGATAGGCTGTCGTTCCATGTAAAATACTGGTATTCAGCTGCATCCGGTTAGACTGGAAGCCGACCCCAACATAGTTGGGAAAAGGCTAGGCAGATTGATTGCCATTCATGTCAATATGTGTAGTAGGTACTACAATTAATGCTCTACAAACATTGACATGATGACGATAGCTGGCAATCAAACATACCAAGCAATTATGTTTTGTTTGATGAACAATATTTTTCTGTATTACCCTATATCTTATCTGGGAGTAATATGAAATTATATGGATTACTTTATAATCTCTTTAATAAGTAGGTAGGTACACATATTGACCGACCAACATCTATAAAGGGTGACTGGTAATTAGTGACCGGTACTTAAATGGACCTAACCTGAAATCGCGAAAAAAAAATCAGCTGCCCCATACATTCATGTTCACATAACTCGTCAAAATGTAGGGAGCAGAGCAGCAATGGGAGCAGCTGATTTTTTTTTCGCGATTTCAGTTTTGGTCCATAGTAAAAGTTGTTTGTTATCATGAGCACAATCATGTGTTTAGGTATCGGTCACTAATTACCAGTCACCCTATATAATTAGTATTATTTTGTTGAATGGATATAAGTTTTTTAATTGCGGTGTCTCGATAGAAAACTTGTCACTGAACAAGTATCGCTATCGACAAAAAAGACAGACAGACAGACTTACTTCGTGCATAGTGTACAAATAATCGGTTGACCACGACAGAACAGCATAATGGTACAAACGTAATAAACATTCTACGGTTAGCCGCCATGATGGCAGTGCCTAAATAACGAATTGGTGTACCGAAATGTGCGTGTAAAATGACGTCAGAAGATGAATACACAACGAAATTAGTTCGCAAAGAAGGACCATTTTATTGATGCTTAAGGGCTTTGGCAATTTTCAAGTTTCCACCTAGTCAAGCCTGGCTTTGAGTGCGAGCTTGTTCTCATCCTATAATTTGGTACCCTATACCTCTTGTCACTCAAAGGCTTATTTTGAAAGAAATAGTATTTCTTGTGACTCGCACAGGAGGAGTTCACTAACTAGTCTAAACACAATCATAAAAAAATAAAAAACAAAATTAAGTACTTATATAAAAAGAAAGTAAAAAAAAAAAAACAGAAAGTCCTGTACGAGGCCAAAAGGTTCCTATCTCAGCACGATAGGTACTGTGTCGCAGCGCTAGTATTCTGATAGGGCCTGCTAGGGCGCTGTAATGTTACGGGCAGGTACACAAATAAATCAATAATCAATAAAAATAGATGTGTATAATATGTAAATTATTAGCAAATAAAAACAAAATATACATTTTATCCGCGTGTCAGCCCGAGACGTAACCTCATTACTTATTTTGCTCATCCCTCTGTGCCACATTCACACCACAGCATTAGGGAATTCTTCCTACTAGCCATTTCAATATATCCTCAAGAGTGGTCCTTCTACTCGTCTCTATTTAGTGCCAGTACCACGCGGAGTCATGCAGCTATCCTATCGATCTAATTTTCAGCCAGACGTTATCTTAATGCGTTTAATCCAATCGTGTTGTACATATTATCTTTATCTATTGGAAGGTTAATATTACCGTATACAAATTCATTTAGGACTTCTTATTTTTCTCCACATCCTTTTCATATATAGTTTATAAAATAGAGTATTCGCATACCATACCAAGCTGGTCCTTAATTTCTTACATGTTGGGATGGTCCAAAGCTATTCCATTGTGAGTGATTCAAAGCCATTTCATATCTAATTATTTGGATCAACAAACATCATTCACAACACAACATACGCAGCAGCATAAAATATGCGTCAGCATTCTTTAGAAATGAGTATATACTTTTATCTTTCTAGCAATTTGTGACAGCACTTTTTCATCAAGCTTTTGGCACCAGTACTCTCCCGTACGCAAAGATCAAATGCATTGACTGACACAAGCAACCTAACGGAATGGGCAACTAGCTTCATCTTTCTGACATTCGACTCCTTGACAATTCAAAAGTGCCTGGAATGCTTTGAGTTTGTTTGAATGCTTTACTAATGAACCCATCTCTTTGTCGCAGGTGGCCTTGGTACCCGTCACTTTGTGACGTTCATGCTGTTCCTTGGCATGGCTAACGCCTATATCATGAGGACAAACATGTCTGTTGCCATCGTCGCCATGGTCAACCACACGGCGCTGCCCGTCCACACGGAGCCGACAGATACTGAGTGCGGAGTTGCCATCGGAAATGAGACCAGTGTAAGTAAATTTGTGTTAAAGTACTTATTGTTTATAGTCGACCCCAAGATTGTCTGAGAATAGGCTAAGATGATGTTTAATTGTTCTTGTGTAGAGCTATCTTGAAACTAAATAGTATTGAGTAGCAACATGGAACAAGCCGAAACCAAACTACATAAATACGTAATTTCACGTCTTTTTCACATGGTGTTAGGCAGAAACTACAGAACGGCACCAGCTACGATCGTTAATACCAAACTACTTAGCTAGAAAAAAAAAAGTGATCGAATGTGCAGTTGATAGGTTGATTTTTCCTGCTCCATTTGTTGCCATGTAGCACCAAGCTTTCTCGGTTATAGCTCATCACACTTAATAGTGTCGTACACTATGATGAGGGAAGTTTATGGCAGAGAAGCATGGTACCTAAAGGCATTTTGTGCCAATTTCAAAATCCAATATTTAGAAGTGTTGTAAATCTTCTCCAATGTCCCATTAACAAAGTATTTTCTATTGTTTTAGTCGTCGTCACAAGACGGTTCGTTCGTTTGGAGTTCGACGTTGCAGGGTTACATTTTATCCTCCTTCTTCTATGGATACGTCATCACGCAGATACCCTTCGGAATCTTGTCTAAAAGGTTTGTAAAATTATTGCCGTCACGTTTTTTTCAAGTTAAAACGTACAATAAATCTTTTTACGTTTACTTTCATATCGTAGTAAATCTTAGATACTAGGAACTTACCTAAATATGGCATCTGTTTACAACGTAAGTACTCAAAGAAATCATTCACAAGTCAGGAAATTACAGTACCTAATCCATCATAAGAACCTTGTCATCATAATATGATGATAAATGTTACAGTAAATGACATCGCGCTTGTGTTCCCCAAAGTTTGGGCAGAGATGTAGGTACAGTCAGCAACAAAAGTCGATTAACACTTGCAGTTTTTTAATCTTAATTATTAAGCGAAATATTTAATTCAAATCGGAACAGAAGTACTTAAAATTGTAAGAACATTAACTCTTAACAGTTAAATGAAAATAAAGCAGTTTATCGAATCATTTTGTGTTAATTTAGATGATGTCAAAAAGTAGCAGTGTTATCCGACTTCTGATGCTGACCGTACCTAAATAACACCCACATTAAACTGGCGAAATAAAATCCTAGCTTAAATATTATAAATGCGAAAGTGAGTTTGTTTATTTGTTTGTTACGGTTTCACGCTAAAACTGTTGAACGGATTTGAATGACATTTGACACATGGGTAGACCATGACCTGGATTAGGACATAGGATACTTTTTATCCCGGTAGTACGTTCCCGTGGGATAATTTCCGACCCCCACGCGGTCGAAGCCGCGGGCAAAAAAAAACTATTAAATATATAAATGCCATATACTAAATATATGCCATCTTATGAATAATTGGGGATATAATTATGATGGTTTTTTACTGTTTCTGTGTTTCGTCATACGGTAGTCATGAAGACAAGTAGTACGGTCAGCAACAGAAGTCGGTTAACACTGCTACTTTTTGACATCATCTAAATTAACACAAAATGATTCGATAAACTGCTTTTTTTCGTTTAACTATTAAGACAAAATTAACACAAAATGTAAATTAATGTAAAATTTATGTAAAAATAAATTAACACAAAATGATTCGAACAACTGCTTTTTTTTAGTTTAACTGTTCTTAAAATTTTATGTACTTCTGTTCCGATTTGAATTAAATATTTTGCGTAATAATTAAGATGAAGAAACTGCAAGTGTTATTCGACTTTTGTTGCTGACTGTACGTAGGTAACTTCTTCATTGGTTTTTTTCAATTCTTTTATCTTCTATTGTTATATCATTAATTACTTATACCTACTTATAATTATTTGTTATCTCAGGTTCGGAGCCCGTTACTTCCTGGGGGTCGGAATGTTGGTCAACTCTGTGTTCGGTCTGCTGGTGCCAGTCGCCGCTGAGGCTGGCTACGAATACCTCATCCTGGTGCGATTCATCCAGGGTTTGGGCGAGGTAAGTCTTATTGCCTTTAGAACTCATAAACGAATGCCAAGAGAGAGAATCTTCAACGTAAAATGGTGGTTCATTATGTTCCTAACCTCACGTCTGTTTCCTTAGAAAAAAAAAATTATGGACACATATTCTTCTTGTCCTTAATAATTAAAACTGTTAAATGTCTTAGTGCTTTTGCTTCTGACATAAAAGTTAATTGTATATTTCTAGGGACCGATCGTACCATGCACTCACGCAATGTTAGCGAAGTGGATTCCACCGAACGAGAGGAGTAGGATGGGAGCCGCCGTATATGCCGGTAAGATATCATTGATACACTCTTCTCAATTAATGGTGGCCCAGTGGTAACGGCCGCGACTTACCGAGTTGTAGGTTGTAGGTTCGAACCCAGGCAGGCGCTTTATTTTGCTTCGTGTAAATTATTTCATCATCACTGCTCTCAAAACGGTGAAGAAAAACATCGTGGGGAAACCGTCATGTCATAGAACCAAAAATTCGGCGACATGTGACATCTACCAACCCGCACTGGGCCCGCGTGGTGGATTACGGCCCACAGGCCCACTCCCTCTCACGTAGAGGAAGCCTGTGTCCCAGCAGTGGTAACATTATAGGCTGAATATGCTTATTATTATGCGTCTATAATAGAGCTTCAAACAGAAACAACGCTGACCTTTTAATCAGGCCAAGACCTATTAGCATGTACTTTGGCTTCGACATATCCCTGTCTCTTGCACTTGTAACACGACAGTTGTGCGACAGTGACAGGAATAACGTTTAGCCAAAGGACGAGCTAAGTAATGTTTATAGATTTCGGCCTTAGAATCATCGCAAGGAGGTTTATAATCATCACCGCTTGGTTGAAACGAAACCAAACCTTTATCACCATACCTTGCATTAAGGTTAAGCACCATCGAGAAAGATGTCTCAGATCAAATATCAGATGGCATATTCGCATATCCTGCTTCCTGTTATACTCTCGCCATTCTTACAAAATGTTATAATCCCTTCCTTCTATACAGGTGCACAATTCGGTACGGTGATCTCTATGCCCCTGTCGGGCCTGTTGTCAGCATACGGCTTCTCTGGCGGCTGGCCCTCCATCTTCTACGTGTTTGGTCTGGTCGGCACCGTATGGTGTATCGCCTTCCTGTTCTTAGTCTCCGAGGACCCGGAACAGTGCCCTACCATCAAGGAGTCCGAGAAAAAGTACATCTTGAGCTCATTGTGGGGCGCTGCTGGATCCAGCGTGAGTATTTTTTGTGAATATAGGTAATTTAGGAGTTGACAAAAGACCGTCGTAGTTAGTCTCCACAGTTTGCGAATGCTTCTGATCAAGCTGAACCTACAAATTCTTTATAAGTCCCAAGTAAAGGACGAATTTTAAGTTTTGAGCTTGAAGACGCAGCTTTATAAACAATTTTTTCTATTGCAGTCACCACCTATCCCTTGGAGCAAGATCCTGCTATCAACACCTTTCTGGGCCATCATGTTGGCACACATGGGACAGAACTACGGTTACGAGACCCTCATGACGGAGCTGCCAACCTTTATGCGACAAGTGCTGCACTTCTCTATCAAGGATGTAAGTACTTATTTGTTTGTCTATGGTATAAAGCATAGCCCACCATCTTCCCAGGGTACGTCTAAATTACAAGTCATTCGTTGAAGCTCTATAAAACCTGGCCAAAAGTTCAAAAGGAAAAATGATGCACAGAAGACAGTTTCTTTGGTTGTTTAAATCTTTGCCTCTCCTGAAAACTGGAACTTGAGCCAAATGTAAAAACAACAATGCGTTATCCTGGATTCCTGACCATTGGAATGAAAAAGTAAAATAATCCATATAAAAGCACTTCAACACATAAAAGGAATCCATTCAAAATAAATAAACGCCCACTTTAGCCATTATAGCAATTTAGCAATAAAGCCGAGAACGTAATACAATTTGGATCGTTCCGGCCATTAATCATTCGTCGCGAGCCGTCGCGCGTCGTCGTCGGGTCAAGAGTTCATGATCCGCGGTCAATTGTACTGAGTAACAGGATTGACAACTCACAAACGAGATTTATTGGCATTTTTCACCTTTAATTTTGTCCGTTACTGACTGGATTGGTTAATTTGATGGGATTTAACCTAAAAATATAACATCCCATTTTCTTTAGCTCCAGAATCATTGCTGAAATATAAAATCTAGCCCTGCCCTGACTTACTGACTATTTAACGATCTGATGATGCATCATACGCTTTAGGACCAAAATAAATTTTTGAATGGTCCTTTTTTCCACCTCAGTAACACGCGGTCCTATTGTACCTAATTCAGGCGACAACCCAATGCAGAAACCAGTTAAATCAGCGGCCCCGTTCTGCTTAGATGGAAATGGGGTAAAGTCGAGTGACAATAAAGGACCCTTTGTATGAAATACGAGGGGCAATTTAGACGTCATTTTATTACGCAATAAAGAACTATCTATAGTGGTTTTAGATAGTTAGGTAGGTATCTTATTTAAGCTCTAGCCAAACTGAAGCGAATCCTGCGGCCCGTGCGGGATGCGGGACGATATTCGATCGTGCCTATTGTGTGTTGTGTCAACTAACTTATATGGAGGTGTACAATGCGAGCGCGGTATCGCGCCTCCTGCGCTCTTTTCGCTGTCCAGTCCCTTCGGTCTCTGACCTCATACCGCTAAAGAGACCTATAAATCAGAATAATCTGAATCAGATAATTATAATCTACTGCGCAAGTCAAACTACGTGGCGTGTCAAGTCTCATCTTTCGTGGTACGCATTGTACGAACTGGCGCGAATGTAGTCGCCAAACTTCCTAACCATTTAAAACTTGTGGCTAAGTAATAACAGCCGCACGGGTCCATCGATCAAGTTAAGCTAGCTTGCTGCGGTTGGTCCGTGGATGGGTGACCATCTTCATCAAGATCCCTCCGAGGCTCGGAAAGCACGTTAAGCCGTTCGTCCCGGCTGTCATTATATCTTTGACAGTCGTTACGGGTCTTCAGAAGCCCGAAAGTCTGACCACCAGTCTTACCAAGGGGTATCGTATTACCCAGTTGTGGAGGTCAGATCGGCAGTCGCTCCATGTAAAATACTGGTATTTAGTTGCATACGGTTAGACTGGAAGCCGACCTCAACATAGAGGCTAGGCAGATGATGACTTCCTACTAACCATTAAAATAATCGACGCACACGCATGTTTGCCTCAGTATGGCCAGAGCTTTAACCACAGAATAACTAAAGAGGTTTATCTGTTCGGTGGCTTTAACTGCAAGTAGGTTTTCATGATTATCTGTAGGCTTCAGGAAGTTCTTGTAACAGAAGTTGATTTTGATTAACTCTCACAAAAGCGGTCTTTGAATTGAAATGTTGGCCTATCCCTTCAGATACAGACATAATGTGATATTATCTTATGATAATAAATAATATATTTTTTCCAGAACGGTTTCGTGTCCGCCCTCCCATACCTGTGCATGTGGCTGTTCTCCATGTTCATCTCAGTAGTCGCCGACTGGATGCTGTCGAGTGGACGGTTCAACCACACGCAAGTCAGGAAGGTCATCAACAGTATTGGTGAGTTTCGAGAAGTTTTAATGGTTCAAATAGAGCAGTACCTAATATTGTTCACTGATCCGATGTGTCAGTTGGCACTTTGTTATGGACGCTGTTACAAATGGGTAGTCAAATCATTACTTTTTACACAATATTATGTTTATTAAATAAAACTCTTTGCAATCTTATAATTTTTTTTTCGCTGAATTGTTGATAGATGTGCATGGTACGATTCTGAACTAAAAAACATTTTAAGAATGCAAAGCATTTCATTTAATAAACATACTTTTGTGTAAAAAAGTCATGATTTGACTACCCATTTGTAACAGAGTCTTTAAGGCTCTTTTGGAATATAATAGATGGAACTCCTATCAACAACAACAACATGGATTGGAAAATCATTCGAAATTGTGCTGCAAACCTTTTAGCCCTCAGCGCCCTGTTTTATAGACATAAATCCCATATTCTCAAGGTTCTTCGTCTTTACAGGTCAATATGGTCCGGCGTGCGGTCTGTTTATCGCCGCCAACACCGGCTGTAACCCTGCTGCCACAGTCGCCATCTTAGCCGTGGGTGTCGGTCTCAACGGAGGTATCTACTCCGGTTTCAAGGTAAGCAAGAAAAGCATTCACTTGTAATATTAAGAAAAGAAGGTTCCGGTTGATGGCAATAGGCTCGCCCCCTATTAATGGGGCTTCAACATAACTGGTGGAATGTGGGTGTGCTACAGGTACACATCTGCCTAATCCTTTGAGGAATACAAATACAAATACAAATACAAATATTCTTTATTGTGGTACATAGGTAAGCAATAAGTTGTTACATGTTTCCGAAATTGTACACAGCTATGACCCGCCATAATGGCATACAATAATTTTAAAATGGGTAACATTTTAACAGCACAATCAAATACAAAATTAAAATAATAACAATTTAAATATTTAAACATGCAGCACTTTAGAATTAACGAATATTTTTACATGTCTCAAGGCAACAATTAAAATAACGAGACATAAATTATAAATTCAGTTAGAATTAAATAATACAAATTATGAAATATATACATTTTACTTATCAGGGGAACAATTAAAATTAAATAACATCATCGAGATAATCTTTTAAAGTATAGTAACATTTGTCTAACAGCAACTGAAATAATTTCTTTTTATAATTATGCAAATCTAAATCTCTAATTGTCTTTGGCAATTTATTATATATGTCAGGTATTAGATAAAAAACACTTTTGTGGAAAAGAGCAGTTTTGTGGGGTTCACGTGACATTTTGTCTTTATGTCTGGCTCTATTACTAAATTTGAAACGGTGAATATTTAATTTTGCGAAAATGGCACATTCGTAAATAAACATACAGGGAAGTGGTAGTATTTTTAGTTTCTTAAAATGTGGAACACAGGAGTCCGTTGAATCAATGTTCACGATACAGGCGTTATGTTATATAAACGCCACTGTTACCCTCTTCGGGGATAGCGCCATGTGTGTCGGTAGTTATGAAAGGGGAAACTAAGCTTGATAGGTATATATTGGAGAAGAAGCTAGAAAAGAAGTAGAGATGAAAGAATCATGATAATTCTATCATGATTCTTCAATGACCAGCTAATGAAAATTAAAGAACGGGAGAAATGAGACCGTTCTATATATCTAATACAACCTCTGGACTACTAAACCATATTTTTAGCACGGATCTGTACCTACATATCGCAATACTCTAATGTTCTTTGTTTTCAGGTGAACCACTTGGACATCTCGCCACGTTTCGCAGGTGTTCTGATGGCGTTCACCAACTGTCTGGCCAACCTGACCGGTCTGCTCGCGCCCATAACCGCTGGATACATCATTGAGGGCAGGGTAAGCATACTTTTTTGACTTTACTTCGATGCCTTCTTAGAAGGACTTGCATGGAGTTTGAACTTGAAATATTTATAATTTACTCATCGAAATACTTTTTTTCAACAGCCCACACAAGCGCAATGGAAGAAGGTATTCTACATCGCCGGCGGAATCTACATTTTCTGCGCCACATTCTACAACGTGTTTGCTTCAGGCAGAAGACAGGAATGGGATAACCCTGCCGATGACGAGGCTAATGCCAAGAAAGCAGCCGACAAGAAAGCCATCAAACAAGAGAAGAAAACCGCCAAGAATCAGAGCGAAGCCGAAACTGCGCAATAGAGGTTAAAAAGTTGAGAACCAACAGCGAATACAACTGTTTAAAA
This sequence comes from Cosmia pyralina, assembly GCA_946251885.1. NCBI lineage: Eukaryota > Metazoa > Arthropoda > Insecta > Lepidoptera > Noctuidae > Cosmia > Cosmia pyralina. The sequence goes on from OX276354.1 coordinate 22,010,902, forward strand.
TCTTGACTCAATACGGCTTGCAACAGTTGCAACACTGGTCCCTAACGTGTTTTAATTAAAATAATTGTTGAATTAGGGGTAGAATTGTTGCAAAACGTAATGTGTTAAATGTAAAATGTTGGCTGAATCGAACGGCTCACGTGTCGATCCTCTTGTAAAAAAGTATTATAATGTTTCCTGCGCGTTTCAATAGCGGCGGTTGTGTTTGTTGGCTTTGTTCGACCAAACGCGAGATCAACGTATTTTTAGGGTGAGACTGCGTATTTGCAAATTATTTTTAATTGTTATTAATTTTTGTTTTAATGAACTTTTTAGATAGGGCTGTTAATGTTTCTGATTAAAAATCGTGGAGAAAATAAAACTTTTTTCATAGTCTACCTACAGTCTTTTCACCTGTCTATTGTATTTTTGAAATACGACGAGACGCACATCAATAGGGCTGTGATAATATCTTGTGTATGATACACAACGAACTCGTGTTTGGTCAACTTTTTAACTCTTAACTTTGCTATTTATTATATTTAGTTTAATTTTACCATACAAGTATTGTGCATAGTTATTTAATAGTTTGTATTGAAGACGAGTGAACGGTGGAATAGCGATTCTGGGGTCCAAATGAAACCTAATGTTACCGTCCTAGCCTAGCCAGTGACTTTTACACTTTTATATCCTCGCAAGTAACGATAACTACCAGTTTAAATAAATAGGTAGTGCCATGATGCCATCAAAGCATTTGATAAGTACTATGTCGCAGACCCTCGAAAATAGATCAACCAGAAAGATAATTTTCACTAATCCATGTCATAGACTATCAGGAATATTCAATCAAATTAGTTTTAAAATTATCAACTACGGTTCATTTATTTAGTAAGTTTAAGACTCATGATTTGTAGACGAACGCGCTACAAATTCCTTGAGCTTTTGAATTTAAATTTTAACCGTCAGAGGTATAATTTTACCGCCAATTCCTCTCAGTCTATGCCTTCGAGTTAGTGCCAAAACGGTAATATTGTGTTGTGAGTTCTGATTTTATAAAAATCATACACTGTTCGCTGAAAGCGGATGTTGTTGCCTTAGTTAAGTGGTTATAAATATGTTCTCTGTGCAAGATTATTGTAATATTTATGGATTAGTTATATTTCATGTACCGTTGTAAAACGCTACACGCCCAGGAGCTTATGTGATCATTCTGTTATACCTAAGTTAACATTAAGCTACAATGTAAACCGCGTACAGATTATTAATTAGTAACATGTTATGTCTATAACTTGTAAGTGGTTATACATAAACTTAGTACGTAATCACAAGCTTTGAATAAATAAATGAAATATTATTAATTTTACCATTTTCGTAAAAGTTCCATGTCTTGTCTGTGACAATGTTATGTGCCTTGATATAAGAGTACAATTCAAGGATTACGGTGTGTCAGACACACTGGGTGATGTCCATCAACGCTGTAATAAATTAATACTTAGTCGTTATAATAATCGTTTATAAGTTCTATTGTAATACGACAAATACAAAATGATTTATAAAACACTTTTGGAGTTTTACTCGTTCATTAATTTTTGAGAAAAGAAGTAGGTAACTATTAATGAACAAAATTAAATTTTAATAACAAGAATAAAATGGCAAGGCAATGCTACTAGTCTTCACGTCCACTCTCATAGCGTGTTTGTAAGTACACTTGGTAAACTTAGGTAAAGCGACCGTCGTCGCTTCGTGAGATAAAAAATTACATATCCAAAGTAGGCTCATAAAATTCTTATTTGAATGAGCTTTTATAGAATTATCATTCATATTTTTTTTTTATCATGGGGTCTTGATTGTAAACCCTTACTTTTTTGTATTTGAAAGGCTGAATGATAATTCCTATGTTCGTACCTGTATCAGGAACTCAACAAACTTGTGTCAACGCCTACAACAGAGGTAATAGCAAGTAATGCCAAATTAAAATCTATATATATATAAACAAGACATTTATTCTTAAAAACAATGATCACTTCACTTGTACCTACACCGTTTTATAGTAAAAACTATAAAACTACTTTACTTTACTAAGGCTGGGTTGCACCATCTTACTTTAACTATAACAAATGTGATAACAAACATCGCACCTTCAGTTCGATGTTTGTTAAAGTGAGATGGTGCAGCCCACCCTTGTTAAAGTTCCTGTTAGACAAAAAATGGGTTGTTCCATTTGACAATTTGTTAGCTGACGTCATAACTTTAACTGTAACCTTAACCGCCCACACTTCGCTGGTTAAAATGATTCTTAAATATCTGTCACTTCTGTCAGAGGCGTCGAATGTCATGTCCCTGCTCAGAACTTAATCTTTTACATTTGACATGACGGTGCAACAGCAGGTAGTATTCTATGGTCATTTTAACTTTGACGGAAACTATAACCTAACCCTTGGTGCAACCCACCCTAAATGTATTCAGCTAATAACTTTACTGAAATGTTGTAAACTAAATGAGCCTGTTCCGCTTCTGCAAGGCTGACCTAACATGAGACAACTAGATGCTGACCGAATGTTATCCCTCTTGGAATTCAATACCGCTTCCTTCAAAAATATCAGCGAAGACTCGAAAGACATCTGCTGTAACGGCGAAGAAGATGCTTCCATTCCTTTCCGGCTCATTGGTTCAAAGATACCGTTGTAAGTCATATAGTCAGCTACCAACGACAAATGTCTAGGATCCACTGTGATACCGTAAACATTGAACACATTCTGTATTTCTGTTATTATCACTTTATTAGCTGCTTCTATGCCATAAGTGTTTGCAATAGCATGAATGTCGTTACTGTATAGTTTGTTCAAATCTAAAAGATGGTTGTACTTGAACATTTGTAGAATGTTAATTCCTTCAGTTTTGAGGAACAGAACATTCTTTTCCTTGTTGGTGATGGCTCGTTTTATGTTTTTGATTTCGTGTATTACGGATTTCATTGCGGCTTCGCGGAGAGCCTGTGATAGATCAACTCTTAGGAAGGAAATGGGGAAGAGTACGGTCAATTCGCACCATTTGTGATGTTTGGTGTCAAACGAGTAATTAGTAGCTTCCTTTAAGTTAGAAACTACGTCATTCATTATCTTGCTCGTTTCTGCGTCATTGCCAGCGACAGTCCCATCAAGAACATCATCTTCTTTATCTGCAGGTTGTTCATCGTTGAGTTCTACTTCGTCATCTGATTTTTCTTCTTCCCCTGATTCGGGATCTTCGTATTCTTGTTCTTCTGTTCTCTTCTTGCGAATTCTAGCCTGTAAAAGAAAAAAACAATAGGTTTAAACACAAACACATAAAAAGTGCGAAGAGTGCATACTCGCAATCCAAATGATAGTGGCAAAGATCTTAATAGGATTCTACAAAAAAATTGAATGTTTTATAATCTGATCAATTTTAAAGGGTTTTTTTATTCATATTTCATATCTAAACGAATTGTTTCTAAAAGCTAATCTCCAACGACTACTGAATATGAGCATACATTGTAATAACACTTACGTCAGTATTATCGTCATCTTCATTAGGAGCCTCGTCATCCGAGCTGTCCAGATTAGCAGCAGGCTCCACCTCAGGAGCGCCATCTTCATCATCATCGTCACCCGCTTTAGTCCGCTGCTTTTTCTTTTCCGAATACCAAACTACACCGCTAACCGCCTTCGCTTGCTTCCTCACAGTCGAGAACATTTCGTCAAAGAATTTGTTCTGCATATGTTTTATTATTTGCGGCGGCTTCACCGCGTACTGCGTTTTGTACTGAGAATACGGTAAAAATTGGAAGCGCATTGTCGTTTTCAGCTGCCTATCTGGTTTGATCACTATCTGACATTGAACGTCTATTTTTTCCAACACATCGGCCACAGTGACCCTGTTAAGTTTTTGCCGTAATTTTTCAGCTTTCTTTGTCAATTCGGGGATGTCGTCCCGGAATGGGATGTCCATATTCGGGGTTTTGAGCTTAGCTGAAGCAGTCATTAGAATTTCTCTCAGACGAGGTATACCAAGGGTTACGTTCATGTCACCACGACCGGCAAAATGGAAAGTATTCAGTGTCATCTGAGTAGATGGCTCTCCAATGGATTGAGCGGCTAATAGGCCTACGGGCTCACCAGGAGCGGCCATAGATTCAAGATATTTGGCGTTCATTACATCTACGAACTTGCCCTTCGCTGTATGTTTCTCATACACGCTAGAATGACGCTTTTTTAAGTAACTTTGTACTAGATTATCTAATTGTTCATTTATTACACCAAATTTATATTCAGGGGACATTTTGCTTGGGATCGGATCGGGACATTTTTTCCGTGTATATTCTTGTCTTTCTTCTACATCCATACCACGCCATTTCTTTTCTAACTCCCAATAAAATGGATCTCTTGTTCTATCCGTCGGCAAATCATCAAGCTCAATTTGTTTTTTCTCGAGAGCAGAGAATTGAACAAAGCCACTTGTTCGGACTTTTTCAAAAGGACTACCATACTTTTTCTTCCACTTCTTCAAAGATTTAATAGATTTTGTAACGTTTTTTAAGCCTTCGTCCTCTTTAAGTTTATCAATCACAGCTTCACCAATTACTGCGCTGGAATTTACATCAAGGAATGGAAACTGGTCCTGTCTAAGGAATTGGCATTTGAGGACATCTAAACCATCTTCTCCATAAGCAAATTGGATGATGCTGTCATCAGAATCTCTCACTGTATGATCATAGGCAATTGATAAACTTTCCAAATGCTTGATTAAGCATCTTTGCAAGTAACCAGATCGACTGGTTTTGACAGCGGTATCGATAAGACCTTCACGACCAGCCATACAATGGAAAAAGAACTCTTGAGGCTGTATTCCTGTCATGAATCGACCGTCGATGAATCCACCAGCTCTTGGAGACACGTCATGAGGTGGAAAACTAGGCAGAGATCTACCAGATATCATAAGTGGCGGTCTTTTACCTTCCAACTCAATTTGACCAAGTAAACATGAAATCTGCATAGTGTTTACGGTTGACCCTTTAGCACCAGACTGGACCATCAACTGCAAGTTATTATAAGGGAATTTCTCAAGCAGGCCCTCAGACAAACAAGCCGTATTTATGTTATTAGTATAGGAGTCTAGCATACTTTTGTACTGCCTGTCCAGATTCGCTCTAAACTTCGGGTCTTTTGTGTAATTAATTTCTATGGTTTCCTTTAACTTTTCGTCGTCCACATCTGCGGGAAGGTCAGTAGCTTTCACGGCTGCAGCCTTGCCAGCGCTACGAACCAAACATATGATATCATCGCGCTTTTTATTGGATTCTTCTACTACCAGAATATCTTTGACTCCAAGCGTAAATCCAATCCATTGTAAATAAAATGTGAAGACTTTTGAGAATGAACTTAATAAGGCGCTTGAACTATCGCCCCCATATAATTCGTACATGCAATGGACTAAACCATATGGTGTAGCACCATAGTGGGTTTTATCCAAAACTCCGGATAAAAGTTCCCCTTTCCTAATGATCACTTCTGCTTCTGTCATTGTGTTAGGATTATTGAAAGGAGTGCCACCAGCTTTCCAAGGCCTCGAAGGTGACTTTTGCCAAGCCTTTGAACTAATTTTAGCTTTCCCAATTAAAGTAAGGCAGGGCTTGTCTTTAGGTGTGGTATTAATAATAATTGTTGACAGAATTTGTTTGCCAGACCAAAGTACTAACGGTTTAAGTATGGTAGGTGGAAGAAGCTTGATTGGTCCTTTGTGATTAGGTAATGCTTGGAAGACCAGCTGTTGATAGTTAGCTTTCCCGAAAAAGGCGCCTCTCAGGGACATTTTTACACCAGAAATAACGTGATCCTGGATCAATCCACTCAATGGCGTACCGTCTTTTGGTACAAGATATTGTTTACATACAGACATTATGTTGTAAGCTTCGCTTCTCGCGATCTCATTTTGTGGGAAGTGGGCATTCATTTCATCGCCGTCAAAATCGGCGTTATAAGATTTACAGTTGGCATAGTGTAACCTGAGCGTTTTTTCGCCTTTCAAAATTCTTGCTCTATGAGCCATCATACTGGGCTTATGAAGGGAAGGTTGTCTATTTAAAATCAAGACATCACCATTCACTAAATGTCTGTGAACAGTCTTCAGTCCAGATCCCTTAAATTCATCAGGTGTTAGCAATCTTTTGGCAAGACTCTTTCTCTTTTGTATAGAATCAGTTGCTATTGTGATAACTCTTCCATTCTCCATTTCAATTTTCTCAGCACCTGGATGTTTATTAGGCCCATTGATAACCATTTTTCTCAATTCATCAACATTCCATTCTGTGACTGGCACAGGGTAAGTCAGTTTCATAGCAAATGCATCCGGTATGCCTATTTCATCAATATCTACATTGGGGTCAGGTGTGATGACGGATCGAGCAGCAAAGTTAACTCTTTTGCCCATCATATGCATTCTGATCAAACCAGTTTTCTTTTCAATGATCTGCTTTAAGCCCTGGCTAGATAAGCCTTGACCTTCACAGCTTAAAAGATTATTGATACTCTTTTGTAGCTCTTGCCAAACTATGTGAAGCTTCTCTGGAGGTGATTTGCCTTGTACAGCCTCATAAGCCTGTCTGGGTAATTGATCAAGGGAGTCAATAGTTTTCTTTTGGTCTGAAGATGATAGGACATGTAGAACTGCTCTGGCAGCAAAAGCATTTTGTAGTATGGTCTTATAAACATTAGTTTGAGGATGTTCAATTAGCTCTCCTTTCAAAACATTGCAAGGTCTTACACAAGGAGGTAAGACAGGGACAACATCCATGAAAAATGCATTAGTGACGGGCTGGACTTTTGAATATTTTAGAACTGGGAAGCAATGTTTTAGAATGTCTTCGTCATGTTGGGCTATTGCTGTGCAAAAGCGTTTGATTTCATCAGGCATTAGAATTTTGATTCCTTTTGTACCTTTCTCAGCACCCTCGGCGCTAAGATTGTACATGATCTTATTCTCTGAAGTGGTCACTTTAATAAGTTTGCAAGAGCAAAAGGCGCATTTCTTAGCTGTATTGATAACCCTAAAATATTGATTAATGAACTTTGCCCTTAATTTATCTACATTTTTGTTTTGAAAAGTTTCCACCAATGCATCTCTCTTTTTTAATAGTTTCTGGTATTTCCTAATAACTTTATTAGGTTTGTCAGGAGAGTTTTTATTCCCACTACTAATATCTCCAACATAGTTATCTAGATCTAAGGCAGCTGTTATGTGACCGGCATCAACTAATTCTAGCTGGAGTTTAAGTATAAACTTCATTCTATCATTCATTTGAATTTTGAAGCATTTTAGGCAGCTCACCCGGAAGAGTGAGTAGATGTTCTTGATAAATAGTGGATTGACAACAACAAGTGGTAGTTCTATGTGGCCAAAGTGTCCAGGGCAGTGTAACAACACATTGTTGCAAGTTCCACAAGTTTCATTCCTGTCCCTTAGAGGACCTAGAGCTGAGTCGTACAAACCTCCCTTTGTGGGGTTTCCAATAGCGTCAAAACACTGTACATTTGTGATTTTCGACACACTAAGCTTCTTGACATCTTCATCAGTAAACATCAGGAACTGGACATATTCGGGGTCTACAGACGTCAGACCCGACGCAGACGAGCCGTACGATGACTTGAAAGCCATTTTTAGTATCCAAATCACATAAATACCTGCAAGTAAATAAATACGGCATGATAACATAACCTACACTAAACGCAAAAGTACTTTTGTATTAAAATATGATAAGATGACATCTGAATCTTGGAAACTCTAGCTTAATTTAAAGTACTTACTTCCTACAGCATACTCAATTTGGTACGATAATATTATTTTTTATTAATTTTTCACAAAAACCTCTACACGTTTAGCCCTCAAGCACATTGTTTTGACATTTGACAGCTTTTTGTTTTTTGTAACTAAATATGGCAACATTGGGTTTATTTCTCAAGAATTCAAAACCGTACTCAAAAACCGAAACTTACGAGATACAGTTACATTCTCAAACTTCTAACTTTTTTCATGTGGCAACGTCATTTCAGTCAGTCAACATGGCGGCCCAAGATGAAGTTGACGTATGTGAAAGTTGGGAGGATATGGACGAAATTGGCGTAAGTGTAACTGTGAAAGCCAAACCTGGAGGTTTCCCGCGTCGGAGCTGGCCGCCGTGGAGTTATTTACATGTGGGTTTGTCTATTTCAGTTGGACCAGAAGATCAGGCTGATGTCAACTGACTGCGCGCCAGTGCAAACTTCACTCAAAGGTTGCAAGGTTACTGTTGAAGAGAGCGCGTGTATTGGATCTCAGTGCGTGATGCCGGAGCCAGCTATCCGTATCCTGAAGAGGCCGTCGTCGTCGGGCAGCGGCCAGCTGAACGGCGAAAGTCGCGCGCGCCCGGTCAAAACACTTGAACAAAGACAGAAGGAGTATGCCGAGGCTCGTCTGCGGATTTTGGGAGAAGCTCGAAGCCCCGAAGACGTCATTGACGACAAGTAAGGCCGGTTTCATTTATCAAACACTGATACTGTTTTACATAACACCTATGTTTGAGGTTTGTGCTGAGTTGTTGTAATCAAAGATCAGACAGGATATCTTAGAAATAACATTGATGGCCAACACCAATTTATGTTCAACACTTTTAAGGTTGTTAAGTCAGTCATAGAATCAGTTTTTTATTCAGTACTTCCTTGACTAATCCTGATCATCCTGGTTTAGAAGTAATGTTCCTATAACTACTAATTGTTTATCAACTGTAAAAAAAAAAAACTTGCTATACTATGAACTAACACAATGAACACACAAACAATATGAACCTTTTGTATTTATGGTTATTGCTTTATCACCAGTGAAAATGTCAGGTGATAGATATATATATATTAAATTAGATACAATTTGTTTTGATTAAGGCTATGTTAATTAGCAACTATTCCCGAACTATCCTTTTAAGATACTCTTGCTTAGCCACAGCAATATGATGCAACTGCATGCAAATAAATAACTGTGCAGTACAAGTAACAAAAACAACAACATGACATCACACCTGTAATCAAGGCATAGTACAGAACACCAAAGCTTTGCCAGTTATGTATAAGTTCCTAGTATAAAGGTGAGCCTATTACCATTACCTAGGTACAAAACCAGACTCACGGGCTGTAATTATGAGAAAATACTACCATCAACAATTTATATTTTCTTTTTTCACAAAGGAGTTTCTTAATTTAAGAGGTTTCACTGAATGTAGGTCTTGTAATTGATTTTTAAATTTCATTAATGAGGTTTAATTGAAGGCAATAGTTATTGGGGGCATGCAAATTATGTGTTGCTTAAATGTATTGTGTTGAGAGATTTCAATAATGTCTGATGATAACTGTAAATTTTTATTGTAACTTGCTGTATGATATCATTGAAAATAATCAGTTTTAAATAATATAAGGGACGTTATTACATCACTGAAAGTTCAAGTAATCTTTTTGTTTTATTGATTATATTATATTGTTCAAGTTATAGATTCAGGCTAAGCTGATGTTGATGAATGAACAAAAACATGTTAAATTGAGTTCATCGTTATTCAAAGTGGCCCTTCATTTTAAATAGATTTACATTAAAACTGTCTAAGTTCATATCAAGCTGTAGCCTGTTGATAATCTTAAAAATTGTCATTATATAATTTATACCAGGGAAAATATAAGTGAAATATACAAAACAATAATATATTGTTTTCTCTGTTTCAGCCTCAGCCGGCTTCAAGATAAGTTGCAAGCAAACAATCTCAATGACAATCAAAATAATAGTAATAAGACAAAATCTCCTCAAAGTGACAATAATACCAAAGGAAGGGAACGGAAAGTCCTCAGCCGCCTGCCGCCCGGGGCCACTGCGTCCGGGGTGTTCCCCTCCCCGCCGCCTCGCGGGGTTCTCGTTATCCGCACCCCCAGGGGCCCAGACGGCACAAAAGGCTTCCAGAAAAGGTAGCACCACCGACACAATGAATCAGTAAACTCACAAAGACGTAATTCACTTCCATCCATTCGATTTACCCATGTAATGTTAAATTACCAGTTGTGCTGCTGTTTTGATATTAGCATAATACTTGTTTCACAGTTTTTAATTAATTTAATACTTGTTTCACAGTTTTTAATTAATTTATAACGGTGTTTTGTCTGAATTGGAATTAAGTCTTATGTCAACTGTATCTTAATTTAAGTGGAATCACAACGTTTTAATCATGTCATGACTTTGTACATTTTGCATTCACAAAGTAAGCATGTTAGGAATCGTAAGCTGTTCTACACTTATTTCCCAATTGAGGCAGACTGATTTAGCATACATTATGATGGTTAGCAGCATTTGCTAAGGTCTCTGATTGATCTAGATACATACAGTTATGCTTCAGTAAAGGCATATTTACACTTTGATTAGTGTATATGAATAATATAAGTACCCGCATTGCTTATGAAACAAGGTGGTTGTGCACTTGGTAACTGAATTTCTTCCAATTAATATCACTTGTATTATTAATAGAAGTGTAAATAGCCTTTAGATTTAACCATGCGTCAATTGTAACTCGTCACATAACCAGAGATTGGATAATTGGATGCATAAACACTAAAACCACCTAAAGTTAATTTTTGGCTAAGAAACGACAGAAGCGGCTTCCGTTTGTTTTTTCTTAGTATAAATCCCGGGACTGCAGAAATTCCGGGAATGCACAATTAATTGGAAACACATGGTATGGAAACGACTTCTTAAATACGTGGTAATATTTATTTACTAAATGCTGGGATACAACTATTTGTATGCTTATTTACTTGAAATTCATTTTTAACCAATCAATCTGCCTAGCCTTTTCCCAACTATGTTGGGGTCAGCTTCCAGTCTAACCGGATGCAGCTGAATATCATTATTTTACATCATTTTTAACCAACGAAAAAAAAAGGAGGTTCTCAAGTCGGCACTTATATATATTTTTTAACTTTACTTATCCTGACATTTGTATGCCATTTGGCAACAAAAGTACTAAATTTATAAATTTTGGAATTGCAAGATTTTTACGATCGATACAAAAGTGCATTCCATATTAGCCAACACCTGAACGTAAGTAAATAAATATTCGATTCTATAATCAGAACTCTAAATTTGTTGGTCCTGGAATCCCGGGATCTTTTAGATACAAAAGTGTATTCCGTAATAGCCAACACCTCAACTTTAGGTAAATAAAATAAATAAAAATAAATAAATAATAAACAATAAACCATTTATTTCAGGCGACACGGCCCATAGATAAATACCTTAACCTAAAAATACATATTTGAATATAAACAAAAACTTGTGTTAATAAAATAGGCTTAAGACTATGGTAGTAGCACTCCTCTTTGCACTAGCTTGACTTTAAGTGCTGCCCTGTGGAACTTGTCCGCGGAAGCGACGGAACACCACGTCCTGCGGCCAAAAGTCTTCCTCCATGACGAAGGGCAGGTAACAGGCAAATACAGGGACAGGGAAATATGCATCTGAATATCCGATCTATACTCATAACACCAATTTTATGAAATTGTTGTAAATAAAATTAAGAAATGAATTGTGAAATAAAATTGAAAAATTGAGGAGTGCTCACTTCAGGGAACAATGTTATTGATATTATTAACGTTTATATAGAACAAAACGTTGCAGCAGAGTCATAATGAGATATAATGAAAGGAACACTCTGAGTAAATTGTATGTGTGCATTTACATATATTTTTACATATATGAGCATAATTTATAGTTACATTTCAAATTGAAAAATTACATTTAACCACAAAATTTTATGAATTTAGGAAAATGACTAATTAACTAGTAACTATTGCGTGAATACGATTTATATTACTAAAAATTCAAAGTTTTAGCATTAAACTTTTTATATACAGTTTTTCTACATGTATAGCGTATTTTTAGGATAAGATATTGCTAATTGTATATTTATAGTATATTATTTTACTATGTTAAGTTTTTCAATGCTTGCACATTGTTTGTGTCAATTCTGGCATGCTAAACAACTATAATATAGAAATCAGTTACATTATTCTCCTCAGTTTTTCTGTAGGTTGCTAAATATCATAGTCAAATAGCTTAATAACTGCTTCGAGCTTTTGACTTTTAGAATACTAATAAGCAGTGGAGTTTACACAAACTTTGTGAAATTGCATTTAAAGTGTGACTGATTTGTGTGTATGTGATTTGACCAGATATTATTTTGATTATAATTATTTTGTGTGATATTATTTATAAATATTGTCTCAATAAGACTGCAATGACCTTGCACCTGCATAGTTGTACTAAAAAGTATCTAAAAATCTTTCTTATTCAAAGTACACACGGCTACATATCAAGCTATACATTTTCAGTATAAGCAGATCTCGCGTTGTATAGGATTTCCGTACAATGAGAGGCCAGCTTAAACTGGAAATGTATAGCTTGATATGTAGCCGTGTGTACTTTCAGTGTAGTAAGTTTTTTTGCTAATACGCTAGGTACATACTAAATTAAAATGAATATAATCAAAATAATGGTGGTCGCACCAAACCAACGCTAGTGTAAGTCTACATAATATTTAAAAGGATTGTGATATAGAATAATTGTATATTGCAAACCTTAACTCAACTGAGAAGTTGACTGTACAGAATACGGGATACACTCTTATTATTTGACATGTACTTTTAATATTGAACTTATAAGATTCGTTATAAGAAGTACAGGGATAGCTTATCAAGTCAGTACTGTAACCTCTTAAGTAGGACTAAGATAATTCATTTTAAAATATAAAGAATGGGGTTGAAAGTGTACAATTAAATAAAATTGTGTATGCAGAATGCCTATAAAAATATGTAGATATACAAATTTTTGCAGAAAACCTCGCATCTCTAATACTTATCGTGATTTTATAGGTGTTCTGTGTATATAAACAATGTGATGATTTGAAATTTTGAACCAGTGCCAATGTGAATGAGGTGGCCAAAAAACAGTCAGAAAAGTTCCTTGACCGACTTTAGTGGTGCCAATTTCAACAATTTGATGACATTTATTATCTATTGGAGTAATATAGCTTCACGATTTAAATGTGCCGTCTATCGGGGCAGATCAACTGAACATTGATATAACTCTGCCGTAAAAACAGTGCATCCGTTGCCATAGATTCGGCATGTTTTCTTAGTAGTCAAGTCACAAAACACCTCAGTTAAGACGCAATTGTATGCCAACAGCCTTGAATGGTTAGCACAGAACACGCAAGTTATGTGCTGAGCTCACGCAACGCGTCGTACGTCCAGCCAGTAATAGAACTCTCCCATCAAGGAGCGCTGTCCCAAATTAGACGCATTATTAATTTATTATATATATATAAAAGGTATTAAGTATATTAAAAGATAAAAATAATTAAATTATCTTTAAAATGGTGAAGGTTTTATAAAAATACGCTCGATAGTTTTTGCGTGATTCTCAGTTTTTTATCCGCGTTAGACAACTTTACAAATTAATTACACGTAATATAAACATATTCTAAAATTTTCACATTATTAAGAAAATGTTCTAATTCAACTTATATTTTTTTTTTTCAAATCATTAATACTACTCGTTTAGACGTGATCTTCAGTTTAAAATCATTAAAAGTCGGTTATTGCCGCCTTAATATTAAAAGTCGGTTATCGTCGCCTTAAGAGCCATCTTGTTACCTGAAGACGAGATAAAGGCTCAAGATTCAAATCTGCACATTTTATCAAAGCCTAATTGCCCTAAGTGTCAGTTATAACATGCTGTTAAAAGATAAGTATACAAGCAAACGAATGAATGACATCAGAATTTGGCTGATTTTGCACATATTGAGCGTAGGCCATGTTGATTTATTTACTTTAATTATTACGGTAGATGACATCGAATAATAAACTTTATTATCAGTAACGAGCGCGCCTAAGTATCCGTATTTTTCAGCGTCAATATTTGTACAACCTTAAGGCACTGAATAAAGTTTATTTTTGAATATCATCAGCCATTCTAATTAAACTATATAAACTTTAATAATAAATAAAAAAACGTTAAATAGTTTTCAGCGCAGTCCATAGATGGCGTTAGTTGCCTGTTCAGACCAAGCAGCAAAATCCTCGCGGAATTTACTGGCTCCATTGAAAATAGGACCGTATTGCCATAGCCTAGAGTATAGAATTGTGTGCCGATATTCATACAATTTTATACTTTAGGTAATACCGTCCTATTTTCAATGGAGCCAGTAAATTCCGCAAGGATTTTTCTGCTTGGTTTGAACTGACCCTTACGATTTAGCCATGAGTACATTGCCAGACATTTTCAATTTCATTCTTTATATTTTATTGGATGCATGTATCAAATAGAAGTGTTAATTGAAATTATAATCATTATTTATACTTTTATCGAAGCGCCTATTTATAAGATTCTCTGTTATGTAGTATTTTGTACTGAATAATGTTACACTCAGATGTTGACTGTAAAGTGGAACTGTTTTAACTAAATTTACTAGGAGAATAGACTCAGTAAGGTAGTCTACTGATGAAGTATGGAATTTGAAGTATTTTACTGTTTCTTATGACTATATAGTTACTACACAGCCCATGAGATCCTCCCGAAAGGGGGTAATGGCCCTTTAGACACTAAATCGGTCAAAAGAGCGGATTGGTGAGTAATGAGCCTTAAAGCTTAGGGTATATACCCTACTGGCATGTGAGCCTGGCCTATCTGTTAAAAAGAATTGTAAGAACCAACTGTGTCTTTTATTTTTAGTATGATATAAAAGTTTTATACGACCGAATATGTGCATATTAGCTGTTGATCGAAACATTCGCTAGAACAACAAACTTGTCAAATACAAAAATTGTTGTAACAATAATTTATTTTAAAATAAAATATTAGTCATCTCATGTTTGTGTTTTTTTTTTGTTTTTCAAGAACCGCCTATCGTCGTTGTGAGTTTAAGACCTGTCGATTGTACATTTTGAAGCTGCATCGAATGCAAAAACTCTCACGTGTATACGACGTTTCAATCGTAAGTTATTTTTCCAATTTTAAGATCTCGAATATGTTTGCTAATCTCTAATCAGATTACTGACTGTGAAGTTTGCATTGTGGGTGATTTCAATGTGAGCGGCATCAACTGGAAAGACGTGTATCCCGCCAGGAGCAAGGTTGGACTAAGTAGTACCAGTGAACTTTTGATAGATTTTACTTGTGTAAACATGTTGAAACAATGTACCTTGATAACAAATTCTGCTGGTCGCATTCTAGATCTTGTGCTCTCTACAATACCGCTATGTTGTGTAAGTGAAAATTTAACTCCAATCAGTATTGTGGATCAACAACATCCTCCTTTGGATATTGTTATTCCATTTAATAGGGAAGCTAGGCTCCCCTACAACACTGCAAAAGTCACTCCTAATTTTTATGGGGCAGATTATCAACCAATTCGTAATTCCCTAATTGTGGAGGTCTTCTACGACACGCTTGTTACCGCCATACTACAGCTCTTACCGTCACGTAAACCTAAAAGCCGTAAATTTCCGCCATGGTTTAATCGTAAATTGATTAAAATGCTAATTGAAAAGAATAAGATTAGAAAACGATTCAAGAAATATAAGAACCCATTAGATGCAATAGAGTTAAAACTGATTAAGTACTAAACGGTGTGAAAATCTTGCTATTACCTGTTACAATAGCTAAATAGAGCCTAAACCTAACCTAACCTATCGATCAGCAGCGAGGTGTGAAGCAGGGAGACGTTATCTCCGAAACTGTCCACAGCATAGTTTGCAGGGTAAGCAAGCTGAAGTGGCAGTGGGATGGTCATATTTGTCGAAAGACCGATGGCCGGTGGAGCAGACGAGTTCTGGAGTGGAGACCGCGTATCGGCAAGCGCAGTGTGGGACGCCCCCTAGCTAGATGGACTGACGACCTTAAGAAGATGGCTGGGCCAGACTGGATACGGAAGATGTAGGACGGGTGTTATGGCGCAGCCTGGGAGAGGCCTAGTTATGTCCAGCAGTGGACTGTGATAGGCCGGGTTGATTGATTGATCGACACGGAGTTGTCGATGATTATGTTTACCTAGGACAATTTGTCCTGACCCCTTTCTCGAAAAGTGAACAAATTGTTCACTTTTGTGAAATCCAGCTCGGCTGGGTAGCATTCAGGAAGCTGCGCAGTATCTTCTCGTCTCATATACCTACCTACCACAGTGTCTCAAGACGAAAGTCTGACCAATTATGACTTACATATGCCACTGCAACATGGTCGCTCACAATGTGCCTCATTAGAAGGCTGAAAGTCACCCAAATGGCAATGGGGAGGGCTGTGCTTGGAGTTTCCCTGCGCGATCGAATCAGAAATGAAGAGATCCGTAGGAGAACGTACGTAACCAACACAGCCCGAACAATTGCCAAATCTCATTGGCAGTGGGCAGGTTACATTGCACGCGGAAAGGATAGCTGGTGGGGCGGGATGGTGACCGCGTACCAAAAGGTGGACCGAGGACCTGGTGAAAGCCGCATCCGCTGGATGCGAGAAGCACAATAAGACCGGTCGATGTGAGGCCTATGTCAAGCAGTCGACGTCTTTGGACTGATATGAAATTAATGGTAGGTAAGAAGGTACCTACTTTGATTTGTACCTATTCCTTATTTTTTTTTAATTTTTGATAACAGTCGAATCACAATTCATATCATGTTGTCATTGTTATCATGATTATTATTCCAGTAGTGTATTCTGAGGAATATATTTTTTTTCCATAAAATTAATAGGTACGTACCTAACTACAAAACAAAAAGCGCAACCCCTCGTGTTGACTGAAATTGTTTTGTTTTTTTCGTTTTAACTGACAAAAGCAAAGTAAAAAGCAGGAAATCAAGTGGCTGTTACCTCCCTACCTACTTAGATTGATTTTTGATTTTAGGTCTTAAAGTCACAACGACGCTATGGCGTACACACGACGTTGATCAGTCCTACCTAATATATTTTACTCTAAAATTCACACACACACGTGCGTGCGTGCGTGCGTTCATGTGTTTGATCACATAGCAGTTAAATACCTACTGCATTTGTTTTAGCCGTATGGTACTGTGGGATGTTGACGTGTGATCCTAACTTTACCATAAAACATCGTACAGTAGGTAGGTAGGTACAGCGTCGTGTGAAGGGCCACCATCATCCTAAAAATCACGGAGGACATCCCGCGAAGTGACAATGACAATATACCTACCTACTTACAAAGAGTAACCTACCGCAAAACTGATTAATGGGTAGGTTCAGTGTATTAGTGTAGGTATAGACGACAAAGTAAATCCTTTATCACTAACTTCTGACAACAATTCCCAGTAAATTGAAACATAAGTAGGTAGGAATCGTACTTCGGCGCCGTCATCTCGTTCTCGTTGATGTCCCTTTCACATTGCGGTGGACAAACAGTCTAAGGCGTCGTCCTATTTGGCTAACCATCGTACGAGCAAACGATGCGTTTTCATCGCACGACAGGATTAAATACACACATTTCTTTAGTGTCCTAATTGAGCTTGCAAATCATCGCGCGAGCACCGGAACATATTTTCATCGCGCGACGAAATCGCATCGTGTGCTCGTACGATGGTTAGCCAAATAGGACGACGCCTTAGGCTGCCTGTCCATTGAAGCGGAGCGCAGAAACGGAGAAATATTAACCAGTAGAACCAAAACTCTGGAGCGGAGTTATGATTCCCAACAGCTCCGCTCCTGTCCTCTCTTCTCCACTCCAGTGGACAGGCAGCCTTAGGGTGGTAAACCAAATACTAGGTCGACCATATCTAGGTACCTACCTATTAATAAGCACTTTTTACGAATGGAAATTGCAAATGGTAACAACATTTTCATTTCGTGGGAATTGGATCGACAAAACAGTTAGTTAATTAAATATTATTAATATTTCATCATCATTTAAAGAAATTATATTGAAATCTATGAACAAAGATTGTTATCTTGTGTCGGTCTGATTACATATTTTCTACGCAGAAAATAAACAAGCAACCAGTTTTTATAATTAACATAATGTTGATCGAAGTTGTAGGTAGGTACCTATCGCTTACGAATATTGCAATATTATGAGTTGAAATCAGATTCAATGACATCTGATTTTATCTCATAGTAAAACAAATCGAAATGTGTTTCTGTACCGATTATACTCCGTTTGAAATAAGATTAGAACTTTAAATAAACCTTATTTACAGTCCGTTCAACCGATTTCGACTTCTATCCGAACATGCATATGGATGGCATTAAAAGCAAAAACGTATTTACAATACCAACTGTTTACTGCAGCTGCCATTTGTCATGCCAACAACGTAATGGAAGTCAAAATCGGTTGAACGGACTGTAAAAAAAGGTTTTTTTTAATTCTAATCTTATTTCAAATGGAGTACCTACTGGTAAATTGCAGAATAAAGAAGCGGTGTTAAGAGCGTTGGCTCCGTACGGCATTTCATACATACTTTCAAGTCCTTTTTTATCGAAATGAATGAACCGATTTTAATGAAACATCAGACGCAGAATACATACTTAGGTCTAAAAAGTTAGTTAAAAGAGCATTTTCGAAAAATAGTGTTGCAGCTAAATTCGACCGATTTTAAATATTCCATAGAAACAAAGATTTCCAATTATCTTTTTTTAAATAAGACATTACAAAAATGTTCTTATCTAACTTTTAAGACCTATGTATCCTGCTTATGCGTATGAAGTTTTATTAGAATCGGTTGTTTAATTTCGATAAAAGGACTTGAAAGTCTGTATAAAATGCCGTACGGAGTCAACGCTCTTAAGCATGGGCGACGTGGGCCCTCGCCTATGCCTCGCAGGAGCCCCGCGCTTTCATAGATAGACTCCTTCAGCAGCTTTCTTCAACTCATCCATGCAGTAGTAAATGTGTATGTCTGATACCTGGATTTAGATGAAATTAGGCACACAGGTAGACCAAGATCTGGATTAGGACATATGATAGGTAGGTACTTTTTATCCCGGTACTGTCTACCTACTTTTCCGTGTGATAATTTCCGACCTCCACGCGGGCAAAAGCTAGTGATGTTCTATAAAAGTTCGCGCACACTTGGGCTGGCCGCGTAGCACCGAAAAGCGTTGCAAAAATGATGCTTCATCATTTTTGTACCTACTTACAGTTTCTATCCACCAACGCGCCCATTGCGGTGCGTTACGGCTGCATCTAATGTGCCCTTGGCTCAACGGTCACTCCTAACATAATTTACCTACCAGTTACAAAAAATTAACAAACAAACCCATTTAGCAACATAGTCTAAACTAGCGACGTTATCATACAGAACTAGGTAACAGAACTGGTTCCACATTCCAGTTGACAGCAAGATTCGTGTCGGTGCAGTCGTGTCCATAACTTAATTATGGCCGCTTTAGATAACCTCAGTGAAAGAGACAAGGCCGTGCTCAGGAGTATCTTCGATCCTACCGCCACTATCGCTGCTGATGTCGTTGAGGATGCAGGGGATAAGTTTGTTGAAGATGAGGAAGGTAAGAAAGATCTTAAGAAGATTGTTTATTGATCAATCACTGAGAGAAATAACATTAAGAGATATTTTACTTGTGACTAGCTTCTGCTCGCGACTTCGTGCGCGTGATAAACATATCCTATGACACTCGGGAATACTGTTCCTAGCTTCCCATCAGTGAAAGAATTTTCGAAATCGAATCAGTAGTTCCCAATATTACCCCTTACATACAAACTTAAAAAAAAAACTCTTTTTATTATTACAATAAGTTTTATTTAATGTTTTTTAGTTTGGTATTACGGCCTGTGAGCGCAAGTAGGTACGGAACCCACAGATTTCCTCCCAATCTCACGGTCCTCGATCTAGTTCAGTAGTAGAAGAAAAATATCGTACCTATCTATTTTTTTATTATACCCCATACGTTGCTAAGTTTTTAAGTGTTCCGGCCTTCATAGCTACCCAGCTACTTATTAGATCAGCTCGCTGCCTGCTGATTTGTATTATTATAGATAAATCCACCTAAAGAGCTGCATTGCACAGATTGTCTATACGTTTACATAGGTACCTAGGTATGTCTGTTTTACCTCATTATTAATAACCACATTATTTGATTATTTTTTTTTTTTATTATTTTTTTTTATTTACTATTACATCATGGGACTTAAACTTATACAGGATGTATCAGAAAGTTGTGGTCAAATTTAAAGGTGTGATACAGACCATCATACTGAATAACTTTTTCCATGGGACCTAGGTACGGTCAGCAACAGAAGTCGGTTAACATTGCTACTTTTTGACATCATCTAATCTAAATTAACACAACATGATACAATAATTTGCTTTTTAGCATTTCATTTATTAGATAAGAGTTAATTTTATTTAAAATTTACATCTGTTCCGATTTTAATGAACTATTTTTCTCAATAATTACGATTTAGAAAACACAAGTGTTAATCGACTTTTGTTGCTGACTGTACATCGTGATCGCGAAAAAAATATCAACTGTCCCTTATAAAACTTCAACACCTTTCAACCCATGGAGAAAGTTGTTCAGTTTATTGGTCTGTAAATTTGAATTTGACCACACCTTTCTTGGACCTACACCCTGATTAGCGAAACGTAGGTGCACCTTTAACCCTTCACGAAAAACAGGCGTGATGGTATTCTGTATTAATTATTTTAGAGCCCTCTACCGACGCCTACAAGGAGTCAACCTCACTGTGCGCTGAAGGAGTCCGTTTGGCAGAGGTTGGTAAGCTGGACGAGGCGTTAGAAGCCATGACCAGAGGAGTGCAGGCCGCGCCGGATAGAGCGGCTGGTTACAACGACAGGGCACAGCTGTTGCGAATGATGTTGAAGGATGATGGTGAGTTTAAAGGGCGCTATTGTAACAGGTTACACACAAGTTCGGTTGGCATGATTCGGAACAGGGCGGCAAAATCCAATGTATATTTTGCCGCCCGGATGTGGCGAATCATCAACCTGACCAAGTGTGTGGCACGCTTAAGATACTGCCTGGTGCAATGACTGGTGTACAAGCCATTTAGCATACTTAAGTGTTATTACCCTATTATAGGTAATGTTCCCACTGCTGGGACTCAGGCCTGGAATCCACCATGCGGGCCCAGCAAGAGTGGATAGTCTGATGTCACTCGTTTTCGAATTCCACAGGCCGTTATTTTGAATTAATTATGTCATTTATAAAATGACAACTACACTTAGGGATCTGTTGGCGCTCAAATGACGTTTGCAGCGGGGCGCTGTTGGTATTATAAGCATTTGTGCAATGGGGAGAGACACTGCCAATTTATCTTGCTAGGAGTCGCTGGTGTTGTTTACCTGTTAAACACCATATTTTTTTTAGGGTGAAAGCGCGTTTACTGTTTAGTACCCTTGAAAACCATCAACAGATAGCTGACGGTTACCACCGATAAAGGCGTCATCTATAATTAGCTTTGCCTGTTCCTTCCCATTGTTTTGTGAAATGTATTGAAAAAACAAGATGGCGGCATTAGATTCGATTTTGGCCGCGTGCCAGAAGATTCTTGTACGTCTCGTAATTTCAGATGCAATGTCAGACCTCGACCGGGCCCTAGAGCTAACAACAGGTAAGCAATCTCGCGCGCGCGCCCTAGCGCTGTGTCAACGAGGTGTGCTCCTGCGCAAGCGAGGGAAGGATGACGACGCACGCGCTGCCTTCACTGAGGCTGCCAAGCTTGGTAGCAGTTTTGCTAAGAAACAGGTTAGAACTTTGAGATTGTGTAGACGCACTAATGTCAATGTAATATGTGTGTGTGTGTATGTGTAATGTAATGTGTATGTGTAATGTGTGTGTGTGTATGTGTAATGTGTAATGTGTGTGTGTGTGTAGGTGATGCGGTACCCATTAGGGTACCGCATCACCTACACTATTTTCATACATTTTCTATGAACCAACGCTCACTATACAGGCGGTCCGAATCGCAATGTTATAAATGAGATGGGGAGATGAGATGTGATGGTGATGAGGTGTGATGTTTGTTGTAAATGAGTTGCGCTGCAGCCCATTGCGGCTGCAATGAGCGCTTGGGTTTATGCAGCGTTTCAAACTGGTAGTAGATTTATGAATATCAGATCAGTTCCAGTCAAGATAACGTTTTGTGCGTAGGACTGTAGCCTGTAAGATTTATTGAGCTGTAGACTGTAGAATTTATTAAGCTGTAGACTGTAGGATTTATTGAGCTGTAGACTGTAGGATTTATTAAGCTGTAGACTGTAGGATTTATTAAGCTGTAGACTAGGATTGATTGAGCTGTAGACTGTAGGATTTATTAAGCTGTAGACTGTAGGATTTATTGAGCTGTAGACTGTAGGATTTATTAAGCTGTAGACTGTAGGATTTATTGAGCTGTAGACTGTAGGATTTATTAAGCTGTAGACTAGGATTGATTGAGCTGTAGACTGTAGGATTTATTAAGCTGTAGACTGTAGGATTTATTAAGCTGCAGATTAGGATTGATTGAGCTGTACACTGTAGGATTTATTAAGCTGTAGACTGTAGGATTTATTAAGCTGTAGACTAGGATTGATTGAGCTGTAGACTGTAGGATTTATTAAGCTGTAGACTGTAGGATTTTTTAAGCTGTAGACTAGGATTGATTGAGCTGTAGACTGTAGGATTTATTAAGCTGTAGACTAGGATTGATTGAGCTATAGACTGTAGGATTTATTGAGCTGTAGGCTGTAGGATTGATTGAGCTGTAGACTGTAGGATTGATTGAGCTCGATATCATAAATACTTAGGTATATTGGTACAATGTTTACTCTTGGATCTTTGTAAGTCGTAAGGTACGGGTCGTCAGAAGCCCGAAAATCTGACAACCAGTCTTACCCGTTTACCAAGTGGTATCATGTTACCCAGTAAATGGTTGTGGAGGTCAGACAGGCAGCCGTTCGATGTAAAATACTGGTATTCAGCTGCATCCAGTTAGACTAAAAGCCGACCCCAACATGGTTAGGAAAAGGCTAGGCAGATTGATTTTGATGTTGGCAAGTACAATGTTTTTTATCGAGCGAATTTGCCAGAATTCTAATTATGGAATCTTTATATTTGCAGGTGGTGGAACTAAACCCATATGCAGCTCTCTGCAACCAGATGCTCAGTCAAGTGATGAGAGGACAACAGGATGTCAAATTATAGTGTAGTGTACATTTGTATAAAGATATATTTGATTATTTTGTAAATGAACTCAAAACTAAAGGTTTTTTTAAATAAAACACAGATAAAATCTAATGGATTAGAAATTTATATTGTTGAGTACAATCGACATTCACCTTCGAGAAAATCCATACAAACGAACCAGAGATCCCAGTCACAGATCTACCGAGTGAGACACTCGCGTGGCTAGTGTGGCTACACGCCCCAGCAGTGGCTTCACTCCCCAACAAGTGGCTACATGCCCCAAAAATCCTTGAAAATGACAAATTTAATACTACAAATCGAAATACTGTTACTACACTATCGATATTAATAATAGAATATGCAATAAAATCTCATAAACCATGATCGCGTGCAGACACTCACAGGTGATACTTTGGTAGTTGTATCCGCACACAACCATCTTTTATCATCGCAAATTGGTTAAAATTCAAAATTTTAATAATAATTATTAATTAATCCTAGTGAGACGCGACGACGGTAGACTAACGGAAATTGAAAGTGCACTTTACATATTAAAAAAAAATAGGTCTTTTCAAACATGGCGTTCCTTGTTCAAATACGCGCGCTTTTCTATTACCATAGACAATATTTCTTCGCGCCGATTTGAATAGACCGATAAACATACTTTGAAGAGTTGCTTAGATTTCTAGGTCATGAAAACCAAAATGGATGAAAAGAAATTTTTTTGGCACATGGTTTCTTTAAACAAATAATGAAGATTGTGAGAGAGGTCAATTGATATTTTCTTATTATAATAAATAATTGTTAACTCTAAGCAACTCTTCCCCGTAGCTTGTGAAAGGATGATATATCACAGAAATAGTTGCAGTGTAGTTTAAAAATTCATTGAAGCATTACAATAATAGTTAATGTAACAATATAAACAGTTCTTGTATACAATAATTATTTTAAATGATTTTATAAATTCCTTATAAAGCATTGTTTAAAGTTTAATAAGTTGCCCTTACAATATGGTGGCAGTCTAACAATGGTAGGTAATAATCTAAACTTTAAACAATGATTACATTAAGTTAGGAATAAAATAACAGCGTATGATTACAAGTTAATAAAATAGTGCTTTATTATTTGCTTACATAATTGGATAACGTGCAAAAATAGTAGAAATTGAAGTGAATGTTTCTTCATTTCATTAGTGGTGCGCTTTGTTTATAAAATTATACTTACCTATTAAAATGTAATGTTTTAATCAATTGTTTTTAGTTATGTAATATCGAAACCAGTGTGCAGCTTTAAAATACTGCACTGTCATTAAAAGTAAAACTGTAATGTTACCAGTCGAGAAAATTTCTAGTTTTCAAAGCATTGCCACTAATAAAATGAAGACTCACAAAAATAGGTAAGAAGATTAAAATGATTGGTTACAAATATTCAATAGAATACTAATTTATCATGGAAAATATTTACATATTTTGGCACAGGTGTGGTGCAGCTAGCGACATCGTCTTTGTAAAATTTTAAACACTTGAATATCCATTAGTAAAATATTTTAAAAGTATACTAAGACCTGTATCAACTACGGGCTTAATCTATAGAAAGGTTTAGGCCTATTTATGAGATATTAACAAAAATCTAAATAAATAATATCTCGGAGTAAAGACAATTTCTTCATGATTTTCATTCCTCTCATCACAAGCGCATGATGATTTATAAGAAATTATGTTTGGTTAAATTAATTATGTCACTCAAAATATATAGAATAAAATATTAAATCATAGTCAAATAGAACAGATGACAAAAAGAAAATGACCCAACAGCAAATCTATTATAAATAGAAAATCATTTCGCTTGTCATAAATTGAAGGAATTCACAAGATTTTCGCCACACTGTAAACATATTTCTGTTATAACAAACATTTCGCAGTACGCAAAAGGATTGTCGGAAGAGCAACCTAACTCTAACACGATATCATATTCTATGCTAAATAATATCAAGATATTAAAACTAATTCTCACTGAACACATACATTAACTATTCAACATTTTAAACATACTGTCCAGATTGACTTGAGAGTAACCATACCCTTTTGCAATCCATTGCCTAGTCCCTATTATTCATAAATTTCTTTTTTCATTGTTACCCAGAAATGCAATATCTTCAAACATTTTTTTACAGGGAAACTAGTGATGGATGTTCGAAAAGAATCGGTTTTTAAAATTGGTTAAAGACACAGCACTAAAATAAAATAATGTCGAAGCATATAAAGCAAGTTTAAGTGGGCTGTCGCATTTTATCACCTCTCTTACTCACAAGGGAGCAGATTTATAAGAACTTTAAATTAAACGATTATTTTTTGAAAAATGTAATCAATTGGCGAATTAATAAATAATAATAATTTAATTTTTTTTTTTTTTTTTCTTTATTAAAAAGAACTAGAAGAACTCTAGTTCTTAATAACTGATTACAATCTAGCCTAATAGACTAATAAGCAATTTAACTCTAACTTATTATTTTACGTGATACATTTTGTTATAACTAAGAATAGTGTCAATTTGCACTTTTTCACAATTCCGTAGCAGTTTCTTAGAGTCTGATAATATTAATAAAAACACTTTGTTCATGTGTCATATGTATAGCACAGCATTACTATTATTCATTCACACTTTACACTAACTCAAATGGTTTAGTTCTCTTTAGCCTGCGCACTATGTCCGTGTTGTCTAGCAGCTGAATTGCCTCCACATTCACATGTCGGTGAAGTCTGTGTTCGTGGGCTTCAGCAAATTTTTGGATGATGGTGGTGACGAGTTCCATTTTAAGGTCGCGGTGGAGGTCGTCATTTCTAATGTACCATGGTGCATTTAATAATTTAAATAAGTAATTATTAAAAACACTATTTCTATTGCGTTATGTAATAAACTCAGCTCAATAAGTATTATGGTTTGTTTTTGAAAGGAGTTAAATAAATGCCACAATAAAAATGTGCTTTCCCGTCAGACGCCTATTCCTATACTTATGAACACCATAGGATCCGACGTTTGAGATGTTAGTAATTACCTTAAATTAATATTACTTAGTTCGCTAATTAATCAGATTTTTCAAAAAAGCATCTTTAATATTTAACATTGTTCTAAATTTGGTTCCATGTGAGCGAGAGGTGACAAAATATGACAGCCCTCTTAAGACAGATTTGGAAACTCGATAGTATGGCTTAATCTTACAACTTACATTAAGATTTAATATTCAACGGTTATATGGAAATGACTTAATATTATGACCAGAAGGTGAAAATTCATTCACGCGACAAATCGAGATTATCGAACGTATCGTAACTCGCGGCTACGGCAACAGAAGCCGCGAGTATGAAGGCTTAACTCCTTACTATGCCTTATTTACAAGTGAGATCTTACAATAACGGTTAGATAAATAAATAACTATAAGTTTTATAAACTTTTTAATTTAATATTATAACTATTATTGACCAAGTCAGAATAAAATAGGGTGTAAAGGCAAAAGCTAGCAGACACTAAGTAATAAAACAATTTACGAGTACCTATGTGCATGTTATTTTTTTGGTGTTAATGAATTTATGCAATGATACCCAATGTCATTTTTACCTATTGGCTTTTTAATATACAGGGTGTAAGTGTAAACAGTGGCAATCTTTTAAGGGGTCATTGTCCTCATCATTATGAACAACTTTTACTATGGGACCAAACCAGAAATCGCGAAAAAAAATTAGCTGTTTAGTACATTTATGTTCGGAAAATTCGTCAAAATGTAGGGAACAGCTGATTTTTTTTCGCGATTTCAGGTTTGGTCCCATAGTAAAAGTTGTTCATAATGATGAATACAATGACCTCTTAAAAGATTGCCACACTTACACCCTGTAGTTTACCAGGTTTGTATAATGTTAGGAAAATAACGTCGATGTCATTCAAGAAGAACCAGAATGTTTACTAGACATACATACCATTATCACAGTCTATACATCATACAGTCGTCCGAAGAAGCCCGAGCTGCATACGAAGTTCCGCGAACTTCGTATGCAGCTCGGGCTCTCGTTGGACGACTGTATGATGTATATATATACTGTGCCACTATGGAAAAGACGCATACAAAATGTAGATATCAAATTGAACGAATCTTAATGTGTCTCCTAAATAAACCAACGATATTTTTACTTTTAGTTCTGCAATAGAGTACTCGAAATGAAAACAGAAAAGTTTAGCTAATTAATTCTAAATATAAAGAAATTGTAGCTGGGTGGAGGATTTGAAGTTTTGTATTGTTATAAACACTTGTAAAATATTTTTAATATAAAATAAATTATTGAAAAACATGTATGATAACGTCGCTCTAAACTCGGGGTTACTGGTTGCATTAGAGAAACATAGGTCAACTGCCAAACAGTATTGTAAAACTATCAAAATAGGTACAGAACCCGTAGTAAATTTGTATACGACCGTAGTGTACGTATACAAATTTAAGTAGTGGGGCGCGTCATTTCAGATTGGACAAGCTATATATTAGAAAAGTATTATGTTGTTGTGTTGTGTGTTGTGTTGTGTTGTGTTGTTATGTTGTGTTGTGTTATGTGTGTATTATGTTGTGTTGTGTTGTCCTTAAATAAATAAAAAATAAAATTCTTTGTGTAAAGAAGACTGCTGATGCTACGTTAAAAGTGTTTAGAACAAGACAGGGTCACGGGGTTGAGTCGTACCGTACGTCAGTACAGGACAGGGATGGGTGTGGGTAGGCAGTGCGCCCGCTACGTTGTCTCCCGCTCCAGCTGTTGTTAACCTACGACGCTGGCTCATATTCAGTAATAAAACAACAATAAACATGACAGAAAATTCTGTCAAATATGTAAACTGGTTTAGTTGAAATGTCTCCCCATTTACAAGAACCACATTTAAATAAAGAATGTCGGGTAAATGTTGCCAACATTAAAAAATAAACCCTCTTTACTCTATGATGGTTACTTTTTGACATAATACTTTAAAAATAAAAGGAATAAGTACAAAAATAAATCCCTAAACTTTATAAAAATAAAATGCATAAAAATAAAATATTAAAGCATTAATTTGATTTGAATACTGTTACAAAATGCGATAAAGTCATGAAAGTAAGCCAGCGTCCTTAAATTAATACTTATGGCTACTAAAAGAATTTAAAAATTACTATTATACCTAATTATATTTAGCAAAACCGCATTGGGAATGCGCGGCAAATCGAGAATACTATTGAAAGATAATAATTAATTATTATAATTAAGCTAAAAGTACTTTTATCAAATAAAAACAAAAACACCTAAATGTCATTTTATTACATTTCAATTTAGAATCAAATGCTTTCTTTTTCATTTTTTAATCCACATCGATTAATCTAGCAAGAGTTTATATACGATTTTAAGATTTATTTTTATTAGCGATTAATTATTAATTAAGTTAGTAAGGCTATTTTAGTAGACGATTAATGACAGCTACTTGCTGTTAACAACTTGTAACGATATTATAAGGGCTGATTGGTGTTATAGGATAGTTTATAGGCGAATACTGTTAATCGATTAATAGTTCACACACCAACGACACAATATCGGGTCAAGAACAATAGAATATAATCAATTGTGTCCCATTACTCGGTATTTGACGGGTTAATAGAACCATCACAAACTTTACTTAATTGCAATTATTGCTGTCAGAAAAGTTTCAAACATTTCAAGTCTCTTTTTGGAACAAAAAATAGTGCTGTTCAAAAACCTCATAATATCGATACAAATCGAATCGAAACGAAATCACGCACACATACACAAGTGAACAGTCACCCCCACACGCATACAAGCTAACAGTCAAGCTAATACGATACACGATTAGATCATCCATACATCACAAAATGCGATCACGACACTGTGAAAAAAATTAAAAACAAACAACGTATTACCATAGACAATGAAAACTTAATAGTACGAGCTCTTGTCAGACGTACGTCATAAACAAAACACGACATCTTTGGGCAGAAAAGAGTAGTTATAATATTATTGAATATAAGCTTGCCCAAAAATGATTAAAGTCAACAATAAAACGGTATTCATTAACTACGTAAGTAGACACGAGATTCAAATCATAATGAGCTAAATAATATTGCGAAAAACATCAAAAAATGAAACACATTTAGCTTACGCTGGAGCCATATCATCCAAATTTAATGTTAATAACTTTAAATAACCATTCTCTCACCAAGTTAACATTTTACAATACACATGTCTTTAAAATGCGTTAGCAAAACCTATTAGTATTTCTAAAAAAAATTATAGGCTAGAAGATCTAAAAAGATATTCAAGCAATCACTTTGGCTTTATAGCGTACGCTAAATATGTTTCTTTTAAGCTCCTTGGACATCTAAAACGCTTAACAATATTGCCATCCACACGACACGACAGTATTTACATATAAACAACACTGATATGTGATAAAAACGTGAAAATTAAACAAAAAACATCCACACAGTTTGACGCGATCTGTCAAAATTGCAAGCGATTATAAACTTTAATGACTTCTAATAAAGTATATTTTGACAGAAGGTATAAATACTGAGTGGCGATCAACATTTACTATATATTTATCAAGTGGCCCCAAGATCATGATATTAGAGATTGCCATGTGTCGAGATTCTGAATATGATTCTCATGTTACTAATTAACAAATAAATTATTATTTAAAATTGCCGAAAAAAATATTGCCAATTTAATACATAGAGAGCAAAAATTCAACAATAAGTTTTTACTCCAATTAATATTGCTTAGCGAAATTCGTTGGATTACATTTCCGATTCAATTATTATTGCAGTTAAATAAATTAATTATTGCGAAAATTATACTTAAACAAATGACTACTCTTAGAATAACGATCCATTTTTAACTTCGATACTGAGAAGTAGACGACACTCATATTTCGAAATATAAGTGTAATCTCCCAAATATCGAGGCGAAAGACGAAATAAATTAAATAAACTAAGTCATGTCGTATTGGATGGTATGTAGAATATCATCGACTTAAAATAAGAGTAGTAAAATTAAGGGGAATGAGCAAATACACTTCTCCTAAACGTCCTCCGAAGAGCCTAAGAATGGCATTCCCTCAAGAATCAACGATACAATGATAGCTAACCGTCGGAACTGAACGCAGAGTGAGAGAGCGAACGACGCGCGCCGTATGAGTGACAGAGACAGTCGATAGATGGAGTGAAGTGCTGACTCGTATCGGGGCAGGCCCGCACACAGCCAGCTTCAATAATGACGAGAAATTCAACCCTGGAACGTGGAAAATGTTTCGATTTAAAAAACTAATACTTTTAATTCGTCTCAGCCGGCTTGTTGGTATGAGGGTTTTCTGAAAAAAACGTTCACTAGGTGTCAGCACTGAAACGTCAGGTCCGGGCGTCTGTCAAAAATGTCAAAGCGCCTATATTTTCTTTAGTCGTGACTGTTTTATGAACGAATGAATGAAACGAATGATGATCATATATTTTATAATTCATTGTCGAAATGGAAGGCCTCTTGTCAAAGTGGCGACATCTGGTGGTGTGAATTTTCAGGAAAACCCTCATTGAATAAGCCGATATTGGGTAGTGCACGCCGCAATTGCAACGGTAAGACCCTCAGTAGGGAGTCGCTTGAAGATAATTAATTCGTTTATCCCACGCGGGCTGGCAACGTCGCATTTCCACTAGTTTTTCGTGATTATTTTAATGAATTTAAATCAAATTACTATTTTTTTGGCCATGCACTAGATCGTTTGTATTTATAAGTACGTATGCTATTTTTTTACAGTTATTTTGGTATTTACTCATACAAATATATATTATTGTCCCTAACGTCAATTTGCATGAGAAAATACCAAAATAACTGTAAAAAAATATCATAAATAGCAACAATAATTTGATTTAAATGAATTGAAATAATAACGAAATGCGACGTTGCCAGCCCGCGTGGGATAAACGCTATTAAGGTATGGCACCCTCATTGTTCAGTGCGTGGTGTTTTTTGGGTACAGGTGCAGGTTAAGAAAGTGCCATAACGAATAGGCCGGAAACTGCTGTCCAGTTGCTATGATTGTAGCCCATAAACTCGGTCTAGTTGAGGTTCATCCTGAACCATTCGTCTACTTAATGACATTACCAGCACACTGCACAATGTTTACCTTGCTTGTTCAGACATGCTGCACGTTGAGGAAGGAGAAGCCCATGAACTTGGTCTGGTGGTTCATACCGATCGGTTTATCTACCTAATGACGTCACAAGTATAATGTTTACCTTGTCTGTTCAGACATGCTGCACGAATTCGGGGTTGAGGAAGGAGAAGCCCATGAACTCGGTCTGGTCGAGGTTCATCATGAACAGTTTGTCTGTGGGCGTCAGTTCTGTCTTCTCTTGTGTGAACTGTTTGTCGAAGTTTGAAACGTCCTTGCGATGTTTCTGTGGAGAATTGGAAGAAAGTATTATTAATAGCAATATCAATTTAGTCAAAATGGCTATTTTAAATTTTAGATAGAAAGAAGATGTCTTAATTTAAGAAGACACAGCCACACTTCTAGTTTCACTTAAAGACAAACATCTTTGTAGTCGTGGTTCTTGTACTAGGAGTTCCTATATCACAAGAGCCAATACTGTACCGACGCTTATTTTGTATTTAGATAAATATATAAATATTTGTATTTAAATAACTTAATAAATCCAATAAACAACACAAACAATCAAATAAATTTAATTTCAACATATTAACGAAATCACACTCAAATTATATCGATATCGATACTCACAATCTTAGGCTTGAAGGGCGGCTGCACGTCCCGCGCCTCGATGCGCGCCCAGTCGATGCGGCGGAAGAACGGGTGCGTGCGCACATCCTCCTCACCGCGCGCGTTGCAGCCCAGGCGCTTCGACGGGTTCTTTATTAGGAACGCCTTGCACGCGTCTTTGGCTTCCTGTAAGGTGAATGACTTATTTTAAGAGATTTAAAAGGAAAGGCTTTTCAAAATACATCACAGGGATGGTTATGTGAACACTTAAATGGAGTTGAAACAGATTCGTGATGAGTTAGTGCCAAACTGTTTTTTATGTTTTGATGCAAAATACGAGTAAAATTAATAAAATGTCTATTTTTGAATTAATTTAATATAACATAAACTTAGGTCTAAGATATCAAATTGTTTCAAACTATTGTATGCCTAACATGGTGGAGCAGTGCAAACGCACACACACCTAAATAACCAACAACAACTCTCTTTAACCACTGTCTCACAATAAAGATATTAAAAAAAAAAGAAGAAACTTTGAAAGGTATCGTACGAATCAGTTAATTTACGTTATCTGCAAAATACATGAATGTTGTTATTGCTGTAAAATACATGAATAAGTTGCATAAGCGAGTCTTGTTCGGTCGACTTTTGGATTATTTCATTAAAAGACAAATGGCTGAAAATATGATAATTGCGATCACATGGCACAAAGATCGAGGTTTGCGGAACTACGAGTATAAGTAACACAGATATTAAATCACATCTTCAAGTGTTCGTACTTGTGTACTAGGAAGAAAATAAAATAGCAAATCACACTAACCTTACTCAAAGTCTTCGGATACGACACACTATTATCCGTAATAGCGGCAAACAATTCCTCCTCATCTTCTCCATCAAACGGCGGCTGGCCGACCAGCATCTCATACAACAGCACTCCATACGCCCACCAGTCCACAGACTTGCCATACGGCTGGTATAAGATGATCTCCGGCGCGATATAATCCGGGGTTCCGCAAAAGGTCTTAGTAGTTTTGTCGCCAGTAATTCCTTCCTTGCACATGCCAAAGTCTGCTATCTTGATATGGCCGTCTTGGTCGAGAAGGACGTTGTCTAGTTTGAGATCACGGTACACGATGCCGCGGGAATGCAGGAAGAATAGACCAATTGCTATTTCTGAAGCGTAAAAGCTGGAGAGAAAATTGGTGATTTTGAGTAAAAATTTCAACACTCTATTCCCCGAAGGGAAGGGCAAAGGTGTAGCTACATGTAAGGGACAGTCCTCTGCAAACTAACAGGGTGCATTCAGCTCCTTATTTTAAATTTATTCCACTGGAAAATTTCTCAGGAAAATTAAATTTTTTTTATTGTTTTTTCAGTAAGTTTTCCTTTTCAACGTAAAATTATATTCTCTGTACGCACCAGCTAAAATAAAAAAATCTGCAATTGATGTTGAAATACTCTCAACGAACGACGCGTGAAATCAGCTGTTCACTTTCTGGCTAGCTACAGAGTTCATCGAACTCACCGCACACCTACTACCTACCCCTCCCAACCAGTAACAGACGCTCCAATTTGTGCACAAAAACAAACAAATAAAGTTTATTGAATTCCCGTAACGTTCCTGAAATAATTTCATGTACCGATCATCTTAGTATTATATACTGAATTCACCCCATCAGTCTGCGGAGGGCTGTCCCTTACACCCAGTACAGTGCACCCACATTTCGTTAGTTCTGCTTTCGTCCCATATAATATCATCTGCCTAGCCTTTTCCCAACTATGTTGGGGTTAGCTTCCAGTCTAACCGGATGCAGCTGAATACCAATATTTTACATGGACCGACTGCCTATCTGACCTCCACAATCCAGTTGCTGGGTAATACGATACGACCCGTAACGACTGTTAAAATCCACGAATGACAGCTGGGACCAACGGGTTAACGTGCTTTCCGAGGCACGAAGAGGTCTCGGTATTTAAAGATGGTCACCCATCCACAGACCGACCGAGGCAAGCGTAGCTTAACTTGATTGATCGACCCGTGCGGCTGTTGTTACTTAGCCACGAGACCCTCCTTAGCCACGAGCTGCTTCCACCCACTTCCTTATTAAACAGTTTTTGAATAAGCCTCTGTAATGGCAAAATTAATAACATTTTTTTTTGCTTTCGAGAATAAGATATTTCAATTTCATTATCATTATAAATCTTGGTGCATTATAAAAAATATATTTGATTTATTACCGTGCTTAAATATTATCTATTTTCGAACACGACACGATATGATATTTCTCAGAAATGGATTATTTCTAATATAGGCTAATATACGCATTAAGAGAGCTACGCAAAACAGCGAATGAAGAAGCTGCACTCAATGCCTATCACGGCTACGTAGCGTCGGTATTGAGGTATGGCTTACTTCTATGGGGTAACTCGCCCCACATTCAAAGAGCTTTCATAGCGCAAAAAAAAATGCTTGAGAGCAATAACTGGGGCGCCTCCATATGAGAGCTGTAGACCAATTTTTAAAAAGTTAAAGGTTTTAACGCTAGCTTCTATTTACATTTTTGAAATAGCCATATTTGTTAGGAAAAAATCACACTTCTTCTCCACAGTAACCGAAAACAATAGATTTACAAAAAGGGACCCCACCAAGTTAAAAAACCAATTTTGTAACAGCACTCTCCACTACAGAAACAGCTACCTTATGTCCATAAAAATTTACAACCACATTCCAAAATTAATAAGAGAACTGCCCTTTAATTGTTACAAAAAAGAACTAAAAACATGGCTTAGTCAAAATAACTTTTATACTATAAAAGATTTTTTTTATTATAAGGGTTAAATTAGATTTATTTAGATTTAAAAGGTAATTTAGTAAGGTTTTTTTTTAGTAAAATTAATGTGTTAAAGTATTTTTTTTTAAACCCATTTTTATATTTATAATTAGGTTGTTGTTAGGTTGTTTGTTAAAGTTATTGTTGTGTTTTTATTGTTTATTTTATATTGTAGGTTATAGGTACCCGAGAATAATAATTAATGTGTCTCTATGTCTATAGTTTTAAGTGTTCTATATTGTTATATAGAGTATAGGTATGTAGTTTATAAGTTAGGTTTTATGCCCATGTGCACATACTATTGTAAATATTCGTATGCCGCTTTTAGCGGCGGATGTGTCCTGAACACAATTATTTTATATACCAACTTTGTTGCTACCATATCCGATGAATAAATGTCTTTGTCTTTGTCTTTAGGCGTACCGCGTGAATGTGAAATGTGAATATTGGATTCTTGATTGATTTGATTATGTCAATCATCATCACTTACAAAATAAAGTCATAAAATACGTTAACCACGTGTTCATTAATTATGTGAGGCGTTTGGGGGGAGGGAGGGGGTCGAGTCGAATCTCACCCAATCTCATGTAGGGGACCTTTCCCCTACATACCACCCCTTGGTGGTCTCGGCAAATATCACGTATTTTTTTTTTCACTTGAAACAGTGTAAATTTCGAAAAAACTGGATAATTATTATAAAAAATAAAATAAGTATTCTAAAAAGAATTATATTAAATTAACGTAGGTATACACACGGGGGGGGGGGGGGGTATACACACTAAAAATACGTATTTTGTAAAATCTCTGGTGAGATTATGAGGGGGAGGGAGGGGGTCAAACCAAATCTCACATCTCACCAAGGGGGGTGGGAGGGTCGAAAAATCGCCAAAATCGCCTCACGTAATTAATTAATGAACACCCCCTACGCGTACGCTTACTACGTGTTTTACATTCTTACGAGTAAGCTTAACTTCTAACGATCGGTAAATTATTAGAAATCCAGCTACAATCCTTGTAATTATTATAGGTAGGTATACTCACACAGCTACAGGCTCTTTGAACTTGCCGCACTGTTGTATCTGGAACATCAGATCACCTCCGTTGACGTACTCCATCACGAAGTATAGACGGTCCTGAAAATTAATGGGAGCCCCATGCAATAAACGTTACATTTATTTAAAAAAACCCTCATGTGGGGCGTGTCATTGCTGCATTGTCTAGAACTCAACGAGTAGAGTACAAATATATTTTTATTTTTTTTTATCTTCAAAAATGAAGAAATAGGGGACCGTAAAAGTTGTGTACGAACCTCTATCGCAACAATTAAACAAGTTAGGAATTTGAAACTTCTGTATATCCTGTACCAAATTCTGGATTTAATCAACAAATACTAAAAATTCATAAGGTGTTTTGTTCAAATATGGGCGATTTTCTGCAACTGCAAAAAATAACCTAGTAATTCACATTATCATTATAAAATACAAAGTTATCTTTGCGATTGTTAAACATACATATATGGTACGGAACCATTCGTGTGCGAGTCCGACTCGCACTTGGTCGGTTTTTTTTGTTTGATCATGTTTAGATATCGATAGGTACCCATCACGTCTGCAGAGTTTCGCTAGCTAATTTAAATTGACCCTGTATACGTCATCCTCACCATAGTCTGGAAGCAAGAATGCAGTTGCACCAAGAAGGGCGGCTTGCTGCTCAGAGCCAGCACTCTCTTCTCGACCATTGTGCACTCCACGTCATCGTCCTGGATGATGATGTCCTTCTTCAAGATCTTGATGGCGTATAGTTCATCAGTACCGCGGCGTTCGGCTAACATGACCTGGATAAAATAAGGGCTTGAAATTAGGAGACCGATTCTTCCAAGTATGATGGTAGGTTTTGGATGCCATTGATGACCGCGATGGCAAAAACGCCTCACGTAATTATGGTGTGTAAAAGGTCTTTTGTTGTCACCTCTCTCGCTTACACGGGCCCAATTTTTTAAGAATGTTAAATGAAAAGAGTATTGGCGAAATAATCTACAGGATGTCAGTGTAAACAGTGGCAATATTTTAAGGGGTCTTTGTACTCATCATTATGAACAACTTTTACTATGGGACCAAACCTGAAATCGGCAAAAAAAATCAGCTGTTCAGTACAGTTCGCATAATTCGACAAAATGTAGGGAACAGTTGATTTTATTTTCGCGATTTCAAGTTTGGTCCCATAGTAAAAGTTGTTCATAATGATGTGTGTGAATAGTGTGTGCGAGAGAAATGACAAAATGTGACAGCCATCTTAAGTAAACGAATTAAGATTATTTTTTCGTCCTTACCACAGCGGAAAGAAATGGAAAGAGAAGCGAAATAACGAAGCTCTAGTTAGCACCCTTTAAAGTCTACATAGTAAACGGATGTCGTGACGCGTAAGGCCTTTTGTACACGGCACCGTTTCATTACGGTACGGCTTATAAACTGCGCCGTAGAAAAAACGTGTCTGTCAACAAGTTTCCATAGTTATCCATACAACACTGACGACCGTGCCTACACACGGCGAATAAACCGTAGTTATTCACGGCAAGAAAAACATGAGTGTACACAAAGTGTCGAGAATACAAAATTTTGTTCAACTAAAGACTACAAACTCCAGCTAATCTTGCCTACATCTTAACTTAGCCGACAAGCAAGGTTACCCATCAGGAAACTGAAAAACGTGTGTGCACAGACGCCAGCAGGTCAAGCCAACCGAAACTGTCAAATTTTCCCAATCAACCTTGAACCTAATTCTTTAGCAATAAAGATGAAAATCTAGAAATTTGACAGATTGTAGTAGCTTGATGTGCTGGCGTCTGTACAAAGGGTCTAACGCAGCTTTAAACCATTCGTTCGTAGTTTCGCTTCGGGTCTCATTCAGCTTATCTTCGTTGCAGCTAATGCCTAAGTAGTTTTGAAGCAATACAGTTTGCAGGTTCTATTACAGTCTACAAACCTTTCCGAAAGATCCCTTTCCGAGCACCATAATGAAGTGGAAATCTGAGGCCCTAATCACATCAGCAGCGGCCATGTTATGCGGAACCTCTCTATCCGGAGGGGGTGGAGGCCTACGGGCTCCAACACTGGTCGCTCTCATCTGGTTCTTCAGTTGAGCCAGGTCTGTGCCCTCCTCAGGCACTGGCACGTTATAGAACTCTCCCTCTTCCTGGGTCAGGAGCTTGAACCAGCCGTCTGCTGGGGCTTTCATCAGTTCTGAGATGCCAAAGGACAGGGATCCCATGAAGTCGTTGCGGGAGGTACGGTCCCAGTCCCAGATCTGGAAATATTATATGATTCATGAATGAATTGGTTGGCGGATTTCTTCTTTTATGGTGTTGGTCAAGGCAAGCGACTATGAAAGGAAAAAACGCACGAACAGTCAAGAAATAAGGCAGTGCTCTTGGTCGCGTTATTACCTTCCTAGATCGGCTGTTTAGAAATACCACAAAATGAGTCAAGTGTCAAGTGTGCAGCTGTCCATACATCAAGCCTCAAGCTATTTCATCGAGGTTGCTTCAAATCAATCTGCCTAGCCTTTTCCCAACTATGTTGGGGTCGGCTTCCAGTCTAACCGGATGCAGCTGAATACCAGTATTTTACATGGAGCGACTGCCTATCTGACCTCCACAACCCAGTTACTGGGTAATACGATACCCCTTGGTAAGATTGGTTGTCAGACTTTCGGGCTTCTGACGACCCGTAACGACTGTCAAAGATCCACGAATGACAGCCAGGACCAACGGCATAACGTGCTTTCCGAGGCACGGAGGAGTCTCGGTATGTAAAGATGGTCACCCATCCACGGATCGACCCCGGCAAGCGTAGCTTAACCTGATGGATCGACCCGTGCGGCTGTTATTATTTAGCCACGAGCTCCTCTGGTTCGAGGTTGCTTCAAATAATTAAGAAAAAAAAAAATACACCTACCACCTATGTTTATGGTAATAAATATGATCTACCGTCCGATACAGCATGCAGATGCATGTATAAGTCTCGACAGTATGTAGGTAGGTATCTACCTACCAGTTATTCCATCCATTAACATTTAAAAAGATCTCATTCGAAATAGCTCTAATGAGAAATTCATTTCAAATAGTTGAACAACCAAATTGATCACAAAAATGTTTGTGAATTCATTTGCAAGTCTGAGAATAAACATTAAAATGGAAACTATTTTAGTACAAAATTAAGCAATATTTTTTCGCAAATCTTTTATTTACCACGAATTCTTGGAAAATACATCGTTAGGACTATCATACAAATGTATTTTTTTACTGTTTAATTACATATTTATTCAGCATTAAAAGTCAGAACGAAATCTTTCGTAAAAGCAGAATATTTTTACATGAGAAATATCTTTTGGAGATAAATTACCGCCTTTTTTTATTATTTACAAAAATGTAGTTATTAAGAATAACATTTAAAAAAATGTATTCTATGCTAAACATTGGTTTTTATGATTAGATCCTAAGTATATACTTTATTGGAACTTAGCAATGAATAATGTGAGCATTGTTAAATCAAACCATAAGAAAATGACCGACTTTTAGATCTAAACAACGGGTATAGGTATTTAAAACTATGAAGGATGATTCAAGCAACGTGATTATCATTTGTGGGTTCATGACAATCGTTTAGGATATTTTTGAGTAAACCACAAGAGTTTATCCTATACTATTAAATGGGAAATATTTGTATAAATATATGGTCCCATTAAAATAGATGAACAAATTTCTAATTTAAGATAATTGTAATATTTATATGCAATTTAATGACATACCAACTTATTTAATTGTTTTATTTAGTTTAATTAATTGTTTGTTTTATCAACCGATTTCAAAAAAAGGAGGAGGTTCTCAATTCGGTTGTATTTTTTTTAATTGTTGATTTAATTGATTTGACCTGTAAATCGTAATTTTGTATTTTTTTTGACACTATTCTTTTTTTCTTTGATTACCTACTTGTTTACTGTTTTAATTTTAATTAATTAATGTTTGCATGCCTAATCTAAGGTAGGTTGTACAAGGATCACAATTGTTTTTTAATACCTACAATCTATCCAAATAAATAAACTTTACTTTACTTTAACTTTTAACACATCGTTGGTTAGACGTACTGAACGTCTAACCAACGATATCTAAGCATAAAAAAAAACACTAATTAAAGTGATTTTATTTTGACCTAAAATAATAATAAAAAACGCGGCGGGCGCGGGCGGTGACTTGGGCACGTGCGCCTGCACATTTGTAGTATCTGAATTATGAGATAACAAAGATATGG
This sequence comes from Cosmia pyralina, assembly GCA_946251885.1. NCBI lineage: Eukaryota > Metazoa > Arthropoda > Insecta > Lepidoptera > Noctuidae > Cosmia > Cosmia pyralina. The sequence goes on from OX276354.1 coordinate 22,051,031, forward strand.
ATGTGTTTAAGCATTGGGTAAACAACATTTTTAGTGTACCTACTTTCGTTAGCTGATTTTTTTTCTTTCACGTATCTAATGCGTTTTTCTTATTATTATTTTTACCATTGTCCTTATTTTGGTGGTCTGAATTATTTCTAAAAGTTTGTCCATCTATTTTAAAGGGACCTTATATTTATTTGTAATCACGTTCTCGAAAACGGCTCTAAGGATTTCGATGAAAGTTGAGGTCTAGCTAGGTCTCATATCTGGGAAAGTTCGTTTTCAGCGGACAGTCGAGCCAGGCGACCGAGCGGAGCTCGGTCGCCCATGGTAGTTACCTACTGTCTTTTATTTTCTCTCTATCAGCCGTCACTTCTTTCTGAGCAATATCTTCTTTCACATCACATAATCCATCCACCTTTTCTTTAAATAAAATTGATTATACGGAGAGCTTAGACTGGGAATAAAATAAATTGATGATCATCCCATTCGGTGCAACTTTGAGACGCACACCACCCTTTAGTTGTTCCTTAATGTTATCACTTTCATTGTTTAAAATGTTTTTTTTTTTTTGTATTTTCTTTATATTCATGTAGTTAGTTATCATTTATTGCGCTTTTGTGTGTTGTACTAATTATTTTTTGTGCATTAAATAAATGATTTGTCCATCTATCGTGCGTACCTATAAAAACTTCAAAATCTCCATTACCTCAATCAGCAGCCTCCGGTCCTTATCCTCAGCCTTCAGCTCAAAAGTCAGGGTCTCGTTCCACACGGGGTTCAGTGTGCTCCTTATAGTCTTGGTTTTTTTCTTCACATTGTCAGAGTCTGGGATGAGCTTCATCTTCACGTAGGGGTCCGACAGGCCGTTGGGGTCCATTGGGATCAGATTGCGGCCCTGTATCACTGGTTGTAGAAAAATATTAGTAAGGGATTTCTTTATATGGTATAAAAAGGGGCGAATTTATTTATATGGGCGAGAATCTGCGGTACGATTATTTATTCTTCAAGGATTTGCACTAAAAATGCACTCGTCTAGAAAAATAGGACGCTAAGCAGAATTACTTTGTTCTATTTTGAACTGAGATACAGATACACAACGGACTTGACATCAACTTCATCCAACGATGGCCGCAATGCATTGGGGCTAACCTGTTGCGGGTTCCAATGTTTAGTCAATCCCTTTGGTGTCGCAAATATTGTTGACCATTATTTTGACGACTAACACTGAAATAATCATAAAGGCTAACGCAGATTAGGGCAGGCCGCACCACATTACAAAATCCCTCCTAAATCACTTTCGTATATCCCCGTCAACTATCGCCACTTAGGCGGACCACACCTTTTTATTTTGTGGATGGGAAATCATCGAATGACTTCTCCCTCTCTGGGCTGAGCGGGAGGGCGTGTCAGACTTTTACTGACTAAAACCCACCCATGTTCCTTCAGTTGCCTGTGCCAGGGCCACGGTATCTCTGTCGAACAACCCGCGACCCTGGCGGCAGGCGGACCACACCTCGCTTTATTATTTGTATTAAAATACAATACGCTGCGGCCTGATAGTTATGTGCGCTTTGCTTATAAGTACTATCGACAAAACGGACGCTTTTACACCTTAAAGTTGCTTTTTGTATAGCCACTAGCGCGACCGCGGGAACTTTGTTCCCCAACAGTAGGTTGTCCGTGGGAACGAAGTTCCCAAGAAAATCTTTTTTTACTTTTAACCTTGTTCCACCACTATTAAATAGGAATATCCAATTCCATGCATTTACTGTAATAGATTATCTGTATCCGAACATTTTGAGATACGATAAATCTCACTGAACTAGTCTATGACATTAATTTTATACGATCATACATTCAAACGAAACATACCCAGTCCGAGTCCAGTTCTCTGGCATCCATAAAAACATTCAAACGTTACAAGATTCCAAGAATCTTCGTCGCTTCGGCATTGTTTGTAAACACGTGTGAAGTGCCGGCTGACGTCATGGTGCGCGTACGCATGACTGTATGATGCACTGTTTTTTTGTGTAGAGCCTCTTTCGTTCTAGTGGATAGACTGATTCATTGAAAAAACCCTGGCTCTATGTTTCTTTGTTTTAGTTTGTACAATTGCAGCTTGCCAGCAAAATTGTTTCAAAATTGGTAAGGCCTAGCGTTTTTCAATGGTACATACCTACAATAGTGAGCTTGTTCCCCTGGCAGGACACGGTGAGTTGGATGCGGCCGCGTCGCTCGGTGTGGTCGCAGCCGCACAGGTTCGGGACCGACTCCTCGCAGCGTTTGTGGACGTTCATGTCGCATGCTGTTACACGTTCAATACATTAATAATAACTTCATAAATATGGATTTCAGTTTTTATAATCCATGGGATTTCAAGAGGCCTGCGAATAAAGGTATTTTTGCCGCAGAACTTTTGTTTTCTGCTTAGGTATGTTTGTTGAAAGGGATCTAATTTGCTTTAGGGTAACTGGTGAAAAACCAGCAAAAAATCCTTTTGTGATGCTCTCAAAGCTTGAATACGTTCATGGATCATCATAATGTTATATTAAAATAATGACAATCAGAAACTTGTGTAAAGAAGTCTAAATATATATACCTTAAAGTAAAAACTCAAGAATGTACACAATAATATCGTAAATCTTTTCCAACGCAGCGTTTAATGATAAATTGCTTGATGCATGCTGAGTGCAGTTCAAAGCTACTAAATGTCAAGTATTTTTATACGTAAGAAGTCCATTAATACTAATATATGAATCATTAAAATGTATGGAGACTTCAAAATATTTGCGCTCATATTGGGAATGACTTGCGAGAATATTTGAGATAAACATTCAGTTTTTCAACTTATAACAGTCACACAAGCAACGAAGATAAACATGCATTTGATGAAAATAAAAACAAAAATGACGGAATAGAGTTAAAACGAAAAGATAGCGAATTTACCTTAGTAGGTAATTGTCCTGGGTAATTATAATATTAAAGGGTAATATACAACCGCCTCCGAGGTAATTAATAATACGAGTATAACATAAGAGGAAGATGCAAGAGATACATTCAGAGAGGAAACTTGAACAACATTTTGACATTATATGTCTTGTTTTTCCTTGTGTAGCGTACAAATCACATTGATAATCCATCCATCCATTGTTTCCATCCAATGGAAACGTGTTATTAAAATAATACAGAGAGATAATTAACAAAATCAATAATTCTAGTTGAAATTGTGAATAATAACAGTAATGTTGAAAGGGACAATGTTAGCTGTATCAGTCAATTGTCTTGTCACAAGTGTAATAGCAGTCTAGAAGAAAATTGGTCACCTTCATAGATCATTACAACCAATTGCGAAGTTAATGTTCAAAGAAAGTTTCATAGAAAGTAATTAGGGACAAGAAAGTAGTAATTGATGTTAAGGAACAAAGGAAATTCAATCGAGGCAGTTGGTAACGATATCGATTGGCTAGTTGATACTCAACTCGTTAATACTGCACAGCTAGCGGTTAAAAAAAAACAACAACATAAATGCTTAACTCATAACCGTATCAAACTAAATTAAGAAATACAACAAGTTGCAATAGCATTTGATGACACCTTTGTCAATGCTCCATTTACAACCGATGAGTAAACATTTGTTGCATCATACAAAGAACTACGTGCGTTGTAACTTATGGCAAATATGTGCTTTCATACTCAGCAAACAAACTTAGCTGCAGAGTTATATATGTACAGAGGGGATACACAAGCAAACAAATTAAAATAACAGAAGCAAATAAAATTTATTGAACGAACCTACGAGGGGACTTTGATATTAATAGTTCAGTTATTAGATACACATTTATTCACGATCCAGACATTTCGTGCAGAGGGACCTCCTTGTCTCACTAAATGGGAGCTGATACCTGGGACTTGGAACCTTCTTGTGCTGACAACATATATTTTTTTTTAGTTGCAAAGGCATACATTAGTCGTCTCGTGTTAAAGCATTCGCTATCCAGGAACTAGTTTCCTCTTGTTAGTGTCATTCTAAAGATACATCTTTATTATACCTCCGCATTTTAATCCCTGATGGGCGAGACCATGGAGTAATGTACCGCAGTGTTCACAAAAAGTTGGCGCAAGGAACGTCCACGTGTTCCATTTGTGAGGAGCGTAGGCCGCCTTTGCAATCACAAACATATCATTATCAATTAAAGCACAAATAATAAGGGCCCCAAAGAGAGCGAGAGCGTTCCTACATAAGAAGAGGAACCTAAAGAATCTACGGACATAAAAAAGAGTTAATAAAAAAAGCATTAGCAGAAAGCACCATCACCAATCTGAAAGTAGAGAGATCTAAAACACAGAAGCATGTCCAAGCGTTAGTGGGTAGTCCGCGGTCGCTTGGTACCTTGACACTTGAGGCCCTGATGGATGAGGCCGTACAGCAGGGAGCCACAGTGGTCGCAGAACGTCGGGGACGAATATGTGCAGTTGCGGAAGTTGTGCTTCGTGCGAGTATCCTGTTGGTCAGTTTATACGTGATGTTATTGTCTCTTGGAACTATTTGTGATCTTGGGTGTCCCGCTTGAATCCTGTCATAGCATTGGGTGTATACTTACTGAGTGCCCACATTTTGATAAAGTGTTATTTACATTAATATGTTATATTATAAGAAGAAATTTCTGATCACCAAAACATCTTTGCTTACAAAATGAATTCAAACAGATTTACTTAATTACATGTGCGATTGTATTGATTGTATTCGGGACTGACACAATAAAGCCGATTTACTAAATAATTGGGGTTCTTATGGTACATTTTCATATTTCTAATCCTATGAAGAACAGAACAGCATGATGCATAGACAATACATATCTCTGCTTGAGGCTTGATTTGAGTCTCGATTCAGCTGAGTATAAATTTGATTACCGTTCAGGAATAAGAACGATGCTTAAGTACTGATTCTGTTCTTAAAACAGTGATCAACTGATTGACGATCAAACCGGACTTGAGGAACGTTCTGTAATACGGACCTTAGAACATTATGTGCCTTGCGTGTACTCCCATATGCTCCTTTATATGACAACCACATCCTTTAAAATACATACGACCCAATTCACTCACTCAATAATTCATGCAATAATTATCTGAAATGTCTTATTTAACCAAGCTTTTTAAACTTAATTCCACTCTTCGCCATTCATTGGATTCATGGCAAAATGAACTTAATTCAATTTGCCATGAATACAATTCATGAACTAATTTTGAATATAGTGATTTGACAGCTTCAACGTGGGTGGGTATTGGAAAATAAATTATTTTAATAGACATGAACTCAATCAACGATAGCTTTTATTCGATTTTTAAATTATTGATTGCCGAGTAGTCAGTACTGACAGAAAATAATTTTTGATTGGATAATGGCGGTCATTGTGATTATTATAATTAATTGATTATTGAGTTATTACAGATAATGGTGCCGATTCTCTTGTACACCGAATTAAACTAACTAAACTATCACTAAAATTTCTTACTTTTGGCTATCTTAGAGCTATTCTGCAAAAAAAACCTCTAAATTTAAGAATCAATTTTGACACAACTAAAATCTAGTTTGACAATCGTGACTCCGCGTGGTATAGTGCCCGTAGTGGTATATGACCCGGTGGCTTGAATTGGAACTAACAAAATCACTATGAAAAGTGACAGGGCTTGTCATACTTTGTCCACCGAGCAGGGAGTGGGTAGCTTCAACGTGTTTTTATGGTTTTTATTTTTTGGTACCTTGATTTTGAGGTTTAGGGGTTTAAGGGTTTTATAAAAGAGGTCCAAATTTTCATTATTTTTGCGATAGGACACACCGTTTTTGAGATATAAACAAAAGAAAAAACAAATACAAGTACTGTTTTTGCACTTAGTCAAGGTGTTGGTGTGAATTTTAGTTCATGACAACCAATTTTATTCTACTCCTTTTTAATCGCGATTAAAAATAGTCTGATTTAGTTTGACAATTAAAATTTTGGGTGAAAACAGTGAAATTTAGAATAGCAAAATTGGCATTTTCACTAAATTAATAGGTAACTCGGTTCAATCTTAGTGCTGTCAAACTAAAATTTAGTTAAGTTGTGCCACTTTAGTCAATTTCAGAATGGGAAATCGTCGTTTGACAGGAAATTTTGGTGATTTTTAGAGGTATTTGTGACAAGAGAATCGGCACCATTTTCTGCTTGTTCTGATGTTTTAATTTAACATGAAATAACGAATAGTATGGAACCTAAAGTTGCATTAATAGGGATGATGTCTAGGTAAAAAAATAAATCTATTTAGTCCGTCAGTCAGATAATAAAAAAAATATTAGACACGTATTTTTTGCTTTACCTTATTAATAAAAATGCCTTAGATAACTCGCATTAAAGTTGGGGAGTAGGGGCACGCTACATCACTTCTACGCATAAAATCTAGGTAAGCGTGACGTCATGCCATATTTTAACTCAATGTATGGCCGTAATCTTTTAATTACTTACGTAAAAAAAGAAAAAAATTACGTGTCCAATATTTTTTAATGATCTACAGAAGGACAAAATAAACATTTTTAGTCATCATCTCTATTGGACGAATACTAACATCATTTGGTCAGCTGCCAGTACCGAGCTGTGGCTTTAATGCTTTTTTACTTAAACTTAAAAAATAATAGACTCTCTATCAAATTAAAAAGGCATTAATAAGAACTAGAGAAAAAAAAAAAAAACCACTCCTAACCAACCACCGTTCCCATCTTTAATTGAAATGCAAATTGGCTTCAGCATCATTTTCCAGGAATGAAAAAAATCATTACTATCTTTCATAAATTTTCATTCCATACAATTATTTTTCTTTAATAAAAGCGGAGGACATTAAAAATTCTCAATTAAACTATAACCAATACAGTCTGTAATTGGCTCCCGTTTAGAGCGTGGGAGATTGTGTTTGCTAGGTTTGCTACTAGCGACTCGCCCCTTTTTTTTTTTTTTTTTTTTGTGGATGGGAAATAATCAAATGACTTCTCCCGCTCTGGGCAGAGGCGGGAGGGCGTGTCAGACTTTTACTGACTAAAACCCACCCATGTTCCTTCAGCTGCCCGTGCCAGGGCCACGGTATCTCTTTCGAACTACCCGCGACCCCGGCGGCATCGGCCCAATTGACCCCGTCACTGCTGACATCTCTTTGAGGCGCGCGTGGAACACAACGCGCCGTCGACCCGGGCCTGGTCCTTACCGGACGGCGAGCTGCCCATTACTCGTCTTCCGCAAGCCCGCGCCTACGGTGGCCGGGAATCGGCAATCGATTCCCGCCGCCCAGGGCGTCTCCTACGGCGGCTAGGGGCGCGAGGGCGCGGCTGTTGCCTCTCCCTCACGCGTTCCGCTTCCTCCTTCGCGAGCATTACTGCTTCGCAGAAGGAGGTGACGGCTTCCCATGCACTCTCGCTCCGCACCATGGCCTGGACCAGGTTTGGACGCGAGAGATCGCCGCCGCCGATCGCCTCCGTGAGAACACGGCGGTGCTCCGCCCAAGCCGGGCAGACCTCCACTGTATGCTCCACCGTGTCCTCCGGGCGATCCACACAATGGTGACACCCGGGCGTTTCCTCCCGCCTTATCCGAAACAGGAACCTCCCGAAACAACCGTGTCCGGTGAGGACCTGCGTCAGGCGGAAGGTGAGGACACCGTGGCGCCTCTCCAACCACTCCTCAAAGAGGGGACTTATCGCCGCAATTGTGGCGTGCCCAGCGCTGGGTTGCGACAATCGCACTCTCCATGTCGCCATGAGTTCCCGCCGGAGCTCTGTCCGCTGTACCGTGATTTCTCGCGGCAGCGGAGTTACGCCCCGGCGTTTCACCTCCTCGCGCCACTCCCACACGTGCGCGAGGACTTTTGCCTCCAGATCCCATGGCGGTAATCCGGCAAGGAGGCACGCCGCCTCACAGGAGACCGTGCGGTATCCCCGGACTAGCCGGATGGCCATGACCCTCTGGGACGCGTTCAACCGGCGGGCTGGTCGCAGCCTCAGGGAAGCGACTCGCCCCTGCTTGCCACATTTTTTAACACTTAGCAAAACATTGAGATTTCTTTAGAACGTATTTACTTAAACGTAATATGAATTTAATGGACACATAAACTTTCCGGAACAAATTCTTTAAAAATGGTGTTGAAAACCGCATCAAAATCTACTGCGTAGTTTAGAAGAACAACGCGTACACAACATGTGTACGTCACCGTATAATTACGAACTTCGTTAGTTTATAATCTGTCGGTTATTCGGATTATTTCCGTTGATTATCATCTGTCAAAAAATTGTGAACTGCAACAAAACATTTACAACGCTAATTTGTAACTAACGATAGTTTGTAATTTATCCATGGGAAACCGACAAATTGTGAACTGGTATCAAACTTGCTTGCCACGTAACGCATCTTGCCAATACCAAATAGGTAGCCTGCCTAGCTGCGAGCAGCTTGGAAGTAGCGCTCGCTCGGCTCGCGCGCGGTTGATCACGGTTCTAACCTAACCTAACCCATTTCACCAAGTTCTAAATTTTTATACAGTTTATAATCTAACGGAAATAATACCGATAAATTATAAATTAACGGTTCTCACAATCTAATGCCGCGGTCCCACGGCCCGTCGAGGCCCCACGGCCCGTCGAGGCCTGTCGCGGCCGTGTCGAGCATTCGCACGGACCATTCCATACATTCGATTAGACGGGCGACGACAGGCCACCGCAGGCTGACTGTTTCCACGGCTTATTGGCCTGGCCTGGCGCGCTCTGGCCTGTGAGAAAGCGGGCCGTACCGCGGGATTACGGTGACAAAGATACTTGCAATACTGCTTGACATTTACTTATTATATATATAACTATCGTAAAATCCTACCCTAATAATTTGTGCGGCTGGTTTTACATAGGTCTTCAATTTCAATATTAACTTACTTATAAATTCTTAGAATAATATTCTATCACCTCAACGAAGCTGACTGGTATAATTCTCAGTATTTTATCATAAGCACCGTAAGTATACTCTATTTTGATATTAATTAAGATATACAGGGTGTAAGTGTAAACAGTGGCAACATTTTAAGGGGTCATTGTACTCATCATTATGAACAACTTTTACTATGGGACCAAACCTACAATCGCGAAAAAAAAAAATCAGCTGTTCAGTACATTTATGTTCGCATAATTCGTCAAAATGTAGGGAACAGCTGATTTTTTTTTTCGCGATATCAGGTTTGGTCTCATAGTAAAAGTTGTTGATAATGATGAGTACAATGAGCCCTTAAAAGGTTGCCACTGTTTACACTTACACCCTGTATAAGTACCTCTTCACGAAAACTTGAGAGGAAACGTATGTTGCAAAATATCACATGCATGTGTTAAGTACATCAAACCACAACACAGACCTTCCTAATTGGCTTATTGTATCATTAATTTATGATGCTTGTTGCTAGCTCCCCACCTACACCACCACCACCACCACCACCACCACCACCACACCACCTACCACCTACCGAAATAGGTGAGGAGAGTGTTCTGTTTAGTTTAACTTTAACTGGCAAGGAAGTTATAATGTGAATTAGTACAATACGTGCTACAATGTTAATAATATTAAATAATATTATTTATTCGATCATTTAAATACCTAACATAAGAACGGGTTAGATTCTGTTAAAATCTTCACCAACAAAAAAGTGAGTTAGATTGTTACGTAATTAAAAATTTTGTCTAAAGAAAGTCGGAATCCAAATACTGTTCTAATACAAAGAGGTACAAGACAGGTAGTATATCTGTGTAACCTTTCTAACCGACTTCAAAAAAAGGAGGAGGTTCTTAATTCGGTTGTATTTTTGGAACGAAGTTCCTTATCGCGCGTTGTGAAAGGGGGCTGCACGGAAAAAATTCTCACGAAAAGTTGTAACGACACTTTTTGCTATAGTAAGCTATTTTGTAAGCTGTGCGACGTGCGCATGTTTCTCTGTCTGTCTCTCTCTCTCTCTTATAGAAAGATTAAGTTTATATTACATTATATTTGTTAATAATAAAAAAAATATTATTATAACTTAAAAAAAAAAATTATTACAATTCCTTCACTAATTAATCGAAAGGAACTACGTTCCATCCGGGTGTCCCTTGACACCTCTCAACTTTCTTTTTTTAGATAAAGACAAACAAAATATACCGTAATGACCTTTCTTTTAGCATTATTGAACAAAAAAAAAAACTTTGGAAATGAACGCTTGAGGCAACAGCAAATACACCACTAATTTTTAATTAGTACAAATACTTAAAGGGCTATTAGATAAGGTCTTGTTATTATATATGTAAAGTCTCAATAAATAATATTCATAGACAACAAAGTTATTTGCGTTTGTTTATATCCCAAAACGTCACTCAGTTTATGGAAATATTGTACAGGCTACAGTAGTATTCATTAATCATGGAAAAGCACTGCGCATATATTTTCTAGTAGCAATTGTTATGTTTGATAGATTCAATTATGAATTTACCAATTATGACAAATTTACGTGGTCAATTTTGGGATTTAATTTGTTTTACTTTTGACTACACAAATATGATCAGTAACGGGTACGAATAGAGCAACGTTTTTTTTTTGTACTAATTAAAAAATAGTAATGTATTATTAAGTCCGACCTTACTGTCAGCTTTTACAGTATTTACTCCAACGCGGTTAAGTATGTCTAACGAAGAAAAACATTCGCAAAAAATATCTAAAATTCCTAGAATACACTGAAGTAAATTATACAGATATTTCAGCGGAGAAATTACTTAGTTTCACAGTAAAAGCGAGTCTGTAACAAATTTTAATTAGGCACTTAATTCTTGTAAGACAAACAATGCCTTTTAAGTACTGAGAAAACACATAAAAATGTTATCTTTTCCAACTTAATTAACCCTCTCGTACTGTGGCTGGAGCAATGTTTTATTACAAGAAAAGTACGTACAGCGGACCTCGCTTTACCACTTTTGACAAAAAACCCCCGTAAAATAAAAACTTCAGTAAGCTTGAAACTATATCTAACTGTCACATAGACAAATGCAGAGTTGAGTTTGTGTCGCCATTTCTTCTCAGGGGTAGTCAGATGGAAAATTTCGATATGACGTGTAAAAGTGATTTCAATATCTTATTTATAGAATAAAAAAAATCATTTCATTTCACACCTTGTCGTTTTATTCAAGTGAGCGTGGATGGCCAAATTCGAAAATATGAGGAATATTGTACCTAATGCTGAATGCAGTACAATCCTTGAATTGTCGAATCCAGCTATAATATAATATTGAAAACAATGGGCATCATTTTGAACAATTAATCAATAGGTGTATTTTGTTAAAAATGAGCTCTTTCCTTTAGTATGTCATTACTTCCCAGAATTCGGCTGACAGTTGGGAGGGACATGCAAGTGATATTCAGCCTAGAGTGATAAAGTTACACCCTCTTTGAAAATTAAGAAAATTAATGGTACCTACTCATCAATTTGTTGTTATGTCGCTTGAAACTATAGTGCGTGTTAAATAAAACAAGTATTTAAACTCACATTTACATTAAAAAAGTTACAAATGGAGCAAGCATTAGGTATGTTTGCAAAAAGCAGTGTTTGGATAAAGTTTGACTGTGCTTAGTACCATTAAAGTAGGCAGTCCGTTGCTCTTTATCTAAAAAGAATACAATATGTTGTGTTGAATATTTCCCACCTACAATGTGTGCGAATTGAAATGAAATGAAGACACAATTTTTTTTATCTGATTATTTTCTACTTTTCGTCAGTAATTTTCCAATTACTCCTAACACGTTTACATTTTCCATTTACGCAGTATTTTTACAAAACAAGTCCCACGGTGAGCTAGAAAAAAAATATACATCCATTTAATAACAAGAGTTGATTCGACAAATTGCACCAATTGTGAACTAGGTATTTGAAACGCAACAAAATGACGGTGTCTCGTTCCCGCCAATTAATCCAACATGGCCGCTTGTTGCTAATAACGTATTATTGAAGTGATGAACCGTTATTAAACAATTTTGTACTTGAGACACGATATTCTAATGATTGTGACCTGATTTTCTATTATATTTTCGGGAATTTTCGTTATAAGGCCCATTTTCCTTTAATCTTCGCTGTGATAGCGTGGTTTAGCTTGTAATGAAACTACACGCTGCGGATTTTCGTGAAAAGCAATTTTCTTTAAATTAATGTTTTATTTTATGTCTATTTTTTGTAGTGGGTAATAAAATCTTGTTTATTAACGTAAGCTTCATTATAACTGTAGACCTTCTGTTCGGAATTTAGTTTATTCAAGATTTATATTTTTTTTAATATTCGGAAGTTTTTCCTATATTCTACAAAAGTTTCCAGACGCTTTTAATTAACGAAGAGTGGAAGTAAATTTAAGGAAGAATGTCTATTATAAAATGCTTTTTAATATCAATATTTTGGCACGAAGTCCTGGAGCTGCACACCGGCTATAAACCTCATCATTTTTAATGTACAGTGCTCCACAGTTTACTTGGAGCACATCGAGCGGAAAAAAGAGACGATTGGCCGTGATTGGTTATGTGGCCGGTCGCACTACATAAGTAGTTGTGCATCCAAAGTTAACCAAGAATTGGCATTGTTTTTAATGAGTGAGCAATAGTAGGTACAATAAACAAATGTGGCCACCTACTGGACCTACACAGTATAAAAAACATAGATGTACTTTCGAAACGAAAAAGAAATGATTAGGTACAATTTGACAGAAAACACGACGACTCTAAAAACTATCGCTTAAAAAAAATTGACAGAATGAATGACAGTGACAACGCTACGCATACAAAACGGATTTCAATCGATTGTCTCTTTTATTTTGCGAGCCGTATTTATTGCAAGCGACTGTACCTATGTATAAAACTGAATCTCATTATGTTTGAGTGCACGGCGTAGTACTTGTTGATGACCGTGCCCTGATCAGTTGACATACACGCAAACTGATATACAATAATTACTTTATATGTCTTTATTGTAATTGAAAGAACTTTTTAATGTGTAATTTCTATTTATGTTTAGTAGGATTATATTTGTATGTGGTTTAAGTCTTGTAGATGCAAGTGTATGATTAAATATGCAACAAATAATTTTGCTGCAAAATAAAACATTAACTTCTAAAGTATTTGACCTTTTATAAACTTAGACATAACTTTATATAAGTAACTATAACTGCGCCAAAGCTGACTTAATAAATAAGCCTCAATTATAACATTTAATCTGTCTGTGTACATTATTAAAATTGATTTTGCGTACAATTCAAAGAATAATTTCTAACAAAAGCTACCATTTTACGTTAGATACTAAAACAATTGAAAATCTAAACTTAATCTTCATAAAGCAACACTGGAATCTTTTCATCATCTTTAAAGAAAATGAAAAGATACGCAATACTTACGTCGGAATCCGCCCCCTTGTCGGCACCAGGGCAGGTGAACGTCACGTACTCGTGGCATCTTTTGTGGACCACAAAGCTGCACACTGCACACAAATACAGAACGGATGACAAAGGCCCTGCCTAGCTCTTAGACTGCAAACGATATAGCGTGGAGAATGTTTGAAAGAAGTTTAAAGCCCGCACTTCTTTCAGTCTATTGGCACCCACCTCAGCAGTTTTGTGAGCCATTTCGATAGAGATATCGTCGAAATATCATCAGAAGTAATTTCGGTAACTATGAATTCAGTGTCCTTGATCTCTTTATGGTGTACTCATACCAATAGATCAATGAAATCAATTTTAAAATGCTGTCAATATACTGTAAGACGCATACTTAGTAGACTGAAAATAATTTAGATAGACCTATTTTCTTACTGTCAGCGTTTTTCATATGAACTCCTTTCTTTTTCTTTTTTACTCGGTTCTGTGCTGATGATTTGAAGATTTGCCAAATAATAATAATAGCAGTTTGATAGTATCAGTCAGTAGTCGCCTTTTACAAGTCTTAAAGACAATTAAGAGGCGTCTAATTTCAAAACCCACTAAAACGATTTTTCCTTGAAATCGACGTTTTTCTCCCTTTTGAAAAGTTTTCTCAATTCTGTACTAATTGAAAAACTCATTTCCGTGCAAATCCCTGTATAAACTTACTAAATTGTGCCTCCAATCTTATGCTTGGTAACAAAATCCACTATAAATGACATGGGTAAAATTCAATTTCCTCTACAAAGTAATCAACCAATCACAGCGCTTGCTTCTACACCAAATGACCTTACGAATAGTATGGCGGACCAATAGCAACTAGTGTAATTGTGTTGTGCAGCAAGGAGTGCTATTAAATTTTATTGAATTTAAAACTCATCAATAACTCGATTTCCAGAAAAATCATTACCTGGTTTTGCAATTAGACGCCTCTAATTACGGTTGTTTTCAGGCAGTCATACAATTTATCAGTTAGAATCATCATAGAATAAAGTTATATTACTGCAAATCTCACCTTGACACTGGTATCCTTGTTTTCCAAAGCCCCTGTAACAAAAGAGAGATTCAAATTAATATAAAGACCTAAGGAATTTGGAAAATTAAGATTGTGGAGTACCGATCCGCTACCAAGGAAACATTTTATGTTTTATGACTAGGATCTATGTCTAAATCTGCCTAGCCTTTTATCAACTATTTTTGGGGTCGGCTTCCAGTCTAACCGGATGCAGCTGAATACTAGTATTTTACATGGAGCGATTAGCAATCCGACCTCCACAACTCAGCTACTGGGTAATACGATACCCCTTGGTAAGACTGGTTGTTAGACTTGCGGGCTTACGAGCCAGTAACCGTTTACTTAATCTATGTTTATATAGATATAATAGGTTGGGGAAAAAGTTTCTTCGTATTTTTTAAGAAAATTCAAAAAAATTTTTAATATACATTATTTACATTTATCTAAAGTATGTAGGTACCATTTTGTTCGATAACTTTTTGCCATCTTGTAGGTAGGGACATGATCCCATTGCTATAGAAATTTTGGGACTTCTGATCAATACCGCGACAAGTGGTTTTGGCAGTCCTCTCGTGATGTTAACCTGACACTGCCTAAAGAATTCTGAAGAGACCGAAACAGGTGGAAATCTGAAGGTGCAAGGTCAGGACTATACGGCGGATGCATTAACACCTCCCAGCCAAACTCTCTTAATTTTTGCTGAGTGGCTAAAGATGTGTGAGGTCTAGCGTTATCATGATGAAAAACCACACCCCATCTGTTGATTAATTCCGGCCGCTTTCTCTCAACTTCTTGCTTTAATCTCATCAGTTGTTCGCAGTAGAGTTCAGAATCGATGGTCGTACGTCGTAATAAAGAATCACAAATGAGTACACGGTTCATTAGGTTTCTTTCAGTGAGCTGGTGAGGTACCCAAATATCGAGCTTTTTAGTGTACAGAGTTTTTTTCAAATGAGCCAAAACTGTTTTGTGGTCATTTCCCAGTTCTTCAGCTACGTCGTAACTACTGATATGCCGTGAAGAGCCGTGCGTGGAGGCGTGCAACAGCTGACTCGTTGACTGCGCTTACGCGTTTTCTTAACTTCATAATACTTATCTTGTTTGCCTCTAATCGACACCGTTGTATTTACTTATTTCAACCATATTACACATGTTATACAGTCCGCTCTATTTTAATTCTACCACCATCATCGTCGCGAACACTAGGTAATAACCTTTAATATAAACGATAGATGGACTGCGTGAAAGGTGACATGGCTAGAAAAGGAATGACTACCGAGATGACGACTAATAGAGAAATGTGGAAAAAGGGACATGTTGCGCCGACCCAACTAGATTGGGATAAGGGCAGGAGAATGATGATGATATGTAATAACCTACCTATTTATATTTGTAACGTTTTGCATGCCATGTTGTTTTGGACAAATGAATAACCTTTATATATTACTAGCTACGCCCACGGTTTCACCCGCGTAGACCGGGATAAAAAGTAGCCTGTGTTATTCCAGGGTATAAGCTATCTACCAAATTTCATCCAAACGGTCCAGCCGTTGGAGCGTGAAGAAGTAACAAACATACAAACACACGCACAAACATACAAACACACGCACACACACACTCACACTTTCGCCTTTATAATATTAGTGTGATGTGTTATTGATTATTATACTTACTGATTCTCAAAGTCAGTTGAGTCAGTAACGAGCTTCATTTTTGCTCGTGAGCCCTTTTTTTTTTTTTTTTTTTTTTTTATCGTGTGGAAATCCTCATGGATGTCCTCCACCCTGGGGCAGGAGGAGGGGTCTGTCAGACTCTTACTGACTAAAACCACACAGTGTTCTGCTGCTACCTTTAGCCGGGGTGCTGGAGTGCTTGCGCATTTCGTCACGCTCCCCCGGCTAGGTGTCGGCCCGCATGAATTCATGCGGACCCCGTCACCCTCAGCGGCCTTATACGGCCGCAATCCTTCCAGAGAGGCGCGCGCGGAACACGGCGCGCCGCCGTCTCGGGCCTTTCACTGTTCAGGCAACAGACTCCCCCAGTCTCTTGCCTGCAGGCCTCACCTTAAGGCGGCTGGAGATCATTTCGCGCCCTCCGCCACCCGGTGCGTCTGCTACGGATTGGAAGGGAAGTTGTATCCTCCCTCTCCCTTTCCGCCGCCTCCTTCGCGACCATCACTTCCTCGCAAAAGGAGGCGACGGCGTCCCACGCGCTCTCACCTCCGACCATGGACTGGACCATGCCCGGAAGCGAGAGAGAGTCCGCAGCACCTACCGCCGCGACGAGATCACGACGCTGCACTGCCCAAGCAGAGCATTCCTCAAGAGTGTGCTGCGCCGTGTCGTCGAGGCAGCTGCAGTGGTGACAACAAGGTGTTGGTTCCCAGCCTATGCGGCACAGGTACTTTCCGAAGCACCCATGTCCGGATAGCACCTGTGTCAACCGGAAAGTAAGAGCGCCCTAGTGAGTGAGCCCTAGGATACTATACCATCCTCTATAATGGTTCTCAATGCTAAAACCAAAATTGTAATATGCTAAGAAATAAATAAATAAAAAGAAAAATGCAGCTTCTCACTGCAAGTTTGTCTTCACAAAGAACCAACACAGAAATCTAGCTTTGATCAAATCTTGTACGAAGGCATATCACTGGGATTCCGGGTTCCATCGGATTGTTGCAGACAAGGCTGGGATATATAGAGACACTAGGCTGAATGAAACAAGGAACGTAGTACTCGCTTATTGGACGTTTGCAGTAATAGCTGTAGACGTAACATCTGCCTTTGGGTTACACAGCTAGTAGGGATACTGGATAAGCCAGTGACGCAATTTAGTTGACTTTACATCCATAGTCAACTAGTATGTAGTTACGAAACGAGATATACGAGTATATACGGAATGAAATTTAAAACATGTGCCAAATTGAAATGGGAGATTGTACTCATCATTATGAACAACTTTTACTATGGGACCTGGAAACCTTTAATCGCGAAAAAAAAATCAGCTGTTCACTACATTTTGACGAGTTTGATGTAGATAAATGTACTGAATAGCAGATTTTTTTCGAGATTTCAGGTTTGGTCCCATAGTAAAAGTTGTTTATAAAGATGAGTACAATCTCCCATTTCGATTTGGTACATGTTTTAAATTACACCCCGTATATTAAGTACAAGCTTTTATTTAGTTTCACCTGTCCCGGTGTCTGTCTGTCTGTAATCTAATCTTGCAAGTTAAATTTGACCCACTTCCTGGTTTCTGATTGAGCTGAAATTTTACATGCATATGTAAATCAATATTATTATGACATGGAGCTGATTTGATGATGAAGCCGGAAGGTGGCCATGGGACCTTAGTAATAAAACGAGTTTGGCCTCGTTTGAGTCGTCTTGACAAGGATTCTGGTCCTAGATGATATCCAGACTAATAAAAGCATGTTTAAAAAAATAATAATATACTTGTTTTAATTTATCATCACTCAATCTGCCTAGCCTTTTCCCAACTATGTTGGGGTTGGCTTCCAGTCTAACCGGATGCAGCTGAATACCAGTATTTTACATGGAGCGACTGCCTATCTGATCCCCACAACCCAATAACTAGGTAATACGACACCCCTTGGTAAGACTGGTTGTCAAGACTTTCGGGCTTCTGATAACCCGTAACGACTGTCAAAGATTCATGAATGACAGCCGGGACCAACGTCTTAACGTACTTTCCGAGGCATGGTGGAGTCTTGGTATGTGAAGATGGTCACCCATCCTCGGACCAACCCCGGCAAGCGTAGCTTAATCTGATAGATCGACCCGTGCAGCTGTTATTACTTAGCTACGAGCTCTTCTGGTCCTAGATGGTATCCAGACTAATAAAAGCATGTTTAAAAAGAAATACACTTGTTTTATTTTATTATTACCTTTTACTTTTTACTTACTTCAGCGTCCAGGTATTCCTTTTTTTTGTGAGAAACAGGAGCACCGATTCGAAGTTCAAAACTTCGTTCCATAAAATGACAATAAAATGCCTTGGACATGGACACACAATAAATTGGCAGCACAATTGCGACAATTGACCATGTGGGATGAAGGAATTGTAGAGGTGTGTGTTTCGTTAAAAGTCTTAGCACTATTGTCCATAGATTGGATACGATAAGGATCTAAATTGTAGCACTTAAAGTCTTAAAAACAGTAAATTGCTGGTTACAATAATTAAAGAAAACAATTATTTTCTCACTTTTCAAAATGGAGCCATGCTGCCGCCATATTGATTTTTTTTTTAAATATAGCCAGTGTCTCTCGGGATGTTGTAAGGATTCTAAAGATACCTCATACTTCCAAATCTGTTCAGGCATTTAAAAGTTATGGTGGAATAAAGAAACTCACATACATGCAAACCCCCTGAAAACATTACACTCCTTTGGGCAGTCCTGTAAAAAGAGAACATTTAGAGTTGGCCAAGTTACCTATGGCTTTTTAATAATCTGTATTATGCATGCACCAACCACCCCGTAACTTCTCTAAAACTCATAATTTTCTACGACACTTAAATCTCCCTAAATCCCAGACAATCTTAAAAATAATTAATATGTAAATTTAATTGAAATATTATTAAAATCTAAGTACTCGTGCACGTAACTGGTAAAGATTTGATATCATAATATTTGAAGGATGGTTTCCTAAACAAACAGGGCAAGCAAACAATTAGCGACTGAGCGACGTGTGGGAGTGAGTGAGCGAGTGAACGAAAGACAATAAACAATGAACGGGTCTCGACGAACGTTATGAGTACGATGGAAAAGGAGTAATGAATGAGTATGAAGAAATGGCAAAAAGATATTAAAAGCGTGGGTATTTTGCCATGAGAGGTTAATTGGAAATACACGATTATGGTACTTAGGCTATGTAGTGCATCAACGAAAAACTACAAGTTTGATAAAGTTTAATGGTTATTTCAGCATCATTAATAGGTAATTTTTTCATCACAGAAGGTACAACCTAATTCAGCAAAGAGGAATAATTTTTTTTGAGGATTTGATTTGATTTTGATTATGCATATGACAAAATCAGCAGTAGGTATAAAGCTGAAATCCTTGTCCTTTCTATAACTTCCTGTCTCTATTATATTGATGTGATTTAATCTTGTTAGTAAAGCTCTAAATAAATAGCGATATACCAAAAAAAACACCCCAAAATAAACGAGCCACGTCCAGCACTTTACTTTCCGAGTGTACCTCATTGAATAGGATGCGCATCGGAATTGAATCGTTCGTCCGCTCAGACTGTTATTTACTTCAATTAATGCGACTGAACGCGAGTGTACACCTGCGACGATATTATATTGAAAACATTGAATGAACGAACTGGCCATCAACGCTTATAGCTTCAGTAAAAGCAATAGGATTGGATTTGAAATTGGAATTAGCTTTGGCTTTTTACTGCGTTGGATTGGTAGTACTTATACATAAATTGAATAGGGCTGCTTAGTTTTTATGCCAGCTACACAGACAGAATTTTTAAATTGTGAAGCTCGCCCCCACACGCCCCCATTTTCAGAGCTACTTTCATACTGAATCAAAGATTAATATAAGTATATTTTACTGTACATTGATGGAATTTAAAAGGATTACACTGAAGTTCTAGTCACCTAAAGCCTATTCCACACCATACGTACAATTTGATTGACAATTTACTCGAATTGCCAATCAAATTGTATTATGTGAAGAGCAGTTGGCGGTAAAATCATGGGATCAGTTCGATTGACAAATTTGTAAAGTGTGAAATAGGCTGTTCTAGATCATCGCATTAGATTTAAACCTGTAGGTAGATAATGATGTTTTTATGATATGTGGTAATGATACTTGTAGTTATGTATAACAAATTAATAAATGATCGATTTATAGTGTCAAAATAACCTAATCTTTAATAGTTTTCAGGCTATCTGATTTAGTGACAACAAAAGAAAAAATATAGGTATTTCATTCTAGTACTAATTCTGACAGTCGAGAATTACCTACCGATGTCTTTATTTTAGCGCTGATAAACGTCTTTTATAGATTTTAAACTGAAGAAGTCTAAACGAATACTGTTACTGATTTGGAAAAAATATGTTTTATTAGAGCATTTTCTTAATAACATAATACGTGAATATTTTAGATTATGTTTATAGTACATAGTGTAATTAATTTGTAAAGTTATGTCTTTTTTTTTTTTTTTTTTGTGGATGGGAAATCATCAAATGACTTCTCCCGCTCTGCCCAGAGCGGGAGGGCGTGTCAGACTTTTACTGACTAAAACCCACCCATGTTCCTTAAGTTGCCCGTGCCAGGGCCACGGTATCTCTTTCGAACTACCCGCGACCCCGGCGGCATAGGCCCAATTGACCCCGTCACTGCTGACATCTCTTTGAGGCGCGCGTGGAACACAACGCGCCGTCGACCCGGGCCTGGTCCTTACCGAACGGCGAGCTGCCCATTACTCGTCGTCCGCAAGCCCGCGCCTACGGTGGCCGGGAATCGGCGATCGATTCCCGCCGCCCAGGGCGTCTCCTACGGCGGCTAGGGGCGCGAGGGCGCGGCTGTTGCCTCTCCCTCACGCGTTCCGCTTCCTCCTTCGCGAGCATTACTGCTTCGCAGAAGGAGGTGACGGCCTCCCATGCACTCTCGCTCCGCACCATGGCCTGGACCAGGTTTGGACGCGAGAGATCGCCGCCGCCGATCGCCTCCGTGAGAACACGGCGGTGCTCCGCCCAAGCCGGGCAGACCTCCACTGTATGCTCCACCGTGTCCTCCGGGCGATCCACACAATGGTGACACCCGGGCGTTTCCTCCCGCCTTATCCGAAACAGGAACCTCCCGAAACAACCGTGTCCGGTGAGGACCTGCGTCAGGCGGAAGGTGAGGACGTCGTGGCGCCTCTCCAACCACTCCTCAAAGAGGGGACTTATCGCCGCAATTGTGGCGTGCCCAAAGTTATGTCTAACGCGGATAAAAAACTGAGAGTCAGAAAAAAAATTCAAGCGTATTTTTATGAAACGTTCACCATTTTAAAGATAATTGAATTTTTTATTTTTTAGTATACGTGTACATCTTATCTAATAATTTATAATTAATGAATCATTTGTAATCTTTAAATTTAATATGGGTGTATACGTGAACTAAAAATGATTTGCTTTTTTTTATAATAAAGAAAAGAAAGAAAAGAAAGAAAAATATTTTATTTGGGACACGCACAGGAAATACAGCTAAAAAGAGGGTATAAAAGTAACAAAATAAACATTAAAAAACAAAAAAACAAAAAAAAAAAAAGAAATCAGACTAAAAAAAAAGAGACCTGTGCGAGGCCAAAAAGGCTCCCATCTCAGCATAAAGCTGCGATATTTAAAAAATAAATACCGCAACGCTGGTATTCTGATAGGGCCTGTGTGATGCCACGGACATACCCACGGATATCAATTAAAAATAGCAAGGGGAATAAAATAAAATAAAATAAAATTCAAACACTAGAATACTTGAAAAGAAAAAACAAAAACCGTCAATAAGGTGTAAAGTTCGACTCACGCTTGACGCCCGACGGTCCAACCTCACTTGTCTATGCTATAGACTATTGTCTATATTTCTATGACAAGCGATGAGACCATGCATGAGACGCGGGCGCAGGCGACTGGCTGTCAATGTGCATTAATGTAAAAAGGAAGTGAAGTTTTGACACAAATAAAACAATGAGTGAATAATAAATACGACAAGAAAATGGTGCAAATAAATAATATAAAGTATTGTTGAGTGTATAACTGACTGTGTTGTGTTGTGTAAGTCGGAAGAAAAATAATAATCAATCACCGAGTGAAAAAACAAAGCATTCAAATTTTAACATGCTGCTAGGAACACAAGACTCCGCTAAGGTCACCAATACCAACTACGTGCAGACCCAGGGTGAGTTTAACCCTTTACACACAGTTTCCACAATACCAAGTTAATAATTCTGAGTACCCATAAGTACCTTTGGAGCAACTTTCGCGAAACTTTTACGATGAATAATATACCTTCAGTATAACTACTACAAAATCTAGGCGAAGGTATTGCGTACATACGGCCAACCAGCCAACCTTAAGTAACTACTGGTAAACCAAAACATTAGTGAATTATTTATTGCGCCAAAGTAACTATATAGCGCTAGCTCTAACGATATCCTGAGGGTATTCGCGAAGAGGTTATATTTTCAGTAACTACTTGAACCCCGACTGTCTCAAGTACCTACCTACTGAGCAATCTATGTTTTAACCGACTTCAAAAAGGAGGAGGTTCTCAATTCGTCGGAACCTTTTTTTTTAATGTATGTTCCCCGATTACTCGAAAATGGCTAGACCGATTTGTTTTTTTTTTGTTTTATTCGAGAGGGTACCTATACATCACAGTTGGGCCCATATAAAATTGATTAACTTTGCTTCGGCAGTTAATGAGTTAGCTTCAATAATACGTATTTTTTCCCCACTTTTATATGGATGATGTTCTAGTTTGTTGTGCAGGTAGTGGTATTAGAATTTGTGTGGGGTAGGTACCACAAGTAAAAAGTGAAAAATTAAAATTTTTTTACAAAAAAATACAACCGACTTCCAAAAACAACACTACAAAGTGTCGGAAGTCGGTGGCAAAAAACGAAAATACATTTAACTAGACACCGACTTCCGAAATTAAAGTTATTTTTCACTTTGTAGTGTTGTTTTTGGACGGTTGTATTTTTTTGTAAAAAAGTTTTTTTAACTATAAAAAAAGTATTCCCTGAAGAGGCAGAAGTGCAACAAACACAAAACTCAAAAGACAAAAAAAAACTTAAACTAAAAACTTTTATTTTAAATTTTTTTAATCTTATATAAAAAAGACCTTGTCGACAGTCCCTCAATAGAATAAACAAACCAAAACTTCGATCGGAAAATTTATCTCTGCATTGGTGGCGCCACTTACAAAGGCTAGACGTCAAAAATCTGTCAAATCCAGTACATTTTATTTTAGTTCCCTATTTCGCCACACGCAAAGATAAGTGTGCCTCAGATTAACGTTTTCCGTTTTCATAACCAGAACGGCTTTGGAGTCATTTAAATGGAGGGCAATATTCCTACCATTGCGAAAAATTACATTATCATATTCGTATTTGAACGTCTAAGTGTATTAATCTTTATTACGCAGTTAATTCAGGAATTTTATGTCCATAAGGCGAAAGCGCCAGGGTAGCCCGCGAAATTCAAATTTCTTACGTTTTTTGCAATTTGCAAGTGAGTGTTAATAGGTTTATGTTGATCTAAATATGATTCGCTGCCGTATCAAATATTTATTTATATAATTATAAAAATCATCAATAAACTCTCTAAGTTCATATTACCCTATTGAATGACTATTTCATGAAATCATGAGATTTGAGGCCAATTCTAACTCATGGAGTTGTATTGCTGATTCTAATGATTATAATTCTGTAAAACCATATTAGTTACGGCCGCGAATCATATTTATAGAACCTGACAGTGTGTCAGGTTGTATAAATATGATTTTTTATGAGTTTTTTGCAACGGATGCCCCTCAAGTTGAAGGGGAAAATTTACAAGTCCGTGATAAGGCCTGTCGTACTTTATGGATCGGAATGCTGGACAGTGAAGAAGACGGATGAAAAAAAATTGCATGCAGCGGAGATGAGAATGTTGAGATGGATGTGTGGAGTGACAAGAATGGATAAAGTGAGAAATGAGTATATAAGAGGAAGTTTGAAAGTGGCGCCAGTGACAGAAAAGTTGAAAGGAAATCGTTTGTCTTGGTATGGGCATGTAATGAGGAGAGACGAAACGCATGTGACTAAAAGAGTGATGAATATAGATGTTGATGGATGGAGAGGCAGAGGAAGGCCAAAGAAAAGATGGATGGATTGTGTGAGGAATGATATGAAAGAGAAGGGAGTGAATGATAGCGTGACGGTTGACAGGGGAGAATGGAAGAAGAAAACGTGTTGCGCCGACCCCAAGTAATATGGGATAAGGGCAGGAAGATGATGATGATGAGTTTTTTGCAATTTGCAGGTCAGTGTCAGGCTGACACTGACCTGCAAATTGCAAAAAAACTTAAAAAAAAAATGAATTTCGCGGGCTAACTTATCGCATCCCCCTTAATACATTATAGAGGAATAAGAATGGTTTTTTCAATTAAAATTGTGATATCTACTTGCAGCAGATTTGCTTTATCTTATAGGGTTATACGAGTGATTTATTCGGTAGATTTTCTAATTTGTACAGAGCTCATCCCAAAATTGTATCTCTGGACCAATCACATATTTTCACGAGATTTGGTTATATCTGTAGCCTTATTATTATTGTTTATATAGTCTATGAGGACGCATTCCCATATGCAACACAGTTTCTGCGAGAAATTTACAACTCCAACGGGCTCTCTGATAGAGTCTAAGCCAGAGGCCGTCCGAATTTGTTCCTGCACGCGAGCATGACGACGTTTTGTCGTCGGAAGAATAGACAAAATAACAAATTGATCATAGACGCGTACAATGCGTAGAAATATTTCTACAATCTATCATTTTGTCTATTCTTTCGTCGACAAAACCCGTTTCTATGGCGGTCACGCTAGACAGGGTCGCGGGTTGTTCGAAAGAGTTACCGTGGCCCTGGCACAGGAAACTGAAGGAACACAGGTGGGTTACAGTCAGCAAAAGTCTGACACACCCTTCCGCTCCATTCAGAGTGGGGGAAATCATTTGATGATTTCCCACCAAAAAAAAAAAATGGTGGTAAAAAATGCTACGCGTGCTAAAGTTTGTATCATGTGGAAATGCGGACTTAGACTAGGCTGTTAAACCTGTAGGTACTGTTAAAAAAAGCAATTTGAAGTTTTGAAGGATGTTAGCTATATTTACTTGCAAACAGAATACTAACGATTAAAATGTAAGTACTCAAATATTAATTTTCGCGCAGAAGCCACATTTGCTAGTCATCTGTGAATTCCGTAGTATTTATTCAATCATAAATATTAATAAGTTCCAGTATACTCTACACTGGTCCGCGTTGAATATTCATATTTTCACAGCCCTCTGAGTGTTTCCCAGTTCGTCACACAACTCCGAACCTGACCAATGTAGCAATTTGTATATTCAAAGAGACTTGATTTAATTTTTTTAGATTCATATTTCTTGTTGATCTGAAAAGATCAACCAGAAATATGGTGTCAGGACTTCGGGAGGGCTACCGAAGCCGGCTAATAACGGTTGTGGTAAAAAGATTAGCTATAGCTGGTGAGGTAAGTTGGTAGCGAACTGATTTTCACTTCTACAAACGTGAATCTTAAGGAAAGATGAGCCTTAGACCAGACATTTTATAATTTAAGGCGACGATAAGCGACTTGTAGTGATTTTAAACTGAAGATCACGTCTAAACGAGTAGTGATGATTTGGAAAAAAATATATGTACGAGTATAAATTAGAGCATTTTCTTAATAACTTATTATGTGTATACTTTAGATTATGTTTATATTACATACTGTAATTCATTGGTAAAGTTACGAGTATGTCTAACGCGGATAAAAAAACTGAGAATCACGCAAAAAGTATCAAGCGTATTTTTTTGAAACCTTCACGATTTTAAAGATAATTTAACTATTTATCTTTTAGTATACGTGTTTTAATATAATAAATACCTTTTGTATTATGCGTAAAAATTTAATAATGCGACTAATTTGGGACAGCGCTCCTTGATGGGCGAGTTCTATTACTGGCTGGACGTACGACGCGTTGCGTGAGCTCAGCACAGAACACGCAAGCTAACCACTTAAGGCCGCTGGTACTTATCTGCGCCTTAACAAGCCGTTAAAAAACTAGGGGGCTCGCAAGCTAAGTAAACGCCGTACGGGCATTGCCGAGGTCGGTCCGTGGATGGATGACCATACATTATATACTGCGACCCTTCCGAGCCTTAAAACCGTTGTTGGTGGCTGTCATCCTTAAATCTTTGACAGACGTTACCTACGGGTAGTCAGAAGCCCGCAAATCTAACAACCATTGTTCCCAAGGGAATTGCGTTAGCTAATAACTGGGTTCTGGAACTTCTGGAGGTCAGATAGGGAGTCGCTCCATGTAAAATACTGGTACTTATTCAGCTGCAACCGGTCAGACTGGAAGCCAACCCCAATATGGCTGGGAAAAGGCTAGGCAGATGATGATGAATCCGTGATAAAACTAAGACAGTGCAACATTTTTATTAAACGACTAAAGCGTCCTATAGACTGCGCGTTGTATCGGCGCACAAAACAACAAGATGACGGCTTTTGAGCGCGCAGCCGCGACACACGCCGGATGGAGCGGCGCGACAACGCGACAGAGCGACAACGCAACGTCGCGATAGTATCGCACCGTGAATAGTGTGACGCTGTGATAGTTTTGAATGGAAGCTTTTTGTGATTATGTTTTGTTTAGACGTTGCGTTGTAAATTTTGTAATGTGACTGTGTTGATGCGGTTTATGAGATCTCTTTGATTTAACCTACTCTGATTAACTGTGACTGTTTGTGTTTGGTATTCTCTGCCCCACGCTTAACACGAGTCGATAACTTTAATTCAAACTTCAAATTACCAAAGATGATAAATGATGATTACCTGTATTAATGATGATAATGACTTGAAATGATGATGATGATGATGAAAGAGTTGATGAATGATGATGATGATGTTGGGTCCGTAGATAACAAATTACAGTCAGATTAAAGTATTAGGGTTCCGTATGTCCGAATGAAAAACGGAACCCTTATAGGATCATCCGTGTGTCTGTCTGTCAGTCCGTCTGTCACAGCCAATTTGCTCGGAATCTAATGATATAGGTATCTAATGATACCGTTATAAGGGCGAGAATACACATGCCTCTAACTTGCATAGTTTTGTACCAGCTACAGGCATAGTGTATTCCTGCCCTAAAGTTTTCAAGAAAATAATAAAATAACCCCCCAAAGACTTAAAGCACTTTAATAAAGATTTTAATATTCTCGTCAAAACGCCCCTCAATCACTCGAGCAGTCGAACGTTCCACAACGTCGTCGGCTTGTAATTTTCACATCAATCCGAATACTCGTGAGTTTCAATAAGTGAGAGTACAAAGTGTACACTTACGTTCCCAAGTCAATTTGTGAATATTGCTTATAATGCGTCCAAAGTCCTGAACATTTCGGCTACGGGCTTTTATGTCGAAAGTTTCCGATGGAAAAGGAATATTGAATTCGTCTATCATGAAGGCTGTTTGCTACTATACTTTAAAAGGTGAATGCCCAGTGGTAGCTCGCGAAATTAAAATTTTCTTACGTTTTTTGCAATTAGCAGGTCAGTGTCCTGACACTGACCTGCTAATTGTAAAAAACGTAAGAAAATTCCATTCCAAATCATATTTTTATCAACATACCTGTATGTTGATAAAAATATGATTTGGGACTGTAATATGTTTATGAAAAGTGTCTCAATTATATTCTATAGTGCTAATAAGCCACTAAAAAAAACACAAAATTTTTATTCAATCGATAAGTGCCATAAAAATGCATTTAAATTTTACATTTTCAAATTTCGCGCAAAAACGCTGGACGCAGTGGCCGCTTATTGCTCTGTGATTATGACGTCAGTTGGCTGTGCAAACAAACACTTTTTACACGCTGATCAGTTGACAATTGACATTAACACTTTTTAATTTACACATCCGTATGACGTAATAACATGGCGGCTACTTTCATGGTGTTAGATAACAGATTAAAAAAACTGAAAACTTTGAATTGTATTTTAAAATTTATATTGTTATTTTATGAACTCAAAACTAACACTTTCCGACTGCTTTTTGGCTAAGCTATCTAAATAATATATTTTTAGATTTTTTCTCATATAGAGTAAAATACCGTATTACGAGTATATAACCATAAGAATCAGCAATACATCTTTCTAAGTTAGATTTGTTCCAAAATGTCATGATTTCCGAAATAAAATTTAGAGCGAACAAATCTAATTTAGAGAGATGTATTGATGATTCTTCAGGTTATAATTACGTAAATACATATTTTTTACAGTCGCGAATCTTAATTTGGTCAAGATACTACCTGACACTGACCTGCTAATTGCAAAAAACATAAGAAATTTGAATTTCGCGGGCTAGCTTTGCGGTAATATAAAGGCTCCCACAGATAAACGCGACGCGATTCTGGTAGAAGAATTTCCATAAAATGTTCATAGAAATTGTTCAACTAGAGTAGCGTCGCCCCTGTCAGCAGGAGCCTTAACTGTGAAAGGACAGTAGGTAGTGTAAAATAACATTATTTGACATCAGATTCTATGGTAAGAATCTTTTAATAAAAGATTTAGAAGACGGGAGAGTGATTGGATTACACAGTATTAATATTGTAATACATAATTAATCCAGTTTAATTGTGTTTACTGAATAAATCTCTTCTACTGAACTTTAAAATTATAGAAATCACAACGGATTTAAAATAATCAATTCTGCCTAGCCTTTTTCCAACAATATTGTGGTCGGCTCCCAGTCTACCTGGTTGTAGCTGAATACCAGTATTTTACATGGACTGCCTATCTGACCTCCACAACCGAGTTACCGGGTAAAACAATATCCTTTGGCTAGACTGTTTGTCAGACTTTTGGGCTTCTTTTGACTACGCGTAACGACTGTCAAAGATCTACGAATGACAGCTGGGACATTGGTCCCAGCTCCAGTCCAGCTTGGTTGGTTGGTGGCTCGTTAAGCCATTGGGCTTAACGAGCTTTCCGATGCACGGAGGAGTCTTGAAGATGGTCACCCATCCACGGACCAACCGCGGTAAGCGTAATTTAACCTTCGACCGACCCGTGCGGCTCTTATTATTTAGCCACGACTGACGAGCCCCTCCTAGATATATATAATATATTTTAAACAACATACCTAGTCAAATATACAACCTTTTGCAAGCTTAATACTCCGTTTACATTCAGCCATTGCCTTTGCTATTCGCGCTGCCGGAAATATTTCCCTAAACATTGCTGTGGCAACGTCAAGGGAAATGAGTGTTTACATTGCCGCGTCACATGTCTTTCCAACAAAGGAGTATGTAGAAATTCAATAGCAAGTGAGCGAGAGAGCAAAACCAACATAAACACTCATTCGCGCTCGCGTTGCCCGCCAAAAAACCGCCAATTTGGGGATCGCCAGGCAAGGCAAGCGGCAACGTCAACGGCAAGGGAAGCGACCTGTTTACACATTCGCGTTGCCCATGTTATTTCCCATTTCAAATGTGGAAATGGGCTGATTGTGAACGGAGTAATACCTTCTCAAATTATATTTCGAACCACGCACACAAAATTAGACCACGGAGTATAATCACTACATAGTCATCAGCGTTTTCCAATCGGCTCTCTCGCGCCATTGGGCTGTAAAATTGGCACCCCTGCAGCCCTGTCCCGCCTCCGCCCCTCATTGGCGCTGCCATTGGAATTTTTATGTTGGCAACACAATAGAAGAAAAAAAAATGGAGGGAAACTCTGTGGGCGTTGGGTTTATATTAAAGACGTTTTATTTATTTACTGAAGATTGGAGTGTTCCTTATTCGGGAAAGAAACGTAATCACGTAAAATGAAATAATATTTTGCTGTTGTTATGTAGAACTTGATCGTAATTTTTGCAGTTAACTCGTAATGAGCTGGTTGGAGAACCAAGCTAGATATTAGGTATGTCTAAGCATGAGTTCTTGTCACTATAGTCCAAAGGCGTGTACGCACGAACGAACAAAACATTGTGAACACGAACATCGAACACGGAACTTTTGAAGAAACTCAGGACCCTTTTGAACATTTAAAGTGTTCGATGTTCGTGTTCACCATGTTTTTGTTCGTTCGTGCGTACACAGCTTGATGAGTTGGGAATGAACTCACGACTTTTCGCTCGCAATTCAAATAATAACCGCTAAGTTATCAGCACTCAACTAAATGAAAGTAGAATCATACTATATCACACTAATACTATAAAGGCGAAAGTTTGTAAGTGTGTGTGTTTGTATGTTTGTTACTTCTTTACGTTAAAACGGCTGGACCGATTTGGATGGAATTTGGTATGTAGATAGCTTATACCTACCCTGGATTAACACATAGTTTACTTTTTATCCCGGTCTACACGGGTGAAACCGCGGGGCGCAGCTATTATAATATATAATATAATAATAGGTCTTTACCTATGAAATTGCCGTTTTGTATGAAAAAATATAAACGAATTTTTTACATGCATTTTTTATTTGTATTAATCGAAGTAATCACCCATGCAATCAACGCATCTTTGCCAACGCAGTGGCAGTTTATTGATGCCCTTCTTAAAGAAATCAGCAGGACGGGAGGCAACAAATTCTTCAAAGGCATTTTGTACTGCCTCTCGGGTATTGAATTTTTTTCCCGCCAAGAAGTTATCCAAATTCTGGAAAAAGTAGTAGTCTGTAGGCGCAAGGTCTGGTGAGTAGGGCGGATGACGGAGAGCTTCCAACCCCAGTTCTTGCAACTTGGAGACCGTCTGCTGTGCAGTATGAGGTCGCGCGTTGTCGTGCAGGAGCAGCGGAGACGAGCGATTGACCAATGCTGGTTGGAGATGTGCCAGCTTCTCCACCATTGTGTTCAGATCTTCACAGTACACATCTGAAGTAATGCTCACCCCGTTTGGTAAGAAGCTGTGATGAATCACACCGGCGCTAGACCACCAAACAGTGACCATCACTTTTCTAGGGGTAAGTTTTCGTTTAGGGCATTGTTTAGGTGCTGAACCAGGATCCAACCAACTTGCTGAGCGCTTGCGGTTATCAAACAGAATCTATTTTTCATCGCAGGTAACAATGCGGTCAAAATTCCTTCATTTGTGTGTCTGTTGAGCAGTGCAAGGCACGTCTCGACGCGTATTTCGCGCTGGCGATCATTGAGTTCGTGGGGCACCCATTTGTCAAGCTTTTTTACCTTGCCAATTTGACGCAAATGGACCAATATTGTTTTGACGCTAACGTCGAAAGCTGCTGCTAATTCAGCCGTAGATTGTGTATCATCAGCTTCCACAATCGCCTTTAATTCGTCATTGTCGACCAAAGTCTTCGGACGACCGCGAGGTTCATTTTTCAGGTCGAAATTTCCAGAACGGAAGCGAGCAAACCAATAACAAGTGGTGCGTTGGTTTGTAGTGTTAGCTCCTTAAACATCGTTGATGTTGCGTGCCGCTTGTGCCGCGTTGCTGCCACGACGGTACTCATATTCCATAATTACTCGAATTTTTAACGTATCCATGATGACGAAAAAGATTGAAATGCGATGAAAATGTAACACTTATCAATAAACAAATGACTACTTTTGGAAAAAAAAATCCATGTTTTTAAAATAAAATTAATTTGAAATTAGAATTCTTAGCCAAACAAAAATTATTTTGGTTTGAAATGGCCAGTACTGCAGAACGGCAATTTCATAGGTAAAGACCTAATATTTACAATTACACTAATATTAGTGTATTTAATATTAAAAGGCGAAAGTTTTGCGAGTGTGTTTGTGAGTGTGTGTGTGTCTGTATGTTTGTTACTTCTTCTCGCTCAAAAGGTTCGACCAATTTTGATAAAATTTGGTATGGAGGTAACCACAGGAGGTAACTGACACCCTGGATTTACACACAGGCTACTTTTTATCCCGAAAAAATGTACGGTTCCCGTGGGATAACTTCCGACATCCACGCGGGCGAAGCCGCAAGCCAAATCTAGTATGGTTAATAAAATTATCAAAACATTAACCTACGTTTTACTCAAACCTGTCAAAATTAACATTTAGGCAAGCCCTAAGTTCAAGTGCGTATATTAATAATGTGTCGAAATTAGGCTCATGAGTTATGTAGATATCCCTAACTAAGGGATACATACTTGACATCTTAAATTATCTATTCCGAGGCAACTCTCTCTCGGGTCGTATCCATTAATTACTGAGTATCATGACTCTACCATAAGTCATAAATAATTTAGAGTTCTGCCTACATTTAATGAAAACTGGCGCTGAAGCGATACGGTGTTGATGTTTCTTAAGGATAATAAGAAAATAGGTACTTAGTTTCTAAATTCTAATCGGAATAGCATACGGAACCACTGCAGTTGGTAAGCCATCGCTTTTTAATAGTAGCTTTTTTTTGGAAGACCCTTTTTAGTGTATATATGAAAACCCCAAAGTGCGCAAAACCATAGACTCCGAGAAAAAAAAAGTTGAATGTTGAGAAACTATTTTAAGACACTCTTCTCTTTTACTATTTTTTTGTAAATTCCAGAGAAAAATATAACACGAAATTAGTCCAATTCTCAGATACGATTTTAAAGAATATAATATTTTGTTTTTAATATTCTGATTTATTTAGAATTGACTTATTCTGGGGATGTAAATTCTAAATAAATCGAACACAATAATAATTGCGGATATGTTATGTTATGTGTATTTGTGTTATTAAGAATGTGTACGATAAAATAATTACGTCTTAACCAAAAAATATAAATATAAAATATAGCTAGCACGAACGCCGCGCGGAGTGAATGTAAATTCATAAGATTTTAAAATTAAAAAATATTTGTTTCGTACAGAATATTTACATTTATATTTAAGATTTTATTTATCTCTATGAGTGATACTAATTTAATAATTATTGTGTTTGTCGCAAAAATTAAAACCAGTTGTATGTTCGACTAAAACATCGTTTGAATTTACGGCATGTGTTCGTCTAGGGCCGCTGAACTCTCCTGTCATCTTTCACTTTACCCCATAACCTTATGCAATGAATAATAAACAAAACAGAAACACACCACCCCGTTTACTTTTACCTTCAGATCAGCGTAAAAGATAAGCTTTTATTACCAATTCGAGATACAAAAGAAGCAAGTGTCGTCGCCGTATATCACAACATATGTTTCGGCAACAATGGCGGATGGTACAGATAATAATATATTATATTTTGTGCGTATACGGCAGACAAACGATGTGTGCGTGGCTGAAATATGTAAGTATTAAGTGAATAGAGGACGGAGGATGTCTGTAGGTGGGATTGTTTTTTTTTTTTGTCTGCGTACGGAAAAAGCGCTGAAAACAGGAAATTATCAATCAATTATTTTAAGACATGTGCTAAGGAAATATCCTAAAATAAATTGGGAAATCTGAATTACCGAAAAGAATGACCAATCAATCTGCCTAGCCTTTTCCCAACTATGTTGGGGTCGGCTTCCAGTTTAACCGGATGCAGCTGAATACCAGTATTTTATAAGGAGCGACTGCTTAGCTGACCTCCACAACCCATCATTCTCCTGCCCTTATCCCAATCTATTTGGGGTCGGCGCAACATGTCCTTTTTTTCCCATACTTCACTGTTATTCGTCATCTCGGTAGTCACCCCCTTTCTAGTCATGTCATCTTTCACACAATCCATCCATCGTTTCTTTGGTCTTCCCCTACTCTTATAGCCATCGACATTCATACTCAAAACTTTCCTCACGACATTTTCCTCGTGAGGAATTACAAGGTAATTACCTAATTACTGGGTAATACGATACCCCTTGGTTAGACTGGTTGTCAGACTTTCGGGCGTCTGACGACGCGTAACGACTGTCAAAGTTCCACGAATGACAGCCGGGACCAATGGCTTAACGTGCTTTCCGAGGCACGGAATCTCGGTATGTAAAGATGGTCACCCATCCACGGACCAACCCCGGCAAGCCCAGCTTAACCTGATGGATCGACCTGTACGACTGTTATTATTTAGCCACGAGCTCCTACCGAAAGAATGACCAACAATAGATAATTATTTTCCTGAACAAATAAAAGAAAATTGAAAGTCAAGAGATCTTATTACCTTATACACTGTATCATCCAAAGCCGTACAATGTTTATTATTATTAATATCCTTAACATCCAATTCAATTATTTCTCGTTGTTTTCCTTTAAAAACAAAACTAAATAAAGAGGAATAATTAATGGCGCTCCGACATCAAAGCGGACTAACCTCGTCGACATGAAGACATTATAAATAATCCGCCCACGATTACTTTTGTACAAGAATACAATTTTAATGTTTCCTGGGAAAATACTTTGTTAATATTATAATATTACGGTCCGACCATCGAGAGAATGCGTTTCTGACACCTGTCAGTTGGAAAATTTCCAGTTGTAGATACATAAATTCACGCCTTCTTCTCATGGGGCTAGGCAGAAACTACAGAACGCCACCTGCTACGATCCTTACATACTACTTTTGCCTCGTTTACATCTAAGAGGCAATTTTTGTATTTTTAACAAAGTTCGCAGTCTCCTTTCAGTCTCAATCTGTCTAAAATTGTATAGCGATTACTCAATACTCAATACTCAATCATTTACTTGCATTCCACAATGTGTACTTAGATGTAACTTATTTATATGTGATCATTATGGACCCTGTTGGTCCCGGCTGTCATTCGTGGATCTTTGACAGTAGTTACGGGTCGTCAGAAGCCCGAAAGTCTGACAACCAGTCTTACCAAGGGGTATCGTATTACACAGTTACTGGGTTGTGGAGGTCAGATAGGAGTCGCTCCATGTAAAATACTGGTATTCAGCTGCATCCGGTTAGACTGGAAGCCGACCCCAACATAGTTGGGAAAAGGCTAAGCAGATGATGATTATGGACCCTACCTGGCACAGCAAAATAGTAGGATTGAAGGATGCTTTGAAAAACTTAAATCTAATGTTATTATAATATACTTTTTGACTTGTATTGTTTCCTGTATTTAGGTATTAGATATATTAATAAGAATAATATCAATAAATAATAATCACAAATACAAAAAATTTTATTCATAATTACAATAAAATAGATTAAAATTAAAAATAGTAACAATACAATAAACAAAAACTGAATTATTCACTAACATTAAATCTGACTAGATGATCACTAAACATTACCTACATTTTTGATATTTTACTGTCGCTGGAATGAGATTACGGTCTGAATTTGAACGTTTTTAGGTACGACAATTGGCTTTATGGTCACACACGCATGCCGGTTGCCAGTACTACGCACCTGACCTTTTCTGAAGAACATCACCAATAAGATATACCTATGTCTTCCTAGAGTGTCCGCTCGCGGCGTTTCCACTCACATTTGCCTTATAAACCGCCGCCGCCTAACCGCCTTATTTGCCGTTTAAGCGTAACAAACAAACAAACTCACTTTCGCATTTATAATATTAGTTAGGATTATTGAAAAAAAAAAACCAAATCGGTCCAGCTGTTCTCAAGTGATGCGCACCAAAGAAACAGCATTTATGTGGGAAATACCAATATTCTGTTTTGTTATTCATGTAGCCTGACATGAAATGAAAATATCCGTAGTTTACCAGTGGTTGTCTCTGGAAGAACAAGTATTAACCTGCATTTTCCTTATTAAAAGAAATATGACAAACGGAAAAAGATTCGAGAAAATCTAGGTTATAGGTTTTAAAGTTTATGGGCGAACATATTAAATACATACCTATCTATACAACGTGTCGTTTTGCATCCTCGTCAAATTACAGGATGTGGTACAGAACATCAAACCGAACAACTTTCTCCATGGGACCAACATCGTAATCGCGAAAAAACTGTCCCCTAAAAAACTTCAATACCTACTCGATGCTAATGTATGGGACGGCTGATTATTTTTTCGCGATTACGATGTTGGTGCCATGGAAAAAGTTGTTCGGTTTGATGGTATACCACACCCTTAAAATTGTCGAGGATGCAGAATGACACGTTGTATATACAGGGTGAATTTTTCAAGTGGGCATGGATGGCCAAATCCGAAACTATGAAGAATAGCGAAAAGTACTCAAAGGAGTCTCGGACTCGATTTTGATGAAAACTAAAACTGCATCATTGGATTTTTGACAAATCAATGTTTCTAGCCAGGAATCGTACCCGTTGTTTTGGAAAAAATCAAACACGCTGTACCTATTATTTTTTTGCGACACCATTCGATAGTGTCGCAAAAAAAGAATCGAATTCTGGGAAGTAATAATATACGGCAAACTAAAGGAAAGAGCTCATTTTTAACAAAATACTTTTATTATTTTTCTTATGTTACCTACCTATTAAACCTTAACTGATTAATTGTTCAAAATGATGACCATTATTTTCAATAGATAGCTGGATTCGACGTCTCAACAATTGTACTGCATTCAACTTTACAATATTCCTCATAGTTTCGAATTAGGCCATTCACGCCCACTTGAAAAATTCACCAGTTTAAATCAATTGCGTTAGTCTCGCAAAAACTCGACTGGCTCGCCCGATTTATCTGTTTTTTTTTTGTTTTGTCCGTTTTCTAGAGCTATTTTGTTTTATTTTTCTATTAATTATCTTTTGTATGTAAGTACGTGTTTCTGTGAAAAATAAAATTATTTTTCTTTCTTTCTTACTTTCTAATTGTCAAGACAAGGACAAAGAAAATTTTTGGAATGTCCACCGAAAAAGTCGGTAATCACCCGGGCGACGCCGGGCGAGAACAGCTAAAAATGAGATAAAAATGTAAAAGATTCAATGTTAAAAATTACTGTTATAAATGAGCATTCAAATTACGTCGGTATGTGCAGAGATTTACATTTTTGTTTTTTTTGTTTAAAATTATGTCTGGAGCAGTTAACTGTGCGATTTATTTTTGTAAAGTGTACCATGACTGTATTTTGTCAGGTAAGAATTTAAGGACCATTTTTTTTAAGCTTTAAGATATGATTAAAACATGTTTTTTTGAGCAAGTTTTCGTAAAGATATTTATTTAAACTTTACGCACTTAAAATGTACAAAGGCGGACTTAATGCCTTAGGCATTCTCTACCAGTCAACCAAGGGTGGTGAAGAGATTAGATGGCAGGTGCTGAGTATGAGAGGAATACATAAAAAAAGAACACTAAAAATATATCTTAATTAATTATAAATAGACTTTATACAAGCACATAAATATGTTATAAACCAATAATACACATACATACACTTACTATAAGATATACCTATAATGTATATATATACATATATATAAAAAAAAATAAAAAAAAAATAAAATAATATATATAGATAAATAGAGATCTTAATTTTTTAACGGTCTCTATAAACATGCGTCAATATTGGTACTGTCACCTGTCAATGTCATGTGTCCTGTCATGTGTCCTGTCAAAATGTCACCTGTCAAAGCTTTCATGAAATCTTTTTCTATCTGCGATATCTGCCTATTATTAACCCATAATCCATAATTGATGAGAATCCAATGAATTAATTTGAATAATTTAATTTATGTTCCGAGTTATATTACCAAGCTCAACTAACAGTAATAAACTAATAACCCTTGATGCGATGTGAACGCAATAAATATAACACAATTTCTGAATCAAAATATTCACAGACATCGCACCTACATGCACGTTGCATAGAGAAAACAAACTCCGTTGCACCTCCATAAAATATATTATTATTATCTGTGGCATGTTCATCTGGAAACACGCCAGGTACCCTACTCTAAGCGACACGAATATGTCAAATAAATTATTATAATTATGCACGTAATAAGTGTAAATCATATTTTTGTAACAAGACTTCGGGTTGGCGAATAATGAGGTATTTAAAATATCAAAAAGGTATTGGAGGAGTAATAAATTACCTTTGACGTAGTTTATGCTTGTTCTTTTGATACAAATGTTCTAATTCACTAAATAGGAATTTGTATACATTTATCAAATGTCTTGTCAGTGAAAATAAAGTATGCTCTGCATCACTTTCGCATATGACGTCACGCAAAATTTTCCTGTTTCAAGGAATAGCGGGTCAATTGCGTAACACACATAAAATGACAATAGGGTATTACACCCATTTTTGAAAAGTGCCTCAATTAGGTACTATAGTGCTAATAAGCCACTAAAAAAAACACAACATTTTTACTCAATCGATAAGTGCCTTAAAAATGAATTTAAATTTTACATGTTAAAATTTCGCGCGATAACGTTGGACGCAGTGGACGCCATATTGCTCTGTGGTTATGACGTCAGTTGGTTGTGCAAACAAACACTTTTTACACGCTGATCAGTTGACATTGACACTTTTTAATTTACACATCCGTATGACGTAATAACATGGCGGCTACTTTCATGGTGTTAGAAAACAGATTAAAAAAACTGTTAACTTTGAATTGAATTTTAAAATTTATATTGTTATTTTATGAATTAAAACTAACATTTTCCGACTGCGTTTTGCCTAAGCTATCTAAATAATATATTTTTAGATTTCTTCTCATATAGACAGAGTAAAATACCGTATATCGGTTTCATTTCGACAGTTCACCCATGTTCATTGTTATTTACGCTTTTGAGCAGACGAATTTTTTAAACCTATGAAGCAATGGATTAGCAATATCCTCCAAAAGTCTCAGATTTGATTTAAAGACGTGTGTTACGCAATTAGGGTGCTGAAGTAGTTAATTTTCTAAAAAAAAGTATCATGTTTTACCAGAAACGATCAATCGCAATAGATCAACATCAATTGCCATCAATTTCTATTGTACCTAGTAATATTGTCAATCGCTTTAAAAATTGAGAATCGCAATTGATGGTTTCGAGGACACTTTGGACTATTATTTACATTAAATGTAAATAATAGTCCAAAGTGTCCAAAGTGTCAAACGCTAAAATGTCAAACGCTGAATAAATTTTATTCAGCGTTTGACATTTTAGCGTTTAGGAAAAAGTAACGTTATTATACAGGGTGGCCGGAACATTGACGTCCAAAAATAAAATTTAGGTCCCTCGTATCGTGAGGTATCCGAATCACCCCCATGTATGTTCCGCGACTTTTCATAGTTTTCGAGTTATGAATTTTTTGCGAATTAACCAATTTAAATAAAAATCTAAAAAAAAAGTAGAAGACTTAGTCGAGATTTTTTTTGCAACTGAATCTTTATGAGTAGTACTTTTATGCATAAAATAATGAGCTTCGTAACATTGATGAGTCATGAAAATGTTGGTTTAATTAAAGTGAAAAATTTACGTTCGGTTCGGTTACTTAGGAACCATGAAGTCACCCGTTTAGACTTTTTATAGTTGAAAATTTAAGTCCTAATTTACCGAACGTAAATTTTTCACTTTAAACCAACATTTTCATAACTTTCATCAAAGTTACGACGCTGATTATTTTATGCATAAAAGTACTACTCGATAAAGATTCAGTTGCAAAAAAAATCTCGACTAAGTCTTCTCCTTTTTTTTTAGATTTTTCTTTAAATTGGTCAATTCGAAAATTATCAAAAAATCAGAAAAAATTCATAACTCGAAAACTATGAAAAGTCGCGGAACATACATGGGGGTGATTCGGATACCTCACGATACGAGGGACCTAAATTTTATTTTTGGACGTCAATGTTCCGGCCACCCTGTATACTAGTTCATGCCAGCGGCAAAGCCCTCGTGGATGTCGGAAATTATCCCATGGGAAATACTACCGGAATAAAAAAAAAAACCAGCCAAGTGCGTGTCGGACCACGCACAATGAAGGGTTCCGTAGTTGGGATGAATTTATCTTAAGAACAAACTTAACATTATAGTTGAAAAACATGTTCTCCCATACATTCCAACTGTAAATGTAAGTTTGTACTCACAATATTGATAGATTTACCATGTTATATTAAGACCACAGACTTCTTACAGGTTTTCCTGTAATCTGTTGGTAGATT
Organism: Cosmia pyralina; assembly: GCA_946251885.1. Lineage (NCBI taxonomy): Eukaryota > Metazoa > Arthropoda > Insecta > Lepidoptera > Noctuidae > Cosmia > Cosmia pyralina. The sequence continues at coordinate 22,091,240 of OX276354.1, forward strand.
ATTTTCTGTATTTTTTGCAAAATGTTAGGCTCAGTAGTTTCGGAGATAATGGGGGGGGGGGGGGATGGAAAATTTTCCTCTATTTTCTTAAATAACTTTAAAACAATTTATTTTAAAATTATAAAAAAAAAATAACCTTGAGACCCTCATAGTAACCCCTTTCATTTGATATACCACATGGTGTAGTTTGCAAAACATTTTTTTTAAATTTCTTATTTGCCCCCCAAAAGTAACCTCTATATTCAAATTTAATTTATTTACTTTACCCGTCCGTGTTTGGGTCACAGAAATTCATATGTGTACCAAATTTCAACTTAATCGGTCCATTAGATTCGGAGCAAACTGGCTGTGACAGACGGACAGACAGACAGACAGACACACGAGTGATCCTATAAGGGTTCCGTTTTTTCCTTGTGAGGTACGGAACCCTAAAAAGTAGCCTATATGCTATTCCAGACTATAATTTATCTCTGTGCCAAATCATCCTGATTCGTTCAGCCGTTCTGGTGTGGTTGAGTAACAAATATCCATCCGTTCAAACTTTCGCATTTATATTATTATGACAGTAGAATACTCCTCAGTAACTGCGTTTGACATTTGATCAAAGACGTTATCATTTCCGGAGCACAAAGTCGATCCGGAAATTGGCTTGCCAGAACCACATAGGTAACTTAATCTAAAATCTAACTAGCGAAACAACACACCACAATAGGCCAAAATCGAATCAAAACATAAACCAACACATCCATTTTCCGCTAAATATACCGAGGACCAATCCCAAAACGGTATCCAAATTCCAATATTTCAATCGAGAACTCATTCGACAACTGTTGGTTGCGGTCCCATAGGATTTTTACCGAGCTTAGTATCACAGAATAATAAAGCTACAGTAGTTTATCTGAGCAGTGACCTTGAATTAATTACCTACGGCCGCTCGGTAGATAAATACGCGTCCGTCAATGCGTAACTGCTGCGCGCTGGAACTACAGCGTACAGCTACAGATTTCGAAGCGCGTCGTTTCTGTCGTTTTCTATGAAGATGTAATACTGCTTACTTTATTATACTGTGGTGGTAGGTACGGACTACGAAGCGTCGCTTGTAGCCGCAATATATTACCGCCAGTGGCCTGCAGTTTTAGCAGTTTCCGACTATTTGTCAGAAGCGTATGCGCTGAGCACACGTACGTGCTGTCCCGCTGTAGTGGCACTTTCTCGCTTTATTTTCTTTTTTTGATTAGATAGTAGAGGTTTATCCTGGTAGATTTACAGGCAGATATTATTCCTCATGGAATAGAATAAGGCTAAGAAAAATCGAATAGTTTATAGAAAATCTGAAAAATTAAAATATCCGCTCATCCGGATCGTATCAAGATTTCGGAGTTTCACGGTAAACTTCGTATTTTTATAGGCCGATAAAATCGTGTTTTTATAATTTTATAGCTTGTTTAGTTAATTTTGTAATAATAAAAATGACTCATTCGTCGTCTTGTTTTGTGAATGGGATTTGTAGCATAGTTATAATTTATCTGTTACACTGTTTGCCGACCGCACCGGGAACGGGACGTCAACGAGAAAACAGATGACGGTGCCGAAGTAGCGACACGAAAAATCTCGTTTCTTGTTGACGTCCCAATCCCGGTGCGGTTGACAATCAGTCTTAGTCTTAGTGAGAAAGATGTTACTAATATCTCTGTCAAACATTTTCGCCAGTATTATGGAAAGTTTGCCGTACAAGCGAGGCACAGTTTTTTTAATCAAGGAAGCATGCGGTTTACGGCACGGCAGCATCCTCAAAAGGAAATAGCCTCTTTTATGGTGTCAATGCTGCTCCTACATAATATTTTGAAATAGAAAAAATATTACGAAAGGTACCTAAACGAAATGTGGTTCTAAATAATTTTATGACACATTATCCAGACTATCATAACAACGCGCACGACTGCACGTGTGAAGTGGCTTTACGCAAACAAAATAGGAGCACACACATTTTTCATTTTAGTACAATTTCACCGCGATGATTTGTTTTTTTTTTCATGGTTTTGTGTGCCAGTTTCAAATTGTCCGTATCATAACGAGTTCGCCCGAATTCATCGTGATTTGATGAAGTAGGTACTTGGCTCGCCTTTTTTTTAATATTTATGTTCATCGATATTTTCATCAATATTAATTTGTGGACAGATTTAGATTTTTTTTTCATTTGGTGAGGAAGCTAGCACGGTGGTCCCATATAATTTTTTTAACTTTGCTTGGGTAGTTTTTGAGTTAGCAACAATAAAACGTCTTTAATCCACTTGGTGTATGTTGATGATGCTATAGAACTTCCTGTCACTGTTACTTACATACCTACGAATTGGTGTGGTGTAGGTACCATAAGTAAAAAGTGAAAAATAAAATACTTTTTTTTACAAAAAGACCCGACTTCAAAAAAAAAAAACGCTGCTACGTGAAAAATAACTTTAATTTCAGAAGGCTGTAGCAATAAAAATTAAAATATACAACCAAAGACACCGACATCCGAAATTATTTTTCACTTTGTATTGTTATTTTTTGAAGTCTGTTTGGTTTTTTCCTTCTTCGTTATATTCCTGCCATTTTATATTAATCGCATAATAAAATCAGTCGTTTATCGCACTTGTATTGGCAGTGACCGGCTGGCGTGTGGCCAGTGTTATTATTTATTAAAGTTCTTGTCTTCAATTTCGTTACGCCTCTGTGATAGTTCATTGGTCACGTAGCTACGCCTTTAGATAAATATTAGGTCTTTACCTATGAAATTGTCGTTTTACACGACGGAACTCGTATTCGAAAATAGCGCGCTGTTTCGATTTTTCCATGATTACAGGAACATCAATATCAAAGAAAAATCGAACGGCGGGATAACAAATGAACAACTGTTTTTTTTTTAAATATCATGCTATATTATAAAATTAATTATGTGAATTTGGAACTCTAAATAGAAAGAAAAATTATGATCTTCACACTAGCCGGTATCAAAAATCGACAATGTCATAGGAAAAGACCTATTATAAAGTACTTACCTAGTAATAGTTATTAGATTTTAGTTATTTAGATTAAATTAAGTGAAATAACGCAAGACTGCGTGTGAACTTTCCTATGAAAGTCGCTGTCAGACTGAATGTATTGGAAGTGATTGGAAGTCGGAGGACGTTTGGTTTTTTGGAAAAACTTAGGAGAAATACGAATTCGTTAAACGTGCTGCATAGGGATGCGTCTGTTGAAGCGAAGTGCAAAATTGAAGTTGTACATGAAGGTAAATAGCAAAACTTTTCAAACTATCATCGAAATTTATAAAATCCTTTAAAAGTTTTTTTTTTCAAATTATACGCTACCATGCAACACGAAGGTGCTGTTGCAGTTTAGTATTCTCAATGGTTAGGTTATAAATCCTTCTTCAAAATTGAAGTGCCATTGCACGTGTTTGGCGAACACAATACTTAAGCACGCGCCAACACGGAAAACACTGTCTTGGCAACTAGTCGACTTTCATAACATACTTAGGTACTACCTGACCCGACAAATGTTGTCCTGTCAAAATTTCAATCATTCATAAGTATTAAATTCCCATAGAAAATGCACTTTCAGTTTTCCCGAATTTAACAATTTTCCCGGCAACTTTTCAAACATTTTCGTTATTACAAACACAAAAAAAAGAATTTGCCTAATAGGTACAACCGTTCTGAAGTGATGCGCATACAATGATTTTTATTTATATAGATTACAGGTTTAAAGAAGACTTATAGCAGCGAACTACAATATTGATAGAACCAGCTGAAAGAGATACGACAAGAAAAAAGTCAACACGAATCATCATCAGTCAACTACTGCACACTTCTGCAATTGCACGCCATTTAGTTCAACCCCCGACCACTCTTATACATCCAAAACCAGCCAATCAACAGACATAAATCAAATTAAAAAAACATGTAAATACAGGCAACACTCATTCCACCATTTTTCTTTTTCAGGCCACAATTGTCGGTCAACATGTCGCATGCGTTAGCTCATAAATTGTTCTGTGAGCGGAGAGCACTCACCGGGACCAGCCCTAACGGGAAACGGTCAAGTGCGAAACGACCGCCATAAACATTCGGCCACCCTTAATTGAGATTAGTATAGAGAGGTGTGAATGTCACGCCTACACTCCGGATTAGTTTCAGGGAAAAGGGAAACATAAAATAATCAAGTGCTCATCAAACCCCCGACATTTATTGCTCTTTGCACTTTTACTCAGCCCTTTATTTATTTATCTAAGCGTAATATATTTCTCCGTTCCAACGCTAAAGGGATTAGTTAGAGCAACGAACACAAAAGGCTTTACATTTAAACTCACTATTGTTCGTGAAATAAATGAGTTTGAAAATCGTACTTGCGTTGTACAATTTTCAAACTCATTTATTCACTGGCAAACATAATAATCGGAACGATTCATAACTCGAGCAAAACGCTGCCCGCAATCTCTGTAAAAAAGTAAAATAAAAAAATAAACGTAAAAAGTCGTTGAAACCGCCTCGGTTCTCCAGATTCAAAAGTGGAACGTTGCGGGGGGATGTTGCGTGCCAGTTCCACCCGACAATAGCCCTCGAGAGTATCATCGATATAGTTATACGAGCGCTTTTACTCGATTCAAATTATTTTTGAACCTTCAATCGATTTTTAATTTAAACTCGAGAGGAGTGTCTTTGTGTTTGAGTTGTGTGCTGAAATGAAAATGCATTGAACAATATTGTATTACTGAATTGCTTTTGGCAACAACCGCTTCCACTTTACATAAGAAAAGAATAAGAATAGAAAAACGAACGCTGTTTTATTTGGGGCCTTAAAAAAAATTGTTTAATTTTTTTAAAATTGCAAATTGTCCCAAAACAACTTTAGGCCCTTAAAAACAATTACAAACAAAAATAAACCACGAATAAAAGCCATCCAAATTCTAAATAGTCACAATACTAACGAACACAGTATTTACCATCCTTGTGTACTTACACAATACCGACTCAAAGGCGAAGACGTCTCGCTCGATTACTTTTTCATCAAACGATGTTTATTTTCTGTTGATACAAGAATAATAGTCGTTGGAACAACACTAGCGTTTTGCGAAATGAATATTTTCATACTGGTAATTGTAGTTGAAAGTGGCAGACTAATTAGCATTTACATAATAGCACCTATTTTGATAATTGAAGCAGTTACACGAACGAGGTTGCGCTCTTGAAGTTGTTAAAGCAAGGTTTCATTTGTCTGAGGTTGTTGACCTGGAATAATGATTTTTGGACTGGTTTTGAAACAATTTGATTTTAGTAGGTACTGAATTCTCTTGAAGTTTTAGATTGAGAAAATTCATAAGTTTTCATTCATTTACTTAACTCTTAAAATGTCGATTGCACACCATGTGTACAGATAACAATAGAATTTCAATTGTGTCTGCTAATTAGCGCGCGACGGGTTAATTAGGGCAGGTAAAGAGATTTTTAAAACAATTTCTAACTTAATTTTTGAGTTTGAAAGCGTGTGAAGCCGCCTGTAAATGACACAATTAGGTACGGCCGAATTCGGAACTCAATTTTAAGTCACCGCAAAGTTGCATGCTGTGTCTGCCACTTTAGAGAGAACGACACTCAAGAACGTCCCCTTAAGTGTCTCTTAAAGTGTCGTTTGACAGTTTGGGCGAAAATCAGTAACCTATCACGACTTCACGAGATATTTTCAGTCTGCGGTATATTCAAAAAACCGGCCAAGTGTGTGTCGGACCATGCACAATGAAGGGTTCCGTAGCTGGGATGATTATTTATCCGAAGAAAAAACTTAACATTGTAAATGAAAAACATGTTCCCCCATACCTACATTCCAACTGCAAATGTAAGTTATTCCGCACAATATTGAGTGATTTACCATGGTATTTTAAGACCATAGACTTTTTATAATGTAATCTATAAGTAGAGAACTATTCTTAGATTTTTTTTTTAATTTTAAGGTCATCAGTTTCGGAGATAAGGAATTTCAATATTCATCAATTTTCTTTAATAACTTTTAAACTATTTATTTTAGAATCATCATCATTCTCCTGCCCTTATCCCAATCTATTTGGGGTCGGCGCAACATGTCCCTTTTTCCTTACTTCTCTATTAGTCGTCATCTCGATTGACACCCCCTATCTAGCCATGTCATCTTTCACCACAGTCCATCCATCGTTTCATTGATCTCCCCCTACTCTTATAGCCATCGACATTATCAAAACTTTCCTCACGACATTTTCCTTATTCATCCGCATCATATACCCATACCATGATAACCGATATTTATTATAGAATATAAAAAAATATAGATTTGAAATTCTCATAACAAGCCCTTTAATTTTACATGTCACACGGTACAAATTGGAAAACTTTTTTATTCAAAAGTCAACCCCTTATTCAAAATTCATTTATTTACATTACACGTTCGTGTTTGGTTCACAAAGAAATTCATATGTGTACCAAATTTCAACTTAATTCGGTTCAGAAAATTCGGAGCAAATCGGCTGTGATAGACGGACATACAGGTAGACAGCCACACGAGAGATCCTATAAGGGTTTTTTTCATTTGGACGTACGGAACCCTAAAAAGGCATTTCCTATACCTACAAATAGTGTTAAACCAAATTGCTTTTCGTGTCTATCCGTTTGTAAACATAGTTCTTCTAAACTACACTCGATTTTCATGTGGTTTTCTCTAGCACTTAGAGACTTTATTCCGGAAAAATTATGTGTATAATGCATTAATATTTATCTTAGACTATCTGTTCCGTCAGACGTTGCCTTGTCCAAATTTCATGTAAGTATGAGAAAATCATTTTTTTTTCACATTTTTTTTGTGAATTTTTCCTATATTTTAATAGTTAGTCTGCTATTCGGGGCGGAGACAAATCCAACAAATCAAACATCGTAAAAATCAGTCCAGCCGTTCTTGAGTTATAAATGGTATAAATAACCCGACTGTGTGTTATATATACAGGGTGAGTTTTCAATGACCAGCCAAATTTTCACAGGGCGTTCTACTCGTGAATATGAACAACTTTTACTATGGGACCAACTTTAAAATCACGAAAAAAAAAACAGCTGTTTCATACAAAAGTTCAATACCTACTCGACCAAAATGTATGAAACAGCTGATTTTTTTTTCGTGATTTCAAAGTTGGTCCCATAGTGAAAGTTGTTCATAATCATGGGTAGACACCCTGTGAAAATTTGGCTGGTCATTGAAAACTAACCCTGTATAGATATAACATACAAATCTCGATGTACTGTCAAGTCGTAAAAACCGTGCAAAGTAGGGGCGGGCCGCGCTAGTAATAAATAAAGAGAAAGGCGTAATATGCCTGGAAATGGAAATTCTAAGCGATGATGGTAAGTTATGAAACCAATTAGAACCGATTATAGCTGGTCGGCTAGAGACTTGATAGCCTCTCGGCCCTACTCAAGAGCACTTGTGGTCCAATACGCTCAGCTGAACTATTGTGATGCCTAATTAGTGCAGGCGAGTTTGAATCGTAACAAAGGCTGTAGATGCTTTCTATTAAATTACTTAAAAAGCCTGCAGTTTTTCAGGTACTTCAAGAATATTACGAGTATCTTTGGTCATTTATATGTTTAGATAGATTTTCGCGCTGCAAAAGAACTAAAACATACAAGCCAACTTTGTTTTGTTTTCTAGTGGGCGTGTAAAATTCGGCCAACAGTTGGACGCTATTTTTTTCCACGAGTTCACAGCTTATATCTTTGAATATTATAATTGTAACTGGCGAACCGCCCATGCTACGCACAGGTCTGCACCTAAGCGTAGCATCGGCGAGTCGCTTTACTGGAACGTCGGTAAGTCAAAACATCGAAAACGAAAAAAAAAAAAGAAAAATCTTAAATAAATAAATTTAAAAAAAATAAACCAAACCTACATAGGTTTATGAAGATAAACCTTCCGGAAAAAAAAAACTCTAAAATATGAAAACTGCATCAAAATCCTTTGTATGTATAGAAGAACTCAGCAGTTATACAGGAACACGAAAATACACTTTGTATTAGTGGTTCTAAATTAGCTTCTTTCTTCTTAAATATGAAAATCAATTGCTGTCCGCTAGTCTCGCTGAAACTCAAAAACGGCTCGTCCGATTTGATATTTTTTTTTTAATATTTGAAATCTTGACAGGACGTCTCGCAGGTCAGCTAGTTTATTATAGATATAATCAGATTTTTCAGGCTGTATTTAACTCTTTCAGGGTCAGTGGTTTGATACACTAACCGTATATTTGGGATACTTTTTCTTTAAAATTGCGCCATCTAGTGATCATTTTCGTTACAATTGTGGAAGAAAATCTTGTTGTTTGACTAAGAGCTGATTTTTCAATAGTCAAATAACTTTTATCTGAAGAGTAAATATGACAGTTTGACATATTTTCTATATAAAAGCTGTCAAACCGCCATATTTATTCCATAAATAAAAGATATCTGACGATTGAAAAATTTGCCATTAATATTATGATACAAGTGGCGCCGGATATCGATGAACTATCAATTGTTTTTAATTAATCCTCGAAAGCCTTACATTTTACTTGTTTTATTTTTATAATTCTCCAACCCTAAACATAAACACATGATATTGCTGTATACAAAAAAAAAAATCTTTACTGTCGCCAGTTAATGCATTCATCTTAGAGTTATCTAACCTATGCATCGTATTTATGTATTCCACAAAAGGTACTGTTACTGATACCCAAACTTGTATTTTGAAAAAGAGTGTTCAGCCGCAGGAAGTATCACTTATTAAAATACGAATAAATTGGTTTGAATGTCGCTGCAGTAGACTTACAATTTATAAGATAACTTTAGGTAAATCTTATGCTTACTATAATCTAGTTTTAGTTTTCTAGTTTTAGTTTAGCAAGTATACGCAAGTACCCCTGAAAATAACCCTTTGTTAAACCCAATCTTAAAATGATTTCTCATCTTTGAACAAATGAGTTCGATTTCGAATTGTTTGAGTAATTAGGTAAGTGAGGTTAGAAGTGAACTTAATGTTTTATTCACTAAAAGTTGTCCCTTGCCGTCATGTTGGCACCATTGCTTAGCCTGACAACAACAGCTTGACAATCAATGTTGCCAACATACGGCTAAGGGACAAGTTAGATTGAACGGTCTGCAGAATAATACTTGAATTCGTCACTTGGTGCATTATAACCATGCTAACATAATTTAACTTTAAATTTGTTATAAACTACTCTAATATCTTCACAATATGAATTTAAAGTCTTCGGCATAATAAATTATATTAAGAGGCGTTCCGTATTGAAATCAATACAAGTTTGATTGGCCTGTCAAACTTTCAGAAGTCTATTCGCTTCAAGTGTGCAGCTGACAGCTGATTAGGATAGGAATACACTTGGCGGATATGAAAAGGGATCTTTTATCTTTTTGCTTTTATTTTGCCAATATTTTTGTATTTCTTTGTGGAATATTGTAGCTTTCTTCCAATGAGTTATTTTAAATTACTTTTTAGAATTAAGCAAGAATAATAATTAGGAGTGTATTTCACTGCAAAATACATTACAAATACTTAAATTTTGTACTAGCTTCTGTTCTTGTTTCCCCGACCCACCCTGTCGCATCGCATCACCTGCCCATGCTATTACTTCGTTTTTGCTTATTGCGTTCTTTCTGACAGTTTTTTCTTTTTGCTCGGTTCCTAAGAGTCTAGCGTGGTGTTAAATAGTCTATAGCCTTCCTCAAGAATTAGTAGCCCGCGAAATTCTTTTTTCTTTTCCATCAATAGTTTTCTCAGCGCACGCCAAATAATGAATTTTATAGGCAACATTTTTCTACTTTTGGTTACATTATTGCAATTTTCTTAAGGATCTCTTTTTTTTTTGAAAATAAATTATTACCTATGTTACTTCCTGATAATTTAAATTTCTATTCGTGAAATAATGGTCAAAATCGGTCCAGTAGTTTTGGAGCTTATGCGGTACAAACAAACAAAAACAAAAAATCTTTACTCTTTATAATATTAATAAAGCTTTAATCAACTTCGAGTAAACCAGGCGCTCATAGGTTTGACATAATAACATTTACTTTACATAATTATGTAACTATTAAAATTACCATAAATACCCAGTAAATAGCACCAGTAAAACTCCATACCACCTACAACTATGCACAATTACTCACACTCATAAATTTTTAATTTACAAATTAAAGCAAACAACATTCAAATTATAATGTTTACTATCTTTACTTTTCACCTAGAAGGACACGATTATTTCGCGTAAAATTTTATGACGTAAACAGAAGCCATCTGTTTGCCTTTCATTTCCGCATGAACATAAACGGAAAATATCTATTACTGTTTAAGGGGAAAGCGCCAGGGTAGCCCGCGACGTTCATGTTTTCTTACGTTTTTTGCAATTTGCAAGTCAGTATTAGGTCTTAAGTTGATTAAAGTATGATTCGCGACCGCAACAGATATGTATTTATATAAATATAATATTTAGAATCAGTAACACAACTCCTTGTTGGTATAATCCTTAAATGTCAAGATTTCATGAAATGGTCATTCAATAGGACTTGGCCTTAAAGAGTTGTATACAGTTGTTGTTGTTGTGTAGAGTTGTGTGTTGTGTTGTTGTGTGTTGTGTAGAGGTGTATGTTGACTTTAATGATTATAAATCAGTCAATACATACTTGTTACAGTCGCGAAACATATATTGATCAACATACAACCTAATATTTGAAAACGTTCTATAAACCAATTATTTTTAAAAGAGTAACCATGTAGTTTCTTGCCGGCTCTTCTCCATAGGAAACGACCATTTGGAACCGTGCACCTAGCTTCTGACGTTTCATAAGTGCCCATGTAGGTTTATGTGAAATAAAATACTTTGATTTGAATACTGACTTGCAATGTCAAAAAACGCAAGAGAATTTCGCGGGCTACCCTGGCGCTTTCGCCTTAAGGGGAAACTGCGTCATACATTCGTGTAAACCAGGGTTTATGTACAGTAACGAGCAATTTTCTCCTAAAGTATTGATACAAATGTTATAGTGTAACAGTGTGTGTGTGTGTAGTTGTAGTGTGTGTGTTGTGTGTGTTTGTATGTGTTAGTGTGTATAATACGCACATGGCTCCATGAAACCATATTATTATGAAATAGGTCTTTCCTCAAAGTTGAAATCGTTCATGAGAAAACCAATTTTGAATTTTGCGTAACACTGTTTGTCCTCCGCATCGGGAACGGGACGTCAACGGCAAAACAGATGACGGCGTCGAAGTAGCGACTGTACATTTTACTATGGCCCCGTCACACTATGGATCGAAAGTGCTTTAAGAGGGACATTGGGATTTTTTCTATAAATTCCATTTTTTTTAAATACCTATAGAAGGATCTGTCATTTTGATGAATAGTTGTTAGGAAACTTTTTTCTCTAAAACAAAAATTTATTATTTGCTTTAATTTTGAAAATATATTTTTTTGATAAATATATGTTTTGCAATGATTAATATTCCTTAATTGTAAGTATTTTAATGTAACACATTTATTTTACCTACGATATCATTATAAAAAGTACCTTTTACTCACTTTTTATTTTTATTTTTCTGAACCTCATATTTCTTGAACGGGCAACTATGGGCGCGCGCTGATAGCGTAGAATTATAGCCAATAAGCCAAATAATAAGAATAAAGTAATTTTAAAGCAAGACCTGTCAAGACTTGGCCAAATTTTAGCAGTTTCTGTTTCATTCCATACAACAAAAATTGAAAATATTTTTTTCCGGGCAAACTATCACTTTTAGAGAAAAAAGTTTCCTAACAATTATTCATCGAAATGATAGATCTTTCGATAAGTATTTTTTTTAAATGGAATTTGTAAAAAAAATCCCAATGTCCCTCATATAGCAGTTTCGATCCACCGTGCGTCATCTGTTTTCTCATTGACGTCCCGTTCCCGGTGCGGTGGACAGACAGTGTAAGTGTAAGGTATTTCTGCTCGTGATTGTACTATCGATGCTCGTAAAAGATGTACGCCTAGTAAAAGAAAGCTGCGAACGACTGTGAGAATAAAACTGGGATTTCTGAATTATTTATTTCACTTTATTTCTGTTTGCGTTAGAAGATTCCCAGAAATTCTCTGTAACAGCACGGAGTCTGAATTGATGAATATACGCTGGCCATTATTGTCCCTATTATGCCGCGGTCCCATGACCCTCTATCTCACAGGCGACGCTCCCATGCCCGTGGGAACAGTCGCATTTGATAAGGCCTGCGGTGGCCCGTCGACGCCCGTGCAATCGAATGTATGGGATGATCCGTGAGAATGCTCGGCACGGGCCGCGATAGGCCTCGACGGGCCGTGGAACTGCGGCATTACATGGGACTTTACCCAAAACTGGCGAATTAGAGGTGTACTACAAATCTTCTAGAATGGGACATAAATTTTGCATCGCACGTAATAAGCACATTATTGCAACAGATGGCCGTATTATCATACGAAAATGAATACCGTCTTCTTCTTCTTAATTTCCTTAACTAGCTAATGAACTCATTTCAAGTTCTTGAAAGGCACGAAAGCAAAACAAACTAACTAACATTCACATTGTATAATATAAAGTAGTAAGTAAGTCTGTGCAGGCGATCCTTTAATTTAATACTGCACCGTGCAGCGCGAATGTAATTATTCACAAGTGTCAGGCACTCCTGCTGCAATTTGTGTCGTAGATTAAACGCAGCTTTGTGCTAATTAGTGCACAATACGTGTTTCTATTTACGTTTAAAGTTTGAACACTGATATTTATACGTTTTGTGGACAATCGTGACTTGCTCTAATTGGCTTGAGGAGAAATAAGGTAGAAATTATTCATACACTAGCTGACCCGACAGACGCTGTCTAAATTTTAATAATTCTTATAAAAAAGGACGTTCTGTTGCTCCCGAATTTGATAATTTTACGGGAAACTTTACCAATTTTTCTTTCTGTAAGAACCTAATTCGGACTATTACGAACATTTTAAAACAAAAAATACACAAATCAGTTCAACCGTTTTCAAGATATGCGCTTACCAACGAACAGCATTTTATTTTTATTATATGTATAGACTAGCTGTTCGTGTTTCATGTCGCTATCTCCAGTGGTTTAGGCTGTGTGTTCTATGTTTTCATTTAAAAATTACTATCCAAATTTCCGAATTACGAGTATCTGTAGAATTTTCCAAAAAAATCTGTCATGCAATCGTTGTCCTGACAATTACAAACACAACAAAAATGAATTAGCCAAATTGGTGCAACCGTTCTGAAAGTTCTGAAGTGATGCGCTTTCAGACATTCGGCAATCGATTTTTATTTATTTAGATAGATAGATTGCTTAATTAACAAAGCTATTTATTTTTCTACTTTTTTAATAACTATTATTGGTTCGACTCGTGCATAATAGTAGGTACCGATAAAAAAATATTGGCGTAGCAATGTCTACGAAATGTCAATGTCTCGCAAAGGACAAGGAGAAATATTAGGAGTTGATGTCTACGAAGGGCAACAAATCTTACGTAGCGTAGCAATGCCTACGTAGCCGTTACGTAGGCTTGCTACGAAGGCTCGTAGCGTAGGCCCGTAGCGTATGTCGTCTATTTGGCGTAGCAGTATTTTGTCTACGACGCTACGCTTTTAGTGAACACTGCACTCTACTGAGATTTCATTTGTAATCCGGTTGAGATACTTTTTCGCTTAGCACGCCATCGAACTGTGAATTCACTCCACGACAAAATATCATATTAGGTTGGGGAAAAAGTCTTTTCGCATTATAGTATGTATGAACTAAAAATAAAATCTCTTTGGCTATACTATTTGTATCTGGCTGGTTTTGGTATCATTGAAAGTTAAAATTTTAAAGAACATAATTCCAAATTCAAATTAGGAAAATGTGTGATTTTCATTTGTTTTTCGTATTGTCAAGATGAGTGAATCTAATTAAGAAATTCGATACATTTTAAAATTTTACTACAAAAAAGGTAAAAATGCAACGCGAGCCGCGAAAAAAAATTTGCGATGTTTATGGTCCCAGTGCAGTGTCTGTGAGAGTAGTACAAATTTGGTTTAAGCGTTTTCAATCCGGAAATTTTGATGTCAAAGATGCACGTCGCTCTGGTCGCCCTATTACGGATAAAATGGATGCCATTTTTGAAAAAGTGGAGCAAGATCGGCATATCAGTAGTTACGACGTAGCTGAAGAACTGGGAATTGACCACAAAACAGTTTTGGCGCATTTGAAAAAAACTGGGTACACAAAAACGCTTGATATTTGGGTACCTCACGAGCTCACTGAAATAAATCTAATGAACCGTGTACTCATTTGTGATTCTTTATTACGACGTAATGAAACCGAACCATTTTTGAAGAAGCTGATAACTGGTGATGAAAAGTGGATCACGTACGACAAGAACGTGCGAAAAAGGTCGTGGTCAAAGGCCGGTCAGGCTTCACAGACTGTGGTGAAACACGGGTTAACTCTCAACAAGGTGATGCTGTGTATGTGGTGGGATTGGAAGGGCATTATTCATTATGAGCTGTTACCACCAGGCAGGACCATCGATTCTGAACTCTACTGTGAACAACTGATGAGATTAAAGCAAGAAGTTGCGAGAAAGCGGCCGGAATTAATCAACAGAAGGGGTGTGGTTTTTCATCATGATAACGCTAGACCTCACACATCTTTAGCCACTCAGTAAAAATTAAGAGATTTTGGCTGGGAGGTGTTAATGCATCCGCCGCCGTATAGTCCTGACCTTGTACCTTCAGATTTCCACCTGTTTCGGTCTCTTCAGAATTCTTTAGGCAGTGTCAGGTTAACATCACGAGAGGACTGCCAAAACCACTTGTCGCGGTATTTTGATCAGAAAACCAAAATTTCTATATCAATGGGATCATGTCCTACAAGATGACAAAAAGTTATCGAACAAAATGGTACCTACATACTTTAGATAAATGTACATAATGTATATTAAAAAATGTTTTGAATTTTCTTAAAAAATGCGAAGAAACTTTTTCCCCAACCTATTAGTATGAATAAGCAAGTAAATCGAGTAACAGTCGAAAATGTCACTAGATTATCTCGTGGGCGTTCGACGTATTAATGAATGCAGTTAGCTCCTTTTAGCTCTCACACTCGATAGTCACTTGTTTCTTTCACGTCAACACCGTCCGCGTCACCTAGTAAATTTTTAAAAGCATTTAAACGTTCTATAATGGGGTTTTTAATTTATTGTATGAAATGGTAAAGCGAATTTTGATGGATGATGATCTACATAATCATCTATCTAAATTCGCTTAGCTTGAAGTAATGACAAATCACATACAAAATTAAAGTTTTAAACAGCAATGGTCTATACTAATAATAAGGCTGAAGTCTTTTTTCTGTTCGTTTGTTTGAACGCGCTAATCTCGGGAAATACCAGTGGGATTTGAAAAATTCTATTTGATACCCTAATTCTTGAGGAAGTCTATAGGCTATTTAACATCACGCTACGAACCTTAGGAGCCGAGCAAAAAGAAAAAAAGTCAGAAAGAACGCTAAAGGAAAACTAAGTATAAACGCGGGCGATGGGATGCGACGCGTTGGGTCTGGGGCCGAAATTTCACGCTGACGAAGTCGCGGGCAGAAGCTAGGTTAAAGATATGAAGGTATGTGGATTAATAATATCCTATATAATAGTTATTTTTCGGTCAAAAAGGTAATTTTTTTATTCGAATGTATCAGAAGTAACAGCTTTGTTAGAGCTGGAGTCTATACTGGGTTCGGGACCAGTATGAAGATCTCTTTTTTTTTTGGAATGACATCTTGCAGGTTAATCTAGGAGGTTGTCGGCTGCTTAACCGGACTTTCCTGTGGGTGCCTCAATAAATGAATGCCTCCAGCTAAACTTAAACTAAGCGACCACTCGCTAAGGGCACCCCCTGTGGGGTACTGACCTCGGCTTAGGCCGTCGCTCGGGGAGGACAGCAAGGGACAGGCTGGATTGGATTAATAATATTATTTATTGCCGAATTCAAAGCTACAGGCTCAGCGGCGCGGGCTGGCTCTAGCAAGGATCGAGGCGGGCATGGACGGGGACGTCGCCGCGGGCTTGGCAGCGAGGATGGAAGGACGCCGGTCTGTATTTGTATTTCCGAACAGTGCTATTGGTGGGATTACTCGGCTGGAGGAGGGTACTTAATAGCGTCTTCCGGGACGGTGAGGGTATGACAGATCTCCAGGCTCATATCTTCTTAAATACCAATGGCAATTGCACTTATATACTAAGAAACAGGACAAGAGCTCCAAGAACAGAGGAAATATTATACCCGTGAGATGTTATATTAACCTTATAATGATAAGCTCGCTATAAGCCGATAATTACATCGCGTGAGGAAGGGATACCACGTGTTGAATATAATTACGATTTAGCAGTTTAATCCTAGTAAACCTAACATGACATTATTAAGTCTTGCTTGGTCTTAATTTCTCACATAGCAATACCAATATTCATTAATACGATTTCTTAAGATTGTTATTTGCTTGAAAATAAAGCTCCATATTACACGGTGCAAGTTTCTGGAACATTCAAGAGCAATAATCGCACACCGTAAAGCACGTTCAATCTTATTGCCATTCAAGAATAGCATGCAAGCAGCGTGTGATTTCCATAAAATGGCATACAATAATTAAATGCCAATTTTGCCATTCAATAAAATTGCATATGACTTACACGAAGGAAATAAAATTTTCCAGGCGATTATTTCATGCAAGCTTTGCTTCGTCTAAACACAGAGTTACACGTCCTTTTACAGTTTATTCAAGTATTACCGGTATTGACATTGTGCGTGGAAACCCTGGATGAGGTTGGCACAGGAGCGTGGGAATTGGCACAAGAGAGGCCTATACCCAGCAGTGGGTGAAGTCGTGCTGTGGATAATGATGATGATGATTACCCGTATTTGCGCTGCCAAATATTTATTTATTTTTTATTGAACATCTTGTTTCGTTTGTTCATGTTTGAATGATATAACATTTTCATGCCAAAATTTATTGCGATTTTATTGTACGTGCAATTTCATTGTACATGCTGTTTACACCAATACCAGTTTTGAACGGCAACTAATTTGCCTGGATCATGCAACAATATTGTACGTGTTGTTTAGTCGGTGCCAGTTAATTGCCCTTCAACTTTAAGGTATGCCACAGGCAATAAACTTGGACTGTGTAAATGGAGCTTTAAGGACGCTGTTACAAATGGGTAGTCAAATGATTACTTTTTTATACAAAAGTATGTTTATTAAATAAAATGCTTTGCACTCTTAAAATGTTTTTTGACCAAATTGTTGATAGATGTGCATGGTACGATTCTGAACTATAAATAAAATTTTAAATAGGTACATTTTTTTTCCAATAAATGTACCGAAGTAAAAATTTACAGTCCGGTACAATTAATGAGAAACTGTACTTATTAAAAGTTCAGAATCGTACCATGCACATCTATCAACAATTTGGCCAAAAAACATTTTAAGAATGTAAAGCATTTTATTTAATAAACATGCTTTTGTGTAAAAATGTAATGATTTGACTACCCATTTGTAACAGCGTCCTTAAGTTACCTTTGAACCTTAATTATTTGTCAAAAACAAACTATATGAGATTTCAGAAATTATCTTGTTTAGCAGTACTTTTCTATGGTCCTCACATGATCTGATCAAGATAATATCTGGTCTTTAAAAGAGGCTTATCGTCTCAGTGTAGTCCTATAGGAAATACCGATCTCGTCTATTTTTTTTTTAATATTCTGGATGTGGAAAAGTGTTTGTATAAACCTATTCAGAAATAAATATCATTTATCTACGTAACGTCTATATTAGTCCATCAAAAGGCTTTGTAACACGTCAAGGCTTACCATCGCAAGGTGTGAAGTCTGACTTAGCTATTGGTAGCAATCCCTTTTCTTGGATTCCGGCGGCGGTTAGCCAATAATGCGAGTGCGGGCCGCAGCATGACCGCTGCGTAATTAGAACGTATACAAGGCGGAGTGGATAGCAATCTATTGTGTATGTTGCGGGTACGTAGCCAGCAATGTACAACGAAATTGATATTGTAAGGATATGTTCGAGTGGAAATAGTGGTTGTTGGTTTTGTTTCTAAAAAAGCAACAGTTACATAGAACAATTAATAAAGAAAGAAAAATTGGTTTATCTGCCACATAAAAATGTCAAATAATAAAGAAATAGTACACTTCTGGACACATCTTTTGGCCCACCTTGTATTTTCAGTTTCGTTTGGTCCTAGCTAAAATTTTATATTAGGTCGAGCAAAAAGTTTTTATGCAGTTTTGAACCTGGCACATTCACAATTTCATTCAATAGTCTTTTTTTGAATTTCGAACACAGAATTTAAAGAAACAAAAGACAATTTGGAGCCTGTTTGTTGATATCAAACAATCGAATACTAAGAAAACTTGGTTTTATTGGTTTACTTGGATTTAATTCTTGAAAAAGTGATTGATATCTTTGGTTTTGCAACAAACATTACTTATTCTTAACATTAAGGTGAGGTTCTATCAATAATCTATGGATACTTCACCTGAAATCGCCGCCCAAGCTGTGGCACTTATTCAGGCCGGACACAGCCAAAGAAACGTGAGTGCTCAACTTAATTTAAGTCGATCTGCGGTCCGAAATGTTTATCGGAGGTACCTAGAGACTGGCGGCTTTGTTCGTCGCCAAGGAAGGCCACGATCTCGGGTCACAACTGAAAGGCAGGATCGATTCATCGTGACGACCAGCTTGAGAAATCGTCACCTTACCTCCATTGAGATACAAAACCAACTTCGCGACTTCCACGGAGTATCTGTGAGCGCTCGAACTGTTCGGAGAAGGTTAAAAGAACGCGATATGGTACCACACAAGCCAGCTAATGGCCCCAAACTAACGCGAGCCCACCGAACAGCGCGCCTTCATTTCGCACGCAGTCATTTAAATTGGACACAGCAAGATTGGAGCCGTGTACTCTTTTCTGATGAGTCTAAAATTGTGTTACATGGCAATGATGGAAGGAAGAAGGTCTACCGACGTAAGGGAGAGCGTTTCGCACAATGCTGCTTTGAAGAGAGGGTTGCTTATGGCGGTGGCTCATGGACTGTCTGGGGCGGTATATCCGCGAGCGGCAAAACTCAACTTGAGGTTGTTACAGGACCACGGCTGCCAACATTAAATGCTGAAAGGTACATTCGTGAGTGCTTAGAACCTCACGTGATACCATACGCGGACTATGTGGGCCCAAATTTCCTTTTTATGCATGATAATGCAAGAGCCCATGCGGCCGGCATCGTCAGGGAATATCTTCGGGATGTGAACATCACAGTTATGGACTGGCCAGCCAGAAGCCCAGACATGAACCCCATTGAGCACATGTGGGACGAGCTAAAAAGACGTGTTAGGGCTCGTCAGCCAGTTGCCCAGACGATGCAGGAGTTGAAAACTGCCATAGAAGAGGAATGGGAGATGATCCCTCAAAATTTCATAGAGCGGTTAATAAACTCTATGCCTAATCGTATGAGAGCTGTGGTAGATGCCCATGGAGGCAACACGCGTTATTAAATTAAACCTTTATTTGATAAAACATGTTTTTTATTCAAAAATCAATTGCCTTTAACAAGGCGCATATCCGACTTGTTAGGCGTAGCTCCATGTCGTATGGTATTCTGAATTCAAATTTAAAACAATACGATCGAAAAAGATGGTAAAATGTATCAGGTTTAAAACTGCATCAACAGTTTTTGTTCAATCTAGCAATCATATTTCGGTAGGGGCCATCGAAACCTAAACTCTAAGGTGGGCCAATAGATGTGTCCAGAAGTGTATATTTTGATACAAGTGGAGAATTTGTGTTAATAATAAATGTTTTTGAGCCGAGAAATGCAATAAAAAATGTCCACGTGTGTCAAACGACGTTTTTCAATACACTTTTGAAGAAATAAAATAACGAAAAATATTTTTGTCATGAATTATTAGGAAACTATGATTTAAATTTTCTTTTTTTTCCGCGCTTTGCTTTCGCCAGTTTGAAAGAGAAGCACAGGTATAAAGCCGATGAACAGCCTAATATGAAAAATAGAAAATTCAAATATTATTGAGTTTAGAACATAAATACTTAAATGTTAATTTGTTCATAAACGTTTTTTTTATTGTAATAATCATGGTTTTTGATGATATTCTATCTATAAACATTATTTAAATATTCAAAAAATATTAACGCTGTAAAGACGTATATTTCTTTGCCGAGATTAAAAAAAAAAACCGTTCACCTCCGAATAGAGACGGTGTGAATAGAGGCATTGAACCAACTTGGACTAAGTATAGGTATAAGTTATCTGTGGCAATTTTTATTCGCGCACACGTGTTGGAAAATGAAAAATCGCACACGTGTGAAATATATTGCATTGTGCACCTAATCGTAGTGCGATATGAACCAGTTTTCGAGGAAGTGTATTGAAAAATAATAAAAACAAAATACATGTATAGGTCATTATTATAGGTATTATTTTCAAAAAAAAAAAAAAAAACAAAAAAAAAAATTAAAATCAAATCAATGCATTTCTTTGATTTCGACGTTCGACTACTGTTTAAAAAACCCAAAGGAAAAGCTATCGTATAAAAGCACGTCAGAAACTAAATATTCATTACTATTTTCGAATCCAAGATGCATTTAAATGTTATTCTTTAATTAACATAAAACACAATTTAATTTAATACTAAAGCCTTTAAACCATGAATTACGTTAATCAACGGTTGTACAGCGCCTTAATGAAGTTGGAAACACACAGAAAGTGCGGAATGAGCACCGAGGCGGACCGGGATTCGCACAATTCCACTAAATTACAACAAATTGCGAGTTCCGAATATTGAAGAAAATGAGCCGAAGATTACCGAAGCTTCACGAAGTTACTCTAAGCAGCCATCTTAAAACAAATACTTACATTTTGCGATTTCCTCTCCAAACTTTGGATTGGCAGAGAATTTTAATAGATTAACAGAGGTAGATGGATTGATAAATATTTAGTAGATGTTAACAGGCTGCGATGCTTTTAGGATGTTGTTTTCTTTTCTTGTAATGCTGAAGGGAAAGTTCGGTTGAAGAGGTTGGATGGCAGGTACCTAATCAGTTTAAGACCTGTACCTCAATTGGGCGACACACTTTCCATAACAATCCGAAGGATTTTGTATGAAATGAAATTGTTTATTCTGTAAATAGGATATGGATACCACTTTCACACGTCATATTAAAAAAAAAACCGGCCAAGTGCGTGTCGGAACACGCACAATGAAGGGTTTCGTATTTGAAAAGAATTTATCCCAAAAACAAACTTCACAATAGATCCCAAAAAATAAAGTTTTTATGTCATAAAAACTACAAATTAATAATTTTCTGACTTTTTCCTTTATTTGTGCTAGGAGACCTTGCTTCTTGCCAAATTTCATTATTCTGGGTCAGCGGGAAGTCCCCTTTAAGTTTTGATTTACTTGCGACAGTTGCAAGTATATTATTATTATTTATAATTATATCCCGCTGATTTGTTAGATTGTGAGTGTGATACGCAATTATACCCCGCTGATTTGTTAGATTGTGAGTGTATTACGCAATTACCCCGCTGATTTATTAGATTGTGAGTGTGTTACGCAATCACCCCGCTGACTTGTCAGATTGTGAGTGTATTACGCAATTACCCCGCTGATTTATTAGATTGTGAGTGTGTTACGCAATCACCCGGAGAGTTGTTAGATTGTGTGTGTTACGCAATTATATCCCGCTGATTTGTTAGATTGTGAGTGTGATACGCAATTATACCCCGCTGATTTGTTAGATTGTGAGTGTATTACGCAATTACCCCGCTGACTTATAAGATTGTGAGTGTGTTACGCAATCACCCCGCTGACTTGTTAGATTGTGAGTGTATTACGCAATTACCCCGCTGATTTATTAGATTGTGAGTGTGTTACGCAATCACCCGGAGAGTTGTTAGATTGTGTGTGTTACGCAATTATAACCCGCTGATTTGTTAGATTGTGAGTGTGATACGCAATTATACCCCGCTGATTTGTTAGGTTGTGAGTGTATTACGCAATTACCCCGCTGATTTATTAGATTGTGAGTGTGTTACGCAATCACCCCGCTGACTTGTTAGATTGTGAGTGTATTACGCAATTATCCCGCTGATTTATTAGATTGTGAGTGTGTTACGCAATCGCCCGGAGAGTTGTTAGATTGTGTGTGTTACGCAATTATATCCCACTGATTTGTTAGATTGTGAGTGTGATACGCAATTATACCCCGCCGATTTGTTAGATTGTGAGTGTATTACGCAATTATCCCGCTGATTTATTAGATTGTGAGTGTGTTACGCAATCACCCCGCTGACTTGTTAGATTGTGAGTGTATTACGCAATTACCCCGCTGATTTATTAGATTGTGAGTGTGTTACGCAATCACCCCGCTGACTTGTTAGATTGTGAGTGTATTACGCAATTACCCCGCTGATTTATTAGATTGTGAGTGTGTTACGCAATCACCCCGCTGACTTGTTAGATTGTGAGTGTATTACGCAATTACCCCGCTATTTAGTTAGTTTATTACCCTCAAAAATCCTCGTATTCACTTAAAGATTAGCAGTCAAAAATCTTCTTAGCTCATCGTAAACACTGGCTAAACTAAGCTTCCAAATTATGAAATTAATAAAGATAACCAATTTAGGCAAACGAAGTTGTTAATCGATAAGTATTTACTCGTCGAATTTCATGAAGAGGGATGGATTGTTATTAGAAGCTTGTTTTTTATTAACTTTAATTACTAAAGAAATCTAGAAGAGTCAACTGCAAAATTGTTCATATTAGCTGTCAACATATGTAAGATCTAACCTCCCACTGGGAGTGTAAAAAAAAGAGCTAGAACACAAAAGCAATAGAGTTTCCATTCCGAATCGAAATGAAGAATCGAATAATAAAAACGGCAAAAACAAACCAAGATATTTCAAGCGAAGCCGACTACATAATATCAAGAGGGCGCATTTCCATGCAAAACCCAGTCAGATATATTTGATCTTCCATAGTATGATAGATTTTCCACGTGTAAGGAATAAAGGTAAAACATTTCAGAATAAAGGTCCTTACAAATCATACAAAAGCTCTCTCACAGGTTTTGAAAATGTTCAAAAGTGCCTACATTTAAGTTATTCGTAAATCCCTAATGCTACGGTTTTCTAGAAGAGCCAAAAGTGAAGTGAATTAAGTATTTTTTAATGAGCAATTAATTTTTTGCTAACAAGTTGATATTTGATATTCTTTCTATTTATTTAAAACGTAGAAAGAGAATTTTAGGACGAGTAATTACGGATTTTTTATGGTTCTCGGCCGTAATTTGGTTGAAGCAAGACTTGGGTATATTGTATAAGAATATTTTAGCGCCTGACCAAAATCAGAACTAACGCTGTTATCTTGTTTTTTCAATACAATCAATGCCTAGCCTTTTACTAACTATTATGTTGGGGTCGGCTTCCAGTCTAAGCGGATGCAGCTGAATACCAGTATTTTACATGAAGCTACTGCCTATCTGACCTACACAACCCAATTACTTAGTAATACGATAGATACTCCTTGGTAACATTGGTTGTCCGACTTTCGGGCTTCTGACGACCCGTGTCGACTGTCAAAGATCCACGAGTGACAGCCGGGACCAGCGGCTAAACGTGCTTTCCGAGGCACGGAGGGGTATGTAAAGATGGTCACCCATCGACGGACCAACTTCTATCTCGCGCGTCAAACTAGACAGCCATAACGGCATTTCACTTACACACCGAGATAAATCACGCCTATGTGGTAATCCAGGGTATAAGCTATCTAGATACCAAATTACACCCAAATCGGTCCAGGCGTTTGAGCTTGAAGAAGTAACAAACAGACACACACTCATAAACTTTCGCCTTTATAATATTAGTGTTATATCGTTAAAGTGATCATGACAGCAATTAATTTCACTGCAGTATGCATGACGTCGGCTTCAATTTGATTATTGTGAAACTAATAAAATTTTCATAGTGAATATGAGTAATTTTATATTCTCGAGTACGAACGTTGATCCGGTATGTGGGTAATATTGTTACCTGCATTTTTCATTGTTATAACGTTAAAACGTTTCGTTATTAATAAATCAAGTTTGCAGTTTGCTGGGCGGTTCAGTTTGGTCAGTTCCAAATACCAAATGTTTTAAGAGGATCTCTAATCCTGCCGACAAACTGTCTTACAGTTTGGCCGGTTTGTATAATTTGTAAATTAATAAATTTGTGGTTTGGTCCAATTTTTTTTTAGGTAACTGTAACGTAGAACGTTACGTTAGCAGTCGATAAAGGTCATGCAGTCATGTTATTATTCATCATAACGTACCATCGCATAAATTTGCGGTGGACCACTTTTGAACCTTATTACCATAGCAATAAGGTCGAAAAGTAGTTCACCGCAACAGTCCGCGATGGTACATAAATTCACGTCTTCTTCCCATAAGTAAGTGTAGGCAGAAACTACAGAACGCCAGCTGCTAAGATCCTTACAAACTGTTTTTGCTTCGTTGATATTCATGCATCTGGTCATACTCACACGCTGGTTGCGATTGCTCACCTTACCTTTCTGAAGAACATCATCATTAAGGTCACTATATGTCTCACTAGGGCGTCCCCTCCTGGCGACCTATTATCATCCTGTCAACATGACCAAACCAAAGTTAATTGGAAAAACAGTAGTCTATTTTGAATGGAACTACGATGTATGTTTGACGGGATTTTCTGCCTATTACGGCTTGCGCACTGTAAGAATCACCTATAATCGGTAACTTACATACTTTGGTACTGTTCGGATTACAAACGGTTCATAGAACGATAGATGTAGGTACAGTCAGCCTGAAAAATATGTGTACATCGACTAGAATTAATTTGGTTGTATACAATTTGTGTTTCATAATAAATATCAATGTGTAGCTACAATAAATATATCTTGTGTAGACAGTTAAATTCATTTTTGTTGATGTACTATCGGCCAAAGTTCACCACGCTCACCTTTAAGGCAATATTAATCGCATAGCACGGCTGACGACTCGATTGCCCGATGCATGCGTTTTTGATCTGATTTGTTGCTAATCCTTGTTGTTATTTTTTTACACGCCCTGTACTCATTCAAATCTATATTGTCTCTAATTGGGCGAAACCAGGAAGGGGTATGGTCTGTCACTAGCTGCGCTTCCGCAGAAATATTTCCTAAACTGAGCATGCTTAAGTTTTGCCGATAGTACATGACATACTGATCTTTTTGGGGCTCACTGTATTGTTTCATATAAAAAACCGGCGGTTCTTGTGAAGTTGAATGTACGTAAATTATAACAATATCAGATTTCACAAAATTTAATTTAATTCAACAATCCTTTGTGCGTATAACATGATGGCGAGGTAACAGCGTATTTGTGGCCGTTTATTAGCAGTCTTAACTATTCTATAAGACACTTAGCTTTGATCTAAGGTTCAGTAGTAAGCCCTGGGGGCTAATCAGGGTAGTCAACAGGTGGCTAATAAACTATACTCTGCGATGAAATGAGAATGCTAAGAGGGATGTTTCATGTTACGCGAATGGATAGAATAATAAATGAGTATAATAGGAAGTTCAATCTGCCTAACCTTTTCTCTGCTATGTTGGGATTGGCTTCCAGTCTAACTGGATGCAGCTGAATACCAGTGTTTTACATGGAGACTGCTATCTGACCTCCACAACCCCTTGGTAAGACTGGTTGTCAGACTTTCGGGCTTTTGACGACCAGTAATGACTGTCAAAAATCCACGAATGACAGCCGGGACCAACGGCTTAACGTGCTTTCCGAGGCACAGAGGAGTCTCGGAATGTAAAGATGGTCACCCATCCACGGACAAACCCCGGCAAGCGAAGCTTAACCTGATGGACCGACCTGACGATATTAGTGCGGCTGTTATTGATCGATATAAGAGGAAGTGTGAAAGTAAAACCGGTGACTGAAAAGTTGTGTATCAATCGATTGTCATGGTATGGTCATGTGATGGGGAAGAATGTGGAAAAAGTCGACAGGAAAGTTTTGAGTATGAATGTGGATGGCTATACGAGTAGGGGAAGACCAAAGAAACGTTGGAAGGACTGTGTCAAAGATGATATGGCTAGAAAGGGAGTGACTACCGAGATGACGACTAATAAAAAAGTACCTATGGAAGAAAAAGACGTGTTGCGCCGACCCCAAATAAATTGAGATAAGGGCAGGAGAATGATGACTCTGTAGTTTTTGTTTATATTATATGTGCGCCTGGTTGAAAGATTAATGCCCGTTTTCACCAACCCTAAGTGACACTTAAATGAATTCCTAAATAAAAGTGCACTGTTGGATTTTCAACGCTAGACTAAGCGCCGAGAGTTAAAAACCCAACAGTGCAATAATATTTAGGGATTCATTTAAGTGTCAGGTAGTGTTGGTGAAAACGGGCATCAGAGCAGCAATTTGTGGGTCAACGTCAAGAGAATTAGGTCATCTTTGATCGTATCGAATTATTTTGCAGTTTAAGATATTTTTTCCCATGGAGATAAGCAGAAAACAGAACGCCACCTGCAACGATCTTTACATACTCCTTTTCCTTCGTTCTTCTTCATGGCAAATAATAGTTGGAAAAATTTAAATATTATGTAGGTACTTAAACATAATATTTTTTTTTAAATAATATGCCGAATGTTAAAATGTATGTCTTTTTCAGAGTATTTCAATTAGTTTATTTTCAAACTTTTGCAATACAAGAACTTCAAAAAATATTTAATTCCCAAAAACGGTAAAGAAGCAACAAAACCACCAGACCAAAGACCAGCTGCTAAAGAATGTATGACCAAAAGATACGCCAAGACAAAACTCGCAGACTAATAAAAAAAAAGAAGAAAATCTCCTACAAAATACCGGGACGTTTCCTTCGGCCGCCGTGCCGTCAAAAGAATAAATTACTTGATTACATTCCATTAGGTTGTCGACCTTTTTACGGCTTGTTTAGCCTATCATGTTTTATCGCCGTTTGTTTTAGCGTCGCGTTCGCGCTATAACATCGCTGATAGGCTAATTTAAAAGATTTAACGAGATAGTAAAAATGGAAAAAATATTTTTGTTAGGATCCCATTACTTCTATCTAACTTAGTGCTACGGTTTTTAAGTATTCAATGGTCACAGTGCCATGCCAGTTACTACAGAGCTACGCCAGACTCTGAGTGCTACGCATATTACTATAGTGCTACGCCAGTCACTACAGTGCTACACCAGTCACTTCAGAGCTACGCCAGTATCTAGAGTGCTAGGCATATTACTGTAGTACTACGCCAGTGACTTCAGAGCTACGCCAGTCACTATAGTGCTACGCATATTACTATAGAGCTACAACATTCACTACAGAGCTACGCCTGTCTCTAGAGTGCTACACATATTACTACAGAGCTACGCCAGTCTCTATACTGCTACACATATCACTATAGTGCTGCGCCAGGCCCTTCAGAGCTACGCCAGTATCTAGAGTGCTAGGCATATTACTGTAGTACTACGCCAGTGACTTCAGAGCTACGCCAGTCACTATAGTGCTACGCATATTACTATAGAGCTACAACATTCACTACAGAGCTACGCCTGTCTCTAGAGTGCTACACATATTACTACAGAGCTACGCCAGTCTCTATACTGCTACACATATCACTATAGTGCTGCGCCAGGCCCTTCAGAGCTACGCCAGTATCTAGAGTGCTAGGCATATTACTGTAGTACTACGCCAGTGACTTCAGAGCTACGCCAGTCACTATAGTGCTACGCATATTACTATAGAGCTACAACATTCACTACAGAGCTACGCCTGTCTCTAGAGTGCTACACATATTACTACAGAGCTACGCCAGTCTCTATACTGCTACACATATCACTATAGTGCTGCACCAGGCCCTTCAGAGCTACGCCAGTCACTTCAGTGCTACGCTAGTCACTATACTGCTACACCTGCAACTATACAGCTGCGTCCGTAACTATACCGGTACGCCTACAACTAAAGCACATCGCCATTCGCCGGTAAGTAAATACTACTTTTATAGCATGCAATGCGTTCATTCAGTAATAATCGTTAAATTGTAGTCAGCATAACGCTCATAACTAAATAACTGCACAAAACCTATCGATCGCATACTCCGAAATACGGAGAAAATTCTTCGTTCAGATTTTACTCCCATGTGGTACGGCCAACAAATTCAATCCCGACTATGAATTCCAAGATTCCGAGTATACGAGAATCTGAGTATACTTTATGAATGAACGAATCGAGTTATTGGATAAGCGCCTTTACATCGCCCGTATTTCGTCCACAAACGATATAAACGGTGGGTTCTGTTGATGGGAAAATAAGGGTGGAATGTGTAGGTATTGTTAGTTATTCAAAAGTGTATTTGTCTTTCTAGTTACTTAACGTAGAATCTATGCAAGCACTATGTATAGAACAAGCTGCAGTTCACTTTCCATTGTCTGCTGTTTGGCGTTCAACGGCTCGTCATTATGCATTTCCGCCTCGTGATAGAATCTAAAACTTATTAATGTGACCTATATATTCATTAAACTGACACCTAATTTACACAGTGGCAGAACATACACGAGCGAGCTAATACTTCACTCATGAGGTAACCAGCTACTGGATTTTCGTAACTTGTACTGGCAACAAATTACCTAAACAAAAGTCTTTGAGGTCAAAATCCTCTGGCCCATGAATACGGTATCGGCAGCCGCTGCTAGAGGCAGCATTGTCAACACTTTCTGTACAAACCATGGGTGTCACCGTTTTCTCATACTACTCGTACAACACAAATGGCTTATAGAAACTGAATTTTGTTAAATGAATGAAGTTGTGTGCTCAATGCACTTTTAGCGTCACGAATTTTATAAGTACTGCCGTGTCTATACTCTATTTATGTAACACTTTAATCTTCTATATTTATAACACTAGCTGTTCGTGCCCGGCGTCACCCGAGTGAATTACATGTCTCTATCTCCAGTGGTTTAGCTATGTTGTCATACAAAAATACCATCCAAATTACCGACATTTCCGGTGAATTTTCCAAAAAAAATCTATCATACAAACGTTGTCGGACAATTACAAACACAACAAAAAAAGAATCAGCCAAATAGGTGCAACGGTTCTGAAGTGATGCGCTTGCATTCGGCAATAGATTTTTTTTATTTTTATAGATTAGAATAAAAACTTTTTTACAAAAAAATACAACCGACTTCCAAAAACAACACTATAAAGTGAAAAATAACTTTAATTTCGGAAGTCGGTGTCTGATTAAATGTATTTTCGTTTTTGCCACCGACTTCCGAAATTAAAGTTATTTTTCACTTTATAGTGTTGTTTTTGGAAGTCGGTTGTATTTTTTTGTAAAAAAGTTTTTATTTTTCACTTTTTAGTGGTTCACATGTGCTTACCCCTTCACAGCGTACTGGCGTGATGTTATGTTATGAACTGGTGTGAACAACAAACAGACATGAGATTTCAGCAATCCCAGTCCATTTGCTATCATTTATTGAGGAGTTCCGTTGCCTATCTCAGAAGTTCTTCATCAGATCTTCACGAAATTGAAATGGAACCACTCCAAGAAAGTACTCTTCCAAAAACTATCCAAATCGCTTCAAGTGTGCCTATAAAATTGGAAGAGTTCTCTCTATTTCTCCAGGATCCCATCATCAGATCCTGACTTGATGATCATGGGACCACCTGGGAAGTATACCCTTTCAAACAAAAAAAAAATAATCCAAATCGGTCCAGCCATCTTCGAGTAATCGGGGAACATACATAAAAAAAAAAATAAAAAAAAAAAAAAAAAAAAAAAAGGTTCCGACGAATTGATAACCTCCTCCTTTTTGAAGTCGGTTAAAAATAACGGTTATAAACCTTTTGTTATTTTGATATAAACGTATACCAAGTTCCGTTATCTATATCTCTATGTACTACAATATAAAAATGAATCCCTATTTCCCTTGGTCATCGCATCACGCGTGAACGGATGGAACAATTTCGCTAATTCTTTTTTTTCTCATGAAAAAAAAATTAAGAATATTTCGCAGAAAACTGGAAAATTTCAGAAAAAACATTTTAACTTCACGCGTTTATATTAGAATATTCATAGCCAAGACAGGACAACGTCTGTCGGGTCAGCTAGTTTAACGATAAATATAGAGCAATGTAATCTATTCACCATTAACATTTAAAAAATAACTCTAAATTTAACTAAATTATTTCAACCATTTTACACAATAACTGTTGTTATTTAGCCGTTATTTTTCTAATGCTAGACGGAGATAGACGCTGCCGGCGCCGGCGCAGCGATTACACGCTCTGTGGCCATAAAGCATTATAACTAGGTCCTCCAACAGTGACGCACCTAAGTAGCCTAAGTAGGTACTAGAGTAGGTGGTAGGTAGTAGTAGTATATACAAAAATCTGAAACATTAACCTCTCTGACTGGCTAATTTCTTTACGACAAGCTTTTACCGAAAGAAAAAAAAACACGACGGTAACAAAACATCCTATTTACGTAAAAATAAACATACAAAAGCAACGCTTTTCGCCATACAAAGGCGTGATTTCCTGCAATGACTGAGGGGGTATTGGACAGCTATCGGTGTGACATGTCAAGTGTTTTAGGAGGGACTGACCCAAATACTGCACTAACAGGAATAGAGTTAGTGACGCACATATTGGAGGTTTTATTAGAGGATAATATGGGAAATCGCGTCATTAGTTAGGACATAGTTGTGGGGCGAATTGTGAGAGGCTCATGTCCAGTATTGGATTGTGATATGCTTATTTGGTTTGTGGAAATAAATCAGGACGATCCAGATACGCACATATACAGCGTGTAATTTTAATCACTGTTGATCCTCTTAAGGGGTCATTGTACTCATCATTATGAACAACTTTTGCTATGGGACCAAACCTGAAATCGCGAAAAAAAAATCTGCTGTTCCCTACATTTATATTCGCATAACTCGTCAAAATGTAGGGAACAGCTGATTTTTTTTTACAACTTTTAAGAGGATAAATTTACACCCTGTTTATACTACATTCTGAATAGAAAAACGTTCATCTGAAAGTAGTTGGTAAGAGATTGCTTTCGCTGTTGTTGGAGTACAGTTTATTTCTTCAACCCTTTAAATAATAGATCAAAGAGACTCCAGATATAGCAAGCCTTGTTATGGCAAAATTGATGTGATGAACCATTTTTCGCAGAACACAAGTAAAATCTAGATACAGACAGGAATTTAATCACAGACAAACACACAGAAACAAGTGAGAATTAAAACATTTCTGTTAAGGAGGATGCGCTGTGGTTAAATGAACAAGTCTCCGAGAGACTGAACAAAAAAAATGCCGGGAAATTACTAGTACCTGCTCAGAGATTGCAATTGTACAGTAGAAATGCCAGTTGTATGACAATTAAAATTTATAATAAATTACCACCTGCCCTGAGAATGTTACCAATTAATAAGTTTAAATGTAAAATGTTTGCTTGGATCTTATACATGTGTTTTTATTCCGTCAATGAATTTTTAAATCATACTTTTTGATATTGTAATTAAGATCGTAATAATGACAATAATTCTCAAATATTAATAATTATAATAAATAATAATAATTCTTGGACATTGTAATTTGTACTTTGACTTTGTATTTTGACATTATGATTTATTCTTTGACATTATTATTAATATTTTCGACATTATTATTTATATTTTAGATTTAACTATTAATATTTTGATTTGTTCAGATTTGCATGCCTACCTTATTATTTAACATTCTACACCAGCAATAGTAGTATATGTGAAACAATGTATAATTTAAGATCTAAATGTACCATATACTGAGAAATAAATACTTTTTACTTTTTTTTAACACGCGAAATTCAAATTTTCTTGCGTTTTATGCAATTTGTAGGTCCGTGTCAGGTTGTATCTTGATCAAAATATGATACGCGGCAATATGTATTACATAATTTTAATCATAAAAATCATCAATACATCTCTATAAATTAGATTTCGTGTATCATATTTTGATCAAGATGCAACGTGACACGGACCTGCGAATTGCAAAAAACACAAAAAAAAATTGAATTTCGCGGGTTACCACAGCGCATCCCCCTTAAATCTTTCAGGCACAAAGCCAATACATGTTTGATCAATTTGCGAAACTAGTTTTCAGCTTAGGAGAGAAATTTACACCATTGCAAACTTCAATCCATTGCCAAGATTTCTTGTTTAGCTCCTGAATTAAAATTGTATCGGGACAAGTATATCGTCAATTTCCAACGGTCGTCGGCAAAAACAGAGGCGCTTTTAGCTCGTACTCTTGCAATCTTCGGGCCTTTATTGAATTACTTGGACACGGGACGGTTATCGGCACAATTCTGTCAGGTATTTCTGGAGCAGAGCGACTTTCTACGGAGCTAGAAATAGCTGTAGGTATTTTTTTTTCTCTTTTGTGCTAGGTTTGATATTGGTGTCAGTTCAAAAAGCATTGTCTTTAGATGGGAAATAGAGGGAACAGTTCAGAAGTGAGCGTAGCGCGAATTTTAAAAGACCTTTCCTTAATTGGAGATCTATTATTAAAATTATATCAATCAATCTGCCTAGCCTTTTACCCAACTATGTTGGGGTCGGCTTCCAGTCTAACCGGATGCAGCTGAATACCAGTATTTTACATAGAGCGACTGCTTATTTGACCTCTACAACCCACCACCACCCTCCACTGGGTAATAAGATACCCCTTGGTATGACTGATGACCCGTAATGACCTCAACGATCCACGAATGACAGCCGGGACCAACGGCTTAGCGTGCTTTCCGAGGCACGGAGGAGTCTCGGTATGTAAAGATGGACCAACCCCGGCAAGCGTAGCTTAACCTGATGGATCGACCCGTGCGGCTGTTATTACTTAGCCACGAGCTCCTCCATTATTACAATTATTTGCATACATTAAAAGCTTAAAGAAATCTGGATCGTGTTTTATTCTTCAAATGGTTTCCATTCACATAATATAACACCACACCTATAGTACTACCACATTTCGCCAGTTATGTTCAAGCCCCATGTAATAGGGGGCGAGCCTATTGCCATCAACCGGGCACAAGTCCAGACTCCGGGCTGCTACTGAGAAATTCGATTTTTGCATTGTTAATAGTATTACAGATAAACCTTATATGGAGACATCGGACACAGTTAGGCTATATAGTCACGTTAATAACTTTATCTTTGGCTCTACATAATATCTCATATCTCTCACTCTCATCCATATGATTGCTAGAGAATCTTAAAATAAACTGAGAATTTTCATTTTTCAAAAACCGTGGCATCAATTAAATGTTCTTTCAACCTTCAAATCCTCCGAGTCTCTTATTCTCCAATCAATCCAATCATCCTCAAATTACATACGCACCGATCGTAACAATCTTATTATTATTAATTATTTATTTATTATTATTAAATTTTACAAAAACATCTTCAAGTTCTTCTTCTTTCAAAGTGTTTCTGGGGAATAAGCCAACTTTTACCCACATTTAGGTTCAAAACCAGAGACGGGCCCAAATGTGGTATATTTTACTCATTGAGGATCAAACCTCAAAGCATTTACGTATAAATCTTAAAATTTGCACAGGCTTCTCAAAACGAGGCTTCCATTTTTCAAAAACCCTGCCGAACATCAAACATTCCTTTTTTAAAACCAAGTTTAACCGCCAAATCCTCCGAATCTCATTCCATTACAAAATCACAAGCGCAGCGATCGGCACAATTCTGTCAAGTGTTTCTGGGGAACAAGCGCCGACCCACATTTGCAGGGTTAACCGTCGGGCACAATGCAGCGCGGTCGATCTGCGCGCGCCGCAACAGGTGAACGGGATCCGGGAGTCCAACATGCTAATTAGGTGATGTTTTGTGAATCATTGCGTCTTGTTCGTACGCGTTTGAGGGTTAGAGAAGGGAAAGGGTTTTGAGTTGTAGTGGGGTTAAAGATGTTGGATAAATTTGTGATCGATTTTGCGACTATATTGCGGCAAATTCAATTTGATCAGTGGACTTATAAATAAAAACATAATAGATGGAGATAAAATATAATTCATTCGGATTTAATTTGAAAATTCAAAAACATGATTTTGCCATGAATGGCAAAATCTGTTTATTCCATCATAAAAGTCTTGTCCATCTAAATGTAGTAAAAATCGCTTTTATAAGACCGTTGTACTATTTAATCTGTGTGTCCAATAAGCAAATAATATCTACTAGTATGTTATTGTATCTCATTTTCAATATCAAGTGTTTATATTTTATCACTTCAGTACACTCCCTTGTTGGGCTTACACCGTCCATAGATAAATTAAATGAACTCCTTTGATGGACCTATTTTCAAACAAGTTCTATTCGATTTACAAAAAAAAAAAAAACAATAGGTACTTTGATGACACGATAGACATATAATCAACGCAATCTAAGAAGTCCTTTTGGACAGTTGTCAAAATACTTTGTGTAGTGATGAGAAAAAAAAATCGGTTGCTTTAAAAACCGATTCTCGTGGCATATCGATTTATCATAATTAGAGTTTGTAATCGACAATTTATCTACATTGCTTAAAACTGATTCTCGAGGCTTATCGTATTATTATACGTAGGTACGAGTTTAATCCTAGCCAAATTTAAATTTGGGCGAGTTTCAAGGCCAAATCAAGACTAAACTAAAACCTGATATACTGATTTCTTCCGGAAAGTTTATGTATACCTACATTGTATATTATGCACCAGTGGCGTACCCAGTAATTGTTAAATATCAAAATAAAGCTAAAAATATTTTTGATTAGACTTTGTTTTCATATGTTTAAACATTTAATAATACAGTTCTCTTTTCAAAATTAACGTTTGTAAACGTATCGATTTTTTAGAACATAGATTTTATTCGGTCAAAAAACAGCTTAGAACGGTCACAACACTACGGCAACGAACCCAAAGACATAACATTGTAATAACGTCCTGTCGGAATATTAATCAACGATTAATTCGTGTTTTTTAGTGCATTTTACCAATATAACGTAAAACTTGGTGCTTACGAATGATACTCTTTGTTATAGTGTATGGATAACACAGTAATTAATTAGGATTACGAATTAGATTTTTCGATTTCTTACGTAGACGTTCTTACAAAGTTGAATGGCATGTATGTACGGCATGTATAATGAGAAACGTCCAAACGGACTTCTTAGATTGCGTTGATTTTAATGAAGAGTGATCGATAAGGTAATGCCAAATAAAAATCGAATTCTAACGTCGTCGCAGGCGCAAACACCACAAATAAAGAATAATAAATGACAGTTCTTCAAAATTGGAATATGGTCTCGAATATAAAGGAGGGAATTATCGTTTTGAATACAAAAGGTAATAAAAGGCAGAATGGTCGCAGGCGTGGTTTGAGGTCTGCCAACAAAGACTGTAGCCAAAAATAATTGCATACCTGTTGCTTACAGAATTCCAATGTGTTTGCTTTATACTTTTTTTTTGTATTTTTATGAGCTTCTGTTTAATTCAGTTTCAGGCTTTTATGTGAAAACCGCAGGGAAATGTCGGCTGAGCTATCGATTGGGCACTTTATAAAATGCGTTTTCACGCTCGTAACAGGTGTTTATGTACGAGTAGGCACAATACAAAAAAGTTTAATGTTCAAATTAATGTAGGTATAGAAATGGCATAAATATGAATGTAGTTTGAAGAGCACACTAAGCATACTTAAAAAAATAACATTTAAATAAAAACAGGCCAGAGTAAAGTCACGTATCTAAGAAAAAGATAAAGTCAAAGTCAAATCATTTATTTCAAATAGGCACATAAAAGGCACTTTTGAACGTCAAAATTTACAAAAAAAAAAAAAATAGAATTTACTCTAGTTGCGGGGTTCCAAAAGGTAGTTTCGTATGGAAAAGAATGGTCTAGAAACTCCTCCGTAACTATTTGAACCTCGTAAGGCCCAATGCACAAAGAATTGAACAAAGTGACATGACATCACTTTTTTCAATCATTGTACATTGGGCGTTTAGCTCATCTTGCGAAATTTAGCTTGGGCCTGACGAGGATAAAATGTTTTATAATATTTTGTATATCTTCATTAATTATATGATTACTTATTGTGAAGACGATGCACCTAGAACATACGTAATGAGGCAAGCAAATACACGTAATCAACGAATGTACACAAAAAAAACTCATAAATACAAATCCCTAAATTACTAAACCGTCCTACTAAAACAACGTCAATCAAACCAAAACCTTACCACAAGGTGAAAACAACCCTAATTTGCCACAAATTATTGTATGAGAAACCCAATGATTCAGAATGTGTACATATACATCTCCGTATTGATATCCATACTTCAAATGGATTGTAATTAAATCGCTTGGCTGGACAAACTTTGAACGGGCTTTGAATGCCATTGAACATGTTAATTTGTAGTTTCATTGGCCAATCACAATTTGGATAGATTTGGGAAATGTATTTTTAGGTTATGGTTATTGAAAGATTCAGTTATTTAATAAATCTTCAAGATATTGCATCTGATGAAATGTTTACCTATTTGTTTCAGCATCTCTTCATAACTCACTAACCCTACCAGTGTTTTAATTTCTGGCATTCTTAGCGGCTTGATTTACAGCTCGCGATTCTCTACGCCACTAATGTCTTCCACAAATATTTTTAAGCTATCAAAATAAAAAAAAATCAAATTCAAAATATTTTATTTCACATAAACCTACATGGGCACTTATGGAACGCCAGAAGCTAGGTGCACGGTTCCAACTGGTCGTTTCCTATGGAAGAGAGCCAGCAAGAAACTCCACGGTTACTCTTTTAAAAATAATTAACTTTTACAATATTTTCAAATAGGAGGAAAGTGTAGGCCTGTCAAGAAGTACCAGGTACTTAATAATCTAGAAAATGGTCTACACATCTACAATCTATTAAGCCTACAACGTCCTCACATTCACAAAATATAAAAGAATCAATATAAAAGCTAAATTAAATAACAAAAATTAAAATCTATTTAAACCAAATGACATGATTGCCAATATAATTGTAAAAAATCTGAATTAATATCCTGGCCACAAAAGCCACTTATAAATCGTGATACTCCTGTAAGTCCTATATTACTGCCCCGTCTGTTTTTATACTCCATTTGCAATAACATTAGACATTTAAACAGACCTGTTTTACAGCCCGTCCAACCGATTTTGACTTCTATTGCGTTGGTGGCATGACAAATGGCAGCTGCAGTAAACAGTTGGTATTGTTACCACTTTTTTGTCTTTAATGCCATCCTTAAGCCCACGGAATAGAAGTCAAAATCTGCTGTAACGGAATGTAAAAAAGTTTTGTTTAAACGTCTATAATCTTATTGTAAATGGAGTACTATAGTTCTAACAAATTGGAAAAGGAAACTATGTTTATTTTATTTGGTATCAATAAACACAACAGCACGAAACCTAAATAAATAAAAATTTAAAAACAGAAATAGGGACGATTGTCCACTGCACCTTCTGTCATCGAATTTCTTACTCTATGGCGAGTGCATTTTCATGTAAAACAACTCGAGATTGGACGACGAATATGAAATTAGTGTGGACATCACTAAAATAGCTTTCAGACTTTATTAGTGCTATCGAGATTTTAGCGTTCGCTTTTAATTTAGTTTTAGCTCTGTTTTCTGTGTGATTATAGTTGTCGGGATTGGCTACAGTGAGATACAATGTATGACTTTTAAACCCTAATTGGAATCTAAAAATAAACATCTGACGAGCTCAAAATTTTAGCTTTTAGTCTAAGAATTATTTCAAATGTAAAGTGTATGCTTATTATTTTGAATGTGAAATGGTTATTTTGAATAAAAATTTTCTGTTTATTTTAGAAAATGAGTCTGTGTTTGTTTTATTTGAAAGAGACATTTATTACTTGAACGAAATATGTAATACCAAAAGTAGTGTTTTAAAATGAACCTGCCTGAAATGAAAATACTTACCAACACTAAAAACTACCAACACACTAAAATACTTACCAATACTTACTTCATAAAAAACTAAAACGCTCTACAAACCTTTTTTAGTTAAAATACTGTTTATTTAAATGTAATATCAACATAACCTAAAAATAACAAAATGATATCCTACTCGTAACATAACTAAAACTATTAAAAAACTAAAATATTGCATCGAAAAATTCCTCCGCATCGTTGTCGACTGGTAAAGTACCCAAGAGACTGGCGGCATTGCCACGTTCTATGGCAATGCTAAGCCTCTGGCCAAGGTAAAAGCCAGCTCTTGGGTCTCGGGAAGTGTAAACAGGCCGTTTGGAGATTTCGTTGAATAAACCATGAGCACACGGACCCCACGGCCCCACGGCCAAAAATAGTGTTTTGTCTTTTTTTAAACCCAAATCATAATTCGAAAGAAATTGACAAAACTCTATTTTAATTGTAATCAGTTTGTAGAGCGTTTTTGTTTTTTTATGAAGAAGGATAGTGGTGGTGGGGGGTGGTGGTAGGGACACACACACACACGCTACTTACAACAATTTTTATGAACACAAATTATGTCATCCGTGCACAAAGGTCTACAGATTATAAGACAAAACTACCTTAATCTTACCAAGAAAAAAACATCAAACTACCCTATAATAAGAACGACATTTATTTGCGAAATAAAAGTTAATTTGTGACCTTTTCTCCTGAGTGAGTGGAGGCGTGGGCCGAATATTGAAATGTCGCCGGACGAACTAAAGTATTCATGTACCCTAAAATAAAATTGACATTGTTTATGTTCTGTTTTTATTGTGGGAAAACAGAATCTTATATTAAGTTATAATGCACTAGCATTTGCCAGCGGCTTCGCCCGCGTCGGTAATTATCCCACGGAAACGTACAACTGTGATAAAAAGAATCCTATGTCAGCCAGGTCATGGTCTACCCATGTGTCAAATTTCATCCAAATCTGTTTATCCGTTTTAGCGTGAAAGCGTTACAAACAAACTCAGTTTCGCATTTATAATATTAGTTAGGATAGGATTTTATGAGATAGAATTAATAATGAAAGGATTTCAATGTAAATGTGGTGCACCACAAACAATGGGACACTTAATATCGTGTCCAGCGTCACCAGCGTGTCCTGTAATAGGGATGATGACTAAACATTTTTTTATTCTCCATCATTTAGATTACTAAAAAAATATCGGACACGTATTTTTTTATTTTTTACGTAATCAAAAGATTACGGCGATACATTGAGTTCAAATATGGCATGACGTCACGCCTACCTAGATATTATACGTACAAGTGACGTAGCGAGCCCCCACTCCTCAGCTTGAATGCGTGTTATCTAAGTAATTTTTTATTAACAAGTATGATAAAGCAAAAAATACGTGTCTAATATTTTTTATTATCTGACTGACGAACTAAATTGAATTTCTTTTTTTTTACCCACGCACCATCCCTAATGACTGCACGTTACAGGAGCTGGTGGACGCTACTGAAGGTGCGTTTTCGTAGCCAAATTCTGGGCTGACTTAATTTAGATTGCCTTCTACACGTCAAGACGAAGAATTAATATTCTTAGCATACGTCCCGTACTTACAGCTAACGATAATTTGAGGTTCCTAGATCTTATCGAACAGCGATGTATGGAACCAAAATCATTTCAATTAAAATTTTGTGGCATGGGTCCATAGCATTCCCTTTGCCAACGCAATAGCCAGCAGTCGGATTGCCGAGCAAAGCATCGGCATTATACTGTCGACGGGCCGATACGTGCAGTCCGTATCAGTGAATGCACTTGTATGAATTACTGTACGCACGGCTACAGATCAAGCTATACATTTCCAGTACAAGCTGATGTCGCATAGTATAGGATTTCCTTACAATGAGAGGTCATTGATGTGTGTGTGTGTGTTGATTGGTGATTGTTGTGTGTGTGTTTTGTGTGTGTGTGTGTGTGTGTGTGTGTGTGTGTGTGTGTGTTTGTGTGGGTGTGTGTGTGTGTTGTTGTTGTGTGTTGATCTACTTAATAAAAATCTTGAATTAATTAATTAATTCACTGACAAATAACGCACCAGCACCCTAATTGCGTAACACACTATCGATTGGAATCCGTTTCATTTTGACAGTTCAACAACATTCATTGCGTTATTTACGTTGTTGCAGACAAATTTTTCGAACATATGAAGCTGTGGATTAGCAATTTGTTTCAAAATGATTCAAACTCTGATTGGTAGTGCGTTACGCAATTAGGGTACTTATTTGTCTGTGAATTAATGAATTAATTTATGATTTTTACGAGACCCAGCAGTCTCGAAACATTTAATTTTGCAAAACAGTTCCCCGTCTGGGCACACCTGTCTAGGTGTGGTTAAATTTAAGGTGTGGTACAAAACCTTAGCACACCTCCACCGCGAAACCGCGACACCGCATAATGATTCGCTGACGTTACGCTACTCGAAACCGCGACACCGCATAATGATTCGCTGACGTTACGCTACTCGAAACCGCGACACCGCATAATGATTCGCTGACGTTACGCTACTCGAAACCGCGACACCGCATAATGATTCGCTGACGTTACGCTACTCGAAACCGCGACACCGCATAATGATTCGCTGACGTTACGCTACTCGAAACCGCGACACCGCATAATGATTCGCTGACGTTACGCTACTCGAAACCGCGACACCGCATAATGATTCGCTGACGTTACGCTACTCGAAACCGCGACACCGCATAATGATTCGCTGACGTTACGCTACTCGAAACCGCGACACCGCATAATGATTCGCTGACGTTACGCTACTCGAATTACGAGTAGTGGAACTTCATGCGAGTCAGTTGAATTAAACTACAGCGGTTTTACTGCTATGGCTTCGCGGCGGAGGTGTGCAAACATCAAACTGAACAACTTTATCTATGGGACCAACATCATAATCGCGAAAAATTGTTATCAACTGTCCCAAACAAAACCTCAACGCGAGCCAAATGTATGGAACGAGTCTTTCCGCGATTACGATGTTAGTCCCATGAAGAAAGTTGTTCAGTTTGATAGTCTGTACGACACCTTCAAATATGACCACACCTTTCTGATACATGCTGTACGAAATTAAGCTCTAAGCTGGATTTTATTTTTTGTGTGATAAAATTAAAAACGGACTTTTTTCTTTACTTGTGTTGTAAGACGTTGCTTCTTGCCAAATATCATGATTCTAAGTCGACTAGAAGTACCCTATAGGTTTTGAATTACTTGCGAGTATCAAAATATGTCGCATAAATGGCCGTATTATTTGATTGCGTTGACTTAGAAGCTTGATTTTTTTATAGCTCCATGACCTACGTATTTGATATTAATTTCAGCTTGATACCTACACGCGTTTTTTTTTTAACTACCCGTACTACTGTCTCTCTCTCTCTCTCTACTCTTTCTATTTTTTTTGAA
This sequence comes from Cosmia pyralina, assembly GCA_946251885.1. Classification (NCBI taxonomy): domain Eukaryota; kingdom Metazoa; phylum Arthropoda; class Insecta; order Lepidoptera; family Noctuidae; genus Cosmia; species Cosmia pyralina. The sequence continues at coordinate 22,132,902 of OX276354.1, forward strand.
AACTCATCCCCTAAAGAGGTTGAATAGGGGATAAAAGTTTGTATGGAAATTCGTCATGCGCATGGAAATTCCCATCAGACAAACGACTTGTAGAATGCCAAAATCCATTTGTTACGATAAGTCCGATTCGGACTGCAATAGCGAGCGAATAATTTTCAAGTCTTCAACTCAACAAAGTTATCACTTTCGCGGGCGGTTGACGTCTATAGCAGTCATAACAATAAAACTTCTATTGTCTCGTTTACCGTCCACGAACCGATTAAACACTACACTGTAAAGTGAACTACCTTTACAAGACCAAGTATGAAAGGCCACAATGATTTTGCGAGCGATGTCAGTCAAAGACGTTCACGTTATAAACCCCGGCTTAACGTCGTCTTGCTAACAGAAGTAACTGACAGGCGAGTAGGTAAGATCAGTTATAATTGATGCCTGAAGCGATTTGATGAAAGATTAGCTGAGGTGTGTGTGATACTGTTGGTCTACCGCACAACGTCAACGGGACGTCAACGAGAAACGAGATTATTCGAACCGAACGTGATGTCCCGACGCGCGGCGGTGGTGTGCGGTGAACACGCGGCCATATTAAATGTCTGTATCGCTTCTTCAACGCCGTCATCTCGTTCTCGTTGACGTTCTGTTGACGTGCAAATTGTTTTTTTGAATATCAATACTTTAAAACCGATATAAATGCGAAAGTATGTAGGTATGTCTGTTTGTTTGTAACGTGTTCACGGATAAACTGCTGCACCGATTTTGATTACTTACATGTAATATACATTAAAAGTGTTAATACTTCAATGGAATCTCGATAACTCGAGCCTCGTTAAATTGTAATCCTCAGTACAGTACATAATCAGACTACAATATTCCCACTGCTGGGACACAGGCCTCCTCTCGGTGAGAGGGAGTGGGCCGTAATCCACCACGCGGGCCCAGTGCGGGTTGGTAGATGTCTCATAACTTCTATTTCTTTTTTGGTCTAGGACATGCCGGTTTCCTCATGATGTTTTCTTTCACCGTTTTGAGAGCAGTGGTGATGAAATAATTTACACAAAGTAAAGCGTCTGTTTGGGTTTCAACCCCGGACGTTACCACTGGGCCAGCACTGCTCCCACCACTAATCCTCAGTAAGACGACATAAATTGCCAAATAGACGGTATCTCGAAATACTGAGACTTTGTAACTCGTAGAGATCTATATCTCAAATTTCAAACCGCGTATTCAGTAAGTCGAAGTTAGTAAAATATAATGCCGTCTTACTTGGAATTCTCCGAACTCATAGCAATAAAATCTAAAAGGAATGTTTGGTGTTTTTGTTCTACAGCGTCTTGAAACTTGAGACCATACTAGATGGCTCTGCGTTAATACATAATATACAGCGAAAAGAACTTGGTTTCAAGCGGGTGTCCCACGACACCTCCCGACTTTTTTCTTTCTTTTATTCTACAATAAGGTTTTTATAACATTAGGCGTTTTTTCTTTACTTGTGTTGTAAGACGTTGCTTCTTGCCAAATATCATGATTCTAAGTCGACTAGAAGTACCCTATAGGTTTTGAATTACTTGCGAGTATCAAAATATGTCGCATAAATGGCCGTATTATTTGATTGCGTTGACTTAGAAGCTTGATTTTTTTATAGCTCCATGACCTACGTATTTGATATTAATTTCAGCTTGATACCTACACGCGTTTTTTTTTTAACTACCCGTACTACTGTCTCTCTCTCTCTCTCTACTCTTTCTATTTTTTTTGAAAACTCATCCCCTAAAGAGGTTGAATAGGGGATAAAAGTTTGTATGGAAATTCGTCATGCGCATGGAAATTCCCATCAGACAAACGACTTGTAGAATGCCAAAATCCATTTGTTACGATAAGTCCGATTCGGACTGCAATAGCGAGCGAATAATTTTCAAGTCTTCAACTCAACAAAGTTATCACTTTCGCGGGCGGTTGACGGTTGTTATTATTATATTAGAGGAGCTCTTGGCTAAGTAATAACAGCCGCACGGGTCGGTCCATCAGGTTAAGCTACGCTTGCCGGGGTTGGTCAGTGGATGGGTGACCATCTTTACATAACGAGACTCCTCCGTGCCTTGGAAAGTACGTTAAGCCGTTGGTCCCGGCTGTCATTCGTGGATCTTTGACAGTCGTTACGATTCGTCAGAAGCCCGAAAGTCGGACAACCAACCAAGGGGTATCGTATTACCAAGTTACTAGGTTGTGGAGGTCAGATAGGCAGTTGCTCCATGTAAAATATTGGTTTTCAGTTGCATCCGATTAGACTGTAAGCCGACCCCAGCATAGTTGGGAAAAGGTTAGGCAGATTGAAGCGTATTCATTATCCACCTAGCATTTCCCAATTAGATCGAGATTAATTGCCTTCCAATCTAGCAAGATGTGGCGGTATATCAACATTTCACAAGGAGCTAATGTTAAATATTGTTAAGAATTTTATTGTCCTACAATTACCATAAAGTATAAGCTCAAGCCGCCTGTGATACAGGTTTATCCTAGTACAGGCATCTAACATTATTAATACCTTTGTATATTATTTCTAAGATTTTATGTTAATATTTTACCAATTATTAATACTGAATAAATATTTTTTTAGCTATCTCGGTCAACTCAAGTCTTAACAATTCATTCACCTGTTCCTGGAAAGTCTAGTCCAAGTTCTTGGCAATAAGAGCATCGATCGTTTCGGCCATTATCGAGACTACCCATCGAGAATCAATTATGCAAATGATTCGAATAAATTAGTAGTTCAATTCCAATTATCGATACTTCAATAAACGATTTTTTCATTATGTACCGGGTAGGATAATCGAATCGGAAAGATGGCTGACTTCTGTTGTGAACGGTAGCCTTTGTTTGTTCAATCGAATCCATTGCTTCGTAAGTTTCAAAAATTCGTCTCCTTGACAACAGGAAAACGCAATGGATTTCGTAGACCTATCAAAATGAAGGGGAGGGACAGTGCGAGTATGTTATGCAATAACGGCTTCCTAATCACGATTAAACAAACCCAACCCAAAAAGGTCTAATTTACACGTAAATTAGAATTTGAAACACAAACCAACTGAACATTATGAGACAATTCCTAAAGGGGCAAAAATGTTAATTTTCGTATTCAGTGATTTTACGTAGAACTCTGTGTAGTCATAGTTTAATTGAAAAGGTAGGCGGACTCGTGGACTATTGTTCTAGGAACAAGCGGAGGCGTTGCCGATTGCATTCTACAAGTAGTAGACAAAGAGCGAGCGCGCACTACGACTTTTTATCGTGCGATTATTTTGTCGCAGAAATGCAACTTATCGATTTATATAAACCGATAAGTTGCATTTATAGCCGCGAATGAATTGCCATACGTTATCACATAAACCAATACGTTGCATTTCTGCGTCAAAACAATCGCGCGATAAAAAGTCGTAGTGCGCGCTCGCTCTAATAGCTAGGGAATATCTGGCTACAGTTAACATAACATAGTTTATTAGTACATAAAAAACAACAACACAGAACAAAACAAAATAGTGAAACAGTGGGTTGTACAGTCAGCAACAAAAGTCGATTAACACTTGCAGTTTTTTAATCCTTATTATTAAGCGAAATATTTAATTCGTACCGGAACAGAAGTACTTAAAATTTTAAGAACATTAACTTTTAAAGTTAAACGAAATAAAAGCAGTTTATCGTATAATTTTGTGTTAATTTAGATGATGTCAAAAAGTAGCAGTGTTAACCGACTTCTGTTGCTGACCGTACTACTAAGTTTAAAATTATGTAAAAAAAAGTATAGAAAGTAGGTACAGTCTTCACTACCAGCTTTTGGAAAAACTTACTTAAGTTACCGTTCCTTTAGTACGTTAAATTCTTATCTATCATGGCAGTCTGTCTTATGTATTTACATATGAACACTAACTAATCAAATGCAACATAAATAGTAAGGATGGAAAACCGAATGTAACTTGTAACGACAAATGTAAGTTCACACACTGACAGCAGACGAGACAGAATAATGTACCTACAATCTTATTCCAGTAGTAAAATTAATATAATGCCTAGTTTAACATAAATATACCTACTTCAGTAAAAAAAAGCACTAAATAAAAGAGCCAATTCCATAAAATAAAATCAAATAGAACTTGCACTTAACATAAATCTCCCTGCTACAAGGCAGCTCGCCACTTCGCTGGCTCTTAGTCTATAGTCTAAAAGGCTATAAGGCCATTCAACGGGACTTCTCGCGTCAATAATTGAATTGAAAGTTCTTTGATGATTTATAACCGCCCTTAGCCACCTAAAGTGTATAAAGTCGAGTGTTTAAAGTAGCCAATTTAATTATATTGTTTTTTGAGGGACGTTTCGTTAAGCATTTTTTGTTTTAATTAAGAATTTGAGATATTATCAATGGAGTTGAGTTTTTTAGTGGGTCAATAATGTATCAATCTGCCTAGCCTTTTTCCTAACTATGTCGGGGTCAGCTTCCAGTCTAACCGGGTGCAGCTGAGTAACAGTATTTTACATGGAGCGACTGCCTATCTGACCTCTACAACCCAATAACTGGGTAATACGATACCCCTTGGTAAAACTGGTTGTCAGTCATAATGATTATCAAAGATCCACGAATGACAGCCGGGACCAACGGCTTAACGTGCTTTCCGAGGCACGGAGGAGTCTCGGTATGTAAAGATGGTCCAATAATGTGCGGATGTATAATTTTTTGTTTGTTTACGTATTTTTGTGTAACGGAATTCCGTATTTAGCGAGAGTCAGATAATGGTTGCAGGTATTCATAGTAGATTTTGGCAGTAACCACTAACTAAGTGTATTTTGATAAATCCCCACTATTTTTCGCAAGCTAGACTTATTTGTTCTTTTCTGAAGTTAGATTTTTTTACTAAAATTCTCATGCTTAGTAAAATAGAGCTTACCAGAAATCTCGGATATCAATCTCGAAGTTCTAAGTTCGAAACCACAAATTCCTTTTCCAACTCCTCGGTAACGATAAGAAAACCGAACTTGTCCGATGTGAAAATTATTTAAATCGCATTCGAAATGATAAAACCGAGCAAGTTCGTTAATAGAATTAGCGTGGATATCTCCAGTGTCTTCAAAGGACGTCAGCTGTACAAATGTGAAGTACTATCCCACTAATTAAAGTGGTGACGGCTGACGAAGTCTACCACCAACTTTATTAATGAATCTTATTCGGAAAACTTCGGCAGAGTTCGGTCAAGGAAGTTTCGGCTCGTGAGTAAGTTTCCATTTTGTTTTTTGAGTGTACACCGTACAGTTTCAGGGATGGTCGTGGTTTAAACGTTTGTTTTTTAAGCAAACAACAACGCTTTTGTATTTATAATATTCATTTATTCATTGTTTGTCAGAGGTGAAAACAGTTCTTACAATTAGCATTTTTATCACTGAAACATACCCATGGGGTGGACAATATTTATTATGTATGTTAATATTATTGGTACATAGCCATTAAATAATAATAAGTAAATAATTTATAAAAATACAATTACAATTTTAATTTTTGGTGGTTATTATCCATTGCATTAGTTGTTTTAGTCAACCTCGATTTACATTAATTATACATAATCAATCAACAATCAACACACACACACATCAATTTACGTTTGATAAGTCAAAAAAAAAACTTTATGTCAAGTTTTAGTCAACCTAATGTAGTGCTTTCAAATTAGTGCATCATAATTTTAACCCGTATCTATTATACAGGTATTTAGCTGCATCCGGTTAGACTGGAATCTGACCCCAACTTAGTTGGGAAAAGGCTAGGTAGATGATGATCTATTTACTTATTATTTTTATTCAGAACAGGGCCTCTTTCCCAGACTCTGTTTCTTTTATTAGCAAAGATATTGTAATGGCATCTAACGAAAAAAAACCACGCAATGAATCCCGGCAGGCCTCTGATAATTGATTTAATCGTCTTGGAGCTCTCTTGGACCTCCGTACAACAGTCCATTCATATTTTAGTAACAAAGATGGATGCTTTAATTTCTTGGTACAATTTACAATTTCTTATTTTTTCGACCTCTACAACACAGTGGTTGTAGAGGTCAGATAAGCAGTCGCTTCGTGTAAAATACTGGTATCCAGCTGAATCCAGTAAGACCAAAAGCCGACTCTAAAATTGTTGGGAAAAGGCTAGGCAGATGCATATCTATTAACTATCATCCACTCAAGCCTGAAAACAACAATACTCCAAACTATTAGGTAGGTACATAAGCCTTTCGACAAACAAGTATATCATAATCATCATCTTCCTGCCCTTGTCCCATGGTACGTGGGGTCGGCGCACCACGTTTTCTTCTTCCATTCTCCCCTGTCAAGGTCAACGGTTACGCTATTATTCACTCCCTTCTCTTTCATCAACAAACAAGAAAACCAGACAAAGAATTTAATCTAACACATCTTCCAAACATTCCTTAGCTCTAAAGATCGGTGTTCCATTACAAAGGTATTAGTTTCCAACTAGTCTTGTTCATCCCTATAGCTACACTTAGCCGAGATAAATACCACTTATCGCCTCCGCAGAATTCCCCTGAGTTTCTTTGAAAAAGTTCAACAAATATTTTACGATAGTAGGGTAGTAAGACCTCTTCGGGAATGTTCGGGATTTCGGAGAACTGTGGACACAAGGTTGCTTGTGTTGAAAATGGATATGTTTGTCAAATCTGCTTAGGGGTAAGTGGTGTATGAGGGTTGGTAGTCTTTTTAAGTTGATCGAGTTTTAGGGTCAATATTTTATCGTTTTCTCGGTAAATCTACTATTTAGCATACTTAGCTAAAAATATACAGAGTTTAGTTATTATTATCATTCTAACAAGACGAATATAACATAACATCACGCCTGTATTCCCCAAAGGGTTATGCAGAGGTGTATCTATAGTACTCCCACATTTCGCCAGTTATGTTTCAGTCCCATGTAACAGGAGGCAAGCCTATTGCTATCAACCGGGCACATATGTAGACTCCGGGCAGCTACTGAGAAATTTCAAATGGGAAAACCCAATAACATTTTGCCAGACCTGGGAATTGAACGCAGAACCTCATGCTCAGCAGTAGCGCTTGCAACCACTAGACCAACGAGGCAGTCAAAGAGACGAATATCTTTTGGGATATCAAACTTTATTACATAAGAAATATCGCTATTGTGAAATATGTTCTGAGAAAGTAATACAATATTTGAATTATCAGAGAAATGTTTCAATAATTCAAGGAGATATTATACAAAGTTTTGAAATTCAGCAATGAAAATATGGAATAAATACACAGAGAATAATTTGAAAAGTAATACCCCTAAAGCCAGTACGGAGGCTGGTCGAAAGGTCGCGGGTTCAAATTGGACCTCGCTGAACTTTATCGGCGAACTCTTCTCTATAAAAGCACCACTATGTAGTTAGAATAAAATGTAATTTGAAACAATCTAAAACTATATTTAATAAAAACAGGGTTACTTGTAATTCTACGTATTCATTGCAACACGTCATAGTAGGGTTAAAATGCAACAAATTAAGCCACCAAATGTTCTACCGAAAATCAGCATTTTTTTTTTTGTAATTTTTGTCTAAGAAAAATATAAATTACAAAAAATTAAATGTTTAATTAGTGATCTTTGCTAAAGTTTTAGGCATTTTTCAACTTATTGTTATGGAATATTGACAGTTTTCATTAGTGAAATTCGCCCTTAATCTGTAATTGCTCACACGTATTGAGGAGCTCGTGGCTAAGTAATAACAGCCGCACGGGTCGATCCATCATGTTAAGCTACGCTTGCCGGGGTTGGTCCGTAGATGGGTGACCATCTTTACATATCAGACTCCTCCGTGCCTCGGAAAGCACGTTAAGCCGTTGGTCCCGGCTGTCATTCGTGGATCTTTGACAGTCGTTACGGGTCGTCAGAAGCCCGAAAGTCTGACAATCAGTCTTACCAAGGGGTATCGTATTACCCAGTTAATGGGTTGTGAAGGTCAGATAGGCAGTCGCTCCATGTAAAATAATGGTATTCAGCTGCATCCGGTTAGACTGGAAGCCGACCCTAACATAGTTGGGAAAAGGCTGAGCAGATTGATTGTATTGAATTATTAATACAGCTTGTTGACCAATGTAAGTTCCTTTCTGTATGAGAAGCTGCTTTTGGAATCAGCAAGTTTTGCGTAGGCGAAATACAAGCTGATATTATTAAACAACATGACGTGTTTAATTTTGATGTTCATCTATTAAACATACTATCATGTGCTGCCTAGATAGATTAGTTAGTAATGTGCTTACTGAACTGTGCTAACCTGTATGACGTCAATGATCTAGGCAGGTATAACACGACACAAATTAAAGGTTCCATCGGAAAAATAAAAACCGACCACTTTTTAACTACAGTCCGGCCGTCGAGAACGCGTTCTTAACACTTGACGTCAGTATCTGTGGACAGGCGCGTTGTTGTAAAGAAGGAGAACACTTTTGGTCAATTTTCCCCTTCTTTTTAGGGTTCCGTACCTCAAAAGGATAAAACGGAACCCTTATACTCACTCCGTTGTCCGTCTGTCTCTCTGTCTGTCTGTCAAGACCCTTTTTCTCAGGAACGCGTGAAGGTATCAAGTTGAAGGTAATATCAAATACGTAGGTCTATTGTCCCTTGGAGTTCTTAAAAAATGAAGCTTCTAAGTCAACGCAATAAAAAATACGGCCATTTATGCATAGTATTTTGATACTCACAAGTACTTCCCGTTGTCCCAGAATCATGAAATTTGGCAAGAAGCAAGGTCTCACAGCACAAGTAAAGGAAAAAGTCTGAAAATTGTTAATTTGTAATTATATCACATGAAAAAAAAAATTTGGGATTACAATATTAAGTTTGTTTTTGGGATAAATTCTTTTCAATTACGGAACCCTTCATTGTGCGTGGTCCGACACGCACTTGGCCGGTTTTTTTCTCTGACTGCTTCCTTTAACCGCTCTAGGACGAAGCGTAGTATTCTCCGGTTATGAATACACCTTTATCTTTGTAATCAATCAACAGGATCCCTTCCGAGTCCCTCGATCGGCCGTCCTGGCCTTGGATCGTCTGCCTTGCTTAAAGAGGATATGCCACTTGTAAAAAAACCTTGTAACTTGTAAAAAAAACCATTTCAGTTGTAGTTTTTTTAGTACACTAATTCGTCTACCCTTAAATTACCATGTAAATGCTGTTTTGTTTAATAAACAATTTGATTTGATTGATAAACCATAGTTTTATTTTATTAGGATCTCTAACAAGAAATACACCGTACATGCTATGTTATAAAGGACAAGAACAGAAATCTATGTGCTCTCTCAATTATAGGAGACCACATCATGCAATAGTAACAAACAAAAAAAAAATATATATTATTATTAAAATTAAAATTATATACAACCGACTTCCAAAAACAACACTACAAAGTGAAAAATAACTTTTATTTCGGAAGTCGGTGTCTAGTTAAATGTGTTTTCGTTTTTTGCCACCGACTTCCGAAATTAAAGTTATTTTTCACTTTGTAGTGTTGTTTTTGGGAGTCGGTTGTATTTTTTTGTAAAAAAGTTTTTATTTTTCACTTTTTAGTTGTGTACCTACCCCACACAAAATCTAATACCACTATCTGCAAAACAAACTAGAACATCATCCATATAAAAGTGGGGAAAAAATACGTATTATTGAAGCTAACTCAAAAACTACCGAAGCAAAGTTAATCAATTTTATATGGGACCAACTGTGATGTATATACCCTCTCGAATAAAACAAAAAAAAACCAAAAAAAAAAAAAAGGTTCCGACGAATTGAGAACCTCCTCCTTTTTGAAATCGGTTAAAAATTATACTAATAGACCATACATACATACCATACATTTTACCCGGGCAAGAGCCCCCGTAAACGGATGAAATCTCTTCCAGTATGGTATGAACTGATATTCCTTGCTTGGTAAAGAACTTTAAGAGCGCGGTACTCGCTTTGCTCCATAGTACACATTTTGTTCCCGATTGAGACTTGTTTGGTCGACGATAGTTCAAAGACTAAGGAACTAATTTAATTTTTTTTTGCGAATGGCTTCTTGCAGGTCAACCTACGAGTTTGTCGGCTTCTTAACCGGACTTTCATGTGGGTGCCTCAATAAATTAAGGCCTCCAGCCAGAGCACAAAACTTAGAAACTAAGCGACCCCCTGAGGGGTACAGGCCTCGGTTTCGGGCGTCGCTGGGGGCAGGACAGCAGGGAACCACACTCTAACTACCCATTCCGCGAATTTAAAAACTTACCCTTGCGCCTCGTACCAACAAACTTATTCGTCTTTAGTTTTGGTCGTTTTATTAGGTACATAGATGGAACCTTTAATTTGTGTCGTACTATTCACAATGTCACCTCATTATTATAACCTGCTGCATATTAATATCGAATATTAATGAGCTTTCGCCACTATAAAAGCCACAGCATCCTCCCTTTCATCACATTCGACACAATGACTACCATGAAGGTTGTTACATATCTCGTGTTACTTACTTTCATTGGCTTTGTTTTCTCTGAAACCATAAACAAGAGAGGGTTGTGTGGGAGGATGTTGGCAGAAGCTATGGCCAAATATTGTGAAGCAAGTGGAATGATGGTGAAGAGGAGCAGAGAAGTTGTGATGCCACGATATGGTGGCGAGAATATCTGGCCGTGGGTGGATACCCAGAAAGCTTTGGACTTTGGCAGGAGAAAGCGGGAGATTGTCGAGGAATGCTGTTACAAAACGTGCCAAGTTGAGACTCTTATGACGTATTGCCAGCAATAATGTGTTATTTGGTCAGTGTGTCCAATACTATTTACTGTTCCTCGATTATTTTTAGGCATTCTGTTAGTTAGTCTAGTTTTATTATGCTTGTAAAATGTTTTTTTAAGAAATATAGTATTAATTACGAAAGTTTTAGTTTTAATTTAAATCCTACATGTTCATGCAAATCATTATAATAATGAGAACTATTTCAATAAAATGGAACTACCGAGTACATAGTTGGCATTTATTTGTTCTATCTTTCATAAAACACATCTTAAAATTAAATCTTCTCTTATCAGTTATGATTGGATTGCTAGACGATACATGAGCAAATGCTTGACCAGGGTCCAAGGGGCTTCGGTTACGTTTTCACAACAATTTCCTACCGAGATTGGCTAAAATACTTGGCCCAATCCTACTAATACTATTAACTAGCTTTCTTTCTAAACTAAATTCCTATTTTTTTTCCTATTTTTTGTTTCTTTTAAACCACCCCAGTAAAGAGGAGAATAAAACAAAAAACAAAAAAAATATTCAATGTTTTTGAGTTTTAGCAAGACTAATGGACAGCAATTGATTTTTATATAAAAAAAAGAAGATATAGATAGATAGGTGTGAAAGTTTGTATGTTTGGATATTTGTTCAATCATGCAACAAAAACGGCTTCACGGATTTGGATGAAATTCGGCACACAGATTGTTTATAACCTTTTTTTTTTTGTGGATGGGAAATCATCAATCCCCAGAGCGGGAGACAGAGTGTCAGACTTTTACTGACTAAAACCCACCCATGTTCCTTCAGTTGCTCGTGCCAGGGCCACGGTATCTTTTTCGAACATCCCGCGACCCTGGCAGGCATCGGCCCTATCGGACCCCAATTTATAACCCGGATTAACAAATACGTAGGATATTTTTTATCCTGGTGAATGAATTCTTAAGTCCACACAGACGTATAACGTTTTTCGACCTATGATGTATGCAAATAAAACTATATTTTCTTCTATTCAAATAGACAGCAAAAGGCTCCCATTTGTATATTTGCTCGAACCATTTCGTGAATCCTCCGTGAACCCGTTTACTTCAGTCGACTACAAGATTGGCCGAACTTGGGGCGTTCCCTTGAGACTCAGTCGCGATACAATCCTTGCTTTGCGAGGCTTTAAGGGTTAACACTTGTCTAAGAGCCGTTATAGGGTTGTAACACTTGGTTGCGCGGTAATAAAGGGTTCAGTTGTAAAGAACTAACTTCGAGACTTAACTTATTAGGTATTAGTTTCGTTCTAACTGAACAGATAGCTGTTGTTCCCAGCTGAAGCATTAGGAAGTGGTGAAGGACGGGAGTTTTGGGGAACTGTCCCAGGTAATTTTGTTGTTCAACAAGTGCTGATTCTCTGCCTAATTTTAATAAATGAGGAAGATAGTGAATATTATAAAAGTTTTAGTAGAAGTTGATGCTTCTCCAAAAGAGCTTTTATTCCAAACTAGCTGCGCCCCGCGGTTTCACCCGCGTATACCGGGATAAAAAGTATCCCATGTGTTAATCCAGGGTATAAGCTATCTACATACCAAATTGCATCCAAATCGGTCCAGCCGTTTGAACGTGAAGAAGTAACAAACATACAAACACACAAAAAGTCACAAACTTTCGCCTTTATAATATTTATTAATTTATCACATACACGTTTCTTTTGCCATTACAGATTAAATCTAATGCGACAAAGTAACTTAAAATTATTTTTACTTAACTATACCTTACATGCTACACAGTACGTGGCCCTTGTGAACTCACCCAGTGCACAGGTGAATATTAGTGTGATTAGGCGATATCATGTAGAATCTTTTAACCTCATAAATGTCAAATGTACAGACGCCAGCACATCAAGCTACTACAATCTGTCAAATTTCTTTAATAGATTTTCATCTTTATCGCTAAAGCATTAGATTCAAGGTTGACTGGGAAATTTTGACAAATTCGGGTGGCTTGACCTGCTGGCGTCTGTACAACGTGTGAACGTAAGGAGAAAACAAAACATTACTTACGCAAATGGTGGTTCTATTATCGTCTGGTAGCTTAATGTAGCAATGTAATACGACATCAACAGCCGTGCTTGTTTGGTTTTACATTTGCACATCAGCCAATCTCTTGATAAAGTAACACCACCCCAAGTTAAGACCGCAATAGCAGCAACATTACTCCCACACAACTAATTCAAGCCTTAGCAAGCGTAGTCACAAACATATTTGCATAGCCTTTTCCCAACTATGTTGGGGTCGGCTTCCAGTCTAACCGGATGCAGCTGAATACCAGTATTTTACATGGAGCGACTGCCTATCTGACCTCCATAACCCAGTAAGCCTTTAGTAAGACTGGTTGTCACACTTTCGGGCTTCTCACGACTCGTAACGATTTTCAAAGATCCACGAATGGCAGCCGGGACGAGCGGCTTTACACGGACGGCTATGTAAAGATGGTCACTCATCCACGGACCCACCTCGGAAAGCGCAGCTTAACCTGATGGGTCGATCTGTACGGCTGTTATTATTTACGAGCTTCTCGTAATCACAAACATAGAAACCATTAATTACAAGGAACTGTAGGCTTATTATAATTTTATATTCAACAAATAAATCAAATATAGCCCTTAAGGACCAATTAATTTGCCGTATATATTATTGTAATACGTCCCGTACATAAGGAGGTACGCACAAAAACCTGCCAGTACATAAATAAAGGGTCTAAACTCAGCGGGTGAGCGCCTTGAGCTAAAACCGACGCGAATACTACTTTACTAGATATGGCATGAGGTAAATTGTGTTTTAATTATTTTAGTTGTGTCTAGTTAAATGTGTTTTCGTTTTTTGCCACCGACTTCCGAAATTAAAGTTATTTTTCAATTTGTAGTGTTGTTTTTGGAAGTCGGTTGTATTTTTTTGTAAAAAAGTTTTTATTCTTCACTTTTTAGTTGTGTACCTACCCCACACAAAATCTAATACCACTATCTGCAAAACAAACTAGAACATCATCCATATAAAAGTGGGGGAAAAATACGTATTATTGAAGCTAACTCAAAAACTACCGAAGCAAAGTTAATCAATTTTATATGGGACCAACTGTGATGGACCCTCTCGAATAAAACAAAAAAAAAAAATAAAAAAAAAAAGGTTCCGACGAATTGAGAACCTCCTCCTTTTTGAAGTCGGTTAAAAATTATACTAATAGACCATACATACATACCATACATTTTACCCGGGCAAGAGCCCCCGTAAACGGATGAAATCTCTTCCAGTATGGTATGAACTGATATTCCTTGCTTGGTAAAGAACTTTAACAGCGCGGTACTCGATTTTCTCCATATTACACATTTTAGTCCCGATTGAGACTTGTTTAGTCGACGATAGTTCAAAGACTAAGGAACTAATTTAATTTTTTTTTGCGAATGGCTTCTTGCAGGTCAACCTACGAGTTTGTCGGCTTCTTAACCGGACTTTCATGTGGGTGCCTCAATAAATTAAGGCCTCCAGCCAGAGCACAAAACTTATAAACTAACCGACCCCCTGAGGGGTACAGGCCTCGGTTTCGGGCGTCGCTGGGGGCAGGACAGCAGGGAACCACACTCTAACTACCCATTCCGCGAATTTAAAAACTTACCCTTGCGCCTCGTACCAACAAACTTATTCGTCTTTAGTTTTGGTCGTTTTATTAGGTACATAGATGGAACCTTTAATTTGTGTCGTACTATTCACAATGTCACCTCATTATTATAACCTGCTGCATATTAATATCGAATATTAATGAGCTTTCGCCACTATAAAAGCCACAGCATCCTCCCTTTCATCACATTCGACACAATGACTACCATGAAGGTTGTTACATATCTCGTGTTACTTACTTTCATTGGCTTTGTTTTCTCTGAAACCATAAACAAGAGAGGGTTGTGTGGGAGGATGTTGGCAGAAGCTATGGCCAAATATTGTGAAGCAAGTGGAATGATGGTGAAGAGGAGCAGAGAAGTTGTGATGCCACGATATGGTGGCGAGAATATCTGGCCGTGGGTGGATACCCAGAAAGCTTTGGACTTTGGCAGGAGAAAGCGGGAGATTGTCGAGGAATGCTGTTACAAAACGTGCCAAGTTGAGACTCTTATGACGTATTGCCAGCAATAATGTGTTATTTGGTCAGTGTGTCCAATACTATTTACTGTTCCTCGATTATTTTTAGGCATTCTGTTAGTTAGTCTAGTTTTATTATGCTTGTAAAATGTTTTTTTAAGAAATATAGTATTAATTACGAAAGTTTTAGTTTTAATTTAAATCCTACATGTTCATGCAAATCATTATAATAATGAGAACTATTTCAATAAAATGGAACTACCGAGTACATAGTTGGCATTTATTTGTTCTATCTTTCATAAAACACATCTTAAAATTAAATCTTCTCTTATCAGTTATGATTGGATTGCTAGACGATACATGAGCAAATGCTTGACCAGGGTCCAAGGGGCTTCGGTTACGTTTTCACAACAATTTCCTACCGAGATTGGCTAAAATACTTGGCCCAATCCTACTAATACTATTAACTAGCTTTCTTTCTAAACTAAATTCCTATTTTTTTTCCTATTTTTTGTTTCTTTTAAACCACCCCAGTAAAGAGGAGAATAAAACAAAAAACAAAAAAAATATTCAATGTTTTTGAGTTTTAGCAAGACTAATGGACAGCAATTGATTTTTATATAAAAAAAAGAAGATATAGATAGATAGGTGTGAAAGTTTGTATGTTTGGATATTTGTTCAATCATGCAACAAAAACGGCTTCACGGATTTGGATGAAATTCGGCACACAGATTGTTTATAACCTTTTTTTTTTTGTGGATGGGAAATCATCAATCCCCAGAGCGGGAGACAGAGTGTCAGACTTTTACTGACTAAAACCCACCCATGTTCCTTCAGTTGCTCGTGCCAGGGCCACGGTATCTTTTTCGAACATCCCGCGACCCTGGCAGGCATCGGCCCTATCGGACCCTAATTTATAACCCGGATTAACAAATACGTAGGATATTTTTTATCCTGGTGAATGAATTCTTAAGTCCACACAGACGTATAACGTTTTTCGACCTATGATGTATGCAAATAAAACTATATTTTCTTCTATTCAAATAGACAGCAAAAGGCTCCCATTTGTATATTTGCTCGAACCATTTCGTGAATCCTCCGTGAACCCGTTTACTTCAGTCGACTACAAGATTGGCCGAACTTGGGGCGTTCCCTTGAGACTCAGTCGCGATACAATCCTTGCTTTGCGAGGCTTTAAGGGTTAACACTTGTCTAAGAGCCGTTATAGGGTTGTAACACTTGGTTGCGCGGTAATAAAGGGTTCAGTTGTAAAGAACTAACTTCGAGACTTAACTTATTAGGTATTAGTTTCGTTCTAACTGAACAGATAGCTGTTGTTCCCAGCTGAAGCATTAGGAAGTGGTGAAGGACGGGAGTTTTGGGGAACTGTCCCAGGTAATTTTGTTGTTCAACAAGTGCTGATTCTCTGCCTAATTTTAATAAATGAGGAAGATAGTGAATATTATAAAAGTTTTAGTAGAAGTTGATGCTTCTCCAAAAGAGCTTTTATTCCAAACTAGCTGCGCCCCGCGGTTTCACCCGCGTATACCGGGATAAAAAGTATCCCATGTGTTAATCCAGGGTATAAGCTATCTACATACCAAATTGCATCCAAATCGGTCCAGCCGTTTGAACGTGAAGAAGTAACAAACATACAAACACACAAAAAGTCACAAACTTTCGCCTTTATAATATTTATTAATTTATCACATACACGTTTCTTTTGCCATTACAGATTAAATCTAATGCGACAAAGTAACTTAAAATTATTTTTACTTAACTATACCTTACATGCTACACAGTACGTGGCCCTTGTGAACTCACCCAGTGCACAGGTGAATATTAGTGTGATTAGGCGATATCATGTAGAATCTTTTAACCTCATAAATGTCAAATGTACAGACGCCAGCACATCAAGCTACTACAATCTGTCAAATTTCTTTAATAGATTTTCATCTTTATCGCTAAAGCATTAGATTCAAGGTTGACTGGGAAATTTTGACAAATTCGGGTGGCTTGACCTGCTGGCGTCTGTACAACGTGTGAACGTAAGGAGAAAACAAAACATTACTTACGCAAATGGTGGTTCTATTATCGTCTGGTAGCTTAATGTAGCAATGTAATACGACATCAACAGCCGTGCTTGTTTGGTTTTACATTTGCACATCAGCCAATCTCTTGATAAAGTAACACCACCCCAAGTTAAGACCGCAATAGCAGCAACATTACTCCCACACAACTAATTCAAGCCTTAGCAAGCGTAGTCACAAACATATTTGCATAGCCTTTTCCCAACTATGTTGGGGTCGGCTTCCAGTCTAACCGGATGCAGCTGAATACCAGTATTTTACATGGAGCGACTGCCTATCTGACCTCCATAACCCAGTAAGCCTTTAGTAAGACTGGTTGTCACACTTTCGGGCTTCTCACGACTCGTAACGATTTTCAAAGATCCACGAATGGCAGCCGGGACGAGCGGCTTTACACGGACGGCTATGTAAAGATGGTCACTCATCCACGGACCCACCTCGGAAAGCGCAGCTTAACCTGATGGGTCGATCTGTACGGCTGTTATTATTTACGAGCTTCTCGTAATCACAAACATAGAAACCATTAATTACAAGGAACTGTAGGCTTATTATAATTTTATATTCAACAAATAAATCAAATATAGCCCTTAAGGACCAATTAATTTGCCGTATATATTATTGTAATACGTCCCGTACATAAGGAGGTACGCACAAAAACCTGCCAGTACATAAATAAAGGGTCTAAACTCAGCGGGTGAGCGCCTTGAGCTAAAACCGACGCGAATACTACTTTACTAGATATGGCATGAGGTAAATTGTGTTTTAATTATTTTAGTTGACTAGCGGCTTTTTCGGACTTGTAGCGTATGTTTTTGTGATTGATTGCAACTACAATATGTATGGGATTACTTGAATTTTAATTTGGAATATTTTAGTGCATGTGGTGTTAAAAGTCGTGTGGCGCGGCGGCGTGTTTGTGTTTCTCAATATAGAACTTTGATTGTAGATTAAGAATCTAAATAAGGAGATATTTAGTAAGTTTGTTACGTCACCCAATTAATAGTTTAGCCAGATGGTTATGATTTTATGTTTAAATAAAAATTTGCAAGAGCCGTGAGCTCCGTGCTCACTTCATTAAGTCATGATTTCGACACTATTTTTTCCAAGGTACAAAAAAAAGAGATATCTAGGCAGGGCATACTAACATATTTGTATGTGAATTGTTTCATGTTCAATTTTATATATATTACTTTGTTTTTGCAATACTCCTACATTGTAACAGAGCAACATAAAATTGTATATTGTCACGAAACTGAACATGAAGCAATTCACATGTTAGTAACCCTGCCAGATATCTTCTTTGTTGATTGTACATGGAAGATTTTTTTTCTCTAGCCTATTTTGTGTTCCACTGCTGGACAAAGACCTCCCCTTTTTCCTTCCAAACCTTTCTGTCTTGTGCGAGCTCTGGCCATGTTGGCTCTGCAAACTTGATCAGATCGTCACACCACCTTCGCCGCGGCCTACCTCAACGGCGGCGGCGATGTAATCCCTGAGCGCCCAGTGGGTGACTATGGAAGGTTTAAACCCCTTATTTGACCCATTTAAAAGACCTGCCAGGCCACAAGAGCTGTTCGCACCCACTACGCAAACACCGGCTACCGGCTTTATTAAAAAAATAACTTAAATGAAATCTTTGAAGATTTGCCTTAAGTGCTTATGGCTTCCGAGTCTAGAATTGTTCTTTGTAATTTGGTGAAACATACCAAACCTATAAAAGTAAATAATAATGTTTAAACAATTCAAAGCATAAAACTACAACAAAGGTCACATTCACAAAAACTTGGTTTTCAAAGAGTACACGTAAAAGCCTTTGATTAATTCGTTCTCCGACTGAACACGACGACGTAGGTCGTATATTACAGGAATTATTCATATAATATTCATTTGACAGATACGGATTTATACGACTTTTATACTTTACGTGTAAATCATAGCAAGTTTATGGCATAATGCTGAGTTGATATAATAATCATCATCTGCCTTGCCTTTTCCAAATTATGCTGTTGTCGACTTCCAGTCTAACCGGACGCAGCTGATAAATAGAATAGAATAGAATAGAATAGAATAGTTTATTTCCATCACTAAATGTTACAAATGTCTCTTAGTCTAAGGATAATATGTGACAACAATGGGTGACATTAAACAAGAGAATACGTTGACGACCGTAGTAGTATGAACTGTGTCACAGCCGTCAGCGCCTTCCACTCTGTACATAAACTTCATATCTTTACATTGTAGATCAAATGTTTGAAATATAATTAAACCTAGTTAAACATTGAATAGACATAGATACGTTACCATATGTATAGTGTGTGTGTGTGTGTGTGTGTGTGTGTGTGTGTGTGTGTGTGTGTGTGTGTGATGAGTAAATTTATGTGTAGTGAAAGTGTGTAGTGTTAACTGTTTAAAATTTCCTCCGTTTGTATATAGTTTAGTTGTAATAGCCAAATTCGTATTTTATCCTTACATTTGTTGGTAGGAAGTTCATAAATGTTATTGGCTCGGTTTGCTATGTTATACAATTTATTACTTATAATGTAGTACTGGTGTCTTGCGAGTGTGTGTGTGAAATACCAGTATTTTACATGGAGCGATTGCCTATCTGACCTCCACAACCCAGTTACTGGATAATACGATA
Source organism: Cosmia pyralina (assembly GCA_946251885.1). Taxonomy (NCBI): domain Eukaryota; kingdom Metazoa; phylum Arthropoda; class Insecta; order Lepidoptera; family Noctuidae; genus Cosmia; species Cosmia pyralina. The sequence goes on from OX276354.1 coordinate 22,152,537, forward strand.
CTCCTTGGTAAGACTGGTTTCGGGCTTCTGACGACCCGTACCGACTGTCAAAGATCCACGAATGACAGCCGGGACCAACGGCTTACCGTGCTTTCTGAGGTACGGAGGCGTTTAGACAACCTACTATCACAGTCTTATACATCATACAGTCGTCCGACGAGAGCCCGAGCTGCTTACGTCGTTCGCCGAATTTCGTATGCAGCTCGGGCTTCGTCGGACGACTGTATGATGAATAGACTGTGCTTACTATACACGCTGCTTTTTTATTGGCTAGGGAGCTGCCACGATAATGCTGTTCCCTAAACTATGACGGGTTATGAACACAAAATAAATGTAGGGTAGGTACAGGTACAGCTGATTTTTTTTTTCACGATTTTAGGTTTGGTCGCATAATAAAAGTTGTTCATAATGATGAGCACAACACTATCGCGGCAGCTCTCTAGCCAATAAAAAGCAGCGTGTAGAGTTGAAATGTGTTGCCAACAGTTCAGTGGTAGTTTGAATGCCTGAACTGTCCTGGCTATCATGTTTCAAACCATAACACAATAATACTGACTGTGTTCAGAAATTAGAATCGTCTGCAGGCAATTTAGAAGGCACTGTTATTGCAGCAACAATGGTCATAAATCACACTAATATTATAAAGGCGGAACTGTGTCTGTGTTTGTATGTTTGTTACTTCTTCACGCTCAAACGGCTGGACCGATTTTGATAAAATTTGGTATGGAGGTAGCTGACACCCTGGATTAAAACATAGACTACTTTTATCCCGGTCTGCGCGGGAGAAACCGCGGGGCGCAGCAATCACACACAAAAGAAAGAAAATACAAAACGTTTTATACAATTTCACTCCCAAAACACCATTCATGCAAAAATGAATAAATAACAAAAATGCAGCAATATTTTGATACAGAAACATTTTAATATCTATTTTTGTCGCTGTCCCTTCCTTTCACTATACATCATGGTCGTCCCCGAGCGTCTCATTTTCTTTTAAATCTATGGCCGTTTCTCCTGTAATCTCAGTAAATGTATCTTTTTTAAATTATAAAATATTCTTTCTTCATTTAAGTATATTTATCTACGTTTTTCTCTTGAGAGGCTTATTATGTTTTTATTTAATATTTTTCAACAATTATGTTTTCGTGTTTCTCTTTGATAGTATACTAAGCTAATTTGAATGAGGTTGTTTTTATAGAAATGAGGGGATCAGCCTGAGGCTGCGTAATTATAAAAACATTTTGTATACTTTTATTGTTGTTGTTTTGTGTATCATAATTAATTATGTTCTCCTCAGAAATTAATTGGGTTACTTGAATATATCATATTTATTTATTTTAAATTAGGTAGACCATGACCTGGGTTAGGACATAGGCTATTTTTTATCCCGATATTCCCACGGGACCGAGACTTTTGCGGGGGAAACCGCGGGGCGCAGTTAGTAATCAATATTTTTGTTCAAAAACATGACTAATGTATATGTCACCATAAGATTGAGAACCGTTAGTTTATAATCTATCGGTAGTATTTCCGTTAGATTATAAACTGCCGCAAAATTGTGAACTGGGTGAAATGGGTTAGATTAGGATCCCGGTGGGTTCCCGCATTGTCGAGGCGGGGGGGCTCAGTAGCCGTGGCTTGGTCACCCACGGTGAAGCGAAGAGGAACTCGAGGAGGGGCCGCTCGTCAGGGCTTTTCCTGGAAAGCCGACGACGTAGCGGCCAGCGGGTAGGTTGCGGTGGCCGTATGGGCGACACCGCAACTGAGGCGGGCCGCGGTGTCTTATGGGAGGCATCGCGGCTGAGGATTGGAGGCCGCGGCGAGAGAGGAGTGCCAGTATTGCGGTGCGCCACTCTCCCTACCTTCCGCGGCCTTGACGGGGCCGCCACCGTTTGATGGCGGACGCGGTGGGGCCGCAGGGGAAGAGGAGTGTCGGTATGACGTTGGCCGCTCTCCCTATTCTCTGCGGCCGAAATTTGGCAGGCGGCGGAGCGCGCGCGGGAGGACGACCCTCACGCGGCGCAGCTCCGAAGGCGGAGGAGGGGTCGAAGAAGACGTCAGTTTGATAGTCATCTCCGACTCGTCCCAGGTGGAGGCCAGCAGGCAACGGGTGTGGGGGGGCATCCTTGCCTTTATTGCACAGGCCCCCACCAGTGTCGGACGGGAATGGCCAGGTGTTCCCGGTCATTCCCGTAGCCCCCCATCCGGGGAGGCGGGGGGGGGCATGCGGGGCCCGCCAGCTAGGCGGGCATGCGCCGGGAGGGGTGTGGAAGTAAAGGCTGAGCCGGTTTCCCATGGCCCTCCCATCACGGCGATGTGGGAACACCGCTGAGTTTTAGTGGGCATACTGTCATTCCGACAGGAGTCCCACATACCCCGTCTCGTCCCCTACGAGCGGGGATGCGTAATGCATTTCTCAGCGTCAAAAAAAAAAAAAAAAAAAAAGGATAGGTTAGAACTGTGACCAACCGCGCTATTTTCAAGTTGATCGCAGCTAGGCAAGCTATTTAGTATCAGCGCAAGGTGCGTTACGTCGCTAGCAAGCTTGATACCAGTTCACAATTTGTCGGTTTCCCATGGATAGATATAAACTATCGAAAAATAATGGTTTAAATTGTAAATGGTTTGTTGCAGTTCACAATTTTTCGACAGTTTTATCTAACGGAAATAATGAAGTTTATAATTATACGGTGTCATATACACAACACACACATACACATGACATGTATAATGTATATATACAAAGGTATTTTACTTTGATTCGTCAGCTGTTTGCTAATTGGTAAGCGGGTACTGCGGCTACATGCTCTACTCGACAAAGTTGGCATCCTAAAATCCTAAGACAATCTTTCCGAATTTACTTTGGGTTATAACTAATACTAGCGACATCATCATGGATCCATCATGGTTCCAGTGTGAGAGAGAGAGACGGAGCTAGATACGACCTATCGCACCATCCTTTTTTCTCAACGGAATCATGATCTTTTTTCACGTCATAGTAGGTACGGCCCCTGGCCCTGCTTCGCACGGTTTTTACGATTTCACAAAACATGAAGGTTCCTGTATTATATTAAGTTACATATTAATGTTACATATAAACCTTCCGGAATAAATTCTCTAAATGATAGTGAAAACCACATCAAAATCCTTTGGGTAGTTTAGAAGAACCACGCGGCCACAAAGACAGACACGAAAAGGGACTATATAGGTAGATAAATAACACATACACATCCTCACGCCTTCTTCCCATGGGGGAAGGTAAATACTACACTATTACTGTTTACAACAAATTACCTGATGGCTTCAAAACTCTCAGCCTCAAAACATTTAAATGTAAATTATTTAACTTTCTTATAAGCTAATGTTATTACTCGACTGAAGATTTTATGACTGAAGATTTTATGACTGAAAAATTTACCTAAACCTACCTTACCTATTGCCTACTAAGCAGACTTTATCTCCTTGACATCATTGAATTTTGACTTATATAATTAATCTCTTTTACAACTATTGTTAAATTTATTTATACACTTCTGGACACATCTTTTGGCCCACCTTGTATTTTCAGTTTCGTTTGGTCCTAGCTAAAATTTTATATTAGGTCGAGCAAAAAGTTTTTATGCAGTTTTGAACCTGGCACATTCACAATTTCATTCAATAGTCTTTTTTTGAATTTCGAACACAGAATTTAAAGAAACAAAAGACAATTTGGAGCCTGTCTGTTGATATCAAACAATCGAATACTAAGAAAACTTGGTTTTATTGGTTTACTTGGATTTAATTCTTGAAAAAGTGATTGATATCTTTGGTTTTGCAACAAACATTACTTATTCTTAACATTAAGGTGAGGTTCTATCAATAATCTATGGATACTTCACCTGAAGTCGCCGCCCAAGCTGTGGCACTTATTCAGGCCGGACACAGCCAAAGAAACGTGAGTGCTCAACTTAATTTAAGTCGATCTGCGGTCCGAAATGTTTATCGGAGGTACCTAGAGACTGGCGGCTTTGTTCGTCGCCAAGGAAGGCCACGATCTCGGGTCACAACTGAAAGGCAGGATCGATTCATCGTGACGACCAGCTTGAGAAATCGTCACCTTACCTCCATTGAGATACAAAACCAACTTCGCGACTTCCACGGAGTATCTGTGAGCGCTCGAACTGTTCGGAGAAGGTTAAAAGAACGCGATATGGTACCACACAAGCCAGCTAATGGCCCCAAACTAACGCGAGCCCACCGAACAGCGCGCCTTCATTTCGCACGCAGTCATTTAAATTGGACACAGCAAGATTGGAGCCGTGTACTCTTTTCTGATGAGTCTAAAATTGTGTTACATGGCAATGATGGAAGGAAGAAGGTCTACCGACGTAAGGGAGAGCGTTTCGCACAATGCTGCTTTGAAGAGAGGGTTGCTTATGGCGGTGGCTCATGGACTGTCTGGGGCGGTATATCCGCGAGCGGCAAAACTCAACTTGAGGTTGTTACAGGACCACAGCTGCCAACATTAAATGCTGTAAGGTACATTCGTGAGTGCTTAGAACCTCACGTGATACCATACGCGGACTATGTGGGCCCAAATTTCCTTTTTATGCATGATAATGCAAGAGCCCATGCGGCCGGCATCGTCAGGGAATATCTTCGGGATGTGAACATCACAGTTATGGACTGGCCAGCCAGAAGCCCAGACATGAACCCCATTGAGCACATGTGGGACGAGGTAAAAAGACGTGTTAGGGCTCGTCAGCCAGTTGCCCAGACGATGCAGGAGTTGAAAACTGCCATAGAAGAGGAATGGGAGATGATCCCTCAAAATTTCATAGAGCGGTTGATAAACTCTATGCCTAATCGTATGAGAGCTGTGGTAGATGCCCATGGAGGCAACACGCGTTATTAAATTAAACCTTTATTTGATAAAACATGTTTTTATTCAAAAATCAATTGCCTTTAACAAGGCGCATATCCGACTTGTTAGGCGTAGCTCCATGTCGTATGGTATTCTGAATTCAAATTTAAAACAATACGATCGAAAAAGTTGGTAAAATGTATCAGGTTTAAAACTGCATCAACAGTTTTTGTTCAATCTAGCAATCATATTTCGGTAGGGGCCATCGAAACCTAAACTCTAAGGTGGGCCAATAGATGTGTCCAGAAGTGTATTATTTGTAATTCTAATTCTAATGAATATAATGTAATTTTAATGTAATGATGACCCATAATTTGACAAACCATATTTGTACGCCGGAAACGGCAGAATATTATGATCGTAATAATAATTCACATAACAGCTTTGTACAATATTCTGACACATAAATGCATTCTTCTTCTTCTTCTTCTACAGAACGCCACCTGCTACGATACTCGTATACTTACAAATATGCTTACAAAATACTTACTCCTTTTGCTTCGTTTACGTTCATACATACATCTGCACCCTAATTGCGTAACACATTATCAATCGGAGTTGGTTTCATTTTGACAGTTCAACAACATTCATTGCGTTATTTACGTTGTCGAGCAGACAAATTTTTCGAATATATGAAGCAATGGATTAGCAATTTGTTTCAAATTGATTCAAATTCCGATTGATAATGTGTTACGCAATTAGAGTGCTGGTCATACATGCACGCCGGTTGCGAGTATAGGTACTACGCTTTCTCTGACCTTTCTGGAGAACATCTCCAACAAGGTCTGGGTCAAGGTATGTCTGTGTTCAATGTCTATATGTATAACTATTCAGGGTGTATCAGAAAGGTGTGGTCAAATTAGGGGTGTGATACAGACCATCAAACTGAACAACTTCCTCCGTGGCACCGACATCGTAATCGAGAAAAAATTATCAGTCGTCCCATACATTTGGGTCGAGTAGATATTGAAGGCTAGTACGGGATAGCTAATAATTTTTTCTCGATTACGATGTTGGTTCCATAGAGGAAGTTGTTCAGTTTGATGGTATGAGTAGTACAATAGATAGCCTTTCTTTTCCTTACAAAGGAAGGGTTATATTCTGTAGATATTTGTTTATGTCCGACATCACACGGCCAAACACTCCATTACGCACACCGATCATGTTTTAATTACCCCTCTAACAAATGTAATTACTGACTGTTAATGAACGTTGTTTATTGTCTACAACTGTTACGTTTTCAAGTACATATTCTTAGGGGGGAGGGGAGGGGGTGAAGTCGAGTTTACTGTTTCCATATTATGGAAATGATTGGATTGTATAAGTATCTGAAACTTATAACATAAAGCCTGTATCAGACGAAGGGGTACAAGTGCACATATTGTAGTAATGGAACGGTACCAGACGTTTGACAGCTGTCATTATGACAATGACTTGACAACTGTCATGGACACGTCAGATCAGAATATAAGATTAGTTGTGCTTAAGAAACTTGTAAGAATTATATTAAAATAATATAAAGTAACTAAGGAGAAGTATTCACAATCAATCAACAATCAATCTAAGTTTATTAATAACTATGAAACAATACACGTATTAGTAATAGCTTCTTTAGAAAAAAAAAATATAATTATATAGATTTATTTGTCACAGAAACACTTGCATACAAAAAGGTAATAACACGAATAAAAGAAAATAAAAACAAAACAGATTTATACTCACGAACACAGAACATAATAAATTGCCGGCAGCTGCACGCCCCGTGACTGTGACGAGGAGGCACAACCCCGTATAAGTGTTGGCATGAAGAAGCATTTGTAAACACGCGACATATACCTACTGTTACAAACGTATTCAATATAAAAACTTTTTTACAAAAAAATTCAACCGACTTCCAAAAACAACACTATAAAGTAAAAAATAACTTTAATTTCGGAAGTCGGTGTCTGGTTAAATGTATTTTCGTTTCTTGCCACCGAGTTCCGAAATTAAAGTTATTTTTTACTTTGTAGTGTTGTTTTTGGAAGTCGGCTGTATTTTTTTGTAAAAAAGTTTTTATTTTTCACTTTTTATTTGTGGTACCTACCCCACACAAATTTTTATACCACTACCTGCAAAACAAACTAGAACTTCATCCATATAAAAGTGGGGAAAAAATACATATTATTGAAGCTAACTCAAAAACTACCCAAGCAAAGTTATTCAATTTTATATGGGACCAACTTTAATGTATACCCTCTCGAATAAAACAAAAAAAATTCAAATCGGACGACTCTGTAAAAAGTAATGCGTGGTCATACATAAAAAAAATTAAAAAAAACGTATGTGTCGAATTGAGAACCTCCTCCTTTTTTTTCGTCGGTTAAAAAAGATATCAAACAAGCACGAGTGCCTATATCACTTGCTGCTACAATTTTCGTGCTACTATTTTTAGGAATCCGTACCTAAAGGATGCCAACTTCACTCTATTACTAAGGCCATTTGACCAACGCCACGACAACGGAACGTCAATGAGCTGACGGCGCCGAAGTAGCCATACATAATATTTACTATGGCCGCGTGTCAACCGCACGCCGTCACCGGGACGTCACGTTTGGTTCGAATAATCTCGTTTCTCTAGACTTTCCGCTGACGTTGTGCGGTGCACAAACAGCTGGATCCGGTGTCCGTCCATCTGTCACAAGGCTGTATCTTTTGAACCGTAATAGTAGACACTTGAAATTTTCACAGAGTGTGTACCTACTGTGGCCGCTATTACAACAAATTAATTATTATTGGGCCATCAAGATACAGGTTGTGCCTAGTTTGGGACACACGGCTATTTCTTATATTTTTATCCGACTTCAAAAAGGAGAAGGTTCTCAATTCGTCGGACCCTTTTTTTTATGTATGTTCCCCGATTACTCGAAGATGGCAGGACCGATTTGGATTTTTTTTGTTTTATTCGAGAGGGTATACATCACAGTTGGTCCCATATAAAATTGATTAACTTTGCTTCAGCAGTTTTTGAGTTAGCTTCAATAATACGTATTTTTTCCCCACTTTTATATGGATGATGTTCTAGTTTGTTTTGCAGATAGTGGGATAGGTACACAACTAAAAAGTGAAAAATAAAAACTTTTTTACAAAAAAATACAACCGACTTCCAAAAACAACACTACAAAGTGAAAAATAACTTTAATTTCGGAAGTCGGTGGCAAAAAACGAAAATACATTTAACTAGACACCGACTTCCGAAATTAAAGTTATTTTTCACTTTGTAGTGTTGTTTTTGGAAGTCGGTTGTATTTTTTTGTAAAAAAGTTTTATACATTGTGTGTGTGTGTAAATAAATACATAATAATAAAGTTAAAAATTAAAGAGGGCCTCCATGCAAGAAACGTGTTTTTGGTACAGAACCCATTGTGTATGCACTTAGCCGCTTTATTAAGGTACCGTACCTCAATAGAAAAAAATGGAACCCTTATAGGATTACTTCGTTGTACGTCTGTTTGTCTGTCCGTCTGTCTGTGTCTGTCCGTCTGTCAAGACCCTTTTTCTCAGGAACGCTTGGACGTATCAAATTGAAATTAATATCAAATACGTATGCCTATGGTCCCTTAGAGTTCTAAAAACAAGCTTCTAAGTCAATGCAATAAAAATACGGCTATTTATGCGTCATACTTTGATACTCCCAAGTAAATCAAAACCTATAGGGTACTTCCCGTTGTCTTAGAATCATGATATTTGGCAAGACGCAAGGTTTCACAGCACAAATAAAGTAAAAGTCCGAAAATTATTATTTTATAATTTTATCATTAAAACAATTCTTTTCAACTACGGAACCCTTCATTGTGCGTGGTCCGACACGCACTTGGCCGGTTTTTTGATACTAAAGACTCTTTATAAATAGCGCCAGTTCAGCTCGGTTTAGTTCATCAAATATTTACTATAACGTGATTAAAATGTCCGCGTGACCTCTGACTTTGAGCCATTTCTCTCAGTCCAACATAAATTATGTAAAATGTTGCTTTAGGGAAACATAAGGCTGTGCTTCACTGGAAGACACGCTATTGATCATTTGGAGATCATTATGATGCTATTTTTTTTTTGTATTCAATTGAAATGAGTCATTGAGGAGCTCGTGGCTAAGTAATAACATCCGCACGGGTCGATCCATCAGGTTAAGCTACACTTGCCGGGGTCGGTCCGTGGATGGGTGACCATCTTTAAATACCGAGACTCCTCCGTGCCTCGGAAAGCACGTTAAGCCGTTGGTGACGGCTATCATTCGTGGATCTTTGACAGTCGTTACGGGTCGTCAGAAGCCTGAAAGTCTGACAACCAGTCTTACCAAGGGGTATCGTATTACCCAGTTAATGGGTTGTAAAGGTCAGATAGGCAGTGGCTCCATGTAAAATACTGGTATTCAACTGCATCCGGTTAGACTGGAAGCCGACCCCAACATAGTTGGGAAAAGGCTAGGCAGATTGAATTGAAATGAGTCAACATCTGCCTAGCCTTTTCCCAACTATGTTGGGCCCGGCTTCCAGTCTAACCGGATGCAGCTGAATACCAGGAGCAATCATCACGAGCCACGGTGATATAAGGGGGAAAACATTAACTCGTGTGATAACCTGCAAGTTTTGCACGAGAACGTTTTGTCGACGGAAGAGTAGACAAAGATGACATTTCCGTGTAGACAGTAAATAGTTTTCAATTGAAATCTTACTACATCTGTCATTTTGTCTATACTTCCGCCGACAAAACTCGTTTCTATGGTGGTCGTGCTACGAGTGCTGAGCTGTACGAGCTTTTGTGATCTGATAACAATGACAGCATGACGTAGGTACGTCGATATGTATATAGTTTAATAGCAACACTTAGGGTGGGTTGCACCGTCATGTCAAATGTAAAAAATAAAGTTCGGAGCAGGGACATGACGTTCGACGCGTCTGACAGAAGTGACAGATATTTAACAATAACTTTAACCAGTGAAACGTGGGCGGTTAAGGTTACAGTTAAAGTTATGACGTCAGCTAACAAATTGTCAAATAGAACAACCCATTTTTTGTCTAACAGGAACTTTAACAAGGGTGGGTGGCACCATCTTACTCTAACTATAACAAACATCAAACTGAAGTCGCGATGTTTGATATAGTTAAAGTAGGATGGTGCCACCCACCCTTTGTACAGTTTATGTTAATTGCGTATTTAACAATGAGCTTACTGAACTGTGAAAACCTGTATGACGTCATTGATCCAGGCAGGTTCACACTGTCGCTTCATTTATAACCTGCTGCATATTAATATCGAATATTAATGAGCTTTCGCCACTATAAAAGCCACAGCATCCTCCCTTTCATCACATTCGACACAATGACTACCATAAAGGTTGTTACATTTATCGTGTTACTTACTTTCATTGCCTTTGTTTCCACTGAAACCATAAACAAGAGAGGGTTATGTGGGCGGATACTGTCAGATTTTTTGAGCAACGTTTGTCGACAACACGGATTGTCGATAAAAAGGACGAGTGACACTATGATGGTTCGGCGTGGTGGTTTCGATGGCTGGATGGAGAACCAAAGAGCTTTGGACTTCGGCAGGGCAAAGCGAGGGATTGTTGACGAATGCTGTTACAAGACCTGCACGATTGAAACTCTTTTATCGTATTGTTCTAACTAATTACATGATGCTATCAAAATGTATAGGTATTAAGAATTAGAGTATTATTTACAACTAATGTCTGATAATCTTCATGTACTTAATCAATATAATTTATTTTAATTGAATATATTTGAAGCTGCATATTTAATTGGTCTTTTATTTCTCCTACGTCCACAACTTCCATCAAACCCAAATATAGCTGTAAAATATTATCTCTATCGCTTATCACTGGATCGCGTGCCCCCATACATGCGCGGAGGCTCGACCAGGGCCCAAGGGACCTCGATTAAATATGCACAGTGTTGCCACCGTCAAAATCATCCGCAATGATAATTATTTTAAGTGACGCATTGTACTGGACTTCTTTTCTTGCCCCATTTTTATTGTTTACTAGCTTTTCCAAAATATCCCCATGGAAACGTACTACCGGGAAATCCTTCCTTATTCCTTGTCTACATTATAAAGGTAACCTCTGTATAAAATTTCAGCTTTCTAGTTTCAAGGGTTTGGGCAGGGCGTTGATGAGTCAGTCAGTCAGGACTTCTCTTTTTATTTAGATGGTTTTGTTGACGAGCATTTTTTTTTTTGTTAGTCCGGCTAGCTGGTTCCGTGCTAGTAGAGGATTCGAAAGAAGTCCTTACGAACGAGGGGCAACATTACAATGACAGGAAAAATTCAAATGATTCAAATTCTACACACACACACACACCACTCTCCCATTCACACCCCCACTCTTTCGCCATACCTGCATCCATCCATCTATGGTCAAATAAATCTAAAATTACTCGGCTAAGTCACATTTTTGTCTTATGGTAGATTAAAATCGACAGTCGAAACAAGTCCATCATTAAATTACAGTTTATTCGAATCAAAGTCTCCTAAGATACATACCATTTAGGAGACAGGATTAAATTTTTGTTAATATAGACAATTATTTTTCTCCCCCTGTGTCCATTGTTATTTGATTAAGTCATAGCATATAACTAGTATACAACCTGTGTCTACGTATATCTTTGGATCAATAAAGTTTTTATTTATTTTTTCATTCTCTTTGGTACATTTCTACGAATTCATTGTATAACTAAATAGTAAATTATTTCTTAAAACTGAGCCTTAAATTTAGAAGAGGTTGTTCTTAACCTCAATTAGGCTTTCAAGCAACAATAAGATCTCCTTAGCCCCAGTCTGAACCTCCAGGCTGAATTGTACATGTTTTAGTCTTAATTAATTTTGCTGAAATAAAACTGTGCTTTGGATTCTACGAGTACATTGTAGAAGGTACTTAGCGGTTTTTATAAAATTGCTAGCTGACCCGACAGACGTTTTCCTGCCCAAATATTTTCATGTAGGTATGAGACAATTTATTTTCTTCATATTTTTTTTTTTTTATTCGAGAATTTTTCCGATGTTTTAATAGTTATTATGCTATTCGGAGGGAACAATCAAACATCGTAAAAATTGGTTATAAAAATGGTGTAAATAACCCAACTTTGTTTTATATATATAGATTTTGTTTTTGTTATATCTGTTAGTCCAGTCGGGGAAATTAATTAAATAGGAACCCTTATGGTGCGACTCAATCTGTCTGTCTGTCCGTCTGTCACAGCTGGATATCTCAAGAACTACTAATGCTATCAACGTGAAATTTTGAACAGTTTTAGATGACATTTGCCCATCTATTTTGCAAATAAGAAAGAAATAAAAAAATGTTTTTTTTTTTTTTTTTGCAACAGGGACTGAAAGGGGGTCTTAAAAATTCCAAGTGGGGCTACTAGGGCCATGTGGGATATCATATAAAAGGATGCTGTTTGCACATTCTCAAACTTTTGTTTTCTTTTTTTAGGCCGCATATAGTTTTCAACTTTTTATGAAAAATGTAACCCCCCCCCCCCCCCTATCTCCGAAGTTTACATGAAGAAAAATCTGAAATTATATTCTATGTGATAGAAGTTTATGTAAAGGAAATAAAACGATGTCTCTAAATAGCACACTTTTTCAGAAATCGGAACGGCACCCATTTCCAAATTATAAACCAAAAGCTAATGAATGGGTCCCGCCTGCTACCACACTTAATGCGAGTATTTAAACTTAGGCTTTCAGCTCCTAATACAGTCTGTTAAATCGAAGTACAGTTTAATTTGTTCTTAGTTTATTTTAATTTTGTTTACTATTCTCAATCTTGTTTCGGTCTTTTTAGTGCATTGCTTATTTATTATTATAAGTCGACCTTATTGCAGTCGAGTTTTTTTAATTAATTAATTTTATTTTACACTTCGACATACCACGAAGGCGAAGCTGCGGACGGAAGCTAGTATTGAATAATCCAAGCCACAAAATAATAGCAGTCCTAAATTAGAAGGAACTTCTATATAAGTTTCTCCTGATTAGATTGTTTGTGGCAATGAAACACTTTAGTGCTCCCAAGAGCATCGTTGCGAAAATTTTACGAAAATGAAAGCGAGAACAATTTCAAAGAAGTCGATCGAAAATGAGTACCTTCGTATATGAATGCCGAAAATTAAAAAGTCGAATGTCATTTATAAAATATAATATGGGTACCGATGTACAATATACCGAAACTTATAATACCGAACGATTCAAAATGGCTACAATCATTACATCGAAGTTTAATGTCCCCACGATTAAAATGCCTATAGATTAATAAATTATCGAATGTTTCAAAATATCGAAAAGAAAGACCTAATTGTATAAGTTATAAGTATATCGCAAATATTTAAAAGAGGTAAAATTTGTGAGTTTGTAATCTTCGAAACTACTGATCCGATTACGAAAATTCTTTCACTATAATGGGAAGCTACAGTATTTTCAAGTGTCATAGGATATATTTTATGTTAAAACAAGAAACTTCACGAAGACCGACTTCGCGACTTCTCGCGGGAAGAAGCTAGTCGAAAATAAAGAGATGCTGTTATATAATACAATATAATATAATATTATATAATATATAATAATATTATAAAGGTGAATGTTTGTATGTGTGTGTGTGTGTATGTTTGTTACTTCTTCACGCTCAAACGGCTGGACCGATTTAAAAGAAATCCGGTATGTAGACAGCTTATACCCTGGATTAACACATAGGCTACTTTTTATTTCGGTATACGCGGGTGAAACCGCGGGGCGCAGCTAGTGTTATATAAATCTACGCTACTACTAGAAAGAAGAAATCAAGCTATCAGACTAGCGATTTCAATTAAGATTCCAACGAACACATTTCATCTTTGTAAACAAGATTGGTTTTCTTATCCTAAGTCGTATAAATAACATGACTGCAGTAAACACTTACATAAAAGTGCCTATGACCAATTAATGTGATGTATCGGTATTTACAAACAGAGAAACGAGATTGCTAGTATCGAATTATTTGTATAAAAAAAAGCGGTCAAGTGCGAGTCGGACTCGCACACGTAGTGTTCCGTACCATCGTAAAATATTTAACACCCTGTTTAAACACGTTTCTTGTATGGGAACCCCTTTAATTTGTAACTTAATTTTATTTTTATTATTTGTTGTTATAGCGGCTATATTAGCACACACACTGAAAATTTCAAGTGTCTACCTATTACTGTACTGTTGCGGCTGTCGTGACGTTGTAGTGTGTCACGGATGTTCGCAGATAATAACATTGATGGTTTTGCCGCCATCATTAAGTAGTAAAAGATGTGCATCCCTGATATCGTGTGTTCGCGGCAGCACCAACAGCATTCTCTGTGTTTACACAGATCGGTGGGATTCCCCTATGTTGCGAAGGTAGATGCACCTCCACGCTGAATTTTAATTTTATTTGTAGGCATGTGTTAATCTGTGTCTGTACCTACTAACATTTATTTAAGTTATGTTAAGTTTTGTGGTTTTTTTTTGTTTTTTTTTTGTATATTTAATATTTCAGTTTAAGACTTCACATTTCATATTTTTCTCTTCTTGTTCTCACACACTATTGTCTACATTTCTTTTTCACTTCTCCTTTCGCAGGTCTGCTGGAAGAAATTTCATGAGAAATAAGCACACCTTTGTACTCCAATTATAAAATAACAAATAAAAAAAAATAAACATAGATGTTAAGTAAAATTGTTAATAACCCTATGGACTCTGTCTGAAATAAAAGTAATCTGTTCTATTACGGTTCAAAAGATACAGCCCTGTGATAGACGGACAGACAGCGGAGCCTTAGTAATAAAATCCAGTTAGCACGCTTTGGGTACGGAACCCTAAAAAGTATGAACCAACCCATGTTTGACGGCGTCAAATGCTATTAGTGGCCATATTCGTCAACTAATTACTACTTAAGGCTGGGCATTCACTTGCGATTATGCGATTAAGATGCGAAGGTACATCGTCGGATGGTCGGTTCAGCGGTCTCCTAGAAGGTCGGTGACCGACACATATTGGCCGTCATAGAAATGATGAATTATGACCGGGGTTTGACATTACGGTGTCAAAAAACTCTCTAGGGAAACACACCAACTTACTTTCATAAATACCTAACGTTTCAGTAACGTCATCCGACGTAAATTGCGGACGCTATGTAGCGGCCACCGCAGTCTTATGAAACCCTAGTTTTACTGTTTAATAGCGAAGCAATATTGTCGTTGCGTGTAGCAGCATTACATTACATTAAGTAATTAAACTAGTTGTCTTGTCAGTTATTAAGGGGAAACTTGGTAAATAAATATACTGGTCCACCGTACAAGTATTGCTATCAAAGAAGACGACAAGAAGTAAAAGGATCTCGGAGCAGAAGGAGTCGAAAAAAATAGTAGTAAGTAGGCTTTAGATACCTATATACAGGGTTACTTGTAATTCTACACATTCCGTGCAGGACGTCACAGTAGGGTTAAAATGCAACAAATTAAGCCACCAAAGGTTCTACCGAAATTCAGTATTTTTAACCGACTTCTAAAAAAGGAGGAGGTTCTCAATTCGGATGTTTGTATTTTTTTTTTTTTTTTATGTTTGTTCGCGCATAACTCCGTCGCTTGGCAACCGATTTGAAAAAATATTTTTTTGTTGGAAAGGGTATACTTCCCAAATGGTCCCATTTTTGTCAAAATCCAGTTCTGATGATGGGATCCTGGAGAAATCGAAGGAACTCTTCAAATATTATAGGCACACCTATAGCGATTTGGGTATTTTTTATAGTAGCTCGTGCATTTGCTCTCGGAAAGTACCACTTGGTGAAGTGGGACTGATGATGAAGACCACAGATGGCTACCGGAACTACTCAATGATAAATATATCACGGGTTGCGATTCGATTACTTTGATATGGTTGCTAAGCAATTTCCGCTCGTCACATAATGCGTGTGGTGAGTAGTTGTTGAGGAGTTCTCCTGGTTCTTACCAGCAGAACTCCTCAACAATTAACGTCCCAGCATCGGGAAAAGCAAAATTTTGTAACATGTGATGAGCAATTGACATTAGACTATTGTAACTTATACAAATTATAAACAGACCCACTAAAAAGTGAAAAATAAAAACTTTTTTACAAAAAAATACAACCGACTTCCAAACACAACACTACAAAGTGAAAAATAACTTTTAATTTCGGAAGTCGGTGGCAAAAACGAAAATACATTTAATCAGACACCGACTTCCGAAATTAAAGTTATTTTTCACTTAGTAGTGTTGTTTTTGGAAGTCGGTTGTATTTTTTTGTAAAAAAGTTTTTTCTTGCAATTTTTGTCTAAGAAAAATATAAGTTACGAAAAATAAAATGTTTAATTAGTGATCTTTGCCGAAGTTAGGCATTTTTCAACTTTTAATTTGTAACAAAGATCTGCTACGGCATCAGCTATGATAATAACTTAAATTGCAGTAAAGTTGCGCTGTAAATCATGTTTGAATTGTATTTTTCATGAAAAAAAGTATAAATCTAAGTAACTCAAAAACTATTGAATTTCGGTAGAATATTTGATGGCTTAATTTGTTGCATTTTAACCCTATTAAAACTTTCTGCACGGAATACGTCGATTTACAAGTAACTCTGATAATGTTTGTTTTACTGATAATGCTTTTAAGCATTGTAAAACAAACATTTATATTTTTGCAGCGACAAAATCTACAACTCGCATTCAGCCTTAAAAAGTCAGCTCAAATAAAAATTCGAACTATGTCTATTAAGACCACTGGCAACACTTAATATGTGAGAAACGTTCCGCGATAATTGTGGCCAGTAATTTCCAATGGTCCTATAAGTTGGCTAACTAGAACTGACTTAAATACTAAAATTCAATTATAGAGAAGTAGGTTAAATGCCTGAATGACATTACTGTCCGATTTAGATTTGACGACTTCATTGGTACCATCGGCAAACTTTCCGGTGAACCACTTTTTGACCTTATTACTAACGCAATAAGGTTGACAAGTGGTGCACCGGAAAGTTTGCCGATAGTACATGTGGTACATGTAAATTAATCTATCATTTATATGCTGATATAGGCAAAACTATGTCATTTTATGTAAGTGAAGGAAATTGATTCAGTCATATGCGTTTTAAATATGGTGATTTGTAAATTACAGTTGTAATTGCAATTTATTGCTTCATTAGTTTCTCTGACATTTTTATCTTGTAATTACAAGATAAAAATGATCAGTTAATTATGCTCAATTTTCATATAATTAAACACCATGATCGATGAATTCATCAATTATGGTGTTTATATGGAAATTGAGCTCCATCAAGTTAAATTTAAAATTTAAAAAACTCCTGACACCAACCCTCATTTTTTTTTTGCTACTCCATCATCAGACCATGATTGCTATCTATCTATAACCTATTTATTGAGACCGTTCCAACGAGCCCAAAAACGATACCCCTGCTGTAAGTTGGTGAGGAGGTTGGGTATCCTGTAAATTCCAGGTGATGCTGCAGCATCAGTTCAAGGTTACTATGTTATTCTAATATCAGTGAAGTAACAGAATACTAAACTTCGACTCGATCTGACCTGAGGAATATGCTCACATCCATTCTTCAACCAGAAAAGAGCTGATAATCTTCAAACAGCTGAATAGATTTTCTTGAATCATAGCAAACTACATACTCTCGATCAAGTCACCTTTCAAACAAAACGAAAAAAAATCAATCGGTTCAGTCGTTTGGGAGCTACGATGCCACACACAGAATTAAATTATAGCACTAATTCGGAAACAAATAATTCCAATATGATGAAACAAAACGCTTCAACGTTACAGATTAGGAGCAATTGGTTAGTACATCTCTATACAATTCTAATGGATTGGATTTTTTTTTATTTCACAATTCCAAATATGGAAGCCAGAACCGATAGACACGTTAAACTTATAACATCCCTCTGTTTCCATCGGTGGTTAAAAACAAAAAACAAACAAAACACACACAAATACTAACTTTGAGTTGCACAAAACCAACATTATAAGTATAGTTAAAATCTCGCTGCAGACTTGGTCATAAATCATAATCGGAGTATGGATGTGCGCTAGTTGCGCGCGCTCAAGGCCATTATCGATAACAACGATGACGATGACTCAGACAAAGAATTTTAATTTTCTATTTTTAGTTTTACTTAAACGTTCTTTTGTTTATGTATTTAATATGTTTTGTAGTAAATTTGGTAATAAAATAATAAAAAATGTGTATTTATTTCTATCACCCATTTATAAATATATAAAACTATCGATATCACTCATCGACTGCAGTAATGCACAGGACTACGTGTGGGCGTGGCCTGCCCATAAGGCCCGTGAGTGGGAAAGAGAGCGAAACACTCGAATGATTTATGACCGAGTCTGCAGCGAGATTTTAACTATACTATAGTTTAATGGAGACTTTAAATTCATGCCACCCCTTACATTTTGTATCAAAAAGAAAGTGACAGCATCAATTTAAAGTCTCCGTTAAACTAATGTTGGTTTCGTGCAACTCACCGTAAGGTACCTACACTTCCTTTGTCTGAAGCACTTGTAGTTCTAGCCAGTCCGCTTAAGAACCAACCGTGCTATTCAGTTGATCTTTACAAGATTCCAGAACAAGAAGCACGAAATGATGATGAATGATGGTGTTGATGCGGTTTTCACCATCATTTAGAGAAAATATTCCGGAAGGTTATGTGTACATAATGAGTATATAAGTGAAAGTTTGAAAGTGGCGCCAGTGACAGAAAATTTGAAACAAAATCGTTTGGCTTGGTATGGGCATGAAATGAGGAGAGACGAAACGCATGTGATTAAAAGAGTGATTAATATACATGTTTGATGGATGGAGAGGGAGAGGAAGGCCAAGGAAAAATGGATGGATTGTGTGAGGAATGATATGAAAGAGAAGGCAGTGAATGTCAGTGTGACGGTTGACAGGGGAGAATGGAAAGAGAAAACGTGTTGCGCCGACCCCAAGTAACATGAGACAAGGGTAGGAAGATGATGATGATTCCGGAAGGTTATGTGTATAAAACAATAATATTAAACATACTTAAAATAAAGAAATCTCGAAGTTTTGTCAAGTCGTAAAAACTGTGCGAAGCCAAATTGAAACTTTTCGACATAGAACGAACCTTGTAGACTGTCTACTCATCATCAGACAAAAAGAAGCATCGTATAAGCCCAGTTCCAAACAGTTTTAAGAAAAGAAAATAAAGAAAGAAAATGTGTGGCTTCATAAGTAATAAATACTCTATGAGTGTAACAAGAGCGCCTGAATCAAGCCAGGAAGCACGAAACAGGAAAATGGAACAAAGAAAGAAATTGTACACGAATATATTGCTATATTAAACGTAACACTTAACGCAATTTAATATGCCTACAAGATATTTAACGTTGTATGCATCTTTCTTTTTTTTTTTTTTTGCTGTTTATCTCAAATAATCATGGGAAGTTACTCAGAGTAGATTCGAGTACTTAAGGATGGGCGTAACATCATTTAGATGAAATCATAGCAAGCTTTCGTTAAAGTTGATATTGAAAGTCTGTTAAAAACTTGTGCTTGAGACCTAAACGTTGATGTTTATTGATCATTAGCCCCCAAAAATATGGCACTCTTATAATTACTTTTCATAACTAGCGATAATATTATGTCTGAGTAATATTATCAGTTATCTTATAACAATTTTTACATAAAACTAGCTGTTGCTCGCGGCTTCGCATGCGTGGATGTCGTTACTTCCAATGAATCTGATTTTGTTTGGGTTTCACGGGTTTGAATTTTTCTTGTGCAGAACCTTAATTCGTTTTCTGAAATAGAAGTAGCCTAAATTACTTCTTATAACATCAGCTATCTGCCAGTGAAAGTCTCGTCAAAATCGGTCCAAACAACGGACAAAGAGGGACACCCTCATGTCAAATCGGACTTCTTAGATTGACCAAACTTTACTTAGATTTTTAGTTTTGTTATGAAAAATACAATTAAAAAATGATTTACGGCGCGACTTTACTGGAATTTAAGTTATTATCGTAGTTGATGCCGTAGCAACGTTTGTTAAAAATTAAAAGTTGAAAAATGCCTAAAACTTTGGCAAAGATCACTAATTAAATATTTTATTATTCGTAACTTATATTTTCCTTAAGCAAAAATAACAAAAAAAAAACTGATTTCGGTAGAACATTTGGTTGCTCAATTTGTTGCATTCTAGCCCTACTATGTCATCCTGCAAGGAATACGTCGAATCACAAGTAACCCTGTATACTTTCCTATGCGTTTAGTAAAAAGCTGTTATTTTAACATTACAAACAGACACTTAAATTTTTTTAATTTGCTTAGATTCGTGCTAGACGTAAATACTTCTGCCTACCCAAACTCAAACTCAAAGCATTTATTTCAAATAAACCAATTACAGGCACTTTTGAATTGTCAATGGGACGGTCAGTCAGAAAGATGAAGCTAGTTGCCCATTCCAAAGCGTAGTAGATCCCTATGGAGAAGAACGGGCAAGAAACTCCACGGACACTCTTTTAAATCATAATATTTTTACAAAATATCGGTTACATCGTTCATGTTGAAAATATACATGTGAGAACAATGTAGAAAGACGTGCACGTTAAAAAGCGTCCGTAATAAAAAGATAAAAACTAAAACAACTAAATTAAATATTAAAATTAAAAATAAGCCATGGCAGCTAAGAGACTATACTACCGCCACGGCAAGGAGGCGTGAGTATATAGTTCATATTAGTTAAATCATAAAGTTTGATGAACAGCTAACACAAAGCTTTAATTCCAATATGTTTTGTATTAGAAGAGAAAATCCTTCTATACGTATTGCCAACTGTACTCAAACATATTCCTACGAATATTATACGCTGTTCCTTTCCTTCACGTGCGATGTAGATCTAACTACTGAGTTCTTCCTAAATGAATTTTATATGCCGCGGGAAATCGCGGATAGGGTTACCTTTACTGTATCAAGTATATTGCGCTAGGCTGCAATCTTGGAGAAAATTTCGTGTTAAGAAAAATTTCTTTTTAGGGTACCGTACCTGAAAAGCAAAAAAAATTGAACACGTATAGGATCACTTCGTTGTCCGTCTGTCAGCCTGTCAATACCCTTTTTCTCAGGAACGCGTGGAGGTATTAATCAAATACGTTACTTCTTATTTCTTCTTACTTTCCGACTTCCACGCGGGCGAAGCCCCGGGCAAAAGCTAGTACTATATTATACCATAGTCAACATCCCTTTAGCCTAACTAAACCGCACTAAACTTTCATTTAACTTTCGTATTTTAGATTATTAAGGCGCGGTATTAGCTCAATATTCACAAAAATTGGTTTCTTGGACTGTCGAGCATGACGTAACGCAATTAAACTATCCGGCGCAAAAAATACAGTGGGCAGAGAATAGTAAAAAATAGTTTGATATTCCCAATAATAAATTTGGAAGTTGCTCCACAAAAATAAACTTTGGCGTCGATGTTCGACGCCAAAGTTTATTTTTGTGGATTTCTCTGTATTTTCAGCGCTAACGACATTGTTCTTTTTAAGAATTTAATAGAATTAGCATTTTTTTTAAACTTTAATCGGACAATTACTCAATCTATTGTGTATAATCTGAATAATCTAAAGAAACCCCCGAAAAATAAATGCACATTCGCAGCTTAGTCACATCTCGGCAACACAAATATTATTTTCAATTTTCAACCTTATTTCAAGCCAGCTAATGGTGACAATAGATTACGCGGTTGTGTGCCGTTTAAAATCGTAGTCAGTCCGCGCCTTAAGCCAAAAATAACCGACTCCTATCAAAAGTAACATTATTTAACGATAATACGATGTGGGAATTCGCCAAGAGCTTAATTATACATTTAAAATGAGTTTTAACATTCAACTTTTGTATTAAATGTGCGTTCAGGTACGTTAGTACTATTATTTATTCTAGGGTTCAGGTGTTATCTCGTCCAATGGTCCCTAATTCAGTCTCAGAGATGCCATTTCAAATTGTGTTCTGTACAATAAGAATAGAACTCATTAGGGAACAGGTATTTTATTTGAACTTTAGCGGTAAAAGTTTTGTGAAGTGAATGGACTCAAAAGTGTTGAAACAAAGTCTTTTGCAGTACCTATCTCATTCTGAATGCACTTAATATTTCTCTAGTTCTCTCTAGAGAAATATTATATCATATCTCATATCTCATTAATAATACAGGGTGTTTGGTGCATCGTTTGCCAAATTGAATTGGCCGAAAGAAGAGGTCATTTGCTATCGCTTCAGGCTCAAGTACTCATTTTTGGCCACACCGGTTTTTTTATTACAACTTTCTAATTTTTATTTTGAAAAAATCCAAAACTCAGCATTAAAGCTTAAATTAAAAAAAAGTTTTAAGTGTAGTCGTCAAATTTCATTTTTATTTACATATGTACTGTTGTATGGCTCTATCAAATTTAAAATTACTTGCCAGTTACATCTAGTTTTTTTTTAATAAATCACAAAGTTTTTGGAAAAATAAAAAATGAACTTAAAACTCAACTTTAAATAGCTATAAAAAAAAAAACTAAAAGCGATCGGGATCTTCGAATTATTTTAAAAAGTTCTCTAGTCTATCCCCTTTCCAACGGTATGTAATGTGTTAAAAAACTCTTTTAATATCTTTAATAATTAGCTAAATGTGTAGTCGAGACACATCAGGCTGATATTGGATATTACGTTTAAAACACTAGTTTTCGCATAAATTACATGCTATTAGTAGATAGATACTGTTATCTCACGTCTTACGTAGTCTCTTATCTCGTTCTTACATAGGGAACTTTCCTCGAAATTGAAAAAAAAATACATTATTACAAAAATAATCATTTATTAATAAGTAATTTAATTACATACTAATCTTACAAGAATTAGAATTTCTGCAAACAGAGTTGCCCTTATTATTAGCTGATTTGCCAATTTTCAGTGAAGACAGGTCTTTTGTTTTCCAACATGACGGTTGTCCCGCTCATTGGAGAATAACCGTCAGGGAGTACTTGAATGATGCATTCCCGGACTCATGGATTGGGAGGGATGGCCCTATTCCTTGGCCTCCACGTTCTCCAGACTTAACTCCGTTGGATTTTTACGTCTGGGGACGGGCCAAAGAACTCGTCTACGCCACGGAAGTTGAGACAAGAGATGATTTAGTCCAACGCATTGAGGCGGCTTTCATGACGATCAAAGCAGAAATGCGTTTACGCACCACTACAGTTGAGATAAGACGAAGATGTCGCGCGTGCATACGCAATAGTGGTAGACAGTTTGAACAAGACTTGTAAGATTAGTATGTAATTAAATTACTTATTAATAAATGATTATTTTTGTAATAATGTATTTTTTTTTCAATTTCGAGGAAAGTTCCCTATGTAAGAACGAGATAAGAGACTACGTAAGACGTGAGATAACAGTATCTATCTACTAATAGCATGTAATTTATGCGAAAACTAGTGTTTTAAACGTAATATCCAATATCAGCCTGATGTGTCTCGACTACACATTTAGCTAATTATTAAAGATATTAAAAGAGTTTTTTAACACATTGCATACCGTTGGAAAGGGGATAGACTAGAGAACTTTTTAAAATAATTCGAAGATCCCGATCGCTTTTAGTTTTTTTTTTATAGCTATTTAAAGTTGAGTTTTAAGTTCATTTTTTATTTTTCCAAAAACTTTGTGATTTATTAAAAAAAAACTAGATGTAACTGGCAAGTAATTTTAAATTTGATAGAGCCATACAACAGTACATATGTAAATAAAAATGAAATTTGACGACTACACTTAAAACTTTTTTTTAATTTAAGCTTTAATGCTGAGTTTTGGATTTTTTCAAAATAAAAATTAGAAAGTTGTAATAAAAAAACCGGTGTGGCCAAAAATGAGTACTTGAGCCTGAAGCGATAGCAAATGACCTCTTCTTTCGGCCAATTCAATTTGGCAAACGATGCACCAAACACCCTGTATAATATCTCTATGCTGATGTGTTTGTAAGAGCAGCAATAAACTTCTACAGCGTCTGAGTTTTAACTGTGCATTCAAGGAGGAGTATGGCATTTAAATCTTTGCATTGCATTTTAGTGTTGTGTTGTGTTGTGGGACCCTTAGTAGCTCCTGCTACTAAGGATCCCGAAATGTTCAATTGCAATTGTCAATTTTTACGTGATTGATACACATTGATGCGCAAATTGATCGTCTACCAACTGCAATTGAAGCGATTGACAATATTACTACAATAGAAATTGATGGCAATTGATCAATTGTGATTGATCATTTCAGGGACCCCTTAGAATTAAAAACTTATGCCGTCTTATTACAAAACAAGGTTCATCTACAAACCCAGGTTTAAACCATAGAACCTTTTTTGAATTTCGCACTTTATTCCGACAGACTAAGTGATCTGTTTTACAATACAGACAACTTAGTACCAGACTAAGTTGTCAGTTTTGTATAAATAACTGTATTTCTATCACAGCTAGGTTCTTATTACAAAAACTGGCTCGATGGTTTAAACAATGACAGAAGAAAAACCTCGTTTTGTAATAAGACCGATCTAGTTTTCAGACAAAGATTTTCTAGAAACAAAAGAAGTCATGGCAAACTAAAGTGTCGCATTTTGTCATTTTTCTCGCTCACACGGGACCAAATTTTTAAGATTCTTAAATGAAAAGATGCTTTTTTGAAAAATGAAATCAACCGAACTAGTATATAATACAAAATTAATATTATTTACTAGTTCGCTAATTGTTTATATTTTTCAAAAAAGCATCTTTTCATTTAACAATCTTGTTAAATGAAAAAACTAATGAAGACTAATCCTCTTAAAGACTAATGAAGTTCACAGGAAGTGCTAGAGACAGAGGAGAGAGAGAGAAAAAACTAATCCTCCTAGTTACTAAAAACTTGATTATGACGCAAATTAGCACATGGGCTACCTCTTAAAGACTAATGAAGTTCACAGGAAGTGCTAGAGACAGAGGAGAGAGAGAGAAAAAACTAATCCTCCTAGTTACTAAAAACTTGATTATGACGCAAATTAGCACATGGGCTACCTCTTAAAGACTAATGAAGTTCACAGGAAGTGCTAGAGACAGAGGAGAGAGAGAGAGAAAAAACTAATCCTCCTAGTTACTAAAAACTTGATTATGACGCAAATTAGCACATGGGCTACCTCTTAAAGACTAATGAAGTTCACAGGAAGTGCTAGAGACAGAGGAGAGAGAGAGAGAAAAAACTAACCCTCCTAGTTACTAAAAACTTGATTATGACGCAAATTAGCACATGGGCTATCATACTTCAAGCTATTCATTGGTTGAACGAAATAACAACAGCCAATTTGACTCAAATCTAGTTTTAAATCGAGTGTCGTTCTAGAATATACTAAATATAAAACTGATCCTCTAAAAACTTTAAATAGATCTTCTAATGATGGACACTATTTAAATGAAGTAATGAACTTCTAAATACTTTTTGCGCTTCTAATGATGCACACCTTTTTAATAATTGAGCCCTATTTTAACTTTCTGGCATTTTCTCGCTGTTGGTCACAGTAACTAAGCTACAGCACCCCGATCAAAGGGGTTAGGTTAGAAATATGAACAAACCGCGCGCAAGCCGAGTGAGTTAAGTGAGCGGAGCCGCGGTAGCAGCCGGCGGGGGCGGTGAACGCTACATCCAAGTTGGTCGCACGTCGCAGTTACTTGGCCATTTAGTATTTTTAGTGAATTTGAGGTTCACAAAAAGAGGTGCAATCATTAATAATACGAGTATCTTAAGGAGCGTAAAATGCCATTTTAATGTAACCCTACCATTTCCTCCACAATTTTTCAAACATGAAAATATAAAGATATAAAATATAAAAAGCGTCAATCAGATACCAACCATTAATCAGTGCGGCAGACTTTAATTGATGGTCATAAGTTTTGCAGTTTCATCCATTAACCAACTTTGTAGACTTGGTTTTACAGAAGCAACGTTTTTGTTAATACATGAGTTTCGTATTAAAAGTTACTTTTGCGTAAGTGTGTGATTTTAGTCCTTGTCATTCTGAGGGAAATTGTGACAGATTTACGCCTTCCCATCAATATGGTGGTTTATGCTTCGTGATTCTTAAGGCGCTGCCCTAATCGAGAAAACGTCCACTTTTTCGTTGCAGTTAGCCGTATTGCTACACATTACAAGCAAAAAAAAAAAATACAGTATATAGTCAAGTGTATAAAAAAACGATTTTTACAAAACTATCTTATATAAACGAACCAGCATCTTCAAAAAAAAAAAAAAAAAAACGTAAAAAAGAGACAAAAACTTTTTCGTCTCCAAATGCTCAATATTTTGTGCGACAACTATTATTTTTTTGGAACTATAAGCAAGAAAATTTAATCATCTAGAGAAGTATGTAAAAATGTTTTAACTTAACGGTGTATTTATTTTTTAGGGTCTCCCTTGTTTGACCAAAAGGAATTTGACAAATTTTCACTTCCCAAAAAATTTTTCGCATAATTTCATTTGCCAAATTATTACTTAGCAAAAAATCTATTCACAAAAAGTTGTAACGCAAACCTAATGTTTGGCAAATGAACGTTTAAACTATAACTTGTATACCAACTAGTACTTCTAACATTATTTATTTAGTCAAATATTTCATTTGGAATAACAGTTTTTATGCAAAATCAAATAAGCCAAATACTTATTTAGTATCGTCAGTTTTCAATTCACCCTTTCCTATTCAGTCAAACTTCAATGACAAAAATGTGAACTACTAAGTGGGTAGGAGGTAAATCATAAATGGCGCTCAATGTGTGCTCTTTTTTTTCTATATAATGTAGTCGTTCCTGGCACAGCGAACCAGCAAGCGCCAGTGGCTTTGGCAGCGGACCTGGCTGGCTGGCGTTGTGGTCACAGTTTTAACCTAACCTAACCTAACCATTTTTTCAAAATAAGTAATTAACCTAATCTAAATAATTCAGTTCCGGGTAACCTACTAAAACCAATCTCTTTTTTCTATTAATGCAAGTCGTTTCTGGCACTCGCCGGCCGCTGCCGCGGCACCGCTCGCTTCGCTCGCTCGGCTCGTGCGTAGGAGGTCACAGTTTTAACCTAACCTAACCTACCCATTTTTTTTAAAGAAGAAATTAACCTAATCTAAATTGTTGAGTTCCGGATAACCTACTAAAAACAATATATTTTTTTCTATTAATGCAAGTCGTGTCTGGCACTCGCCGGCCACTGCCGCGGCACCGCTCGCTTCGCTCGCTCGGCTCGTGCGTAGGAGGTCACAGTTTTAACCTAACCTAACCTAACCATTTTTTTTCAAATAATTAACCTACTCTAACTACTTCCATAAATAAACTAATATCAAGTAACTATAAATTTGACTTGTTTCAGACAAATTCAAGCACAAAAACTTACAAAGAAGTACGCAAAAGACATCAAATTTAACCAGCAAGTCAAATGTCTAAAAATCTTATTTTTGCCTTAATATTTTTTGTCTTAACAAATCATTTCACCAAACGTTTATTGTCTTGAAGATTGTTTGCTGTAATAAATCATTTGATTAAAGACCAAATTCCATAATGACATTATACTTAGTAATATTTTGCCAAGTAAAAATTTGACCAAATGAAAATATGCGTACTAAAATCATTCGAAATATTGCAATGGTATAAAAAAAGGTTGCTAAAATTTGTTTGGGTAATGAAATTTTGGCAAAATCTTTTTGGCAAAACGGCAGGCACCCTATTTTTTAATTAAATTAAAATTGCGAAATAATTTTCATATTGGCGGACACGAGATTCAACTAAAATCAAACGCATCGCCGTTTTCAACCGTATTTGTATATTTCTACGATTTACTAACCAACCTTGAAGATTTGCGTTTAACCGCACCTCAAGAGGGGCTGTCCACACATTTACAGTCCGCCAGGAGTCAGCCGACAAGCGGTCATAAAAATGGACCGCCTGTTTTTATGAGTGGACCGCTTGCCGGCGGACTGTGTAACGTGGGGCCCTTTAAGCAGGGATGGCTTAGTTAATTGGATTAATTTTGCGGTTCCCGCCTTTCTGAGAAATTTTGATGAGTTAAGATTATTCTATTAATTTGCATATGAATTCAATATGTTATAGTATAGTAGACGATAAATTGTCATCAATTTCGAGTTAGTTTACAACTTTTCAATGACTGCAGTCCACTTCGTCATCATCCCGCAGTCTTCATCTTAATTCAAGGGATTGGCGCAGTGTCTTCTTAAAGTCAGCCTCAAAAAGTTTTATATCTTACCGGCAAAACCCGATTTCAGGCCAAACAAGTTTGTCCTAGGCCAAACGAGTTTATAACTAAGCAGGGAGCACCTCGACCAAACGGGTTTGGTTAGGGTAGAATTGTGATAAACCGCATCAGCGACCGGCGAGCGCTACTTCCAAAGGCTAATTAAGCTAGTTGGCAGCGACATATCACGCGTGAGATAAACCGGTTTCGCCTGAAATCGGGTTTGGCCGGTAACGAATTCATTTGACAAATTGTAGACAACTACAATTTGTGTTTCACAATACTGTAGCAATGTGTTGGTGCTCAACATATAATATGGTTTGGGTCACATCGATACAATAATAAAATGTTATCGAACAGAGATTGTAGACAATACGGTATTTTACTCTATATGAGAAAAAATCTAAAAATACATTATTTAGATAGCTTAGACCAAAAAGCAGTCGGAAAATGTTAGTTTTAGTTCATAAAATAACAATATAAATTTTAAAATTCAATTCAAAGTTTTCAGTTTTTTTAATCTGTTTTAAACACTAACACCATGAAAGTAGCCACCAAGTTATGACGTCATACGGCTATGTAAATTAAAGTGTCAATGTTAACTGTCAACTGTTATGCGAATAAAAAGTGTTTCTTTACACAGCCAACTGACGGTCATGACCACAGAGCAATTTGGCGTCCACTGCGTCCAGCGTTTTCGTCAAATTACGCGCGAAATTTGAAAATGTTAAATTTAAATGCAATAAATCACTTATCGATTGAATAAAAATTTTGTGATTTTTTTAGTGGCTTATTAGCACTATAGAATCTAATTGAGGCACTTTTCAAAAAATGGGTGTAATACGCTATTAAATGAAACTAATACATGTTACTTATTTTCTTAGTACTGACTCCATAATTATCTTAGTCTTATTTCACAAACAATTG
This sequence comes from Cosmia pyralina, assembly GCA_946251885.1. Taxonomy (NCBI): domain Eukaryota; kingdom Metazoa; phylum Arthropoda; class Insecta; order Lepidoptera; family Noctuidae; genus Cosmia; species Cosmia pyralina. Next base: position 22,181,713 of record OX276354.1, read on the forward strand.
AAACAAAATACAGCTATCCCAAAACCCGCACTACCAGAACATTAAACTCCCAGGACTATTCGAGGTTCGGATGCGGATGTATTCGTATCAGATTTTCCTCGTAAAATATCCTATGGCAATACCAAGGTTCAAATTCATCCCCAGGAAAATCACCCATCCCTTTTGTGCGGTCTACACTAAACTGAGACATCAAAGGGCTGTAGCCACAACAATCGAATGTACCGCCAAATAAATTGTGTGTTTCGGCCTTAAGGTTAATCGAGGATACTGTCATACTCTGTGAACATTGCCAAAAGGATTTAGTGAGCATGGGGGAATATTGTAAATGTAGAAAGATTATCATGATCATGATGGTGTGTCATGATCGAAGAAACATGCGCGATGATATGAAAAAATCCTTTCGAACATTTCTGCACATCGAAAAAAACAAAAATAAAGGAAATTATGAATTTATTATGAAATTAAATTGATGAATCCATAATTCCGATTAATCATGTTGAGAAAATACATTCTAGAATTAATTAAATGCTAAACTAGTAGTTTTGCGGAACAGTAGACCTTGCTAGCACAAACTTTTTGCAACACTAAATTTATTTGAAACGGAATATTAAAACTGTTTTGCTTTTCATCAGATCTTCACAAAATTTTTATGAGACCAACTTAAAGTAACTACCTTTCAAATAAAAAAAGAACCATCGAAATCGGATCTCATAAGGCGGAGATATCCAGTAGCCCCCTTTTTGGAGGAAGTAGCCCTCTAATAAAAAAATCCCGATGACAAAAAATATCTATAAAGCGGTAAAACCTGTAGTAGTATTGTCCAGATCGGTTGTAAAATAAGGAGTAGCAACAGACAGACGAAAGCAATTTTTTCCAGGCTTGAAGCAGAGACGTTTCACTCGCTACGCTCGCTCGGTCAATTATTATATTGAAGTTTATTGTCAAGATGAACCAAATGAACAATTAAATTCTGTTTTCTGTTATTTACAACATCGGTATTCCATGAAATCGATACCTAAACACTAAACTGTTGTACACACGAATTACTTTAATTCTTGGCAAAAAAAAAGTAAAGTCTATCAAGCATTCAATACACGTCAGGATAATTCTAATTGGCCACGATGTTCTCCTTGTCAAAACTCCCCCTTATTTAATAAACACCAAGGACGGAGACGGTATCATTGTATGATCTCTTTTTAGGGTTCCGAACCAAAATGGTAAAAAGGAACCTTTATGGTGCGACTCAGTCTGTCTGTCTGTCACAGCTGGATATCTCAAGAACTACTAATTTGGAATAGTTTTAGATGACGTTGCCCCACTATTTTGCAAATAAGATTTTTTGAGTTTCTTAAAAATTCGAAGTGAGGCTACTAGGGCGGGCATGTGGGGTAAGACCGCTGTTTGTACATTCTCAAAAATGTTTTCGTTTTTTTAGGCCGCATAGTTTTTGACTTTTGATAAAAATGTAACAAAAAATACAGGTCCTCCCCCTTATCTCCGAAGTTTGCATAGAGAACAATCTGAAATTATTCTATGTGATAGAAGTTTTTCACTTTTTCAGAAATCGGAACGGAACCCTCGGCGAGTCCGACTCGCTCTTGACCGGTTTTTCAACAGGCAACTCCAGAAGAAAATAAATTAAAGTACTTTTTTATGTCGTGGAAAAGGACAACTAGACTTATCATGAAAATTATAACTGGCCGGTTGGAAATGGAACACTTATTTAAATTAAAAAGAATAAAATGGTAAAACAGTTTATCAATTACGTTGATTATGAAGTGTAAGGGCGTGGTTAAAATGTTTAAAAGTTTTGTTATTAATAAAAGTGTTGACCCACTGTAAAAAAAATACTGTGAAGTTTTTTAACATCTAGTAAATTGGGCACAGTAGGTTATTAATTTTAATGAGCTCTTGAGTTTAAATTGAACCAGTAGAAAAAGTAACTAAACACGTAAAAAAAAACTTATGATTCAAATTAAATGAAATACGTTTCTTTTTTTCACTCAGCCTAAAACAATATTATCTTTACCCTACTCATATTACAGTTCAATTTCTCTACGTGATGATTTAAAAATGTTTAAAACCCCTTGTTCCATTTTTTCAAAACGCTTTTATTGGCTTCAGTTACAAAAACCCTCGTGCTCGAGGCCTCGAGGAATAAGCGTAGTTCATACAAACGAAATACTTACCAAAACAATTTGTAAATCAAACATATTATAAAGTAGTGTGTATTTAATTCGATTGTATTACAGAATATCTAGGTTCCCAAATATATATTTTGAAAGGACACTGATTTAAAAATGAGATAGATACGAGGAATTTCTTCTATGAAATATTTTGTTTCTCTCATAATTTCATGTTTATATCAGTTTTCTTATTTAATATATATGGGAACCTAGATATTCTGTAATCCAATCGGAATAAATACAGACTACCTACCTTTTTGTATTTCGTTTGTATGAACTAAAAAATTTATTTAAAAAAACTGTTTCAAAAATATGATTTCAATGTTGGCAACACATTATTATAAAGTTGGCGACACTGCACCGCTACGTTTCCTTGCCAAACTATAAGTTAGTATTAAAATGTTTACAAAGCGTAATATGAACTGGTTTAAAATGAAATGTATAAGGTTCCACGTTGACCTAAAATGAAGAACAATAGTCACGGAAAAATATACTTTTTGTAAGAATATTTTTATCTCTATGTAGTTTCGTGGTTTTCACTTTTATTTACTACTCAAGTTCGTGTATTTAGTAAATGTATGGAATCGTCAACATACAGGCTACACAGCCCAGTCACACAAAAGTGGGTACGTCAGAAATAATCAAGCATCAGCCGATAGTCATTAATGTCAGCTATATTTGAATCAAAACTTAGTTAAGTAGATAAAGTATTTAATTATCCTGAAACAAAGCAAACAGATATAAATCTATAACTCCGGAATACGCATTCTTAAAACTTTACACTTTCCATTTTAATTTCAAGAAAAACAAATGAAACTTTTCTTAATTAGCAAAACACTTCATATTCCAGACACGTATTTTAAGACATTAAAAATCCCTATTCATAATTCAAAAACATACCAGAAATACTCAAATTCCACGGAAGGGTATAAAGGAGGAAAAATGTGATTTAATTTAAGTTTGTGAGGAGAAATAAGGAAGATTTAGAGATCGTTAGTTAATTAGAAGCGGCTGCGTATTGCGGTCCATTTACAGCGGCCCGGTACCGCTGAACTGAAGCGCTTTGCTGAATGGTCAAAGGGATAGATGGCTGCGGTAAATCCGCTGTCGAAAGTTAAGACCGTAGTACCTACTTGTCAACATGAGCGATTGACAAAAAAGGGTGCAATCAAAGGCAGTTTGTGATACTCAACCACAACCTTTGCGTTAATGAGTAAGTCATTTATGACGCGTCTCATAATGTGAAATTCTTTTAATGAAAACTGGACAGTCTTAGAAATCGTTCTAAAAGGATTACTACAGAAGGCCTTATCGAAGATCATAACCACTTGAGAATGCTGGTTAACCTATAATTGGCGACTATGTCAGTCTAAGCCTAATTGTTACATAAACAAATGATATGTTGTATTCGGAAGCTGTTGGTAAATGTCGTAAACATTACCTTAAAACATTCTACCTAGAACCGAGGGGTTATTTTAATAATTATGTGGCCGGCATCTACAACGCCACATGCGAACTACGCATCAAACCTGACGTCACGCAAAATCCTGCATCGCGCAATCAGAGTTTACCGCTCTACTAGCAAATAACTTTACAACGTCCTGACACCAATCGTCGGGTAGTTGCCCACCAGACACAACACCCGTCTGGTCGGAGGATCCTACCTTTTCTATGGAGGATGAGTGAACTTACACGGGTACCCGGTACAAAATACACATTTATATGCATCCTGTATTTACGCCGCAGCTTTAATACTGTGTAAAATCTACCTGTTCCGCGAGCTCTTCTCCCTCGTACCACACGCCTGCTGACTGGACAGTTCACAACTCGCTAAGTTTAGCGCCTTCAACTTTTACTACTCGGCTCTTACCTGAAAACAACACAGAAGAATGTTAATTTAATTACACTTCCCAAGTTTTCTCTTAATACAAACTTTGGAGTAGATACAATGTTTATTTGGGACTAAACTCAATTTGCTAACGCTTGTTTTTTGCCAGAACTGAAATAGTTTTCAAAAGGTCATCATAAAATTTGTAGGTTACACCAAGGTTGAGGGGCTCGTGGCTAAGTAATAACAGCCGCACGAGTCAATCGATTAGGTTAAGCTACGCTTGCCGGGGTCGGTCTGTGGATGGCTGAACAGTTGAACATACCGAAACATCTCGAAAAGCACGTTAAGCCGTTAATCCCAGCTGTCGTTCTTGGATCTTTGACAGGCATTACGGGTCGTCAGAAGCCCGAAAGTCAGACAACCAGTCTTACCAAGGAGTATCGTATTACTCAGTAACAGGGTTGTGGAGGTCAGATAGGCAGTCGCTCCATGTAAAATACTAGTATTCAGCTGCATCCGGTTAGACTGGACGCCGACCCTAACATATTTGGGAAAAGGCTAGGCTGATGATGACCAAGGTTACAACTGTATATTTTTTGGTGACGGATGCTTCGCAAGGGTTTTACGTCTTGTCAGAACATCGTGAATTATATTTATGTAAGTTATATTTACTGTACACATAAACCTCCCGGAATAAATTCTCTAAATGATGGCGAAAACCACATCAAAATCCATTGAGTAATTTAGAAGAACATAACGCGGTCATACAGACAGACACCAAAAGCGAGTACACAGGGAAAGAATGAACGTAGGTTACCCATCATCACCATCATCACATCAGCCGAAAGACGTCCACTGCTGGACATAGGCTTTCCCCAAACATCGCCACTTCGACCGGTTCCCCATTGCTAACATTTTTCTACCTGAGCTTTATTACTCAGGTAGAAAAATGTCAGCAATGGACGTAAAATTTAATTTTATGGTAAAAATTGGTTTACAATACTTATAACCTAACTAGCTTTTGCCAGCGGCTTCGCCCGCGTGAATGTCGGAAATTATCCCACGGGAACCTTCTACCGGGATGAAAAGTATCCTATGTTTTAATCCAGGTTATAAACTATCTGTATACTAAATTTCATCCAAATCCGTTCAGCCGTTTTTGCGTGGTTGAGTAACAAACATCCAAACAGACAAACTTTCACATTTATAATATTAGTAGGATGCAGCAGAATGTCAGTATCGAAAACATCCAATCTTATCTAAGCTCACGGTTTTTGTATCGCGATCCCGCCATCACAAAAACTTTTCGCGTTGCTTCCAAAAAGTATTTCAACACTCTTCTTGACCCAACCACTTTAGTACCTACAGCTGAAAGTCAAATTTAACACCTAAATAACGCCTTTAACAAACTTTCCAATAACATTAATATTCCAATTTGTAACATTAGCAGGCTCAGTCGTATTTGGGTATTCACCGCTATCCCCGATTATCGGATCAGGCCCCAAAAAGCTGGCACTAAGCCTAAAATTGTTCGTCCTAACGAATTCAGGCCGTGTCACTGTGGACATTGAATATTCAGAATAATAAAAGATATCGAATTTCAAGAAGTTATTGGCATCGAATTTTGATGTCTAAAGGTTGTAGTTGCCAAGTTATTTACTCTCAGGAATTTTATGAGGCCAAGAACCGATTCCTAAATGGGCTAAATGATACAAACAGGCGCGGAACAACTTCTATGAAAACTTCACAATTTTCCAATTCAATTTTTTTTTGTTTTTTTTTCTGGAAGACCAGAATCACGTCGCAGCGTCGCGTCGCACCTGTCTGCGGGAGCCTTATTTATTTATTTAACAATTGCTTGCTGCACTTACAGTTTACACCAAAGCGCGCAGCGAGCCAACAACATAACATAATTATTAAAAAAACTTCATACAAACATTAAACATAGATGTATTGCTATAAATAAATATGTCAACATCCGGCTCCTGAGCGGGCGTTCAGCAGATTAATCGCCTGGGTCGTGCGAGCATACCAAGCAGTATGGACTGGGTACGCTCTGCAATGTCGCGATGGCGGAGCCGCGAAGAGGTACCGCGAGGCACAGGCGCGCGACCGCCGCAGCTTAAAAGGCGTACTTGCACCACAGATCACTAAATACGTTTAGAACTAAACATATTTAACATCATTCTGTCTCCGTCACCTTCAAATGATTGACAGAAATAGAACGATGTTTTAAATTCGTTTAGCGCTAAACGTTGCAAGTAGGCCTGAGACTCGTATTGATAAGTTATCTATCGATAATTCTAATAGCTTGCAGTTAAAATTATTATTCGAGCATTACAAAAAAAAAAACCAACCAAGTGCGTGTCGGACCACGCACAATGAAGGGTTCCGTAGTTGACTTTGTAGTTGAAAAAGAAAATGGCAAAAAAAAAAAAAATATGCGTTAAAATTACAAATTGACGATTTTCGGACTTTTCCCTTTGAGACCATGCATTTTGCTAAATTTCATGTTTCTAGGTCAACGGTAAAGTACCCATAAAGGTTTTGGTTTACTTGCGAGTATCAAAATATGTCGCATAAATGGTCGTATTTTTATACCAAGTTGACTTAGAAGCTTGATTTTTTTAGAGCTCCAAAGACTACGTATTTGATATTAATTTCAACTCCACGCGATCCTGAGAAAAAGGGTCTTGACAGACTGACAGACAAAGAATCATAAAATTTGGCAAGAAGCAAGGTTTTGCAGCACAAGTAAAGGAAAAAGTCCGAAAACCGTTAATATTAGGTCTTTACCTATGAAATTGCCGTTCTGCAGTACTGGCCATTTCAAATCAAAATAATTTTTGTTTGGCTAAGAATTCTAATTTCAAATTAATTTTATTTTAAAAACATGGATTTTTTTTTCCAAAAGTAGTCATTTGTTTATTGATTAGTGTTACATTTTCATCGCATTTCAATCTTTTTCGTCATCATGGATACGTTAAAAATTCGAGTAATTATGGAATATGAGTACCGTCGTGGCAGCAACGCGGCACAAGCGGCACGCAACATCAACGACGTTTACGGAGCTAACACTACAAACGAACGCACCACTTGTTATTGGTTTGCTCGCTTCCGTTCTGGAAATTTCGACCTGAAAAATGAACCTCGCGGTCGTCCGAAGACTTTGGTCGACAATGACGAATTAAAGGCGATTGTGGAAGCTGATGATACACAATCTACGGCTGAATTAGCAGCAGCTTTCGACGTTAGCGTCAAAACAATATTGGTCCATTTGCGTCAAATTGCCAAGGTAAAAAAGCTTGACAAATGGGTGCCCCACGAACTCAATGATCGCCAGCGCGAAGTACGCGTCGAGACGTGCCTTGCACTGCTCAACAGACACAAATGAAGGAATTTTGAATCGCATTGTTACCTGCGATGAAAAATGGATTCTGTTTGATAACCGCAAGCGCTCAGCAAGTTGGTTGGATCCTGGTTCAGCACCTAAACAATGCCCTAAACGAAAATTTACCCCTAGAAAAGTGATGGTCACTGTTTGGTGGTCTAGCGCCGGTGGTATTCATCAGAGCTTCTTACCAAACGTGGTGAGCATTACTTCAGATGTGTACTGTGAAGAACTGAACACAATGATGGAGAAGCTGGTACATCTCCAACCAGCATTGGTCAATCGCTCGTCTCCGCTGCTCCTGCACGACAACGCGCGACCTCATACTGCACAGCAGACGGTCTCCAAGTTGCAAGAACTGGGGTTGGAAGCTCTCCGTCATCCGGCCTACTCACCAGACCTTGCGCCTACAGACTACTACTTTTTCCAGAATTTGGATAACTTCTTGGCGGGAAAAAAATTCAATACCCTAGAGGCAGTACAAAATGCCTTTGAAGAATTTGTTGCCTCCCGTCCAGCTGATTTCTTTAAGAAGGGCATCAATAAACTGCCACTGCGTTGGCAAAGATGCATTGATTGCATGGGTGATTACTTCGATTAATACAAATAAAAAATGCATGAAAAAAATTCGTTTAAATTTTTTCATACAAAACGGCAATTTCATAGGTAAAGACCTATTATGTAGTTTTATCACACAATATTTTTTTTTTGTGATTTCCAACTTACATTTGCAGTTGACGAATTGACGTATATCGATGTATGGGAGAACATGTTTTTCAACTGTAATGTTAAGTTTTTTTTTGGGATAAGTTCATCCCAACTACGGAACCCTTCATTGTGCGTGGCCCGACACGCACTTGGCCGGTTTTTTACTCACGAGCAGCCGATAAAAAAAACCTCTGCACTGAGGATGAACAAGCCAAAAGCTAGACTGACTCTTTCACACGATGAAGACAGTTTTTCTCATAACCTTTCAACCAAAACCATTTACAAATTAAAAATAAACTTTACACCCACCTTTTTATATACAACGTGTCCTTTTGCATCCTCGTCAAATTTAAGGCTGTGGTATAGACCATCAAACCAAACACCTTTTTCCATGGCACTAACATCGTAATTGCAAAAGAATAATCAGCCGTCCCATACATTTGCGTCGAGTAGGTGTTGAAGTTTTCTGTGGACAGTTGAAATTTTTTCGCGAATACGATGTTGGTCCCACGGAGAAAGTTGTTCGGTTTAATGGTCTATACCACACCCTGAAACTTGACGAGGATGCAAAACGACACGTATATACTTCATCGGTTTCCCTATACTCCATCGGTTTAGGTAATTAAATATAGGTAAACAAAAAAAAAACACGTGTCTAGTTAACCGACTAAACGTAATACCTGTCACTTCAGTCGTCATGCTACAACACAGTTGTACTCTTCAATTTAGCAACTTTATGATTCGTTGTATAACGTTGCTAAATTGAAGAGTAGTATTACGTTTAGTCGGTTAATCAGCCACGTGTTTTTTTTTTGTTTACCTTTATTAAATTACATAATTATACCGATGGAGTACACACTTCTCGAATTTTCATCACAGCATCTTCCATCACGTGACTTATAAGAAATTCTATTGACCCCCAGCAGACAAAATTCTAGACAGCGCAGGGTTCCTCATATAAATTCCTTGGAAGGCCATTCCGAGAGCGTGTAGGAACTTCAACTACGTAAGTAACGTTACAAGGATGAATGTTTGTCTCGGGTTCTGCAGGTATTACTGTATTAGATGAAAGGTGGGGGTATTGAAGTTTATTTGGATGTAAGTGATGTAGATACTTATTTGAAAAGGTTAGCGCGTTGTCTGAGAATATTGAGGAGAAAATGGTGTGAGAATTGTTTCTGCTATTTTAATGACATTTATAGCGTCTGTAGTAATAGTAACAGCCAAAAAGCTAAATCTAATCGCTGGTCTGGTGGTCGCAAGCGCTACTGCTGAGCATGAGGTCCTGGGTTCCATTCCCAGGTCGAGCAGTGTTATTGGATACCATTAGGAATTTCGCAGCAGCAGCTCGGAGTCTGGATTTATTTATTTATTTAATTGACCAACTTATACTAACAGTAATATACTACACATATAAGTTTTAGATCATACATACAAATAAGTTATAAACTACATCACTAATATAACATACATTAAAAAACAAAATAAAAGACAACAAATAGGTACACAACACAAAATGAATACACATAACAAAACATAAATAAAATTTACGACGCAGAGATAGTGCTAGGGGTGGCAATAGACTCCAGGTAAGCATTAGCAGTTTGCAGGAAACTCAGTTCGGTACTTGCAAAGGCATCAAGCGTCTCATCATACTGTAATATTTGATTGACGAGGGTAAGGGCTAAGTATAAGGGACTAGTTTTTAGAGTCACAGAACCAGCTTGAGGAACTGAAAATAGAGGACGCTGGCGAGGGCGAAGTATATGCCTGATAGGTAAAGGTTTGTGTGTTTGTGTTTTGTTTGTGTTTTGTGTCCGGTTGATGGCAATTGGCTCACCCTTTATTACATGGAATTTAAACATCACTGGCGAAATGTGGGTGAACTATAGGTACAGCTCTGCCCAACCCTTCAGGGATTAGGAGTGATGGTAGATTAGGCGTTTTCGGAGCTATCTTTTTTTATCTTTTAACGATGATTTGTTGCAACATAAAACGCACAAGTACCAAGGACACGGACCAACAGGTCCGTCGTATAAATACTTACAAAAATCTAAATCCACTACTAAATTCTACCATTACAAAAGACATCTCAATAACCCGACTCTTTCCTAGCCTTCAAAAACAAATTCACCGCGTACGAAACTATACGGCTTAAGTTCATCCATACACTCCCCTTACATATGTTCCGAGCTCCCTTATTCCCCCGATTCTGTTCCATTCAGATGCAAATCCAAGCTCTGGGAGTCCCATTAGCTCTGTAAGCCATTCTAACTGAATAGGGCTGGCACGCATTTTGCGCAGCTTATAGGACGACTCAAAAGTATTTATGGTAGTCACTTGTAGTATGTACTCCAAATGGCTTGCTGGTCAACCCTGTGATATAAGATCCCGTCAAAAATATAAATGTGAAATGAGAGCCAAGTTTTCGAAAGCATCTATTTCAATCAAACCATTTGCAGAATTGTCAGTCAGAATCAATCAATCTGCCTAGCCTTTTCCCAACTATTTTGGGGTGGGCTTTCAGTCTAACCGGATGCAGCTGAATACCAGTATTTTATATAGAGCGACTGCCTATCTGACCTCCACAACCGAATTACTGGGTAATACGATACCCCTTGGTAAGACTGGTTGTCAGACTTTCGGGCTTCTGACGACCCGTAACGACTGTCAAAGATCCACGAATGACAGCCGGGACTTAACGTGCTTTCCGAGGCACGGAGGAGTCTCGGTATGTAAAGATGGTCACCCATCCACGGACCTACCCCGGCAAGCGCAGCTTAACCTGATGGATCGACCTGTGCGGCTGTTATTATTTAGCCACGAGCTCGTCAGTCGGTCAGAATCATGAAGCTATATGCACATCCAAAGCGTAGTAGGTTTCCTATGGAGAAGAACGGGCAAGAAACTCCATGGACACTCTTTTAAATGAAAAAAATTTAGCGAATAATAGAGGATCGTAGATCGCAGCTCATGGTGTTGAATTGTTTGTGACGACCCCTTAGGGCTAATTTGACCAAAGTCGGATTTATTTTTTATCCGTGGAATACAATTCAAAATTTATTCTAAGGTTAAGACTTATGCTGGGTATAAATGTTTGGTCAAATCCACCCTTAGTGTTTTAATGTGTCCTTTTCCAGAAAGACAAAAAAGGTTCCGACGAATTGAGAACCTCCTCCTTTTTGAAGTCGGTTAAAAAGAGTCCTTTACCTCAGCAAATCCGAGATTTACAAGGCAAACAGTTAAAGCTTACAGCTAGTGTTGAGAAACAACAAATTGTTCTGAGAATGTCTTGTTATTTCAGCTATAAATGTAGCCACCCTGTCTCCCTGTGGTAATTTTAATAGACTATTGTACACATAGGTACTTATATCGATAGACCACGAGACTTGAGACGAGACACGTCTAAATATAGGCATGTGGTACCGGTAACATTCGGTTTTCTCTAGGGCTGTGAAATTCAGACACTGGGTGATTTTCGAAACGGTGCCTCGCAGGTAAACAACATTTTTTGAGACGGCTACATATCAAGCTATTATTCCAGTATAAGCTGACCTCACATTGCACGGAAGTCCTATACAATGCGAGTTCAGCTTATGCTGGACTTTGCTTGGTGCTTTGGTTGGTTTTTTTTTTGCTTGGTGGCTTATGGTGGACTTGATATGTAGCCGTATGTACGAAAGTTACTCGGAGTTAAGGATATTTTTAGTTAGGGCTGCAAGCAAAGGCAAAACATCAATTAATAAATGACAAACACAGAACTCACTTACATTTGTGTTCTAATTTCGCAGCTTGCCAACCCTCATAGACTGATACAAGATCAACATTCACGAACCCTTTACAAAATACTACCCATCCTTATCATCTTAACGTCAATCAGTTGAGAAGGCAATAGAAAACATTTTAATAACAAACAAACTCATGAATAAAAGAATAACATGTTCTAGGCGAGCGCACAATCCAGGGTTGCCAATTGCAAGAATAAAAAAGAGGGTGTATGCTTATGACCAACACGATAGAATTGAAAAGTTACGACTGGAGCCGACTAAACCCGATTCAACGTCACCGACCCGAGTGTGACGGTCTAGTTTCGTTCACTGTTCAACACAAAGTGCGCCTCAGCAAGTTTTCACTTTAAAAAAAAAAAGGCCTCTGTCACATCGTCAAGAAAAAGGTTACACCCCTATTGCACTGCTTATTTCTATGAATACCGTCAACTTGAAAGGGTGTATTAGCATACGTTTTGCCTCCATTCTACAGTAATTGTACCCTGCCGTTGCCGTGCCTACAATTTGAGGCTTGAAATATTGCGAGTAATTCTTGAAGTAAAAAAATATTCTACATAGATTTAAGTAGGTACTTTTATGTATTACTACTTTCCCCGACTGACTACAACCAAAATTCAATAATTCATACAAAATTCCAGAAAATGCCCTTTCAGTTTTTCTAAATTGCAACTTTTAATTGTTTTTCTTTCAGTAACAACTAGATTCCGACTCGAACATTTTAAAACAAAAATTTTTCAATTCGGTCTAGCTGTATCATCATTTCATTTTATTACATAGACATCTTTACATATCGAGACTCCTCCGTGCCTCGGAACGCACAGTCAGTCACAGTCATCAGAAGCCCGAAAGTCTGACAACTATTCTTACCAAGGGGTACTTATCGTATTACCCAATTAATGGGTTGATGAGGTCAGATAGGCAGTCGCTCCATGTAAAATAATGGTATTCAGCTGCATCCGGTTAGACTGGATGCCGACCCCAACATAGTTGGGAAAAGGCTAAGCAGATTGATTGAAAGAATAAACTATTGAATAATAAGTACGTAAAGTCGGGGACAAATTGCGCTGAGTCATGGTGTCATGTAGCCTTCCGCGAAAACGCTGATACACGACCCCGATCGGCCAAAATTCCTCCTTCATGAAGATCTCTAGACAATGAGTCGGAACCCGCACCACAAAAGATTTGAAGTTAATTTTTCTGAACTCATACTTCGAGTAACAACACTAAAAACGTTCGTTGACCTCCCAAAAAAAAAAAAAATCGAATCTTTTTATTCTTTATGCTATCGTCTTTACATATACCCATAACGTCTGCGGAGTTTAGCTAGCAAATTTAATTTAACCCGTATAGTTTAGACTCCAAAAATGCGCCCTAGTGAACGTCAAACCGAAGCAACTCCGCAGAAGAAACAAAAACAGCAGAGCATAAGAAGAAAAAAAAAAGAAAAAAAAGAAAAAGAAGAAAAGAAAAAGGAAAAAAAGAAAAGAAAGAAAGAGGAAAGAAGAAGAGGGAGAAAGGAAGGAAGGAAGGGAAATAAACTAACATAAAAGTGCCAAAGCCCTAACGCTTGGAGGCGACAAGTTAATATAAGGCCCTGCACGAAGGAATATTGGATATCCTCCCTCCGTACAAACTTGCTACTATATTTACATACGACTGAGTAGGCCCATTGAATAATATATTGGAGAGGCTATATAATATGGCATTCATGACAGTTTTTCGTTAGGCCTATAATGTTGCGGGTCATAAATAGGGTAGCATAGTAGACAAATGGTTGCACTTACTGGACAGGTCCATTCAAATTTGTGTGGTTTTTATGTGGACTTTAAAAGAGACTTTGAACCCTCAGTTTGTTTTGCCATTTTCTTCTCAAGGGTAATAAAAAAGAAAATAATTGACAATATGTCATTTTTTAAGAGTAAATTCCAAAATAACTGTAAACTGTGGGATATCGCTACGCCCCGTAAGGGGCGTAACGTTGCGGTTTCGGGGCGTAGCCCCCCTCCCGCGGATGCAGTAAGGCGACCCGTAACTACGGGCCTCTCATCGTGATCGCCACTGGCGAATGAAAGGTTGGGCGCGCTGCATTTTCGCGCCCATGAAAATAGCATACATACTTATAAATACCTACCAACGATCAAAGAATTTGTCAGAGGAAATTGTCCTTTCATTTAAATTTAATTAAATAATCACGAAAAGCCTCTAGAAATGCGACGTTGCCAGCCCGCGCGCGATCAACGCTCTTAAAACCGGTCTTCTCTATACCCAAATACATAAAACGCAACCTGTACATTTTCAACACAGTGTATTTCTCCCAAAGGATACCTCAAGCCGACCGTCTAACCATAATACAATTGACCACACATCTTAATGCGCTGACAGATTTATAGTCCTGGCCCTGACTTTCGCAGGACTACTATAGATTAGTCTTCGGACCATTTTCTTTCTGAAACAAACCGTGTATTTTAGAAATAACTTGCTCAGTCGTAAAACTGTTGAGTTGGTCCATAACAAGATTGAACAGTGTTTCTGCTGATCTTTTAAATCATGTTTTCTAATTAAATTCTGAATACCTAACGCCAATTGAAGTCCGAAGTGAAATTTCGAGGTTTTCACATTATGCGAAAATGGCATTTTGCGAAAATGGTATTTTACGAAAATGGCATTTGCGAAAATGGCATTTTGCTAATGTGACGTTTTGCGATGTGGCGTTTTCAGAATATGACAATTTGAGAATGTGAAATTTTGCGAAATTCCTATATGTCATTTTGCGAATGTGGCATTGTGCGCCGAATCCGCTGGTAACTCTCTTGCTGTCTTAAGCCACAGTGAAAATCGTAAAAAAATCACTGAGCGAAAATTTGTACGAGTTAAATTAATTGTAATAGCGACACCACAGTTTTCTAAAGTACGCCAAAATTAAAAAAAAAAAAACAAATGACAGTCTCGCAAATTAAAAAGTAACACACTCCCAGAGAGTTCCAATTTCGAATTCCGCAATTGCTTTTTTATTATTTTATTGTAACTGGCCAATTCCAGAAACTTTCAGTATGCCCTACGTAGTAGCTGCAAATATCCAGCAAGTTTACCAACCGACATTACAAATAACATCTAAAAGAAATAACTCCAAAAATACGCCAATAACACAACATAAAGCAATCGAAAGCCTGACAAGCTGGAAATTATTTGGGAAGACAAAAACCAATAAATAAATGTATCTGTTATCTAAATATATAAAACTCAAAGGTGACTGACTGACATAGTGATCTATCAACGCACAGCCCAAACTACTGGAGAGATCGGGCTGAAATTTGGCATGCAGGTAGATGTTATGACGTAGGCATCCGCTAAGAAAGGCTTTTGATAAGTTCTACCCCCAAGGGGATAAAATAGGGGATGAAAGTTTGTATGAAACTTTGTCAATTTTAAAGCGATCGGGCTGAAATTTGGCATGCAGGTAGATGTTATGACGTAAGCATCCACTAAGAATGGATTTTGTTAATTTCTACCCCCAAGGGGATAAAATAGGGGATGAAACTTTGTATGAAGCTTTGTCAATTTTAAACCGATCGGGCTGAAATTTGGCATGCAGGTAGATGTTATGACGTAGGCATCCGCTAAGAAAGGATTTTGATAAGTTCTACCCCCAAGGGGATACAATAGGGGATGAAAGTTTGTATGAAACTTTGTCAATTTTAAAGCGATCGGGCTGAAATTTGGCATGCAGGTAGATGTTATGACGTAAGCATCCACTAAGAATGGATTTTGTTAATTTCTACCCCCAAGGGGATAAAATAGGGGATGAAAGTTTGTATGAAGCTTTGTCAATTTTAAACCGATCGGGCTGAAATTTGGCATGCAGGTAGATGTTATGACGTAAGCATCCGCTAAGAATGGATTTTGTTAATTTCTACCCACAAGGGGATAAAATAGGGGATGAAAGTTTGTATGAAGCTTTGTCAATTTTAAACCGATCGGGATGAAATTTGGCATGCAGGTAGATGTTATGACGTAGGCATCCACTAAGAATGGATTTTGTTAATTTCTACCCCCAAGGGGATAAAATAGGAGATGAAAGTTCGTATGAAGCTTTGTCAATTTTAAACCGATCGGGCTGAAATTTGGCATGCAGGTAGATGTTATAACGTAGGCATCCGTTAAGAAAGGATTTTGATAAATTCACCCCCAAGAGGATAAAATAGGGGATGAAACTTTGTATGAAACTTTGTAAATTTTAAACCGATCGGGCTGGGACTTTGCATGCATATAGCTACTATGACGTAAGCATCCCCTAAGAAAGGATTTTGATAAATTCTACCCCCAAGGGGATAAAATAGGGGATGAAAGTTTGTATAAATCTTCTTAGATTTTCGACTGATTGAACTGAAATTAAAGATTGGAGCTACTATGATGAAGACGTCCGTTTAAATAGGATTTTGATAAATTCTACCCCCATGGGGATAAAATAAGGGATGATGGAGGATGTAAATGTATTAGTTTGAACTATAAGTACCTAATGGTATTGACTTGAGAGAACATTGCTTCTCTCATGGCCAGATTTATGTTGCTTGCTCACGAGTAAGTTCACCCAATAGCTTGATAGTTTTAGCGCCTAAAGACAGATTAGTTAAGAATACGAGTATTGTGTACAAAGAAGTTTTGTAGGCCCTAATTGTTTACTCACGCTAAACAAAAGTAAAGCCGCAAAAAATATACCTAATTAATAATAATACTTAACGCGAGCGAAGCCGCGGGCAAAAGCTAGTAAATAATAACTTCGGAGCTGACAATATTTGTTCGGGAAGGCTCGAGCACTCCAACGAAGTCGCTTACACTAACGATCTCGGTGAAAAACTTTTTAAGAACGTGAGCGAAGTGAAAATACGTATTGATTATATAAAAACTTTTTCAACGTTTCTTTTGTGAGTAGCCAAACTTTTTTATTTTTATTTTTTTTTATTCTTATATTAATTAGGGACTTTTAGGGAGGAGCTCGTGGCTAAGTAATAACAGCCGCACGGGTCGATCCATCAGGTTAAGCTACGCTTGCCGGGGTTGGTCCGTGGATGGGTGACCATCTTTACATACCGAGACTCCTCCGTGCCTCGGAAAGCACGTTAAGCCGTTGGTCCCGGCTGTCATTCGTGGATCTTTGACAGTCGTTACGGGTAGTCAGAAGCCCGAAAGTCTGACAATCAGTCTTACCAAGGGGTATCGTATTACCCAGTTAATGGGTTGTGGAGGTCAGATAGGCAGTCGCTCCATGTAAAATAATGGTATTCAGCTGCATCCGGTTAGACTGGAAGCCGACCCCAACATAGTTGGGAAAAGGCTAGGCAGATTGATTAATTAGGGACTTTTGTAATCGCAATGCGTATTATAGTCCCATCGTAACCTAAATACACACTGCTGCAGCTTACATTTATGTCATGAACCTGAACAGACTCTTCGCATCATCACAATTTGGCTGAGACAGAATTATAAGGAATGTGCCATACTTTTCTTAACTGGTTGGACTTATTCTTTCGTAAGTGGTTGACGTGTGTGTGTTTGTTTGTATATTTGTTACTTCTTCACGCTCATACGGCTGGACCAATTTGGATGAAATTTGGTATGCAAGTAGGTAGCTTATACCCTGGATTAACACATAGGCTACTTTTTATCCCGGTCTACGCGGGTGAAACTGCGTGGCGCAGCTAGTAATATTATAAATGCGAAAGTGAGCTTATTTGTTACCCTTTAAACGGCTAAACGGATTTGGATGAAATTTGGCACATAGGTAGACCATGACCTGGATTAGGACATAGGATTCTTTTGTATCTCGGTAGTACGTTCCCGTGGGACATTTTCCGAAATCCACGCAGGCGAAGCCGCGGGCAGAAGCTAGTAATAATAATAAATTATTCAAAGTTCTCATAGCTTTATCTTGTAGGTTTGCTAAGGTTCACTTTTGGCGCAATATTACACATCTCAGCACAATTTTTTTTTAAATTAGGTTTGTAGAGGTATTGTCTGCATAGGGCCAGAAAATATACTTTCTTGCCTTTACTTTTGTACATAATAGGTAGGTACTTGCATGTTCACCTCTCATTCATAAATGAACGCTTTTCAACCGGAAGAAAAGACAGAAGCGTCTTCTATTACAAAGCTTATACATCTTTGTCGATTCTTCCACGTTCATGGATCTTTTCATACACGCCCCGGCGAGTTCTACGCACCTGACCTAGATTCCTTAAAGTGGGTCTGTACAGTAGGTACCTATAGATATTGCTTTATTTTATCCTAATTTTTCATTTTGCCAAAATGGCATCCAAAATTCAAATTGAGAACGCAACACAATTTTTTTTAAAGGCAAGGCGGTTGGATGTTCCAATTTTATAAATGCGGTGGGATATTCTAAAAAATCGTTTCACCAAAACGTTTACCAGAAAAATTGCGACGAAAAAGGTTATAAATCGAATTTGAATATTATCTACCAGTTGCGAGGCCTAAGCAAAGAATGCAAAACGGGAAGCGTAAACAAAAAAAAACATTAGATAAATCCTAGCAAAGCATCTAAAAAAAGAAAAATAAAGGTACAAACACACAATCACCGCCTTATACTCATTTATTCAAGACAGTGAGATCTTTAGAAGTGTGTTTTGTAAAGAAAAAACGTGAGAATTTTCCTTTGACAAGGTAAATAAGACGGATCGAGTGACTGTCATTATAATATTTATGAGTGTTCTACTTGCAAAGATACTTTTACTGTATTGTGTTCTAGGAAAACGGTAAGCACTAACGAGACATTGATAAATTTTGAATCTGGTGGGTATGTTTTTCAGTACCTAAATCCAATCTGCCTAGCCTTTTCCCAACTATGTTGGGGTCGGCTTCCAGTCTAACCGGATAGAGCTGAATACCAATATTTTACATGGAGCGACTGCCTATCTGACCTCCACAACCCATTAACTGGGTAATACGATACCTCTTGGTAAGACTGGTTGTCAGGCTTTCGGGCTTCTGACGACCCGTAACGACTGTCAAAGATCCACGAATGACAGCCAGGACCAACGGCTTAACGTGCTTTCCGAGGCACGGAGGAGTCTCGATATGTAAAGATGGTCACTCATCCACGGACCAACCCCGGCAAGCGTAGCTTAACCTGATGGATCGACCCGTGCGGCTGTTGTTACTTAGCCACTAGCTCCTCTAGTTTTTCAGTACCTGCAGTAGCGTATTATGGTGCGACTCAGTATGTTTGTCTGTCCGTCTTCCACAGCTGGATATCTCAAGAACTACTAATGCTATCAACTTAAAATTTGGAACAGTTTTAGATGACGTTTGGCCAACTATTTTGCAAAATAGAAAGAAATTTCTTCTTTTTTTTTGCAACAGTGACTGAAAAGAGGTCTTAAAAATTCGAAGTAAGGCTACTAGGGCATGTGCAGTAACATATGAAAGAGCTCTGTTTGCAGATTCGTTTTCGACTTTTGATGAAAAATGTAAAAAAAAAAATCCGTTCCCCCCCTTACCTATCTCAGAAGTTTGCATAGAGAAAAACCTGAAATTATTATACATGATAAAAGTTTATGTAAAAATTACAGAAAAAATAAAACGAGGTCTCTAAATAGCACACTTTTTCAGAAATCGGAACGGAACCCTCGTCGGTTTTTTTAACGCAAGCTTTCTATACCGCGCACCGGATTAACAACGCTATTAGGCTTATCGTCTAGATTTGAAAATCCAACAGTTCGCTTGTTAATACGCTAGGGATGCACTCTGGTGGATATTCAACGCTCGGATCAACGCTCAGAGTTGAAAATCCAGTGCTCGATACAATAACGTCGAGTTTAAAAAGCGAAGCCGTGCGAATGTAGACTAAGATACTGTGTGTGCTCAAAAAAGAAGAAAAATCTTTGAAATATTTCAATCATGCACAGAAAAACCTGTAGATCCTTGGTACCTACTAATAGTTTTGTTACTTTCAATTACAGCTCGTATTTCTCGAAAATATCTTTAATTCTATCTATTTTCTCCTTCTATCTCGCAACATTGTATCTCACATCAAATTGTGTACAAGATTAGACAAAGAATTCCTTATTTACACGTACACTACGTATCTAGGACTAACTTTCTCATCTCGCTAGTAGGTTCGTTCCTTTTTTGAAAGCAATGCGACCTTTGTTGGCACCTCCTTTGTGTTGTGACCCGCTTCCTTCCTCCATCTTGTGTTCGCTAATTACGTATATCTCAATGTGAGGGCAAAAATGTTTTATGAAGGTCAAATATGTTGGAATTGAAATCTGACTGATAAAATTTTAACGTTTTTTTTCTCTATTTGGCCGTCTTGTTAGGGTTCCGTAGCCAAATGGCATAAACGGAACCCTTATGGATTCGTCATGTCTGTCTGTCTGTCTGTCCGTCCGTATGTCACAGCCATTTTTTTCCGAAACTATAAGAACCGCATTAAGATTTTCACACAAAAATAGAAAAAAAAAAAACAAAAAATTTTGGGGGTTCCCCATACTTAGTACTGAAACTGAAAAAAAATTTTTCATCAAACCCATACGTGTGGGGGGTATCTATGGATAGGTCTTCAAAAATGATATTGAGGTTTCTAATATAATTTTTTTCTAAACTGAATAGTTTGCGCGAGAGACACTTCCAAAGTGTTAAAATGTGTCCCCCCCTGTATCTTCTAAAATAAGAGAATGCTAAAACTAAAAAAAATATATGTAGTACATTACCTTGTAAACTTCCACCGAAAATTGGTTTGAACGAGATCTAGTAAGTAGTTACGAGTCCGACTCGCACTTGGCCGCTTTTTTTATGTCAATGAAGAGGGAGGGCAATAGATAAGACGGATACCGGAAAGATAACCGTTTATTGATATGCAATAAATAGTTCAGACCATACCATCATTTAAACCACTCATAAAAAATTAAATAGAATTTTACAACAACTACATTCTTCGAATAAAGGCAAACGTTTGCTATCGACATTATTGATCCTCATTCGCGCGCAAAAAATACAGACAAAAAATTATTACCTCAACTGTTATTGAATCATACGACAACAAAATAAGAAACCGGTAACTAACGACAAATAGACACATTTCACCAGTAATCGATGGTTCGCGCCGAACCGATTGTTGATGAATCGAAACGCGACTCGGGATCGTTTACCTTACCGATAGATTTATGGCCAGTCTCTAAGGTAGTTTATAGAGGCGCGAGTTTTTCACTTATCATGAAGTACGTGACTTTGAGGAAGATGTTCGAGGAGATAGTCGTCGTTTAAACATATTTTCATTTTGTTTTACGATGTAGTTTTAAAATACATGACGTATAAAAATGAACGCGCTGTTAATAACAAAGCTGTCGTTGACAAACGAGCGGGACAGTCGTGAATAATTTAAACAACAGTAGAAAAATACTTTCATAGATGTAGTTCAGTATTTATTTTTCTTAAAAATTTTCTTCTGGTCTGATAATAAATAACTGCGCTAGATAATAACGGTAAAAAGAATGAACTGAAATTGTAATCAAAAGAACTTAATAAAAAAATGTAAATGTAATTTTCTATTCTGTTTAATCGTATAATAAGTTTCAATAATAGCTTTTCCCAATTTAATCAATACCGTTATAATTAAACTTCGGGTTCCGTCGTTCAAGGAGCGCTTAAACCTTCCAAAATAATCAAAATTGAATCACCACTGCGGGATTCTCTATAAATTCAATCTCTTAGGATGTACTTACAGCCACTTAAAACATCATCTCAAGTGACGTAATTTATTGATCCCTGATGGTATCGACATTTTGAATGAACCGTCTAAATTAATACCGTTCAATGGAATTTAATTTCGGAACTTTACGGTTTTAGCAATCCGTGACATCGATTTGACTCTGCGGGAGTGATATGGAAACCCTACATTCGGTTTTGCCAATCGAAGTTCTCGGTAACAACTAAAGTTTGGAATATGTAGGTAGGGACACTTCATAGGTTGGAAGTTTGTGACTGGAGTAATTTTAAAGTCACTGACTTCCTTTGAAAATCGTTCGTATAAACAATATTTCGAAACGAGAACTTTGGAAGATGAGAAAATGAAATTGAATTATTTTGCTAGCGAAAATAGATGTGGTTTTTGTATGAGAGTATACAGTTTCTTGGACGCTTACGACATGATTAACGGTTAAGGAAAATAACGCAAGGAAAACAGGACTTGATGGTCTAAAATTGCTGTAGGGTACCAGGGTATCAGTAGCGGCGTAATGATTCATGTTTATGCCATTATTGTTTGACCAGAGACCTTTGCCCCGCAAAGGCTTGCAAAGGACAATTACATGGTTTTTATTGTATAGGTACTTAGCGTAAACTCCTCGAAAATCCTGGGCGGTCGTTTAGGGGTTCTCTTGTAATTTTGACGTACAAAATGTACTGATCTTCAGCCTAATTTGAATGAATGACATTCGGTTTTTGATTTTGACAACTAAAAGTTGCAAAAAGTTTGAACAATAACTTTTTTTTTTCTTTTGGCTTCGCACGGTTTGTGCATTTAGCCAATGTCACGTTTAGTTTGTAGAAACAAAGGTAGGGAAACGAAGATATTACCTATTATGAAATTTATGATTTATTAATTAGAACGGGATTTAGGATAGAACGGATTATAGAATCAGTATATGATGATATCATTAATGAGCAAATTACAATGACGAAAATTTACAATTTAATATTATTTAAAGTAATGAATGAGACTAGATCGTTCTAATTTGTCGTTCACGAATAAAAGATAGTATTTAATTAAATCTGGGAGGTTCAATCATTGCATACGCAGATTACGATGATACATCGAAGCGTATTTTGGTTCGTTTTGTAAAGTGAAAGGGCGTTATGGCTGTCTAGTTTGATGCGCGAGATAGAAGACTCTCACGCGCACCGGAATTTAAACGCGCAAACTGCAATATTTAAATAAATTTTTAACTTAGTAAGTTTTTAACATATTAGGTTGGGGAAAAAGTCTTTTCGCATTATAGTAGGTGTGAACTTAAAATAAAATCTCTTTGGCTATACTATTTGTATCTGGCTGATTTTGGTATCATTGAAAGTTTAAATTTTAAAGAACTTATTTCCAAATTCAAATTAGGAAAATGTGTGATTTTCATTTGTTTTTCGTACTGTCAAGATGAGTGAATCTAATGAAGAAATTCTATATATTTTAAAATTTTACTACAAAAAAGGTAAAAATGCAACGCAAGCCGCGAAAAAAATTTGCGATGTTTATAGACCCAGTGCAGTGTCTGTGAGAGTAGCACAATTTTGGTTTAAGCGTTTTCAATCCGGAAATTTTGATGTCAAAGATGCACGTCGCTCTGGTCGCCCTATTAAGGATAAAATGGATGCCATTTTTGAAAAAGTGGAGCAAGATCGGCATATCAGTAGTTACGACGTAGCTGAAAAACTGGGAATTGACCACAAAACCGTTTTGGCGCATTTGAAAAAACTGGGTACACAAAAAAGCTCGATATTTGGGTACCTCACGAGCTCACTGAAAGAAACCTAATGAACCGTGTACTCATTTGTGATTCTCTATTACGACGTAATGAAACCGAACCATTTCTGAAGAAGCTGATAACTAGTGATGAAAAATGGATCACGTACGACAAGAACGTGCGAAAAAGGTCGTGGCCAAAGGCCGGTCAGGCTTCACAGACTGTGGCGAAACCCGGGTTAACTCGCAACAAGGTGATGCTGTGTGTGTGGTGGGATTGGAAGGGCATTATCCATTATGAGCTGTTACCACCAGGCAGAACCATCGATTCTGAACTCTACTGCGAAAAACTGATGAGATTAAAGCAGAAGTTGAGAGAAAGCGGCCGGAATTAATCAACAGAAGGGGTGTGGTTTTTCATCATGATAACGCTAGACCTCACACATCTTTAGCCACTCAGCAAAAATTAAGAGAGTTTGGCTGGGAGGTGTTAATGCATCCGCCGTATAGTCCTGACCTTGCACCTTTAGATTTCCACCTGTTTCGGTCTCTTCAGAATTCTTTAGGCAGTGTCAGGTTAACATCACGAGAGGACTGCCAAAAACACTTGTCGCGGTATTTTGATCAGAAGTCCCAAAATTTCTATAGCAATGGGATCATGTCCCTACCTACAAGATGGCAAAAAGTTATCGAACAAAATGGTACCTACATACTTTAGATAAATGTAAATAATGTGTATTAAAAAATGTTTTGAATTTTCTTAAAAAAATGCGAAGAAACTTTTTCCCCAACCTACTATTTAAATACCTACCTTCGATTTAAAGCAAATTTCACTGTTTCCGTATCACACTTTATTAAGGCGAATTTGTGAGTGTGTGTTTATATATTTGATAATTCTTCACGTTCAAACGGCTTGACCGATTTCGATGAAATTTGGTATATAGATAGCCTATACCCTGGATTAATAAATAGGCTACTTTTTATCCCGGTCTACGCGGGTGAAACCGCGGGGCGCGGCTAGTAATCGTATAAAACAGAAAATAGACGATTCTTTGAATTATTTTTTTCTATCAAAAAAAATTCAAGTACTGTTAGACAATATAGCCGAATAAACTTTTTTACTTTTTTTTTTTGAATCACACATGGAAAATCAAAATGATATAACCTTAAACATTTGGTTTTATGGGAATTATGAAAACACAAAATTTCGATGTCCTTAAAGTTCAAAACTTAGAACTATCGTCTTAGGTAGTAGGAGTGAGCGATTATTTTATTCCACATTTGGGAAAACTCAGCACTAAAATCCTTCTCCAAAACTAGCACCGTACGACACCGATCAATCGTTACTCTGAGGCTAAACAGAACCTCCCCTGTGCCCCATCCTTGCAGTTTTATCTCCCACCTCCACTATCTGTCTAATCCGTCTGTCGACCGCACTAATGACTTACTTAGCACACTATTCGTTCGCTCGGTGGGTCGCGTATAGGTGAAAGCTACTTTGATAACTCCCGTGTTCTGAAAACCTACTCAATTTGTTCTTTAGTGTCTAGTTTTACGATTGGTTGATGTTGTGGTTAGCTAAGTACAACTTATGAGTACCGTAAACAGCAAAAGTAGATGGTCAAAATCAGAAATTCAATACTAATCAAAACTGATCACGAATATATGGCAGCTGTACTAGTAGTAAATGTTTGGTATAATTTACAATCACATACTTCTGAATCACTTCGACGCCACACAGCTCTGACGCGAACTCCGTTCATTAGTATTGAATTTATGATTTTGATCATCTACTTTTGCTGTTAACTGTACATGAGATTTGACATCTAATCTAGACATGCGGGGACACATGCGGAAATCAGACAAGCGATGGGGATATCCACAAAATTTGTTTATGTGTATAAAATGCAGAGTCTCTACTACCTATTTCGGGGGATATATCTGGCACTTTACACTGAAAAATTAACCTAATTTAACATCCTGCTAGCACAAATATTCGCAATACCCATTACAATCCTTCAAAACTGACGTATTGTACCTTTCACCTTAAGTTACACATATCAGCTCTACCTCATCTCAACGCATGTTAAAAGTTACTAAACCGGCATTCAAACTAACGCCTCCATGTCTATCCTTACCCTTAATGACGTCACGGCATCTTCAGCAAGATCGTATAGACATTTAAGTACTCATTTGTCTAAGATGCCCTAACTTTGTGAGTTAGTGACTCATTGACACTAATTTATTGGTCTTCCGAGTCGAAAAGTTTTAGTTTGAGAGTAATCTTAGAGCCATGTTCTAGATTAGAAGGTTGTTCTTGTTTAGTCATGAACCTTGATTTAAAATAAAATTAAACTAGGTTCGGGCCGCTTTTTAATAACATACATACATAAAATTACGCCTTCTTCCCGTGAGAGTAGGCAGAAACTACAGAACGCCACCTGCTACGATCCTTACATACCCATTTTGCTTTCTAATAAAGTGCGTTACAATAGCGAATTCTAAGCATCCTCTTCATCATCTTCCTGCCCTTGTCTAATGTTACGTGGGGTCAGCGCAACACGTTTTCTTCTTCCATACAATAGCGAATTCTAAGCATCCTCTTCATCATCTTCCTGCCCTTGTCTAATGTTACGTGGGGTCAGCGCAACACGTTTTCTTCTTCCATACAATAGCGAATTCTAAGCATCCTCTTCATCATCTTCCTGCGCTTGTCTAATGTTACGTGGGGTCAGCGCAACACGTTTTCTTCTTCCATACAATAGCGAATTCTAAGCATCCTCTTCATCATCTTCCTGCCCTTGTCCAATGTTACGTGGGGTCGGCGCAACACGTTTTCTTCTTCCATACAATAGCGAATTCTAAGCATCCTCTTCATCATCTTCCTGCCCTTGTCCAATGTTACGTGGGGTCGGCGCAACACGTTTTCTTCTTCCATACAATAGCGAATTCTAAGCATCCTCTTCATCATCTTCCTGCCCTTGTCCAATGTTACGTGGGGTCGGCGCAACACGTTTTCTTCTTCCATACAATAGCGAATTCTAAGCATCCTCTTCATCATCTCCCTGCCCTTGTCCAATGTTACGTGGGGTCGGCGCAACACGTTTTCTTCTTCCATACAATAGCGAATTCTAAGCATCCTCTTCATCATCTTCCTGCCATTGTCTAATGTTACGTGGGGTCGGCGCAACACGTTTTCTTCTTCCATACAATAGCGAATTCTAAGCATCCTCTTCATCATCTTCCTGACATTGTCCAATGTTACGTGGGGTCGGCGCAACACGTTTTCTTCTTCCATACAATAGCGAATTCTAAGCACTTAGACACAAAGATAGGTTCTATAATATTTTTATGACAAGTTGTACATAGGACTGCCTCGTTGGTCTAGTGGTCGCAAGCCCTCGCTTGCCAATCAATCCTGCAATCGAACCTTGGACCTCTCCAAGGTTCGATTCCCAGGTCGGGCAAAGTGTTATTGGGTTTTCCATTAGGAATTTCTCAGTAGCAGCTTGGAGTCTGGATTTGTGCCCGGTTGATGGCAATAGGCTCGCCCCCTATTACATGGAACTCAAATATAGCTGGCGAAATGTGGGTATTAACTATACGTACACCTCTGTCTAACCCTTCGGGGATTACAAGCGTTATGTTAAGTTATGTTATGTGTTCTCCATTATAGGAACAATTAGAATTGTTGATTTTGAACCGATACTGCTGTGGTCTTAAATGCAATCGTGATGTCCTTACAACAAAATCACTTATTACTTTAACAGACCCCTTATAGTGTCACTTCGTTGTCCGTCTATCTGTCTGTCTGTCAGGTATCAAGTTGATATTGATATCAAATACGTATGAGTAGGTCTATAGTCCCTTAGAGCTTTAAAAAAATCAAGCTTCTAAGTCAACGCAGTAAAAGAATACGATCATTTATGCGACATATTCTGATACTCGCAAGTAAATCAAAACCTATAGGGTACTTCCCGTTGACCCAGAATCATGAAATTTGGCAAGGAGCAAGGTATCACAGCACAATTTAAGGAAAAAGTCCGAAAATCGTTAATTTGTAACTTTATCAAGTATTAAATTTTTTTGGAATTACATTCTCTGCAGTTGGAGAATTAACCGAGACGTATATCAATGTATGGGAGAACATGTTTTTCAATTACAATGTTAAGTTTGCTTTTGGGATAAATTCTTTTCAAGTACGGAACCCTTCATTGTGCGTGGTTTTTCCCAACTTCAGCACTATATCAGTGCACCTCAATCAACCCTAGACAGGGCCAGATGATCACTCTATGTCGTATGTCACAGGTCTTGAAGCTACCCGCGAGGATATTGAGTCGGAGATATCTTAGTTGCCCACGTCAAACCGCGGGGGCTTGATTTATTGTAACAGCCTTGAGTGACACTGGCAAGGCAAGCTCGTGTTTTTTGGTAGCCTTTTTTTTTTTTTGTAAGGTACTCTTTACATTTTACATATACCTACATCTTATCGAACTTTAGAGTATCATTGCATTACTTCCCATCATAAGGGAGTAACTACACTTATTCAGCTCGATTCAGATTTTGTCTATAGAAAACACCAGCTCCACCAGTTGAAACCGCTTATATATATATATCAAAAAACCGGCAAGTGCGTATCGGACCACGCACAATGAAGGGTTCCGTGGTTGAAAACTTTTTCCTTGACTTGTGCTGTGAGAGCTTGCTTCTTGCCAAATATCATGATTCTAGGTCAACGGGAAGTCGCATTGACAGCCTTATTTTTATTACGTCGACTAAGAATCTTAATTTTTTTAGGACTCCAAGGGACCATAGACCTACGTATTTGATATTAATTTCAACTTGATATCTCCACGCGTTGCTGAGAAAAAGGATCTTGACAGACTGATAGACAGACGGACAACGAAGTGATACTGGGACTGGGTAATACGATAGCCCTTGGTAAGACTGGTTGTCAGACTTTCGGGCTTCTTGACGACCCGTAACGACTGTCAATGATCCACGAATGACAGCCGGGACTAACGGCTTAATGTGCTTTCCGAGGTACGGAGGGGTCTCGGTATGTAAAGATGGTCACCCATCCACGGACCAACCCCAGCAAGCGTACCTGGTGAATCGACCCGTGCAGCTGTTATTACTTAGCCACGAGCTCCTCTCTATCAACAACAAACTCTAGTAACACTATCCTATATACGTATAACTATAGGATAGTGTTCTACAATCACGTCTCTTATTTATGTCTAGTCACAAATAGCCAAAAACCATCTACAGAAATCCTTTTTACGTCCAAAATAATGTCTCAACTCTCAACCAAAGTAATTGCGCCTCGTCTTTATAGTGTCTTAAGTAATAAATGTTGAAATAATCCACTTTGCACAAAGTGGTGGTCGTCTCGCGGTCGATCCCCACAAAGACTTGCAATAAATAACAAAAACAATCGGCCTCCCCCCCCACCCGAACCCCAATTTTTCATGTATTTATGTGTAGTAGTCCCAAAGGTATACAGCCTGAACGTTGGACGAGGTTTTACAAAAGAGTTTTAAGTTTATTAAAAGTTCTGCATGCAATGTTATACATATTTCATTCATACCAACTTGCTCGAGTGAAAAGCGAGTTTATAATTACTGAATGGTTTTGTGTAATTCAGAGATAAGCTTGTAAACAAAATCTTTTATAACAATCGTGATGACAATAACAACAAAAATGTTTAAGGGGGATGCGCTAAGATAGCCCGCGGAATTCAAATTTTCTTACATTTTTTGCAATTTGCAGGTCAGTATCAGGTTGTATAAGGTTGGGGAAAAAGTCTTTTCGCATTATAGTATGTATGAACTTAAAATAAAATCTCTTTGGCTATACTATTTGTATCTGGCTAGTTTTGGTATCATTGAAAGTTTAAATTTTAAAGAACATAATTCCAAATTCAAATTAGGAAAATGTGTGATTTTCATTTGTTTTTCGTACTGTCAAGATGAGTGAATCTAATGAAGAAATTCGATATATTTTAAAATTTTACTACAAAAAAAGTAAAAATGCAACGCAAGCCGCAAAAAAAATTTGCGATGTTTATGGACCCAGTGCAGTGTCTGTGAGAGTAGCACAAATTTGGTTTAAGCGTTTTCTATCCGGAAAATTTGATGTCAAAGATGCACGTCGCTCTGGTCGCCCTATTACGGATAAAATGGATGCCATTTTTGAAAAAGTGGAGTAAGATCGGCATATCAATAGTTACGACGTAGCTGAAGAACTGGGAATTGACCACAAAACAGTTTTGGCGCATTTGAAAAAAACTGGGTACACAAAAAAGCTCGATATTTGGGTACCTCACGAGCTCACTGAAAGAAACCTAATGAACCGTGTACTTATTTGTGATTCTTTATTACGACGAAATGAAACCGAACCATTTTTGAAGAAGCTGATAACTGGTGATGAAAAATGGATCACGTACGACAAGAAAGTGCGAAAAAGGTCGTGGTCAAAGGCCGGTCAGGCTTCACAGACTGTGGCGAAACCCGGGTTGAATCGCAACAAGGTGATGCTGTGTGTGTGGTGGGATTGGAAGGGCATTATTCATTATGAGCTGTTACCACCAGGCAGGACCATCGATTCTGAACTCTACTGCGAACAACTGATGAGATGAAAGCAAGAAGTTGAGAGAAAGCGGCCGGAATTAATCAACAGAAGGGGTGTGGTTTTTCATCATGATAACGCTAGACCTCACACATCTTTAGCCACTCAGCAAAAATTAAGAGAGTTTGGCTGGGAGGTGTTAATGCATCCGCCGTATAGTCTTGACCTTGCATCTTCAGATTTCCACCTGTTTGTCTATTTAGAATTCTTTAGGCAGTATCAGGTTAACATCACGAGAGGACTACCAAAACCACTTGTCGCGGTATTTTGATCAGAAGTCCCAAAATTTCTATAGCAATGGGATCATGTCCCTACCTACAAGATGGCAAAAAGTTATCGAACAAAATGGTACCTATATACTTTAGATAAATGTAAATAATGTATGTTAAAAAATGTTTTGAATTTTGTTAAAAAATGCGAAGAAACTTTTTCCCCAACCTATTATGTTGACTAAAATATGATTCACGGCCCTTTAATGACAATAACAACAAAAATGTTTAAGCGGGATGCGCTAAGGTAGCCCGCGAAATTCAAATATTCTTATTTTTTTTGCAATTTGCAGGTCAGTGTCAGGTTGTATGTTGATTAAAATATGATTCGCGCCCGTAATTAATATGGCTTTACAGAATTATAACCATTAGAATCAGCAATACCCATAACTTTCCACTGTATGTTTCTTTTCCCTTTTGTGTGATGCTTTCTCCGGCAAATCTCCGAGCATGTGTGAGCGCTTAGTTGTTTAAACTACACAATAGATTTTAGTGTGTTTTCATCAGAATTTATTCCGGAAGGTTTAATAATAAAATAAATAAATAAATAAATTTTATTTCAGTTAACTTTACAAACTTCTACAATATATAATCTTGCATAGAGGCTTGGTTATGTGTAAACCATAAATGCACCTACCGAATTCTGACAAAGCAATGACTATGATTAAACAGTTGTGGCATCGACACGACGAAGAAGAATATGGTACATCGAATTTTAGAACGGCTTTGTCATCGTCACTCATACCATACTCGAGTCACTGGTACTGTAGGAGTTAGTCGACGTTCGCACGGACGTAAATATGTATATCGCGGTGTTTTATTTTCGCGCCCTGGATTTTCAGCGCTCTGCTTAGCGCCGAGAGTTGAAAATTCAACAGTGTGTTTTTTCGACAAGCTAGAATGCACTCTGTTATTGTTAAGTTGGATTCTCAACGCTCGGCTCAACAACGAGAGTTGAAAATCCAGTGCGCGATAAAATCCCGCCGCGATGTTTTTAAGACCGTGCGAACGTCGGCTAACTGACATACGTCCACAATTCTGTGATTATGACGGTAATTCCGCGTACCGGAAGACGTAGCGTTGGAAGGCCTCCCACGCCGCCGGAGTCGCGGGTTGTTCGAAAGAGATACCATGGCCCTGGCACAGGCAACAGAAGGAAGACAGGTGGGTTTTAGTCAGTAAAAGTCTGACACGCCCGCACGCTCCGCCCAGAGCGGGAGAAGTCATTTGATGATTTCCCATCCACGAAAAAAAAAAAAGGTCTCCCACTAGGTGGACTGATGACCTTGTGAAGGCTGCACGAACCGCTGGATATGGGAAGCACAGAACTAGTCCAAGTGGCGGTGCTTGGAGGAGGCCAGCATTGGACGGTCTTTCGGCTGAAATTATGATGATCATTATGACAGTACTTCATACTTACAAGACAGGGATACCCCAGGGCCATATTGCTCATAACCATCTACAACTACAAACAAATATAATTAATAGTTTCACCCAAAATTCCTTTCGTTACAAATTCATAACCTTTCAAAATACTTCAGCTCTCTTGTAATTATGTAACCCTAAACTTTTGACAGTCGGACGATACGGTTCGATCTCGTCCGAATATAATCCCAGTATTTACTGGTTGAATTCTGAGAAACACGGTTCAAAATTGGAAAATATATTGTCCATTTTGTGTGATATCTTTTGTACGTTTCCTTGACACAAAAAACTTTTAACCTCAAAGCTGTTATAATACTATAATAATATTTTAAAGAGGTAAAAGGAGAACATTCAACGTTCATACATTGTTGGACTAAATGTGAAAGTCCGGCCAAACAAAAAAAAAACTATTTTCCGAAAGAATAAGTACGATTTTCTCTATTTATTTCTGTTTTTATTTTATTTTTTTACTACTATTATTTTAACTAAAACAATACTGAATACTGTATTTTTCAAACTCGTATAACAGCGCAGGGAATGTCCCTACAGATTTGGTCCCATAGGGAAAAGTGAGAAGAATAATGTTCCAACGGAACCTTTTCTTTTGTTTGGCCGGCATTTTCATATATTTATTTAGCACAAAATGAATGATCTCTTTTGTGAGTTTGTATGTAGAGGGTAGGTAATCTTTGGAACTACTAATCGGATTTCAAAAATTCTTTTACTAATGGGATTGCCGAGTGTCATAAGATATATTTATGGCGGACAAAGTCGCGTGTAGAAGCTGGTTTTTCATAGAACTGATCATTCCCTGTTTAGTTTGTAACCCCTTGAGACTGAAAATGTGAGACAAAAGTGTCGAAAAAGATACATTACTACCTGCTCAATCAATCTGCCTATTAGCCTTTTCCCAACTATGTTGGGCTCAGCTTCCAGTCTAACCGGATGCAGCTGAGTACCAGTACTTTAAATGGAGCGACTGCTTATCTGACCTTAACAACCCAGTAACTGGGCAACACGATACCCCTTGGTAAGACTGGTTGTCGACTGTCAAAGATCCACGAATGACAGCCGGGACCATCGGCTTAACGTGCTTTCCGAGACACGGAGGAGTCTCGTTATGTAAAGATGGTCACCCTTCCACGGACCGACCCCGGCAAGCGTAGCTTAACCTGATGGATCGACCCGTGCGGCTGTTATTACTTAGCCACGAGCTCCTCCTTACCTAAGAAGAACATCACACACATTAGGTATTGTTTATCAATACTTAAACACCCTTACTAAAAATAAAATAAAAGGCAGCTGTTTATGTAAACAGTTTACTCAAAAGAAAACACCCTGATCAAGTAGGTACGTAAGTATTATAAGCGGTACTTACACGTGGTAACTCAAATACTACAAATCCCTTTCCCATTAGAACTGAGTAAAATCCATGATGTTTACCATAAGTAAGTAGGTACTTACAGCAAGCACTCACAAATGCAAAGAAAAGAAATTCCGGTTTATTTTATTTGTGGGTATCAGCGTACCAGCTACGCTACGCGTAAGAGCTCGTGGCTAAGTAATAACCTTGCGCTTGCCAGGGTTGGCCTGTGGATGGGTAACCATCTTAACATACCGAGACTCCTCCGTGCCTCGGAAAGCACGTTAAGCCGTTGGTCCCGGCTGTCATTCGTGTCATTCGTCAGAAGCCTGAAAGTCTAACAACAAGTCTTACTAAGGGGTATCGTATTACCCAGTTACTGGGTTGTGGACGTCAGTCAGATAGGCATTTGCTCCATGTAAAATGCTAGTATTCAGCTGCATCCGGATAGACTGGAAGCCGACCCCAACATAGTTGGGAAAAGGCTAGGCAGATTGATTTCAGCGTATCAGCTAAGTACAGCAACTCGCCCCTACTACGCAGGTTTACGACTGACAAAACATCGTTGTTCTTTATTATATTTTATTACTAGCTTTTGCCCGTGGATCCCTCGCTTGGATGTCAATACTTCCCTATTTCAGTCGGATTTTGTCCGCAATTTCATGGGTTTTAATTTTTATTACGCGGAACACTAATTCTCTTTCTAAAATAAAAGTAGCCTAAGTTACTCTTTATAAAATCAGCTATCTGCCAGTGAAAGTTCTACTATTTTCCCTAAGACAAGTCTGATCAAAGAAAGAAAATTTACAATAGGCATATAATATACTAGCTTTTACCAGCGGCTTCGCCCGCGTGGATGTCGAAAAATATCCCACACGGGAACAAAAATCCTTCCTTAGTGGATGCCTACACTGTATAAGGTATCTAAGTGCAAAATTTCAAGTCTCCAGGTCCAGCGGTTCGGGCTGTGCGTTGATATATCAGTCAGACAGGACTTTGAGTTCTATATATATCGACAGAAGATAAAAAATAAAAATCATATAACAAAAAGTGTAAAGTGCGATGCAAGAAATTAGCAGGAAAGTGTGCCTCACGGCTGTACGCAAAAAGGTCCAGATCAGCAAAAATGCCAGACAACTAGTGCCTGCCGCTGGTGTTTTGATCAAGTATCATATTGATGCTACAATTTCTACTATTTCTATCTCTAATGGAACTCCTACTATTTACTATTACTGAGGAATGTCCCATCAAACGTGCATACAACACTTTTCCATTACGGTTCGAGACGAAAGTCAAGTTAGTTCACGATTAAGTGCAAATGAATGTTGCCACGCGAAACGGTATTAAGTAATTTTCTTTAAATGTTTATTTTTTTAAAGTTTTGAGGTTAACGCCCTTGTTCATGGACCTAACTGTATGTACCTAACTGCGCGACAGCCAATACGGGGTTAGGTTTTTAAGGCTTTTAGGAACCAGCGCTTGGGCTCTATCTCGCCTAGGGTCGCAGCATTATGCTGAGCGATGGCCGTTTTGCGTTAATGCGACGCATATTTTCCCCCAACTTGTTCTTTTTTGTGTTAGTGTTATTTCATTGCGTCATTTTTACCGCAAATAAACGTACTTCCTTTCTTTCTTTCTTCCAATAACGATGTAAATAATCAATGCTTTGACTCCAATAGAAAGATAAAACTTTTAGTCATTAAAACTGATGAGAAACTATCTAACTTCAACATCCATAGCTACACAAACATTTCCATCCTCCACTTCTTATTTATTAGTCCCCTTTCAAAATCAAATAGCGTTACTCACATCGGGAACCTTCGGCATTCTACGCCAAACATCGGGAATCCATTGAGACAATATCCATAGCAGCAATCACAATCCAAAGGTATTTGAGGGATTGTCCAAGCATTGTTCAATAATGACTTTCTGCGGTGCAATCTCGAATACCAAATGAACGGACGGTCAAAGTGGACTAGTGATGTGACGTAGTCGATATTAACATTTACGATTTATTTATTCTACTGTCATTGACTTTGTCTTTGTACAGTTTATATTGCGTTCCTCAATAGTTGCGGAAGTGATATCTTGAAGTTGTGTCAAGACTATAAGGGAAGCAGGCCCTAGGCTCCGAACTTTAATCAATGAAGGAATTAAGCTATGTAGTTGAATCTCTGCTTAAATTAGGTTCCAAGTTCCAAATAAACAGACGGATGCAATTCATTTAGCCACAGGGCGCAGCTATCGGACGCATTAAAATAAAGTATTGTACTTACGCAATGACACATGGATTGTTAAAATAAATAATAAGTATTTCTTTACTCATATCGTTATTAGATATCATTTCAGAAGAAGGATTAAAAGCTGAATAGAAAATATGATAGAATGGTTTATTCACATACTAGCGACCCGGTCCTGCTTCGCACGATTTTTACGACTTGACAAAACATGAAGGCTTCTACATTATATATAAGTTAAATATTAATGTATTATACATATAAAATTCCCAGAATAAATTCTCTTAATGATAGTGAAAACCGCATCAAAATCCGTTGCGTACCTAGTTTAGAAGAACAACGCGGCCACACAGACAGACACGCAAAGCGACTTTATGTTATAATAATTATAGATATAGGTACTATATTCTATACCTATACTTAGTATATACTATATACCCACGATGACATCTGCTCACATAATTAAGTACTATTATGGAAAGCAATAATATAGGTGTAATATAAATAGTCTATCATCAATTTATCATACACTTTCATTCGCTTTTTTGACAAATAATTTATCTCTATCTCTATCTATCTCTAGATACTATTTCAAGGGGTTTCTGGGGTTTCTGATGAAACACTATTATACACCTATAAAGGATTTCGCGCATTGGTTGCAACTCATGACTACAACAGCCACGTCCGAGACACTAATGACGTTTCGATATACAATTTCTCAATAATATCACAATAGTACTATTTAATTATGCTAATATCTCACGTATTCAGGGTGTAATTCGGTACCATTGCAGCCACTAAATCCAGTAATCAATCAAATTGTACGTATGTTGCGAATGCATGATAAGAATGGGTGTGGCCACTAGTTACACTATCGATAACTAATAACATACGGCGGTATTAACACTAATTAATTATTGGTAATTAATCTGCAATAGAAGGGATTTATGTTAGGCTTTCAGTTATTGCTATTTATTGTAAGTTTCTTGTTAACTGCTCTGTTTTGTAATTTATTTTATGTATTTATTCAACCAACCACAATGTTATTACACACAAAATCAATGACACCTAGGACTCCCCCAAGCACCGCCACTTCGACTGGTTCTGTGCTTCCCGCATCCAGCGGATTCCTACGGCTTTCACAAGGTCATCCGACCACCTTGTGGGAGGCCTTCCAACGCTACGTCTTCCGGTACGCGGTTGCCACTCCAGAATCTTTCGGCCCCATCAGCCATCTGTTCTACGAGCAATGTCTGCCCACTGCCACTTAAGTTTGGCAATTCTCAGGGCATTCGTTACCTTGGTTCTCCTGCGGATCTCTTCATGGAAAACTCCAAACATAGAATAGAATAGAATAGAATACTCTTTTATTTTGTACACCATTTAAATTACAGGTTACAATGTTACAATGATCAAAATTTTACATAGAGTGACACAAAGCATAGCCCTCTCCATTGCCCTTTGGGTGACTTTTAGCCTTCTAATAAGGCCAATTGTGAGCGACCACGTTTCAGTGCCGTAGGTCATCACGGCAAAAGACTTTCGTCTTGAGAAGCTACGGTATGTGAGACGGGAAGATATTGCGTAGCTTCCCGAACGCTGCTCAGCCGAGTCGGATTCGACGATTTACCTCTTTCTCGAAGTTCCTCTACCTAACTTGACAGTTGTAACATAAAGTATGCATTACAAATAGTGATAAACGCACATTGACTTAGATTTTAGATGGTCACAATGATGCTGAATAAGAAGTCAGCAAGCATACAATACCATTGACATAGTATAGTAACAAAAGAAAAAACTAAAGCGATTTATCGATATATCTTGCACATCACTGTCCCAAAAAGCAAATAACAGGGCGATGAGGGACATTCCCCGAAGATTTTCATTCAAGGAAGCGATTCGAAGCTTGACTACATTTCTGCCATTCTTCTCGCGGAGATCACTTGTCAAAGTTGTTCCAACCAATGTTCTTTTTGGAGTGTTTTCATTTAAAACTGGGGCTTTGCGTTTGCAAACTGTGGTTGAAGTACCTTGAGCAAAGTTTGACGTTTGTAGTAGTGTAGACTACGCTTTGAGACTATTCATTTCAAAACAGCATACTATAGTTTTGTAAGTTCCTAAACTGAGATTACGAAGATGGATGAGTCGACATGTGTCATCAACAAACCCGCACTGAGCTTGCGTGGTTGATTACGGTCGAGTCCCTCTCACAGAGAGGAGACCTGAGTCCCATCAGTGGAAACAATATAGGCTCTGAATAAGTTCACTATAGGAGACAAATTATTATAATACCAGCTTTTTCCCGCGGCTTCGCTCGCGTGGAGATCGGAAAATATCCCACGGGAACTTACTACTGGGATAATAAATATCCTATGTCCTAATCCAGGTCATAGACTACCCATGTGCCAAATTTCATCCAAATCCGTTCAGCCGTTTTAGCGTGAAAATTTACTCTTTTGACTGCCTCTTTAGTCTAGTGGTCGCAAGCGCTACTGCTGAGCATGAGGTCCTGGGTTCGATTTCCAGGTCAGGCAAAGTGACATTGGGTTTTCCTATTTGGAATTTCTCAGTAGCAGCCCGGAGTCTGGATTTGTGCCCGGTTGATGGCAATAGGCTCGCCCCCTATTACATGATACTTAACATAATTGGCGAAATGTGGGTGTACTATAGGTAGGTACACCTCTGCCCAACCTTTCGGAGAAACAAGGCGTGATGTTATGTTACGTAAAACTTACTTCTTGACTTAACTCTATGGTAAAATCTGAACTAACATAGCCAAAAAAATTGCCGAGTAAACACGAATAACACCCGACAACACACGAATGACTTCCGAAGCGAAATATCGCCCAGTTAACCATCCACAGTTTGTTTTATATGCCGCCATTCGCGCGGCAGTTTCGCGGCATATCTTACACATCATAACCAGCTATAAAACGTTTCTTTCACACTTGGTCTGATATGAATGAAACGTGTATAATTTTGTTGTAACTCCTAAGTATTTTCTGCTTAATATTAAAAG
The DNA here is from genome assembly GCA_946251885.1 of Cosmia pyralina. Lineage (NCBI taxonomy): Eukaryota > Metazoa > Arthropoda > Insecta > Lepidoptera > Noctuidae > Cosmia > Cosmia pyralina. Next base: position 22,220,030 of record OX276354.1, read on the forward strand.
CAATAGTAACTTTTTACCAGAACAATATGAGAGAACTTACTTGGAAAACTTGATATCGTAAATAGCACTAAATTATGTCAGAAGTGTTTAATAGTATCTGCCTATACGTCACTGACCACTCCTTTTGCCATTTCGCATTTGGGCCCAACCGTCTACATCTCAAACATGGGCCAACTGTTGAATGGGAAGCTCACAGTCAGCAGTCGGCAGTGGATGGCATCAGGCCATCATCAGTATCTATATCTATAAGCCATTTTTCGTGTCTGTGTGACTGCGTTGTTCTTCTAAACTGCGCTACAGATTTTAATGCGGTGTTCACCTTCATTCACAGAATTGATTCCGGAAGATTTATGTTATCAATAATAAATAATATCGTATTTTATTCAATTAGCTATGTTAAAATTATATCTGTTCTAATATTAAAAGTATTGTATTGACTATTTTAGTACCGACTGAGTTTGTAGATGGCACGACTAACCAATCACAGCGTATCGCAAAAAGGCGGGGATAAGAATGGCGGGAAAACGCCATCTTGGTTGTCGTGCCCATCCTGCAAACTTAGTCGTGCATAAGTCGTCGAGAAACGAGTGTTAATCTCTAGCTGTGTTTCAAGGATACCGAGTGGTGATTGTAAAAGTATATTTGATTTTGTGTGTTTGGGAAATACACTAAGTAAGTACATTAACATGTTTCTATTATTTCTAAAACCTTATTTTTGAAAGCCATGAACCTGAATATTAGTTAATTCTTCATATTTAAACTATTACTAGATTATCTGTAAAAGTATAGAGTCTACATTTATGTGTCTTTCAACCTGCCTAGCCTCTTCCCAACTCTGTTGAGATCAGCTTCCAGTCTAACCGGATGCAGCTGAATAACAGCATTTTACATGAAGCGACTGCCTATCTGACCTCCACAACCCAGTTACTGGGTAACACGATACCCCTTGGAAAGACTGCTTGTCAGATTTGGGTATCTGACTACCCGTAACGATGTCAAAGATCTACGGATGACAGCCGGGACTAACGGCTTAGCGTGCTTCCCGAGGCACGGAGAGGTCTCGATATGTAACGGATGGCCACCCATCCACGAACCGGCCGCAGCAAGCGTAGCTTTTAACTTTCGATCGACCCGTGCGGCTGTTATTATTTAGTCACAAGCCCCTCCCCTGACGTTTATGTATACAATACATTATATTAAACTTTCATATAACAAAGAATATATTACTTGTTTGTTAAGTCGTCAAAACCGTGAGGGGACGGGTCCCTGGTGTAGTATTTAACTGTCTTATTTATAGTACAGCCAATAATAATCCAAGCCAATAATAATCTGCTGAAAATAAAAATGAAACGATATTATTAACTAAAATCCCTGCTTAAATGCAAGTTTACAGTACCTATCTTATTTACAGCGACTTTATTAATAGAAGCGTTCCCAAAAGATAACACCATATGGGTAGAGTTTGCCTCTAAAATAGGCCAAGCGTACATGACCCTTTGACTAAGGAAGCTTTGATAATAGCCCCTTGAATTTCCTGTATCGTAGGACTACACACAATACAAACAGTGACTACTTATTGAAATAGATATCTGTGAGCTAATATTTGATTCAGTGTGGGATTCGAAACCTTAAACGGAGGTCTCGCAACCGGCGTGCGTGTATGACATGCATGAATGTAAACGAAGCAAAAGGAGTATGTAAGGATACCCCCATGAGTTTATGTATGTGTGTATAGGGAGAAAGCTAAATGCTTTGTTCGAACGTAGAACGAGCTTGTCCGGGGAAGCACCCAAACAGCGCCAAACAGCGTATCTCTACCGCCAAACAGCATTGCTGTGTTCTAGTTTGAAGGATGTGGTCCACACGTTGTGGATGCTGGTGTAATTACAGCCACATGAGACATTTCAGCTTTCCCTTTTGAGAAGATAACGCATCTGTAATTGCCGTTCATAGGTCGTGGTGACCGCTCACATAAAAAGTTCATTCGTCAACGCTCACGGTATCCCGCCGCTCATTCGTCAACGCTCACGGCGACGTCCCGCCGCTCGTTCGTCAATGCTCACGGCATCCCGCCGCTCGTTCGTAAACGCTCACGGCATCCCGCCACCATGCATTGGTCAACGCTCACGGCATCCCGCCGCTCGTTCGTCAACGCTCATGGCATCCCGCCGCTCGTTCGTCAATGCTCACGGCATCCCGCCGCCATGCATTGGTCAACGCTCACGGCATCCCGCCGCTCGTTCGTCAACGCTCATGGCATCCCGCCGCTCGTTCGTCAACGCTCATGGCATCCCGCCGCTCGTTCGTCAATGCTCACGGCATCCCGCCGCTAGTTCGTAAACGCTCACGGCATCCCGCTGCTTGTTCGTCAACGCTCACGGCATCCCGCCGCTTGTTCATCAACGCTAACGGCGTCCCGCCGCTTGTTTGTCAACGCTAACAGCGTCCCGCCGCTCATTCTTCAACACTCACGGCGTCCCGCTTCCCCTGCGGTACAGCGATATCGGTCAAACTATAGCAGATAATGGAGTGAATGGCTCCTGATACGCCGAACTATAAGAGAATAGGCTGAATAGCTCATACCGAGGTTAAAGATGCTATTGTGTTATTGTATTTTGTTTTTATTGTTATTTGGACATCTTAACGACATCTAGACTAACAATTTATTTTATTTTTCGAAATTATGTTAATTAAATGTTACTCAATAAGTATATGTAATTTTATTCTACGTTAATTCAATGTCTACAAACTCGACATCAAACTAACATCGTGTTTTGCAGCGCCCTGACAGGGTTCATGTATAAAAACCGACAGTGATATTGTAAGATGTGTGATATGCATGAGAGCAAATAAATAAATAAAATATCAGCCAGTCAAAAAGGTGGAATCGCGGCTATAGTCGGACAGTCGTCCAGGGTGCGCCGGAGGTACCATCGCGCCTTATTACCTCAGTAAAAAGGTCGAAAAGCGATTAACAGCAAGTGTCCGCGATGGTACAGTCAGCAACAAAAGTCGATTAACACTTGCGGTTTTTTTATCTTAATTATTACCCTAAGCGAAATATTTAATTGAAATCGGAACAGAAGTACTTAAAATTTTAAGAACATTAACTCATAAGACTCATAACAGTTAAACGAAAAAAAGCAGTTTAGCGAATCATTTTGTGTTAATTTAGATGATGTCAAAAAGTAGCAGTGTTAACCGACTTCTGTTGCTGACCGTACATTTAAGAATCGCTACTCGGAGATGCTATTTCAATGCACCTCAATAACCTCATTCAGATAAAAAATTTCCTAAAAGTATTATTCTCTAGTCTCCATGTTCTCGCTTCAACTTCGTTTATTTCACGAGCTCTTTGCGAAATTGAAAATTCTTGTTGCTTTTTGACATCAGACATAGTCACGAACACTCTTGAACTCAGTTTGTAGTTCTATATTTTATAGCTTACCATTTCATCACATTTGTATTCGCTAAGAGCAAAACAGATGTATGGCATATTGACATTTTGTCAGTTAAAAGTAACAAACTCAAACCATCATCATCATCTGCTTAGCCTTTTCCCAACGGCTTCCAGTACAACCGGATGCAGCTGAATACCAGTATTTTATATTGAGCAAGAAAAGAGAAATTGGAATCGTAAAGAGGCGCGTTGGAACTTGCTACATGAAGTAGCATAGGTGACAAAGCTATACCAATAGTTAAGTCACGAATTATTCAAATCTAGTTTATTGTTATATTATTTAACCCTCATTGTCTATTCCTTCCTACCTACATTACTCATCCTCCTTTCACAACCTTCACAACATCCTCTCATTCAACCCTAAAATAAACTAGATGACAAACTCGCAAACTTAAATAACCCTTTGAATCCTTTATAGTAAAGTCGGTCCTCAAAGGTCCGCATTGATCCCATGGGCGGTGGGAGACAATGGTGACCACGATGGTAGACATCGGTGACCACAATCGTAACCAGGCTGTTGTCAAGGAACAAAGGTTGGATGGAATACGAAAGCTTATTGAAATGGCAGGGCGAAAACCGTGATGGTAGGTATTGAGATGGTTGGTATCTGTTTTGTGAAGATAGATTGGAGTTGTTTTTAATATTAGTATAGTGCATTTAGATTAAGACTGTGAAATAGCATTCTGGCCAAATTAGAGCAGACACTTAAAGTTTCAAGTTGTTTGAGTCTCAACTCGGTGCAATTAATTTGACAAAACGTACAAAGACGAGTAGGTACCTACGTGGGTACACATTTCACTTAATTTTCTCAAACTTAACCTCGTCAGTATATTTTTCGGAATGCCATGTTTACACGGGGTACCACGTTTTCGGGTAAACTTATTTAGACTAATATTATAAAGAGGTAAAATTTGTATGTTTGTATATAGTAGGGGGTGGGTAATCTCCGGAACTAATGATCCAATTCAAAAAAACTTTTTCACTGGTAGAAAGCTACATTATTCCTGAGTGCTATAGGCTATAAATTATATTTATATCATGCATATTAGCCGAACTATCACAATCTTTGTCTAGCAAGTCGGAAAGAAATACTTATTTGTATGCGTTGCCTAAATAGTTGTTTAAAATTGAAAACAATGTATGGCAACCTGGTCCGTCTTATATAATTCTACAAAAAAGTCCGCGACACCATATATCACAGATATCTTATTTATTTTTATCTTATTATATCTTCTCCTCTCTCTCTTCTCTTCTTCTATCTTTATCTCTATTTTATCGGTATACTTACGTTTGCATGTTTATTTAAACAACACAATATTAATCCTTATCAAAATAAGTTATTTTATGATCACAAAGACATCAGATAAGATTTGGCTTTTAAAGTATGCCAATTGGTCATATAGTTTCGGAGTTATATATAAAATTACTAAAACGCCAAATAACTTTCATTCATAACACTGAAAGAACGTTAAGCGCAAACGAAGTAATAACGCGGGCAGGCGATGCTAAGCGATGCGACAGGGTGGTCTGGAGGGAGGGGGGAACAAGAAATTTCACGCGGACGAAGTCGCGAGCAGAAGCTAGTGTCAATTACAAACATATTTTTTTCTACCTCAGTACCTAAAGTATTTTCACAAGATCATAAATAAAATTCAATTTCATAAATTCTCCAATTTGAAAGCAACATTTTTATTCTTATTGTCTTCCAGTTATGAAATCCAGGCAAGCTTCAGTGTCTCTAGCGAAACAATTCAAATCATTATATTCAAGAGAGACTTCAAGCATTTTTCAAGTTCCTTTTCGTCCGTAATAAGAACAAACCTAGTTGTCAGTGCATTCTGGGCTAGATGAAAACCTTCATTTTACTGTAACATTTTTCAGAACGGAGAATCTTGGAAAGAGTTTCTTTGCGAGATTTAATAAAAGTAAAAGGAGTCTATGTTAAAAAGAAATGGTATTTAAAAAAAAAAACAGCTGTTCCACATACATTTTGACTGTGTAGGTATTGCACTTTTGTATGAAATAAAAAGAATATATGGCTCCCCAATGCCCGCCATAGGACCAGAAAAATTGAGAACAAAAAACTTTTTTACAAAAAAATACAACCGACTTCCTAAAACAACACTACAAAGTGAAAAATAAATTTAATTTCTGAAGTCGCTGTCTGCCTGCCTAGCCTTTTCCCAACTATGTTGGGGTCGGCTTCCAGTCTAACCGGATGCAGCTGAATACCATTATTTTACATGGAGCGACTGCCTATCTGACCTCCACAACCCATTAACTGGGTAATACGATACCCCTTGGTAAGACTGATTGTCAGACTTTCGGGCTTCTGACGACCCGTAACGACTGTCAAAGATCCACGAATGACAGCGGGGACCAACGGCTTAACGTGCTTTTCGAGGCACGGAGGAGTCTCGGTATGTAAAGATGGTCACCCATCCACGGACCAACCCCGGCAAGCGTAGCTTAACCTGATGGATCGACCCATGCGGCTGTTATTACTTAGCCACGAGCTCCTCTGAAGTCGCTGTCTGATTAAATGTATTTTCGTTTTTGCCACCGACTTCCGAAATTAAATTTATTTTTAACCGACTTCAAAAAGGAGGAGGTTCTCAATTCGTCGGAACCTTCCCTGATTACTCGAAGATGGCTGGACCGATTTGGATTTTTTTTTTTTTGTTTTATTCGAGAGGGTATACATCACAGTTGGTCCCATATAAAATTGATTAACTTTGCTTAGGTAGTTTTTGAGTTAGCTTCAATAATACGTATTTTTTCCCCACTTTTATATGGATGATGTTCTAGTTTGTTTCGCAGATAGTGGTATTAGAATTTGTGCGGGGTAGGTACACAACTAAAAAGTGAAAAATAAAAACGTTTTTACAAAAAAAAAATACAACCGACTTGCAAAAACAACACTACAAAGTGAAAAATAACTTTAATTTCGGAAGTCGGTGGCAAAAAACGAAAATGCATTTAACTAGACACCGACTTCCGAAATTAAACTTATTTTTCACTTTGTAGTGTTGTTTTTGGAAGTCGGTTGTATTTTTTTGTAAAAAAGTTGTTTCACTTTGTAGTGTTGTTTTTGGAAGTCGGTTGTATTTTTTTGTAAAAAGTTTTTATTTTTCACTTTTTAGTGGTTCACACGTGCTTACCCCTTCACAGCGTACTGGCGTGATGTTATGTTATGAACTGGTGTAAACAATAGACAGACATGAGATTTCAGCAAATCCCAGTCCATTTGCTATCATTTATTGAGGAGTTCCGTTGCCTATCTCAGAAGTTCTTCATCAGATCTTCATCAAATTGAAATGGGACCACTCCGAGAAAGTACTCTTCCAAAAACTATGCAAATCGCTCAAGTGTGCCTATAAAATTGGAAGAGTTCTCTCTATTTCTCCAGGATCCAATCATAAAAAAAAACAAAAAAAATCCAAATCGGTCCAGCCATCTTCGAGTAATCGGGGAACATGCAAAAAAAAAAAAAAAGTTTCCGACGAATTGAGAACCTCCTCCTTTTTGAAGTCGGTTAAAAATCACCATGCTTATCCACACACAAAGGTCCACATGAAGGATTAAGTGCGGAAACCAAATCCTCTAACATAGACACGATGCTTAGCAAAGGAATTGATGATCGCAGTTTGTTATTACAGGCGGAACGGAGAGCAATGGGGAAGAAAACTGTCAAATTAGTTCCGCGTAGATGGCGCTAAGTGTTTGTTACTTTCATTCAGTTGTCAATAGCTTTCATTCGAATACCTTGTCAAAAACTTTGCCGCGAGTATTGTCGCCGATTGGTCGCTTTGTCTTCAAGATGACTGTGACAAGTGACTAACACACAGCGCTCTCTTGCGGCGAAGTTTCGGGGCAACCACCCGCACTGTGTGTTTTTCGACGTATTTTGCAACTATTATTATTAAAAGCATGTGATGTCCCACTGCTGGACAAAGGCCTCTCTATCTTTCCACTTCTCTCTATTTATAGCTGCTAAATACCAGTTCTTGTTGAAGGAGTCCAGCTCATCCCGCCATCTCCAACTGGACTTGCCGCGATGTCGCTTGCCATTAAGAACAACCGCTTAAAGTAAATTAAACAACCTCTCCAAAGAAAATCTTCTTAATTCACAATACCAAGCCGTCCTCTAATTGGGTATTACAGACAAAATTAGTTTTTATTATGTACTTCTGTTTCATTACAATTTTGTTAAAGAAGACGAAGCTCTCAAAATTAAATAAACGACATTTTTTCCCGGGACAAAGGACCTCTTTGTAAGTTTTCAGTTGGACATTTTTTTTGCAATATCCGAGGTTAAAATAGACAGAATTTGTCCACAAAAAGTTGTGTGGGCTGCGGCTGTGGGTCGCAAAATGAATTAATGTTTTTTAGATTGTTCCAGGCTCAGATGGTCGTTTTTTGACGGAGACAAATCGGAGCAGTGAAGCGCAAGTGTGGTTATACTGCATGACGGTAATATTTTACCAAGACAGTTAGTGAAATTCGCCTGTGGGCCCACTTTGCATACTACTTTTTACCCGACTACGCCGAAGCAAAAAGGACGGTTATGATTTTGACCGGTATGTCTGTTCTAGATCAGCCATACTCAAACTTTTTTTTTGTTGGGCCACTTTCAGATCATATCAGTGTCCCGCGGGCCGCTACATAAATCACAACATCTGTTATTTATGTGTTAATGAAAAAACCTATTAAAACCACCACATTACCACATTACCTATTAAGTACGTTTAATTGTTTATTTAAATTTTATTGGGATCATTTTTTAACTATTTCATCTAGATCTAGCTTGTAATTGCTGCACGCTACTCTTAATACGTCATCGAGATGAGAATCTGTAAGCCGGTTTCTGTATACGTTCTTTGCATAATTATTTCATTTTGGAATAGGATGATTCACAAGAGTCGATGTAAATAACGTACACAGAATTTGGGCACATTTTTTAACAGTCTTATATTGATAGGTAATTGGTTTAAAAAGTTCGTTAATAGAATTTGAAGCTACAACGGGTGGGCCACTTTCGAAAGCCTCTGGCGGGCCGCAGTTTTATTTATTTTATTTATTTATTTATTTATTTATAACCGCTTAAACTACTATTACAGGGTTTTACCCTAATGCGACAGTTAAGAACTTAAACTAATAACCTAAGCTACATACTTACAATAAATTAAATTATAAAAAATTAAAACTAACAACATTATTAAATTATTACACCATTCAAATCACGAAAACATAGTATACCATAATTAATTACGTCACATAGTACAAACTTATCAGTACAACTTAAACACAAACTTACTTTACTTACAGATTAAAGAAAAACTTAAGTATTATTTTGCTTGTAGCATAATATAAATAGTAATACCCTTGCGAATTCACTCACACAACATGCAAACACATCAATCTGAGTTTGAAGGTCATTGATTGTACGAATAGCTCTGGTAAGGGGTGCCTTGGCAAGCAAGTTAGTTCTGGCTGTAGGTACCAGTAGCAGTGGCGGGCTGCGCCGCCTCCAAACGTAGCGGTCAGGCACACACAGACTCAAGCGCTGCAATACTCCCGGGTTACTCTCCACTCCACGTAGCACCTTCACCAAGTTTGAGTATAGCTGTTCTAGATGAATTCCCTCATAACTTCTAAACTAACGAATCCATGTTTATAAGATCTAATGTAACGAATTAAAACCAAGAAATACAAAAGACTATATAATGTAATCTTGAAGATTATCCTTAAAGCCGTTAAAGAAAACCGTTGCAATAACATTTTAACCTTATCCCCAAGAAAACACTTTAAAAAAAAAAAAAACGAGAATTTAAAAACTGTTGTGACAGCCTCTCCAGTGCAAACTGCTAGTTATTTTTTCTGCTGAAACAATATCGTGAAGCTCATTGGTATTAAAATATTCTCGCTCCTGACCTCAGGCCCCGCCCCTCGGAGATAAGCAACCATCAACTCATTCTGCGTTGAAGTCACTGTGGGAAGATGGGTAGAAGATTCAATTAGTTTGAAAGGGTTTTTTGGTAGAGTTTTAGCCAGCAGTTGAATTAAATACTTATTAAGTTCTGTAATTGATTGAGGATGTAACGGACGAAGATATATTCGAAAGAAGTCGCTAGCATCAGCACTTTCTAATAGGGGTGCCTGGGTAAAAAAAATATATTTATCCGTCAGTCTGATAGTATTTTTTGCTTTGACTTCGATTAAAAACGCATTAAAGTTGGGGAGTGGGGGCTCGCTACATCACAACCATAGACATAAGAAAGAATTTCCATGGTCACAACTATAACAAACTACGTATAAAATCTAGCAAGGAGTGAGGTCATGCCACATTTTAACTCAATGCATCGCCGTAATCTTTTGATTACGTAAAAAAAGAAAAAATACGTGTCCAATATTTTTTAAGCAATTCCGATTTTAACCTTCATCCATTCAAAATAAGCATTTATAACAATGGACAAGGAACGGACTCTCATACGTTATTCGGTCACGGTATTCACACTAATTTGTATGACAGCCCTTGATGGCCTTTACAGTAGTTTTATTGTAAGTGAGGTAACAAATCTATGGACACATTTAATTTCGGAAAATTATAACAGACGTGGAGCTAACCTAACCAAAAAATGATCCTTCTGTGCGTACTTTACGGTAACTCACGAGAAATGTACACTTCTGGACACATCTTTTGGCCCACCTTGTATTTTCAGTTTCGTTTGGTCCTAGCTAAAATTTTATATTAGGTCGAGCAAAAAGTTTTTATGCAGTTTTGAACCTGGCACATTCACAGTTTCATTCAATAGTCTTTTTTTGAATTTCGAACACAGAATTTAAAGAAACAAAAGACAATTTGGAGCCTGTTTGTTGATATCAAACAATCGAATACTAAGAAAACTTGGTTTTATTGGTTTACTTGGATTTAATTCTTGAAAAAGTGATTGATATCTTTGGTTTTGCAACAAACATTACTTATTCTTAACATTAAGGTGAGGTTCTATCAATAATCTATGGATACTTCACCTGAAGTCGCCGCCCAAGCTGTGGCACTTATTCAGGCCGGACACAGCCAAAGAAACGTGAGTGCTCAACTTAATTTAAGTCGATCTGCGGTCCGAAATGTTTATCGGAGGTACCTAGAGACTGACGGCTTTGTTCGTCGCCAAGGAAGGCCACGATCTCGGGTCACAACTGAAAGGCAGGATCGATTCATCGTGACGACCAGCTTGAGAAATCGTCACCTTACCTCCATTGAGATACAAAACCAACTTCGCGACTTCCACGGAGTATCTGTGAGCGCTCGAACTGTTCGGAGAAGGTTAAAAGAACGCGATATGATACCACACAAGCCAGCTAATGGCCCCAAACTAACGCGAGCCCACCGAACAGCGCGCCTTCATTTCGCACGCAGTCATTTAAATTGGACACAGCAAGATTGGAGCCGTGTACTCTTTTCTGATGAGTCTAAAATTGTGCTACATGGCAATGATGGAAGGAAGAAGGTCTACCGACGTAAGGGAGAGCGTTTCGCACAATGCTGCTTTGAAGAGAGGGTTGCTTATGGCGGTGGCTCCTGGACTGTCTGGGGCGGTATATCCGCGAGCGGCAAAACTCATTTTGAGGTTGTCACAGGACCACGGCTGCCAACATTAAATGCTGAAAGGTACATTCGTGAGTGCTTAGAACCTCACGTGATACCATACGCGGACTATGTGGGCCCAAATTTCCTTTTTATGCATGATAATGCAAGAGCCCATGCGGCCGGCATCGTCAGGGAATATCTTCGGGATGTGAACATCACAGTTATGGACTGGCCAGCCAGAAGCCCAGACATGAACCCCATTGAGCACATGTGGGACGAGCTAAAAAGACGTGTTAGGGCTCGTCAGCCAGTTGCCCAGACGATGCAGGAGTTGAAAACTGCCATAGAAGAGGAATGGGAGATGATCCCTCAAAATTTCATAGAGCGGTTGAGAAACTCTATGCCTAATCGTATGAGAGCTGTGGTAGATGCCCATGGAGGCAACACGCGTTATTAAATTAAACCTTTATTTGATAAAACATGTTTTTTATTAAAAAATCAATTGCCTTTAAAAAGGCGCATATCCGACTTGTTAGGCGTAGCTCCATGTCGTATGGTATTCTGAATTCAAATTTAAAACAATACGATCGAAAAAGATGGTAAAATGTATCAGGTTTAAAACTGCATCAACAGTTTTTGTTCAATCTAGCAATCATATTTCGGTAGGGGCCATCGAAACCTAAACTCTAAGGTGGGCCAATAGATGTGTCCAGAAGTGTATTATTTAGGGACGCACGGTGTTACAAATCACGAGTAAGTATGCCTGTCTTTATTATTTATGTCTAGGTAATCTCCAGGTTTCAGGAGGCTGGATTATTTAGAAGTAAAGCGTTGAAATCCGCCCGGGGAAGACCTTAATTTTGCTTGAAACACATTTGAATATTTTGTTTTTGACGACATACTCATACGAGTACTGCCTTGTAAAAGAAAATGTGATATGAGTACCTACGTCTTTTACTTTAATGAATATTTTGACTACAATTTATATTCGAGATTTATATTCATTATAATGATAGAGCTCGTGGCTAAGTAATAACAGCCGCACGGGTCGATCCATCAGGTTAAGCTACGCTTGCCGGGGTTGGTCCGTGGATGAGTGACCATCTTTACATACCGAGACTCCTCCGTGCCTCGGAAAGCACGTTAAGCCGTTGGTCCCGGCTGTCATTCGTGGATCTTTGACAGTCGTTACGGGTCGTCAGAAGCTCGAAAGTCTGACAATCAGTCTTACCAAGGGGTATCGCATTACCCGGTTAATGGGTTGTGGAGGTCAGATAGGCAGTCGCTCCATGTAAAATAATGGTATTCAGCTGCATCCGGTTAGACTGGAAGCCGACCCCAACATCGTTGGGAAAAGGCTAGGCAGATTGATTTATATTCATTATAAACTTCACCACAATAACAAAAAGGACAAACATAATTTAAAACTAGTGTACAGTCAACAAAAGAGATATCTAGGCAGGGTAGAGTAACATATTTGTATGTGAATAGCTTCATGTTCAATTTTAAATATATTACTTTGTTTTTGCAATACTCCTACATTGTAACACACCAACACAAAATTGTATATTGTCACGAAATTGAACATGAAGCAATTCACATACAAATATGTTAGTATACCCTGCCTAGATATCTCTTTTGTTGACTGTACACACGTCTACATATCAAGCTATTAAATTTTCAATATAAGCTGATCTCGCATTGTATAGGATTTCCGTACAATGAAAGGTCAGCTTATACTGCAAATTGCTAGATAAAAAAATAATGAAAAATGAGAACGCGTTTATTTGTGGTGACATCCTAATAAAAAAAGTTTTACTTCTGCCAAACTCCACAGCAGTTTTTTGGCAGATATAGCTCCCATATATTTTATCGTGTAGATACTTTACCTACAATAACAAGGATACATTTAAGTACTTACCTCTAACTAAGCACACATATTTTACAGACAGCAGCACAAAGGTTGATTATTACGTAATAACATTTTAAATTGCGTAACATTTTCAGGACTCTACCTACAATAATGATTATTTTCTAATAGAAAGAATTTTAGTCATCATCCCGATGACAAAATTTTTTCTTTTGTCCGTCATGTACATTATTAGAAAATATTAGACACGTATTTTTTCTTTTTTTACGCATTCAAAAGATTGCGGCAATACATTGAGTTAAAATATGGCATGACGTCACGCCTAGCTAGATTTTATACGTACAAGTGACGTACCGAGCCCCCACCCCCCAAGTTTAATGCGTGTTATTATAAGTCATTTTCTAATAATATGATAAAGCAAAAAATACGTGTCTAATATTTCTTTATTATCTGACAGACGAACTAAATAGAATTTTTTTTTTTTTACGCAGTCATCATCCCTATTATCAACCACGAATTACCTAAACCAACACTCGTCTCATCCAAGCAATTTGATTTGCAATGTGACCAGCATTCGGTAACCATAAATTAAAACTATTAAATTAAAGAATCGCCAAAGATCAATTAAAAAAAAAAAAAAAAAAAAAAAAAAATAAATATGTTTGGACATATCACACAACGCCATCTAGCCCCAAGCTAAGCAACCTAATGCTTGTGTTATGGAACGAGATGGCTGATAAACTACTTATATACATTTTTTTTTTTTTTTGTAAATACATACATATTATAGATAGAAAAACACCCAGACTCGGAACAAATACTTGTAGGCCGTACAAATATTTGTTCCGTGCGGGAATCGAACCCGCGACATGCTGCGCAGCAGTCAATCGCTCAACCACTGCGCCAACCGTGTCGTCAATTAAATCTAAAATGAGCACACAGATGCGGCTAAAAATTTGCGTTGAGCGTAATCGGTGCCATCCCTACGCCGAGCCTGTGATAAATTCAGCTCAGCAGTAATTATTCACGCAGGCGAAGGCCAGACAGACGGGTGACACCACGTGAAATAATAATGCGCCGACGACCAGCGTAGTTAGGAGTAGGCTCGCTTTATACATAAGTATACATGTACTTAATTAATTGCCTAGTTTCTGTATACAAATGTGAATAACGGCTACCACTATTATGTATGCGAACAGCAGGCAAAAAGTGTCAACAATACTGAAATGGTATGGTAATGGTGGTTGGTATGGTGGTGGCATTCGAATACGATAAAATGAGGCAATGAGGTACTTACGAAATGAGATAAATTATGTGGGTTGGTTCGTTTTGGTAGAATTAAGCTCCATTGACCCCTTGAGTGTCGGGTGAAACCCTATAAGTTCATGTCAATGTGTGCTCAAATGTCATCCGAACCCAATAGCTTCATAAAAACAAAATAAAAAGGTATTTATTCAAATTAGGCTGACGATCAGCACTTTTCGAACATCAAAATTACATAAGACAGTCCCCACAAAACGCCCGGCCTTCATCATGCCCTTGTGCTTTAGCTGGGAAGAAGAAGTGGCGCAACAAACTCCCCAGCAGCACAGCCGTCTGTTCAGTTAGAAAAACTTGATTCTATACAATAGTACGCAAAATAATTTACACAACACAAAACATTAAAATAAAATAAACAATTGTAGGAACTCTTATAACCTGTCATTATGTAAGCTAATTCTGGAGAAAGAACATTAACATTGTCTTGAGTTGATCACAGTGACCAACTATTTTATTTAGCTAACTAACACTTTTTTTTTAATATTTTTTTTTTATTATTTATTTTACCATTGAATTATGGTACTTTTCGTTTGTATATAAATGATATAAGTTTATATACATATTATACATAAAACAAAAGGTATTATCTATATTAAAGCACGTGTAATAAAATATATATAATCAAATTATCTTTAAAATGGTGAAGGTTTCATAAACAAACGCTTGATAGTTTTTGCGTGATTCTATGTTTTTTATCCGCGTTAACATAACTTTACAAATTATGTAATTACATTAAGTAATATAAACATAATCTAAAATATTCACATATTAAATTATTTAAAAAATGCTCTAATTTAACATATTTTTTTTTCCAAATCATTAACAGTCCTCGTTTAGACGTGACAATCATTAAAAGTCGGTTATTGGTGCCCAAACTAAACTTAATTTAGGCTATTGCTAACTTTTTCTCTCTATTATGACAAGATAGGGACGGAAGTAAATTAGAGCTGTCAAATTAGTTAGAACTAACTTTTCCATAGACATTTAGACGACACGTAAAAACATGTCGACTAAAAAACACCGTGAAGCGCAAGGCGTGAACTAGTTTGACATCTCCAACTTAGTTCATATCTATAGCCGTCCTTTTCTCGCGCTGCCTGTTAGTAAAAGATAGCGATTCTCTAATATTAGTTTAGTGCGTTCACAAGAGAATCGGCACCATTGTCGCCTTAATATTGCATAACTCAAAGTTGACAATATCACTTCGCATTGCCTCACCTTTGATACCCTCATTCTTATTTACTTAATCTTAAACTTAGACTTAAATTTAAACTTAATACTTATACTAACACTTAATTTTATTTCTATAGTCGTGCTAAATATTTGAATTTTTAATTCAAACAGTATACATCCTCACACTCACTTGTTTACACCACACATACACGCGCATTGTTACCTTTTTCTTCGTAAAATGTTTATTAATTTAGATTTTTTATTTTTCTTTCTTGTTTATCATGTTTTCAATTGCAATTATAGTTAAAATCCTAGCGGAAGAGCGGAGTCTCCTAACACAAGCAACTATTGCTTAAAAGGAGATCTCCAATACATTTGTGACAAAGCACTTTGTAATTGAAATAAACATTTTTTTTTTAATTTTTTTTTTCTTTATTTTCGGAAGGCTTACAGACTAATAACATTAAAATAACAATAATATAAAACTAAATTACTATTTAGTTTCTTTCTTCCCTAACCTCATGTTAGCCAGGGTCGGCGCAATGCAACGCATTCAATACATTTAGAAGTGGAAATTGAAAACCATACCATAATTTTCGAAGGTGGTCTTTAAGTTGAAGCGGTCCGGTTCACGGTGCGCTTGTAGTCACTGTAATCAGGAACTTACCTGCAAAAGAAAGGAAACATGTTTTAAATACTTATTGGTAGGTAATCGAAGTCATAAAATAAATCACGAATAACAAACACATGTTCCACATTATTGAATATTGAGCCACGGGAACTCACTTGTATTGTGAATTTCTGGCAATAAAACTAGCTTCATCTTTCTGACTGACCGACCCCTTCACAATTCAAAAGTGCCTGTAATTGGTTTTTCGTAACTAATATTATAAAATTAGCTTCTGCCCGTGACTTCGTCCGTGTGAATTTTTTTGTCCCCCAACCCACCCCGTCGCATGTCGCATCGCATCGCCTGCCCGTGCTATTACTTCGTTTTCGCTACCCATTCGCTACGTTTTCTTTCTGACTTTTTTATTTTTGCCCGGCTTCTAAGGGTCCTAGCGTTATGTTAAATAACCTTCCTCAAAAATTGGACTATTAAATGTATAAAGATTTTTTCAAATCCTGATTGGTAGTTTCAGAGATTAGCGCGTTCAAACAAACTAACAAATCCTTCGGCTTTATTATTAATATAGATGCGAAAGTGAGTTTGTTTGTTTATTACGCTTTCACGCTAAAACTGCTGTACCTACGGATTTCTATGAAATTGGGCACATGGGTATACGATGACCTGGATTAGAACATAGGATACTTTTGTCCCGGTAATATACGTTCCACCTCCACGCGGACAAAGCCGCGGGCAAAAGCTAGTTTGAAATAAATGCTTTGTGTTCAGTTAAGACGATTCCAATATATTATTGGCAAATAGATATAAAAAGTCCACACACATCAAAAGCAGAATAACGGCAACAACAACTACATAACGAACTAATTTTAAGCCACATTTTTGGTCCGAACTGAATTTCAAGTAAACCTATTTCACGACTCCTAAACCAAATATCTGCAATTACATCACATCATAAACAAGTAAACTCTGTCGTATCTCTCTTTCTTTATCACAGTGTTAAACGGAGAGGGAAGATATAGGAACTAGGAGCTGCCAATAAACCGTTTACGAGGCGTTACGCTTACGTTCACGTTAGTCGTAAATCTTTACGTTTTACGCTTATCATTAAGTTTTAGTTTACTTTGAATTACTGACGAACATCTTTATTATTGTGAATGGATTTCGTTTGGTTAAGAAATGCCTTTTATTATTTACATAAATGTCTTTGTTAAAGCCAATAATATCAAAATCGGTTAGATAGGTACTGTAGAGACCTTATGGGAATACATCGATAATTTTGTGTTTTTAAAATTCCTATAAAAACAAATGTAATAAGGTTAAATCTTGGACAAATAACTTTTGACCAAGTCAACCGATTTTAATTAAATAAAGACTAAATAAAAGAACTTTGACTACAATGACTACATTTCCAATCCCTTAAATCTCTTAAGAAGAGGTAGGAAGTGCGGAAATCGGCTGTCATGGTATGGGCATGTGATGCGGAGGAGTGAGGAAAATGTCGTAAGGAAAGTTTTGGGTATGAATGTCGATGGCTATAAGGGTAGGGGAAGACCAAAGAAACGATGGATGGATTGTGTGAAAGATGACATGGCTAGAAAGGGGGTGACTACCGAGATGACGAATAATAGAGAAGTATGGGAAAAAAAGGACATGTTGCGCCGACCCCAAATAGATTGGGATAAGGGCAGGAGAATGATGAGGAACTTACACAAACATTATATATTATTTGTGAATTTTAAAATCAACCCCTATTTTACCCTCTTAGGGGATGATTTTTAAACAGTAAATTTTTCGGGTTGAAAGGTACCCTATGTCCGTTTCTGTACACCTGACAACGTATATGCAAAATTTCAGCATGATCGGTTCAGTAGTTTAGGCGTGAAAAGGTAACAAACAAACAAACAAACTAACTTACTTTCGCGTTTATAATATCAGTTAGGATATTGGAAATACCAATCCACCGACGAATCATAATGCTTCTTTAAAATATTATACAAAGAAAACAGACTTGTGAACAGTACCACAGATGAATACAGATGGGACACTCCGCAAAATCATTTCAATAAAAAGCGACTCTTGCTACGACACAATAAAGTGCAATTCAGGTCGCACAACGCTTCATTACCTAAAGTTATATTCTCACCTATAAATTGCCTCTCGTTTCTATCGCGTAACTCTTATACCTTCTGACTCGTTAGGGTTGTCTTTTTTTACGACGCGGCGCGTGAGTGAGTATCGAACTAACGTGCGAGCCGGCCGGTGCGCGGCAGCCCTCACTGAATTCACCCAGTGAGGTGAGCCCGCCGCGTACTTGTAGCTTCATACCTAAACTGCGGAGTGTCCCATCTGTATTAATCTATGTCAGTACAGCAGTGAAATGCTATGGAAAAGCGAGATCTCTATCATAGCATTTCACTTCTAGAGAACTATTGATTTTCTCTCTGCTCAGAAGACTCCTAGTACCTGAATAAGTACAGTCACGGAACAAATATGAGACACTGAACTGAACACTTAGCACAATTAAAAAGCGATTTTCTCGTGGAATTAAGACTGCAATTTTGATATAAGACCCATTTAATAACAGTATGGGTTCCAAAATACTATGGTTGTAACAACATAAAATTACAATCAATACAGTACTTAGGAGAAAATCACTTTTAAAAGTCGCTCAGTGTAGATATTAATGCTCGTGACTGTATCTTCAATTTTAAAGAAATTGTTCAAGCATTGCAACTAAGTTACTTTACTTATTGCTAAGTTTCTAACAAAGATCTTGTACTTATTATAAAGTTTATAGATAAACTGCAAAGGTTTCCACGTTATGAAGGAAGGAATAATAAAAGTAAGGCTTGGCTGTAGAAGTTTCTTGCAATTTATTCAATAGGATTTGTGAATTAGTGGCGAATTTTAACGTTTGAAAGCTGCCGCAGACAGA
This sequence comes from Cosmia pyralina, assembly GCA_946251885.1. Taxonomy (NCBI): domain Eukaryota; kingdom Metazoa; phylum Arthropoda; class Insecta; order Lepidoptera; family Noctuidae; genus Cosmia; species Cosmia pyralina. The sequence goes on from OX276354.1 coordinate 22,239,007, forward strand.
CGCGACGCGACAGTGCGACCCGATTCTAGTACAACAATTTCTATGGAAACTTCATGATAATTGTTCTACCAGAATCGCGTTGCACCGTCGCGCCAGTCTGCGGGAGTTTTTCATCTACCTATGTTTTGTTAAATCAGAGGGCCTAGACAAGTGGCAATCACTTTCATAGAGTTTTGTATTTTTACAACGACTTTCATAAGGATTGACATAAGCTTTGCGGTACAGTCGGCAACAAAAATCGATTAACACTCGAGTTTTCTAAATCTTAATTATTGAGAGACATACTTCATTAAAATCGGAGCAGATGTAAATTTTAAAGAAATTTAACTCTTATCTAATAAATGAAATTATACAAAGCAGGTTATCGTATCGTTTTGTGTTAATGTAGGTGATGTCAAAAAGTAGCAGTGTTAACCGACTTCTGTAGCTGACCGTACCAGCCATAACGCGATTCCCCAGTGCCGACCAGTAAGTAAGGTTGGCACTAGGAAATCGTGTTATAGTATTTATATAAGGTTATACAGAAAACTTAAAGAAGTAGCCACGAAAAAAAAAACGTCTGGCTAGCTGAAGAGTTTCACCAGTCAATGAAAAAATCTCGATTAAGGATAATCCTTGTATACTCCATTTACAATTAGAACAGATATTTAAACAAACCTTTTTTACAGTCCGTTCAATCGATTTTGAGTTCTATTCCGTAGACTTAAAAGGATGGCATTAAAGGCAAAAAAGTGGTTACAATACGAACTGTTTACTGCAGCTGCCATTTGTCATGCCACTAACGAAATAGAAGTCAAAATTGCTTGAACGGACTGTAAAAAAGGTTTGTTTAAATGTCTGATCTTATTGTAAATGGAGTATAGATGATGTTAAAAAAAAATATATTTAAAAGCGTGCCAAAAGCACTACCGTATTTTGATATCTTTGGCGTAAGTATTAAGAAGTCAATCATACTTTCCCCGTTTATCATCATCTATACTCAATAATCCGTTTCTTCTTTTATGCCCCTTTAATCAAATGAACACAATTGAACTTCGAAGGCAGTCTTTTCAACATAGAGTATACAATAGCCATTAACATTTAACGACCACTTTTCTCTCATTGCAACCATTAAAAAGATTATGTACTTTATAAACAAATCAGTCATTTATTCCAACTGATGAGAATTCTCGTACAAATAAACCTTTTACATTCTTTAAGCGAACAAAACTGGTCATAAATGAGATTGGCCGGAATCTGTTTATGTTGGCCGCAATTAAACATCGATTTGTACTGGCTTCTTTAACTAAGAAGCGAACTATATAAGTAGCCGATGTTTTAGATTTTGGATTCTTTACTACGGTATGGTAGAAAGGCTTAAGGCCCTACATCGAAGCGTGGTTTAGCTCGGTGTGTAAGTGAAGTGGCGTTATGGCTGTCTAGTTTGATGCACGAGACAGAAGACTCACGCGCATCGGAATTATGTCGTAAAAGTGTAAACAAAATCGTATAAAATTAACTATTTAATAATAAATCACTTGATGCAATTTGGCATTTGAAATGTTATGGTATATTTTTAATTATAATTGTTAATGAACGAATGAACTGCTTTTTAACCGACTTCAAAAAGGAGGAGGTTCTCAATTCGTCGGAACCTTTTTTTTTATTTTTTTTTTTGTGTATGTTCCCCGATTACTCGAAGATGGCTAGACCAATTTGGATTTTTTTTGTTTTATTCGAGAGGGTATACATCACAGTTGGTCCCATATAAAATTGATTAACTTTGCTTCGGTAGTTTTTGAGTAAGCTTCAATAATACGTATTTCTTCCTCACTTTTATATGGATGATGTTCTAGTTTGTTTTGCAGGTAGTGGTATTACAATTTATGTGGGGTAGGTACACAACTAAAAAGTGAAAAATAAAAACCTTTTTACAAAAAAATACAACCGACTTCCAAAAACAACACTACAAAATGAAAAATAACTTTAATTTCGGAAGTCGGTGGCAAAAAACGAAAATACATTTAACTAGGCACCGACTTTCGAAACTAAAGTTATTTTTCACTTTGTAGTGTTGTTTTTGGAAGTCGGTTGTATTTTTTTGTAAAAAGGTTTTAAAGATTATTAAAAGGTATGTTTGAAGATTTTTTGGTGCATTAAAATATGTTTAATTAAGTTTTGAGTTCCATCACTGTATGCGAAAAAAACTAGAAAATATTTTATTTTTTATTTGTCAAAATTATAACGGTTTATGAGATACACTGCTTTAAAAAACCACCTTTTTGATCGTTTTCAAGTAAACTCCGCTTTAAGTATATCCAGCATGGGATATTGGGATTGCTAAAGCATGCCTCAGGCATTATCTAAATCCGCCTTTGCACCTTTTATTTATTTATTTAATCGTTTATGTACACACAAATAAACAGACAAACAGAAAGGAACAAAAAAATACGTACAAAGGTGATGCTTATTTCAAAAGAAATCTCTTCCAGCATACCTGCGATAGGACAGAGGATAAAAAGAGATGTAGACAACGTGTGTAAGAGTAGAAGAGAAAATAAAATACATAAAATCCAAAACAATGTTAAAGTTTAATAAATAAATGATGGCAAAAAACAGTAGGTACCGAAATATCATAATAAAAATATTAGTTTTGGGTTTATAATACCGTCGAAAAAATTTCTATAGTAAAAAAACAGTAGAAAGTTTTTTACGATGATATTCAAGATTTTTCGTAATCAAACCGTTTGAAATAACAAAATCTACATACATCGCTAAGAAAAACAATAATTTTATTTAAGCGAGGGCGCGGCTAACTTGATTTTCCTGATTTTAGATAAATCAGCTAAGCAAAGCTTACGTAAAAGTATTTGAACTCAATTTCCTCGATTATTTGTTCATAAAACACATCTCGAAAAAGTTTGGCGTTAAAAAGATAAAATCTTTTAGGCGACATTTTTATTTAAGTTATTTATCATTCACACGGGCTCGGGAGCTTACCTCGGAAGTTTTTCAAGTAACCTTTGTAAGGAAAAACTCTAGAACAATAACTTAGTTACAAATTCTTAAGTTCTGTTATGTATATTTTGTTGGTAAGGTCCTGTAAGTTCGTTATACGACAGAGTTCAGTTTGGATCACTAAAAGTTTTTTTGGGTGACCATATCCAGAAGCGAAAATTGAGCTAAAATAAAAACTACCATTATATTAATGTTGATTTTTTTCCTGACCTGTTAATTTTTTTAAAGCATGTTTTTTCTTTTGAAATAGAAATAATTTTTATTTGCGTAAAACATGTGTGTAAAGATATTAAAGACATTATAGAGCATACATGTTTTACTTATATAAGGTCCCATTAAAATAGTTGTACAAATTTTCACATGGTGTTCTACCCATGAATATGAACAACTTTCACTATGGGACAAACTCTGAAATCGCGAAAAAAAAATCTGCTGTTCAGTACATTTATCTACCCTACACCAAACTCGTCAAAATGTATGGAGCAGCTGATTCTTTTTTACGCGATTTCAGGTTTGGTCTCATACTAAAAGTTGTTCATATTCATGGGTAGAACACCCTGTGAAAATTTGTCCATCTATTTTAATGGGACCTTGTATATCATAGCATGCAAATATTATAGGTATAGGTTTAGGTAGGAATATTATTGACCTTTTATTTCATCGTGTGACTCCGATAGCAAAACAGTTATTTGCTGGCAGCCCGAAAAATTTGTTTCTGCATCACATACCCACGCAATCATTTAAACTGAGCTCCCAAAACACGGCATATCGACGGATAAATAATACATTTATTCATTGACACACACTCTAAACGCATAATAAACAACAATGTATAATATTATGAAAAATGTCTTTGTATTCAAATGAATCAATCAATTTATTTGTGTTTTACATCTTGTAAAGAGCCAAATATTTGATGATCGTTTGTTGAATGATAAATAGGATCCAAGTTATTTATACCAATTGATTAAACTCTAAAACACGTTTTCTGTTTGTTCACGTATTTGTTTCGGGCTCCAAAGGAGTTCGTATTCACTGACTAAACAAGCCGCTTTCATGAATCTTACCAGTTATGATGATCTAGTCTCTCTTCTATATCTATTTATCCATCTGTGTATATGTTTTCGTGTCTGTCTGTCTGACCGCTTTGTGCTTCTAACCACCGCAACTGATTTTGATAAGGTTTTTACCATCATTTAGAGAAGGTGTATGTGTATAATATGCTAATATTAAACTTACATGTAGTAAAAAAGTCGTTAAAACCGTGCGAAGCAGGGGCAGATCGCTAGTATTGTTTTATTAGTTTGTACACTTGGTTGCCACAGGTGGGGCACGCGTCACTTCGTAAGATAAAAATACTAATATTATACCTCGATAGATACATTAATACATTAAAGTATTATCATAAAACAATGAGTAAAGAATTTTTAAAATCAGAGTTCCCTAACAGTTGTCGTGTTACACATCAGTCATTACTATTGATCTGCATTCGATGTTCATATTTGCTGCCTCCACCCAATTTATATGTATGTATGACGTACTATACTGGATGATTTTTTTTACCGTCTTGAAAATAATATGCTATAATATATTTAATTTTACTGTATGATTTATTTATTTTTGATTTAATTGTATTTGTTTTATTATTTTAATTTATTTTGATTTGATTTAATTTTAAATTTTATTTGATTAATTTTTATTTGATTTATTTTACATGTCTGGCAATTGGTGTAATTTACCTGAAAATAAATGAATTTATTTATTTATTATTATAATAGGTGAATGGAGTAAAAGCTTATGGCATACCTATTTTTTTTTTTATTTTAAAAATTCGAAATTCAAATAATACGCAGAGTGCATATGATTTGAATTTCGATATATTTTAACGATTTATCTTTTTTTTTTTTTTTCAAAATTTCTGTATTTATTGTTCTAGCATGAAAACTTTACTTCGAATTTGTAGTATTTATTGATACTTAGATCTATTTCTCACTAGCTAAGCTTTTATAAAAAAAGAAAACTAGGTATGCCATAGGCTTCTTCTCCATTCACCTATTATAGCCCATTTTTTTTCAAGACGGTAAAAAAAGTCATCCAGTATCGCAGTCAGTGTGAAGGCATCTTACTCTCTACTTCAAGGATTACTTCAAGGGGATGGGCATTGCGTCCACTTGTCTGCTTATAGCAAAATACAACGATCACATTAAGCGCAGTGACAATACCAATTTTGTCACCGGTTATTTGAAGAAACATCATCATCAATAACAAACAACAACAACTGGGGACATAATAATGGGTGTTAGTATTTGTTGTGCATTCAAAAAACTTCAGAAAACCTATTCTGTAAATTCCGGAGCTACACACAAATAACACACACAAACGGAATACACACATTTATTTCCGCCGATGTATCTCCGAAATCAATTCATCGTCACCTGTGATTTGAAATAGCGAACCAAAAAAATATTTGTTCAATTTTATTTTTGTCCCGAACTCCCGAGTCACAGACTGCGAAAGAAACGTAGATTACGCAATAGCAACAGCCAGCCATACACAGAGAGACGAATGTTTTATACAAAAATGGGTTGAATGTTCAAAACGTTAGGGTTCAAAATACTCCGGTTATGGCCGTCGTTCCAGAAAATTATGCTTCAAACGACGCAGTTTCGCAACACAAGTGAGCTTTACGTGAATTATGACGAAGATTACAAGTGCTACATTGTGGAAAGGTCGCTTACAATAAAGAAGACTATTCTGATGTCCTGGATTACGAATTTATTGGTAGCTGGAGTATGTTTAAGAGATTCGGAATACGGATTGTGGATTCTGTTCTGTGCCTTTAGAAGTTCATTCTCTTATTTCGATTTAGATTATTTCTGGCATTTCTGGGTACACAAGCGTAAGCGGTGAGAAAAAAGCTTTTTAGGGTTCAGTACCACAAAACAAAAAACGGAACCCTTATAGGATCACTCGTGTCTCTGTCTGTCCGTCTGTCACAGCCAATTTGCTCCGAATCTAATGGACCGATTAAGTGACAATTTGGTTCACATATAAACTTCTGTGACTTAAATATATTTTTTTTTGTAATTTTAAAATAATTTACCATTGGTCCCTTATCTCCGAAACTACTGAGCCTAAAATTTTGAAAAAAAATACAGAAACTAGTTCTTTACCTGTAGATTACAGAAAAACCTATAAAAAAAATCTGTGGTCTTAATAACATGGTAAATCTCTCAACATTGTGGGTACAAACTTACATTTACAGTTGAAATGTATGGGAGAAAATGTTTTTCAACTACAATGTTAAGTTTTTCTTGGGATAAATTCATCCCGACTACGGAACCCTTCATTGTGCGTGGTCCGACACATACTTGGCCGGTTTTTTTAGGATGCGTACAAAAAAAAAAGTAGCTGAACTTTTATGTGTAAACGAAAATTTAATTTCACTTATACTTCAGAAAGGTTACGTCCAAAAGCAATGTGATGGAGCCCTTACCAATATTCAGAAATTAAGTTGCCATACACCAAATTAAGTTACGAAAGTTCGACCTGAAAAAGATGTTAAAAAGTTTCCTCTTTACAGCCGGATCCCCGACGAATATCCGAGCCCATCAAATAGGTGCCGAAGACGTTACAATTTACGAGGCATTAACCGTAAGTTCAGCAATATTGCTGATAACCGTTACCTGATACAAATTATTTGTGTTTGTTTACCACCTCTTTTGTATGCATGCCTGGTACTTTTAGATGAGCGCACTGGTTTGGATTACGGGTTAAAAAAGCTTGTAAAAGCGGTGGCCAATAATGGAAGGAAAACGTAAGCATTTTCACAAAGAGTACTGTTTAAATCCTCTTTTGAAATTGCTTTTAATTGTTTTCCCTGTTTTTTTCTATGTGGAAGGTCGGGCAAAGCTAACTGTAGATGGCGTGATTATAGCTAGGTCCTAAAGACTATAATAAATTTGACATTTCGTTCATTCATGAGCTTGGTTTTATTTCACTATTTCGTTATTTTCGTATATTTCAATTTTTTAATCAAGTATTTGACTTGGAATGTGTCGTAATTTAAAACCTTAACTATTTCCTCGTAATCACATTCTTCAAAATGTTTCGAACTCTGTTTATTTTTTTTTTAAACTTTATGAATAGTTTTAATCCACAATCTTCTAATTTTAGGATCTTTCGGGAAATGGTAGTCTCCCAATTTAAGAGTATTTAGGAACACAACAACTAATCATTTTCGCAAAAATAAAATAAAACCACCTCACGCCTTGTATTATTAGCTTGTGTTGGGAACTAGCTACGACAGCGCCATTTTGACAGTGGCAACTGTGTTCCCCGTTTTGAGTGTACATCAAACGTCATGTCGTTCAGCTGTCAGTTCCCTTATTGTCTAAAATGGAGAGAATACGCAAATCTACCTGCCTCATGCCTGTTTTCACCAAGCCTAAGTGACACTTACATGAATCCCTAAATATTATTGCACTGTTGGATTTTAAACTCTCCGCGCTAAGTTGAAAATCCAACAGTGTACTTTTATTTAGGGATTCATTTAAATGTCACTTAGGGTTAGTGAAAACGGGCGTAGGTATATTAAATTATGTACTTGCATGTATGTACAGTGCCCTCCAAAAGTTACTTGACATTTTTCCACTTCAGCTGCAATGCCACATTATGAAACGACAACAGAAACACGGTTATTAAAAAAAAAACAGGTTATCCCTTATATGATAAGGTTACCCACGTAGTTGAGGTAGTCAATAAAAAACGGCCAAGTGCGTGTCGGACCACGCACAATGAAGGGTTCCGGTATTCCGTAGTTGAAAAGAATTTAAGTATCCCAAAAACAAACCTAACATTGTAGTTGATAAACATGTTCTCCCATACATTGATATACGTCACGGTCAATTCTCCAACTGCAAATTTAAATTTGTAATCCCAAAAAAAGATTTATATGTGACAAAATTACAAATTAACGATTTACGGACTTTTTCCTTTACTTGTGCTGTGAAACCTTGCTTCTTGCCAAATTTCATGATTCTAAGACAACAGGAAGTACCCTATAGGTTTTGATTTACTTGCGAGTATCAAAATATATCACATTTAAATGACCGTAATTATCTTTATGTTGCGTCGACTTAGATCTAAGCTTGATTTTTTTAGAGCTCCAAGTGATCATAGACCTACGAATTTGATACTCCACGCGTTCCAGAGCAAAAGGGTCTTGACAGACAGACAGACAGACGGACAAAAAATGTTATAGTATACAGTTCAAACATTTGAAGCTAGAATTTTAAATCACAGGTAAATGTGGGATTCGGTACCGCTGAATCGGAAAAATGACAACTAACGTTTGGAGAGCACTGTAAAGGTATGTATTTTCAGAAATCCAAAATAACTGTTTTTGTGTCACAATATTCAACACCATGACAGTCTTAAAAAGAAGATAAAAGAAAAAGTTATACAAGATGGCGGATTTTCGCGCCATTTTAAATTCTTCGCTCACTGTCGCCTACCTATTCATGAGGCTTTCCTGTCTCATTAGTCTCGTAGAATTTTAAAACAATCGATGCTTCGCGAAGGCTCAAGGAAAATATTTCTTTTATTTTCTTTCGCGCCCTTGAGCTGTGAGAATTCTTTGAGCTCCGTCGTGTAAGATAAGAATCGATGAGGATTTATTTGTTGTATTTTCTTCGATTGTTTGTTTGTGTATTGGGCATGAATTTCCACAAGTTTGAACAATAAATTAGTTGTAGCTTTACCTGACACAATTTCTTTTTTTTTTGCATAGAAATTGAAACGCTTAAGCCTGTATTATAGATTTAAAAAAAACAGCGCCTTTGTGAATCTTACTACTAAATGCGAAAGATCGGATGGATGGATGTTTGTTACTCAATCACGCCAGAATTGCTAAACGAATCTGGATGTTTGGCACACAGATAAATTATAGTGTGGAATAGCACATAGGCTACTTTTTAACCCCGAAAAATGTACAGTTCCCGTGGGATAATTTCCGACATACACGCGCGCTGGCAAAAGCTGTAAACAAATAATTTTTATAAGGTCTCCGTTAGTAAGAATAAGTAGGTACTTATTCTTTATTTCTGTCTCAAAGAAAAAGAGTCACTAAATAATAATTATCATCATCTGCCTAGCCTTTTCCCAACGATGTTGGGGTCGGCTTCCAGTCTAACCGGATGCAGCTGAATACCAGCATTTTACATTCAGCGACTGCCTATCTGACCTCCACAACCCAGTAACTGGGTAATACGATACCCCTTGGTAAGACGGCTTCTGACGACCCGTAACGCCTGTCAAAGATCCCCGAGTGACAGCCGGGACCAACGGCTTAAAATGCTTTCCGAGGCATGGGGGTCTTGGTATATAAAGATGGTTACCCATACACGGACCAACCCCGGCAAGCGCAGCTTAAGCTGATCGATCGACCCGTGCGGCTGTTATTACTTGACCACTTAATAATAATATCCAACAAAAATATTTAATGCATGCTTAATTACGTTAAGAGCATAAATCGAAGCGTGGTTTAGCTCGATGTGTAAGTGAAATGGCGTTATGGCTGTCTAGTTTGACGCGCGAGACAGAAGACTCTCACGCGCACCGGAATTTAAACGCAGAAAAATTTACTGCACACTATGGAACTGTCTACGGTTTTAAATAATCGTAGGTATACTTAAAACAGAAAATATAAAGAGCTATTTTGGAATTTTTTTGTATCGAAAAAAATTCATGTAGGTAAAATCATGTTTCGGTTTTAATACAGACAATAGACAATATACTTAGTCAAATTGTTACATATGGAAAATCCAAATGACTTAACCATATCCTACTAATATTATAAATGTGAAAGTTTGTATGTTTGGATGTTTGTTACTCAATCACGCAATAACGGCTGATCGGATTTGGATGAAATTTGGTATACAGATAGTTTATAACCTGGATTAAGACATAGGATACTTTTCATCCCGGTGGAAGGTTCCCGTGGGATAATTTCCGACATACACGCGGGCGAAGCCGCTGATGGCAAAAGCTAGTAAGTACTTATATACGAGTAGTTTCATAGGAATTAATAAAAACACAAAAGTATCGATGTATCCCCTTAACGATGACAAAAGATATTATACTCGTGAAACTATAATACTAAAGTTTTCATGTCCTCCCATCGTTTCAATAATGTTACATTATTATGATGATAGGGCAATTTCTTTATTAGTGGGATGGGCGCAACTTACAATATACATTATTAGGAAAAATTATCTTTTATTTTCCCTAAAGCTTTTTCTTTTGATAATGAGACGGGCATTAAATGTATGTTATCTCTTGCTCAGCGTTGGACTAATTAATACTATTTGTAAGAGAGAGTTGAGATGGTAGTTTCATTAGACATGTTTAGGTTTCATGCATTATGCTGAGCGTTGGCGTTTTGCGTGGTTGTGACGCTAGTTTTCCCCCAACTTGTTATTTATTGTGTTTGTGTTCTTTTTTTGCGACATTTTACCGTAAATATATTTTAACCGACTTCAAAAAAGGAGGTTCTGTATTCGACCCGTATGTATGTATGTGTGTGTGTTTGTATGTTCGCGATTTTCTCAAAAACGAATGAACCAATTTTGATGATTCTTTCACTATCCGTAACCTAAATACTTTCAGGAAGGTTTTAGTATAGGTATATGCTAGGTAATTATTCTTATGTATCAAGTTATATCTAAGCGGATTTTGATGATTCTTCTTTTCGTTCGTCTTGGGCATTATGTACCTAATTGTATAGTCAACTAAAAATGGAAAAATAAATTTAAGTAGATAATTTTAATATTTCTACACCGGTAACGGTAGTATATGTGAAACTATTTATTAATATTAAGAACTTACTGTACCATGTACCGAGATATAAATAAAGAAATAAATAAAAAATGTAAAAATCGACTTCAGAAGCTGTTATTAAGTTTTTTTATGAATGTTATTATATTCGAAGGTTTTTGAAGACGATTTTTTTTAAGTAAATTTTCTTTTTTTCTTTTCGCACCCACATTTCGCCAATTATGTAGCGAACGAAAAATGGTGATAAGTACCTAGTCACCTTTTTTCGTTCGCTACATAACTGGCGAAATGTGGGTGTACTATAGGTATACACCTCTGCCCAACCCTTCGGGGAAACAAGGCAAGATCTGACCAAGATTATGTCTGGACTTTAAAAGAGACTGTGACCTCGGAGTTTGTTTCGGCCTTTCTTTGAATGTCTCAAACGAGATAGTGTGGGCTCTTGAACACGTATCTATGAGATCGAGAAATTCACAAAAAGGGTTTTAAAATAGGTTGATGAATAGATTTGTAATGGCATAAGAAATCATTTTATATTTTAAAAGGGTTTATGGTTTTGCCCACGGCTTCGCCCGCGTGGATGTCGGAAAATATCCCACGGGAACAAAAATCCTTCCTTATTCCTTGTCTACATTATAAAGAGAATCTATGTGCAAAATTTCAGCTTTCTAAGTCGAATGGTTTGGGCTGGGCGTTGATGAGTCAGTCAATCAGTCAGTCAAGACTTTTATGTTAAGATGATTTAAAAAGTAATGAAATAATATATTATTGATATATACCAGGCGAGTTCAAATCTTGGTAAATCTTTGATATTGAGCTGGTTCAGTACATAGTACGGAGTTACAATAAAATAAGAGGTCATCTTATACTGGTTCTGTTAGTACCTACTGACGAGCGGTATACTGTACCAATGGCACTTCATCAATGTCTAGTTTGCTTCACAAGTTATTTTGTACTTCCATAACTTACGGCAGGTAGGATCACCCATCTACTTAGCCTTTTCCCAACTATGTTGGGGTCGGCTTCCAGTCTAACCGAATGCAGCTGAATACCAGTATTTTATATGGAGCGACTGTCTATCTGACCTCCACCACGCAGTTACAAGGATAACCTTAAATCAATAGTTTGAAAAGGCAAACATGCATTTGAATAAGTGTAAGTAATTGCTTTAGTATGAAAGGAGGACTTTGCCTTAAAGTGGGACAACTATTTCAGGCTATTATTACCTTTAATATTATTTGAATAGGTACTATTTTTGTTAATCACAAGCGCAACAAAACAGACAGCAACAATAAACTTAACAAAATCAACAGCTCCACTTAAAACAATTTAGCATGGTATGACATATAAAATGGCTGCCGACCATTCCCGCTAATTCGCGGTAGCATGGCGTTGCGTGCCGCGCCACAATCGCTGGGGAATGTATACTATTTACACTGGAAGTACATGCTAAGGGATGTCCGTTGGTAGGCCTATTAGGGAAGTAATGGGATGGTTTTTAGCGGATTTTAGGTTCCGTGTGTGTTGGTGAAATGATTGCTAAATGTGTTTATGACGCGCGGTTTTACCGAAAAGCTTTATTTTTGTCTTCTGCAAGATGTTGCTTTGAAAAGGCAGCAAATACAAAATGTATTTATTCAAATGTGAATATGAAAGCACTTTTTGAGATCAAAAGTTACTAAGTACTAAAATAGAGGCAAAATACCGATCCTTAGTGTTTGAGCTAGGAAGAAGTGTCGCAATAAACACCCGCTAATAGCGAAATTATGAAGGAAATTTTGTTAGTACCTACAGTTGTCGCGTTTTAGCATAGCAACACCTACATTTTCTAGCATTTTTAGGGATCCGTACCTACCTCAAAAGGAAATAACGGAACCCTTATAGGATCACTTCGTTGTCCGTCTGTCTGTCAGTCTGTCTCACAGAACCTGTGTCTGTCTAGACCCTTTTTCTCAGGAACGCGTGGATGTTTAAAGTTGAAATTAATATCAAATACGTAGGTCTATGGTCCCTTAGAGTTCTAAAAAAATCAAGCTTCTAAATCAATGCAATAAAAAAATAGGGCCTTTTATGCGACATATTTTGATACTCGCAAGTAAATCAAAACCTATAGGGTACTTACCATTGGCCTAGAATCATGTTTGGCAAGAAGCAAGGTCTCACAGCACAAGTAAATGAAAAAGTCCGAAAATTTTATACATTTTTTTTTTTTTTTAGGGGATTACAAAGTTGCATTTTGAGAATTGACCGTCACTTATACCAATGTATGAAAGAAAATATTTTTCAACTACAAGTTCGTTTTTGGGATAAATTCTTTTCAACTTCGGAATCCTTCATTGTGCATGGTCCGACACGCACTTGGGCGGTTTTTTTTATTCCAAAAACTAATAAAAACTTTTTTACAAAAAAATACAACCGACTTCCAAAAACAAATACAAAGTGAAAAATAACTTTAATTTCGGAAGTCGGTGTCTAGATAAATGTATTTTCGTTTTTTGCCACCGACTTCCGAAATTAAAGTTATTTTTCACTTTGTAGTTGTTTTTGGAAGTCGGTTGTATTTTTTTGTAAAAAAGTTTTTATTTTTTACTTTTTAGTTGTGGAACCTACCCCACACAAATTCTAATACCACTACCTGCAAAACAAACTAGAACATCATCCATATAAAAGTGGAGAAAAAATAGAAAGAAAGAAAGAAGAAAGAAAAAAAAGAAAAATATTTTATTTGGGACACGCACAGGAAATACAGTTAAAAAAGAGCATATAAAAGTAACAAAATAAACATTGACAAACAAAAAAACAAAAAAAAAAAAAGAAATCAGACTAAAAAAAAAAAGAGAGACCTGTGCGAGGCCAAAAAGGCTCCCATCTCAGCATAAAGCTGCGATATTTATAAAATAAATAACGCAACGCTGGTATTCTGATAGGGCCTGTGTGATGCCACGGACATACCCACGGATATCAATTAAAAATAGCAAGAGGAATAAAATCAAATAAAATAAAATATAAATACTAGAATACTTGAAAAGAAAAAAACAAAAACCGTCAAAAAGGTGTAAAGATCGACTCACGCCTGACGCCCGACGGTCCAACCCACAGACATATAATAAGTATATGTCTGTGGTCCAACCTCACTTGTCTATGCTATAGACTATTGTCTATATTTATGACAAGCGATGAGACCATGCATGAGACGCGGGCGCAGGCGACTGGCTGTCAATGTGCATTAATGTAAAAAAAGGAAGTAAAGTCTTAACACAAGTAAAACAAAGAGTGAATAATAAATACGACAAGAAAATGGTGCAAATAAATAATATAAAGTATTGTTGAGTGTATAACTGAATGTGTTGTGTTGTGTAAGTCGGAAGAAAAAAAAAAATAAAAAAAAATAATCAATCACCGAGTGAAAAAACAAAGCGTTCAAAGTTAAACATGCTGCTAGGAACACAAGACTCCGCTAAGGTCACCAATACCAACTACGTGCAGACCCAGGGTGAGTTTAGACTATCAGAGACTGGTTTCCTTTTGTATTCGTAACAAGTGTTGCTTATATTTAATACTAAAAGTACCAACTGTTTTTATAGCACGAAACGGCGGTGGCAAATCGTTCCAGCAGCGAGAGGCAGCGAATTTAAAGCTTCCACGGAAAGCAGCAGTTCTGTGCGTTGAGGCCAACAGAAGGTAAGATGATGCTCTTGTTTTAATTTTATTTATATCTCGTGACCAAGTCAATTTTTGATACAAATATTCTGGTTTTTTTGTGAGAATGGTGCCAAAGAGTAGGGTAGCCAGATGAAGCTTTCTGCGATCTGACATTCTCATCAAATTACCCTTATTTAAAAATGGTGTTATATGAGATCGGGGAGGGACATTGAAACAAAATCTTGCACAGGCATTCTGCACTCGCTGGATCAACTTTTCGGTCCTACCAAGAATGCACGCACCATACACAGTGTCAGCATAGTTCAGCTTGGATAAAACAAGTGACTCACATAGCATGACACGCATATCCACACTTATGTACGGCCGTACACGGTACAAAAGCTTAAGACGGTAAAAGCAGTTGCGCACAGCCTCCATGATATGTGTCTCAAAATGCAGGTGCTCATCAAATACCACACCAATATTACGGGCTTCTTGCACCCTATCAATAGAACACCCATCAATCTTCAAATCCAGACTGTATCCCAACATTTTATTTAGGAAGTCTCTTGATCCCATTACAATGTACTTGGACTTAACTGGGTTCAGAACCAAAGAGTTTCTTCTTGACCATGCTGAAATCCTATCTAAATCCTCATTCATTCTTTTTACAGCTTCAGCAGACTCCTGAGGGCGGAATGATATATACATCTGAAGATCATCAGCATATAGGTGGAACTTGGTGTTGACCAGACAATTAATGATGTCCGCACTGTACAGAATGAAAAGAAGAGGGCCAAGGATCGATCCCTGTGGTACGCCCCGGGTCACCCGCCTTTGACTAGAGGACACAACATCTCCATCACTGTCATTTGTCACCTGGACAAACTGAGAACGGTTACTCAGGTAACTCTGAAACCATAGGACTGTTTCAGGCTGACATCCGTAGAAGGACAGCTTGGAGAGGAGAAGGGAAGTATTAATTGAGTCAAAGGCACGCGAAAAATCCAGCAGCACAAGCATGGTACCCATGCCCTTGTCCCTGGCTTCAAGGATGTTTCCAACCACGTCAAGAAGAGCTGTGGCAGTGCTGTGCCCCTTACGAAATCCTGATTGAGCCATAGGCAAAATGCCGTGCTGCTCAAGATATGTCCGCAGCTGATTAGAGACAACCTTCTCTAGAATCTTGGAGAGACAAGGCAAAAGACTAATTGGCCGAAGATCCTTCACACTGGTGGGATTAGGTACCTTGGGTATGGGCCTTACTATAGCCAGTTTCCATAAATCTGGAAAAGAGGAGGAGGTTATGGATCTATTGATGATGGCCGTAATAGCTGCAAGAGTACGAGGAAGAGTCATCAACAGCATCTCCAGGGAGATATAGTCAGATCCCTGAGCATTGGACTTAAGACCACGTAAAAGCCTCAACACCATGTCCTCCTGGACTGGCTCAAGCTGGAAATGAATATTACCAAATCTGTGGTGCTCAAAGTAACTTAAGTCAGCGGAACTGACCCTACCACTACCAGGTACATCCAAAAAATGATCATTTATTTTCTCGGGGTTATTACAAAAATGCGGCAAACCATGCTCAGGTTTTTTAGAAATAGCTATTGACGATTTAATATGGTAAATAAATACGTAGGTATTATTGAAGCTAACTCAAAAACTACCAAAGCAAAGTTAATCAATTTTATATGGGACCAACTGTGATGTATACCGTCTCGAATAAAACAAAAAAAAATCAAATCGGTCCAGCCATCTTCGAGTAATCGGGGAACATACATAAAAAAAAAAGGTTCCGACGAATTGATAACCTCCTCCTTTTTGAAGTCGGTTAAAAATAAAGTCCGTTAACGTCCTTAATCATTATCGTGATATTGAGCATGTACCAATAACGAAAAAATCATACATATTTTATTGTTTGGGTTCCTACGCAAAGATATTAGAGAAAGGGCAATGACCTCTAATACCATGCTAAAACGCAAATAAATATACTTAATCAAAACTAAATTCATGTCACAGATAAAAATAATTGTGAAATAACTGCATACGAGTCCAAATGTTTCTTTATACTTACCAGTCGATACTATGTACTGTGTAATAGTAAACGAAACTCCTTACACATTTTCACGTATGCCCTTATCTCTACTATCAGCCTCTATTAACCAATAAGGAGCCATCTTCCCGTAACGTGTAGTTATTTACGGTAATGACATTGCCCTGGCGGTTCGCGTGACACCGCTGAAGCCCAGGGGACGTGGATTATGTCCTCATATCCACGAAACGAACGTAAGTACTGGAATGAGCGATACTCGTAATGAAGTAGTTGGTCCTTTGGTACGCGATCGAAAATGTTTCTTTTTTTTATGGCTGGCTGGCTTTTGTAATACAGGCACAAAAGATGATGGTAAATTGAAAGAAATACCTCTTGTCAATTCTCAATTTAAATTTGTAAACACAAAAACTTATTTTTTTATGTGATAAAACTTCAAATTAACGATTTTAGAACTTTTTCCTTTACTTGTGCTGTGAGATCTCGCTTCTTGCCAAATTTCATGATTCTATATCAACGGAAAGTACCCTATAGGTTTTGATTTACTTGCGAATATCAAAATATGTCGCATAAATGGCCGTGTTTTTTTTATAGCGTTGAGTTAGAAGTTTGATTTTTTTAGGCCTCCAGGGAACCATATACTTAGGTACGCCTTTGATATTAATTTCAACTTGATACCTCCACGCGATCCTGAGAAATAGGGTCTTGACAGGCTGACAGACAGACAGACGGCAACGAAGTGATTCTATAAGGGTTCTGTTTTTCCTTTTGAGGTACGGAGCTCTAAAAAACGGAAAGAGGACCAATCCTAAATACACAAATCAAGCATATTTCTTCATTAATTTCTAAATCCCTAGCTGTCAAACAAATGGACGAGCGTGAATTTGTGAAGAAAAAAAAACTAATTCTTCAGAAAAACTGCGGTGATTCTGATTTCCCTAAAGAGTACAGTAATACATCTAGATTAGACATTGAATTTTTTCAAGTTACTTCTATTTCTTTCGGTGGTTTGTTACACGATTTCATTAATGCGGATGTACCTAGTTTTAAGGTTTGGAATATTCGGATTGGACATCGACATTACCGGCCTTATTATCCGCTTGCGCTGGACGAACGCCGCGCATAAAATAATCACATTTATCTTTAGATCAAAACCATCGAGACATTTTTAAATTTCGAACTTTATTTCCGCAAAATTTAAAGTTCTAATTACAAAAACTGACTGTAAAACCGATTCGAAGTGGTTAATTTTGTATTAAAAACTTTACGTGTACCAGAATAATGTTCAAAATACAACAAGTAGTTGTGCGAGCACAAACTTTTTTGCAACACAGCGCGATCTAGCGGTGCAAAGTAATCTAGTGATCTTATTGTAAAACCAACATTAATATTGGTCTTTGAGCCTCGTTTTAGAGAATTCTGATAATTATTTTCAGGATTCTCTAGTTTTGTGAAGAAAAGGTGGTCCCAGGTGCTCCATTAATCCCTACCTATTAGTTAAAGGGCCGATCCCAATAGTAAAAATGTGAGCAGTGTACTACTTTTTGAGGAGCTATTCTGCTCATCATGCCGAAGATCCTCATCAGATCTTCACCAAATATATATAAGACTAACTTAAAGTTACTAACCTTTCAAATAAAAAAAGGAACCATCGATATCGGATCGCTTAGGCTCTCAGTAGCCCCCTTTTTGGAGGAAGTACCTACCCCTTCAAACAAAAATCACCGACGACAAAAAAAATGTATGAAGTCGTAAAACCTGTATACAAAGTTTCGTCCAGATCGGTTGTAAAATACGACCTGTATAGGACTAGCAACAAACTGACAGACGAAAGCAAATTTTGCCAGACGAAGCAGAGACGCTTCGCTCGCTCGGTCCAAAACTGACTCAGAACTCGTTTTGTAATAAGACGGAATAATTAGTCTTGAAGTTGTGGCCTATGTGTTGGAACATTGGAAACCCTATATGAGGACGTTTCAGGTGAAAGTAGGGTTTCTAAGCTTACTTACTTAGCCTGAGTTGTTTTGCTAAATGTAGTTAGTGTCTGACGTAACACCTTTTCGAAACAGGTCCCTTGCGATTGTATCTCCGTATTGGCAAAAAAAATATAAATAACTTGCTTATATGAAATGCTTGACAGGTATTGTCTCCTACACCTGCATCACCCTTCAAATTGAAACACAGCAACGCCGCTTGGTGGCTGGAATAGAAAAGAAAGAAAGAAAATACGTATAATTGGCTAGTTGACAGTAAGAAAAATATCTTATGAATTTTATTATGTAGAATGGTTGTGAGCTAAAAGTATCAAAATGCAACTTAGTTTTTTGTAAATGATTTCAGATTAATTTTTAATATACAGAACATAAGGCCAATGCCTTATGTTCTTAAAGTATGTATAGATGAAACTTTTTTACAATGTACCTGTCAAAAAAGTTTCACCGTTTCAAGGAACGTGGGCGTAGGGTCGGTACTCGCTAGGAATCCAGGTTCAGCCTCATTAATTATTTTTCTCGGTCGGTACGCTAGGGCGGGCGGGTCTTTGGCATACCAGGCTATTCGCCATTATCATAATCTAAGTAGCATTCCTAGATTAATGTAGAAGATATTATGGATATAAAAAGTTATAGAATTTGAGAGAAGCTCAGTAGAATGGATTAATTTATCTGTATAAGTTCGTCTGAAATATTACCATGCCATACTTAGAAAAAGATTACATTTTTAACTGTCGTTACGGGTCGTCAGAAACCCAAAAGTCTGACAACCAGTCTTACCAAGGGGTATCGTATTACCCAGTTACTGGGTTGTGGAGGTCAGATAGCCAGTCGCTCCATGTAAAATACTGGTATTCTGCTGCAACCGGTTAGACTGGAAGCTGACCCCTACATAGTTGGGAAAAGGCTAGGCAGATTGATTTTTATTTAAATCTAGTTGACCCCAGCGATTCTTATCTGACTACACACCCGAATTACAACCCCGAATACTTATGTACATACCCAAGAGGTTATCCAGAATCACCATCGTAAATACACACACACACAGTTCGCCGATTCTCAATACCCTTTCAATACGCATAAATGCGAAAACAAACAAACGCAGATCCCTACACATTTATTCAATAGTCCCTCATCGGCACTTCAAAACGGACTCTCAAAATTCTCGAAATGGACGAATGAATATCATTATAACACCTCAGGGTCCCATTTACTGATTTATATTTCTCTCACGGAATTGAAGATGCTTCTAAAAGAATATCAATTCATCAGCCAAGTTCTTGTTAATTGCATTACTGTTGAAATGTCTTTTATGTCGCGTCTTGACGCGGTTCTTGATCGGCGATAGGAGCTGTTTTTAAATAGTTTACTTAGTAATTTTCTTCATTTTCATTCTTGTCCTGTTGAGGATTTTAGTCTTTGGGAACAGGCTTTGTGGATTCAGTGAAATCGGGAATACTGAGCAGATATTCCGCATATGAAAACATACTCTAAATATGTATTTAATTACCTAATAAGGGTCATTGGAAATTGCAGGATGCAACCCGTTCCACATAAAGATTTATAGAAGAGGTCTGGATTTATCTATAGGCGGAAAAAGGCTCAGATGATGTCTGGCAACTGTAGCATTAATCAGTAATCATTCATTTATGACATCTGCCATCCCTTGTCCCATATAATGCGCTTTCCAACTACGGACACCAGCTTATCAAACAATTTATAGCTACAACTTATCATCTTGTAAGCTCCGGTTTTGAACTCCCAACCGTCTCTAACTTCAAACACGTTACATACAAACGCCAAGATATCAATATCAAAACTACAGTTTAATCGTTCCGACTGTCATCCCAACATTACATGGGATCACATGGAATGTCCAACTTCCGTCGACCCGAAAACTTTGGGAAGCCAAAACTTTCCCTACACCGCCATACAGTTATCAATAAAACGGATAGTTTTAGTCTGTGAAGCCTACGTTCGGCGAACTTTCGATAACTACAAAGTATGAACCAAATAAAACGGTTGAGGAATTTTCGTCCAGATCCGGAGTATGGCAATCAAAATTAAGTGCTGTTATTTTTACGGTGATAAAAATGTGATAACGTAAATAAGTTTTCATGAGTACTTTATGAATTTGCATTTATTTAGTTCTAGTACCCCAGAAAAATAGGATGTGCAAGGAGCACATCCTATAAATTCTTTATGTCGTGTTTCTAAGATGAGCTTGGTCACAATCCATCATCTGCCAAGCTTTTTCCCAACTATAGTGGGGTCGGCTTCCAGTCTAACCGGTATTTTACATGGAGCGACAGCCTATCTGACCTCCATAGCCTAGTTAATGGGTCATACGATACCCCTTGGTAAGACTGATTGTCAGAATTTTGGGCTTTTGACGACCCGTAATGACTATCAAAGATCCACGAATGACGCCGAGGCACGGAGGGGTCTTGGTCTGTAAATTTGCTCAGCCATCCACAGGCCAACCGTGGCAAGCGTAGCTTAACCTGATCGATCGACCCGTGCGGCTGTTATTACTTAGCCACAAGCCCCTTAATCAGCTTGGACACAATAGGGATGATACCTGGGTAAAAAAAAAATATATATTTGGTCCGATAACAAAAAAATATTAGACACGTATTTTTTGCTTTATTTTAGCAATAAAAACGTTTTTTGTTTTGTTTAAAAGCTGACTTGATCGAGAGTGTTCTTAGCTATGATTCAAGAAAATCTATTCAGCCGTTTGAAGATTATCAGCTCTTTTCTAGTTGATTTGAATGGATGTGAGCATCTTCCACAGGTCTGATCGAGTCAAAATTTGGTATTATGTTACTTCACTGATATTAGAATAACATAGTAACCTTGAACTGATGCTGCAGCATCACCTGGAATTTGCAGGATACCCAACTCCGTCACCAACTTACAGCAGAGGTATCGTGTTTGGGCTCATCGGAATGGTCTCAATGAATAGGTTATAGATAGTTGGCAATCAAGGTCTGATGACGGAGTAGCAAAAAAAATGAGGGTAGTGTCGAAGGTTTTTTAAATTTACCTTTTAACTTGTTTTGCTAAAAAAATTCGCTAACGCAATCTAAATATAGCACCATACCATAAACAATGCGAGTGACAGTCGTTACTTCATATTAATTGCTACACTTTCCCGATGTGACATTTTTGAGCGACACTCTCCCCTGTTGTTGCCGGGGGACGTTCAACACCATTAGGTCTGCGTCAGGGGAGACAGGGGTGTATAGACAGGGGAGTATTTGGGGCATCGTGTCGGACAGGGGAGGAACTGGTTCAAGGACACGTTCGGAAAGTGGAATATTGAATGTGGGGGAGAACAGCATCTTACAAGAGGTTTAGGAATCACTAGGTGAATTTGTGGTATTGGAAAAGCATGACTATAGCTTTGTGATCTTGGAAAGTTTAACTAAGTATAGTGATGTATCATCATCATTTCAGTCGAAAGACGTCCACTGCTGGACATAGTCATCCCCCAAGCACCGCCACTTCGACCGGTTCTGTGCTTCCCGCATCCAGCGGATTCCTGCAACCTTCACAAGGTCATCGGTCCACCTTGTGGGAGGCCTTCTAACGTTACGTCTTCTGGTACGCGGTCGCCACTCGATTCGTGTATATTTAAGCAGACCAACATTTTTTGTAGACTTATCGTTTCTTGGCCATTCATCGAGTAGACAAATTATTGCTTAGACCATGTGCCATGCTTCCATGAAATATCTTGAAAATTATGATGTTTCCATAATTCTTAGCTATAATCGAAACCGCAGCATAATTCAAACTCAAAGCATTTATTTTAATTTATAATAAACCAACAAACCAAGAATTGTCAAGGAGTCGGTCAGTCAGATATAAAGCTAGTTGATTGTCGATTTGGTATATTAAAAAGTTGTAGTAAGTCTATCATTATTTTAGCTTCACCTCACCCTACAGCCGAGAAAACAGATGACGGCGCCATAGTAAATGTACTGTCACTACTTCGGCGCCGTCATCTGTTTCCTCGTTGACGTCCCGTTCCCGGTGCGGTACACAAACAGTCATAGGGTGGGTCTGTGCCAAAAATAAACAAAATTAAATTCGAAAATATTCAGCCTCTGAACGAATCATAAAGAATTTGGCTGACCGACTCCCAAATTAAATAACTGCAGGTCACATACACAAATTAATACATTGTTCGGTCGAGCGAAAACGTTTATTTACACGTTGGAATACCAAAACGTTTCCTGATACATAGCTGTGATGAGTTACATAACGAATTTGTGTACTAGCAATCAGCGGTAGGGTTGGAAAACTTCCATTACTCAACTTGGACTTAAAGATCGTTGTGAGCGAATTGAGCTCCACGATTACGGACAAATGTTTGTACTGACTGGACAGGTCCACTCAAATTTTCACATGGATCTACATGGTTCTCAACCTCACATGAATTAACTAATGAGATATTTTGCAAAATGGCAATATGCACGTGTTTCTGCGGCAGTAAACCAATTTTTCTTTTTTTTTTTCTTTCTTATCATGGTGTAGTATAGATATTAACCAGTCAGCAGAATATTTAACGAGGCTGCCTGCCCAGGATCCGACAGACGGACTTAAGTAACTCTATTTTCTACTTGCACCCCTGTAATTTTTCTTATTAATTAAGTTAAAGATAATCCTGTTATACAGGAATAATACAGGCCTAGGTTTAGTTTAGACTCCAGATCTTCCACTAATTACAAATTGTCTAAATATCTGTCAACTTAATGTCTATAGTATTTTAGGAAATATAGGAAAGTAATTTGTGGAGATAAATAAACATATTTTTTTTTTACAAGTGGTAATAGCACTATTGTGATGCTGCAAACTGACAGTCAGGGGCCGTCATTTCGATTCGCACCCTTTGAACTATAGACGAGAAGATGTTATCAAAAGCACTAATTTAAGAACCTTATTAGGTAATAAACTGTAAAAAGTATAGAAAAATCTTCACGCGTGGCAATCAGATTGGCAGTCCCAGTATCGAAGGTAACTTGGAAGTTTTCTGCGGCCGCGAAACCCATCGTAAAACCATTCCCTTACATACTTTTTGTAGCCTCGACCTACACTGCCAGAGTTGTGTAACATTTTAACTCAATTGGCCCACATCCCCGTACCCAAATATTTGTTGGAACTTCACATCCCTAAAAGACAGGTAATACATATTAATATCGATGTTTTCCTCTGCAAGTTTTTGTGTCGTTGCCAAAAAAATATGATGGATGGAAATAAACTGGGACGGATATGATAGGCTGTCGATTTTCATACTAAAATGGAAGGCCTGTATTTTAGCCGAGCGTTGACCGTACCGGTTTTTAGTGAATATTTTCTTTTGAACGATGGATTGTTTGAAACTCAATGGCCCATGGTTAAATTTTTTGTCTTGATGAAATGTCAAATGTTTACAAGAACCATACTATCAGCATTGTATCAATGTATGTCGAATTAGATTATTTGTTAATTTATTGACAAGCCTTGTGCCGATGGCATTTTCCATCGGCACAAATGACATACTTGTATACATACTTTCATCCCCTATTTAACCCCTTCGGGGAATGAATTTCCAACATTCCTTCCTTCGTGCTCACTTTCGTTATACAGGGTTAGTTTTTGACCTGCCAAATTTTCATAGGGTGTTCTACCTATGAATATGAACAACTTTCACTATGGGACCAACTCGATAATCGCAAAAAAAAAAAAATCTGTGAACATAAATGTAACAGCTGATTTTTTTTTTTCGTAATTTCAGATTTGGTCCCATAGGTAGTCAATTCAATTCAATCAGTGATCGTTTGAATTTGTATCTACTCATTCGATTATTTTAATTGCATTTGACATTTTATTTTTGTGACCTTTATAATAATAAACTGTCAGTGAATGAATCAATAATTCAAGATTTTTATTAAGTTGAAGAGGAAATGGTAAATGTTTACAAGAACCTCACTATAAGAAACGTATCAACTCTATCCATAGAAACAAGGAAAACTTAAACAGGAAAAAACAACGGTAAGAGAGCTCAATACGTTTTCAAAATAGCATTGAATCCCCATCTTTCAAACTGTAATCTTTTAAACTACTTAATCTATGTTGGACAAGGGTATAAGCTTTAGAAACAAGAAATAAAGTTCCATTCCTTTTTTGCAACGAAGGGGTAATCGGATCTAGATCTTGTACAGTCAGTTCTGATCTAGATCTTCGACTGTCAGTTCGGATCTAGATCTTGTATAGTCAGTTCGGATCTAGATCATGCACAGTCAGTTCGGATTTAGATCATGTACAGTCAGTTCGGATCTAGATCTTGTATAGTCAGTTCGGATCTAGATCATGCACAGTCAGTTCGGATTTAGATCATGTACAGTCAGTTCTGATCTAGATCTTCGACTGTCAGTTCGGATCTAGATCTTGTATAGTCAGTACGGATCTAGATCATGCACAGTCAGTTCGGATTTAGATCATGTACAGTCAGTTCGGATCTAGATCTTGTATAGTCAGTTCGGATCTAGATCATGCACAGTCAGTTCGGATTTAGATCATGTACAGTCAGTTCGGATCTAGATCTTGTATAGTCAGTTCGGATCTAGATCATGCACAGTCAGTTCGGATTTAGATCATGTACAGTCAGTTCTGATCTAGATCTTCGACTGTCAGTTCGGATCTAGATCTTGTATAGTCAGTTCGGATTTAGATCATGTACAGTCAGTTCTGATCTAGATCTTCGACTGTCAGTTCGGATCTAGATCTTGTATAGTCAGTTCGGATCTAGATCATGCACAGTCAGTTCGGATTTAGATCATGTACAGTCAGTTCTGATCTAGATCTTCGACTGTCAGTTCAGATCTAGATCTTGTATAGTCAGTTCGGATCTAGATCATGCACAGTCAGTTCGGATTTAGATCATGTACAGTCAGTTCTGATCTAGATCTTCGACTGTCAGTTCGGATCTAGATCTTGTATAGTCAGTTCGGATCTAGATCATGCACAGTCAGTTCGGATTTAGATCATGTACAGTCAGTTCTGATCTAGATCTTCGACTGTCAGTTCAGATCTAGATCTTGTATAGTCAGTTCGGATCTAGATCATGCACAGTCAGTTCGGATTTAGATCATGTACAGTCAGTTCTGATCTACATCATGTACAGTCAGTTCTGATCTAGATCTTCGACTGTCAGTTCGGATCTAGATCTTGTATAGTCAGTTCGGATCTAGATCATGCACAGTCAGTTCGGATTTAGATCATGTACAGTCAGTTCTGATCTAGATCTTCGACTGTCAGTTCGGATCTAGATCTTGTATAGTCAGTTCGGATCTAGATCATGCACAGTCAGTTCGGATTTAAATCATGTACAGTCAGTTCTGATCTAGATCTTCGACTGTCAGTTCGGATCTAGATCTTGTATAGTCAGTTCGGATCTAGATCATGCACAGTCAGTTCGGATTTAGATCATGTACAGTCAGTTCTGATCTAGATCTTCGACTGTCAGTTCGGATCTAGATCTTGTATAGTCAGTTCGGATCTAGATCATGCACAGTCAGTTCGGATTTAGATCATGTACAGTCAGTTCTGATCTAGATCTTCGACTGTCAGTTCGGATCTAGATCTTGTATAGTCAGTTCGGATCTAGATCATGCACAGTCAGTTCGGATTTAGATCATGTACAGTCAGTTCTGATCTAGATCTTCGACTGTCAGTTCGGATCTAGATCTTGTATAGTCAGTTCGGATTTAGATCATGTACAGTCAGTTCAGATCTAGTTCTTGTACAGTCAGTCTGCAACCACTATGTTCTACAACACATCACGGCTACAGCCACCTTACTACCATCTTACTTATGAAAAAAAAACTTGCCGAATACCTTGCCGCCTCCTTTATTGAAGCTGGTTAAAAATAAATAGGTATTAATTATTTGCCTCGTTGGTCTAGTGGTCCTGGGTTCGAATCTCAGGTCGGGCAATATTATTGGGTTTTTCTATCTGGAATTTCTCAGTAGCAGCCCGGAGTCTGGATTTGTGCCCGGTTGATGGCAATAGGTTCGCACCTTATTACATGGGACTCAAACATAACTGGTAAATATAATACAAGTTGTATATCTGTGTGTGTAATACGTATATATAATAAGGTACCAAGTAATCTCAAGACCATAAATATTCAAAAATAAATTGTATGAATGGTTGTGTAGTCATAGTTTTTATAGTGTCAAAGACTTGTTTAACAATAAATGTTAAATATGCTTGTGAAAATTTGTACGCTTCTCACTGTTAAGCAAAAACATGTATGCTTTTTTATGTATTTTACCATCTTTTTATACCATGTTTTTCAAGCAAATAAATATTATTCTTCTTCTTCTGGCAGAATGTGTAATACAGCCCAACCCTCCGAGGAAACAAGGCGTGATGTTATGTTATGTATTTAATTAAAGTACCTAGTTCTATATTTAGACAGAGAAGATTAATGCCACCTCTTGTGACCATAATGAACAAAATTGATTTGAACCATGAACCTTTTCGTAATTTAAATTTCATCTATATTTAGGGTTGCCACAATTTTAAAACTTCTTACATAATCACGGATATTTATAGTATTTGGAGCGACTATAATTATCGTGAGTACCTATCTATCTATCAAGGCAAATACTCGTACTAATTCATTAACATGATGTTGTAAAAAATAATTTCTCATTTCGATATCGATGAAGGTGGCTAGCTTCTGGCCACGTGAAATTTCTTGTTCCCCCGACCCACCCCGTCGCATAGCATCACCTGCCCGTGCTATTACTTCGTTTTGACCGGCTCCTAAGGGTCCTAGCGTGATGTTAAATAGCCTTCCTCAAGAATTGGGCCATCAAATACAAAAATATTTTATTAAATCTGACTAGTAGTTCCAGAGATTAGCGCATTCGAATAAACAAAAAAAGAACTCTTCAGCTTTATTATTAGTATAGATATATAGATATAATAATAATCCCTTTTCGTTCTTGACGTTATTCCCGATACCAGAAAGTCCGAAGAATAAAAGATAGTAATCAACCAAAAATGACTAACATAAACGTCTGGCAACTGACAACCCTACCTCGGGGTGAGAAAGACCATTAATTTTGTTCAGCGGACATTTTTAAGGAATAAACTTTGACTATCGATTACAGAATTAAAAAGGTGTTGAGAGGAAAACAGGGGCTCCGAAATTGATACTTCTTTAATGGTATTGGTCCTTCGTCCTTATTTTGTGGACTTTTTCATTGTTTTGTTTGTTACATTTAACATTTTAAAAGCAACTAGGTATATCAATGGATGAAGAAAAAAGAAGCCTACTTTTCATTTTGGAATTTTACCAGCAGATACAGATATAAAATAAATATAGCTATAAGGTGTTACAAGTCATAGCATAATCAGCCTATAATGTACCCACTGCTGGGACAAAGACCTCCTCTCTTCTAGAGGGAGTGGGCTATAATCTACCACGCGACCCCAGTGCGGATTGGTAGATGTGTATCAACGAATTTTTGGTTTTAGGACATGCGGGTTTCCTCACGATATTTTCCTTCACCGTTTTAAGAGAAGTGGTGATGAAATAAATTACACAAAGTAATGCGCCTGCCTGGGTCCGAACCCACGATGTACAACTCGTAAGTCGCGGCCGATATCACTGGAAACAAGTTATTAGACCTTTCGTAAAACCCTGACAACTCTTGGCATCGCCTCAATACCAAATACCAGCTCATAAGCTAAGTAAATAACTCAATTACGATACACCACGTAATCCAATTTACGCATTTTCTTTCTAACCATTTGGTTCTAACTGGCGTAAGGACCATTGCTAATCCCTCGTCTATACATTGGCCGAAGTGTGTTGTTAACCGTTCATTACTTAAGAGCATTACGGACCAGACGGGGGTCTGAAATAGCCTGAACAAAAACCTTTTCATTATGAGCCTTAACTTACAAGAACGGATTCTGGTTGTAATTGCTGCTATCAATTTTAAACCTTTATTGATTCAGCTGAATGGTATTAAGGATAGGAATGCTGATAGCAGTTTGACACTGTGCCAATTTGTGAATGAATAGGAATGGCACGTCGGTCGTGTTCGCCTACAATCCAGTCTCGTAATTGGATTAAATGAAAATTGTTTCGGTCATTGTTTTAATCTACGTTGCTGTTGTTGTTACAAAAATGGATGCAGGGATTTCTTTTATCTGTCAGTATTAACTAATCATTCTTTTATTTTTAACTAAGTAGCGAGCCTCCCTGCTTTGTATGATTTTACGGCATGCCGAAACATCGGGATTACTTATGTAAGTTTAATATTAATGTAATATACACATAAAGCTTCCGGAATAAATTCTCTACAATAACATGATGGTGAAAACCGCATCAAAATCCGTTGCGTAGTTTTGGATAACGTGGTCACAAAGACCGACACGAAAAGCGACTTTAATTTCTAATATGTATATGAAGCTACTTAAAAGGCATTATATAAGTAGTTTAGCTATATTTAAGTTACTACTTTCCATAACTATACGTTAGCACCAGAAAAACATTAAAAAAGCAAACGTCGCCAAACTTGTCAAATGAAACAAATCACAAACTTTTTGTGTTGCATTTGAGTTCGCATTACCGCGTATTTGCACTGGCGAAACATCGCATACAAACATATTGATATCTCTATTTCTGTCAATGTATCAGACAGAGATATCAACATGTTTTTAACTTAATGTTTCGCTGGTGCAAACGCACGGTTACATGAAATCGAGTGATTATATCGACAGATTTTAAAATTTTTTGGGTAAACCACGTCAAGTAACATCAAACGTCAAACAAGTTTCAGTTCAACAAGTTGTGTGACAATGCAAACACGGGTCGATACAATATCAATCAATCTGCCTAGCCTTTTCCCAACTATTTTGAGGTGGCTTCCAGTCAAACCGGATGCAGCTGAATACCAGTTCCTTACATGGAGCTTCTGCCTGTCTGACCTCCAAAACCCAGTTACTAGGTAACACGATACCCCGTGGTAAAACAGGTTTTCAGAATTTTGGGCATTGACAGAAAACAGAGATTTCAACATGTTTAGATGTGATTGTTTCGCCAGTGCGAACGCACGGTTAGACGGACCGTATACTGCATTTTTTTTTTTTTTTTTGTCATTGACTGCCACTGCGGACTCACGGTGACCGCAAACAATAGATTTTCTATTGTGTCTATTGTCTGGCAGTCAATGTGTTAAAAGAACATCAGACCTCCAAGACAAAACAACTAAAATTTCGATCACGTTTATGTGGATGTCGGAAAATATCCCACGGGAACGTACTACTGGGAATTCCTTCCTTATTCCTTGTCTCAAAAATCAAAATCAAATTATTTTATTTCACATAAACCTACATGGGCACTTATGAAACGTCAGAAGCTAGGTGCACGGTTCCAAATTGGTCGATTCCTATGGAGAAGAGCTAGCAAGAAACTCCATGGTTACTCTTTTAAAAATAAAGGGCTTTTAGAATATATTCAAATAACAGTGTTAAAAGGTATGGGAGGACAACGTAACCCTTTCAACAACTACCAGGTACTTAACAAAATAGAAAATAATCTATTTATATGATTAATAAAGGAATACAAATAAAAATCTTTGACATGACACAAATGACATGATTGCCATTACAACTACAGTAACAAATCTGAAAAAATGTCATGTTCACAAATATAAATCTGAATAAAATCATGTTAAAGTTGGAATTGCAGTTATATAATGTAAAATAATGAGATGATTAATAATAATCTATTATGTCAAGGAAGAATGTATTTTTTTTTTTTTTTTAAATAAGCATCGTAATTTGGAAGCAGTTAATAGATACTTACGTAAATAATTACGATAATTAGGTAAAAGTAGTCTACATTATAAAGGGAAGCTCTGTTGAAAATTTCAGCTTTCTAGCTCCAAGGGTTGGGCTGGGCGTTGATGTGTCAGTCAATCAGTTAGTCAGTCAGGACTTATCTTTTTATTTATATAGATTTTAATTTAAAAGAACATCAGACCTCCAAGACTTAAAACAATTAAAATTTCGATCACGTTTACAACAATTCCAACCCAAATAACCTCCATACATACATAATCCAATCAAGTTATAGAAATTAATATTCACAAAACGGGAGCAAAGTTACACGTATTGTTAAACAATGAATCCTGAAACTTCGCTTAGTTCCACACAATACAAGGAAACCTCTAGAATAGCTAATGTTTAATACTATTGTTGTTGTTCACTTTGGTTCTAGAACACTATAATAGTTGTATGTTACTTTAAAATGTTGTGTTGGTGAGTTGATTTTCGATATTGTTGGGAGCTTGGCTTTGAAAGTAAAGTCTTTGAATCTACAATACTTGATTGCCAGCCAAGAAACGCAGCAAATTTTTGGACTGTACAGACTTCCTCGTTGGTGTACTGATCGAAGGGCTACTGCTGAGCATGAGATCCTGGGTTCGATTCCCAGGTTGGGCAGTGTTATCGGGTATTTCCAACAGGAATTTTTCAGTAGTCTTTCTTGCTCGGTTGATGGCAACAGGCTCGCCCCGTATTACATGGGGCTTAAACATAACTGGCGAAAAGTGGATGTGCTACAGGTACATCTCTGCCTATCCCTTCGAGGAATACAGGCGTGATGTTATGTTAAGCTTGTAGTTGCACAAAAGTATCTAACATGCCATCATCATCTGCCTAGCCTTTTTCCCGACTATGTTAGGGTCGGCTTCCAGTCTAACCGGATGCAGCTGAATACAGATATTTTACATGGAACGACTGCCTATCTGACCTCCATAACCCAGTAAGCCTTTGCTAAGACTGGTTTTCAGACTTTCGGGCTTCTGACGACCCGTAACGATTTTGAAAGATCCACGAATGACAGCCGGGACCAGCGGCTTAACACGGAGGGCTCTCGGTATGTAAAGATGGTCACTCATCCACGGGCCAACCGCGGCAAGCGTAGCTTAACCTGATCGATCGACCCGTGCGGCTGTTATTCCTTAGCCCTTCTAAAAAAGTATCTTACATGCCATTAACTTTAAAGTATCTTACATGCCTTTGTGACCTACATACATTCACCAATCAGAAGTTATTATGGCACATAACTACTTGTATACTTTTGTGCTATTTACTGGCGGCATGTGTATTCCTGGCTTAACACGAGAAGGCTGTAATTTTCAACAATTTTTTAATAAAGATTTTCATATCACAGTATTGGTACTTTCAGTATGTAGACGTCGTTGATTCTTACGTAGATCCCTTGAATAAAATCTCTCTAAATCTAATGTCACACAGCGGAAAAGGACATAAGTAATGCTTGATATAAGTGTCAACAAAAAATGCTATCAAATTATACCTAAGTCCATAAAAACCAGACCGAGATGACATCTAAACCACTAACCAAAAATCTAAGTCTAAAACCATTCTTCAAAGTTAGACCCTCAACTCCAAGCCTCAGAATGCTCAAGTAGCATTCTTAACAATTTAAAGTAACGTCGGAAGAATGCAGCTCAACCTTATTTCCCAGCCATGCCGGGATCTAGTAAATTGATATTGTTTGCCTAACTCAGTAAGGATTTCAGCTTCGGAGTTTTCCTAAACTGATACTAAAATCCTAAAACTGAATGGGGAAATAAATCTGTTATATTTAGTGTTTTTACAAGTTTAAATAGTGCATTTATAAGTTATAATACTTATAATACAAAGTAGTGGAATGTTGAAGTAAATAATCTGCAAGATACGAAATATAATTTTAACAATGTAACTATGATTCGGAGAAAATCTTGCTATAATTTTAATGAAAATAGAAGCTTCATCATAAATTATTAGTAAACCTATCGATATTAATCCTACTAACATATTACATATATATGTTTTTTACAAGATACTCATATTATTATGGCATAAGTCAGTGCTAATTAGATTCGTAGCCTAGAGATTTCGGTGTTACTATTTAAACACACACCAGCTGTTCCACCAGCCAAAGAAGTTATTAGCAAAAATTCGTCCGTGGCACCCTTCAATTCGCACCACAATCCAATTGAAATTCTAGCGCGGCCTAATTGTTATATCCTAGGTAGCAACAAGCCATAAAACATAGGTAAGTACACGAAGCAAAGCCGGTGTATAAGTGGATAGACAGAAGCCTTCGGAAGCCCCACGTGCCCTCGGCACAGCTTAATAATACGCAGCCGGCTACAATGTTTATAATTAATTATACCTTGTTTAATCTTCTAGTACATGTAGGTTTTGGAATTAATACAGAATATAATATGATGGGCAATATAGAATGAGATGAGAAATGTTAATCTTAAAACGTCTACTTAAAATATTGGTCCTTCGAGCCGGCTGAGTTTGTTCGTACTCGGCTCGAAGGACCATAATTGCCAAGGAAATATATTGCAGCAAACATTATAAAACTGCATTATAGCATAAAATAAAACAATGATTTCGCGTATTTATGAATAAATAATTTTTAAAGTCGTACTACCCGGGCACACAATAAGGCGTATCACCTGTCTGTAACAACAGTGGCATTATGTGTCCTAATTCTAGGGACTGAAAAAGAACCTAACTACATTTTGTTTTCCTTCTTTGTGTAGGTTCCGTAACACTAAATACTTATTGTCTAAGATCAAACAAAACAATTACGAAGAATTAATGACAATCATCTCTTTTAATCAACAAAGAACCAGCACTGTAACTACATCCAGGATCTTAAGAGAGAAGATATTAAATTCTTACCCTAGGTTCATTAATCACCAGAATGAGAGTAATAATGCAAGAAGTGATGTATGGCCACATTAACGTTAACTTTAGCGAAAAGGATACTTTTATGGGATAAATGAAGGTATAAACGTTAAGGATAAAGATCAGTATTTAATGATAGAACTTCCTTGTTAATGAGAGAATAAAAACAAAACTAAGAACGTTCGATAAATTACTAATGGTTTCGTTACGATCAGTCATCAGCATGTCACACGTTTCTTTTTCTTATAACTGTTGTATTCTACGAGTATACAACAGTCATAAGAAAAGAAAGTGTGCTTATTTTGCTATAGCTTCCGAACAAACATTTAAACTGTAGATTCTCAGCAACAGCAACACACAGGACCAGTATCATTGAGATTGGTCCTTTTATTGGTCTCCCAAAACACATACATCCTAAAAGGCCAGAATTAATACGTCATCCATTTTCTAGAACAAATTGCACAAGTGGCGAGAAACATTTGTCTATGGCAGGGTTCTAGAACCTTAGGCACGCTATTTAATAGCGCTGGAATACATTACAGACCATAATGCCAAGAAAAAATTGCAAAGGTGCATAGTGTGGTATTTCCACACAACAGAACACCACGCCTGTAATCGCCGAAGGGTTAGGCAGAGGTGTACCACCTTTGTGCACCCACATTTCGACAGTTATGAAGTCCCATGTATTAGGGGCGAGCCTATTGCCATTAACCGGGCATGTTTTCAGCTTGCATAAAAATAAAGCAAAGGATGGCAATTTAGGGAAAACAAGAACCATTGGGTAGTAAGAACTTCCCTAATGATACCTTTAATTAAATTGGATTAGATAAGGAATTTTGCGACCCAATTAGAGCAGCGGCACAACGATTGGCCCTGAGGATCGTAAGGAATTTTTATTTTAACGATATTTTCATCGATAGCTTTTATTCTAAATTGTTTGTGTCTCCTATTTGCAATGGGTGTAAAGAGATGCTTAACGAAGCCAATAGTCACTTATACGTGTCAGTGTCAGGCTGTATGTTGATTAAAATATGATTCGCGGCTGTAACTAACATGGCTTTACATAATTATAATCATTAGAATCAGGAATACATCTCCATAAGTTAGAATTGACCTCAAACCTTATGATTTCATGAAATCTCTAGATTTGAGGCCTACATTGTCCTCCCATACCTATTAACACTGTTATTTGAAAATATTGTAAAAGCCAATTAGTTTTAAAACAGTAACCATGGAGTTTCTTGCCGGCTCTTCTCCATAGGAAACGACCAATTGGAACCGCGCACCTAGCTTCTGACGTTTTATAAGTACCCATGTAGATTTATGTGAACAAAAATATTTTGATTTTTTGGTTTTATCAAGAGTTCGTTTACTTGCATTCGGTCGTTCTTGGATCGGATAGACATAGTAAATTTGACATTGATGTTTTCCGGGGTCACCGTCCAATATTAGGTATTATAACCATTTAGCAGATTAACACTAACACGAAGACGATAAAAACAAAGGGCCCATAACAAATAAGGCTAATTCCTAAGCTAGTATTGATCTACCAACTCGCTCTTTCCCGCGACTTTGTTCGGGTGGAAAGTCCACAATATACTAAAATAACAGCCACATTTTTATAAAACTCTCACGGCCCCCAGTCCTCGACTCACTGCGTTGCATCGCATCGCCCTTCCGCGCTATTACTTCCGCTTTCACTTTCAGACTTTTTTTTAATTTTGCTCTGCTCCTAAGGGGCGTAGCGTGATGTTAAATTCTTTTCTTCCTCAGAAATAGGTCTATCAAATGCAAAAATAATTTTTCAAATCCGTCTGGTACTTCCAGAGATTAGCGCATTCAAACAAACAATCTCTTCAGCTTTATTATATTAATACCTATGCTATAGGTAATACGGGTCATTGATATAGGTAACAACAGCGTACCTTAGTTCACAGGTCAGTTGACATACATTAGGCCGAATATTGGATAAGCGAGCGATCGCATTCCGAATTTGATTAGCTGCGTGATTCGCATCGTTTCATTTGGTACGATGGTTTATTGCTGTTCTGTGCCTACATTTATTGTTTTCGCCTAACCTGTCGAATATAGGAAAATAAATTTATAAATAAATAAATAAACATTTATTGCAGAATCACTTCCATATTTGTTAGTAACAATGTAAACTTATAAACTAGTGTTAGTAACATTTATTCTTAAGCTGCGTGAGGCCACCGATCCTGGGGAGTGTCTACTTGAAATTAAAATATATATATAATTTCTATATATATATATATATAGAAATTGGAAAACCTGTATTAGGTTGAAGAAATTATGTGGGTAAAAAATAAAAATAAAATCTTGCCATCTTTAGTTATCATAAATACAGGGTGTAAGGGACAGCCCTCCGCAAACCAACAGGGCGCATTCAGCTCCTTATTTTGAATCATAATCCAATAGAAAAATTCTCAGGAAAATTTTAGTTTTTTTATTCAATGTAAAACTACATTCCCTGTACGCAGCACTCCATTTATGTAATAAAACAGCAAAAATAAAAAAATCTGCAATGGATATTGAAATACTCTGCGCTGCGCTGCCGTTCGCTACGTGTGTTGTGCGTTTGCCACAGTAACGATACATTGCGTGTGAGGTAACAAAACAAATCAGATTTATTGGATTCCCATAACGTTCCTGAATAATTTGATGTACCGGTTATCTTAGTATGATATACTGAATTCACCCCATCAGTCTCTGCTGAGGGCTGTCCCTTACACCCCGTTTATGAGTCTGAAACAAAGGTTCATGACTCCTCTGTATGAGCAGAGACAATAACAAAAAAATTTATATATTTCGGACCTTGATCCATATGATGTTAGTAAAACACACTATCTTATAAGCTATATTAGTAAAATGTAATAAAAAATTAATTCATGTACCGGTTGCACTCACCTGACACACCGGGTACATGCACCCAATGCGCCATAATGGCGCAACACGGCTTCTCACTAACGACCCTCAGAATACTGTTGACGCTCCCACGCACTCTGCGCATCATGGACGCAATTCTTTTTCGCAGGATGGTATTGAAACCATCCGTACGGGCTTCGGCAAACATTCCTGATGCACTGCAGTAACGTGGAAGCCCCAACAATAATAATGCCTTCAGGGTGCTGAAGGCATTATTATATTGAACTCAAGGCGTTGTATGCCCTTTGCGTATATCGAAGCCACAGAGTGCACGTGTACAAATCAATCTGCCTAGCCTTTTCCCAACTATGTTGGGGTCGGCTTCCAGTCTAACCGGATGCAGCTGAATACCATTATTTTACATGGAGCGACTGCTAATCTGACCTCCACAACCCATTAACTGGGTAATACGATACCCCTCGGTAAGACTGATTGTCAGACTTTCGGGCTTCTGACGACCCGTAACGACTGTCAAAGATCCACGAATGACAGCCGGGACCAACAGCTTTTGCTTTCCGAGGCACGGAGGAGTCTCGCTATGTAATCACTCTCCCATCTCACTCACCCATCCACGGACCAACCCCGGCAAGCGTAGCTTAACCTGATGGATCGCCCGTGCGGCTGTTATTACTTAGCCACGTGCTCCTCCACGTGTACAATGACAGACAAAAAGCCTTAAAGAGTGCCAATAATAGACTGGTATAATATATTTAAAAAAAAAAGTTATGTAATGCATGCATGTATGTGTTGCATGTTTATGTAATGTAATGTGTGAGTACTATGTACATACTCTAAAGCTACCATTTACTGGGTACGTCTTTGTTTGACTTGAATGTGCCCTGGCGGCTGAGAGTATGTGACGCTCACTCTAATGTCTCGCTGATGGTGGCGCGTGTTGGATCATTTAGCTAATCCATGCGTCAGGTTCGTGAACAAGCGCTGTCAGTGAAAGCTGGGCATACCTTAGCGGCCACGGCTTATTTTAATTTAATTTAAATATTTGAATTGTTTTTTTTTAAGGACGCTTTTAACGTTCTGCATCGTTCTCACATGTAAAATTTCAACATGAATGATGTAACCATTATTTTGTAACCATATCTTGATTTAAAAGAGTGTCCGTGGAGTTTCTTGCCCGTTCTTCTCCATAGGTACCTACTATGCTTTGAAATGGGCGCCTAGCTTCATCTTTCTGACTGACCGACCCCTTGACAATTCAAAAGTGCCTGTGATTGGGTTAATTGAAATAAATGCTTTGAGTTTGAGAATGTGTATTAAGCTTACACTGATTCCTGCTTTTATACATAAAGACTTGATCCACAAACTTATTCCAATTTTGCAAAAGCATGTCGACAATACGACGACACAAACACAAATACTACCTACAGTCCTATTCTATACCTGTAAGACGTATTCTAAGACAAAACAACCTAAATATTCAGTACAAAACATCCAGATCCAAAACAGGCTCCATATACCCACGTACGTTATGAATGACGTCAGAGGTACGGTTATAGCTAGGCGCTATATCTACCGCTTTGAACCGGCCTACTGAACCGGGAGCCTCGTGCGCCGAGCAAAAATATTCAAACGAGAATTTGTTTAGAACGGATTTGATCGCGATGTGTTATCAGACTGGTTATTTGTGAGTTTTTATTAGACAGTGACGTCACATATTATATGTCAAAGAATGTAATGAACCAATAGTAGGTACGTATGTTGCAGAAAAAAAAAACAATTTTGCATGGAGATGCGTTCAGCTTTCCGCTTCGTTCCACACAAAACTGTTTTTTTTTTTTCTATGGATGAATGCTGAATTGCGCTGAATCAAGTGTAGTTAGTCCCACAATCTACGACTCGAAGAACCAGTATTTTGCATCCATCATGTATTTTTCGATAAAATTAAGTTTTAATACCATCAGAATTTTAGTATAAAAACCGGCCAAGTGCGTGTCGGGCCACGCGCAGTAATAGGGTTCCGTAATGCACGCCGCCGCCCGTCGTTATTCGAGCGTAAATATTATTAATTTAGAAATCATTATTAATAAGAATGTTATGATTTTATTTATGATTTATACATGGTTCATAAACTTATATTTACTACCTGTTATATTAACTAACAACGTAATTAGTAAGTTTTAATGGAATTTGTACTTAATTTTTACTGTTCCAAGTACATTTTACAAGTTGGTTGACTATTACTCGTAAACTTGAAAAGCCTACTTAGCTGTGATAGTTTTCCTTTTAACTTCGTTATATATACTACTACCGTGAATTTTTTCACCCATCCAAAACTAACCGTTTAGCTGGCAGGGCGGGGGGACACTTGACTTTAACAAAAATTAGGACTTTAAAGCTTAATATTTCAGAAACGGATCCCTAAATCGAAAAATTGTTTCATAAATCAGCAATATTTTTGAAAGACTTATCCAACAACACCCCACACCATGGGATAGACGAGAAAAAAAAAAACACTTTATGTGTAGAGAAGGTACCTACACTAAAAAAAATTTTTTTTTTTCATTAATTTATTTTACCACTTTGTCGGCGTGATGAATATGTATATCCATGCCAAATTATAGCTTTCTACTACTAAGAGTCACTGAGCTAAGCTGCGGACGGACGGACAGACAGACGGACGGACGGGTTCCTTGTTGACTACGGAACCCTAAAAAGGCTACGCTAGAAAAAGAGACCAGAGAGAGAGAGCTTGTTAGAGCTTCCTCTGTACAAACAATACCTATTCACCAAACCCCCAAATCATAACAAAATGGTCGCTTGTTATTCTTTAATTTCACCTCACAATAACGTCACGGATATCCCGGACCAAATCAAACAACGGTTTTAAACTACCCATTTTGAGAACAATAGAACCCAACCCTTACCCCGTCTCAGCGATTAATAAATCAAATCGATTCAATCGGAAAGCCTGACAAATCGAATCTCCGTATCAGTTATATCGGGAATCTGTTCAAGTATCTTCGAGTTAGGAAATAAAATGGAATACGATTGAAATACGGGGTCAGTTTGAAAAATGTTTGAGGGTGAACGGCTTATGTTTTTATGCGTTGCGTTTTCGAATTGGAAAATATTTAAATGATCCTTTAAAAACTTATTGACCTTCTAATAATGAACGCTTTTTAAAATTAATTAACCTCTAAAAACTTTTTGCTCTTCTAATGATGCACACTTTTATAATGATTGGGCCTCTTTTTAACTTTCTTGCCTTTTCTCAGAGTTACTTGGTTATTTAGTATTTTTAGGACCCCAAAATGAAATTGAGAACCTCCTCTTTTTTTAACGTCGGTTAAAAATACAATCAATCTGCCTAGCCTTTTACCAACTATGTTGGGGTTGCCTTCCAGTCTAACCAGATGCAGCTGAATGCCAGTACTTATTGTACATGGAGCGACTGCCTGTCTGACCTCCACAATACTGACTGGGTAACACAATATCCCATGGTAAGACTGAATGTCAGACTTTCGGGCTTCTGACTACCCGTAACGACTGTTAAAGATCTCCAATGACAGCCGTGACGTTGGTCCCGGCTGTCTTTTGTTAAACCATTGGGTTTAAAGTGTAACACATAATCATACTAAAATCTATAGCTACTACCCACATAAAAAATTAACACAGAAAAGAGAAAATGTTAAAACATCTGTAAAATAACCCCGGAAGGTTTAGTCCAGGTACCTAAAATACAGTGAAATCTGATGCAGACGACACATTAATCAAACCACATGGGATACCGTGTCCTGACGGTAAATCGGACCAATTTGCCCCATGTCATACATGCCCATTCAATAGTGCTGTCAATATGACATAATTTTACCGGGATATTCCGGGATATACATAAGTTGGGGTGGGAAAAAAATGGTTGTTAAATTATTCAGGGGGGAAAACGAAATCTGAGGGGCAAATGCCGTATATTTAACAACGTTCGCAATCTCATCTCAGTCTCAATCTGTCAAAAATTGTTTTGCGATTATCTGCATTTTTGACATTTGTTTGTCGCTGGCATGAGATTGCGTTGCTACTTGAATTTGAACGTTTTTAGGTACGAGAATTGACCTTCAGAATTAATCTGGAACCATAAGCGACTAATATTAATCACTCGTAAAAAATAATCGTATGTAATCGTAAAAACTCCCACAAAATAAGTACATACTCGTACAAATAAACTTCTTCCCAAAATGAAAATGTTGGTTTAAGACAATGACGTTGTTTGAGAAGGGTCAATCGCCTACAGGCAGCCAAGACACGATACCCTTAAAATTAATCCGTCCTTTAAAAAGCGGGATCCCGCGATGATGGACTTGTCTCGCGGTTTGACATC
Source organism: Cosmia pyralina (assembly GCA_946251885.1). Lineage (NCBI taxonomy): Eukaryota > Metazoa > Arthropoda > Insecta > Lepidoptera > Noctuidae > Cosmia > Cosmia pyralina. Next base: position 22,279,596 of record OX276354.1, read on the forward strand.
ACTATGTAATCAGGTGGTAAATTGCGGCGATTGTCCGGAAAATCACGAAATGTGGTCGAAATATAGTTTGAATTGAAACATTACGATGATTGCTGATGTCAGAACGATTGATAGAGTGATTAACTTTATGGACTGTTACGAGTCTATATCGCTTTGGAATTGGTTTTGATATGAGATTATGATAACGATGTTATTGTTTTTAAATTGACCAGCCCGTATTGTATATTGGATTTATTAGGAATCGGAATTCCGAAAGATTAGGTCAAAAATCTATTTAAAAGGTCCAAAATATTGGAACACACGATAGAAGAGACGCTACAACAAAGAGGAATGATTATAGATAAGTAACACACATCGCCTAAAATAAATATACCTAATACTTACGTACTTGTTTAAGATACGTAAATATCAACCCAACTAAATATCAAACTATTTACCAAAAAAATCTTCCCTTCGACCCAAAACCCGGTCAGATTACATGTATCAATTGACCTAGCATCAAAAACGAATACACTAATACATACATATACAATCTAACCTAATTCCAACCGGGCAGAGCCCACGCTCCAATGGTTCAGAACCTTCCCGCTAATGCGATCACCGTCCGTCTGTCCGTTTGGACACAAAATATTGGTCTTTTTCAATAGATTTTTCTATTAATCACATTTTTCCACTCCATTGCCTCCATTTGGTTAAAAGATACAGAAATATTGCTTTTAAATTTTTAGCGTGTTTTTGCGTCTTATAATTTCGCAACAAAAAGCTCGGCTTGTTTAAAAAAAAGTTTAGTTTTGCTCCTCAAAGCTTCAAAATCGAACCTTCTATTTTGGAATTTCCTGGATTCGACAAGCTTTAAACCAGTTTTAATTTGATTCTAGTTCCATATTTCAACCAGTAAAGATGTAGATTATAAAACATCATATCGCCGCACACAGAAAAATCTTCCTAACAACAAAACATGGAAACTTACAAACAAAAGCCTGTCCTGAAGCTTACATGATTCCCAGAAAGATATTCTTCCGGATATCATAATATCATCTAAATTCACGGAAAATACTAAAAGGGTGAACGGCGATAAGAACCCTCTACTGCACGATGGTTTATGTGATTGATGAAAAAGTAATTGCCTCTTTGTTGAAATATAGTGCACTATACTTTGTTCGCGGCTTCGCTCGCTTGGAGGTCGGAAATTATCCCACGGGAACCTACTACTAGGATAAAAAGTATCCTATGCCCTAATCCAGGTCATGCTCTACCCATGTGTCAAATTTCATTCAAATCCGTTCAGCCGTTTTAGAGTGAAAGCGTAACAATCAAACTCACTTTCGCGTTTACAATATTAGTTAGGATTATGGGGGAATAACAACGGAATTCCAGAGATAATAATATTGCATAGGTATCCATCAGGTATAGAAGGGTTAAGGTGCTCTGCAGATTTTAGGGACAGTTATTACTTGGTACCTTATATAATAAGATTAAATCGCCTCTTTGCGATAAAAACGTGACATTTCGGAAAAGGTTTTTTTTTTTGTTATTATTCGATAATTTTCGTGTATTTTTTAAAAGTTTATTAGATAACTCATTTAACGTAAAAGCACATTAATTTACTTGTCATCATTTTTTTAAAGTTTACATAGCGCTTCCTGTAAAATTGCATTTTTCGAGATAACACGTTATTCTCGCAAAGATGTGAAATGCAAAAGTGAGTTTGTTTGTTTGTTACGCTTTCACACTGAAACGGTTGAACGGATTTGGATAAAATTTGCCACATGGGTACACCATGAACCACCACTCCAAAATAAGAAGAAAACAAATTCGTATCAGAATATTATGTTAACATTTTTTATCAAAATTAGGTATATATTTTCATTCTCCTTGAAGTTTAATATCATTGAAAAAGATTCCTAACGCCTCGTATAAGGCTTTATTTCTTACAACATATCTACGACCTCCAAACCTAATTGAGTGTTCCGAGCCATATTTATTTTCAAACTAGACCTAGTATTTGCCTCCCAAATACTCCATATTTATGTAATAAGGTTTCTGTTCATACTCCTTGCAAAATGGGCCACAGGTTGGTGGGGATATGAAAATATTTCTCCTTCGTTGTCTTGCTCCCTGGTACTTCAAGTGCCGAGTTTACGTCTTTTATGGAATTTCAAACAAAACTATTAATGTTTTGAGTTTCGAGTTGGGAATTTTTCACTTTGTTTTGAGCATTGAGATACATACATACATAAACTCACGCCTTCTTCCCATGGGGGTAGGCAAAAACTACAGAACGCGGCCTGCTACGATCCTCACATACACCTTTTGGTTACGAGCTTTTGCTTTTGCTTTCGTTTACGAGAATTGAGATATTACTTAAATATAGATCAATGGTTTTTGGGAGTATCATTTTTGTTGGCATATATTTAATTCAGTAGGAGGAGGAGCTCGTGGCTAAGTAATTACAGCCGCATGGGTCGATCGACCAGGTTAAGCTACGCTTGCCGGGGTTGGTCCGTGGATGGGTGACCATCTTTACATACCGAGACTCCTCCGTGCCTCGGAAAGCACGTTAAGCCGTTGGTCCCGGCTGTCATTCGTGGATCTTTGACAGTCGTTACGGGTCGTCAGAAGCCCGAAAGTCTGACAACCAGTCTTACCAAGGGGTATCGTATTACCCAGTTACTGGGTTGTGGAAGTCAGATAGGCAGTCGCTCCATGTAAAATACTGGTATTCAGGTGCATCCGGTTAGACTGGAAGCCGACCCCAACATAGTTGGGAAAAGACTAGGCAGATGATGATATTTAATTCAGTATTTTCGGAATAATAATTTCAATTTATGACTTGTTCATTTCGTGGTTGATGAAAACTTTTCCAGTATCTAAAAACGCTGAGTAAATCCAATACTCCCCAATCAATACCTAATGCTTCACTTCAATCAGCATCCGATATAAAAATTACGCCCAAAAACCACAATTATTTACTTTTCCTCAAACTTCGCAGCTCTAACGAACCGTCACGGCAAAAAATCGCATCAATCGGCAAAGGGTACGTACGCTACGGGGGCCTTCCGCGACGGAAATTAACAGGAACAAAGCTTCGTCTGCGACCGTGACGTCAGATCCAAGGAAAACAAAATGGTTGACGTTCGCGCGCTTTTTTGAAAAACGAACGTTAGGAAACTTTATACATTCCTATGCAAAATATGCTACCGCAGGGTGACCAAGTAATGTGTAGTTTGGAGTTCGAATGTGTTAAAAAAAAGAGTTTTTGTGGAGTTCGGAATGAAATGAAGTAGCGCCGCGCCGTAAGGATTGGAAACGAGAAAAACAGGAAAAACTGAGCTGAAATGGTGGTTGTCAGCGGCTTTGTACTTTTGCAAAATAAATAAAAGAACATACTTACTTACTTTTTTTTCACTACATAATTTGAAAATCCAACGTATCGTAAAAACCTTTTTAACTCCCTTTTAAGCGCTAACGATCGCAGAAACAAAGGGTTTTCAAGGGTCGTAGCTCCTAATTCCGCGGTTTTACCCAACAGCGTGGCTACATCTACATGGCACCTTGTTTACATAAAACATTGGGTTACGGACGGTAGTCCGTAGGTAGTACCTACCTTCGATTTGTAAGGATTAACTGTCAGTGTGCTCCACTGACAGATCGGTACGGTCCGCTTGCGTAATTTAATCACACCCCAGTTCTTTATTTTCACGCCTTTATTTTATTTATTGCTTTCTATTTTGGAGATCGAAAATCGGGTGGGACTTTTGAAGTGGGAAGGAATGGGTGTTAAGAAAAAATAGGTTCTTAAGAAATTCCGGCTTCCTTCTCTTTTTTTTACAGTCACTACAGAAAAAACCCTTCTTGCCCTAAATACCTACTGCAACTAACGTTAGCAGGTACATAATTTTAAGGAATGTTCTATTTCATTAGGTGTACTTATGTATGTGAGCTTATAGGTACAGTCAACAAAAGAGATATCTATATATATTAGTATGTGAATTGCTTCATGTTCAATTTCGTGAAAATATACAATTTTGTATTGGTATGTTACAATGTAGGAGTATTGCAAAAACACAGTAATATAGGTATATAAAATTGAACATGAAGCAATTCACATAAAATATGTTAGTATACCCTGCCTAGATATCTCTTTTGTTGACTGTACGTACTATACACAAGTTAGGCGTTTTTGAGTAAAAAATGGCAATTTATCTTCGTCATTTCAGTTTAGGATGTGGGTGTTGGATTAATTCCAAGTATTTTAGGCAGTAAGGAATTTAGGGCTTAAAATGTAGGCTTTTGAGTATTTCCATAAACCACACCGACCTGAGTAGAAATAAAAGTTATTAGCTGTTTACCATTTTATGAAAGTAAATAATACAATACTCTATGACATACTTAATGGTTCATTTTAATAATCGCAAAGCAATTTGACGAAAAATGAGATTTACTGAAGTACTTAGATGAAAAAGTTATAATTTAAGTTTATCTAAATAAACTTACGCCTTTTCCCATAGGGATAAGCAGAAACTACGAAAAACACACGGACGAACAAACTGACTTTACAAAACATCGAGATTTCTTTACTATAAGCACAGAATATTAAAGCTACAGTAGTTCATCTGGGCAGTGATCTTGAATTAACTACCTTCGCCGCTCGGTGGATAAATACGCGTCCGTCCGTGTGTAACTGCCGCGCACTCGAACTGTTGCGTACTGGTATATACTGAGATTTCGAAGTGCGTCGTTTCGGCTGTTTTCTATGAAGATAAACTACTGTAACATTATTATACTGTGTTGTTAATTAAATATAAATGTATTACACACATGTCATAAACCGTCCGGAATAAATTCTCTTAATGATGGTGAAAACCGCATCAAAATCTGTTGCGTAGTTTAGAAGAACAACGCTGTCACACAGACAGACATGAACAGCGACTTAAATTTATAAATTTCTAGCGACTCGCCCCTGTTTCGCACGGTTTTTACGGCTCGATAAAACATCGCGATTTTTTTTATATGTAGGTAGGTAAGTTTAATATGAATTTAATAGACACATAAACCTTTCGGAATTTATCGAGAATTTATCTCTAAATTGTGGTGAAAACCGTATCAAAATCTGTTGCGTAGTTTATAAGAACAACACGGTCACACAAACAGACACGAAAAGCGACTTCATTTATAAATTAATGTAGGATGTATATATTCGCTATCGAAGACCAAAACAATGATTGAAACCGTTAAAAACTCAAACTCAAACTCAAAGCATTTATTTCAAATAAACCAATTACAGGCACTTTTGAATTGTCAATGGGTCGGTCAGTCAGAAAGATGAAGCTAGTTGCCCATTCCAAAGCGTAGTAGATCACTATGGAGAAGAACGGGCAAGAAACTAAACAACACCAAAGAGATTTAAGATAGTACAGAGAGGCTATCAGAAGAAATGTCATACAAAAACTGTTATGTCTCAGTGACGCCATCTAGCTTAATATAACAAAATGACATAATAGCCAAGTTTGACTTGAACACCCGATCCACTTTTACCGACACCAACCTTTGATTTAGCACAAGTCAGATAGTTTGACATATCTAAGAAAATTATTTAATTTATCCCAATACTCGATAAATTATAAAATAGTAACGGAAATAAACAGTAGTTTATCACTACGAGGTTTGCAATTCCACAATGTACAATTCGGCATATTTTCTTCGAAAATAATTTTCTATTGGTGGACACGAATGTGACTTGACATGCAGGCGTACCACACAAGACTAAGCGACTTTTGACCACTAGGACATATATGTATCGGACTTCGATTTTGTTCGCTATGTCCCGTCTGTTGTTAAGTAATATTGTCTTTGAACAACACTAAACAACATACCAGTCAACACTATTCAAACTTTACCAGAACAACTATTCAAAATTTCACCACTTCAAGTACCTACATTAGTCATTGGGAAAGAGGAGTTATCCCGATATTAGTTCGAATAACGTAGGTACTTAATAGGATAAACGGAATTGATTCCGATACGGAATTGCTTTGCGGAATTACCGGATAATACCCGGTTTAATTCAGGTTCGGTAAGCCTTTGGGCCTCAGTTAATTTGTAAGTAATAGCTTTTTATAAGAACTAGCATTGCTGTAGTGCATTTATTGGTTGGATAGCCAGCCAATGAGCGTTTTTTTTGCACATTTTGTTGCTATGTTTGATTTTATTTCTATAGTAGGTAGTGAGAAGCCTGGAAGTCCAACAACCTAGAAGTATTACCCAGGGGAACTGGGTTGAGGAGGTCAGATAGGCTATCGCTCCACGTAAAATACATACCGGTATTCAGTTGCATACAGGTAGACTGAAAGCTGACCCCAACATATGTAGTTGGGTAAAGGCTGGCAGATGATGATGAGATGAATATAGTTTTAATTTATATTGTGTCCTACTATTAGAGGCATGGCTTATTTGCCTTGCTTCTACATCAAGGTATGGATAATTTTATCATCAAAACCAACATAAAAGTTTGTGCCTTTCAAATAAAAAAAGAACCATCGAAATCGGATCTCTTAAGGCGGAGATATCCAGTAGCCCCCATTTTGCCCCTTTTTGGAGGAAGTACCCCTCCAATCAAAAATCCCCGACGACAAAAAAAAACTATAAAGTCATAAAACCTGTAAGTATGTTATGGACCAAGTGATAAATTGAGCATTATACATAATGCCCGGTCATTATGAAAAGTGCCCAATATGAGAGTGCAATTTGATAATAATTATTCAAATAATCAAATTGACCGGGCATTATACATATTGTCCATCATTTTTTTTATTGTTATTGTCATTTAACTTAAAATAAACTAAACATTAAATCATTTAAATAATCAAACTCATTATTTGGATGAATTATCAAGGACTTCTACATTAAGAATCCACTAGTTTTTGCGTTTAAAACTTAAGGAAAGTCATATTAACAATACAACATAAAACATATTAAATTTAAAACAAAAATTTCACAACATATCTTTGTTTTATAGAAATGGCGGTCCCTGATTGGTCAAAGCGTGTCACTCTTCCCTCCCCGCCCTCACACCGCGTCAAATTTAGCTTTGTTATCAAATTGCCCAATTGTCATGTAGCAATATAATAATGACCGTGCAATGTGATAAATAATGAAGCTAAGATAGTAATTAATCACTTAGTCCGATAGAGTTAGACATTATTCATAATGCTCGTACATTATTAATAATGCCCGCATTAATCACCTGGTCCATAACAAGTATATCAAGTTTCGTCCAGGTCGGTTGTAAAATACGACCAGTAGAGGAATAGCAACAAACTGATAGACGAAAGCAAATTTTGCCAGACGAAGCAGAGACGCTTCGCTCGCTCGGTCAAATAGCACGGTAAATTGACTAAATGTGCCAATTTGCTTAGCAATTAATTTCCCTGACTGTAATCTATAGCCATTTCTCACTCAAGAAAAAGCCGATACCTTTTGTCATGGCTTTTTCTTGAGTGAGAAATGGCAAATGGCCCTTTAAAACACAAAAAATAAAGACTTTTTCTTCCCAAAAATATTAGAACAGCTCTTCAAATAAACGTACGAACATCGTCGATTGATTCCTTTGGCCCGTATGGCCACTTCCGGGTTCCCTTATAGCAAACATTGCTCGGTCATAAGTCAATATTATTGCAGGAGGACCAAGTGTTATTGGTTTCGACGTTTTTGGGTCAAGCTTGACAGTGACGGGATGATTCAAAGGGATTTTTTTTTTTTTGATGAATTGCGAACTGGATTGGGATGTCAGTTTGTCTGGAAGTGTAAAGGCCGAGTACTGAAATGCTAACTCAATGCTTTAGTCGCCGTTGTGACTCATGCTGAACCTGTCACTCTCAAGGTGTATTAGAGACAGATATATTTTATAGGAGGTCTTAAAGTTAAGTGGCGTTTAAAGCCGGATTTACATTCACGAAATTAGTGACATAAAATAATTTTACATACATAAACCCACGCCACGCCGAGGAGCTCGTGGCTAAGTAATAATAGCCGCACGGGTCGATCCATTAGGTTAAGCTACGCTTGCCGGGGTTGATCCGTGGATGGGTGACCATCTTTACATACCAAGACTCCTCCGTGCCTCGGAAAACACGTTAAGCCGTTGGTCTCGGTTGTCATTCGTGGACCGTCGTTACGGGTCGTCAGAAGCCCGAAAGTCTGTCAACCAGTCTTACCAAGGGGTATCGCATTATCCAGTTACTAGGTGGTGGAGGTCAGATAGGCAGTCGCTCCATGTAAAATACTGGTATTCAGTTGCATCCGGTTAGACTGGACGCCGAGCCCAACATAGTTAGGAAAAAGGCTAGGCAGATTGATTTGACATAAACTCACGCCTTCCCGTGGGGGTAGGCAGAAGGCTACAGAACGCCACTTGCTACGATTTCCACTCACCTCTGCCTTGTTAGATCTTTTGTTAGTCGCCTTTCATTCAATCTCTCAACATGACCACACCATCTAAGCATACTCGTACAGTCTTTCCAATTTTTGTCACAAATCTTCTTTTAAACCACACCGTTGCCTTATCACATCATTCCTCAGCCTCTCATTCACAGTCACACCACACATGCTTCGCAAGGAACGCATTTCCACAGCATTTATTCTACTTTCATGCTTCTTTTGCCACACCCAACATTCACTTCCATACATAAGCGTAGGCACCAGCACACCATTGTGAACAGCCAGTCGAGTCTTTTCAGACATCAACTGACTGGTCACAATCGAATATATAGCACCATTCATTTTAAAATAATTTTCACCAAAATATTTACGTGTCAATTTCTAATTTCACGATGCATGCCTAAAAACATTCGTGCCAAGCGCGATTTTTTATAAAAGTCGTGCAACTAATTTCATTATCAAATGAGACGTGAAACGAGTATCGCGAAATCACATTTGTACGATAATATTGTACATTGTAAAATAATGCTTTGATGCTGACGAGGCCATGGTGATACTGTAGATTTTAAATAAATAAACCATTTCTTTTCAGGTAACAAAGACCCATAGATACATACCTTAATCTAAGTCAATCAATCTGCCTAGCCTTTTCCCAACTATGTTGGGGTCGGCTTCCAGTCTAACCGGATGCAGCCGAATACCAGTATTTTATATAGAGCGACTGCCTATCTGACCTCCACAACCCAATTACTGGGTAATACGATACCCCTTGGTAAGACTGGTTGTCAGACTTTCGGGCTTCTGACGACCCGTAACGACTGTCAAAGATCCACGAATGACAGCCGGGACCAACGGCTTAACGTGCTTTCCGAGGCACGGAGGAGTCTCGGTATGTAAAGATGGTCACCCATCTACGGACCAACCCCGGCAAGCGTAGCTTAACCTGATGGATCGACCCTTAAGGCCTTTATTAATTAGCCACGAGCTCCTACTATAATACCTTAATCTAAGTATACATAATAATATATAGTAACAATTTTGTTAGCATTTTACTACATTATTATACGAAACAAGTTAGTTAGTTATTGAAACTAGTTTTGTAAAATTAATTAATGCATGCAATTAATTTTGCTAATGTACATCCCGCTTAAGTAAAGTTCAGTAGTCTAGGGGTAAAGATATTTTTTCATCATGGCAGCAGTCTATGGCTCAAGAGCTAAAGTTTTAAATAATTTAGAACAGATTTTTTTAAACACACAATTTAGAACTTAACAACGTAACATTCAGGAAAAAATCAACTCCCGCATTTTTCTCTTTTTAACCGACGATAAAAAAGGAGGAGGTTCTCAATTCGACACGTATAGTTTTTTTTTTTTTCAAATAACTAATTGAGTTCCATTCTCCAAACAGAGATACAATATATAGGGTGACTGGTAATCAGTGACCGATACTTAAACACATGGTTATACTCATGATAACAAACAACTTTTATTATGGGACCAAACCTGAAATCGCGAAAAAAAAATCAGCTCTCCATACATTCATGTTCGCATAACTCGGCAAAATGTAGGGAGCAACTGATTTTTTTTTCGCGATTTCAGGTTTGGTCCCATAGTAAAAGTTGTTTGTTATCATGAGCACAATCATGTGTTTAGGTATCGGTCGCTAATTACCAGTCACCCTATATATGACGCATGATCGGAACGCAAAATATCACATACTCCTTCCTATTCGCAGTGTACATTTTTAACCTTCCATAAAAATCTACACAGCCATCAATCAATCAAATTGATTCAGCAATTGAAAGTTAATGTCGCCGACACATCTGGGTACAGTTACAAAATATAAATACCTTCTGAAATATGCTATGATGTGTCAATGACCCTGCATATATTATGCGACCAATATGTATATCTCGCTATGGCGCAAAAAAGACAGCAATATTTTGTTTTATTGGGTAACTTGCAACTGAGTCACCTGATGGTAAGACAACTTTAAAGGACACCTACGAGAACCTAGGATGGCATCGTCTTCACTTATAATTATAATGAATGTCAATCAATCTGCCTAGCCTTTTAACAACTATGTTGGGGTTGGCTTTCAGTCTAATTGGACGCAGCTGTATACGCGCGAGCGACTGCCTATCTGACCTCCACAACCCAGGTACTGTAACGACTGTCAATGATCCACGAATGACAGCCGGGACAAAAGGCTTAACGTGCTTTCCGAGGCACGGAGGAGTCTCGGCGGTATGTCAAGATGGTCACCGATCCACGGACCAACCGCGGCAAGCGTAGCTTAACCTGACGGATCGACCCTTGCGGCAGTTATTACTGAGCCACGAGCCCCAAAAGGTATACAATGTTATGTATATTGTACTACATTTTGAAAGAGCAACTATGGAGTTTCTTCCCTATTCTTCTCCATATGAAACTACCTTAGAAAGGGCACCTAGAATCAATTCTATTTTCTTGTAAACTTTGATTTTGACATAGCTGAAATATCTCATGAGCCTAAATATAAATCAAAAGACAGCACTTTGCTTTCGCTTAACGTCTTTCTGACTTTTTTTTCTTTTTGCTCGGCTCCTAAGGGTCGTAGCGTGATGTTAAGTAGCCTATAACTTTCCTCAAGAATTTGGACTATTAAATGCAAAAAGACCTTTCGAATACGACGCGTAGCTTCAGAGATTAGCGCGTTCAAACATACAAACAAACACACAATCTCTTCAGCTTTATAATTTGTATAGTATAGAAGTATAGATAAGTATAGATTCCTATATTCTATTTTCATAACAACATCAACCTTGAGATCAACGTTCCAAAACAAATTAACGCTCAAATTCGTACTATTCAAATCAAATCAGAGCATCTCTTCAACCGTCAGCTGTGTGTGAATGACATCAGCCCAGCACTCGGCGCTAACTATATCCTTTTTAACATGACTAGGTGCGGGACCATCACTATAAATAACATCGTCATTTAAACCGCTAATATGTATACAGTATGAAATTGAATTCATAGGCATCGTTTTAAGTGGCCACTGTACTCATCATTATTAACAACTTTTACTAAGGGAGCAAACCTGAAATCGCAAAAAAAAAAACAGCTGTTCCCTACATTTATGTTCGCAAAACTCGTCGAAATTTAGGGAACAGCCGTTTTTTTCGTGATTTCAGGTTTGGTCCCCTAGTAAAATTTGTTCATAATGATGAGTACAATGACCCCTTAAAAGAATGCCCATGAATTTAATTTCATCCTGAATAGAGGTTGGTGAAGAGCTCGTGGCTAAGTAATAACAGCCGCACGGGTCGATCCGTTAGGTTAAGCTACGCTTGCCGGGGGTGGTCCATGGATAGATGACCATCTTTACATACCGAGACTCCTCCGTGCCTCGGAAAGCACATTAAGCCGTTGGTCCCGGCTGTCATTCGTGGATCTTTGACAGTCTTTACGGGTCGTCAGAAGCCCGAAAGTCTGACAACCAGTCTTACCATGGGGTATCGTATTACCCAGTTACTGGGTTGTGGAAGTCCGATAGGCAGTCGCTCCATGTAAAATACTGGTATCCAGCTGCATCCGGTTAGACTGGAAATCGACCCCAACATAGTTGGGAAAAGACTAAATTTTAAACTATGAAATGAAAAAAATATACATGGTAGGTGTACAACAATAAATAAAAAAAATATTGTAACATGGATACGATAAACAGAAACTAAACTATGTACAATAACTCTTGTGAGTTAAAAAAAAGAAAGAAGAAAAGAAAAGAGAGAAAAAAAGAGCAAAAAAAGTTGTTGTGTGTGTGTGTGTGTGTTGTTGTGTTGTGTGTGAGTTGTGTTGTGTTGTGTGTGTGTGTTGTTGTTGTTGTGGGAGTTGGTTATAAGATAGGAATAGGTACAGTCAAACCGACTTCTGTTGCTGACCGTACACACAGATGTAGTTAAAAAGATAGTAGGTTAAAGTCTAGGGAGTCTGTCCTTAAGTTTGATGTAATTTACTGCTTCTAAAGATTTTTAGTTGTATCTGGATAGATGTTCCGAAAAAGGCCAGCTAATTATTAACCTCACGATACGCCTTTGACTATGTAAAACAACCACACCTGTAGAATCACAGTATAAATATAGACATTAGGGAAACTACGAACAAAGGTACGACACACACACAGTCACGCGCATCGACGAGAGCCCTAAGCACAATAAATAATTATACTGAGAGCATTGCGACTATCGCTTGGGGCCTCGTCGGTGCACGCGTCTGTGTTGTGTGCCGGTTCGACCATTTGTACGTAATATCCTTACTGTACATAAATTTATTGTGGTAGAACTCTCAACTCCTTATTGTTTAAATGACGGATATCCAAAACAATAAACAATTTAATTAAACCCCCTCAAAAGATCAAGTCAATACACAAAACCGGACAACTATTAATTAATCAATTCAATTAAAGACGGAATTAAACAAAAGCTGGATATTATATCCGACTCCTTTCAATGGCATCCTTCGAAATCAGACAGTCGGACGAACCAGTCAGCGATGTGGAATAATTTCAAAGATTACTGGACAAAAGCGGTTCAAACTGGTAAATTAACGTCCTGGAACGGTTTTGACCTTTCTCCGAGTGTATTGTAGACGGTATGAAGTCGTATCTAGCAGATGTGGAGAAATCTTGTGCTAAATTACATTTGTGCATCTGTGTGTCATTTATTCTAGAATATATAGGGTGTTTGGAAGCTGGGTGCAAAGCCTTAATGGGGTGACAGTTGAAACCATTTAGAGCATTTTGAGCCTTTTTTGATTTTGAGTGTTAGAGGAAGTATGCTTTTTTGTTTTTAATTGGTATGTTATTTTTACCGACGAAACAAAAAAGGAGGAGGTTCTTAATTCGACAATTGTTTTTTTTTTTATGTATGACCACGCATAACTTTTCACAGAGTCGTCGGATTTGAAATGTTTTTGTTTTATTCGAGAGGGTATACCTCAAAGTTGGTCACATATAAAATTAATTAACTTTGCTTGTGTAGTTTTAGAGTTAACTTCAATAATACGTATTTTTTCCCCACTTTTATTTGGATGATGTTCTAGTTTCTTTTGCACGTAGTGGTATTAGAATTTGTGTGGGGTAAGGTATACCACAGCTAAAAAGTGAAAAATAAAAACTTTTTTACAAAAAAATACAACCGACTTCCAAAAACAACACTATAAAGTTAAAAATAACTTTAATTTTGGAAGTCGGTCGCAAAAAACGAAAATACATTTAACCAGACACTGACTTCCGAAATTAAAGTTATTTTTCACTTTATAGTGTTGTTTTTGGAAGTCGGTTGTATTTTTTTGTAAAAAAGTTTTTATTTACTAAAAAGTTTGCAGTTAAAAATAAACATACTTCGTCTAAGACATGTAGGACTCAAAATGCTTTAATGGTGTCTACTATCACACCCTTAAGGCTTTCCACCCAGCTTCCAAACACCCTGTATAACGGTATTGTACGGTAAGACATGTCAAATATTTTCTAGTCATCGATAGCAATTATGACTGAAGATATGGTTGGCCTGACATTTTATACCACCGTGTGTATGGTTTTGAACAATAAACAGATATAAGACACGTTCATCGAAAATTAATTCGCAGAATCAAACATGTGGAACGAACGCGAGTATTTAAAATAAATTTCAAGCTTATTTCAGTAAAGGAACAATTCGGCGAAATAACTCCAATCATTACCGAACAAAAGCAGTACGAACCGGTTCACGGCGGTTATTAACCGGGTCATACCGGTACCGGGCGGTTTTAGCTGGAACTCACGTGGCTATCCTAGCCTGGGATGGATGCAACGTGCAATTAATAAATCTAGGTCGTCAGCAACGTGTAAAATCCCGGGCGATATTGATTTTTAAAAGAGCAGTGGTTCGCTGAACAAAGAGATGTCAATGCAACAGGTTGGTACTACGAGTACAATGAAATATTTATGTAAAGGTTCTTTTGTGGTAGATTGTTGTTAGCAATAAGATTTATCTTGGGACTTTATGATCGAGGCTTATTGCAGCAAGGAGAACCTTAATATTGAATAGATGAGCATCCAATTACACATAATTCATACATTGTTCCCATGGGGGTAGGCAGAAACTACAGATCACCACCTGCTGCGATCCTTACATCATATAATAAAATGCTGGCTTTTTATTAGTCCTACAATAGGTACTTAGTAGATACTACTTATAGTTTAGTAGCTTTTGCCAGCGGCTTCGCCCGCGTGGATGTCGGAAAATGTCCCACGGGAACCGTACATATTTCCGGGATAAAAAGTAACCTATGTGCTATTCCAGACTATAATCTATATCTGTGCCAAATCCCATTAAGATCCGATCAGCCGTTCTGGCGTGATTGAGTAACAAACATCCATCCAAATTTTCGCATTTAGTAGTAAGAAGTAAGATAGTACAAAGAAAATTATATCTTAAACGCTGGAACAGTTTTCTTGTTTATAACAGTCGTGCTGTCTGAAATTCTTATTTATTCCAAAGCGAAATGCGAATTACCTTCATTCATATTTCCCTTCTGCTTTTTAGAATATCAAGTCCCGAATACAAAGCGTTCCCAATTCAAAAACAATAAACTTCACTTCACAAGAGCTGAAAACTTTTAATTTTCTCCGTACTCCAAGAAACTGTAGTAATATCAAAATATAATATAACTTGCAAGACAGCTAAAGTTAAACAGTTAAAGCGTAGCTGGATAAGAACGGGTAAGTGCTGAGAAAACCCACAAACGTGCAGGTGATGCACGAGATATTCCTGTTTCATATGTTCCCGGCTTATGTAGGTACTCAACGTAATCCCAAGTACGGTAGCAAGGATTTTAGGATAAAGTTGGGATATCACGATTTTTAAAATGACGTTCGCATTTTTTTTAAGTCATGTTTGTTTCTAAGCTAATTTTACCTACATGTCATTATGTATTTTGTACACAGAGATGTATTTGTATATATGATAGTAGGTCATGCCGTAAACTGAGTTTGATATAGCAATTTTTGGAACGAAGTTCTTGAAGGCGTCTGCCTCGAAATTTGCGGGCAGCGGGGTGGCAGCGGCGGCGGTGCGGGAACGGCAGGATTTTATGCGTAAAAACAAATGGACCGGACCTCGAAAACACCGGCGCGGTAGCGGGGCGGGACAATGCGAGACGCGCCGCCGCGGCTGCCGCCCCGCTGCCCGGGAAATTCGAGGCAGAGGCCTAACGCGGCTTGCGGTAGGAGTAAACTGGTAGAACTCGTCACGTAACGAAAAAGCGTTATGCCCGAAAAAGTCCGTTTCAAGTGTCAAAAGTAAGTTTGTTGCAAGCTAAAAAGTTATATACTAGCTAGATGGAACTGTATTAAAAAAAAAACAAAAACTTTTGACACTTGAACTTGATACCATACTAGATGGCTCTGTATTAATATAATTATAATATACAGCGAAAGAACTTCGTTCGAAGCGGGTGTCCCGCAACACCTCCCGACTTTTTTTAGCTTTGTTGCTCATGAAGGCTCTTTTAACTTGACATCAAATAACCATTTAAACACAATACCATACGAACAAAATAATATTACTCAGTAGATAATAATTAAGTATGCCTCAAACAAACATTAAATTAAATTCGCTGAAAATTATATGTAATTATTAATTCTACATCCATTTCACATTACACAAAACAAATTAATAAAAGCTGGAACAGTCACTAATTAACCACTGAATTCGTTGTGTAATTGTTAACTGCTTTCAAAACTTTACACAAAATATGACTCGCATATTTTTCAAGCCTACCAACGTAGACGTATGTTTATTTTAGAGAACAATCGTACATTTTGAGTTTGTTAAAATATAACACTCGTATGTATGAACAGACATTAATTAAAGTCAGTAACTTCAGTATTTTTAAAGGTACTCAACATCATGCCAAAAATAAATGATGTCATTATTTAATATCAAAATAACACACATTTTTGACTACATAAAACACTGAAAACCAGAGTCAATGGGTATCGAATAACTTTGCGTCAATGGGGAAGAAAACTGTCAAATTAGTTCCGCGTAGATGGCGCTAAGTGTTTGATACTTTCATTCGCTGTCAATGGCTTTCATTCCCCTTGTTAAAAACTTTGCCGCGAGATGGTGCTAAATGTTTTTCTTGTTGCCGATTGGTCGCTTTGACTTCAAGATGAGTTTGACAAGTGACAAACACACACGAGCGCTCTCTTGCGGCAAAGCTTACGAGAAACAACACCATTTAGATATTATGTAAAACTAACAGTGTTAACCAACTTTCCTTGCTGACTGTACCTGTGCCAAAAGTATTGAATTCCCAGCTATTATTGTACACTATATCACGGTATTTACTCTTAAAAAATTACATATTACAGTTATTTTGGTAATTACTCTTAGCAAATAGAAAATAATTGGCAAATAACAATAAAAAACCAAAATAACTGTCAATA
This sequence comes from Cosmia pyralina, assembly GCA_946251885.1. Taxonomy (NCBI): domain Eukaryota; kingdom Metazoa; phylum Arthropoda; class Insecta; order Lepidoptera; family Noctuidae; genus Cosmia; species Cosmia pyralina. The sequence goes on from OX276354.1 coordinate 22,296,510, forward strand.
AATAGCATACATACCAACGATCCAAGAATTTGTCAGAGGAAATTGGCCTTTGATTAAAATTTAATGAAATAATCACGAAAAATTTGGACATAACTGGCGAAATGTGGGTATACTATCGGTAATTTTCGGGGATAACAGGCGTGATGTTATGTTGTCTTATTTTTATTCAACTCTTCAACATCCAAAGACACAATGTTGGGAATGTTGGATTCCCGATTATGTGCCGATATAAGGAAGAGGTTTTTACGTAATATAAATGAAAACGAGACTCGCTTGTAAGAACAAGCAATAAATGCAATATTATTATTTTAACTCACAAGTGACAACATCAAAATATTGACAGGTGACAGTTAAAACAAGACAGTAAACACAGTGTTGCAAGAAAAAATATTAACTAAAATGTTGCAAGTTTCAACACACAAGATACAATGCCTATGAAGCTCAAGGTCTGTAATAAATTAGCTCTGCTCTGTTATTTTGGCTTGTGCCAATAAAAGCACCCTTACCTAAAGTGTGAGAACGTTTGTTATTATTAATAACCGACCCGAACCAGGCAGGCTGAAGATAACAGAAAACAATGAGAGCCTCGCCATAATCTTCACAAACGTTATCCGTAACATCTCAGTAACATTACCTAAGTAGATGTGTTTTGTTCAGTATGGAGTCAGAAGTCAGATAAATTATATGGTTGTGGTTTTATGTTACTTGATATGTAAAATTTGAGGGTTGAGTCTTGGAGCTAATGTGCGCTTTTATAATTTCTTACGTGACGACACAGGGAAGTAAAATGTATGGAAATACAGGGTCAAATTAAATTAGCTAGCCAAACTCCACAGACGTGAAGGGTAGGGAGGTAGAGGTAGGGGGGTGGGGGCAGGGGGGTGGGGGGTAGTGACGTGGTGTAGAGGTAGGGGAGGTGGGGGTAGGTGGTAGGGTAGGGTATATACACGACAAAATAAAAAAGATTTGATGATTTTTTTGGAGTCAATGACCGCTGGTAGTGTGTGTGGTGTGTAGTCATTATCCGACTACTCTGAGAAGAAAGACAAACTCAAGAGGTCACAGTTTATTTTATTTAAAGACCTGACATAATCTTCGTAAGATCATGTGAGGACCATTTAAGTTATTGCATGGTATTTTAAGAGGCTACCGACCGCGCAGTGGCGCCCTCATCGTTTGTTTGGTTATTTCTTTTATTTTAGAATGAAAATGCAGAAAATAAGCCGGAATAATTGTGCACCACACGACTATACGTTATTATTATCGTTAAAACGGAAAATGGTGGCCACTTTTTTCCGTTTTAACGATTGTAATAAAACTAAACAATATAAAGCTACTATTTCTAATAATAATCCGAGCCTCCTTGCCGGATTACCGCCATGGGACCTGGAGGCAAAAGTCCTCGCGCACGTGTGGGAGTGGCGCGAGGAGGTGAAACGCCGGGGCGTAACTCCGCTGCCGCGAGAAATCACGGTACAGCGGACAGAGCTCCGGCGGGATCTCATGGCGGCATGGAGAGTGCGATTGTCGCAACCCAGCGCTGGGCACGCCACAATTGCGGCGATAAGTCCCCTCTTTGAGGAGTGGTTGGAGAGGCGCCACGGCGTCCTCACCTTCCGCCTGACGCAGGTCCTCACCGGACACGGTTGTTTCGGGAGGTTCCTGTTTCGGATAAGGCGGGAGGAAACGCCCGGGTGTCACCATTGTGTGGATCGCCCGGAGGACACGGTGGAGCATACAGTGGAGGTCTGCCCGGCTTGGGCGGAGCACCGCCGTGTTCTCACGGAGGCGATCGGCGGCGGCGATCTCTCGCGTCCAAACCTGGTCCAGGCCATGGTGCGGAGCGAGAGTGCATGGGAGGCTGTCACCTCCTTCTGCGAAGCAGTAATGCTCGCGAAGGAGGAAGCGGAACGCGTGAGGGAGAGGCAACAGCCGCGCCCTCGCGCCCCTAGCCGCCGTAGGAGACGCCCTGGGCGGCGGGAATCGATAGCCGATTCCCGGCCACCGTAGGCGCGGGCTTGCGGACGACGAGTAATGGGCAGCTCGCCGTTCGGTAAGGACCAGGCCCGGGTCGACGGCGCGTTGTGTTCCACGCGCGCCTCAAAGAGATGTCAGCAGTGACGGGGTCAATTGGGCCTATGCCGCCGGGGTCGCGGGTAGTTCGAAAGAGATACCGTGGCCCTGGCACGGGCAACTGAAGGAACATGGGTGGGTTTTAGTCAGTAAAAGTCTGACACGCCCTCCCGCTCTGCCCAGAGCGGGAGAAGTCATTTGATGATTTCCCATCCACAAAAAAAAAAAAAAAAAAGAGTGCTGACAAAGAGAATCCAAAGTCAACATAAGATCAAGAAGCATCCCAAAACAAACATAACTCAAAATAAACAAAAGTTATAATCCTAAACAAAAATTAAACCATGTCTCTCGGATTAGGAAAACGTGGAGACATACCGAAGTACAGTAAATATATTTAAGCTCCTTATTCACCAAGCAGCCATGATTTTCTCTCGGAACGTGAGACAAAACAAAAAGTAAAGAAAAGAAATAAAGAATAAAATGCGTTTAATTGGCAATACATCAAAAAATAAATACACCTAACAATAAAAACATAAAACAATGATTGTAATGCCAACAGGGCCTCAGCTCAGCATATTGTCAGATGGCAACACAAGGTGTACCAACTGACGCTGATTTTCAGCTGCAACCCACGAGTGCCATACGCTAGAATAATAAACACAGGGAAGTCTGTTTCCGTTATAATAAATTAAGAGAATTAATTAAAATTAAATGTTGTGACATGCATGTGTGTGTGCTGTATTGTGATTAATTAAAACCGGCCAAGTGCGAGTCGGGTCACACAAAGGGTTCCGTACCATATACAGGGTGTCCCGTAAATAAAGGATAACCTTTTAAGGAGTTGTTGTACTCATCATTATAAACAACTTTTACTTTAGGACAAACCTGAAATCGCGAAAAAAATATCTGCTGTTCCCTACATTTAGACGAGTTACGCGAACATAAATGTAGGGAACAACTGATTTTTTTTTCGTGATTTCAGGTTTGGTCCCATAGTAAAAGTTGTTCATAATGATGAGTACAATGACCCCTTAAGAGGTTATCCATTATTTACGGGACACCCTGTATGTTTAACGTTAACTTTGTATTTCACAATGACACTGTGAATTACAAGGTTATTTTTAGCAGTTACAGAAAATAGCCCATATTTAAATAAAATACCTTATGAATCGACGTTTTTAGTATTTGTTGATTAAATACAATAAGTATATGGTACATGATACACAGAAGTTGCAAATTCCTAACTCGTTTAATTGTTGCGATAGAGCTCGTACAAAAATGGTCTAAAATTGACAACTATTACGGCCCTCTATTTCTTCATTTTTAAAAATAAAAAAATAAAAAATATATTTGTACTCTACTCGATGAGTTCTAGACAATGACACCCCCACATGTTAGGGTGAGAATTTTTTTTTTTTTCAAATTAAAAGTTTTTTGTATGGGGACTCCCTTTAATTGTTAACTTTATTTTATTTTTATTATTTGTTGTTACAGCCGTAATAGAAATACACCATCTGTGAAAATTTCAACTGTCTACCTATTACGGTTCATGAGATACAGTCCTGTGACAGACAGACGAACGGACAGGGTTCCGTTTTCTCTTTTGAGTAGCGGAACCCTAAAAATGAGCTAATTTTAATTAAAAAAGCTTATAAAGGTCACAATAAAAATGATTATTTTCAGTGTGATAGAAAGTTGTTTTATTTTTCTGTAAGGATATCAATCTCTTTTGTTGAAAGTACGTTCAACAGAGTTCATGGTTCATGCCAACTCCACAGTACGTTCAATCGTTTTTCGTTCAGCTAACTTTGAGCGAACTTATTCAATTTTGAAGCTTATTACGTCTTTGACTCTTGTGGATAAGGACATTAGGTACGTAATTTTCGAGTTATTTCGAGTTGAAATAACACGGTGTTTGTACTGTACAACAATAATAATTGTCTGCGTGGCCAGTTTGGTAAGAATTGTTGTTTTCTCGGGAATTGCATAGTTTTCTCTCTCATTGTTTCATGAGGCGGAAAATATAGAAACTTTCTTCATTGTAGTGCTTTTAAATTGCACTCGTTTCAGTTTTTTGTTATATTTGTTTTGATGTAGTTTACTTTCTCTTTTACTTGATATAAAGAAAATAGGAAAGTTACACTTTTCCTGGAGATCAGATAAGTTTCTAGATGTCAAGAGATAGCTGTTACTTATATAATTTTGATTAACAAATAAATATACATTTTGTTTTCAAATAAAATAAATTGTAAACGATTGGGGGGGCGCCCTAGGATATATAGTGACCTTATTGGTGAATATTGGTGACGTTCTTCAGAAAGGTCAGGTTCGTAGTACTCTCAACCGGCGCGCGTGTTTTATAACCAGATGTATGAACGTAAACGAGGCAAAAGGAGTATGTAAGGATCGTAGCAGGTGGCGTTCTGTAGTTTCTGCCTATCCCTATGGGAAGAAGGCGTGATTTTATGTATGTATGTAATCTGTCTAATCTATACCAAATAGTTATTACTCTTCGTTTATATTTTACTAGCTGCGCCCCGCGGTTTCACCCACGTAGACCGGGATAAAAAGTAGCCTATAAATTGTATTTATTTAACTTTTATTAACACGGTTAAAAACCAATTACAATAATTAAAGGCAGAGACACATTACACATAAAAGAAAATGTAAAATTATAAAACTATAAAAATTAGCCATAGATACTTTCATGCATCCCTCTCACAGTACTTCTGGCATGCCAATAATATCTTCGTTCACTCATCCGCATGCAGATCGCTTGTTGGATTAGAATCCAAAAGATCATTAAGTGCGGCCAGAGTGCGAGGTACTGGGGACTTAGCACGCGCAACGGTGCGACATGGAGGCACAGCAAACAGTCTGTGCTTTCGTGTTAATCCAGGGTATAACCTATCTACATACCAAATTTCATCCAAATCGATCAAGCCGTTTGACCGTGAAGAAGTAACAAATATACAAACACACACACACACACAAACTTTCGCCTTTATAATATTAGTGTGATTGTAAAGCCATCAGAATTATACTACTTGAAAACCGTACGTACCTACAATTACAATATTAACAAGATAATCTATTTGAAGTGCGGCAAGCCTAACTAAACCCATAAGTGCCCAACGTCACCGGTTAGGCAAACATTTCACTATATTAATTTGCTAAACGTCGGCTGACGTTAAATCAATCGACTGTACTGAACTAAATGTTATTTTAAGTAATAGCGCGTTTTGTTTGCCTGTCAAGGTGTTTAGGACATAATAAGAGTATATAGATACTCTTGTTATGTCCCAAACACCAACTAATAGTAGTTTAGGTATTGTTGTTTAAGACATTTTAAGTAGGCTATGAAACTGAAAAACTCCGGAATTTGTGAGAAGAAACACAACATCAAATTCAACAGTACCGACTGGACAAATAATGTATCAAATTCGTAAATTGACACATAATCCCAGGGAGAAGGCAGAAACTACAGAAAGCCACCTGCTCTGCTATACGATCCTTACATACTCCTTTTGTTTACGTTCATACATCTGGTCATACACGCACGCCGGTTGCGAGTAGGTACCTACTACGCAACTGATCTTTCTGAAAAACATCACCAACAAGGTCACTATACGTCCTACGAGGGCGTCCCCTCCCGGCGACTTCCACTCACATCTGCTGTGTAAAACTTTTTTCAATACAGTTGTTAAACATGGCGTACTTTCAGAGGCTATAATTCAATCAATCTGCCTAGCCTTTTCCCAACTATGTTGGGGTCGGCTTCCAGTCTAACCGGATGCAGCTGAATACCAGTTTTTTACATGGAGCGACTGCCTATCTGACCTCCACAACCCAGTAACTGGATAATACGATACCCCTTGGTAAGACTGATTGTCAGACTTTCGGGCTTCTGACAACCCGTAACGACTGTCAAAGATACACAAATGACAGCCGGGACCAACGGCTTAACGTGCTTTCCGAGGCACGGAGGAGTCTCGGTATGTAAAGATGGTCACCCATCCACGGACAACCCCGGTAAGCGTAGCTTAACCGATGGATCGACCCGTGCGGCTGTTATTACTTAGCCACGAGCTCCTCAGTAGCCTCAGAGGCTATAATTATGATTCGAAAATTAAATCATTTACATAGGCATCTTTCTGTTACGCGGTCGTGACTTTTTTTACGAGCTCGATCATTAGTTTTACAGTTATTTTTAAATTGATATGTCATGATATGATATGACGATAAGTCAATTTAAAAAGTTTAGTAGCAAAGAGTTTTCATACATAGAATAAAACGGGATACGCACTCATTAATATTTCCTCGTATATAATCTACGAGGAAAAATTAATAAGTGCGTACGTGTTAGCATTGAATTGTCAAGTCATTTAAATGGTTGTTTAATTATATCTAATTACCAGTTTTAATTTAATTATTTTCACATTGATCAACATTTGTCAAAAATCGAATAGGCTGTATAGGCTGTTTTCGTTGTAAAAAAAAAATGTCCAGTTGAAAAACGCGCCAATTTTCTGAAAATTTTAAATTATTGTGTGACAAATATATATTTTTTTTTTTTCGTTAATATGAGTTCAAGTACAAGGGATGAAATGTAGTTAACTCCACCCGATATTTTATCTGCGGCGAAACTGCGCAAGATGAAATTTTGCCCCCAAAATCACGAGAAAGATATATGGCGGCATACGATAATTTTATTTTATGGAAAAAAAACAAAAGAAAACTAAGCTTTGTTAGCTTATTTTCATGAATTGACTGGCAAATATAAACCATCTACATTGTGGTCAATTTATTCCATGTTAAAAACTACTCTCAAACATATTTAATTCTTTGATTTGTTTTTTACTATTTCCCACAACTGTATTGAAAAACGTCGTGTGATACACGGGTGTGTAGGTTATTGCAAACGTTCCACCCTTGTATCATAATGTACTATTGTTTTGTCGTAAATTGACTTGATACTAAAACACGTTGTGATTTAGAACATTACACGACATGCATGCTGTGGCGTTCTGTTGTTTCTGCCTACCCCCATAGGTAAGGCGTGAGTCTGTGTATGTATGTGACCGCTGCAGTAAAATTCCGTTTCATTGCAATTATATCACGAAGAATTGAACCCATTGTAATATAACGCTCAATTTATTTTTAGTTTTACTCGAAAACATCGTTGTATTTAGTTATCAAATTAGCACAACAAGAGACATCGATAAGCGACAGCTCCTGAGAAACTAATATAATATTAGGGCTTAAATATCACAAAATAAGGTCTTACCAAACTGTCCTCACAGAAAGGGTACTAGGACAACATAATCAAATAATAGAACAACATTTCAAGCTCGAAACATAGTATCAAATAAAAGCTACCAAACAAATACGGACTGTCAGAAATCTGGGTTAAACAGGAGCTTTATCAAAATCGCGGGCATTGCTATCAAGGGTCCTTGGACCGGGTACCGGGTTACCCGGATACCCGGGTCAAGATACCCGGGGTGATACACCCGATACGTTTGCCATTCAGCGCACGTTAAATTAGTTAGTACAAAGAATAGGATGGTACATTACCTTTCGGGTAATGTTTTTAAAAGTATGAGTAACCTGGAGGATGAGAATTAAGTATTTGCGAGGGATTGTAAAGGGTTTTAATATAAAAAGCGGATGTAGGTTCAGAAGGACTACTTGAGCGTGTCAGACTTTTACTGACTAAAACCCACCCATGTTCCTTCAGCTGCCCGTGCCAGGGCCACGGTATATCTTTCGAACTACCCGCGACCCCGGCGGCAGAAGGACTACTTTGAGGTTATTTACCTGTAGAAAATACATAGAATAGCTCAAGGCATTCCTGCACGCGTAGCATAACCACTCCTATCTCTACGAAGAAAGACACATCTCTTTCTATACAAACTGACATTTCGTTTCTCCATTTTTGACATCGCACCGTAGAAATTCTTCAACAATCCGTCAGTTTGTCTTTCGTTTGTAACGATCTTTGTCAAGTTCCTTTCTTATGAGATTATTTCGGAAGAAAGTTTTCTATCCTAACTGTCAAAATCACACTGATAACTGACAATTGTCTAGGGTAGTGAAGACAAATTGATTTCGTAATCGCCATGCTAAAGACAATAGAAAACTTTCTACTTGACGGTCGCAAAGTATATACGGTTATCTACAAAATCAAGATTTTACAGAAGTGTTTTGAACGCAAAACTGTGACAACAAAGCTGTCTTCTTCTATTTTCCATCATTTAGTTAATAGGACAGTACCAAGAAAAGGGTTAAGACCAATTACTGTAACATATATTATTTTCCAAAATACGGTAGATGTCTTTACTTTTACTGTACTTTATTGTACGTTTATGATTACATTGATAAAAATTGAGACCTAAACAAGAAAAAATCCTTCGATGAAACATAGAATTCTGAGTCGAATTATGCAAAAAAATGAATTTAATTTATTGACATTACGATTTTTTATTTTATGTTTGCATGGCAAGTATTTACATTTTTTTTTTTTAAATAATATTTTCTAATTTAAATTGAATTACATGTATTCTTTTATTATACTGTACATCTAATACTTATGCTTCATGCTGGATTATATTCGAACGCAATATGAATAAAATTGTTACTGAATAAATAAATTTAATTAAATATAGTTTAAAAATGCAAGAGTGCATGTGTTAGATTTGATATAATATATATATAGCTACTACGCAAATAGCTAACCTTAAATGTCAGAATGGTTATTGGTTATTTATTGTGTATGAAAGTATTATGAATATGGTGTGTAAGGGAAGGATTTCATAAAGAAAAGCACAGAAAGACAAGACTAGATATTTATTATTTCAATTAGGCTTGTCAATAATTATTCATCTCTAATGAGAAAGCTATTGTCCGTTCGCAAAACTAGGTCTTCATGGAGAAGAAGGACAAGAAACTCCATGGAAACAGTATTATAGTATTCTATCAACACATTTCTTATATTTCCACAATTTTTATTACTCAGAATAATAGCAACATAATAACAATATTTAAGGTATAATATGAAATTACGTAACTTACATGACAACTGGTAGATATATTTCACATCACAACGGCACTAGCACTAGCCACTTGAACATCCACTGAGCAACTGCCTCGAGAATGTCATTACAATCCTTTTTTATATCTTTCCACCCCTTCCATTTATCCCTTCCTATCAAACATCAATTGACAGTATTGTATCAATTGTTTCAAACAACCTGTTATATTAAAATAGCAATATAAATTCTAAGATATACTACAGTTACTATCAAATATTATTTAATTATTTATAGTAATAACATCTGTACGATTTTGACAAGTTAAGAGTGGTATATTTCGTAAACACAATAACTAATCAAATTAGATACTTCTACATTTGTCTCAAGCTTCGTAAATGTGACAGATGTCAATATCCAACAAACGGTTATTCTAATAATCTAAAGGTTGTTTTACAATGATTCGATGATTTTAATCACAACCGAACTAACTTCCGGAATCAAGGTAATCTCAAGTATTTATTATTAAATATTAGACACATAATACTACATTTATCTAACACATGCTAAACTTTTTTATTTTTTTTATAAGCCATTATTCTCCCTATGCTGGGCAAAGGCCTCCCTACTTTCTTTCCACCTGTCTGTCCAGAGCTGTCAAAGCATGGCAAACGATATCGCGACAGGCTCAGACGGATATGGCGGGGTGAGCTGGACTCCTTTAATAACACACACACACACCACACACACACACACACACACACACACACAACACACACACACACACACACACAAACATATACATATACATTAATTGCTAGATAAAATGGAAGTACCTAGATGCATGGGACGGCACATACTTGCTCGACAGAGAAACTATCTTCTATTCTTCTATATGTTTATTTGGATGTAAGTGGCCCTCACCCAATGCCATCATTTATTTACTTACTCTCATCTCATGCACATCACACAATTTTTAACAGACAACTGTCGGTTTTAGTACATGGACCCTGTCTGGGCACTGCCAATGGCAATGTTGATTTGCTGTTAGTCAGTAAATATTAAAAAAAGGGATAAACAAGATTATTGAAAGAGCACGGGTACAATAGCCCTGATGGCTAAAACAAATACTAATTTATTTTCTAGTGTCTCAAAAGCACATTTTAATAAAAAATCGAGCTGAACTTACGAGTAGCACTAGAAACATTCAAGCCAGATCGTCTGCACTTATCTCACAGAAACCATTTAAAGTTCCTACATTTACACTAAAAATATATTAACACAAAACGCTGGTGAGCCTCGCGAGTTCTATTCTACTAACTGAATATTATACAAAATGAGCTAAAAGTTAACTAAGCCTGTAAAATCTAACTGGTTTAACATTTTAGACTACAAATTCATTTTCTTTCTGCAAAGATAAAAGGTATGTTTTATTTTGCAAGCGAGTGTATTGGAAATTCATTAGTAGGAGTTTAATTTGAAGCAAATATTTTTAATTGTGTCGACTAAAACAATTACTTAGGGCGGGTTGTTTCACGTCCACTTAATTCACGGGTATTCGTCAAAAATGGCGCTAAGTATCGTCAATCCAAAAAAACCGTTGTTTTACAGACAATCGGTGTTTTATGCAGTGTGTTTCACTTTGTATTTAACGAACGTTAAACATCTTACGTCGTCATACGTTAACCAACCGTTTGAAACAACCGGCCCTTATACAGGTATACAGGGTTTTTTACAGTTAATTTTGGAAATTGCGACGGTGAAACGAGACGACCGCAGTTACAAGCAATTAACTCTACATAATCCTTTTGTTCGCCGGTCGAATATACAGGGTGTAAGTGTAAACAGTAGCAACTTTTTAAGGGGTCATTGTACTTATCATTATGAACAACTTTTACTATGGGACTAAACATAATGATGAGTACAATGACCACTTAAAAGGTAGCCACTGTTTACACTTACACCCTGTAGTGGTCTTTATAAAACATGTGTTCAATAGTAGACTTATCCGGAAAAAAACCGGCCAACTGCGTGTCGGAAAGAATTTATCCCAAAAACAAACTTAACGTTGTAGTTGAAAAACATATTCTCCCATACATTGATATACGTCACGGTAAATTCTCCAAATGTAAATTTAAGTTTGTATCCCAAAAAAAAATGTAAATGATAAAATTATAAATTAAAGATTTTCGGGCTTTTTCCTTTACTTGTGATGTGAGACTTTACTTCTTGCCAAATTTCATGATTCTAGCTAGGTCAACGGTAAGTACCTACCCTATAGGTTTTGATTTACTTGCCGAGTGTTAAAATATTTCGCATAAATGGCCCTATTTTTTTATTGCGTTAACTTATAAGCTTGATTTTTTTAGAGCTCCCAGGGATCATAGACCTACGTATTTGATATTAATTTCAACTCAATACCTCCACACGTTTCTGAGAAAAAGGATCTTGACAGACTGACTGACACAGACAGACGGACAACGAAGTGATCCTAAAAGTGTTCCGGTTTTTCCTTTTGAGGTACGGAACCCTAAAAATGATAGAAATCGTCAATTTCATTCTACCGATAACTGTAGCTAGACACTAATAAGGATAACAGTCTTTTCAGAGAGGAGACAGCCATATGAACACAATATTCCTTAAGCCGCATCTCCCAACGTCCACAGAAAAATAACAGCCTTCGCAGCTCAGCATTCCCGCCAGGAAAAACAATATAAACTAAAATTTTAAAGCGTCATTCAATAACGTCTGGCTCGGCGATGTCTTCAGATAGGAACGTCCACAAAGGCAAGGGCAAAGGTCAAACCATCAATATTTATTGTTACAACGCCAACCGAAAATATTGTCAGTAAATATTGAAGGCGGGTCTTCGAAACGCGTGGAAATTCAAAAGTAAAAGAGCCACGTCTTTTTTTTACACGACCAATTTAGATAGGTCACGTTTTAGTGGGTAATGCTCGGTTTATAGTTACATCGCATTATGGTCGTGATACAATTTGTATGGCTCGTAAAAAGATGTTTAATGGTAGTTATGTCTTAAGATCCTTGGATCGTGTGACACTCTTTTATTGTGACATAAATGATACTTCTGTCTTGTGTTTTTGATGAGGTTTGCGATTATGGAAATAGATGATCCATGCGTCATGTTCGTGAACGGGCGCCGTCAGTTGGGAGTGGTCGTCTCTTAGCTGCCACGGCTTATTATTAATTTAGTTGTTTTAGTTTTATCTTTTTATTACGGACGCTTTTTAACGTGCACGTCTTTCTACATTGTTCTCACATGTTTATTTTCAACATGAACGATGTAACCAAAAACTTGCCCGTTCTTCTCCATAGGGACCTACTACGCTTTGGAATAGGCAACTAGCTTCATATTTCTGACTGACCGACCCATTGACAATTCAAAAGTGCCTGTAATTGGTTTATTTGAAATAAATACTTTGAGTTTGAGTTTGGAAATAAAAAAATCCCAATAGGATAAATGATAAATGATTTATTTCTGTAAGTAGGTTTGTACAAACACTTTTATACGTCAATATTTTTTTTACTAATCTGAGAAGAAAGGCCAAAACAAACTCCGAGGTCACAGTCTCTTTTAAAGTCCAGACATAATCTTGGTCAGATCATGTGAAGACCATGTAGATTGGTGTCTGAAATTGTGTTTTGAGAAAAGAACTACACATATTGAGTGGACCTGTCCAGTCAGTGCACGCATTTGCAATCACGCAGCTCAACTCAAAACTTAGGATACTTTCTAAACGTATTCGATAAACGAGAGAGAAAAGTATTCAACCATATAATTTATTTTCCTTCTCAGTTTTATTAAACGAAGTTCAAAAGTTCATTCACTTTAATCCTTACTCAATCCATTCCACACTCGAGAAACTTTGCAAGATGTGAACGTAGAGGGTGTGCTACGAACTTCTTACGCGCGCTACGCACGTAGCAGAATAAGTGCTACGAAGCGTAGCAGTAAGCTCCAAAGTTCTGAGCTACAACGTTCGCGGCACAATGGTTTAATACGAGCACTTAGTTAAATTATTTAAATTAATTCGGTTAAGCGTCCGCAAGCTTGCTCGAGATTTATGGTAAAAAACTCTTTGGTGTCACTTGTTACTTTTAAAGAAGAATAAAAACTTTTTTGTTTGTACATTTTTCATTCGCGGTACCGTAAAAGGTGATTAAGGGATTATTTAGCAATGAATCGGCTGTATTTTTACGATATTTCTGCCACCAATCGGAGATGGTTATGGAAATTTACTGTTTTTATGAGATTCTGCTTATCATTTCACCCATCTGAAACCAAAAAAAATTAAGAACTAGATTTCGCCAGCGGCTTCACCCGCATAAGTCTCGAACCCGTAGGAATATCGGGATAAAAAGTATCATATGTGTTGCAGCCTAAGGAAGCACTCCCTACAATAGATGGGCGCCTCTCGAAACAGGTTCTCCGACTAACTAAACAACAGATGCGTTCAGTTACAGCTGCTATAACTGGCCATGAGTCATTTAATAAACACCTCTTTGTGATAGGAGTCACAGACAGTCCGCTGTGCAGGGCCTGCATGGAGGACGACGAGTCAGCAGCTCATGTGCTTCTAAACTGCCCGGTGGTCGCCGCATACAGGGCAAAGCACTTCGATAACCCAGGTACCCTCCGTGAGGTTGTCAGTAATATAATGGCGCTGCTGGCCTCCTTTGAGGAGCTGAGATGGATCGAATAATCGATTTTCCCACCCATACGCAAAATACGCGCATTGATGTGGAGTTGCGGATACCAGCCCGTATTACCTACCTATACTTTACCCATATTTTAATTGTTGAACGCGCGCAAAGAGCCTTGCTTAAGGTTAGTTACTTTAAGCCCAGGTATTTTTCTACCACAGAGCTGTACAGGATTAGTGAAGTGCTTACGGTTCGCAAACTTTTTGTACTATTATTAGTTATGAGACAACATTCCAGTGTCTGGCTAAACACCCGGACTGAAAAAGAAAGTACAGGGAGAAGGCGGTTAGAAGTATGTAAATCTGTGCCTTGTAGAACAACTTTTGCTCAAAGATTCAACTTGTTCCTGGGCCCAAGACTCTATAACATAGCTAACAAAAAAAAAGAAATTTTCTCCATGACAAAGAGAGAGTGTAAACAGAAGGTGATGAGCTGGCTTTTATCACTTACTTATGACGAAACTGAAAAACTGTTTCATGTCCCTGCATAAATTGCTACCAAGTATTTTGTATTGTTAACTCCACTCATACTCATACACACATCTCTTACATAGTTAAAACTCACACACAAACACACGTCGCACACATCTCTACCCTCACCCCCACACTCACATCCACCTCCACTCACACACACACACACACACACCTTAACACACCCTCACTCACACACAAACGCAACACACAATCACAATCATACCTATTTTGTTCTCTTGCTCTTAAATAATGCCTTAATAGTGTTATGTACTTACCTCAATTACAATTTATTATTTTTTTTTTTCACTTGCATGGTATTTTTATTTTATTTTTTTTAGGCTTTCAAATCAAATTTTTTTTGTTTATTTTGTACCTAGAATGCTCCTTTTCTAAAACTACAAGTGTAATATTAAGCTTTATGGCTCTAATGTATTTAATATTATGTGAATGCAAATGAGGATGGGCGCTGATACCTATAACACAAGATATTAAGTTATCTTAGCTTAGGTATTAGTAGCAACTCCAATATGTAATCATTTTAACTACCTTTTGGCCTATTTTGTGTAAACCTGTTTCTTTATGTTAATTTTGAAGGTGCAAATAAACATTTTTATTTTATTTATTTATTTTTTTTATCCTATGTGTTAATCCAGGTTATAAACTGCTTGTATACCAAATTTTATCAAAATCCGTTCAGTAGCTTTTGCGTGAAAGAGTAACAAACACCCATCCACCCTTACAAACTCTCGCGTTTATAATATTCGTAGGAAGTTGGATCATCAGAAAAAGAAAACAGAATCGCCCTCGACTATCGATTTAAAATATTCATAAAAACCTTTTACAAAAATACAACCGACTTCCACAAACAACACTATGAAGTGAAAAATAACTTTAATTTCGGAAGTCGGTGTCTGGTTAAATGCATTTTCGTTTTTTGCCACCGACTTCCGAAATTAAAGTTATTTTTCACTTTATAGTGTTGTTTATGGAAGTCGGTTATATTTTTTTGTAAAAAGTTTTTATTTTTCACTTTTAAGTTGTGGTACCTACCCCACACAACAACATGTAATACCATTACCTGCAAAAGAAACTAGGACATAATCCATAGTGGGGAAGAAATACGTACTATTGAATTTAACTCAAAAACTACCCAAGCAAAGTTAATCAATTTTATATGGGACCAACTTGCCTCTCGGATAAAACAAAAATTTTTCAAATCTGACGACTCTGTAAAAACAAAAAACATACGTGTCGAATTGAGAACCTCCTTTTTTTTCGTCGGTTAAAAAGCAATCGTTTTCGGTGAGTTTCGACGCAGTGTGATGCATTGATATGAGGCTGTGGCTTCCGTATCGACGCAATTTTGGCTCTATTCGGGAATATTTAATCTTTCCATTACTTACTGTATTTTTGTTTTCGTATTGTTTGACAATTTCCGCTGTTGTGTGTCGACCAAAATAGATTATTGTTTTTGAAGTAACACGGAGCAGTAAAATGCTGTATATGAAGTAACACGGAGCAGTAAAATGCTGTATATGAAGTCTATGTAGTTGCAACGTGTGTTTCGGAGAACTAGCCTTTTGCTTTGTATTGTAACTTGCGAGTGTTGATTGGAAGTCCTATTGAAGAAATGTTGTTTTCATACATTTGCCTGAAGAACAAACATGATAAAAAAACAACCGACTTCCTAAAAAATACTACAACGTTAAAAATAACTTTAATTTCGGAAGTCGGTGTCTTTGGATCTTTATTTTAGCTTTTTGCCACCGGCTTCCGAAATTAAAGTTATTTTTCACTTTGTAGTATTTTTTGGAAGTCTGTTGTTTTTTTTTTTTTGTTTGGTCGGTTTTTTTTGTGTGGATAAAGTTTTTTTATTTTTCACTTTTTAGTGGGTCAGTCTGTAATTCACCTAAGTTACAATAGCCTAATGTCAACTGCTCATCACCTTTACAAAATATTGCTTTTCCCGATACAAGGACGTTCATTTTGAGGAGTTCTCCCAGTAAGGAACCAGGAGAACTGGAACTGAGGGTGAAATCACCATCAGCCCCATTTCAACAATGTATTGTGACGAGCATAAATTGCTTAGCAATAATCGAATCGCAACCCGTGAAATACGTATTATTGAGTAGTTCCGATGGCCATCTCTGGTCTTCCGCATCAGTTCAATATATAGGTGTGCCTATAAAATTTGAAGGTTCCCCTCGATTACTCTGGGATGCCATCATCAGATCCTGGTTTCCTTATTATGGTACCACCCATGGGATATCTCCTTTCCAACAAAAAAAGAATCATAAAAATCGGTTCATAAACGACGATGTTATACGCGAACACACATAAAAATAATATATATATTAAGGGTCCGTTCACACAGACCGGCTCGGAGAGCATCGGCGCGCATTTTTCTTTTCACACAGACCGGATTGTATGCGCTTGGAGTTGGTCGGAGCGGAGCCGCCAACTATTTCACATAGACCGGCTGGAAGCGACCTGAAAGCGGATGCGCTCGGAGCCGGTCGGATGCGCTCGCAGCCGGTCGGAATCGCTCGCAGCCGGTCGGATACGCTCGCAGCCCGTCGGATGCGCTCGCAGCCGGTCGGATGCACTTGAAGCCGGTCGGATGCGCTCGGAGCCGGCTTTCGCTTGGTCGTTGAAAGGATTGTGCTATCAAAATGGCGGTGGGCGTGGAGAAGCGCGGACGCAATCGGAACCGATCGGCTGCGCGAGCGAGAAAGAGCACGCAATCGGAGCCGATCGGCTGCGCGAGCGAGAAAGAGCACGCAATCGGAGCCGATCGGCTGCGCGAGCGAGAAAGAGCACGTAATCGGAACCGATCGGCTGCGCGAGCGTTAAAGAGCATGCAATCGGAGCCAAACGGCTGCACGATCGAGAAAAATTACGCGATCGGAGCCGGTAAGCTCCTCTTATTATTTCACACCAAGCGCCTTCAAGCATTCTTAATCACAAAAGGAGTGCACATGCAAAAATAAACCTTAATACAAATACTAAAAACTCTGTTTTCAACGTGATAAGAATCTGCTCTCCTCTCCGAGCCGGTCTGTGTGAACGGACCCTTACGGTCGAATTGAGTAACCTCCTTTCTTTGAAGTCGGTTAAAAATAAAACCGGCCAAGTATGAGTCGGACTCGTACACGAAGGGTTCCGTACCACCGTACAATATTTAACACTTCAGTTTATAAAAAAAAAAACACGTTTCTTGTATGCCATACACCCCTTCAATTTTTTAATTTATTTTCTTTGTATTATTTTTTGTTATAGCGGCAATAGAAATACAAAATCTGTGAATATTTCAACTATCTACCTATTACGGTTCATGAGATACAGCTCGCTGACAGACAGACAGACGGACAGCGGAGGCTTAGTAATAGGGTTCAGTTGGGAATCCTTCGGGTACGGAACCCTAATACAACTCCAATAGATGATTCTTTATTGAAAAACCTTTTAAGAAGATTAACAAACATATTTACTCCAAAAAAATAAAACATACCATACGCTGTTGATTAAAATCAACAATCCACGAAAATATGGTTATGTAAAAAGCCTTCACACATGGCATTTGTAATTTTATCAGTACGACCAACCACACGTGAACTACGAAAACCATCCTTAATGCTAGGCGCTGTTAAAGTCAAATTGTTGCCATGGACGTGCGGTTGATGGTATTAGTGTTATTGTTTTAACGTTTGTTTATTCGCCATTATGCAAATGGAATCGTTAGCTGATTGTTTGGTCAGCGCGAGCGCGACCCCGCGAATTTCTAATGGCCGCCACGTGAATTACTTTCGACTTTTGACTAAAGAAACGATGGATGGTCTGTGTGAAAGATGATATGGTTAGAAGGGAGTGACTGCCGAGATGACAACTAACATGGAAGAAGGGCAGGAGAATGATGATGATGTGAATTACTTTTATATTAGGTTTGTTTATTCGTGACTATGGTGACTAGCGAGCTTTTTATTGGGGAAATTATTAATCGCACACCAGAAAAATATTCTTGTACACCAAATCAATGATTGTACTACTAATTAACTAATTGAATATCAAAACTTATACAAATAATAATTATTATTTATACATACTCGTACATTTCTGTCCAGTCACAACAAAATATTAATTATACTCCATTTACAATAAGACTAGACATTTAAACAAACCTTTTTTACAGTCCGTTCAACCGATTTTGACTTATATTCCGTAGGCTTAAGGATGGCACTAATGGCAAAAAAGTGGTTACAATACCAACTGTTTACTGCAGCTGCCATTTGTCATGCCACCAACGCAATAGAAGTCAAAATCGGTTGAATGGTTTGTAAAAAAGGTTTGTTGAAATGTCTAATCTTATTGTAAATGGAGTATAGACATCAAAAATATTAACTGTTCATCAAAAATAACAAATGCGCATCTAATAAACTTATTATTGCACTATTAATTAACTAACTGAATATCAAAACTTGTACAAATTATAAAGATTGGGCACCCCGAGGTTCGGTTTGGTTAGGTTCCTTCAAACCCTGCAGACAGACATGCAAATTTTGATGTGGAAACAGTATTTTTGATTTACGCATTCTGTTGGGAAAAATTGGTAATGTTTGATGTGCGTTTAAATACTGCCCGTTTTATTGTAGTTATATTCATAGACTAAGGGGTTGAATGGACCCACTTGCATTATTATACAAAAGTGTCCATATTATCTTCTTTAAAATAAAAGTAGGAAATGTACTCACTGTTTGCCGCCATGGAAGTTACTTTTTCATATAGGGACAGGAACTTACCTGAAAAAAAAAAGAAGAAATTATGAATTATCATGTCTGACTTTCTACGATGATAGAATAGAATAGAATAAACGTTTATTGGCTCCAGTACTACAGGTAGTAGCAGTAGTGGTACATAAATAAATAAATAAAAGGTTTATTCACAATAAAGATACAGAAACACACTTAAAATGTACATTACATTACAGTTCATATAATGCAAAATCTGTATAAAAGCATATAAACCCTGTCTCATAGACTAGGATAGCCTGTATTCTAAAAGACAGAGTTCGGCCAAATAATTGTTTTTAAATAATACACAAAACTATAATGCCAAAAGCAATAGAATGATGGCTGCTTTTGTACTCAAGCATCGACATGAGATATAATTATTACACCTATTATTGTACAACTAGCTTCTGCCCGCGACTTCGTCCGCGTGAAATTTCTTGTTCCCCAACCAGGGTGGGTTGGGGAACAAGAAATTTCGTCGCATCGTGTTGCATGCCCGCACTATTACTTCGTTTTGGCTTAGCGTTCTGTCTGACTTTTTTTCTTTTTGCTCTGAGTCCTAGCGTGATGTTAAATATTCAGCCTTCCTGAAGAATTGGCCTATCAAATGCAAAAAGATTTATTCAAATCCGACTGGTAGTTCCAGAGATTAGCGTGTTAAAACAAACAAAAAAACCGGCCAGGTGCGTGTCGGACACCGCACAATGAAGGGTTCCGTAGTTGGGATGAATTTATTCCAAGAACAAACATAGTTGAAAAACATGTTCTCCCATATATTCCCACTGTAAATATAAGTTTGTACTCACAATATTGAGAGATTTACCATGTTATTTTAAGACCAGACTTCGTATAGGTTTTCCTGTAATCTACAGGTAAAGAACTATTTTCTGTATTTTAGGCTCAATAGATTCGGTGATTTGGTGGTGGTGGGGGGTGGGGGGTTAGTAAATTTTCGGCTATTTTCTTAAATAACTTTAAAACAATTTATTTTAAAATTATAAAAAAAAAAAATTTGACACCCTCATAGTAAGTCCTTTCATTTGATATGTCACACGGTATTGTTTGCAAAACTTTTTTTGTTAATTTTCTTATTTGCCGGGGGGCAATATTCAAAATGTATTTATTTACTTTACCTGTCCGTGTTTGGGTTACAAAAGTTCATATGTGTATCAAATTTGAACTTAATCGGTCCATTAGATTCGGAGCAAATTGGCTGTGACAGACGGACAGACAGAGAGACACACGAGTGATCCTGTAAGGGTTTCATTTTTTCCTTTTAAGGTATGGAACCCTAAGAACAAACACTTCAGCTTTATTATTTGCTCGTATCGTCGATCTTTATTGCTCACAGAGATAACGCCTCTATACATTTAGATATGTATTGCTCAGAGAGATACCACCACCACTCTTTTCTATAACTGTAATATTACGTAAAGTACTAATTGTTAAAGCAATTACTCTTTTCATAACACAGAAGTTCCATACAAAACCCTAAAACGGCAGTTCCATACATTATAATATTAAGGTTGACATCCCCTGAATAAGGTTACGATAAGAAGTGTAAACGCAGTCACCCGTACATATCAATTCTGAGTTAATTAAGGAAGAAGGGTTGAAGTAAGAAATGTTAATTAACGACCAACCCTAAGAGAAAGGTTTGATAAATGTTGAGTGAGTGCTCATATTATGGTACGATTCATATGTGGGACGATCCATACTCCGAAACGGTTCTGTTCATAAATAGAAAGAAAGAAAAATATTTTATATTGGACACGCACAGGAAATACAGTTAAAAAGGAGCATATAAAAGTAACAAAATAAACATTAAAAAACAAAAAAAAAAAGAAATCAGACTAAAAAAAAAGAGACCTGTGCGAGGCCAAAAAGGCTCCCATCTCAGCATAAAGCTGCGATATTTAAAAAATAAATACCGCAACGCTGGTATTCTGATAGGGCCTGTGTGATGCCACGGACATACCCACGGATATCAATTAAAAATAGCAAGGGGAATAAAATCAAATAAAATAAAATACAAACACTAGAATACTTGAAAAGAAAAAACAAAAACCGTCAATAAGGTGTAAAGTAATAAATAGTGGTACCTACATTTCATTAGAGGGAAAGGATACTGTATGAATTGGAAGAGCTTTTCTATGTTATCAAGTTAATGGAATATGTAAATCCTTTGTGGTATTTTTGCATAACATAACCTAGCCTTTTCCCAACTATGTTGAGGTCGGCTTCCAGTCTTACCGGATGCAGCTGAATACCAATATTTTACATGGAGCGACTGCTTATCTGACCTGCACAACCCAGTAATGCGATAAGCCCGTATTAAGACTGGTTGTCAGACTTACCAAGCCTATTACAAAAAATTGCAAGCCATAATGTAGCATGTATTTAAATAGTAGCTTCCGCCCGCGGCTTCCCCCGCGTGGTATGTCGATAAAAAATAGCCTATGTCCTTTCCCAGGGTTCAAAGTATCCCCATACCAAATTTCTTCAAAATTGGTCAAGCCGTTTAGCCATGAAAGCGTAACAAAAAAAAACAAACAAACTCACATTCGCATTAATATTAGTAGTTGCACCCCGCGGTTTCATCCGCATAAGTCTCTATCGCGTGGGTGTAGCGGGATAAAAAGTATCCTATATCCTAACCCAGATTGGTCTACCCATGCGCCAATTTTCATCCAAATCCGTTCAGCCGTTTTAGCGTGAACGCGTAACAAACACATTCACTTTCGCTTTTATATTATTGGCTAGGATTAGGAAATGAGGATTAGGATAGACGAGTTTAACGCATGGCAATGAGAAAGTTCATGTTCCAGATGAACAAAAATAAATACTTATGTAACAAAACCGACAAGTTCTCTCCCTAACACGAACTATCCAACATTTTAGAGCACATTATCCTAAATTAAGTTGTATAACATAGTCCCCAACAAAATGACCAGCTCCAAGTTCCCCGTAATCCATATAATTAGCTGGCGAGATCGGGCGGCTGGATAGAACTGGTTAGATCCAGTTTAATCCGGCCCTAACAGGTGCGCCGACAAATGAAGTCTAGTGTGAATTAGTGGCTATGTCGCAGGCGATTTGTATGATTCCGCTTTTTTCAAACGGCGTTGCCCGTTTAAAAACGCTCGCAGTTGTGAAATATGCCGAAGGCAAAATGGTAATTACCTTGTCACTGTATAATATAACATTTATTTTGATGGACAATTCAAGCACCGTTTACAAAATGCCGCGGCAAATTGAAGTATTTAGTTACATTTCTCAAGGCTTTCGCCGGCCACTGCCGCGGCACCGCTCGCTCAGCTCGCACGCGGTTGGTCACAGTTCTAACCTAACCTAACCCATGTTCGGGGTGCTTAGTTACTGCGACCAATTCGGATCGCGCGTGGTTAGTCACAGTTCCGACTGAACTTACAATAGCAATCAATGTCGAAATTATAACAATTGAACGAGTTGGCAATTTTCCTTCGGCGTATTTCATAACTGCGAGCGTTTTTAAACGGACGACGGTCGTATGTATACTGGCGAATCATACAATCTGCCTGCGACAGCTATATGGTAGAGGGGATGAATGTTTTTAATGTTGAATTGTTGACTATGAGAGATGGACAGAGAATGAATAATCCGCATGTAGTAGATTCGGAGCTAATTTTCTGAAACAACTAGATGATAACTTTTTAACAACTTTAACAAATAGCTATCCATTTTAGATTATTTTGTTGGTGACCTCAATCAACTCAGCCTATCGCAGTCCACTGCTGGATATCACATAATCAGCCTATAATGTTCCCACTGCTGGGACAAGAGGCCTCCTCTCAGTGAGAGGGAGTAAGCTGTAAACCGTAATCCACTGCGCGGGCCCAGTGCAGGTTGGCAGATGTCACATGTCTTCGAATTTTTAGTTCTTAGAACGTTTTAAGAGCAGTGTTGATGAAATTATTTACACAAAGTAAAGCGCCTGCCTGGGTTCAAACCCTGCTGGATATGGTCTAGGAATATCTCCCAGGCTGCGCTACGACACCCTGTCCTCCGCCTTCCGCATTCAGTCTCATCTAGCTGGGGTGCGTCGAACACTACGCTTGCTGATACGCAGTCTCCACCCCAGGACTCGTCTACTCCACCGGCCATCGGCCCTTCCCACAAGCATATTGTTTTGTTGGTAACCCATTATTATTACCAACAAAAAAATACGCCTAAGTAGTCATCCTCATTTTCGAAGAAGACTGCCAATTTGAAGAAAACGTATAATAATAGTGTATACCTATATACGCATGTTAACGTAGACGATATTTGGTTGCCATGCCATGCCATTAACGTCGCAAATTAAAATTTAAGTGAATCTGCTGCCCGCGAAATTTTCTTTCAATCAAATATATTCAAAATCAAAATATTTACATAATTATAACCATAAGAATTATCAATACATCTCTCTAAGTTAGATTCGTTCTCATTTGATCTGATTTCCGTAATCAGGTCCACCTTAAACTAAATCACTATAGCGTATAATTAGAAACAGAACTTTAATGAATAAATTTTTCTCCCACGAAGACCTGCAATATTCCAAATGGACTTTAAAACACAGCCTACAAGAACTTACAAATCTTTTTAACTGACAAACTTGTTCGGTTTGAACTCCTGACCTTTCGAAATGAGAGTAATTTCACGGCCCACGCGTTTCCAAGACGCAGTTCCATGCATCTTACAAAGACTAGGAAATTTTACAGCTTTTCTCATTGACCTACAAAAATATAAGTAGGGGAAGCTTGGAATTCAGTTTTATTGAAAATCATGGAATATTAGCTTCTCTAAGAATTTTATGAGCTCTTGCTGTTGTAAAAATGTTATCCAGTCAGAAAAGTGCTAGTTGATCTGGTTTCAATTCCCGATAAGTATTTATCTACGAGATAATCATAGAAGCAGCCTTAAGATTTAAATATTGTTTAGTCATAAATAGGCCTTCATTCTAACACTGGCGAAAACAGTTAAGAGGTGAACTTTTAAACACCAACAAAGGTGAGCAGTATTCTTTTTCCGTTTCCAGCAAGTTTGCCGAACAACCAATCAATCTAATCTGCCTAGACTTTTCCTAACTGTGTTGGTGCCGGCTTCCAGTCTAACCGGATGCAGCTGATATTTTACATGGAGCGACTGCCTAGGTATATCTGATCTCCACAACCATACGATACTCCTTAGTAAGACTTTCAGGCTTCTGACGACCCGTAACGACTGTCAAAGATCCAAGAATCACAGCCGGGACCAACGGCTTAACGAGCTTTCCAAGTTTGCCAAACAATGGACACAAAAAAAAGAAATAATCAACCTCATCAAAACTCAAGCTTTTTGGTACTAAAATACAGAACCATAAAGAGTTTAAAACCATTTATACAATCATACCTATACACACGTTTTATATCTGTACTCTTTCACTCAACCAGCATTGTGACACAATGCTACGTTTATTCCACGTTCGCCCCATATTCACGTCTCAACGAGCAATAGTCCCGTTTCGCCCTGTGTTTATTTTGATTCCGCTGTTTCCTATTTCATTGGGTCGTATAGAAAAAATCAGGTTTGAACATGGTGAGCTTTTTGATGCGTGTGGCGACGAAATTGTTGGTTTTTTTTGCACCGTATTGACAACTTTGAGCCAGCGCAGTATTTACTTATATTGTGGTACACGTTTTTACGTATGGCATATTTAAGACAGTTCAAGCGTCGTACCCACAGATTGCATACCAGCACATCAAAAAAATAGACGTTGGATTTTCAGCTTTCTGCGCTAAGCAGTGCGTTGAAAATCCAGCAGTGCGCGATAAAACATCACCGCGGAAAAAAATCACCCTTTGAGGGCTTAAGCAACCTATGACGTCCTCGTTTGAATAGAATAGACATTACCCGTATAATAGATAGTACCCCATTACTTGTATGAACACGTATTGTACTACTATCAACCTACTATCAACAACAAAATTGAGCCATTGCGGAACGCCTTGCAGATGTGAAACATCGAAACTGTTTTGTATAGAAAATATGCATGAAAGGTTGGTTTATAAAAAAAATAAATATGACATTATCAACAACAAAATATTCAGAATTTTTTTAAAGAAAAAAAAACCGTATATAAAAAATACGTATTAATTTAATACTAAAATTAAAATCGTCACCCTGCGAGAGAGTCGCGGAGTTATGAGCGCGTGGCGACGCTGTTCTGATCCGCCGCATTAGATGTTTCACATAAAACTTTTTCAAATTTCTACCATTAAAATATCAAAGAAAATAAAGTCAAGGTCCGTTTGTTTGTCGGCCTATCTTAAACAAGCCTAAAAATACTTAAGCCCCTCACGTACACAAAAATAATGTAAAATGGATTCTACTCAAATAACCAATATTTACACACGTAATGATTCAGTAGGATTTATTGTTTTAGTTTCGGTTTCCAACCGAAATAAATTGTGTGTAGATAAATACGTAAAAATAAAACTAGATTGCGGTCGATCTATGACATGAACTGTTCAGATCGACGCAGTATGGTGCATAACAGCCGTTCATCAATCGACCGTAAAAATAAAAAATAAATAAAATAAAAAAAAATGAAATGAAAAATGAAAAAAAAAAATAAAAATGAGAATGATGAATGAATGATGATGATGAATAAAATTTTAGTGGTCAACGTTGATCGTCCACAATCTAATGAAATGAAATGAATTTATTTGGTGGCGTATGTCTCATGGGGGCATATATATATGGCATGAGGCAATGTCCCAACTTAAAAGAAAGAAATATATAGTATTTATTGGGACTCCCACAGGAAGAACATTGACTAAGTACCTACTTGTAAAGCCTTAGGCCGCTTGATAGGGATACGGCAGCTTACTAGTGCAAGGGTTTTTTAAATGCTTGTCTAAAATTTTTCGAACAATTCTAGAGAGAGGTTTAAGTCGTTTCAGCATATCTCCTAAAGAGCTGTGTTTGTCAAAAAAAAAAATGGTAAAATAATCCCAAATAATAAAAAAAAGGTACAATTTAAAAATGGAATAAAAAGCACTTTCCATATTACGAATAAAAATAAACGTTCAAAGAGTATGTATTCTCTTTGTTCATGTATTGCTATTACAGGTAAATGGTTGTTTTATTTAGTACGCTTTTCACTTTGTTAGATAAAATTGGTTTAAAACAAAATATTCTCGAAAGGACGCCATGTTTGCAAAATGTTTTACATCCGCTTTTATTACGTGAACGCTTCAAATAGATGAAAGGCTTCTATGCCTCTTATGTTGTAAAGCTTAAGTGTTCTTAAACACGAGCGTCACGAGCGAAATGCGTCAACGGAACAGTTGCTGAGCTGCACGCGTCGACGTCTGTCGTCGACGCGCCGACGCGACGAACGCCCACCGACATGTCCCTAAAGCGACGCTTGCAGTTGTAGAGTATCGCGTCCGCCATTTTGTCACTCTTGAACTATTTGCAGTCCACTGACAAAATGGCGACACGCTACAACTGCAAGCGTCGCATTAGATCGGCGGCTACCGCCGACATGTCGGTGGGCGTTCATCTCAACGCGTTGAAGACCGCAGTCGACGCGTGCAGTTGCCTCTGCCGTTGACGCGTATCGCGTCCTCTAGAGAGGGACATATTCAATTTCATGTGACGTCACGTAGCCTATAACCAGCAGACGATCAAGAAGCTACCAACGATACCTCATTTTTCAAATTATGATAAGTAGTTTAGAAGATATGAGGGAACAGATGAACATAGTATATCATACGTATGTATGTGGGTATGTATGACGAAGCAAAAAGCCATAACCCTCCTTTTTGCTTCGCTATAGTCGGGTAAAAAAACGCGTTGTATTTTTAAACATTTTTATAAAATTATTAAAAAGCAATAATTACCAATCACGAAACAATACATTACTATTCATTCTCTAACAACTAACTATCACATTCCTTTCTCATTCTCACACAGAAAATGGCGATTTTCCTACATTATCTCACATGCTATACCCGGAGAATTGTCTCAATCGCGTTATTATTCCCTTTGGCCTCACAAAGATACGATCGTTGTTACATGTCCCCAACAATCGTACCTTACGAGGAATAAAGAGAATTCTTTATAGAACATTACGTTACATTATTTGCTAGCATTCGCTTTGTTAGACAAAGCGTAGGTAATTTACTAGCAAACATCCTTGTATATTGTAAAATGTGTTTTCCTGATGGTCTGGCCTGGTCCTGTGTTCGATTCCCGGGTCAGGCAGTGTTATTAGGTTTTTTCTATCTGGAAATTCTCAGTAGTAGCCCGGAGTCTGGAGTTGTGCCGGGTTGATGGCAACAGGCTCGCCTCCTATTACATGGGTCTTAAACATAACTGACAAAATGTGTGTGTACTATAGCTACAGCTCTGCCCAACCCTTCGGGGAAACAAGGCGTGATGTTATGTTATGTATGTCCTTTCATATTGAACTTTGGCTCTAAAGATTGTTCGTCACACTTTAGGAATTGGGTTATTTTTAGGGTTCCGTACCTCAAAAGGAAAAAACGGAACCCTTATAGGATCACTCGTGTGTGTGTCTGTCTGTCTGTCTGTCTATCTGTCTGTATGTCTGTCTGTCTGTCTGTCCGTCTGTCACAGCCAATTTGCTCCGGATCTAATGGACCGATTAAGTTGAAATTTGGTACACATATGAATTTTTGTGACCCAAACACGGACGGGTAAAGTAAATAAATTAATTTTGAATATAGAGGTCACTTTTGGGGGGCTAATAAGAAAATTAAAAAAAAAAGTTTTGCAAACCACACCATGTGGGAATGTCAAAAAAAAATATTTTTTTATAATTTTAAAATAAATTGTTTTAAAGTTATTTAAGAAAATAGACGAAAATTGACCATTCCCCCCCCCCCCCTCCCTTATCTCCGAAACTACTGAGCCTAAAATTTTGAAAAAAATACAGAAAATAGATCTTTGCCTGTAGATTACAGGAAAACCTATAAGAAGTCTGTGGTCTTAAAATAAGATGGTAAATCTATCAATATTGTGAGTACAAACTTACATTTACAGTTGGAATGTATGGGAGAACATGTTTTTCAACTACAATGTTAAGTTTGTTCTTAAGGTAAATTCATCCAAACTACGGAACCCTTTATTGTGCGTGGTCCGACACGCACTTGGCCGGTTTTTTTTTCTATGTATATGTCGCAGGCAGATTGTATGATTCGTCAGTATACATACGACCGTCGTCCGTTTAAAAACTCTCGCAGTTATGAAATATGCCGAAGGAAAATTGGCAACTCGTTCAATTGTTATAATTTCGACATTGATTGCTATTGTAAGTTCAGTCGGAACTGTGACTAACCACGCGCGATCCGAATTGGTCGCAGTAACTAAGCACCCCGAACAAATGGGTTAGGTTAGGTTAGAACTGTGACCAACCGCGTGCGAGCCGAGCGAGCGGTGGCGCGGCAGTCGCCGGCGAGAGCCTTGAGAAATAGAACTAAATACTTCAATTTGACGCGACATTTTGTAAACGGTGTTTGATTTGTCCTTGAAAATAAATGTTGTGGCATATATTATATAGTGACAAGGCAATTTACATTTTGCCTTCGGCATATTTCACGACTGCGAGCGTTTTTAAACGGACGACGCCGTTTGTAAAAAGCGGAATCATACAAATCGCCTGCGACATATATTTATATATGTATTTTATTGTTTTTCAATACATTTGATGTCTTTACATCAAATAAACAACGATAGTTCATGGCCCTATAAAAATAATAGGATCAACTACAAAGAAATCTCGATAAAAACCTTCAGGACAAATTCAATGTCCTACTTACATTTCTAAAGCAGTATAGAATTTCAAGAAAATTTTCTTCCATTTCCCAGATCCATAAGGCATTATTTTCATAGGGAAAACCATCCATCTTCATGAAAAAACATGTATTCAATGCTGTAACTGATAACCAATGAATATTTCAGACAAACTCGAACGGAAGAACCGTTCGAGTATATGTATATGTATTTCCTCGTAGCGCTACGAGCGTAGCGACGTAGCAGCGTAGCCGTAGCACGTAGCTACGATTTGTTCGAGATTACTACGTTATTCAATGCAGTCGTCAGACTGGCTCGAATACATTTTACTGAATTGAAAATTGTTTTCAAAATGTCGAAAAATGAGTTTGGAAAACGGTCTATTTATTTTTGATGTTGTCGTTACACGTTCACTGCCAGACAACAGGCACAATAGAAAAGCTATTGTTTGTGGTCACCGTGTGCCCGCAGTAGCAGTCAATGACTGTATATATGCATTATTCAAGTCTTGTATATTTTCAGTTTATGGACTGGGAAAAACATGTTTTTTTTAAATGAGCTTGGATACGACTACTGCTGAAAATATAGCTTTTTAATGAGACAATAAACTCTCATAGGAAAATACACTTATTACTAGGGCCACTAGGCGGATTTTAGAAAAAAAAAATTTTGAGAATTACTTACTGAAGATGTAATGTTGCTTAAATTATTACCTATATGCAGAAAACCAACACATTTGTTTTGTAAGCAAATAAAAAAGCTTTTACCGAACGCCCTTTAAATACAAATGATGGATGACAATGATGACAACAACACGTACAACAAAAGATGATAAAATACATTATAAGAAAAACACAGTCAAGTGCAGGCTATAAACAGATATATCATGTCTCCAAAATCAGAATGAGACATGGAGATAACAATGGTTACTGCATTAACAGAGGGAACTAATGGTGGAGGCGCCCTTTGTGGTGTGACGGAACAATGATATAATAGAGATGCTGAGGTGTTGTCAAGGCAGGAGACAGGCAGATATCCAGGTATTAGTGAAAGAAGAAGACGTGCCTCGGAAAGCACGTTAAGCCGTTGGTCCCGGCTGTCATTCGTGGATCTTTGACAGACGTTACGGGTCGTCAGGAGCCCGAAAGTCTGACAACTAGTCTTACCCAGTAACTAGGTTGTGGAGGTCAGATAGGCAGTCGCTCCATGTAAAATACTGGTATTCAGCAGCATTCCGTTAGACTGGAGGCCGACCCCAAGATAGTTGGGAAAAAACTAGGCAAATGAGTGAAAGAAGACAGAAAAGGATAGAAAAAGGAGATCTGTACCCTAATTGCGTAAAACACTATTAACCGTAATCGGTTTCATTTTGACAGTTCAACAACATTAATCGTGTTATTTACGTTGCTCTCAAAACGCTGAAAGAAAACATCGTGAGGAAACCGGCATGTCCATGAATCAAAAATTCGAAGACATGTGACATCTACCAACCCGCACTGGGCCCGCGTGGTGGATTACGGCCCACTCCGTCTCACAGAGAGGAGGCCTGTGTCCCAACAGTGGGAACTTTATAGGCTGATTACTATAAACCTTAAGCAAGGTATTGATCCCGAAAGACCGCATATTTTACCAACTTTTGTACCTCCGTATATACCGTGTTTTTTTTTGTGCGATTCTTGCCCATCTACAGGTTGTTTGTGTAACTGGGCATTACTTTAAGAAAGTAACGAGAACAATATTAATTTCTCCGCTCTTCGCCCATAATCCCCACACAACGGAGACATTACGTGACGTCACTCACAAATTTTCCGACACCTCTCAGCGGTGTCCGACTCTCGTACCGACACTACACTGCAACACGACATTGCACTACCCACTGTACCGAGTCTTGTAATAATGTGATTGAGACTGCATTTACGGAGAATGATACCTACAATGTTGCAAAGGGAATGTTGTCAAAGAGGTTCAGAGAGTGAAAAGTTATGGCTGATTCTTACCACACAAAATACTCTGTAGTTGTCCCTTACGTAAAAGAAAACTAGTTATGGTGGCCGCCACTTAAATCTGAAATAAAGTTCATTGCTTTTTCCTTATTTTCTATGCGTAGGTACCCCGATAATACATTATGAATCGTTTTTTTACTAGAAATAGTCAAGGATCACGATAAAGGTTCGTTTCGGGACAAGTTTATGTCATTATATCTGTTTTCGGAATAACATATTTGAATAAATGTATGCGGGTCAATGACCTTTAATTCAGATTTATTTGACGTTAGGTATAGTATGCGTTGATTGGTCCATCCTAATATAAATTCGAAAGTGCGTTTGTTTGTTCATTTCTAACGCTTTCACGCTAAAACAGCAGAACGGATTTGGATGAAATCTGGCACATGGGTAGACCATGACCTGGGTTAGGACATAGGATACTTTTTATCCCGATATTCCCACGGGATCGAGACTTATGCTGGTGAAAACGTGGGGTGAAGCTAGTTTCCTATACAACCCATAATGTATCGTATTGACTCCTTGTTGATAAACTTTTTTCCGAAGGCTAATTCAAAGACATGAAAATGTGCACAAGTATAATTTAAACTCAAGATTCATCAAAGCAACTCAATTATCGCAATAGGTACTTCAGTATGTATGGAAAGACAGCAGCCGGTCCTCGTGTCTGTCAACAAAAAACAAAAACTTTTTTATAAAAAAATACAACCGACTTCCAAAAACAACACTACAAAGTGAAAAATAACTTTAATTTCGGAAGTCGGTGTCTGATTAAATGTATTTTCGTTTTTTGCCACCGACTTCCGAAATTAAAGTTATTTTTCACTTTGTAATGTAGTTTTGGAAGTCGGTTGTATTTTTTTGTAAAAAAGGTATTATTTTTCACTTTTTAGTTGTAGTACCTACCCCACACAAATTTTAATACCACTACCTGCAAAAGAAACTAGAACATCATCCATATAAAAGTGGGGAATAAATACGTATTATTGAAGCTAACTCAAAAACTACCCAAGCAAAACAAACAATTTTTTTTTTTTTTATAAATCGGACGACTGTAAAAAAAAAAAAAACCAATTGAGAACAGCCTTTTCTTTAAAAACACGACCAATCAGGGAGTAATAATAATCCTAAATAGACCTTCATCATTACTATGTACCTACGTGACACAACATTTCGATTTATCGGCTGTTCCTTTGGTTTTTTCCTAATTTTGTTTTTCCTAAACCACCGAAAAAAGCAAAAAAATATTCAAATCGGTCGAGCCATTTTCGAGTTTTTGCGAGACTTAAGCCCGGCTTCTGAGGTTTTTAAACGGAGTTTATCCATTCGATAGTGATTATTGGTTCGATATCGTGTTTCTAAACACTTCGATAAGGAAGAATTCAGCTTAAAAGTCGAGCGAATTACTATCGAGGGCTTATCTGAGGACCTCAAAAATCGAGCATAAAGAAAGAATTCGCTTAAGGGCTGATTGTTCAATAGTCAGATAATTTTTATCAGAGGAATAAATATGGCGGTTTGACAGCTTTTGTATAGAAAATATGTCAAACTGTCACATTTATTCTTCACATAAAAGTTGTCAACCTGTTGAAAAATCAGCCCTAAATAGATAATTTGGTCGAATCAATAGCTATTGAGAGTTTAATCTCCGTATAAAAGATCTTCAGAAACCTAGTACAACCCGTTTAACCCGGGCATCATGTTCAGCAGTAGGTCAATCAATCTGCCTAGCCTTTTCCCAACTATGTTGGGGTCGGCTTCCAGTCTAACTGGATGCAACTGAATATCAGTATTTAACATGAGCGACTGCCTATCTGACCTCCACAACCCATTAACTGGGTAAGTAATACGATACCCCTTGGTAAGACTGGTTGTTCCGTTACCGCAACGTTTTTACTAAAACTAAAGAACCATTTCTAGACGTATTCATGTTTTTCAATTTCTCGCAAGATGGCAGCACCGGAAGCAGCCTAATTAGCTGTCATTGCACACACGTATTCGTTAATTTTAAAGCGAAGGCAGAGGTCGTGTGGGTAAAAGCCCTGACGCGCGCGCATCGTCAAAATCGGTCGAAATCCTAAGGGAGATCGAATCATCCCACATTTCGCGTGTGATCAACCCGATAGCCGAGAAACCCTGAAGCTACCTGAAGGACAATCGAAGGTGGAAGCTCAACGAGCGCCGGAGCAGACCAAGGTACGCAAGGTAAGGTGATTGCATTTTGTTCGCTGCGGCCTATGTCGAGTTATTGAACATCGTAATTATACGTAAACCGTTTTTTCCCAGTGTAGTAACAAAGCCACCCCTATTTCGGTTTGGTGCGTATGCTACAGTGGTTGTGAGACTTTCGGGCTTCTGACGACCCGTAACGACTGTCAAAATTCCACGAATGACAGCCGGGACCAACGGCTTAACGTGCTTTCCGAGGCACGGAGGAGTCTTGGTATGTAAAGATGGTCACCCATCCACGGACCGAACCCGGCAAGCGTAGCTTTCTTTCTTTCTTTCTCCTCAACAGTAGGTATACAGGATATAATCCCCTTATTCATAAAAAAATAAAAACGCTCTATAAACCTATTACAGTCATAAAAGTGTTTTGTCAATTTCTTTCGAATTATGATTTGAGTTTGAAAGAAGAAGACAAAACACTTCTATAGCTAAAATATGTTTACAGGTCGGTTTAGTTTTTTATGAATAAGGGAGTAGATGTTATTTCTGTTTATTTTTTATATACTGTTTTCCCTTATGAAATAAAATAAACTAAAGATAAAAATAAAACTATTAAGTCCATACTATTCTTAGCCAGCGGCCCATGCGAATAGCCGAATCTTTTCCCTAAGGCACAGAGGGAGGCGATCACGGTATTTCTACCGGCTTGATTAATGAGTTCTTTCGGTCAAGGTTAAAAGGGTCGATCCCCTGATCCTCTTGTAGCTTTTAGTATTAAATTAATCAATTTTGTGTAATTCTTCTTCTTGGTCACGTACTTCATTACTAAAGGTCGTGTCCCTGAAAGGGCTTCCTGGCTTATGTATGATGTTCTACCACTTCGTTCGGTTCTTCTTCTCTCAGGGCGGTCGTATCAGAGTCGAGTGAGGGCGGTTACTTGGTCTGACCAGCCTTGGCGGTCCATGGTATGCAGAGCATTCTTCGAAAACACCACATCTCAAAAGTGTCTATCTTTTTCCGTTCTATTGCCCGAATCGAATTTGTGTACTTAGTGGTTAGGAAAACTTTCAAATATGGTTGGGGAAAAAGTCTTTTCGCATTATAGTATGTATGAACATAAAATAAAATCTCTTTGGCTATACTATTTGTATCTGGCTGGTTTTGGTATCATTGAAAGTTTAAATTTTAAAGAACATAATTCTAAATTCAAATTAGGAAAATGTGTGATTTTCATTTGTTTTTCGTACTGTCAAGATGAATGAATCTAATGAAGAAATTCGATACATTTTTAAATTTTACTGCAAAAAGGTAAAAATGCAAAGCAAGCCGCGAAAAAAAATTGCGATGTTTATGGACCCAGTGCAGTGTCTGTGAGAGTAGCACAGATTTGGTTTAAGCGTTTTCAATCCGGAAATTTTGATGTCAAAGATGCACGTCGCTCTGGTCGCCCTATTACGGATAAAATGGATGCCATTTTTGAAAAAGTGG
Source organism: Cosmia pyralina (assembly GCA_946251885.1). NCBI lineage: Eukaryota > Metazoa > Arthropoda > Insecta > Lepidoptera > Noctuidae > Cosmia > Cosmia pyralina. The sequence goes on from OX276354.1 coordinate 22,331,078, forward strand.
AGCAAGATCGGCATATCAGTAGTTACGACGTAGCTGAAGAACTGGGAATTGACCACAAAACAGTTTTGGCGCATTTGAAAAGAACTGGGTACACAAAATAGCTCGATATTTGGGTACCTCACGAGCTCACTGAAAGAAACCTAATGAACCGTGTACTCATTTGTGATTCTTTATTACGACGTAATGAAACTGAACCATTTTTGAAGAAACTGATAACTGGTGATGAAAAGTGGATCACGTACGACAAGAACGTGCGAAAAAGGTCGTGGTCAAAGGCCGGTCAGGCTTCACAGACTGTGGCGAAACCCGGATTAACTCGCAACAAGGTGATGCTGTGTGTGTGGTGGGATTGGAAGGGCATTATTCATTATGAGCTGTTACCACTAGGCAGGACCTTCGATTCTGAACGCTACTGCAAACAACTGATGAGATTAAAGCAAGAAGTTGAGAGAAAGCGGCCGGAATTAATCAACAGAAAGGGTGTGGTTTTTCATCATGATAACGCTAGACCTCACACATCACTCCCACTCAGCAAAAATTAAGAGAGTTTAGCTGGGAGGTGTTAATGCATCCGCCCTATAGTCCTGACCTTGCACCTTCAGATTTCCACCTGTTTCGGTCTCTTCAGAATTCTTTAGGCAGTGTCAGGTTAACATCACGAGAGGACTGCCAAAACCACTTGTCGCGGTATTTTGATCAGAAGTCCCAAAATTTCTATAGCAATGGGATCATATCCCTACCTACAAGATGGCAAAAAGTTATCGAACAAAATGGTACCTACATACCTTAGATAAATGTAAATAATGTATATTAAAAAATGTTTTCAATTTTCTTAAAAAATGCGAAGAAACTTTTTCCCCAACCTATTATATCGGTACCCCTCATAATCCGTCACGTTTGCGGAGTTTCGCTAGCTAATAAGTATAAGTGAAGTTTACACACAAGACACGAAATCCATTATCTTAAAACACTGAATTCAAACATCACATTTATTCCAACTTGTTCAAAACAACAAACACAAATGTTACATTATTCCACCACCGCACCGGCATCGTTCCTATCAAGAGCTTTTTGCGCAGATCATAACCAGCGTACGCGAAGTAAAGCCGATTACAAGACTCATACTTATGTAAATGTGTGTATGCGATTGTTAATTAATTATACCTACTTACTACCGTGTGTGTTCATAAACAGGGTGTATCAGAAAGGTGTAGTCTTTAAGGGTGTAGTACAGACTATCAAACTGAACAACTTTCTTCATGAGACCAACATCGTAATCGAGAAAAAATAATCAGCCGTCCCATACATTTGAGTCAAGTACTTAGGTATTGAAGCTTTAAAGCTATGCTTGCTTGTAAGCTTTTTTACAGCTGACAATTTTTTCTCGATTACGATGTTTGTCCCATGGAGAAAGATGTTCAGTTTGATGGTATGTATCACACCCTTAAATTTTACCTTTCTCATAGAGGCAATCTTTTAAGTGGTCATTGTAGTCACCATTATGAACAACTTTTACTATGGGACCAAACCTGAAATCGCGAAAAAAAAACAGCTGTTCCCTACATTTTTACGAATTATGCGACCATAAATGAATTCAACAGCTGATTTTTTTTCGCGATTTCAGGGTTGGTCCCATAATAAAAGTTGTTCATAATGATTTTTTTATTTTTTTTTTTTATTTGGGAAACAAACAGATACAATAGTATAAGAAAACGGTACAAAATAGCAATACATAATCCAAAACAGTTTCCACACATTATTAATACAAATTTTGATAATTTAGAAAGTTATGATGAGTACAACGACCCCTTAAAAGGTTGCTACTGTTTACACTTACACGCTGTAGGTATAACTACGTTTCATCATCATATGTCTAGCCTTTTCCCAACTAAATCGGGGTCGGCTTCCAATCTAACCAGATGCAGCTGAATACCTAACCTACCAGTATTTTACATGGAGCTACTACATATCGGAAGACTACTTGTCGGATTTTCTAAGCGAACTACGTTCATAATTATGTTTTAAAGTGTAGATTTAAAGGTTGTAGCTTTGACTCCTAAATTAACTGAAGAATGGTAAATAAATCATCATCATTCTCCTGCCCTTATCGCAATCTATTTGGGGTCGGCGCAACATGTCCTTTTTTCCCATACTTCTCTATTAGTCGTCATCTCGGTAGTCGACCGTTTTCTAGCCATGTTACTTTCACACAGTCCATCCATCGTTTCTTTGGTCTTCCCCTACTCTTATAGCCATCGACATCCATACTCAAAACTTTCCTCACGACATTTTCCTCATTCCTCCACATCACATGCCCATACCATGACAACCGATTTCCGCACAACTTTTCAGTTACCGGTGCCACTTTCAAACTTCCTCCTATGTACTCATGTCTTTATCCATTCGTGTAACAATAAGAGTGGTAAGTAAAAGTTTCTTAGCAGACATCGAAAGGTGAGTGAGAAGATAATTTTTATCAATAAAACAATGTTTTTCAGCTAATTTCCAAGATGACAAGATGTTGTTCACTGCTCATTTAGTTCTACTATTAATTCTATTTTATTATATATTTTATATATATATATATACACATAAAGAATATAATTAAATTAAAAATATAATATCCTAACCTAACTAAAACTAATAAAAACTAAAATATAGCGTCGAAAAATTCCTCCGCATCTCTGTCGACTGGTAAAGTACCCAAGAGACTGGCGTCATTGCCACGTTGTATGGCAATGCTAAGCCTCTGACCACGGTAAAAGCTAGCCCTTGGTCACGGCAAGTGTCAAACAGCCGTTTCGAGATATCCTTAAAGACACCATGAGCACTCCGACCCCACGGCCCGAGAGTTTCAACCCCAGACGGCTCGAAAATATAGTTACCAATAAGGTTATTATACTTCCACCGCTTGAGGTTTTCCGCAGCCGCAGCAGCAGTGCCAGCACAGCACGCCGAGCCAGGAAGATGAATGAGGAAGTATCGACACACGTTGCGTCCCAAAACAAGATGTTAATTTTGATAAATTGGTACCTACCTTTACGATACTGCAGAAATATTTTTCAGTAAATCAGGATATCATTACATAAATCGGAGATTTGTAGCTCTGTGCCGTAATTTATTCTTAAGGATTCAAGCACAACCTATTTAATCAAAAAGTACATAAACGACGACCAATATAAATAAATATTTATAAATACATCATACACAAACAAACCGCAAGAAGCAAAAGTAAATAATCACACTAATATTATGAAGGCGAAAGTTTGTGAGTGTGTGTATGTTTGTTACTCCTTCACGCTCAAACAGCTTGACCAATTTGGATGAAATTTGGTATGTAGATATATTATACCCTGGATTAACACATAGGCTACCTACTTTTTATCCCAGTCTACGAGGGTGAAACCGCGGGGCGCAGCTAGTGACAAATAAATAAGCAAATATTTTGTTCAATAAAAAGTCCTATGCATTTTTCCTCTTACTTTGATAGAACAAATATTATCGTCGAAAGAAACATAACTTGGTTCAGAAAGAAGTTATTACCGACTTCGGCATTTAGAGAATGATTGCATAAGATTTGTTTACGTTTGATTATAACTGAAAGCAATATTCATATTTTAAATGAATTACCTAACGAGTCAATAAATATCTTCGTCGCATATGATACGAGGATACGACACACAAACAAAATTATCACATGTTCAGCTGACACATGACGCGAATAAACTGAGGAAATATTTACTGACTGCAGGCTAGTTTATAGCTCGTTTATATTAGCAAAAGATGTTTGAGTAAGTACTGACAATTTATAGATAAAGGAAATACCTAGTCTACTTCTTAAAGCATAGAGCAAAGGAGGTTCAGTTTTTACTCGTTTTCAACTTTGTCGAATTCAGCTTTTGAGAGTTGATCTGAAAACAATACGGTATTTTACTCTAGATAAGAAAAAATCTACAAATATATTATTTAGATAGCTTAGGCAAAAAGCAATCGGAAAATGTTAGTTTTATTCATAAAATAACAATATAAATTTTAAAATTCAATTCTAAGTTTACAGTTTATTTAATCTGTTTTCTAACACCATGAAAGTAGCCGCCATGTTATTACGTCATACAGCTGTTTAAATTAAAAAGTGTCAATGTCAACTGGTCAGTGTAGGTATATAAAGTGTTTGTTTACTCAGCGAACTGACGTCATGACCACAGAGCAATATGGCGTCCACTGCATCCAGCGTTTTCGCGCGAAATTTGAAAATGTAACATTTAAATGCATTTTTATGGCACTTACCTATCGATTGAATAAAAGTTTTGTGTTTTTTTAGTGGCTTAATTAGCACTATACAATTATATTGAGACACTTTTCAAAAATGGGTGTAATACCCTATTGTATGCAGCCGAAATGAGAATGCTAACAGGGATGTGTGGTGTTACACGAATGGATATAGTAAGAGGAAGTTCGAAAGTAACCGGTGACTGAAAAGTTGTGCGGAAATCGGTTGTGATGGTATGGGCATGTGATGCGGAGGAATAAGGAAAATGTCGTGAGGAAAGTTTTGAGTATGGATGTCGATGGCTATAAGAGTAGGGGAAGACCAAAGAAACGATGGATGGACTGTGTGAAAGATGACATGGCTAGAAAGGGGTGACTACCGAGATAACGACATAGAGAAGTATGGAAAAAAGGGACATGTTGCGCCGACCCCAAATAAATTGGGAGTAGGTCAGGAAAATGATGATCTGAAGACCTCAGAAACTGGCCATCAGTTATGTAACGAGCATCTATACCCATACCGTTCAAACCATAACGGAACATCAATGCTGCTACTCGTAAGAGTCAGTACGAAGACAGTATTTAACTCTTAAAATGTCGATTGCACACCATGTGTACAGATAACAATAGAATTTCAATTGTGTCTGCTAATTAGCGCGCGACGGGTTAATAAGTAAATTAATGTAGCTAATAATAATAAAAAGTAAGTTCAAAAACTAAAACCCGACTACTGAAAAATCACGCTCGCCGCACGGTGGGCTGAAAAACGGCTTTCATAGACTTAGGCATTTTATTTTGCAAGTGCCAGTTTTTGTGCTGGATATCACTTCTATTTGTTATAACAATATACAAAAATGACACCAGAATTGATTCTGCACAAAAACGAAGGAATTATAATTTTTTTACGAAAATTTTGTATGGAGCTAGTATGAAAAATCGAAATATCTCTGAAACGGCAGCGATAACCGTAATATCCTTATAGGAGGTTTTAGTACTAATTATTTATGATTTTTTGACATACGTTACATAATGGTTGTAGATGCCTTTTTTTTTTTAAAAATCGTCAAAATATTTTTATTTATTTTTACATATTTAAACGTTCCTTTTAGTGTTTAAGTTGAAGAATTCAGAGCTTTAACAACTCTTATCATAAAATAGCATCACCCCTATAGACCTGAAGGACTAGACAGAGGTGTGTAGTGTCTTGTTGATCTTGTAAGATTTCCAACAATACCAAATAGTTGAATATCAGTGTCAAAGTGCCCGTGCTGTCGCTTCTTTTAGAAAGATAGGGGAATGAAATTGTTAATTGATCATACCCTAAAAGTATGATTACAACATAACCGGACACATAATAATATCGACACAAAAGGAATTTTAAAACCTTGCATACGTTCAAAATACAAAATAACATATTGTGTAGTCATCTAATGAGTCTGATGACAAGTAATTAAGTAATTAGAATGATGGTTGTAGTCTTCTGATTCTAATGAGCCTATTAAGTGATTAAATGATTTGAAATATCTCGCAACAATACCAACTAAGAACTGCATTCACCTTTTTATAATTAGTGAGCTAATGTGATTTGCTAATGTTGATTAGGTCTACTATGAGTTCTACGAAATGTTTTTGACGATTATGAATTTTTATTATCATATCTTTTATAACTTTAATGAGGGTAGTTAACTAATTATTGACTTTATACAATAAAAGGGCTATAATTTTGTTCCATAATTTAGATTGTTCACAACCGTGTAACTGCTAACACTAAAACTATTTGCTTTGCGACTACAAAATCTTAGAATGGAAAGTTTAATCACCAACTTAGATTTGTTTGTTCTTCTAAAAAGTGAGTGTCCTTCATTTAATCATGAAGTATTGTTTAGTGCAATTGTGTCCCGCATAGGCGATTGCCTTTCTGCCGAAGATCAAGTAACTCTCAAAGAATTTTGCCGGAGATTCACGCGAGCTGCTTTAAACAGGTGGCAGAAATCTAAACGATTCTTTGATAAGTTTAGAAATACGTACGGAGAGTGGTTGCAAGCAAATATTGATTGGCCGAGTTGCGTGCAAACTTTAATAAATCAAGAACCAACTGTTGATGAGATACCAAGAGCACGCTCAGTCTCTCCAGAACCTTAAAATAAATAATGTTAGTACTATAATCCCCTATAAGGATATTATTATTATTATGTGTCCGGTTATGTTGTAATCATACTTTTAGGGTATGATCAATTAACAATTTCATTCCCCTATCTTTCAAAAAGAAGCGACAGCATGGGCACTTTGACACTGATATTCAACTATTTGGTATTGTTGGAAATCTTACAAGATCAACAAGACACTACACACCTCTGTCTAGTCCTTCAGGTCTATAGGGGTGATGCTATTTTATGATAAGAGTTGTTAAAGCTCTGAATTCTTCAACTTAAACACTAAAAGGAACGTTTAAATATGTAAAAATAAATAAAAATATTTTGACGATTTTTAAAAAAAAAAAGGCATCTACAACCATTATGTAACGTATGTCAAAAAATCATAAATAATTAGTACTATAACCCCCTATAAGGATATTACGGTTATCGCTGCCGTTTTAGAGATATTTCGATTTTTCATACTAGCTCCATACAAAATTTTCGTAAAAAAATTATAATTCCTTCGTTTTTGTGCAGAATCAATTCTGGTGTCATTTTTGTATATTGTTATAACTAATAGAAGTGATATCCGGCAAAAAAACTCGCACTTGCAAAATAAAATGCCTAAGTCTATGAAAGCCGATTTTCAGCCCACCGTGCGCCGCGGTCGGTCTGTAACCAAGTAAATTAATATTATTTACCTCCACTTTTACCTATATTTAAAAATTTAAACATATTTATTTACTTAAACAATATGACACATATACATAAATAAATAAATAAATAAATAAATAAATAAATATGTTTTGGACATATCACACAATAACATATACATAATGACATATTTGTAATGTGCTCGTCAAGACCTTTCTTTTGACACCAAACATGTCATTATTATCTCAATTTAATTTTTTTCGTGGTTAGAAATTTACGTGTGAAGTCCACCATATTAAATTTAGGGAGAATTTATATAGCCTATGTCACCCGGACCATTAATACGAATCTATTGATACCTCATTCATTAAAATCGGTTCAGTAATTTAGGCGCTACGGTGGAACACACGTAAATACATACTTATAGACATACTTACATACATACATAGACTGCCAAAATCATAACCCTTCCTTCGCAGTCAGGAAAAAAATTGGTCATGTAGATACAGAAAAAATGTACGTACTATACATACCACATTTAACTCGTCAACTTTTAAATTAATATCTACTAGCTTTTGCCCGCGGCTTCGCTCGCGTTAATTTAGAATTTGACAATCAATTCGGGTTGTACTCTGCTTGTAATAATAGGTCTTTACCTATGAAATTGCCGTTTTGTATGAAAAATTTTAACGAATTTTTTTCATGCATTTTTTATTTGTATTAATCGAAGTAATCACTCATGGACTCAATGCATCTTTGCCAACGCAGTGGCAGTTTATTGATGCCCTTCTTAAAGAAATCAGCTGGACGGGAGGCAACAAATTCTTCAAAGGCATTTTGTACTGCCTCTCGGGTATTGAATTTTTTTCCCGCCAAGAAGTTATCCAAATTCTGGAAAAAGTAGTAGTCTGTAGGCGCAAGGTCTGGTGAGTAGGGCGGATGACGGAGAGCTTCCAACCCCAGTTCTTGCAACTTGGAGACCGTCTGCTGTGCAGTATGAGGTCGCGCGTTGTCGTGCAGGAGCAGCGGAGACGAGCGATTGACCAATGCTGGTTGGAGATGTGCCAGCTTCTCCATCATTGTGTTCAGTTCTTCACAGTACACATCTGAAGTAATGCTCACCCCGTTTGGTAAGAAGCTGTGATGAATCACACCGGCGCTAGACCACCAAACAGTGACCATCACTTTTCTAGGGGTAAGTTTTCGTTTAGGGCATTGTTTAGGTGCTGCACCAGGATCCAACCAACTTGCTGAGCGCTTGCGGTTATCAAACAGAATCCATTTTTCATCGCAGGTAACAATGCGGTTCAAAATTCCTTCATTTGTGTGTCTGTTGAGCAGTGCAAGGCACGTCTCGACGCGTACTTCGCGCTGGCGATCATTGAGTTCGTGGGGCACCCATTTGTCAAACTTTTTTACCTTGCCAATTTGACGCAAATGGACCAATATTGTTTTGACGCTAACGTCGAAAGCTGCTGCTAATTCAGCCGTAGATTGTGTATCATCAGCTTCCACAATCGCCTTTAATTCGTCATTGTCGACCAAAGTCTTCGGACGACCGCGAGGTTCATTTTTCAGGTCGAAATTTCCAGAACGGAAGCGAGCAAACCAATAACAAGTGGTGCGTTGGTTTGTACTGTTAGCTCCGTAAACGTCGTTGATGTTGCGTGCCGCTTGTGCCGCGTTGCTGCCACGACGGTACTCATATTCCATAATTACTCGAATTTTTATCGTATCCATGATGACGAAAAAGATTGAAATGCGATGAAAATGTAACACTAATCAATAAACAAATGACTACTTTTGGAAAAAAAATCCATGTTTTTAAAATAAAATTAATTTGAAATTAGAATTGTTAGCCAAACAAAAATTATTTTGATTTGAAATGGCCAGTACTGCAAAACGGCAATTTCATAGGTAAAGACCTAATAGTTATAACAGAGTGAGAGACAGTCCTAACGGCTACCTGAGGGTCATTACTGAACACATTGAGAGTCCTATCTGGAGGCACTGGATTCGCCTACATATAGGATAGTTATTATAGTTTGTTTTTTTTTTAATGTTTGTATTACTAACATACTTCTTAAGTATCATTGTATTACTAACACTATGGACAACCTAGTCTGAATTAAATTATAAATAAAATATCTATGCCATATGATATCCATAACATGAAGTAAGTATAAGGAAAGTGAGGGGGGGGGGGGGGGTATAGGGGAGGTATAAGTGATCCATACAACACTGACGACTGTGCCTACACACGGCGATAAAACCGTAGTTTTTCACGGCATGAAAAACATGTGTTTACAAAACGCCGAGGATACAAAATGTTGTTCAACTAAATACTACAAACTCCATCTAATCCTGCCTACATCTTAACTAAGCCTACAAACAATGTTACCCATCGGGAAACTGTTAACAAGACTTATCAACACATCGGGAGGCGCTCGCAAGTTCACATAAGTTCTAGAACATTATGCAACAGTGCAATTAACGGCATACAACTTCGGAGCACGATTCGGAAGATGTACGTGGGGGCTTATGTTTGTGGGGAGGTAATAGGTTTGTATTGTTTGCTAATAAGATGGCGTGTTATGTTAGGCTGCCAAATAGGAAACAATCTGCCTGCAAAGTTCAAATACAAATCGGGTAGAGTAGGTGCCCGGCCGTAATTCGGAAACATCCGAGTTTTAGATAAACAACAGCTTTATCACCCACGGGTTGTCGTCACTAATACCCGTGTAGAGATGAACCATTCAAAAAATGAACGCCCCTCCACAAAACGTGATTATTTCAATGTGTGAGAGGATATACTTATTGCAACACTTTATTTGTGTGCGTGCGGCGACTTTACTGTCGACATGGATTCGTGCCGCAATTAGAGGTCAACTAATCGTGCGATCAGTCCAAAGTAACAACATTGTACGGCGGGGAGCATGCGCTTTGTATGGAACGACACGTTCGCTCTGAAGCGCGTTCGTGTCATTTATACACTAGTTGGCCGACAAATCCGGCTGTTTGACGTTTGGGCGAGTCGGGTTTTTATTTTTATGTATACTTATTAGTCTGTAAGGTTTTTATTTAGTTTAATTGTTGACCGTACTCGCCGGTGACTGAGCAACCAATGACAAAGACCAATTATCTGTATTGGCGTCTATACACTTCTTTGCATTTGATCGTAATCGCTGTGGAGGGGCGTTAATTTTTAGAATGGTTTATATCTAACAGCCTCTTTAAAAAACGCCGACCTCATCTAGTTTTAAAATATGATTAACGCAAAAGTGTTTGTACAAACCAGACAGAAATAAAATCATTTATCATTACTTACTTTATAGATTCAATTACCTACCGTTGGTCTCTGCATCACCCAAAGGTTGACTGTTAGAAAATGCCTACGTCATTAAGTCCGCCTGTCTCATTTGTGTGCTTAAAGTATTAAGGCTCACTTTCACAACACATCACTAAACGCGTTTAACGCTAAACACAGTTAAAACATAATTCTGTTTCTCTCATCTTCAAGCGATTGAAGAAAACGGAGTGATGTTTTAAATTCGTTTAGCTTTAAACGCGTTTAGTAATGTGTGGTGAAAATGAGCCTAAATCTACTGCTGGGAAGTTTGTTGCGCCACTTCTTCTTCCCAGCTAAAGCACTAGGAAGTGGTGAAGGGCAGGCGTTTTGTGGGGTCTTATAATAATTTTGACGTTCGAAAAATTCAGATTCTCAGGCTAATTTGAATAAATGACTTTTGATTTGGAAATAAATAATTGGCTCTAAAGGAAAAAACTACTCAACCAAAGTTGCCTATTTATGATCAAGACTAAACCCACTTCCCTTGTTATTAGCACTTTTATCTTTCAAACTTAAAAGTCCAATTAACCCTTTAACCGCTTACGTCGGATTAATCCGACAAATATTTTCATGTCCATTTCGCCAGGGTCGTATATTCCCAAATTCAAATATCATTATTACAACGAAATATCGGCCTCGAAAAAGTTAAGTATTTGCACATCCCTCTTTGTTGTAGATATTTATTTTTCGATTCACTGTGCCGGGCGCTGGGGGCACGACAACTATATATGAAGTCGGGAGGTTAAAAGGGTAATAAGTGAAATATTGTCAACATGAATCCTTACTAAAAGCAGGAATAAAAGCAAGATAAGTAACAAAATACAATAGAAAGAAATCATCTATTCTTTTCGCTCTATTGCGGCTCGTGCTCTACATCTATTGTCGCTTCCTCAGATTAATAGAACTAATAATTACTTCCTGTTGGCGGGATATATGTTTCTGTAAATGATAAAGCTACGTGTGTTGGCCAAAACATTATAGTATTCATTTGCTGGGTTTTGAAATGAGGAAAATGTCGTGAGGAAAGTTTAGGGAACGACCAAAAAAACGATGGATGGACTGCGTGAATGATGATATGACTAGAAAGGGGGTGATAACCGAGATGACGACTAATAGAGAAGTATGGAAGAAAGGAACATGTTGCGCCGACCCCGAATAAATTTGGATAAGGGCAGGAGAATTATGATAATTTGCAGGTTTGTCTTGAGTATCTTACTGATACTCAATTGTTTTTAGGATCTCGGAAAGAACGTGGTACTATACAGGAGACTGTGTTTCTGACAGAATTATCGAAAATATATTCTAAGATTGTAGGTTAAGGGAGTCCAAGATCAGAGATTTTTGATAAAGACAATCAAAGCCAATAAAAAACCAGACTTCAGAGACAGACGAGCTAAACTGTTTCATCTTTCAAGAATTTACACTTCCAGGAGTCAGCACTTTTTCAAAAAGAAAACATTTGTTCTTAACGAATCCCGATCAACTTTAACGGACTCGTTCTTTTGTTCAAATTTAAAAAAGGAACTTTCCGAACACGTTCGGATCTGTTTCGAAGTTTGCTAGAAAATTAATCAGGATCCAGAACTTTCCATTTATACTTAAAAAGAATTAACGATCCTTAAAACACGAGCTCGGTTCGTAACTGTTCTGACTAAACTTTTTAACTAATTAAGGTTAGCGAGGCGGTCGCCGGCATTTAACTAGAAAGAGCGGGCTTTTGATTTTTTGTTTCGTATTTTTTTCGCCAATGTTTTCTAAAGGATCAGATGGGAGGATTGTAAGGACCGTGATCACCATTGTTTAATCAACCAATGAAATATTTAAACAACTAGCTTACCGACAGACGTTGTCGTGTCAAAATGTAACTGTCAAAGTCAAACTGTATATCGTAGAAAGAGAATGTGTCAAATCTACGGATGCATTCAAATAGTTTTTATATAATACATCAGATTAGCGTTGCCAACCCCAAATTTTGAAAACCAGGATTAGAAGTTGAAAATACCAGGGCATTTCTGATTTAAAACAGGACGCAGTATAAGAACAGTAGTTAATAGCAACACGTAATGAAAACAGGGTTCAATGAAACTCAATTATACAACGTGTCGTTTTGCATCCTCGTCAAATTTTATGATGTGATACAGAACATCAAACCGAACAACTTTCTCCGTGGGACCAACATCGTAATCGCGAAAGAATTTTCAACTGACCCATAGAAAACTTCAATACCTACTCGACGCAAATGTATGGGACGGCTGATTATTTTTTCACGATTACGATGTTGGTGCCATGGAAAAAGTTGTTAGGTTTAATGGCCTATACCACACCCTTAAATTTGACGAGGATGCAAAACGACACGTTGTATATTTACTTTATATAAACAATTTTTAATGAAAGAATCTTCAATAAAAAAAAAGGTAAAGTAGTAGTAGATAGTATCTTCTTCAAAAGATATAATATGAAACACATAAAATAAGTACGTCCGACCGATAAACGTATGGTTAAATGCAGTAGTAGCGCGCGAAATTTAAAATACAGGACTTTACTAGGATGCTTTGGATGCTTTAAAAAACCCAGGACGCCACTTAAAAACTATCCAGGACACCTCACGAAATCACAAAAAGCAGGACATGTCCTGGGAAAACAGGACGGTTGGCAACTCTACATCAGATTACCATCGCTAGAATTGACAGCCAGGACCAGTTTGTACGGGTAAAAGAAAAATGTTGTTTTTACGTTTTTCGTGAAATTTTCCTAATTTTTGCTTTTCATAAGAACCTTCCTCGGACTGCAACGAATATTTGAAAATAAAATTGCCGAATTGGTCCAGCCGTTCTCGAGTTTTGCGCTTCGCAAAACACATTTAGGTATTCATTTTTATTTATACAGGGCGTGTCGTTTTGTATTCTCGTCAAGGGTATGGTATAGACCATCAAACCGAATAACTTTCTACATGGCACCAACATCGTAATCGTACAAAAATAATCAGCCGTCCCACACATTTGCGTCGAGTAGGTATTGAAGTTTTCTATGGGACAGTTGAAATTTTTTTCGCGAATACGATGTTGATCCCATGGAGAAAGTTATTCGGTCTGATGTTCTACCACACCCTGAAATTTGACGAGGATGCAAAACGACACGTTGTATAGATTGATTAAAATAATGTTGGTGAACACTGGCGTATAATAACTAAAACAGTGTTAGATAAGTTGTATCAAAAAAAGTTTCGTTCAAGATTAATGCTGAGCGAAACATTCTTTGGCTCAATCTTCGTACTGTGCAAAATAAATATGGCTTCTTTATTTTTTTGAACAATAAGAATTCTAAGCCAAAAAAAAAACTGTTGATTGCCCTCAAACTTCTATCAAATTTAAAACTAAACCCTTTTCATCCTCAAACTACTCCACAAATCCGTCTTCATTTCAAATAAGACCTCTTCAACGACTTCGAATTTCCAGTCATGCAGCACGTCTCAATAGCTACCAAAGACACATAAATTATATGGTCGTGACCATCAAATGGTGTTTATGACCTGAATATGAATGGCGGTGCGGTGGTGCCAACTGCATTTAACGGCAAATGGCAAACGTAAAGACTTTGAAATGCATTGCATATTGGAGTTGTGTCGTAATTACGCATGTGGGTGACGTCAGGCGTGATATTAGGAGCCTAGTATGGAAGATTACAGTAAAGTGCGTTCGGTAAAAGCTGGGCAGTCAGCCGTAACAGCGTTGTTGAATAGGTTGACCTTTTCAGAGCAACATTGTGCTACATGCAATGTACTACACTCGCGAGCAACCAAATCGACTCAACCCCATACAACCCGTGCATACAACGTAGTTTTTTTTTTTTTTCAAAAGTTTTTATCCCATTTATGAAAAAGTTATTTTTACTAAAGCCTGACGTTTCAGCTTTTAGATGGTACAATAAGGGCTAATTTGACCAAAATCGAATATCTTTCCGTGGAATAATATTGACGACTGAAAGTTTTTGTATAGAGAAACTGTCAAAAATTCAAAATTTATTCGAAGGTTCTTTCGAATTTATTCGAAGGTTTCAGACTTATACTGGGTATAAAAGATTGGTCAAATTCACCCTAAGTGGATATTAAAATCAGTTTAGTTTTTTCCGAGTAATTGTTATTTGAGTCGAAATGCATGATTAGGAGTTGAGTCGATTTGGTTGCTCACAAGTGTATCAGGTCCATAATCTACCAGAATGAAATTCCCATATTGTGTATCGTTAATAAAATAATTATATAGAAGAATTACTTTTATTTATTAAAATGCGGTGCATGTCAGCCGGGCACGTGTTTATCTCGTAATATGCCATTAATTTATCAAACATTCGTCGAGGTTGGATGGGATGCCTTCCAAACAGAACCTCTACATACCTAGGCAGTACAATTCGTCACATATAGGTAGGTATGTGTAGAGCTTGATAATTTTAACTAAGTACATTGGACACAATTTTTTAAGATATTAAAGTTATATTAAAAACTGAACGCTGCCATCATGTCTGGCTAAAATGGGACGAAACTAAAGCGTTAAATAAAAGTTTCCTCGAAGAGACTCAAGCTACGAAAAGCGACAATTTTATTTGAAAGGAAAACGGAGACGTTCAAGTGATTTCTGAAAGTTACCAGCGAAGTAACTATGTGCAATCTTTATTAATTCGGTAACTCAGCGAGGTCTTGCAAAAGGAACTCGAATTTTAAACTGAATTTGTACATCACTAACTTTATCGTCAAGTTTTGTATTTATTTTTAATCTGTAAAAGAGCAAACAAAGCAGACCGGTCTTCAATATATTTTCACTCTTGCAGGACCACTCTAATATGGATGTTGATTGAAAAAAAACGCTAAGTATTTTTTTATTAATATGACTAGTTTTTGCCAGCGGCTTCAACCACGTGGCGTGGATGTCGGAAAATATCCCACGAGAACTAACTACCGGGAATTACTTCCTTATTCCTTGTCTACATTATAAAGGGAACCTCTGTGCAAAATTTCAACTTTCTAGGTTCACGGGTTTGGGGTGGGCGTTGATGAGTCAGTCAGTTATTCCAGTCAATCAGTCATTTTTGCAGATAAACGTTTTTCTTTATTACTGCTTTCAGTGGTGTAAGTGCTACATTGTTGAAAATGAATGCCTCATACACAGAATGTCTGCCATTTCACCATTCCTGACAAAGCTATACAATTTTTTTGCATTATGTATAACGTTAGTATAATGGCAATACTTTTGCGGATTAATTCATCATTTCCGCCGAGATCCTAGTGATGCGTTCGAAATTCAATTTCTACAAGATCCTCACATAAAATCCTTATCTTTACAACTTCTACCCATTTATTTCCTCTCCAGCACATTCTCAGCTTCACTTCCTCCATCCTTACGGTAATAAATGATGTCACTAGGTTTATTCACAGAGTGCTATAAACCGATATTAAATAAGTCGTAACAGTACTCAATAAACAATAGAAAAAAATGCTTTCAATCACTCCTCAAGTTTATGATATAACGGGTTTAGAATACCTTTTTTCTATTGAAGCCTATTGATTCATTGGAATTTTATTTCTAATATTTCTATTATATAACATAACATCACGCCTGTAATCCTCGAGGGGTTGGGCAGAGGTGTACCTACATAAAGTACACCCACATTTCGCCAGTTATGTGTAAGCCCCATGTAATAGGGGGCGAGCCTATTACCATCAACCGGGCACAAATTCAGACTCCGGGCTGCTACTGAGAAATTCCAGATGAAAAAACCCAATAACACTGGCCGACCCGGGAATCGAACCCAAGATCTCATGCTCAGCAGTAGCGCTTGCGACCACTAGACCAACGAAGCAGTAATATTTCTATTAAGGTATGTTTAATATTGTTCTCTGGCGTCGGCGTGAGCTATGAGTAACAGATAAACAGACAAAGGACATTGGGAAAAAAATTATGGGACTTGGTTCAAATTTCCACCACTAGCGAGTATTAATAATTACTTATGGTTGACTAGATTTGCCAGCTGCTTCAGCCGCGTGGATATCGCAAAATATCCCACGGGAACTTGCTACCGGGAATTCCTTCCTTATTCCTTGCCTACAGTATAAAGGAAACCACTGTGCAGTATTTCAACTTTCTAGGTCCAATGGTTTGAGCCGGGCGTAAATAAAAAAAATTAAAATTAAAATATTTTATTTCACATAAACCTACATGGGCACATATGAAACGTCAGAAGCTAGGTGCACGGTTCCAATTGGTCGTTTCCTATGGAAAAGAGCCGGCAAAAAACTCCACGGTTACTCTTTTAAAAATAATTGGCTTTCACCAATATTTTCAAATAACAGTTTTAATAGGTATGGGAGGATAATGTAGGCCTTCAAGAACTACCAGGTACTTATTAAAATAGAAAATAGTCAACAAATGTACAGTCTACTAGGCCTGCAACGTTCTCACATTCACAAAATAGAAAATAATCTATTTCGAAGAATAAAAATAAAAACCTATGACATGACACAAATGACATGATTTCGATATTCAATAAGATGTTATTTGAACTCAATGCGAAAGTAATTCAAATTCCTTCACAACCCGAAAACTTGCGAGGAGTAAGAAAACTAAATTACGTATGTATTTCTAATATTTACACAGAAAATATTCTACGTGAAACTTACATAATTATGTACCAAATGTATTCTTGATATTATGTTTGTGTCTGGGATACAAAAGAACTGGCATATACAATATATTGTATAAATACAATAATACGTGGCTGAGATAACATGTATAAATGAATTCTGATTTGTAAGAAGGTCGCGTTCGTAATACATCATAACAAATCAGCTGTTGGTTATACAGGCTGTATCAGAAAGGTGTGGTTAAATTTAAGGGTGTTGTACAGACCATCAAACTGAACAACTTTTTCCACGAGACCAACATCGTAATCGAGAAAAAATTATCAGCCGTCCCATACATTTGGGTCGAGTAGGTTTTGAAGCTTTGTACGGGACAACTGATAATTTTTTTTTCTCGATTACGATGTTTGTCCCATGGAGAAAGTTGTTCAGTTTGATGGTCTGTACAGCACCCTTAAATTTGAGATTTTTTTATCAATAGCAAGTCTACTGGGACGAGTCAGCAGCTCATGTGCTTCTAAACTGCCCGGTGGTCGCCGCATAAAGGGCAAAGTACTTCGGTAACCCAGGTTGTCAGTAATATTAAGGCGCTACTGGCCTTCTTTGAGGAGCTGGGGTAGATTTAATAATCGATTTTCCCACCCATACGCAAAATACGCGATAATTATATTAAGTCTCCTGGGATTACAAAACTAATGTCGATGATTTTTACATCAAACTTAGCAAAAACAAAAACTAAATCACCATTCACACTAGATTCATCCATGCACACCTCTAGTTTTCCCAAAAATCTTATCTATTTTTTCACAGTAATTTAGAATGATAAATGTCTCAGCTGCTAGCCATAGCCAACCCACGCAAATATTCAAATTAGCATAAACATACAAACAATTTAAAAGAACAAATTTGTGTTAATGAGATAGCAGATGGTTCTGAAGTTATTTAAATAAAATGGATGGCTCGAGAGGAGCTCGTGGCTAAGTAATAACAGCCGCACGGGTTGATCCATCAGGTTAAGCTGCGCTTGCCGGGGTTGGTCCGTGGATGGGTGACCATCTTTACATACCGAGACTCCTCCGTGCCTTGGACAGCACATTAAGCCGTTGGCTCAGGCTATCATTCGTGGATCTTTGACAGTCGTGACGGGTCGTCAGAAGCCCGAAAGTCTGACAACCAGTCTTACCAAGGGGTATCGTATTACCCAGTTATTGGGTTGTGGAGGTCAGATATGCAGTCACTCCATGTAAAATACTGGTATTCAGCTGCATCCGGTTAGATTGGAAGCCCCGAACATAGTTGGAAAAAGGCAAGGCATATTGATTGATTGGATGGCTCGAGAGTTTAAAAAACAAATTCTTTACGCAAGGAATAGCAGTCACATCTTTGGGGACTGTGAAAAGAACAAGAGAGAGAGGGAGATAGTGATGCGGGAGTTAAAAGTTAATATCTATGATGTTGGGGCTTTCATTAGAATATTATCTACACCTAATTCGGCAGAAGCGAAACTGATTTACGAAATGGTTGCTGTATCACTATCTCCTTCGCTAACGCAATAATATATTTGTACTCATAATATTATAATTACGGGTAATAATTAGTTAGATTAGGATATGATGAGGCTGACGTACCTTTGTAAGGTAAAAGCCTCTAAATAAATAAAAATAAAAAATATTTGGGGACTATTAGAACTGTTATGTTTTATAGTTGAATCTTAGGTTTTAGACCATCTAAGAATGAGTTTAGCCGGATAATTTCAAACTTCAAAACAATTGAATCTGGCCTGCAATTCTGGTAAAATTTTGACAACATCCATACTTAATGCGAAAGTAACTCTGTCTGTCACCTTTCTACGCCTAAACCACTGAACCAATAGTTACGACATTTGACAGATAGGTAGCCTTAGCCTGAGAGCTGTAAAAGGACATAGGCTACTTTTATCCTAGATATTTGTACTAAAAATTGATGTATTACAAAACACACGCAGACAAAGTCAAAGTCGTGTGGGGGTCTAGTGCAATATGATTGAGCTCCCGAAGTATACAAAAGGTAACTTCATGCCTGTAAGCCTCGAAGGGTTAAAGCAGAGGTACGAAGACCACCCACATTTTGCAAGTAACTTTAAGGCCCATGTAATAAGAGGCAATCTTATTGCCGTTGCATAAAATGCATAATCAGCCTATAATGTTCCCACTGCTGGGATACAGACCTCCTCTCTACGAGAAGCAGTGGGCTGTAATCTGGGCGGCATCTACATCGCCACATGCAAACTACGCATCACACTGACGTTACGAAAAATCCTGCATCGCGCAATCAGAGTTTACCGCGCGACTAGCATAATATATAAAACGTCCCGATATCAATCGTCGGGCAGTTGCCCACCCGTCTGGTTGGAGGATCCTCCATATTTTCTATGGAAGATGAGTGAACTTTGCACCCTGTTCGTCATGCCTCTAAACCACGCGGGCCCTGTGCGGGTTGGTAGATCTAGATGACACCTGTCTTCGAATTTTTGGTTCTATCTGCGACATGTCGGTTTCCTCGCGATGTTTTCCTTCACCGTATTGAGAGCAGTGGTAATGAAAATTATTTACACAAAGTAAAGCGCCTGTCTGGAATCGAACCCAGGACCTATGTAGGTACAACTCGTAAGTCGGGGCCATTACCACTGGGCCACCACTGCTCTATTGCCGTTAAACAGGCACAAATCCACTCATTATGGGTTGGCTGTTACTGCGAAATTATTTATGGAAAAACCCTCCGAAGTCTGAATCTTTATCTGTGTTTACTTAAGTGGACAGGACAGTTTCACCTACGTAACGGTATAAAGACGATCTCTTTGCTCTAGAACCTCCATGATACGGCAAAAGGGTAAACTTTTATCGTTTATTTGCAGCTTAGTGGAGAAGTAGCAAATAAATCTTTAGGAAAATGTGTCGCGGAATGGCAGACATTACTTTTGCATATAATCTTTCCGTTAAAGGGCGCGTGATTCTGAAGTTTTTTGACTTTTGTGTATCTATTTAATAGATATGTAAACACTGTCTCATGCAGCTGTCACTAATGCCAACTGTCAGTTCACGACGAATGGCGGGAAACAGTGAAGAGTGAAGCGTGCCTGACGAATTGGCTTTGGTGTGGTGATGAGTCAAGTAGTGACATATTCAACTTAATTACGGAATCAACAGAATTCTGCAACTACTATGATGTTAACTTATATGCTTTGAGAGTGCTTCCAATGGGTAGTGGAGCGCTCCAGCGTTTTTGCGATTCTTCTTCTTTCGTATAGGCTCGAATATCGAATAAATTTGAATTGTTCATGGCGCGCGAGGTAAAAATATCAATCAGTCAGTAAGTAATATTTAAGTATAAGTAGTGTTTAAGTTATATGCCGTATCTGTAGTGTGTACCTACATAAATAATAAAATAAATAAAAAAGTCGGGAAGTGTCGTGGGACCACCCGATTGTGTCTGTCTAAAGTGTCAAGTGTCAAAAATTTTTGTTTTTAATCTGTATTAAAAAAAACTTTCTTTAAAACTTATAATAGACGGCTCTGTAGCTATATCTAGTATAAGTTTTTAGCTGAAACTGACTGTTTCGGGTATAACGCGTTCGTATACGTGAGGATTTCTACCAGTTTACTCCTAGCGCAAGCCGCGTTAAAGAATTTCGTATAAGATGGTATGGTGTATGGCTGTGGCTGCCCAGGTCACGTCTGTTAAGCACATCTAAGATTATCGCTACTTATAACATTAACCACAAATAATACTACCACTCGGCAGCGGGCGGTGAAAAGGTTGCAGGAAACACGACAGCTTGACAGGGCTTTCCGATCCCCATACACAACCACCAAAACAACGAAAACAATAGTCACCATTCAAGGTTGTCTTCCCAAAGACTAGACGTTTAGTTTTAATATACTTTTGTATATATTCCATCTGTACCACGATTTCCTATACAATTGCCATTCTACCGCAACAAATCCGGATCGCAGTGATATCTAATAACATTTTAAAGAAATCCGATTTCGATACGAGTGTTGGGACATATCCCGCCGAATTTGATATCCAACAGTGCGGTAATACTTCTTGAGAATTCGACTGAATTGGGTATTTGCTAAGGAAACAGAGTTTTTTTGTGATGGTTGTGCCCGTGGCTAAGTAATAATAACCTGACGCTTGCCGGGGTTGGTCCGTGGATAGGTGACCATCTTTACATACTGAGACTCCTCCGTGCCTCCGAAAGCACGTTAAGTAAGCCGTTGGTTCCGGCTGACATTCGAGGATCTTTGACAGTGGTTACGTGTCGTCAGAAGCCCGAAAGTCTGGCAACTTTATTAAGGGGTACCGTATTACCCAGTTACTGGGTTGTGGAAGTCAGATTGGCAGTCGCTCCATGTAAAATAATAGTATTCAGCTGCATCCGGTTATACTGGAAGCTAACCCCAACATAGTTGGCAAAAGGCTAGGCAGATTGAGTTATTTCAATTACACCTTGTATTATATAGGATTATTGGTAATATGTCGGCAATCCATTAAGAGGACGCAGGAGAGGTCATTTGCAACCAAATGACTCCTTATGACCCCATATGCAAATGTCAACCATATGACATTTTATATTTTTTTGAAGATATAAATAAAATATAAAATATCCGCGGTATACAACTCAATCAATCTGCCTAGCCTTTTCCCAACTATGTTGGGGTCGGCTTCCATTCTAACCGGATGCAGCTGAATACCAGTATTTTACATGGAGCGATTGTCTACCTGTCCTCCACAACCCAGTAACTGGGTAATACGATACCCCTTGTTAAGACAGGTTGTCAGACTTTCGGGCTTCTGACGACCCGTAATGACTGTCCAAGATTCACGAATGCCAGCGACACCAACGGCTTAACGTGCTTGCCGAGGCACGGAGGAGTCTGGATATGTAAAGATAGTAACCCACCCACGGACCGACCCCGGCAAGCGTAGCTTATCCTGATGGATCGACCCGTGCGGCTGTTATTACTTAGCCACGAGCTCCTCCTAACACAACTAACATTATCAGTAACACATAATTACACGAATCAACGCTGACAGGTGTGATTTCATCTTTATACAACTGGACACAATTCTCTTGAACAAGCAGACTTAGCATAAAATAACAAGTAATAAGGTTTTATTAAACAACCCTAATAGAAGTACCCAACCTCATTAGCTTTTCAATCTCAGGAGATTCCACTAATTAAAAGTTGTATCCAGTAAAATCCTGTAAGTCGCAAATGCGGCGAATAACTAAAGAGTCATGATTTCAAATTAAATTTTACATTATGAACCGTGGAATTGCATCCAGAAAAGAAAGTAGTTTTTTTTTAAGATTATGGTCTGGTTTGGAGGAGGAGGAGCTCGTGGCTAAGTAATAACAGCCGCACGGGTCGATCCATCAGGTCAAGCTACGCTTGCCGGGGTTGTCCGTGGATGGGTGACCATCTTTACAAATCGAGACTCCTCCGTGCCTCGGAAAGCACGTTAAGCCGTTGGTCCCGGCTGTCATTCGTGGATCTTTGACAGTCGTCACGGGTCGTCAGAAGCCCGAAAGTCTGACAACCAGTCTTACCAAGATGTATCGTATTACCCAGTTAATGGGTTGTGGAGGTCAGAAAGGCAGTCGCTCCATGTAAAATACTGGTATTCAGCTGCATCCGGTTAGACTGGAAGCCGACCCCAACATAGTTGGGAAAAGGCTAGGCTGATTGGTCTGGTTTGAAACACTACCTCTTGTTGGTCTAGTGATCGCAAGCGCTAAAAGTGTTATTGGGTATTCCCATCTGGAATTAGTAGCAGCCCGGAGTCTGGATTTGTGCCCGATTGATGGCAGTAGCCTCGCCCCCTACTAATGGGACTCAATACTCAATACTCAATATCTTTATTGCTTTACCATAATGTGTACTGATTTAAACATAACTGGTGAAATGTGGGTGTACTATTAGGTACAGCTCTGCTTAACCCTTTGGGGATTACAGGCGTGATGTTAAATTTGTTATGTTATGTTATGTAAGTGGCGTTACTCGGAGGTTAATTTAATCGGCATTATCCATGCAGCTGACCACTTTCGGATACGTTATTCCAACCACTCACAAATACTTCATTTACTACTCAAGAGTCTTCAATAAAAAACAGAATTCCAGTTTAATAAATCGGGCGCATCACAACATCAAAACTACC
The DNA here is from genome assembly GCA_946251885.1 of Cosmia pyralina. Lineage (NCBI taxonomy): Eukaryota > Metazoa > Arthropoda > Insecta > Lepidoptera > Noctuidae > Cosmia > Cosmia pyralina. Next base: position 22,354,317 of record OX276354.1, read on the forward strand.
AAATTTTATTAGGGAATTCCCAATTATTGGACAATTTTATCCGTTGATTTCCGAACCTGAACACATTGTGCTTGCATCGAATGCTTCATATCTCAGACTATCGCATTCAATTATTAAGGCGAGTAGAGCTGCTAACTAGCGCCACCATTGAGAAAAAATAATAAGTTTGGAGATATGGAACATTTTGAAGTTTGCGGGCGATACAGTAGCTCCATTTTATTATTAATTTGCACTCTATGCTCACATTTTTAGTCAGATGAGGTAGATTAGAGATAGAAGTTATAGCTATAACGCTAAAAACGGCCGTTTATGGATTTAACTGCTATAACTTCAAACCTAGGAGGCTTAGTGTTGATTTTTTTGGTAATAAAAATTCTACCTCATCTGGCTAAAAATGTGAGCATAGGAAATTTCAAAATGTTCCATATCTCCAGACTTATAATTTTTTTTCTCAATGGTCATTGTCAATGACCCCTTAAAAGGTTGTGCGTTATTTAAGTTAAACCTTGTCTAATCTGGATAGCCCTTCATATTATACAGTTTTGTAATGTGCGTCTCGAAATTTATATTAGTACGGTCAGCAACAGGAGTCGATTAACACTGCTACTTTTTGACATCATCTAAATTAACAGAAAATGATACGATAAATTGCATTTTAAAATTAAATCTTATCTAATAAATGAATTTATTAGATAAGATTTAATTTTCTTTAAAATTTACATCTGTTCCGATTTTAGTGAAGTATTTTTCACAATAATTAAGATTTAAAAAACTCAACTGTTATTCGACTTTTGTTGCTGACTGTACATAGTTGAAAATCTTCCTAAAAATAATAAATACCTAAATAGGTATGTACCTACATAATTTGCATGCCCTAAACAGGCAAAATATAAAAAAAAAAATTATTTATTTCGTAACCATAATAAATAAAAAACACAATTAGTGATTGGAGCCTCCTTGTAAGCAAACAATGCCTGTATTAGGAGACTCCGCTCTTTCACAGCAAGGTACAAAATAAAATACAAAATAAAATAAAAGACTAACTAATTAAATGTGTGTGTGTGTGTGTGTGTGTGTGTGTGTGTGTGTGCGTGTGTGTGCGTGTGTGTGTGTGTGTGTGTGTGCGTGTGTGTGTGTGTGTGTGTGAGTGTGTGTGTGTGTGTGTGTGCGTATGTATGTATGTAAATGTTTAAGTGGAAATTCAATAAAAGTAATCATATGTAAATGGGGATGAGGGTGGGTTAGCGTGTGTTTTGTGAGTGAGTGTGTTGATAAACCGAGTGATTTATGTGTTGCAAAGTTTCAATAGTGCCTCAGTATCTTCATAAGAAAATGGTTTAATCCAATCTATTAGAATCTTTAAAATATCTGAAATATTTGAATCTTTGAAATATGGACTGTGCGTAAACCACCAGTTTTTACATCTCGTAAAACCTGTATTTTTAACAAATAATTCATTCTCTTTCTTATTCTTAAGTTATTCAGAAGAACATCCTTTTAATTTGAATTCCAACACCTTTTTTTTTTTTTTTTTTTTTTTGTGGATGGGAAATCATCAAATGACTTCTCCCGCTCCGGGCAGAGCGGGAGGGCGTGTCAGACTTTTACTGACTAAAACCCACCCGTGTTCCTTCAGTTACCCGTGCCAGGGCCACGTTATCTCTTTCGAACTACCCGCGACCCCGGCGGCATCGGCCCAATTGACCCCGTCACTGCTGACATCTCTTTGAGGCGCGCGTGGAACACAACGCGCCGTCGACCCGGGCCTGTTCCTTACCGGACGCCGAGCTGCCCATTACTCGTCGTCCCGCGCCTACGGTGGCCGGGAATCGGCAATCGATTCCCGCCGCCCAGGGCGTCTCCTACGGCGGCTAGCGGCGCGAGGGCGCGGCTGTTGCCTCTCCCTCACGCGTTCCGCTTCCTCCTTTGCGAGCATTACTGCTTCGCAGAAGGAGGTGACGGCTTCCCATACACTCTCGCTCCGCACCATGGCCTGGACCAGGTTTGGACGCGAGAGATCGCCGCCGCCGATCGCCTCCGTGAGAATACGGCGGTGCTCCGCCCATGCCGAGCAGACCTCCACTGTATGGTCCACCGTGTCCTCCGGGTGATCCACACAATGGTGACACCCAGGCGTTTCCTCCCGGAATTCCAACACCTGGGAGTCTTATTTTATAATCCCAACATACTTGTGCTGACCTATTTGGAAAAAGTGCCAAGAATACAAAATATCAATATTGATGCCAAAAGGTGGCCAAACCTACTTCAAGAGATCAACATTGACTTCATAATGTGCCTGTGTGTGTACAAGGCCAATTTGTGCCGATAACCAAAACCTTAGCAACACCGAATCCCAGCCCATTCCAGATTCATCCGACCACGTGATCGCACACCGCAAGTTCATACTAAACTTGTTCCACGTATACCAAGTTTGCCGGAAATGAGATCTGCGTATCAAGCAGATGCGAGAGTGTTAACTTGATAGCTGCAGTAATCAAACTAGCGCGGCAGGCGGCAGGTGCAGCCCTGCCTGATCACATTTAGTTGCCGTGTTAGGCTTTGCTCTTCTATTTTATGCTATACTAGCTGTGCCCCGCGACTTCGTTCACGTGGAAGTCGTAAGATACACATTAGATTAAAATAACAAACACATTTAAAAAAAACTCCTACGTCCCGCTACCCGCCGCGGGACGTGGTTTTTCTTTTTTCTCGGCTCCTAAGGGTCGTAGCGTGATGTTAAATAGCCTAAAGCACCCTCTAGAATTGGGCTACCACATGCTGCAATAATTTCTCAAATCCGACTTTTTGTTCACAATTTCAAGGGTTTTATTTTTTACGCGGAACCCTAATTATTTTTCCAAAATAAAAGTAGCTTAAGTTACTTCTTATAATATCAGCTACTTGCCAGTGTAAGTCCCGTTAAAATCGGTCCAACCGTTTCAGAGATTAGCCGGAACAAACAGACAGACAGACAAAAATTCTAAAAACTGTTTTTTTTTTTTTATGAGTAGGTACCTACCATAAATACTTTCATATGCATTAAGTAAAAAGCTGTTATTTTGATATTACAAACAGACACTTGAATTTTATTTTTTTTTTTTGTATAGATGCGACGTCTAACTTCAGCGTCAACGTTCCGATCCACGCGATGTCTGAACGTAACGCACAGCGTCGGCGGACAATACGTAGTTTGTCTTTTTAACTTTGACACTTAACATGACCAGGCCCTGCAATGGTTCAAAATATCTACAGACGCGACGCAAAGCGTTTGAATGCCGCATACAACGTCAACACGACGTCGACGTGTGAAAGAAATCACAACAGTACATTTCTAAAACCCGAACGAACAAAAATATGGTGAACACGAACATCGAACATTTTAAATGTTCGACAGGGTCCGGAGTTTCTTCAAATGATCCGTGATCGATATTCGTGTTCACCATGTTTTGTTCGTTCGTGCGTACACGCCTTAGGCTAAGTTCATATGACCGCGCGGTACCGCGCGGTGATGTAGACGATAATCACCTTGTACCGCGCGGTCATATGAAATTAGCCTTAAAGTAAGCATCGTGAAAAAAAATATCTATCGAAAGATCTCGTCATTCTGATGAATAATTGTTATGAAACGTTTTTCTCTAAAATTGATAGTTTGCACGGAAAAAAACATTTAAAATTTTTGTTGTATGGAATGAAACAGAAACTGCTAAAATTTGGCCAAGTCTTGACAGGTCTTGCTTTAAAACTACTGTATTCTTGCTTGCTGGCTATAATTCTACGCTATCAGCACGCACCCTTTTGCCCGTTCAAGAGTTATGAGGTTCAGTAAAATGAAAAAAAAAACAAGTAAGTACTTTTTATTAATAATATCATAGATAAAATAATTGTGTTAAAAAAAATACTTATAATTAAGGAATATTAATCATTTTAAAACATATATTATCGAAAAAAGTACAAAAAAATATATTTTCAAAATTAAAGCAAATAATAAATTTAAATAAAATTAAAAAATTAATCGGTTCTAACGAGAATAGATTTTAAAAACAAACAATAAGTTAACGGATTTATTAATATCAGAAATTTATAACATCATATTATTTTCTCTATCCTCGCGGGACCACAAACCTCCGCGTTCGAAGGAAGTGGTCACACAGTAAGCCCCCGTTCCCACGGGCGTAATAAAATCGCGGCGGGATTTTATCGCGCACTGGATTTTCAACTCTCGTTGTTGAGCCGAGCGTTGAGAATCCAACTTAACAATAACAGAGTACATTCTAGCGCGTCGAAAAAACACACTGTTGGCACACTCGGCGCTAAGCAGAGCGTTGAAAATCCAGTGCGCGAAAAAAAATCGCCGCGATATTTTAACGTCCTTGCGAACGTCGACTTACCCATAAAGAGCGCGTCACGACTAGAACAATTCATTGCCTTGAACCACTGTTTGTTGCGCAGGTCAATTAAATGTACGGTCGGTATTTTCGATGTGGATCCCGGAATTAATTTAAAGATTGATAATACGCATTGTGTTCCTAACTTGTAGGTATAGAAAGATCCTTTAGTGATTCTTAGTTATTTAATTCCTTGATAAATTTTTATATAGTAGGTAGCCAAACTTACCATTTCTAAATTCAATAGATCTGTACTTAGATTTAAAATTCACTATCAATCAACAACCTTAAAAGGAAAATGGCGCATAAAATAAAACAACTCAATATTGGTCTACCGCATTACTGTACATCCTATGTTTATGTTCGCTCTGTTTATTATTTACTCTGTGGATTTAAAGACTTCATTATGCTGACGTTTATTCTGTATTCTATTTTTAAATTATTTCTATAAGAATAATGGAAGATAAATTGAATGCAGCCTTTGTGAAAAGAAAATTAGCATGTATTTTGCTTGGAAATATTTCTTAACTATAGAATAGAATACTCTTTATTATGTAGACCATGTGGATTACAGATATACCGAACACAACCTACTAAACTATTATATGTTTTTGTTATTTTCAATTGTTTTGCGATGGACATTCTCTTTTACATAAATAACTTCTAACTATTGTCAATTGTTTCCTGATACCGCAATAACATGCTAGTACAATTGATCAACCCAATCATCCTGTCATATTATTAAAAAAAAACACAATCTTTCTGCACATTAAAGTCGATAATCACTAATCAATTTTCATTATTTTTTATTTATAAAATTTATTTTCTGTTGCTGTCATTTTTTTTCTACGTGAGTAGATTCGCGGGCAAACCAAGACTATTAACATAGAGATAATCTACTATAAGCTTAAACATCAACAGATTTACGAATATAAACAAAATGATATGCATCATAAGTCTTATGTGTCAACACACAACTGACTCAGGCGGCAGGACCGATCGGATCGCATGGCTGACTGCACCGACGGATCATAGAACTCCTGCACTATTGATGTCTCTACGATCGCCTTCTGTTTACTTAGGTTCAGAACAGACAGAGCAGTAAAATGCTCGAGCAGTTTTTCATCACACTAATATTATAAAGGCGAAAGTTTGTGAGTGTGTGTGAGTTTGTATGTTTGTTACTTCTTCACGCTCAAACGGGTAGACCGATTTGGATGTAATTTGGTATGTAGATAGCTTATACCCTGGATCAACACATAGGCTACTTTTTATCCCGGTCGACGCGGGTATAACCGCGGGGCGCAGCTAGTTGATAATAAACAAAATCACAATTTTTCAAAACAGCGTGCATGAGATGAGTCCCTATGGAGTGTATTCGAGCATGCTCGCGCATATTTTCACTCAAAACTTTCAAAAAACATGCTCGAACATTTTGCTGCTCTGTCTGAGCTGACCCTTAGCTTGTTACTCGTACCTTGAACTGCTTTTAATAGATTCACAAAGGTAAACAAAGCCATCTGCATCACAAGTCACATGTGTCAATACACCACCGACGCAGGATTCAGGACTGATCGCATCGCATGGCTGACTACTACTATGGATCATGGGATCGACTCCCGCACTTTTAAATAGAGAGGAAGGTACAGAAGATCGGCTATTCAGCACGCTTAGCATAGAAACGGATTTTGTCGACGGAAGAATAGACAAAATGGTAGATCACAGAAATATTTGTAATATACGCGTCTAAGCATGGCAATGTGTAATTTTGTCTATTCTTCCGTCGACAAAACGCCGTCATGCTACGTGTGCTGGGGTATTACAAAGGTGTGCAGATTTTTTTACGCCCTGCATACGTGTGGACGTACGAATATCTCGAACTGTCTAAAACAAACGCTGACCTGCGACTCGCGAGTCCGCTTGCACTCGCTGTACGTGAAGCGTGTCAGCATGTGCGTGCATTTTCGCTCGTCGCCGTCGTATGGAGCCGACCTTCTGTATTATTCAGCAAATTAAAAAAATAGGATGGCTGCCATTCGCGGAATGTTGGGTTAGGTTAGGTATTTATAAGAGTGCATTTGACGATAAAAATTAGTATTATAATATGCCCTTAAAGTATTGACCGTTCTCCAAACACACTGTTTAATCTCGTAGGTAAGTTTTGTTCAAAGCTGAAAGATTTTCAGTACAGGCGCAGAAAAAGGTCCTAAATGTAAGCTAAACGTTAAGTAACGAAACCTCAACCTAATTACAGTTTCTCCAACAAAAAGGTACAGTCACTAACACGTTTATGGCGCTGATTATACGTCCAGCTATTTACAAAAGTCCATTCAAGCCGTAAAAGATCATGTCCTATTCGAAATTCAGCCGTTACATTACATTTTCGCTGAGATTTCACCTGAACAGACCAACAGCACATTTTACCTAATCCACTCGGTTTTCAACCTAACACACAACACCTAAGCCTCAAAATACATCAGCAGCACTTAATTATGAAGCTTACAAAAGCACAAAACAGGCAAGGACGAAATTTCACTGACTAATCAAGGGTTCGTTAATGACTTGCGTTATAAAGGACTTTATGCCGTATGTATTTGGGTCACAGTTCATTTTAGGTTCACACGTAGTTTCTGCTGAGTTAAAAAATATATCGGAATACTTTTTTCCGAGGTGACGTGTGAGTAATAGGATGAAAGATTGCCTTAATATCGCCTACGATTCTGACGTCACTCAGATGTCGCGTCGTGTTTAGTGTCATTTTTGACATGTGTCAAACAGTAGAGATGGGCATGAGTGGAGTAATTAAATACGAAGGACCTTGAATAAATCGTTTGGTCTTGGCCTCTCAATTTAGAGCGCCTGGTCTTTTGTACTATTGACGATAATTCGGTTTTTAGTCAATGACAATTCTATTCAAAGACTACTATAGTATACTGGCAAATTCTATTGGAGTAATTGGTGGTTACATCACGGACTTACAGCTGTAGTAATTTATGTTAACGAAAATTGGGTCATTGTTAATAGGTACCTAATTTGTTTGTGTATTCTAAATTAGAACGATCATAACAACTTCAATTTTTGTCAAATATGGTCTAAATGGCGGTCAATACCACAATACGTTATAAAAGTTAAAATAACATGTTTATTGCTTACCTACGGTAGTGAACATAAGTAAAATTGTTCAATGTTAATAATAAGTAGTAAAAAGTCAATACAATACAGTTACCTATTAAATATAGAACATATAATTACTTACCTACTCGCGATAACAAGTAACTGTCAAATAATATGTGTACAAAGTGACACTACAATTGTTTTACTGTCGTGCCTGTTTTGTTCATAAGTGGTGTTTTGTACGAGTTAAGAACCATGTATTATAAAGAGAGATTTAATAACGACGCTGTTACAAATTAGTCAAATCATTACTTTTTTAAACAAAAGTATGTTTATTAAATAAAATGCTTTGCATTCTTAACATTTTGGCCGAATGTGCAAGGTACGATTCTGAACTATAAATATATTTTTTTTAAGAAACGATTTCTCAATAAATGTACCGAAGTGAACATTTTTACTTCGGTGCATTAGTTGAGAAAATGTATCTAAAATTATATTTATAGTTCAGAATCGTACCTTGCAAATCTATCAACAATACGGCCAAAAAACATTTTAAGAATGCAAAGCATTGTATTTAATAAACATACTTTAGTGTAAAAAAGTAATGATTTGACTACCCATTTGTAACAGCGTCCTTAACGTTTTAGATTTATCGTAAATGACGGCTATAATCGGCATTTAGCGGTAACTCGAAATGGGCTATTATATGGAATTCGCGATTATTTTCAAGGATTATTTTAGTTAAATGAAATGATAAAACATACCGAGTTTTCTTTATATTTTCACACTTTTCCTGTCCCGTGATCACATTATAATTCATGGCTATTGTTTAACTACTGTGTTTACTTCGTGGTCAGTCAAAGTGTTAACAAACCAGACATGATTTAATCTAAAAGTAAGTAGGAATTGTTGATGAATTTTAATAATCATCAACAACAAAGTGTACTCACGTAGAAATCTCCTCAATTCTGCAAAAACTCATCCAACTTACCTGAAAAAGAGAATCACATATTAATATAAGTACCTAAACACATCGGCTGTTCCTACGTAATACAATTATAAGAAACACACGTAATTACGAGGAGAGCAACTTCAGAGCACATCATTTTAATTAGAACAAAAGGGTATTGTGATATCATTTGCACGAAAATTGAGGGTAACCTTTCTAATTAGTGTTAAATTGTTTGGGTAGATATAATGAACTAATGTGTGGATGTGGGGTAATTGGTAAGTTAAAAATAAGCTTCTTGAACATGCTAGTTAAAAAGGATGGCAAGAGATTTGATTGATGTCTAGTCTTGACTGATGCAGAGATGCTGAGCAGTGTTTTTTTTTTTGTCTTTGACCCTCTCTCACCACTGTCTGAAAAGTTTCCTATAACTTCTGGCTGAAAACTTCAACATGCCTTTGTAGATAGTGAATCAAACATGGTAAAACAGACCTTTATAATGTAAAAGTATTTATAATATTCAGATCATTATGCAAATGAGACAAATTTGTTTCGAGTGTAACAAAAATCCGCGTCAAATTATTATAATACCTTTAACATCTTTCCAGAAGAACCTCATATTCAAAATGAAATAGCTAACGAAACGGTTCCCAGCTTCGTTATAATTTTTAACATCGTATGAACAACGTACCCGCATCTTCTTTGCATGTTCCTATGCAGTTAAGTTTTATTTGACAACCCGGTTCTCTATTCCAGGGGATGAGAATCATGTTATTTCTCAAATTTTCGTGGAAACAGCAGCAAAGGTTCATTATTAATAAAGTATTTTGAGAGATAGTCGCTCTGAACTAATTACTTTCTGTTTACTTAATTTTATAGCTGGAAGATTATACACAGAATAATTAAATTTAAAAAAATGTTTTTTCTCTTCCAGAGACCCAAGAGACTAAATCGTTATTTATGCAAAAATAACCATATGTTATCAGACAGAACGCATAACCCCTGAACAGTGGCATTTTAAAAATGCAAAGAACAACTCGGTCATCGGGGTATACGCGAAATTGTTCTGTGGGCGTCAAGGTCACAGGCAACCTGCCCCGCCTCACTTAAAAAGCCATTAACCAAACGCCCCAGTTTCGAATATCCCGCACAATGTTTGAAATATATTATGAAACAACTTTAGCTTCTCTGGTTAAGGGATGGGAACTTGATAAAAGGCACTTTCTAATTCCAGTGGTTCTTTGTGCCTCATACAATTTTATTCTTTATATTATTTGGTACTAAATAAGTTTTTATATTTATTGTCACCTTCATCAAGATCATCTAACTAAGCAGTTATCTCTAATTAGTATTTGCATAAATCACGCTGATGATTTCTTTTGTAACATCCAAAACATTCGTTTTCTTTCTCAACCCACAATAAATCAAATTAACTATGTTAACAAACTGACATCATTTTTCATTTACGCATTCTGTTGCCTAAAAGTATGCCAAAATTATTATAATATTTATGTTAATGTCCTCTGTGGGGATAGTCCCAAAGATTTATTAATATTATAAAACAAACATCAAAACATGGGCTCTCATTAAATATGGATTTACTAGGTGCTAATGTTCTCTGGATGTCTTTGTAAGAATTTAAATAGGCACATTTGAATTATTTATATCAGCTTTTATTTCAGCTTTTAGTTTTAAATGTAGTAATTCAGCATATTTTGGTTGATTAACCGCTATGGTAGATCTGTATGTTTTAGGAGCCATTATTCTCAATGCTACAAATGAAAATAATGGCATTATTTTGATTGTTAACTTCAATCCAGTTTACTAGCGAATTGAAACACTCAATAGCAATATTTAGCGCACTTTAGTTATTGGTATTCAGTCATTCATAAAAATCAGTGAAGCCAACTACATTTTACACTTATTTTCAGTCATATAAACGTGTCTAAAACGTCTTCATGTTTGTTCACCTTATTTGTGCCCAGTACTCGGTGAGGCTAGCTTTTCTCAAGGTTTACATAAACTTATTCGGGCGAAAACCGGCCGGGGTAGTAAAATGCAAAGAATGTAGTTTCAGTTTCGGTCTTACTCGTATTTACCCCGTTTTACTATCCACTGCTGTAAAATGGAAAATTCTATCTAAAAGCTCACATTATGCGGGAAAATCAGGCATATTTGTTTTGTATATCCGTACCCATTTGCCTTAACCGACGAGGTGTATTTATTTTGAATCTGCTAGTGATTTGTGGCGGCGCCCACGTTGCAGGAAATCCCAGCGTACTATGACGACACGAAGTAGCGTGATTGGTGCGTGAGTCATTGTTGTATTTCTAATTAATTTGTGCATTTCCGTATAAATTCCAATAGTAAACCTTTACTGACTCAAACATTCTTTACTATTACATGCATGCATCACAATGTAAACTTGGAACAATTCATTCAAATCCTGAACGAATGACGCAATAACGGAGCATATTTAATTTGCATGTAATAGATTCTTCAAACATTTCAACTGAAGTCCCTTTTCCAACAAACAAACAGTTTTATGAGCCAAACTATTCGTAATACTTACACGTAACATGATTCCGGACTCCGTCAAAACAAGAGGTACAGTGAATGCTTTCAGGATCACCTGAGCTTAATCATAAAAATGTAAATTATTCTCTTTGGTACGTTCCTGCACGTCACATAGGGTCCAGGTAACGCTTCATTAGTCCCTCGTAATGGCACCCGCACATTTGTGATTCTTTCTTTCGCGTTAATGACTGGCGGTTTTGTAAATCTTTATTTTTATAAACACTGTGTTTGGTTTCGAATTAGTAAAGTTTCTCAAAAGAATCTAGTTTAATGAAAGAAAGTATTTAAAGCATGGCCCTTTACCTAACTTCTATCTATCTATGTTATAGGGTTTGGTTACCGCACTTAGTCCTTCGGGTGAACCATTGTACGTGTACCTAACTTATATTCCTAAGAATATCGGAATACATAAAGGAATAGTTACATCTACAAAACAAAACAATATTATCTATTGGGAAAGTATATTCCTATTTAGATGAAAACTAATGAACGGACAATAAAGTACGAAACTAAGACACAGACATGGTCCCGTGTTGGGCGCCAAAAAGTTACACTACTGACTGCCCGCATGTGCGTGGCTGTACCACTGCCTTTTGATGTTGTACTTACATAAAGTACTTATAGTACAATGGTTATATTGAAACATGGCTCATTATGTTAGACATTTGTTCTGCGCCCTTATTGACGAAAGTCACGAAACTCGTTTGATAAGACACTTTAGATAAGAGGATTCCAGGAGAAATAACGAAATGGTCATGCAATTAGCTTGCCGATTAATGACAGCGATAAAAAAATATAAAAAGTAGTCTGTCTAGACGACTACCAAATTCACTCGCTCAGTGTAGAAAAGTCTGTCTTCATTTCAGACTACAACAGAACGAAAGATCATAAAATTTTCCTTCGAGTAGATACATTTCATTCAACTATTCAACTTCTGTTTGTAAGTGAAGCGGGGACGTCGGATATTATAAAGGCAAAAGCGACTGTGAGATAAGACGCCAGTGACGGCTGTCGGCCGGTAATGATATTACGTTTCAACGCCATCTAGCGGCAGACGATACAATTGTGTTTGCTCAAATGTTGTTTCACCTCGGGATGACGACCGTTCTATTTTTGTATTTAATTGAATCAAATTTGACGTTAGAAACGAATTCAATTATTGTTTTGGCGAGCAGCTTTTGATTCTGCAAGTTATTAATTTAACGATTTACCTAAGATTCATTAATAACATTCACCATCCATTACTCTTACAAAAGCTCCAAGAATTTTTAAAACATCGTTTGCCAATATATCACAGAAATCGATCGAAACTTCGTCGACGGCAAATCGTTTCTAAACTCCGACACTATCGCGCGACTTTTTCCAAAGTATTTGGACTTTCAAGCTGTTCTGGACTTTAAAGAATAACCTATTGAGACTAGCGGATTAGTATTCTAGCCTTGTACGCTCCATACCCTTTTCCAAAGCCAGACACTGAAAAAGGGTAGATCCCTTTTTCAAAGTGTCCAATAAATACCTGAAAATTATTCTAGATTTTGGATATTCCAAACATGGTTGTTCAGTGCTCTAACACTAATATTATAGAAAAGAATGTCTGTTTGTTATTACGGCTGGTCTTTTTTACCTAAACTAATGTTTGAAGTGAAAACTTCTTTTTGCGCACTTTGCGCTCTTTCTGAACAGTGAACGAAACTGAACCGTCACGCTCGGGTCGGCGACGCTGAATCGCGTGTACTTGGCGCTGAATCGCGTGTACTTGGCGCTGAATCGCGTGTACTTGGCGCTGAATCGCGTATACTCGGCTCCAGTCGAGCCCAAACTGACCCAAACTGAACTGGACGGGAACTGTGTCCAAATAAACGTTTTTCTTTCTTTTTTTAACCGACAAAAAAAAAGGAGGAGGTTCTCAATTCGACACGTATGTTTTTTTTCTTTCAGTCGTAAGTTTTCACTTCTATCGTGTGGTCATTGGCTCCACCCTTTTTTTTTTAAAGCAGCGGGGTAATTGAGTAACACACTTTACAGTTGGAATCGGTTTCATTTTGACAGTTCAACAACATTCATTGCGTTATTTACGTCATTGAGCAAACCAAATTTTTCAAACATAATTATGAAGCAATGGATTAGCAGTAAGCTTCAAAATGATTCAGATTCTGATTGATAGTGTGTTTCGCAATTAGGGTGCTGGTTAGTTTTTACAGATGATAGTTATTAGTTGAATATTTACGACTTATAAACCACAAATTGGGCCACTTTCATTTGAAAGTCGAGTTTGTAATGTATTGTTAAGATAGTGACTACAAAACATAATAAACAAAATAGCTTTAGTAATACACTATTTTAACGATCGAAAGATTTCTGCGTTTCAACAAAATCGTTATTGCCCATAGCTAAAACACTGCAAAGGAAATACCCCTCTATTTTTAGCAAGCACCGAAGCGAAAAGTATCCAACAATACTCGTAAAAACCTTTTTGGACCAAAAACAGATATACATTCCATGTGATCCCAAAATAGAGTAATGGTCACAACTTCTAATTTGGAACAGACTCCTGAAATGTACCTATAACCTGTCAACCTTTAAAGCAAGAGTAATTAGGCATCTTCTGGGTTCGTTAGTTCCAACGTAGACCTAATCCATCGCCCTCCACCTGACGAAATCCGCAAGGTCAATAGTGGACTCATAAACAACTGAAAACGCAAAAAAAAAAAAAGATGCAGGAAATCCAATCACCCCAGTTTAAATACAGAACGCCAAAGATCACACTAACAAAGACAGTTAGTGTAATCAACGGAATTCCGCAAACTATTATGATGGCCAGTAATATATGGCACCTGTGAAAACATCTGCCAGATGTCTAGTATACGACCTATTACGTAATATTATTAAGATTTGTTGCTCTGAAACTGGAAGATCACTTTTGCCGCGAAACTGCTTTTGTGTGCGAATAATCTAAAATATCTAATTCATCACCGTCGGGCTAGCCAAGTATGTTGAGGTCGGCTTCCAGTTTATCCAGATGCAGCCGAGTATCAATATTTTATGCGGGGCGACTGCCATGTGACCTATGCATCCCAATTACTGAGCAACACATAGCGATTGCCACAGGTTCAAGGCTTCTGACTGCTGATTCATATTTTCTTTTTTAACCGACTTCAAAAAGGAGGTTCCCCAATTACTCGAAGATAGCTGGACCGATTTGGATTTTTTTTTGTTTTATTCGAGAGGGTATACATCACAGTAGGTCCCATATAAAATAGATTAACTTTGCTTGGGTAGTTTTTGAGTTAGCTTCAATAATACGTATTTTTTCCCCATTTTTTATATGGATGATGTTCTAGTTTGTTTTGCAGATATTGGTATTAGAATTTGCGTGGGGTAGGTACACAACTAAAAAGTGAAAAATGAAAACTTTTTTACAAAAAAATACAACCGACTTCCAAAAACAACACTACAAAGTGAAAAATAACTTTAATTTCGGAAGTCGGTGTCTAGTTAAATGTATTTTCGTTTTTTGCCACCGACTTCCGAAATTATAGTTATTTTTCACTTTATAGTATTGTTTTTGGAAGTCGGTTGTATTTTTTTGTAAAAAACTTTTTAATGTTTTGTGAATGTTTTTACTGTGTCGTTTTCATATTATTGCATACACAGTGTTGCAAGAGCTACTAAAATATTTTTTGGAAGGCGTACCTATAATAACTGGTTTTATCACCAGACAACCTAATTCTTCATAATATCTTATTACGTTTCTTTTGTTTCTTGTCTTAAATTCTTCGTCCCTACTCCCTACCGCATTGTAAGTCCATTCATGTTTCCTGCAGTTTACCGAGCTTAAACTGAATTGTCGTGATAAAGCGACGCCATTGTACAAATTAGTAGGGCAGTTCATTAGTACCGCTTAGCAGCGCCCCCTGGGGGTCACAGTAGAGATTAACAGCTCACAATACCACGCTATGAAGGGACAAGACGAAGGAAAATGCTTGCTTTATTTAATTTCTCTTTCTTGTGCTCGGTATTTCGCTTTATATAAAAATTATATCGTTATATTTTTGAACTTGTAAGTAAATAGACGCAGATTATTAGGTACCTATTATATATTTGACATACGGCTCAGAATTCTGGGTATCAAGCAAAAAAGACGAGAACTCTATATCAGTGTTTGAACGGAAAATCCTCAAAGCGCATATTAAATGCAGTGCTACAAAACGAGCAAAGGCGAACGCAGTACAACCATGCCCATGGTCATGTCCATGGTCTACGAGATGTACGACTAGCCTAATATTATTAAGACCATTAAAACAGAACGTCTTCGTTGGGAAGAACATGTCGCAAACTCGCAAGAATGGACGAGACCTGTGGGCCTAGACAAATGGCATCCGCTTCGGACCGACTCTATTTCTACAATCGCTACAGCCTCAGTGACATTGACATGATCATGTGACATTTTGATAGCACATGTCATCCCCTGCATTTTTGCCTTTTTTGGCTTTTCAACTAGAGTCATCGCTAATCGAATGTTACTTTGTCTAGGCTCTCAGAGCGCCCAAACGTTAACATGATAGTAAACCAGATGTTCAACGAAGTCGAGGTCGGCCCAAGCTCAGATGGTTGGATGGCATAGACCAAGATTTAAGAACTGTTGGAGTGAGAAATCGGAGAGTAAATGTCGGAAATAGGGCACGTTGGTAAAATATACTTGACTAGGCTAAGGCTCACACGCGGCTGTGAAGTCTCAGATGATGATGATTGTATAATCAATAATACATATTTTAGTTTTTCTTAAAACAAACTCCATATTGCAGCCGGTTTTTGAAGTTTGTGAAGACTAGTTTTTATAAATATTTGCATGCAAGGTCATAGGTCAGGTTTTATTAATAAAAATATATAAATCGCACATACTAATGAAGCATATTGGTAATAATTTATATAATTTACATATCGTCCTTTAAAAATTATATGCACAAATACCTGTTATTGTATTAACTTACCGACTGCTAAAATACTTTTCTACATCATACCTTTGAACTTTATAAACTTGTTTTTATTATTTCCATTATAATATGTTATGATTAAACTTGTTTTGTAACTTTTTGCATTTATTTTAATAGTTTTTTTAAAATGTACTCGTTACGATCAGCTTTACAAGCCAAATTATATGTTTATATGTATGTATTATTTACAAAATTAAAAAGCTATGCAAAAAATTTGTAGAAAGATACGGACGATATTTTTTATTGGATTTACGTAATACAAAAACGATGTATAATTAAGTTCATTATTATTAGGTACATAATAGTTCTCATTACTGGCTTACTTTTATTATTATAATTATTTTATAGGCTTTTGTTTCCGCTTGATTGAAGAAACAACCGTCTTGATTACAAACAATTTTAACCAAGTTAAGAAACAATGTACATTCATTGAGGAAAAAATATTAGGTAGTTACATCATTTTATCGAAATACAATTGACTATTAAACATATTGAATAAGTTACAAGCAACACCATACAAAAGAAAAAAGTCTCAAAACCTAAAATAAACCTAAATCGACCAAAAATAAGATACAAAATCGTCTGCATAACGTATATGGTCAAATATTTAAGTTTGACAGTGATGGATTGTAAGCTGAAGTTGTGAAAGACACATTATACCGATCAACACGCAAACATACCGACATTGATACTCATGTTGTTGGTAACAAATGACATGTGATACGCTATTCTGATTGGCTGGCCGGCTCCATTAATGTTGTGCCAGTACCTAGCTAGGTATCTCTGATGTTTGTTCATAGATCAATGGTGGAATCTCTGTTTTAGATTGCTGAATTTTCTTATTTTCCGGAGTGCAAAGCTCAAAGCAAAACGAGATATACGTGTCGTTTGAATTATCAAAAGAGTTATGAAAATCTGCAAGCGCTTTGTTTCGATTTAAACGCTTTTCGGTACCTAAAACTGATTCTTGAAGAACAATCAATCAACTCTGCCTATCGCAATCCATTGCTAGACGTAGGTAGGTCTTTGGTCTTTGCCCAATTTCCGGATCAAATATCTATGAAGGTTTAGAAGGCTATTCGGAAATAAAAAAAACGAGCGAACCTCTTGGAAAATGGGTTGGTACCATCTGACGGCCAACTCGAGCACCGCGCGCGCTCATTGGTCAAATCAAATAGCGCGCGCTTCTCCGACTTCCTGTTACACACATCCGTCCCTTTTCAAGAAATCACGCTCACTGATTGCAGGAAAGCTAGAGGAATGTTACACATTAATAATTGTGAAATGTCTGAAAACAAGATATAGTCTTAGTCAACAAAGGCAATAAGGAGTAAGTAGGTGCTATTCTTTTCTTTTTCAGTGAAAACTTCTTTAGGCACGTTGAGAGATTTTTGGTAGGGGGGGACTTACGGGTTCGCGTCCCCACGTCACCGCGACACCTCGACATGCTATGCATAGTTTTACGGTTAAATTTTCACTTCTGTCAGCAGTGCCTATGACTGCCAATTTTTTTTTAACACATAAGTAGGTACAAGGTATGTAGGTACTGAGACTGACATTACACTGATAAACCATTTCCTAACGAGGAAAAAAGCAAAGGGAAATACCAAATGCATCTATGTCGATGGCCCAGTACTAATAAAAATTAAATCAATAATAGAACGCTCCCATAATATGCCACGACATGCAGCACACGCTGTAGCTCAACACGTTCCATTTAATCAAGTGTGAATTTAATTCTCTATCACTACCAGCTAGCCACGCGGCGCGTTAACCGTGACGAAAGGATAACACACGCAGCCATGTTGATTTCATACGTAAATCATAGTCGCAGTTAGCAATCGTGGATAGGCCGCCATTACAAATTAAAATATTCTAAATCCAAAATCAATCTGACATTAAGTTTTCTTTAATGCGCGTGTTAGATTTGATATAATATATAATTATAAGCATATATATAGCTACTTCGCAATTAGCAAACCTTAAATGTCAGAATGGTTATTGGTAATTTATTGTGTATGAAAGTATTATGAATATGGTGTGTAAAGGAAGGATTTCATAAAGAAAAGCACAGAAAGACAAGACTAGATATTTATTATTTCAATTAGGCTTGTCAATAATTATTCATCTTTAATGAGAAAGCTATTGTCCGTTCGCAAAACTAGGTCTTCATGGAGAAGAAGGACAAGAAACTCCATGGAAACAATATTATAGTATTCTATCAACACATTTCTTATATTTCCATAAATTATAGTCATCTCAAACAGTTAATTCTATCACTCAGAATAATAGCAACATAATAACAATATTTAAGGTATAATATCAAAATATGTAACTTACATGACGACTGGTAGATATATTTCACATCACAACGGCACTAGCACTAGCCACTTCAACATCCACTGAGCAACTGCCTCGAGAATGTCATTACAATCCTTTTTATATCCTACCACCCCTTCCATTTATCCCTTCCCATCAAACATCAACTGACAGTATTTTATATTAAAATAGCAATATAAATTCTAAGATATACTACAGTTACTATCAAATATTATTTAATTATTTATAGTATTAACATCTGTACGATTTTGACAAGTTAAGAGTGGTATATTTTGTAAACACAATAACTAATCAAATTAGATACTTCTACATTGGTCTCAAGCTTCGTAAATGTGACAGATGTCAATATCCAACAAACAGTTATTCTAATAATCTAAAGGTTGTTTTTCAATGATTCGATGATTTTAATCACAACCGAACTAACTTCCGGAATCAAGGTAATCTCAAGTATTTACTTTTAAATATTAGACACATAATAATTACATTTATCTAACACGGCCATACTGACAAGTACTTCGCTCTCGAAGTACATTAGATACCGTTTTTCTACAATTGTAATTTACTTTGGTTTTGTCATCGTCATTGTCATTTTTGTTTTGTTTTGCCAATTGCCTAGACGTGTCAAGTCCCCTCCACCCGCTGCTAGTGGGATAGACTTGCACCAAGCAAATGACCGACCAGCGGAAACACAGTCATAGTCACAGTCAGCTAATTATAATTATCTAATACGGCCATACTAACATGTATTTCGATCTCGAAGTACAAGATAATTATCATTATACAAAAACAATAATTTGAAACTTAATCACATCTTACTGTATGTGGCCAAACACCCGCCGTCGGTGAAGCTCAATCACCCGCAGTCAGTGAATGCCAGACAACAGTCAAGACAAGCTCTTTTTGTATTAATTAAATAAGTAATCAAAACAATATACCGCTCGGTCAACCTGACAATATCATTGCAAATTGTATTGATCATCCTTATTACATTTTCTATTAAATAATTGCAAATATTTAATATGGTCACTCTGTTGGTACCTTACTTTTTAGTAAAAGGTTATAATAATAAGCCAAATCAAAATTATTAAGAAACACGGATCAGTTCCGACAAAACTATAAGTTTATTTTAACAATACTATTAGTAAGCATTTTGAAAGTGAAAAATAATAAAATAAAGCTAATTATGAATAACCTTCAACCTTGTCATGTTTGTTTATCAGCAAGTTATGTGACATTCGCTATTTCTTTCATACTCGTATTATAAAAATACAATTATGTTTCATTTACTTTATGACATGACCAACTCCAATTTTGTAAAGTTTCCTCCAAAACCATTTTTTAAATTAATTTGTGATCAACAGAGCAATAATATTAACAATTTCAAATTAACTTTCCGTGAACACTTGCATTTTTTTTTTCGACCATACAATTCTCAGCACGTTTTCATCGTTATGATGAGGGTTGAGTCAACGACCCGCCGTTACCAATGGTTTCCAGCAGAACACGATTGCTCCAACGTTGATCATGAAAATAGCAAAATAAAATTCATTAGAAATATGTAATGTGAGACTGAGCACTATCCCACTTCTGATGTTAGATTTGATATAATATATAATTATAAGCGTATATATAGCTACTAGGCTAATAGCAAGCCTTAAATGTCAGAATGGTTATTGGTTATTTATTGTGTATGAAATTATTATGAATATGGTGTGTAAGGGAAGAATTTCATAAAGAAAAGCACAGAAAGACAAGACTAGATATTTATTATTTCAATTAGGCTTGTCAATAATTATTCATCTTTAATGAGAAAGCTATTGTCCGTTCGCAAAACTAGGTCTTCATGGAGAAGAAGGACAAGAAACTCCATGGAAACAATATTATAGTATTCTATCAACACATTTCTTATATTTCCATAAATTATAGTCATCTCAAACAGTTAATTCTATCACTCAGAATAATAGCAACATAATAACAATATTTAAGGTATAATATCAAAATATGTAACTTACATGACGACTGGTAGATATATTTCACATCACAACGGCACTAGCACTAGCCACTTCAACATCCACTGAGCAACTGCCTCGAGAATGTCATTACAATCCTTTTTATATCCTACCACCCCTTCCATTTATCCCTTCCCATCAAACATCAACTGACAGTATTTTATATTAAAATAGCAATATAAATTCTAAGATATACTACAGTTACTATCAAATATTATTTAATTATTTATAGTATTAACATCTGTACGATTTTGACAAGTTAAGAGTGGTATATTTTGTAAACACAATAACTAATCAAATTAGATACTTCTACATTGGTCTCAAGCTTCGTAAATGTGACAGATGTCAATATCCAACAAACAGTTATTCTAATAATCTAAAGGTTGTTTTTCAATGATTCGATGATTTTAATCACAACCGAACTAACTTCCGGAATCAAGGTAATCTCAAGTATTTACTTTTAAATATTAGACACATAATAATTACATTTATCTAACACGCGCTGAGAAACTTTTCTATTCTCTAGGCTTGTTGGCCACATCAATCAAAAAATTATTCGATTGTGTGCAACAGTCTATGGGGAAATCGAAAAAGGAAAGAACAAACTGTTAATAAAGATGGAGAACAAAAATACGATATGGTACCATATCAAAAAAATCAAGAATACATTCAGTTTGTAAAAAAAATGTAAATGCTAATAACCTCGCGTAGGCTCTAAAAAGTCTAAAAACATTAATAAACACTGGGCACTCTCCCACGACTATTGCCTGGATAGTGATAAACGATTTGAGTAAACTTTTATAACAAAAAAAAATATTGTTAGTGAAAAAAGGCGCCAATTTATTTGACTTTGAATTTAGAACCATGCTACTAACCTCCATTGTGACACTGACCGAGAGAACGAGAGTGAATCACAATACTGTTTGTTTTATTACCTCATTCATTGTTCGGGATATTTATTTTAGGCTCTAGATAAGTCACATCGGAGACAGTGCTTCCTTACGGTGACAAAACATTAAGATTTGTTTACAAAAATGATGTAATGAAAGTCACATTGTTTGGGTGCAAACGAAGGCCAGTTTTTTTTTTTCTTTCATTTTCAGTTCAATGCCTTACCTCAAATGCAGGATTGAAGCAAAATGTTAGTATTTTCCTAGCTCAACTACTTAGTTTGGAAATAGTTTCAATATTCCGATATAGGTACTCGTACCATGGTTGTTGTTTTCCGGGTTTGCACAAACTCGTATCAAACGTAGGTTCCAAGGAGTGAACATTATCCTGGCTTGGCATATCATGTGCTGTTAACACGATGCTAGGAAAAAAGCCAAAACCAGCAGTACTTAAGCAGTGACTTAGTCCGTAGAGTAAAATACACAAACCAGCACCCTAATTGCGTAACACACTATCGATCGGCATCTGAATGATTTTGAAGCTTATTGCTAATCCATTGCTTCATATGTTCGAAAACTTTGTTGTCTCAACAACGTAAATAACGCAATGAATGTTGTTGAACTGTCAAAATGGAACCGATTCCTATTGATAGCGTGTTACGCAATTAGGGTGCTGGATAGTATAATCAGTTATCGGGGAGCCACTAGCTCAAAATACAACCCCATCCTATTCAACTCTCTAGCTCACTAGCATACTAGCCTAAAAATGAGGATAGTTCTGTATACACGAAACGAGAGTGACTAAGCTTGATAACTTATTAGCACAATCTTGATGTGCTGACTTAAAAAGCATAACAGCCCAAATATTTCTGTTGCCTGTACGACACCAATAGAACGAGATCAGATGACCTGAACTTATCTCAGAGATACACAACCAACTTGCTAAACTCTGCCGATAAATCCGTATCTACGAATTTAATGGAGCGGAACTTCAGGAAGTCCTAAAGGACTTAGAGAAGCTTAGAAAACAAGTTTAGTACCTACTCACATACTTAACCGCCTAACAAGACAGATAGCGCTGAACTTAAATCAGTTCCTATAAAAAAACGAAGCGAGACCATGTTTTTGACAATGAAACGTCACCAGACGTTTCAGAAAATTATTTCCTCCCTCCATCCTAAATTGATAGTCACCTGAGTGACTAGCTAAAAGGTGCTGATTCAGCCAATAGCCATTAAGCACTCGCAAGTTTCTGCCAAGTTAACTGACCTTTATCGAGAAAAAGTAGTTACTAATGGTTTGTCGTTAGGGAGAAATGTAGGGATTTTCCTGTTTACACGCAGATTATAGGTAGAATAAGGCAGATTATCCCCGAGGGCATAAAGCACCAATAATTAATGTGGAAGTAATAGCTAACTAAGAACATTGTGTCGACGGTCGAGAGCTCGAGGAGTTTCTCTTAGAATTAGTTACAAATAAATGTCACGTACTTTTTGGGATCTATTTTTAATAGTCCGTACTAAGAACTTGCAAATAACAATCTGTGGAGCAGTAAAAGATATTAAGATAAGATTTATCTGCAACCCAACCAGTGCACGACACATTCGTTCATGTTTAAAAGAGTTTTTTTGGCTAAATTTTGCTCTATAAACCTAAGTAGCCCGTTTCTAAGAGCTTTTCCTGAATGAAGTTTGTCTACCTTACAATGGCGACCCTATTGTCCAAAGTGTCCAGGCTTCTAAATGGGTAACAAAAAAAGCTATTTTTTTTCTAGCAGTCGCATTAGAACTCAACACGCAAAACTGGAAATAAAAAATCTTATAAAAGCTTTTTATTTACATAAAAATGAACCACCGGGAAATAATACAAGCCCGAAAAGTATGCTTTGTAGCTTTTAACGCTAATGTTTAGAAAACCAAAGCCGTTTCGTTCTTGAGGTTTAAGCCAGTCACTCTAAAGATTAGATTAGGTGCAATCACGCGCAATCCAACTCTCGATGCGCCTCCGGAAACTTGGCCTTTCATGGTACAGCCAACAAAAGAGTTAAAATTCAGGTCAAAAAACACAATCAGTATTACACAAGCTAGATGTTAAAGAATTTACTACCTACTCAGCAGAGCACAACATGGGTTACAAGTTTAAAACTTAGTCGAAGAATTTTTTCTTCAAACTAATCTGTTTTGTGAACTGTACACGTTTTAACAGCTCCATAACATGTCATCCAGCCCTGATTGGTCAATTTGTAGCACTGCTAGTGCAGGAAATTTCAATTGGTAGGTACGTCGCAAACGTATTTTTACTGAGAAACTGGGTCAGCTCGGCGCTCATACAGGTGGAGTAATGTACATATTAAGGCGGCGATAACCGACTTTTAATGAATTTAAACTGAAGATCATGTCCTAAACGAGTAGTGTTAGTGATTTGGAAAAAATATATGTTAAAACAGAGCATTTTCTTAATAACTTAATACGTGAGTATTTCAGATTATGTTTATATTACATAGTGTAATTAAATTGTAAAGTTATGTCTAACGCGGTTAAAAAACTGAGAATCACGCAATAACTATCAAGCATATTTCTAAGAAACCTTCACCATTTTAAAGATAATTTAACTATTAATTTTTTAATATACGTGTTTTAATTATAATACCTTTTGTTTTCTGTATAACAAATCAATAATGCGTCTAGTTTGGCGACAGAAGTGCTATATGATTTTGGCATTGCTTATTCTGTAGAAAAAAAAAAAAAAAATTAAAATTAGAAATTTAATTAACTCTTAAAATGTCGATTGCACACCATGTGTACAGATAACAATAGAATTTCAATTGTGTCTGCTAATTAGCGCGCGACGGGTTAAAATAATAAGTTAGGATAAGAGTTTTGGATATGTACACTATCGCAATAGATTACTCTGTAATGAAATGATAGATGTAAGTTGAAAATAAATAAAAAATAATTATAAGAGAGGATAAGATTAGCATTACACTTAAAACTTTCCGAAGGACAGGTATGACGAATACAGAAGGCTTCTCTTGTCCCGTTATGTAAGAATAGTTCATTACGATATCTTCAGTTGAGTCATACAACCAATGTTATGATAATCACCACAGACCAACATAGATCAAGCGATCACACGCAGCCACAGTAGTGAACCAAGATGAACATCACAATTGCATTCCATTTTTGAATCCCATTTGTTTATACTGAGCTATAAAACGTGCTAGCCGCCATTTACGCAGACATAGTGACGTCATTAATAGCACCTGAGGACTTCACATGTAGACTTTTTTTTTGCTATTACTCATCGCAGAGAATCCCGGTACATATAAGTTTTAATCGCGTTATTTCTTTACTTAAAACAATTTACATTTAACGCAATAATGAATCAGCATTTTTTATGTTCTGCTGAGCACGGCACTTCAGCAGTTCCTAGATTACTGATTAAATATGATTCGCATTTATTTCTGAGAGGTTATTATTCTTTATAATGACGTAGATAATAAGATTTTAGCGCGAGTAAGTACTTGATCCCCGGAATCTTGATTCCAAAAATATGAATGTGTATTTCGACGCATTCGTGGAAGTGGAATATATAGAAAGGATTCGTCTGGAGAGTCGGAAGGAAATTGATGGATTTCTAATGATGGATAATATCATAATATTAAAGAACTCTCTTGCGTCTACACAATGGGCCACGCTGGCATTTGCAGTGGTTATTGATGGGTTTCTCTCTACTCGAGAACTGATGTTGTATGAGGTTGAATTGATTCTCGATAAAAATGCATCAACGTTGGACATTGTCTAGTCTAGACTCCAGACTACAGTGAATGCTATATATTGAGTAATCGATTAACCAGACTCAATCATTGTACCGTATCAACCTTTCTCTTGACATTGAAATTCATTAGTTACTCTGTACATTTTCTGGTAGATTTTAATTAATTTTAAGGTAAATAAAAATTGTTATATTAAGGTTGTTTTGTAATTTATATTAGATCATATTTTATAGTTTTGTAGTGTGTGTCTTGTAATTTACTACTTATGTACTAAAAATAAATAAGTACATAAGTAGATCAATCTGCCTAGCCTTTTCCCAATTATGTTGAGGATGGCTTCCAGTCTAACCAGATGCAGCTGAATACCAGTATTTTACATGGAGCGACTGCTTATTTGACCTCCACAACACATTAACTGGGTAATACGATACCCCTTGGTAAGGCTGGTTGTCAGACTTTCGGGCTTCTGAAGACCCGTAACGACTGTCAAAGATCCACGAATGACAGCCGGGACAAACGGCTTAACGTGCTTTCCGAGGCACGGAGGAGTCTAGGTATGTAAAGACGGTCACCTGATGGATCGACCCGTGCGGGTGTTATTACTTAGCCACGAGCTCCTCTAGAGTACATAATAGATACCTATTATTAATACTAAAGTAATTTGCATGCCTTAAACAGGCAAAATACGGACTGTGCATAAACCACCAATTTTTTACATCTGGTAAAACCTGTATTTTCTGCAAATTAATTATTCTTATTCTAGATCAAAATAATATTGTCTGGCAATTAGCTGAAAAATAACCTGAATTAATAAAGAAAATTATAAATATAGAACGCGAATGATAGATAAGACTGCTACTCAACTACGGATTCAAGGAAATAAACGGTAAAACCTGCCTGGACCTATCGAATACCAAATAGCATTGGGATCTAATCCATTACCACAGTCAGCACCGAGTGCTTTGACAAATGTTAGAGCTTAGTGTGCAAGCAATGCAATTGCGTACACATCTTAGAGAGTGTGGTCTCATTGCTAAATCCGAGTATACCAAAGGACTTTAGAGGAAGAGAGCATTAGCAACTCGGAGGGACAAAGTTATGAAAAGCAAATCGCTCAAACTAAAAAAACAAATGAATACTTACGTTAAATTACCATCATCATAATTTCAGTCGGGAATCGCCCATTGCTGGGCCTGCTTTCATTTCTGTCATACCTACTTCACGGTTCCGTGCGTTCCTCGTAAATAACATACCCACGGAGAATATAAAAAATACTAGCCCATCGTAACCTAGAAGAGAGGCTTATTGTCAAGACATAAGCCTCTCTTTGACTCTTCGTTAAAATCAGCTTTTAACTATGCAAAACTTCGCAGACACCTGTTTGAAGACCTGTCAGAGTTAACAACGCCCTTTCTTCAAATACAAAACTAAGTGATTCCCTATTCATGCATGTGATGCGGAGGAATGAGGAAAATGTCGTGAGGAAAGTTTTGAGTATATACGAGTAGGGGAAGACCTAAGAAACGATGGATGGACTGTGTGAAAGATGATATGGCTAGAAAGGGAGGGACTACCGAGATGACGACTAATGAGAAATATGGAAGAAAAAGAAATGTTGCGCCGACCCCAAATAAATTGGGATAAGGACAGGAGAATGATGATAAGTGATTCCCTATTCATTTATAACATAACATTTTACACATGCCTCTAAGCGGTGGCGATGCTTATGTGCACGCGGCTACACATCAAGCTATACATTTCCAGTTTACACTGACCTTTCATAGTTTGTAAATCCTACACAATGCGAGATCAGCTTATACTGGAAATGTATAGCTTGATCTGTAGCCGTGCGTACCAGTCCACGAAATAGAACAATTTCGCGCAGATATAATAAGTAACATATATTCTGAATAAACACAGAAATTATGATAAAGACTGGAAGCGATCAACGCCTGCCGTTGTTAATTGGGGCAGACGGTTTACGTGCTCTCTCAACCGAGAAGCAAGGCTCGAATCGCTGATTATATCTACCGATCTGCTCTCTAATATGAACCTCATAATATCAATGTGGCAGCAGAATCGATTGCTGAGTTCAATAGAACACAGAGCACGTTTAATCGCAGGTTGGATCGAGACATTTGTCATGTTGTATTTATTAAAACGCTAACGCCCCGGATTTTTTTGCCGATGTATGTTTCAATAGTACATTTTAATACAAGTGGAGAATTTTTGTTATTACATTCGAGGCGGAATTAACACCCGAACCGTAGGCGAGGTTGTTTTTGAGCCGAGAACTGCAATAACAAATGTCCACGTGTATCAAACGACGTTTTACAATACGCTTTTGAAGAAATAAAAGAACATAACGAAAAATATTTTAGTCATGAATTATTAGGAAACTATGACTTAAATTTTCTTCTTTTTTTTCCGCATTCCGCGCTTTGCTTTCGCCAGGTTGAAGGAGAAGCAAAGGTATAAAGCCGATAAACAGCCTAATATGAAAAATAGAAAATTCAAATATTTTTGAATTTAGAACACAAATAAATGTTAATTTGTTCTTAAACGTTTTTTTTATTGTAATAATCATGGTTTATGATGATATTCTATTTATAAACATTATTTAAAAATTCAAAAAATATTAACGCCGTAAAGACGCATACGAGTATCTCTTTGCCGAGATTAAAATAAAACATTCACCTCCGAATAGAGACGGTGTGAATAGAGGCATTGAACCAATTTGGACTAAGTATATGTAGTTGTTATCTGTGGCAATTTTTATTCCCGCACACGTGTTGGAAAATGAAAAATCGCACGCGTGTGAAATACATTGCATTGTGAACCTAATCGTAGTGCGATATGAACCAGTTTTCGAGGAAGTGTATTGAAAAGGTTTTTTTCTAATGGCAATATTGACTTTATTAAAAACTCTTGTTCCATTTTTAAGCCAGGACCTACGTTTCAAGAGATTGACTTTCATAATGTTATCCGTGTAATCGAAAACTTTATAGACGTGGAGCGATTTCATGACTTCCATATATTATTGGGCTCCTGGAAGCTTCTGTAGAAAAGTCTTGCATTATAATCACGGTAATAAGCAGCCTTTGTTCGCCTTCTGTCAAAGTATGTGCTTATTATATCTATATTCAAAAGATTTGTATCAAAAGTGGTTTCGAGGGTTGACGAAGGTTACTTTTCGTTAGGATCTTCATTCATGATGGGATAGGTAATATAAAGTCAAAGTCAAATCATTTATTTCAAATAGGCACATAAAAGGCTCTTTTGAATGTCAAAACAAAAAAATAGAATGATTCTAGTCGCCCCTTCAAAAAGGTAATTTCGTATGGAAAAGAATGGGCAAGAAACTCCACCGTTAACCCTTTTAAAATGTTTTACAATATTTTGTATACTTTAATAATATGATTTAAGTGAAGGCGATGGTAAAAAAGACGGATGAAAAAGATTGCATGCAGCGGAGATGAGAATGTTAGGTGGAGTGAAAAGAATGGATAAAAAGTAAGAAATGAGTGTATAAGAGGAAGTTTCAAAGTGGCGCCAGTAACAGAAAAGTTGAAAGGAAATCGTTTGGCTTGGTATGGGCATGTGATGAGGAGAGACGAAACGCATGTGACTAAAAGAGTGATGAATATACATGTTAATGTATGGGTAGGCAGAGGAAGCCCAAAGAAAAGATGGATGGAATTTGTGAGGAATATGAAAAAGAAGGGAGTGAATGAGGAGGGAACAAAAACTTGTTGCGCCGACCCCAAGTAACATGGATATGGGCAGAAAGATGATGTAAAGACGATGCATCTAGAATAAAATTACTATAACACAATAGGTAAAAATAATTTAAAAAAATATAAGCTTGCGGTTCGAGGTATCAGGGGTTTTAAGATAACCTGGGAAAGATAAAAAGGATTGTTTAATATTATAGCCTATAGGTAATTAGTAACACGACACGTTGCTTATTCTTTTCAGAGAACTCTAGTCTTTGAATGCTGAAGATCGGGTCCAAATTCAATGTTTAACTATAAGATAAATTATGCAAAATGAATTATTTTATGGCAGTGTATCATCTTGATATATCATAATGATAAGCCGACCTTGATAATAAGTAAACTCATAATTTTAAGTGGGTGTAAGTGGCAATAACATAATCCGAGCAAAATATTACAATTTCAAGCGGATTGGTATTCAACGCATACAGGCGCGACGCGACGCAACTCTAGAAAAAAAAATTCTTTGAAAACATTCTATCAGAAACTTGTCGCACCGTGGCGCGACGCAGTTTTAATTTATATAATCAATTAATTAAAGAAGTCATTTTCGCGATTTTTTTCCAAAAAACATATCATAAAAAAAAGTAATTCATGTACACACGGCTACACATCAAGCTATAATTTTCCAGTTTACACTGACCTCTCATTGTAAGGAAATCCTATACAATGCGAGTTCAGCTTATACTGGAAATTAAAGCTTGATCTGTAGCCGTGCGTACCTACAGTTCAATAACAATAAATAATATTTTTTTTTGTTCTTTTTTTTACTACTTCCTCATACTACACAAATGGGTATTTCCATATTCATATGATTTCTTGACCACATAATATTATTTTTCGACTGTTTAACTTAATTTTGACGTTAAACCATGATCTATGGACAGGTTAAACAGTTAAGCAACGGAAAAACAACAACTTGATGTATTTAAAACTTCTATAGCTATAATAAAATTCTTAATTTAAACAGAATTGTGTTAAACTACAGGGAAAAGTTAGGATGTTTTTTTTTACGATGTGATTTACATCGTAAAAAAAAACATCTCATCTCAGTATAGGTAGATGAATAGTTATAGCTACTTTTAAATATTGCATGGACACTAATTTATATTATTACTAGATATTGCCCGCGACTTCATCTGCGATCCGAGGAGCTCGTGGCTAAGTAATAACAGCCGCACGGGTCAATCCATCAGGTTAAGCTACGCTTGCCGGGGTTGGTCAGTGGATGGGTGACCATCTTTACACACCAAGACTCCTCCGTGCCTCGGAAAGCACGTTAAGCCGTTGGTCCCGGCTGTCTTTCGTAGATTTTTGACAGTCGTTACGGGTCATCAGAAGCCCGAAAGTCTGACAACCAGTCTTACCAAGGGGTATCGTATTACCAAGGGGTACCCAGTTACTGGGTTGTGGAGGTCAGATAGGCTGACGCTCCATGTAAAATACTACATAAGCCTACATAATGTCTGTTGCAAACCACAATTTACACGCTAATACTGTAAGAAAACCTAAGACCCCTATTCGAAAGAACCCAATAATATACTAAGGAGTAAGCAATTAATTAAGACAGAGACCGCAACAACGTTTCATCACAAGCAAGAGAGGGACAGAGTTACAGTAACAAAACAAATTACATTTTACCTTATACGCATTAATTTATAATCAACCGCAGAGGCTCGAGCTACTTAATTAGATCGGCTGCTCCTGATTAGGTCTCTATTATGAATGCACGACAGTGTACACATGAAAACAAAGAATCATGTATTGACAGCGACAACTACATGAAGATAACTGCAATTTCTATTGAAGGTAGGGACTATTTTGCATAACCTACTCGTAATTACAGTCAGAATATAGTAATCTTAATATATAAAACAAAGACGGGTTTTTTCGAACACTTATAACTCGAAAACGTCTGGACCGATTTACATGGTTTTTGATTTGTTGTATTTGTCTCCGTCCCGAATAGCAGAATAACTATTAAAAACATTGGAAAATTGACGGAAAAAAAATATGAAGATAATTCATTTTCTCATTTTTTTCTCAATTTGGGCAGGGCAATGTTAGAATTCCAAATTCAAATTAATTTTATAATCAGTTGTTCATTTGTTTTCCTGCCATTCGATTTATTGACATTTTGACAGGACGTCTGGCGGGTCAGCTATGTAGTATTCTAAAATAAAATCAATTGCCGACATTCATACTCAAAACAATTTTTTTTTTCATATTAATTGGCTCCAATTAATATTTTTCATATTTTTGACTTTTTTACTTTCGGGTTTTTTTACTTTTGAGCAAAAAATCGTAGTTCAAATATTAAAATATAAATTAAGTTTCCATACACAATTCAAAATGTTCTCAGCTTGCGCCTTCGGGAACTTCGTACGTTTACATTAGAATATTCATAGCTAAGACAGGACAACGTCTGTCAGGTCAGCTAGTATTTTATAAAAGGAATCATATTTACTGAAGAATAGATGGGAAGAAAATGTACAAAAACCCTTCCTTAAATGGAGCGAACTAAGAACAGACAAAACGAATGTTTTTGAAAAAGGAAAAAAAGAACTAACACTTTTCAATGCTCCACTAAATGTCTAAATATGGAAGTTATATCACGACCGCAATGAAATGAAAGAAAAAAGGGAACATTATAAATCTCTATGGTCGACTATGCCTGGATGTAACACCCACAACAGGACAAATATTTGCATGGTCTAACAAATGTTTGTTTGGCGTCTGACTATTTGCTATACCGATTGTATTTTCTATGGCACCCCACGCACGCTATAGAGAATCCTTGAGCGTTATCCTTATTTTTATTTCTTGTTACTCAATTTATATAGATCTACTTTTATTTATGAACTTTGTGTGTTGTGTACTTTGTGTGATTCTATCTAAGTATGTACCAAGGCGTCTCATTCTTTTTAGGGTTCCGTACCCAAAGGGTAAAACGGGACCCTATTACTAAGACTCCGCTGTCCGTCTGTCCGTCTGAACCGTGTTAGTTAGACAGTTGAAATTTTCACAGATGATGTATTTCTGTTGCCGCTATAACAACAAACACTAAAAAAAACCGGCCAAGTGCGTGTCGGACCACGCACAATGAAGGGTTCCGTAGTTGGGATGAATAAACTAAGAACTAACTTAACATTGTAGTTGAAAAACATGTTCTCCCATACATTCCAACTGTAAATGTAAGTTTGTACCCACAATATTGATAGATTTACCATGTTATTTTAACACCACAGATTTCTTATAAATTTTCCTGTAGCCTACAGGTAAAGATCTATTTTCTGTATTTTTTTCAAAATTTTAGGCTCAGTAGTTTCGGAGATAAGGGGGGGGAATGGTCAATTTTCGCCTATTTTCTTAAATAACTTCAAAACAATTTATTTTAAAATTAGAAAAAAATATATATTTGAGACCCTCATAGTAAGCCCTTTCATTTGACATGCCACATGGTGTAGTTTGCAAAACTTTTATTTTAATTTTCTTATTTGCCCCCCAAAAATGACCTCTATATTCAAAATTAATTTATTTACTTTACCCGTCCGTGTTTGGGTCACAGAAATTCATATGTGTACCAAATTTCAACTTAATCGGTCCATTAGATTCGGAGCAAATTGGCTGTGACAGACGGACAGACAGACAGACAGACAGACAGAGACAGACAGACAGACGGACAGACACACGAGTGATCCTATAAGGGTTCCGTTTTTTCCTTTTGAGGTACGAAACCCTAAAAACAGAATAAAATAAATATTTAAGAAGGCTCCCATACAACAAACGTGATTTTTTTGCCATTTTTAGGGTTCCGTACCTCAAAAGGAAAAATCGGAACCCTTATAGGATCACTCGTGTGTCTGTCCGTCTGTCTGTCTGTCTGTCCGTCTGTCACAGCCAATTTGCTCCGAATCTAATAGACCGATTAAGTTGAAATTTGGTACACATATGAATTTCTGTGACCCAAACACGGACGGGTAAAGTAAATAAATGAATTTTAAATATAGACATCACTTTTGGGGGCAAATAAGAAAATTAAAAAAAAAAAGTTTTGCAAACTACACCATGTGGCATGTCAAATAAAAAGGCTTACTATGAGGGTCTCAAAAATATTTTTTTTATAATTTTAAAATAAATTGTTTTGAAGTTATTTAAGAAAATAGACGAAAAATTACCATTCCCCCCGTTATCTCCGAAACTACTGAGCCTAAAATTTTGAAAAATTACAGAAAATAGATCTTTGCCTGTAGATCAGAGGAAAACCTATAAGAAGTCTGTGGTCTTAAAATAACATGGTAAATCTATCAATATTGTGAGTACAAACTTACATTTACAGTTGGAATGTATGGGAGAACATGTTTTTCAACTACAATGTTAAGTTTGTTCTTAAGATAAATTCATCCCAACTACGGAACCCTTAATTCTGCGTGGTCCGACACGCACTTGGCCGGTTTTTATAGATGGTACGGAACCCTTCGTGCGCGACTCCGAGTCGCACTTGGCCGGTTTTTTATAATATCCTCTTGGCATGCGAAGACACATCAATCAAAGTTAAGACTCGGAACTGATAAGACTGATTCATTTATGAGTTTTTGCTTCATCTTCACGTTTCGTCACTCATCAAAATCGCTCACTAAATCAAAATTTACCTGTTGCCAACCTGACATCGTCACCTTGGCTTTATTTCAAAATTTACCCAATAAACGTCCTCAAATATAACGTGACATTATTACCCAGTTAATAATATAACATTTAAGTGGGCAAAATCAATAAATTTTGCTCTGGAGCCAAGACCGTGTCACTGCTGTGCGATTTGTGCAACAAACTAACAACCATTCTGATATAAAAATAGCGTCAATAAATCAACCAGTGTATATTTAGTTTCATATTGACATAGTAAAATTTCCTGTTAAATACTCGGCGCGGTCTAATATAAATCGTACCTTCGGCATTACATTTGGTTGGAAACTAAAATAGTTGACGACTCCATACCACCCTCTCCTCTAACTTTCACTGACGAATATATTTTATTTACATTTTTATTAATGGCAATGATCTGTATGTTTGTTTTCTCACAGTAAGCTCTTCAACAGATACCTATAGATAGAAACGGAAGATCCCTCGTTGCTAAAACAAATATTCGATGCGCAAGATCATGCATGACATGATAATTTAGAACTACCGCCGCGATTTTGCAGTTACGAAACTGCGCTGAATTGAAACAGTATATAAATAACAACATTATTATTAGACTCTGTTTCCTTTTATTGTTTAATTTATGGTTTTCTACAGGCGTTACAGATATTATGAGTAGGAAATGACTGTAGCGACTCGTGCAGATTGGTGTCAGGTTCAAATTAGGAAATAAACAATGTGTTTAATGCTGCATAACATTTCGTAACACATTATTTATACAACTAGAATCAAAGCGAAACCAATCACTTTGCTAGATCTACTCTAGTCTTCGATATAACTTGGCTTTTTTATTTTTATTTTCGTGGATGCGAAATCATCAAATGACTTCTACCGCTCTGGGCGGAGCGGAGGGCGTGTCAGACTTTTACTGACTAAACCCCACCCGTGTTCCTTCAGTTGCCTGTGGTGCCAGGGCCACGATCTCTTTCGAACAACCCGCGACCCCGGCGACGATATAACTTGGCTAACCCGTGATTTACGCAAGCCAATTTTAGCTGTTGAGTTTTGTCTACCAAATCACTAATTGAGGTTTCAGAAACCGAGGATAGGACAAAAAATCACAATATTCCTATCTTTATTTTCATTATCAATATTCCTATCTAAATTTGTTCAAAATGAAAACTCTACTTTTTGACCTAATTAGGTACTTAGTGGACTGTGTGTGTACACACTTACTGGACCGATTTCGTTCATTTTTTGTATATCGTCAGAAAAGGCGATACCAAGTGTGTCCTAGAAATTATTGCACATAAGCGGTCCCCATACTGTATACTATGTCATAATGTTTAAGTAAATAAGTATTTAAATTATTAAAAATAAGTAAACGTGGAGGTAAATAATATTAATTTAATTGGTTACAGACCGACCGCGACGTGATTTTTCAGTAGTCGGGTTTTAGTTTTAGAACTTACTTTTTATTAGCTTTTGTTTTTGATATATTAGGGACCGGTTTCTTGATCCGTTGAACTAAACCCTCCTTTTTGCTTCGGTAATAGTTAAATTTGTTCACGTTTTGCTAATATTTAACCATTAGTAAAGTTACTATTTATAAGCTTTGGTTAACTATGCTAAAACACCACCACTGAATTAGTTTTCACCGGGGGGAGTCTAAAAGGTTAAACTACAAAGCAAAAGGCATAGACACTAAGGACCGTGACTCACAAAACATATTTCGTTGGAACTGCGAATATCTTCTAGCAATAAGGTCGTGTCGTCTGTTGACAAATGGGCAATATCTATCAGTCGTTTCGTGAGGGTCAAAGGCTCTGAAAAAGGTCGATACCACCTAAACCCTGTATGATACGACGAGAGGTATTTTTTTTCTTTTTTTGCGTTGAATTGATCAAGTTAGCCTTTTTATATACAAGTAGAACTTGGCTTCTATTATCACAGGTGGGAATACAAATCAGTATTTTTGCAGGTTTCCACGTAAATTGGCGTAGGATCATAATTCGCGGGTCCATTATCTGCCCGTGCCGATGTTACGGTAATCAACGTGTCTGGCACATTTTTTAAGCCTTGTTACGAAGTTTATGGGTAAAGACCTCAGACCAAATAAAAAACTAAGACAGCGCTGCGAACAATACACCTTCATGCTCTGTGCATTCACGCTCACACGCACATTTACACCAAACTACAACTAAACTACACCTCACTAAGTGCACATGTTTACGAAACCGGCCTCACGTCACTGTTGACAGAGCTATGTCTTGGTTTATTATTTGGTCTGAGGTAAAGACTTGTAACATATCTGGTTATTAATTATTTCGGACAATTCATCATCATTCTCCTGCCCTTATCCCAATCTATTTGGGGTCGGCGCAACATGTCCTTTTTTTCCATACTTCTCTATTATTCGTCATCTCGGTAGTCACCCCCTTTCTAGCCATGTCATCTTTCACACAATCCATCCATCGTTTCTTTGGTCTTCCCCTACTCTTATAGCCATCGACATTCATACTCAAAACTTTCCTCACGACATTTTCACGATATTTCGGACAATTATGGACTTAAATACTTTTCTATTAATTTAGAATTTCTAAAGCCTTCTACTATTCACCATAAAAAATAGACTTTACTTAAAATACAGAAAGAAGCTTTTAATATACTTATTAATTGTCTTCAAAAAAAAAAAATCCCTTCTGTAAGAGAGTTCCTTACAATCATCTTTTTTCAATGCAAGGAACCAAAAATCTATTTAAAAAATCAGACCTGCGTTTTATTTACATAAAAAGGGTTTATTTTTTATTAATTTAAATTAAATATCTGAATGAAACTTCTTTCTTGATACACCCAGTAAAATCAGCACAGTCATAATATAAAAATATCTGAAGAGCACATTATTCTCTTTCTCTGTATATTTACAGTGGGTTGTTATGACTTGTGTCAATGTTACCGGGCTTTTAGTATTTGAACATGTGTCTATCAAGTCAAGAATTTGGATTGACACAGATTTATTGAATCCTACTTTAATATTGTTACATGTATAATGGAAAGAAAGAAAAACGTTTATTTGGACGGTTATATATTAATAATATGTAGTTTGGCTAAATGACTAGAACAATTTCAAATGCTGATTTTGGTATGATACAGAAAAATACTGGCTAGATGATTCCATAATAAATATGTTTGTAGATCTATGTAAAATAAAATAAAATTTGGTGTTTAGTAAGTAAATAAAGCTCCCTGCGGTAACATTAAAGATCTGGAAATCTATGGAATACCATGGACTTCTGCCATGTGCTGAATTGTTATTGCAGATTGTTATTCAGGTAATTTACTTTTAGCAATTCCCTATTTTTATCCTCCATTTTGGTTAATTTTGTATTATGTTCATGGAATAATAATAATAGGTTCATATGGGTGTACAGGATAAAATACAAAAATTTGTAATAATTTGTGGATTCAAGTCTAAGTCTATTTATAATTAATTAAGATATATTTTTAGTGTTCTTTTTATAAGTATTCCTCTCATACTGAGCACCTGCCATCTAATCTCTTCACCACCCTTGGTTGACTGGTAGAGAATGCCTAAGGCATTAAGTCCGCCTTTGCACATTTTAAGTGCGAAAAGTTTAAATAAATAAATAAACAATATTTAAATATTATAATTAATAGAAATGGACAAGTCCAAGTTTGGTGGGTGTTATGAAAATACCAGAAAAAAATCTAAGTAAAAATCTATTAATGTATGCTAATCTGCTTACATTTTTGGAGATTCTTCTAAATAAATTGTAACTTAATGACCGGACCAAAACATTTTTATTATGATTTAGATTTAGAAGATGAATAATTTAAATGGGACACTTTAGTTTTCAAATAGTATGCTTCCAAATGCAACATAGGAAAAGATAGCATAAAATCTGAGAGCATTTATTTTAAAATCAGACCAATCAGAATCATATTTGAATTTATCTTGGTATTATTTGAATAAAATTAATCTACTGTGCTTTAGAATAATAATTTACCTACACTGTAATCCATCCCACTTAGCTAAATTTATCAAACCATGTAAATTATAAATGCACTAACAGGAAAACTTGTTATCATTGTCATCCCAAACAATACATTAATATGTAAGTTCACTAGCAATAACAGCCACTCAAACATCCTACTTTATTTTTTATACAATGTGATCGTTAGGCTGTACCGCCTGTTATCACCGCCTCACAAGTTACAACCAAAAAAGCTAAGCCGAACAGGGCGCCTCCTCATTGTAAACAAATAGTGTATTTTTAATTTTACATTTTTATTACCCCACAAACAACCTACACACTACAATATAGTAAGTCTTACCATATAAAGTCCTTGCAGTGGGAACAGAACGTAGGCTGCTTGAAGAACCTCGGCATGAACTTGTGGTCTTTTATCAGATAAACATTCTTCTTTTTGAGCGCACCCTTGCGGCCCCGCAAACGGAACGCCTGCCCTGCTTTATATTCACCACCACCGTCATCACAATTATTCTCCTCGTCCGCCATGGCTACCCGCGGTCGCTAGGGCGCCGGATAACTCGGAAATAATAATTATCTCACAAATATTCGCCAGAGAGCGCGGCCCACCCGAACAAACCACCGCTCTCAACGGAACGTCATCGCGATTTGTCAATGAGCGGAACTGACTGTCACTGTCAAACTGAAATTAGCACAGCTGGTTGCCATACTAAGATTTTTACTACTACGTGATGAAGGCAAAATAAAATATATAAAAAACTACTACGAATGAGATTATTACTTTACTCCTTTATAAACCTAATTGTTGCACAAATAAAAAATGGTAACGACATTTAACAAGCATAACATAGCAATGCTTATATATGCAATAATTTACCACCACCTCACCACATCGCAGCGACAAAATGTGGGCAAGCAGTGGTTATATTGATATAAAAAGTTTAAAAGTCAAGTATGAATACTATCAATGTCGCTGCAGATTTTTGTAGTTGCGTTGTGGTAACCACAAAGTTTTGATGTAGTTGCCTTGTCGCTAGTAGTTGCGACGTGGTTACGTTGCCGTTGTGGCTACCACAACACCGTGTGAATGTGGGGCGCATAGTGTCGTCGCATCGTTGCAAAGTTGTATTTATTTATTTAAAATAAGTACGCCAACATTATATTTACGATTACCAAATAAATAAATAAATACCAATGCCAATGCGATGGCCGCTAGTACGTGGTCTTGCTGGTGTTTGCGAGGTGACTGCCACGTGGCCTTCTTGATGCGGTCGGTTTGTCGGTATCACCCACACAGTTGATTTTGACGGCACACAAACTAAGCGCCCATCCACGTGTTTTCGTTGTAGTGTGGTTGTAGTACGTGTGTACGGGCCCTTTTTAAGAAAGAGTCGAACCGTCGGCGTCGTTCAAGCTCTAGTATCCTGTCCCTCGCACACTCTCTGCGCTCAACGCTCTCTGGGACGCTTGTGATGTGTTCGCGGATGATTGGAAGATCTTGTTAGTATGTCTGGAGTATTGTGAGATGAGCGTATGACTGTTGAGTAGTTATATACTTTTAGACTTAACTAATGTGTTTGTGTCTTTAACAAATTAGTTAATTTCTTCTCTGAGTAATTAGTAAATCATTTTCTAATCATCCGCGAACACATCACGGTCAGGCTTAATGTTAATCGGCCTTGGCCGTTTTAAAAATAAATGTAAGTCGGTGGTAATCACAAAAAATCGAAAATCTCCCAGTAAAAGATTATTCATTCACAAATGGCAGCACCAACGGCGACGTTCAAAAACTATTAAAATGCTTAATGGTAACTTTATTATTGTATTATGTTATTATTTGGTCAAATACCCACTTTTTAATTATGTCATCAAAATGAAATAAAATTGCACGAGAAACATAGGAACATTTATTTTTTTTTAAATGAACTAAAAAATGTTGAAAATAAAAACTGTGAAGGAAGCAGGAACAATATTTCATATTAATTTACATATTTCGAACGAAACCCGTTTGCATTTCTCATCTGTCAACCAGCCTGCCAGCCAGCCAGCCATTACAATTTTCAAGCAGAAAGCCGTTAATTTTCAAGTACAAGTTGTATGTTGTATCTGATGTACGGTTGACAAATTGTTTTACTATTCTTTGCAAACTGAAATGTGAAATATTTGCAAGTTATTGAAGTGTTTGTATTATTTTGTGTCTATCAAGAAATTGAACCAACATGAGTTCAGAAAACTCTGATTCGGGTCCTGGCATTACTTTGTCGTTGGTGGCTCAATTCGATGATATAAATCGGTTGAACGGCATCCTCAATGACGGAGCAGCGGAAGAATGTAAGTTTGAAATTACTCTCTTCCTTTTTTTTATAGATAATAAGTCCTTTTGATCAGTGGGTCGTCGAGGGTATTGATGTTCCAAGTGATTTTATTTTCCATCCACCTACATTCCTTGCAAATTTCAGTTTTCGCCAACTTCCTTTGATGTAACGTTATCAGTTGTTCTTACTCATGTTTGACCAATTATTAATTCGTCATAAATACCGGAAATTCGCTGTAGAACATGGAACTGTTTTATTTTCAAATTTCGTATCTCACTTGATTTCCTTTAACCTTGGTTATATCCAAATATTATACATAGTTAGGTTGGTTGGTTTTTGGTTAGTTGGTTGGTGGATTTTAGATTTTGGGCTTCAACTCGGTCACAATTATTATTTACATAATTATTTATAAAGAATCTTTAAAGATATGCCTAATAAATCGATTGTTAGATACAGAACTCTCCCAGGGATCAAAAATATTTTGTAACTCCGCCTTAAAACTACTCACCAGTCAAAGATCCTCTCAAGCCATTAAAATTTCTGTCCCTTTTCACCATTATCCACATCTTAGTAAATAACCATTCATAACTTATCTAGGTTTCCTTGCCTTCCTAAAACAAATGGAATGGGTCCGTGGCCAGTGGTCTGCAGCAGAGAAGGAGGCGGCTCGCATACAATCGGAGCTAGATGAGGCTCTCCGCACTCTTGCTAAATGGGAGGCCAAGTTTGCACATGTGAGGAAACTGCTGGACGGAGAGAAGAGAGAGAGGAATATTGTGCTGAAGAAGTATACTGAACTGGTATAGTATTATTATAATTACAGCCCAATGCAAATTTTATGGTGGCTCGGAACTTGCAATCGCTGCAAAGTAACAATTTCATAGTTCACTGGGGATGAGGGGTGGGGTACTGCACAGCAAATACCACACTTCAGAGCCACCATTTTACACGTACTATGCTAGGGTATTTGTCTTTATAGTACTTATACTACACAGGAACCATAATTTTTTTGGGTTAAGTAGCCTTTATCACTCTACATCCCATTAAGTATCTTTATACAAAACAGGTTTGCTCTGTTGCAACAAACCATTGTTGCTGTGTAACTAAATGATAAACCAATAAAAACACAAAAGGCAGGATTATAGTCAGTGATTATAGGCAGGCCACATTGGGAATGAAGCAAAATGAAACTACGTTTGTTTAGCTTCACTCATGTAGCTGCTGTGTCTTTTCGTACTTTGGTTCATAGTTTGCAGTGTGAACAAAAGTATGAAAAGATGCAGTAGCTAAACGAACTTAGCTTCGTTTCGCTCCATTCTCAGTGTGGCTTGCGCTTAAGTCAAGTCATACACGTTACCAAAGAGATTATTACAATGTGATTTCTCTACTTGGCATTTCATTAATTAGTTAAAAGAAGATTACAGTCACTCATTTAGCTAGAAAGGTTTTCAAGCAAGATATTTTGATCTTATGTTTTCAGAGCAAACTTCTGGATATGGCTCGAGACCTACTGTTCAATGACAACCGAGCCAAGCTGAATGATGAGACTCTGCAAAAACTTGCCTTCCTCAATGGAACTGCTCAGCAGGACCACAATGCTAAGCTCAATTGTGTGCCTGAGCTTAATTCTACTGGTAAACATTATATTAATTATAGCTTATATTTTTCAAGGAATTTTTAAAACTATTGTAGCAGGTGGCATTCTGTAGTCACACACCTTTTACCTATGGGGGTGCAATCCGCAGGAAAAGCCATGACATAATGTATGTACACTTTTCAATTACTATAGTCTCTTGTCTGACTGAGAGCAGTGGTAACGACCCTGACATATGAGTTTGTGGCGGCATCTACATCGCCACATACGAACTACGTTACTACGCGTCGCACTGACGTCACGCAATCCTGCATCGCGCAACCAGAGTTTACCGCGCAACTAGCATATATACAACATCCCGACATCAACCATCGGGCAGTTGCCCACCAGACACGACACCCGTCTGGTCGGAGGATCCTCCCTTTTCAATGGAGGATGAGTGAACTTTACACCCTGTTCCTCATGCCTCTAAAAGTTAAAGGCTGTGGATTTGAAGCCAGGCAAGCGCTTTGTGTAAATAATTTCATCACCGCTGCTATCAAAACTGAAGGAAAATATGTCCTAGAACCAGAAATTCGAAAACGTGACATCTACTAACCCGCACTAGGCCCTCCTGGTAGATTACAGCCCACTCCCTATCTAGACAGGAGGGCTGTGTCCCAGCCGTGGGAAGTTCCTCCTAGTTCCTAGTTAGAAGGTATGGTTTCCGCACTTAGTCCTTCATGTGGACCATTGTGCGTGGGCCATAGCGGCCTTCGGGGGGAGTGGGGGGTTATTCCAACCAGCCCACCTCATTCCAGAAGTCGATCAAGTCTCCAAGTCTGTTCAAAACATCTGCAAAAGATCTGGGTGTTCCAAGAGTTTTTGTTCTAATCTGGGTGACGCCTGTGCAATCAAAGAGCACATGCGTTACGGTTTCCTCAGCCTCCAGGCAGGCCCTGCACAGAGGACTGTCCGTTATTCCCATTGTGTGGAAGTGTTTGTTTAGTGAGCAGTGTCCTGTGATAGTTCCCGTCATCAGGCGCAAACTATGCCTGTCCAGGCGTAACAGACGTCTGGTTAGCTTGCCATCTATAGATGGCATGGCCTCCCTAGACTGCTTGCATCCTGGTGTCGAGGACCACCAACTCTCCGCCTGTGTATGAGTGGACTCCTGTAGCCACCTGCGTAACTGGTTGAAGGGGATGGGTACAATTGGTTCAGGTCCACAGACTGACGTGCTAGATGCTCTCCTAGCTAAATCGTCAGCTGCGTCGTTACCCAGTGATCCGCTGTGTCCTTTTACCCATTGCAGTGTCACAGTATTGCGGTTAGATACCGCTATACGCTCCAGTGCAATGTGACATTCTAGTGTAAGTCTCGAGGAGATGTGTTTTCTCTGTAAGGATTGGAGTACGGAGGCACTGTCGGAGAGTATACGTATACGAGTATCCGTAACTCTCCTTGCTTCTATGGCGTAAGCCGCTTGTATAATGCCCACACACTCTGCCTGGTAGACAGTGTTGAACATTCCCAGCGGGCTGGATATGTTTATGTTGAGGTCGTATGAGAAGACTCCGACTCCGGTTCCGGAGTCGGTCTTAGATCCGTCGGTGTATACTCTCAGCTCTTGCGGGCCTGAGTAGTCACACCGTTCTTCTGTGAGTATTATGTTATAGTTCTTTTGAAAGTAGTGTTGTTTCGGTGCTCTATCGCATGGTGACGCCATCATTGGTTGTCGTTTGATCGCATCCTCCTTTATGCGTGTATGCTTGATTCTAGAATCATTACTCAAGGTTCCTGCTATATGGAGCCTAAAGGCAGCCAGGGCTGCCTCCTCTTGCACGATAAGGTGCAGTGGCGGCAATCCCAGCATTACCTGTAGTGCGGCCGTGGGTGCCGTTCTTATGCAACTAGTGATCGCTACGCATGCGAACCGCTGCAGCTTTTCGAGATCTCTCCGGGCTGTGCTCAAGTCTGTCCTGGGCCACCAGACTAGTGAGCCATATGTGATGATTGGTCTGATAACAGTGGTGTATAGCCAGTAAGTGACCCTTGGGGCCGATCCCCCAATTCCTGCCGAGCAAACGCATGCATTGCCACAGGGATATACTGGCTTTTGTGATGATGTATTTGGTATGTTTTGCCCAATTCAGCTGTTTGTCCAAAAAGATGCCCAGGTATTTGGTTTCAGTTGATAGGCTTAGGGTAGTTCCAAAGAAACGTGTAGTTTGTAATG
The DNA here is from genome assembly GCA_946251885.1 of Cosmia pyralina. Taxonomy (NCBI): domain Eukaryota; kingdom Metazoa; phylum Arthropoda; class Insecta; order Lepidoptera; family Noctuidae; genus Cosmia; species Cosmia pyralina. The sequence continues at coordinate 22,397,904 of OX276354.1, forward strand.
TTGACAGCTTCCTCTTTTTGTGAAGAGAATCAGCACAGTTTTTGTGGGATCACTGATAGTTGGTGGTTTGCTGCACCAGTCCTCTACTATTTTCAAAGCTTGGCGCATAAGATTACATAAATTGTGTTCGTGGGTGCCATTTATTATTATGGTTAAATCATCGGCGTAGCCTACGGTGCAGTATCCTTTGTCATTGAGGGTTTTAATGAGGCCGTCAACAACCAGGTTCCATAACAGTGGAGAAAGGACTCCCCCTTGCGGGCATGCCTTTGCCACAATGGCCCTTGTGCTGTCGTTCACTGTTACCTGCACAGCTCTTAGTTTGAGCATGTTGGTGATCCAACCTCTTAGTGTCAAGTCTATGCCATGTCTGTCGAGGGCCATGTTGATGCTGTCAAACATGGTTTTGTCAAAGGCGCCCTCCTATATCAATGAAGGCAGCCAATGATGAGCATTGTGGTCCACTGCGCATTCAATTTTGGAAACTACACTGTGCAGTGCAGATTCAGTTGATCTGCCAGTGGAGTATGCATGCTGTTGTTTATGGAGTGGTTTTACCCGAAGAGGTTCATCACGGATATACCTGTCACAGAGTCAATATGTCCCGTCGGGCAGTTGCCCACCAGACACGACACCCGTCTGGTCGGAGGATCCTCCTTTTTCAATGGAGGATGAGTGAACTTTACACCCTGTTCCTCATGCCTCTAAAAGTTAAAGGCTGTGGATTTGAAGCCAGGCAAGCGCTTTGTGTAAATAATTTCATCACCGCTGCTTTCAAAACTGAAGGAAAATATGTCCTAGAACCAGAAATTCGAAAACATGACATCTACTAACCCGCACTAGGCCCTCCTGGTAGATTACAGCCCACTCCCTCTCTAGACAGGAAGGCTGTGTCCCAGCCGTGGGAACATTATAGGTTGATTATGCTGGCTCTCTGTCAACTTCAAAACCATTGACAGAAATTGAATTCTAACACGTAACATATTATGTGATTTTTAGTGGGTCTAAGTCCTCATTCTTCAATGCACACCATCTTTGAATTATTAAAATGACTAGCGAGCGACCCGCCCTTGCTTCGCACGGTTTTTTCTTCTTGACAAAACATGAAGCTATATTATATACTAGCTTTTGCCCGCGGCTTCGCCCGCGTGGATGTCGGGAAATATCCCACAGGAACGTACTACCGGGAATTTCTTCCATATTCTTTGTCTACATTATAAAGGGAACTTCTATGCAAAATTTCAGCTTTCTAGGTCCATGGGTTAGGGCTGTGCGTTGATGAGTCAGTCAATCAGTCAGTCAGGACTTCTCTTTTTATTTATATAGATAGATAGCTCCTTCCAAAGTTCTGAAATTCATTGCTGCTGAAATTTTATCTGTGCCCCGACCCACCCAGTCGCAACGCATTGCCTGGCCACGCTATTATTTCGTTATTGCTTAGCGTTCTTTCAGACTTTTTTTTCTTTTTGCTCGGCACCTTAGTCCTAGAGTGATGTTAAATATGCCTATAGCCTTCCTTAAGAATTGGGCAATCATTTGCAAAAATAACTATTAAAGTCCGCCTGGTAGCTCCAGAGATTAGCGCGTTCAAACAAACAAAAAAAGGGTGTGTGTCAGTTCCGAAGCAGACTGGAGTTTACTCCTGTTTTTTGTGCCGACTTTCTATTTTTCGGTCATTTCTGTCGGGCAGGGTTTCTTTAATGCATCAATGCTGTACAAAAAGCAACTTTAAGGTATAAAGGCACTCATCATCCCTCCCCGTCTCCCTCTAAGCCCCCTCTCACCCCTCCTCCTCTCCCTCTAATCCTCCTCTCACCCTCCTCTATCATCCCCTTCACCGCCCCCTCTCACCCCCTCACCCACCCCATCCCCCTCCGCCTCACCCCCTAACCGCAACCCCTTCTCGCTAACCTCCCCTCCCCCTATTACTCCCTCTTACACCCCGTTCACCGCTTTCCCTTCCCCTTAAAGCCTCGCCAACACCTCCCCTCTCTCTCACCCTCCTCTCCATACCTTACCCACTCACTACACCCTCCCCCCTCACTACAACCTCCTGTCCCTCTCCATCTCGTCCCGCTCTGCAATCAATAATTCAAAAGTCTCAACTTAATCTCTCTTCAATGAATCAGTGCTATACAAAAAGCAACTTTCAGGTGTAAAGGCACTCGTCGCCCCCCCCCCCCCTCTCCCCCTCTCACCCCTTTCAACCTCCTCACCGCCCCCTCTCACCCCTCACCCTCTCCATCCCCGTTCCCCTCTCCATCTTACCCCCTCACCACATCCCCTTCCCGCTAACATTCCCCTTCACCGGTTTCCCCTCTCCCTCTACCCTCAACAACTCCTCTTCTCCCCCTCTTCCCCCTCTCCACCTCCTTCCCCCTCACACCCTCCTATCCCTCTCCTGCATGCCAAATTTCATCCCGATCGGTTTAAAATTGACAAAGCTTCATACAAATTTTCATCCCCTATATCCCCTTGGGGGTAGAAATTAACAAAATCCATTCTTAGCGGATGCCTACGTCATAACATCTACCTGCATGCCAAATTTCAGCCCGATCCCTCCAGTGGTTTGGGCTGTGCGTTGATAGATCACTATGTCAGTCAGTCACCTTTGAGTTTTATATATATATATATTATATTATATATATAAATTAAATATTAATGTATTATACACATTTAATACACAAAAATCTACTTTGTTTTATACTATTTATAGAATAGAAACTAAGCACATACGTTTCGTCAACGCCGGCTGTAGCTGAAAACCAGCGCTCGAATAGTATCACAGAATTATGCTGACCGATGGCCGTTTTGCGTGGATGTGTCTCATATTTTCCCCCAACTTACTTTTTTGTGTTTGTTTTTAGAACGAAGTTCCTTAACGTGTCTGGTGGTAGGAGTTGACTTTTAGAAATCGTCACGAAAGGAAAAAGCGTTATCTATGCGACTTTCTCTCTGTCTCTTTCTATTATACTTATATCGAGTGTGTGTGCGTGCGAGTATCGCGTAAGGATCTTCGTTCATGACGGGGGCCCCCACTGCACACGTGTTTTTTTCTTTGCATACTGCTTACCGCAAATAATTATAAACATAACATCACGCCTTGTTTCCCCGAAGGATTAGGCAGAGGAGTACCTATAGTACACCCACATTTCGCCAGTTATGTTTAAGTCCCATGTAATGGGGGCGAGTCTATTGCCATGCCATCAATCGGGCACAAATCCGACTCCGGGCTACTACTGAGAAATTGGAATTGAACCCAGGACCTCATGCTCAGCAGTAGCGCTTGCGACTACTAGACTAAAATCAATATATTTTCTTTCTGTCCATCTCCCAGGCACCCTTCTATCAGAGATGTCATACTCTCGTTCAGAAGACGACTTGGATCTATCACTCGCATCTACGCGTCGCTCGTGGGTGGCGCGCGGCGGATGGAACGCGCGGGAGAACGCGCCCGCTACCAAGAAACGACGCTCTTCTACTTCTTCTGCTACTAAGGTGAGGTAACATCAAGCCTATATTCTCCGAAAGTGCAGAGGTATTAGTACATTATATTCTCCGAAAGGGCAGAGATATTAGTACATTAAGATTTGGCCCATGAAAAATAGGGGTGAGGAAATGGTTATTTTCCGAAGAGAGAGCGCTCGTGTGTGTTTGTCAGTTGTCAAAGTCATCTTGGAAACAAAGTGACTAATCGACGACAAGAAAAAAACACTTTTTCTTGTCGTCGATTTTCTTCCCCATTGCAATCAAAAGGGCACAAATTATAACACTAAGAGCTGCTATTAAGAAATTCCTGATGAAAAAAACATAGAATAGAATAGAATACTCTTTATTATGCACACCATTTAAATTACTGGTTACAATTTTACAATGCGCCATCGCCACTTCTTCCCAGCTAAAATACTAGAAAGTGGTGAAGGGCGAGCGTTTTCACAGCTGTCTTATACAGGGTGCAATTATTAACCGCCTATATCCTCTCAAGGGGTCATTGTACTCATCATTATGAACAACTTTTTCTATGGGACCAAACCTGAAATCGCGAAAAATTATCAGGTGTTCCCTACATTTATAACTCACTAGCTGCGCCCCGCGGTTTCACCCGCGTTGACCAGGATAAAAAGTAGCCTATGTGTTAATCCAGGATATAAGCTATCTACATACCAAATTTCATCCAAATCGGTCCAGCCGTTTGAGCGTGAAGAAGTAACAAACATACAACACACCCCCTCAAACTCGCGCTCACAAACTTTCGTAGTGTGATAAAGTCATAACATGTTCGCGTAACTCGTCAAAATGTAGGCAACAGCTGATTTTTTTTTCGCGATTTAAGGTTTGGTCCCATAGTAAAAGTTGTTCACAATGATGAGTACAATGACCCCTTAAGAGGATACAGACGATTAAAGTTACACCCTGTAAAATTTTTGACATTAACGGTGTTTAACCTCAGCGTAATTTAAATAAACGAGTTTTGATTTGATACTAATTTTGACCCTGACTAAATTGGGGATTGAACCCCGTCAGACTTACGAGGGAATCAATAGTCTTGATTCCTAACTTTAAGTTTATAAACTTACATTTTTATCTTTTGTTTCTTGTAGAGACAGTTCGACAGTAGTCGGGCAATGATACCTGAAAGTCATGTGAGTGCTCCTAAATATGAATGTCACTCATCAAAGTTTATCGTACATAAGTAAACATAACACATATAAAAAAGAATTTCATGTTTTTTAATAGAATAGAAATGTATTAGAATAGTTTTAGATTTTGTACTTTCATTCATGATTTATGTCTCTGGAAATCAAGACTTTATTTATATCATCAACTGCCTAGCCTTTTCCCAACTACGTTGGGGTCGGCTTCCAGTCTAACCGGATGCAGCTGAATACCATTAATTTATATGGAGCGACTGCCTATCTGACCTCCACAACCCATTAACATTAACTGGGTAATACGATACCCCTTGGTAAGACTGGGTGTCAGACTTTCGGGCTTCTGACGACCCTTATCGACTGTCAAAAACCCACGATTGACCAACGGCTTAACGTGCTTTCCGAGGCAGGGAGGAGTCTCGGTATGTAAAGATGGTCACCCATCCACGGACCACCCCCGGCAAGCGTAGCTTAACCTGATGGATCGACCCGTGCTGCTGTTATTACTTAGCCACGAGCTCCTCCCGTTACCCGTTATACAATACATACATTGAAATTTTGTCAGTTATGTTCTGCGCTAAAATAGCCCGCGAAATTCAAATTGTCTTAGGTTTTTTTCAATTTGCAGGTCAGTGTCCTGACACATACAACCTGTTGTATGTTGACTAAAATATGATTCGCACCCGTAACTAATATGGCTTTACAGAATTATAAGTTAGAAATTAGAATTGACCTCAAATCTCATCATGAGATTTGAGGTCAATTCTAAGTTATGGAGTTGTATTGTTGATTCTAATGATTATAATTCTAGATTTTTTAAAAATTTACCTGCAAATTGCACAAAACGTAAGAAAATTTGAATTTCGCGAGCTACCTTAGCGCATCCCCCTTAAGAGGCCGCGGCATGCTTTGTTCACAAAACTAAATAACAAAATAATCTGTAACAGACGGTGGAACTACAAGGTGGCAAGGTGCTGGCCACTGCCACCACGACGCTGACGCTGGAGCGCGCGCCCACCAGCCATGACCTCAAGCCGCCCAACAATTTCGTAAGTTAACACCATTAATAATACGAGCCTATTATTATCCCACTGCAGAGCAAAGACCTCTTCTCATATAGAGAAGGCACGAGCATTGATCACCACGCTCGCTTCTGACGGGGTGGCAATTTCGTACTTATCAAATCAATCAATCTCCCTAGCCTTTTCCCTATTATTTTCCAGTCTAATCGGATACAGCTGAATATCGGTATTAAAATACCATACCGTCAGATAGGTAGTCGCACCATGTAAACATGGAGCGACTACCTATCTGACCTCCACGATCCAGTTAATGAGTAATACAATACCCCTTGGTAAGACTGGTTGTCTGACTTGGGCTGCTGACTTCCGTAACAACTGTCAAAGATCTACGAATGACAGCCAGGACCAACAGCTTAACGCGCTTTCTGTGGCACGGACGAGTCTCGATATGTAATAGATGATCACCCATCCACGAAACGGCCGCGGCAATAGCTATACCTTCGATCGACCCGTGCGGCTGTTGTCATTTTGCCGCGAGCCCCTCCGATTTCAGACAGGACTTGTAGTCAGCTTGAGACATATTGACTAAGTATTAATACAGGTTTTCTCACGATGTTTTCCTTCACCAATGTCATTAATCACCGTATTGTCTACAAAATCTTTGCTGCAAATTGTTTTTATGTTATCGGTGTTTATTGGGCTATGGTTGTAGTTTCCCTATGTGATCCAATCAGAAATGAAGAGATCCGCAAGAGAACCAAAGTAACTGACATAGCCTGAAGAATTGCCAATCTTAACTGGCAGTGGGTAGGGCGCACATTGCTCGCAGAACAAGTGGCCGATGGGGCCGAAATGTTCTGGAGTGCCGGCCGCGTACCGGAAGACATAGCGTTGGAAGGCCTCCCACAAGGTGGACCAATGACTTTGTGAAGGCCGCAGGAATCCGATGGATGCGGGAAGCACAGAACCGGTTGAGGTGGCGGTGCTTGAGAGACGCCTATGTCCAGCAGTGGACGTCTTTTGGCTGAAATGATGATGATGAATGTGGACATTGTGGAATGCCAATAAATTGTTGGTATTGAGTATTGATGTCAAACTAGCCGATGGCTCATCTGATGGTCAGTGGTTACTGTCGCCTTCCTACATCTGTAATGCCAGAGGCATCAATATTTATGGCAAGCTATCCCAGGTACAAAGTTGGAATCTATATCTATACTAATAGTAAAGCTGAACAGTTTGTTTTTTTGTTTGTTTGAGCGCCCTAATCTCTGGAACTACCAGTTAGATTTGAAAAATTCTTTTTACATTTGATAGCCAAATTCTTGAGGAAGTCTATATATAGGCTATTTAACATCACGCTAGAACCCTTAGGAGCTGAGAAAAAACTTTTTCACAAAAAAATACAACCGACTTCCAAAAACAACACTACAAAGTGAAAAATAACTTTAATTTCGGAAGTCGGTGTCTGATTAAATGTATTTTCGTTTTTGCCACCGACTTCCGAAATCAAAGTTATTTTTCACTTTGTAGTGTTGTTTTTGGAAGTCGGTTGTATTTTTTTGTAAAAAAGTTTTTATTTTTCACTTTTTAGTGGGTCTGTTTATAATTTGTATAAGTTACAATAGTCTAATGTCAATTGCTCATCACATGTTACAAAATATTGCTTTTCCCGATGCTGGGACGTTAATTGTTGAGGAGTTCTGCTGGTAAGAACCAGGAGAACTCTTCAACAACCACTCACCACACGCATTGTGTGACGAGCGGAAATTGCTTAGCAACCATATTAAAGTAATCGAATCGCAACCCGTGAAATATTTATCATTGAGTAGTTCCGGTAGCCATCTGTGGTCTTCATCATCAGTTCCACTTCACCAAGTGGTGCTTTCCGAGAGTAAATGCACGAGCTACTATAAAAAAATACCCAAATCGCTATAGGTGTGCCTATAATATTTGAAGAGTTCCTTCGATTTCTCCAGGATCCCATCATCAGAACTGGTTTTTGACAAAAATGGAACCATTTGGAAAGTATACCCTTTCTAACAAAAAAATATTTTTTCAAATCGGTTGGCAAGCGACGGAGTTATGCGTGAACAAACATAAAAAAAAAAAAAATACAAACATCCGAATTGAGAACCTCCTCCTTTTTTAGAAGTTGGTTAAAAAATAAATGAAAGTCAGAAAGAACGCTAAGCGAAAAGAAAGGGCAGGCGACGTGATGCGTCGGGGTGGGTGGGTCGGGGAACAATAAATTTCCCGCGGATGAAGTCGCGAGCAGAAGCTTGTGTCTCATAAGTCTGTAATTACACTAGCATCCCCTTCAAAGACAGGACAAGAAACGCGATGTGGATTTCAACCGATGTGGTTGATCGATCCTACCTCCGCTTAGTTTCGCGCTTTTCCGCTGCAGTGGAAACGCACCCTAAATGATAAACGTAAAAGAAACTGTTTTGCAATCATGTGTCGTGGTAACAGGTGTTTAAAGGTGATCCGAATGTCAACAATTAAATGTTTTTAAACTACCACTAAGTGTTCTTAAGTACGAGCTACACGAGTCAACGGCAGAGGGAACTGGACGCGTTAACGGTAGTCGTCGAGGTGCCGATGAGCGCTGCCTGCCTAAAGCGACGGTTGCAGTTATAGCGTGTCGCGTCCGCCGTTTTGTCACTCCTGAACTATTTGCACTCCACTGATAAAATGGCGGACGCGACACGCTACAACTGCAAAAGCGTCGCTTTAGGTCGGCGGCTGTCGGCCTCGGCGGCGGTCGTCGTCGCGTGCACTTGCCTCTGCCGTTGACGCGTGTCACTTACTCAGACACAATACCACCTTTGTTTAGCAACCAATATCAGAGAGCAGTGACGAGGCCCCCCCGCCGCGCAAGTCGTCTGCGCGCCTGTCGGGGAGGATGCAACACGCTGTCAACGAGCAGTGCACGCCCTCTGCGCCGCAACGCACCGGTAAGACGACTACATTCTTTTGTATTTGTGTGTTTATACCAATTCAATCGGCCTAGCCTTTTACTATGTTGGGGTCGCCTTCAGTCTGACCTGATGCAACTGAATAAAAGTATTTTACATGGAGTAACTGCCTATCTGACCTCCATAATCCTCTGGGTAACATGATACCACTTGGTAAGATTAGCTGTCAGAATTTTGGGTTTCTACGACTGTCAGAGATCTACGAATTATAGCCGGGACCAACGGCTTAACGTGCTTTGTGAGGAACGGGTCTCGATATGTATTGGATGGTCACCCATCCATGAACCGACCGTAGCAAGCGTAGCTTAACTTCTTATCTTAACTGTGTTAATCGAGATTTAACAAAAGGCAAGAATTTTTTAAATAGGTAGGGTACAGTATTGAAAACTCTGGTCTTTTGTTAAGTTTATAAAACTTAAACAGTATTGAAAACTCTGGTCTTTTGTTAAGTTTATAAAACTTAAATACTTACACAATTTTGGAGCTTTTTTAGACAAATGAAAATTAAAAGTTATAAAAAAGTATTGAATACCTAGGTTTTATATTATTTTAAAATTGAAAAAAATAAAAACCGAACTAACTTTTTTCAACTTCACGATTAAAAAGTATGCATAGCGGCGGCGACATTACGACCCGAATCTTTTTGCGTTAAAATACGGAGAAAACGAATGTTCCCAGATATGAGACCTAGCTAGATCGAATTTTGCCCCGTAAACCCCTATATTGCAACTTTCATCGAAATCGTTTCGTTCTGTGTAAATATGTCACAAGGTACACACAACTCATGCATAATAGACAGTAATTTAAATTGGATATAAAATACTATTATCACCTTCTGGAACCACTAGCTCAATGTCATATGCAACCAAAATATCTGAGGTGGTTTTCATTACAAGTTCCTCAATATCATCAGTCGAACTTTTTATAAAACTCAATCTGCAATATTTACGGCCTACCTGACCGTAGCCGTTTATGCATCTACACTACAACATGCTCCATATTTTTTGTGTATTTTCATTTTAAAGAAGACTTATTATCTTGCGCTCCTTAAAGGTCATTTAGTATTAGGATCAGTAGTTGTTATTTTTTACGTCCACATCTTTATCTCCTTACAGACACAGAGTCTGGTTCCGAGACACCGCGTGCAGTCCCGCAGCGCACTCCGTCAGTGTTGTCAGCCGCGTTCGGCGGCTCCCCGCGCGGCAGACCGCGCCAACACAACTTCGTGGCCAAGAACTTCTACAAGCGGGAGACTTGCGGTCCTTGTGGCAAGACGTGAGTCATCATCTACCTAGCTTTTTCCCAACTATGTTTGAGTCAGCTTTCAATCTAAACGAATGCAGCTGAAGCACCAGTAGTTTACTTGGAGCGACTGCCTATCTGTCCTCCACAACCCAGTTACTGGGTAATACGATACCCCTTGATAAGGCTGGTTGTCAGACTTTCGCGCTTCTGGCGACTCGAAACGACTGTCAAAGATCCACGAATGACTGGCTTAACGTGGTTTCCGAGGCATGGAGGGCTCTTGGTATGTGAAGATAGTCACCAATCGACGGACAAACCGCGGCAAACGTAGCTTAACCTGATCGATCGACCCGTACGGCTGTTATTACTTAGCTATTGTATACTGAGTTGACGCAAATTGGGGGCTATGCATGAACATTTTGTTTACTAGCTATTCATATCAAAACTTTTAAGGTTCGTTCGATGAATATGTAATATTTCCATCGACATTTTAGCTATAACTATTTTATATTTGAGACTGACTGCCGCCGTACCAAGTCAGTCATGAAAGAGTTTACCAATGACATAATTATATAAACTGTTCCTTATTACCCCCAGCATTAAGTTCGCGAAGCTGGGTGTGAAGTGCGAGACGTGCCGCGCGCAGGCGCATCCCGAGTGCCGCGCCGCGCTGCCGCTGCCGTGCGTGCCGCCCGGCCCGGGGCCCAGGCGCGTCAACGCGCCACAGGTCACTACATATTGCATATAGTTCAATTAATTAATGAAACTTGCGCAACACAGATGTAATAGGTATTGCTAATAAATGGCGAAAAGAAAGAAAGAAAAAAGATTAAGCAGTTTCTGCAGCAGTACAGAAAAAAATACCTATATTTAAAATGTGGCTCTCGGCTTTCTAATGTCTTTTTGTCCCCGTTATTGTTGGTTCTCGGAGTGAAGTCTTGCGTGAATGGCTGATAATATAATTATAATAAAAAATAAATTTAGTAAAAACCTAAATCATCCGATTTCAGGAGGGTTGCATCTCAGACTACGCACCGTCTACGCCTCCGATGGTACCAGCACTGCTAGTCCACTGCATCAACGAGGTCGAGAAACGAGGACTGAATGAGAAGGGCATCTACCGCATCTGTGCTACTGACAAGGACGTCAAACGGCTCAAGGTAGGATTGGTTAGATATAATTGGTGCCAAATAAGTTGACCCACCTATATGTATTTGTTGAAAGATTCTATACTCCATTTGCAATAAGATAAGATATTTAAACAAACCTTTTTTACAGTCCGTTCAACCGATTTTGACTTCTATTCCGTAAGCTTAAGGATGGCATTAAAGGCACAATACCAACTGTTTACTGCAGCTGCCATTTGTCATGCCACCAACGCAAAAGATGTCAAAATCGGTTGAATGGACTGTAAAAAAAGTTTTGTATAAATGTCTAATCTTATTGCAAATGGAGTTAAGCATTCTTTATTTTAAAAACAGAAATAAAGACCGTTCATTATTTGAAACGATACAACCTATCGTTGCCGTCAACATTGACGTTCTCCCGAATAAAAACCGATACTATAATAATAGTATGTTATTCAGATTCCTACAAAGAGATTTTTCTCTAGGGCTTGAGTCACTATCTTGTAAAGTTGTTTTGACCACTGAATTTATTTCGGTTTTTCGTCTCATGATGGTCTGTTAGAAAATACGGATGTCATCTAGCTGTTAAAATATACGAGAAAAAAGAATTCATGAATAAAAAATGTTGATGCTCTGTAACATTTCGCTAAACTCTAAAATTTTCTGAATTGAGCATGTTTGTGCCATTCTAATTATATTTAGGCAAATAAATGATATATTATTAATTATTATATTTATTATTATATTGTCTTTGACATATCTCGGGACCCTGGGGTCCCGGACCTTTGGAAGGCGTACGAGGGGCCGAAGCCAACTCGCAGAGGCCCCTTAGACAATTTTAAATGACGAGGAGGCACCAGCCGACGATTATCCCTGTATGCACTATGCAAGTGCACCCAAGGACAACCCCCGGTTGGTGCAGGACTATTGCAGAACATGGAAACAAAACACATTGGGCTATGGGTTTGGGTGGCTACATGGATTGGGTACCTTGAACTATGGAAGAACTATGTCCCCTGCCTGACCAATGTTATATAATATACACAGATAAATTGGCAGGGGGTGACTTGCACACTCAATAATGGGCCCCCGGAAACGGTCGCTAGCACATAGTGACGTAGCGACAAGGGGCAACATGTCCTGAGGTGCTTGAGGAGTGGAGAGGTATTCCACGGCTCTCAGAACAATCCCAGAGCCCGGAAGATGGTCAAGTTCCCTACAAGCACTTACTGGAATACTTCCTTCCTCCGAGCACGTTTGCTCTTGCGAATCTCCACTCAAGCCGGAGAAGAAAAGAAAAAAAAAAATGAAAAAAAAGAATGAAGAATGAGGTGGGAGCTCTGTTCCCGTCAGTGTTCACTCCAGCCGGCCAATAAAGGCAAGCCAGAGGTGAAGAACAAGACATCTCCTGGGAAATAGGGTCCGTGGGGTCGCTACTGCCCAACAGCTCGTTAATATTATTATTATATAGGGTGACTGGTAATTTATGACCGATACTTAAACACATGATTGTACTCATGATAACATAACGTTTACTATGGGACCAAACTTGAAATCGCGAAAAAAAAAATCTGCTGTTCCCTACATAACTCGTCAAAATGTGTCGTGGAGCAGCTGATTTATTTTTAAACACATGATTGTATTAATGATAACAAACAACTTTCCCAAAGAAACGATTTTTTTAATTTTCTAAGAGCATTTAGCCCTTTCATTCCAATAAGATATTGAGTATCTAACAAGAATGCGCGCTATAACAGCTGTTAGTCGCTTGACCCCGTTATTCTGATTTCTGTCTCATGTTACATGAAGGTACTACCGTACTGAGTAACAGTACTTAAGGCAGAACACCCACACACTTCACATCCGAGTGTTCGGGTTGTTGATAACAAAAAATTTAACTTACAAAAACGCTCCGTTTAATAGTATGGCCGCATAACTACGAAATATCTAGGCACCGAGCGCGATTCCGGTGAACATAGGCACACACGGCACATCAGAACATAGTCCTATGACCCATTCTGTATCACTGGCACTACACACCTGTACACACACGTGCTTAATTCTTTTACCCGTTCGTAGTAGCAATTTTAACTAATAATAATAATTAACGAAATGACAAAAACACTGTCTACGGAATCACGCTATTAAAACAACAGTGACTTCTCACTCGCCCGCGACGCGCCCACGCTAACGCGCTTCGTCAGCCGCGGAAGAGCCGTTTACGTACGCACTGTATGTCACTTTTCACTGCGATAAATTCAAGTTCTATCTATGGTCTATCCCTGTCTGCAGCACAAGTATTACTAAAGTAATTACAAACAAAGACGATGACGACGGTGGTGCGGCGCGGATTTACGGACCGGGGAAACACGAGGAGCGCTCGGCGATAGCGGCGGTGCCTCAAAGAGGTACTCCTTTGACACCGCCGCCGCCGCCGGCGACCGTATGCATCTCGCTTTATTGTTTATTTAAAATTATTTTGAAAACACATTTTTACTGCGAACTATTACTAGTGTATTCCTAAATAAATGCACATTTTGTACAGTGGGTGTAGACAACAATCTTCGCTTATACAACCGAGCAAACCATTTACAAATTGTAAACAATAGATTTTACTGCGGCGGCGGCGCTCGGAGATAAGCAAATGCAATAGGTACGAGACTCATAACACATCTGCTAATTTCGAAAGGTTATTATTTAAATGGGTTTTCCCAGAAGTAATACGTCGTCGTTTTGTGGGAATTCTGAAGAATCGTTTATAATTAATTTAGTCATTCCGGTGCTGTGCCACACAGGTTAGACCACAGAACTCGCATTTATCACAGTGAAAAGTGACATTGAAAAGTACTGTTGTTTTAATAGTGTGATTCCGTAGACAGTGTTTTTGTCATTTCGTTAATTATTATTATTAGTTAAAACTGCTACTACTAACCGGTACTAGAATTAAGCATGTGTGTGTACAGGTGCGTAGTGCTAGTGATACAGAAAGTGCCGTGCGTGCCTACTTTTATAGGGATCGGGCCTAGATACGTTGCATCTTAAAAGTGGAGTACTGTTAAACACAGCGTTTTTGTAAGTTTAATTTTTTTGTTATCTTAGCAAAAACCGGACATGTGAAGTGTGTGAGTGCTCTGCCTTATGTACTGTTACACGGTACGGTGGTACCTTCCAGTAACATGAGACAGAATAACGGGATCAAGCGACTAAAGCTGAAAGCGCGCGTCGCGCGTATTCTTGTTAGATACTCAATATCTTATTTGGAATGATTGTCATGCGCTTAGTAAATTAAAAAAATCGTTTCTTTGGGAAAGTTGTTTGTTATCATGAGTACAATCATGTGTTCAAAAATAAATCAGCTACTCCACGACACATTTTGACGAGTTATGTAGGGAACAGCAAATTTTTTTTTTCGCGATTTCAGGTTTGGTCCCATAGTAAACGTTGTTAGTTATCATGAGTACATTCATGTGTTTAAGTATCGTTCACTAATTACCAGTCACCCTATATATTTGGAGTAGTTTTATTTACCAAGTTACATGATAAGGTATACTTACTTTTTTATTTTCCAGGAACGTTTCCTGCGCGGCTGCGGCTCCCCGTCGCTCACAAACGAAGACATCCACGTGCTCTGCGGCTGCATCAAGGACTTCCTCCGCTACCTACGAGAGCCGCTCGTCACCTCGGCTCTATGGAGCGACTTCCTGGAAGCCGCCAAACTGTCTGAACCGAGCGACGCGACCGGTGCTATAGTGCAAGCTGTCAGCCAGCTGCCGCAGCCGAATAGAGACACTTTAGCGTTCTTGGTGCTGCATTTACAGAAGTAAGTTGTTTTATCAGCATTTTTTAATGGTGATGCCCTAGAACCAAAAATTCGGAGACATCCACCAACCTTACGGGGTTGTCCTTACCGCTTTTGGCAAGCGTATTGCCATCAACCGAGTACAAATCTAAGACGACTGCTACTCTAAGATTCAAATTCGAATTCCTTATGGAAAAAACCAAATACAGCTCCTCCGCGCGCTCGCGCAGCAGTCGCGTTTGCGCCCTCTATACCAATGAGGCAGCCAACAAAACGTTTCTTTTTTTCTTCTTTCTTTCTTTATCAAATCCTAAGTTAAATGAAAAGATTGAGCCGTTACGGGATGCCTAGCAGATTACGTGAAACATCGAAACTATTTTGTATAGAAAATATGCATGAAAAGATTAATCAAAAATAGAATGTTAACGATTTTTTAAAAGAAAAAAATTATTCTTTATTTAAATTTCGTTTGTATTTTGGTTGTTGGCCGCGTCGCAACGCCAACAGCCGGTCTAACCCGTCACATTAGATGTTTCACATAAAAAAATTGCTGTTTCCAGGGTAGCAGAGAGTGAGGAGTGTGAGATGGGTATCGACAACTTAGCTAGGATCTTCGGGCCCACGCTCATCGGCTATGGCCTCATGTCGCAGCCCACAGAGATGTACAACGCCACTGAGCAGATGTTCAACGTGAGTTAACAGAAGAGTAGCCTTGCCAATGGGATGAATTTTCAAAAATCATTTCTTAGCGCTCACCTTCGTTATACAGGGTGTATCGGAAAGGTGTGGTCTAACTTAAGGGTGTGACAGACCATCAAACTGAACAACTTTCTCATTAGACCAACATCGTAATCGAGAAAAAATTATCAGCCATCCCATATGTTTGGATTTAGTAGGTATTGAAGTTTTGTATGGAACAGCCGACTGATATTTTTTTCTTAATTATGAATTGGTCCCATGGAGAATGTTGTTCAGTTTGATGGTCCTTTAAATTTGACCACACCTTTTTGATACAGCCTGTACTTATCTGATGTGCCTGTGGCGCAGCCTATGTGTGTTGTGTGTGTGTTTGCTCTTGTGCAAAATTTCAAGCTATTATACCCAGCAGTTAGGGCTGTGCGTTGTCTGTCAGTAAATTTCAGATTTTTATTATGTAGAAAATACAATAAATGATGGAGCAGTAATTTATACTGTTCATTTCTCATCGGCGGCATGAACTAGAATAGATCATGCTGTGTTGAAAATACAAGCTAGTCAACAAGATGGTGCGAGGCTGACCGTCCCGCGTGCGTGCTACGCCGGCTACAAGCGGCTCTATGCAAGCTCATATTATTGTGCGCGGACCCGATGTCAGCCTAGCAATATTTCTAGCTTAAAAATTGATGGAGCATAAAACTGAAACCAATTTTTAAGCGACTTCAAAAAAGAGGAGGGTATGGATGCGATGAGTTTTTCTTTTTTTTCATAATGTAAGTACACCGATTACTCAGTGATTAATATAACAAATAATAAGTTTATTGTACATGGAGATACATTAACAGATACACTAATACTGGGCCGATTTCCGTGATTCTTTTTTTTTTCAGCTGTTAAAGGCCGACGACAGATTGAATTATCAGTCAATCTAATCCATTGCCTTTTCACGCCATTGCGGTTGATACTGATGTTTTCAGAATAATTAACGTTTATGCATAATTCCGTTTTAGGAGCAGTGGTTCGAACCTAAACAGGCGCTTTACTTTGTGTAAATTATTTCATCACCACTGCTTTCAAAACGGTGACGGAAAACATCGTGAGGAAACTGGCATGTCCTAGAACCAAAAAAATAATAATTCGAAGACATGTGACATCTACCAACCCGCACTGGGCTCGCGTGGTGGATTACGGCCCACTCCCTCTCACCGGGGCCTGTGTCCCAGCAGTGGGAACATTATAGGCTGATTATGTATTCATAATGCAGGTGATGCAGCTACTACTGCGACTGCCGTGCGACTACTGGTCGCAATGGGCGTGTCCAAATAACGACGCGGCATCGCCCATGACCGGCACCCTCACACGACCCCGGGGATTCTTCTTCTCACCGGCCGATACTGGGTAAGTTTCACTTATTACGTCGGATTAATCCGACAAATATTTTCGTGTTCATTTTACTTATGACCAAATACCTGGTCCTGCTCCTGTCTGCTTTTTTTATTTCATTACGCTGTATTCTATCAAAAATATTCTTTAATTTACTGTGCCGGGCGCTGGGGGCACGACAACTGATATGAAGTCAGGCGGTTAAAAGGTTAAACAGCATTTGGAGCCCAAGTCGCGAAACGCGTATCCTCTCGAGTAACCACGACTCGACGCGAGCCGAGAGATGTTTTCATGCGAGACAATCAATCTGCCTAGCCTTTTCCCAACTATATTGGGGTCGGCTTCCAGTCTAACCGGATGCAGCTGAATACCAGTATTTTACATGGAGCGACTGCCTATCTGACCTCCACAACCCAGTAACTGGGTAATACGATACCCCTTGGTAAGACTGGTTGTCAGACTTTCGGACTTCTAACAATCCGTAACGACTGTCAAAGATCCACGAATGACAGCCGGGACCAACGGCTTAACGTGCTGTCCGAGGCACGGAGGAGTCTCGGTATGTAAAGATGGTCACCCATCCACGGACCAACCCCGGCAAGCGTAGCTTAACCTGATGGATCGACCCGTGCCGCTGTTAATACTTAGCCACGAGCTCCTCGTTTTCATGCGAGACCTCTCAAGATTATTGCACTTATGTATTGACACTTTAGTAAGAAACAAAAAATTAGGTTATAACTTTATAAGAGACTCATCAATCATCATGCTCTTTTCTCGAACTTTGATTTTACAAATAGTTTTTTTTTTTCGTTGTCGATTTCGAAATGCTAAGTGAGGGTTAGGCAATCTCGCATGCCGACCTCACGACGCCTTTAACACTTAAAATGTCGATTGTACACCATGTGTACAGATAACAATAGAATTTCAATTGTATCTGCTAATTGGCGCGCGACGGGTTAAAAAACATTGCACATAGAGGCCGTCATGTTGAATCGATTGATGCCTTGTTTTACTGATCATCTTGGCTCCAAATAATAACCAATATTCACCACGCTTTTTTTCTCCATTTTGCAGCGTATCCAGAAAAAAGAGGAATTACTTCCAGTGAAATTTATACTTCAACCGTATTGTTAGCAAATTAGAGTTAATTTTCGTTTGTTCGTGTAAGAGAACATTTATGTTAACCATTACCTTTGTAAAGTCTAACTTCTTATTTATATCTTCGGTATTCTTAGTTTTTCATAATAATTAATATAATTTTGACTTACTTAAGTTATAGATCATTATTAACTTAGTGACATTTTCTGTGAATTAGGTTTATTTTATTATTATTTTTGTTTTTGTAGTTACGTTTTCTTGAACAAATTCATAAGAACATAATCTTGAGTTATGTCATATACGTATGTGACATCTTTCGAAATTGGCAACCTGCGGGGCAATTGCGTAACACACTATCAATCGGAATCGGTTTCATTTTGACAGTTCAACAACATTCGTTGCGTTATTTACGTTGTCAAGCAGACACTTTTTCTAATATATGAAGCAATGGATTAGCAATTTGCTTCAAAATGATTCAATCTTCAGATTCCGATTGATAGTGTGTGCATTTAGGGTGATGGCCCACGTACCACGAAACTCTAAGCCACAACATTGTAACGGAAAACCTTACAAATATGTAAACTGTACGCAATATTTTCAACAATTTTGTAATCTTGAAGTTTCGTGGTATAGTCTCCTGCGATTGCCCAGAAGTCAAAAAACCTTAATTTAGTTTTTTTTTTTTTATATATAATTATCAATAAGTGTTGAGATTGTGAGATTGTATTGCTTATTTTATTTCACCACATAAGTATAAGACTTGTTTTCTTCTTTCAAACAATCTCATAACTTACATTTTGTACTTAATTTTTCTTTAATATAAGTTTAGTTATTATTTGCGATCAAAATACGTTTCATGATCACATTCATCCACTTTTAACATTAAAATCAATCTGCCTAGCCTTTTCCCAACTATGTTGGGGTCGGCTTCCAGTCTAACCGGATGCAGTTGAATACCATTATTTTACATGGAGCGACTGCCTATCTGACCTCCACAACCCATTAACTGGGTAATACGATACCCGTTGGTAAGACTGATTGTCAGACTATCGGGCTTCTGACGACCCGTAACGACTGTCAAAGATCCACGAATGACAGCCGGGACCAACGGCTTAGCGTGCTTTCCGAGGCACGGAGGAGTCTCGGTATGTAAAGATGGTCACCCATCCACGGACCAACCCCGGCAAGCGTAGCTTAACCTGATGGATCGACCCGTGCGGCTGTTATTACTTAGCCACGAACATTAAAAATGGACGTAAATTCGGCACCTTCTTTAATAATTCTTATAGTTAAGTTTATGACGTAAAGTAAAAACTATTTTTGGAACATCCGTAACTAACAAAAACGCGGCTGTAGCTTGCGTCGACAACCATTGGATGGAATCGAATCGTGCGTGAAAAGACAACAGCCAATTTGTGGCGTACATTATAGAGAATTGAAAAGATTATGCTTAGATGGTTTGGTCATGTTGAGAGGATGAATGAAAGGAGACTAACAAAAGATATTTACAAGGCGTTTCCACTCACATCTGAGTGGAAACGACGGGAGGGGACGCCCTAGGAAGACATATAGTGACCTTATTAGTAATGTTCTTCAGAAAGGTCAGGTGCGTAGTACTCGCAACCGGCGTGCGTGTGTGACCAGATGTATGAACGTAAACGAGGCAAAACGAGTATATACAACGTGTAACGTTAAATGCGCAAAACTTCTTAAGGGGTTATTGTACTCATCATGAGCAACTACTATGACACAACCTGTTATCGCGAAGAAAAAATCAGCTTTTCAGTACGTTTTGACGAATTATGCGAACATAAATGTACTGAACAGCTGGTTTTCGCGATTTCAGGTTTGTTCCCATAGTAGAAGTTGTTCATAATGATGAGTACAATGACCCCTTAAGAGATTTTGCTGATTTAACGTTACACGTTGTATAAGGATCGCAGCAGGTGGCGTTCTAGAGTTTCTGCCATGGGAAGAAGGCGTGAATGTATGTGTATTATAGAGAACTAAAATAATTATCACAAATTTACATTTTATTTTATAAACAGTTTCATTTGATAACATACAAAACTTATCATAAAGTTAGCTGTAATCTACCCCGTAGTATTAGTTATCGTTTACTTTACATTTAAGTTCTTGTTTCCGTTATCGTGACGTCATGCTACCGCCTACGATCAACGACTTTGTAATATATCTACATCCGCTTGCATTCAGAATCATAGAATACAATGATCCAAGTTTTGGAAACTCAAACAAAACCAAAACTTCAAATTCCAAAAAGTTCACATTCCACTGCAAGGACCTTTTTTTTTCATTACAACTGGTACCTCAAAAATCAACTTAGACCACATAACGCTAAAGTCGATAATTGAGTAAGTGGTAATGGATGTAAATTATATAAGATTCTGAGTTCAAGTATTGCTATTATAATTTGGTGCAACTATTTGTGGTTCGTTAGCACTAGCTGTATCATTTATAAGTCCAAGCTTGGCTTAGTTTTTTCCTCGCGAGTCAATCAGCATCGTTATTTGTAAAGCGTGATAGTCTGGAATCCCAGGTAAAATATTAATGTCGAAAGATATCTTCACCTCCTATCGTTTTAAAGAACTTCTGCCGAGAATGAACAAAGAATGATGGTTTGAGTTGTCACAGCCACAGTTGTTCAACCTATGGAACTCGGAACCTACTCTTTCCTCATTATAATGCAAGCGCACATTTAGTTATTTTTTTTATATATTAATTAATAAAATTATCATAAAAACAATGTCATTTAGTTAACTTTATTAATAAGATTTGTTGCATCCTCGGGCGTTTAACATCCTGATTGATCATATTTTCAATTTGGAACGTTTAGGGAATGATGATATTGGTGCCGATTCTCTTGTCACAAATGCCTCTAAACTAGACTAAATATCACCAAAATTTAGTTTATTCCTGTCAAACGACGATTTCCCATTCTGAAATTGACTAAAGTGACACAACTTAACAATATTTTAGTTTGACAGTACTAAGATGGTACCAAGTTAGTAGTTGAGTGAAAATGGCAATTTTGTTATTCTGAATTTCACTGTTTTCACCTAAAATTTTAATTGTCAAACTAAATAAGACTATTTTTAATCGCGATTAAAAACGCGTGGAATAAAATTAGTTGTTGTTCGGTCTAAGCAACCGAACACCTGCTAACGCAGCAGTTTACAACATTCGTTATACTTTAACGTCAGTGCATTGCCAGACATCAAACGGACCGGGTGCATTCATAACAATTAACATAACATTTTACTTATCATTTTACTTTAAGAACATTTTACATTAAAATTGTGGAACTTTCAATAAACTCTTTAAATCCAAATCCAATCAGTGCTTTAATATTACCAACAAACCTGCACCCCGCACAGTTGTCATGTACTAAAATTCACACCAACACCTTGACTTCAAGTGCAAAAACAGTACTGTATTTTTTTTTTCTTTTGCTTATATCGAAAACGGTGTGTCCTATCGCAAAAATAGTGAAAATTTGGCCCCCCTTTATAAAATCCATAAACCCCTAATCCTCAACATGTAGGTACAAAAAAAAAATCCATAAAAAAAACACGTTGAAGCTACTCCTTCCCTGCTCGGTGAACAAAATATGACAAGCCCTGTCACTAATATAACCCGGTGGTTTTAATTACTACGGGCACTACACCACACGGAATCACGATTGTCAAACTCGATTTTAGTTGTGTCAAAATTGTCTTTTAATTTAGAGGTTTTTTTTGCAGAATAGCTCCAAGATTCTCGTAGCCAAAAGTAAGGAATTTTAGTGATAGTTTAGTTCGGTGTACAAGAGAATCGGCACCATTATCTGCTATTAGTAATAACCATTTTCTAAAAATAACTGTTTCTTCTTGACCCTTGTCCTAAATTTCAGGCATTGAGAAAAATAAAGAGAATAGCTTCTGCCCGCGACTTAGTCTGCGTTAAATTTCTTGTTCCCCCTACTCATCCCATCGCATCGTATCGCCTGCCTACGCTACTTCGTTTCCTTTAAGCGTTCTTTCTTATTTTTGTATTTTTGCTTGACTCCTAAGGGTCCTAGTGTGATGATAGCTTTCCTCAAGAATTGGGCTACCAAATGCAAAAAGAATTTTTCAAATCCTACAGGTAGTTCCAGAGATTAATGCGTTCAAAGTTCAAACAAACTCATGTACAGGGTGTCCGGTAAAGAATGGATAATCTTGAAATAGATAATAGACCTTATGGCCGTTCAAAAAAAAAGCCAAGTACGATACGATTAAAAAAAACAAGTTATTTACTACCTCTATTTCAGCCATAGTCAACGTACAATATTATAACAACAGATAACCACTGGAATTCATTCATTTGTGGTCGCAGTGAAGAAGAATGTACCAATTATACGCGCCAAGAAAAATGAGACTTGACTTCGCCTCGGAACGCTCTTTCCGCCGCCCCGATGACGCCCGGTCCCTTCCCGCGCCTCGTACCTCATACCGCTAAAGAGTCAAGTCTCATCTTTAGTGGTAAATAAAGTTAGTATTTTTTCTAAAAAAAAAAATCTTAGGTGGACTGGTTGGGATATATTTTGTTTTTGTATTTTTTTTTTTGACTTATAAAAAAGGAGGAGGTTCTCAATTCGGATGTTTCTATTTTTTTTTTTTTTTTTATGTTTGTTCGCGCATAACTCCGTCGCTTGCCAACCGATTTAAAAAAATATTTTTTTGTTGGAAAGGGTATACTTCCCAAATGGTCCCATTTTTGTCAAAATCTAGTTCTGATGATGGGATCCTGGAGAAATCGAAGGAACTCTTCAAATATTATAGGCGATTTGGATATTTTTTATAGTAGCTCGTGCATTTGCTCTCGGAAACCACTTGGTGTAGTGGAACTGATGATGAAGACTACAGATGGCTACCGGAACTACTCGAATGATAAATATTTCACGGGTTGCGATTCGATTACTTTAATATGGTTGCTAAGCAATTTCCGCTCGTTACACAATGCGTGTGGTGAGTGGTTGTTGAGGAGTTCTCCTGGTTCTTACCAGCAGAACTCCTCAATAGTTAACGACCCAGCATCGGGAAAAGCAATATTTTGTAACATGTGATGAGCAATTGACATTAGACTATTGTAACTTATACAAATTATAAACAGACCCACTTTTTAGTGGAGCGAGAAATAAAAACTTTTTTACAAAAAAATACAACCGACTTCCAAAAACAACACTACAAAGTGAAAAATAACTTTAATTTCGGAAGTCGGTGGCAAAAACGAAAATACATTTAACTAGACACCGACTTCCGAAATTAAAGTTATTTTTCACTTTGTAGTGTTGTTTTTGGAAGTCGGTTGTATTTTTTTGTAAAAAAGTTTTTATTAGATTGGCTATAAGGTCTATTAAATGCTATCTCAAGGTTATCCATTCCCTACCGGACATCCGTTTATAAATATACAAGATTGTCCATGAAGACAACAAATAAGAATGTCAATTCACATAATCAATATTTTTGTTCCTTTCGATGCATCTATTTTGATTTTATTATTACTAGATTTTAACGATAACTTACACTAGAAAAAAACATCATGATTAATATATTATGTTTTTTTTTGTTTTCACTTTCATTATGTACTTATACAAAGTTACCGACTGGAGTCGTCCATACAAAAATGTCTTCGAAATTTGGCCGCTTATCATCACAATGTGCCTGGTCTAGTCACAGACTAGTATAGTTTTACACTAATGTGTATACTACAACTGTAACCATTGACTGTACATGAAATAAACTTATCTAACTATATCTGTGTTTTTCTCATATGTCCCAGTTTCCTCGTGTGACTGATACTAGCATGATGGCCACCATCACGGATTTTAATTTTTATAACAAAAAATTTGTCGTTTGTCGCCAAATATCAGTTTGTCGGTCACTGGTTCAAAAGTTATAGGGTTTATAGGTGACCGATCTGGGGAGCGTCTCCCCTAGCTTGGCCTAGTTTGAATCTCAAAAGCTAGGACACCTAGCGAAGATCTGTTTTCTCCCAAATTTTGTCACTAATTTAGTTGGAATCAGTCGCCAAATATTCTGATATTTGGCGACTGATTCCAACTAATTAGTGACAAAACCATCCTCAGACCAATATGGACTTACGAAATCCAGCTGTGGGGTACTGCTAGCAATAGTAACATAGAGATCCCTACGTGAGCAACAAATACATACATGAGGATCTAAAGTTCAATACCGTCAGACAAGAAATTGCTAGACATAGTGAAAGTTATCAGACGAGAATATCAACTCACGTCAATGAACTGGCATCAAAACTGGTACGCACAGGCAGTGTCACACATTCCATATTAAAAAGGCACAGTGTCCCTCACCGCGAGATTGGATCACACCATATGAAAGAGGGACTCTCAAGAATTCCTTAAAAAAAAAAGATCATGATACCACAACTGAATGGCTTATTGTGTTTAACACAGATCGCCAAGTTACAGAGAATGAAAAAAAATTATATATCTTCTAAACTAAAACCAGACTGTGACTTGATAAAAATTGTTAGCGACCAAATTTGGGAGAAAACAGATCTTCGCTACGTGTTCTAATTTTTGAGATATAAATGTGGCCAAGCTGCCTGGGGAGATTCCCCCAGGTCTGTCGGTACAGATTCTGATCTGTACCGACAGATTCTGATATTTGGTTTTTTTTTTCTGATTCTGATTTTTTTTGAAAATTTGTCGTTTGTCGCCAAATATCAGTTTGTCGGTCACTGGTTCAAAAGTTATAGGCGTTTCTAAGTGGCTGACCTGGGGAGAATCTCCCCAGCTTGGCGACATTTATATCTCAAAAATTAAAGCACCTAGCGAAGATCCGTTTCCTCCCAAATTTTGTCACTAATTAGTTGGAATCAGGCGCCAAATATCAGAATCTGTCGGTCACAGGTTCAAAAGTTATAAGCGTTTCTAGGTGGCTGACCTGGGGGAATCTCCCCAGCTTGGCCACATTTATATCTCAAAAATTAGAACACGTAGCGAAGATCTGTTTTCTCCCAAATTTGGTCGCTAACAATTTTTATCAAGTCACAGTCTGGTTTTAGTTTAGAAGATATATAATTTTTTTTTCATTCTCTGTAACTTGGCGATCTGTGTTAAACACAATAAGCCATTCAGTTGTGGTATCATGATCTTTTTTTTTTAAGGAATTCTTGAGAGTCCCTCTTTCATATGGTGTGATCCAATCTCGCGGTGAGGGACACTGTGCCTTTTTAATATGGAATGTGTGACACTGCCTGTGCGTACCAGTTTTGATGCCAGTTCATTGACGTGAGTTGATATTCTCGTCTGATAACTTTCACTATGTCTAGCAATTTCTTGTCTGACGGTATTGAACTTTAGATCCTCATGTATGTATTTGTTGCTCACGTAGGGATCTCTATGTTACTATTGCTAGCAGTACCCCACAGCTGGATTTCGTAAGTCCATATTGGTCTGAGGATGGTTTTGTAGATAGCAATTTTACTATCATGTGACAGTCTTGATTTACGACCCACCAACCAGTACATTGATCTGAGTTTCGTATCCAATTGTTTGCGTTTGGTCCAGATGTCATTTCTCCAGGTGAGTCTCCGATCCAGATGCATACCCAAATATCTGGCATCTTCAGCCTGGGGGATCTCCTCATTATGGAGTTTTATTGAGGGATAGGTCTGCCTTCGCAGGGTGAAGGTCACATGGACAGATTTTCCCTGGTTAGGCTTAATGCGCCATTTATCTAGCCACTTCATTGACGTGGGCTTGTAGTTTGGCTGATGCTATATCGGAATCCTCGTGTACCGACAGAAGAGCTGTGTCTTCCGCATAGGTGGCAGTTGATACTATCAACATGCGTTGGCAGATCTGCAGTACATAGCAAGTAGACTATGGGACCCAATATACTTGTGCAAGTACTGAGAGAATTTCGAATAAAAGAGCGATTTCGTTATTAAATTTCACCTCAAAACATCTCCTGTGTAGGTATGATCGCAATATCGGAAAGAAGGAGTGGGGCAGCAGCTTTTTAAGTTTGAAGAGAAAAAAAGAAGATGTTCAATTTTTAAGTATAGTCCAAGAGCTAGATCAAAGATTTTATCGTAAACTCTTCGATCTAGCAAGGACTATACTTAACATTGAACTCATTATATCTTCTAAAATAAAACCCGACTAAATCTGTGACTACGAAAATTTGCGACTTTTGGGAGAAAACAGATCTTCGCTAGGTGGCCTAGTTTTTGAGACATAAATGTGGCCAAGCTGGGGAGATGCTCTCCAGGTCGGCCACCTTATGAACCCTTATAACTTTTGAACCAGTGATCGTCGACAAATTCTGATATTTAGCGACAAAGGACAATGGGTAATCTTGTATGGGCCCCGTACCCAAAAATAAATTTGATTGTAGCATTATGAACTATGGCTTTCTTTTATGTTCTCATCAATTCAATTAAACTACTCCATTTAATTAATCCTAAGACACCATGTCTGAATTGACTCGTAGAAAAAGATATGTGAAGAAGTTAAGTTGATTAAATAAACAACCTGTCGTTGGTCCAGCCATTGCGTGGGACAATATTATAGTTGGTAATGAAGTATAATAATTTAATGTAATTATGAAATAACACCTAATAAATAAATTATAATTTATATTAATTATAATAATGGTTTTGATGTAGGTACTCTTCTTTTTATTGGTTTACCAACAATTGTTTGCACAAGTTTTATGATACTGGTAACTTGCAAAAATGTATATGCAACAGCGGTTGCGCTGTTGCATATGTTGCGGAGTTTACCTTTAAGTGATTGTTGAATCACTTAAAGGTAAACTCCGCATGCATAAAGAAGTTATACAAAGTTTATGGCATACTTAATGGATTCAGACCGAACCCAACGCCCTGGATAGGGTGGTCCGTATGCTGCTGACTGCGTATCAAATGCATCACCCACGAAAGTGATTCGTGATCCCCCCCCCCCCCCCCCCCCCGTCTGGTCGAGCCTTTTTAAACGCTAAGACCATCCACAATCGCGAGATATGCAGTCTCAGGGAGTATTTCTAGAAACCGTGGGGTTGCATCGAGATGTGGTGGTTGCGGTGGACCAGGGCCTCACCCCGCTCTCCTTAGCGAAAGAGAACTGGTGCAAACCTGCAGTACTTGATACTAACGATCGTAAGGAAGTATGGCAAGGCAAAGAGCTTCACGGACGCTTTTTCCGGGTCCTCCATGGGCCTGATGTAGATTTTTTGGCGTCTGTATCCTGGCTGCGTTTGTGGTTGTTGGGGAAACCGAAGGTTTTATCTATGCGATTATGGATGAAGTTATCATGGCGAATAATTATCGGAAATGCATTGTCAAGGACGGTACGGTTACCATCTGTCGGGTATGCCACTCTCCCGGTGAATCAATCCGAAATATTGTTTCCGGTTGTTCTCGTCTTGCTTGCTAAACGTCGAGTACTTGCAATCTAGTGGCTAGGATTATACACCAGCAACTTGCCTTGCAGTACAACCTTGTAGAGTCCGAAGTACCATATTACAGGTGCCCAACCCAGTTCTTGAAAATGGTCACGCCAAATTGTACTGAGATCGATCTATCATCACTGACAGGACTGTTGTAGCCAATAAGCCGGATATTATGGTGATAAAGTGACGAGAGTGCCGTACAATGATTGTTGTTCTCGCAGTCCTTTATGACGCGAATCTCGTGAAACTGAGAAAGTTAAAAAAATCAAGTATCTTGACTTAGCACACGAGGATGTCAACATGTGGGACGTGGACTCTGCAATCATTATACCTATAATCGTTACGGTTAATGGCCTAATAGCAGAGAACCTCGACCAACACCACAGACGCCTCTCATTGCGTGGCTGGGTCAAAGGTTTGATTCAGAAAACAGTATTTCTGGACACGGCACGCATAGTGGGGAGGTTCCTCTCTCTAGAGCCCTGACCAACGGTAGCTTGGACTCTGTTCCCGATATCGGTGGGCTACAATTTTTTTATATTTATGTTTTTATTTTAAAAATATTTTTAAATGTAAATGATTTATATGTTAATGAAATAAAGAAATAAAAAATAAAGAACTGTTGTCGACACTATCCATGTACGGTGTGGACTGGCGCTTGGTACGGGCACTGAAATCTATAGACAAGGATTCCAGTGCTTTTGGTAGGATAGATAAGACAAGGACTGGTTCTGCATCTCAAGGGGTGTTAGACAGGGTTTTGTATCGTCACCGTGGCTGTTCAACTTGTACATAGATAGTTGTCTGACAGATTTGAAAACAGGTAAGTAAGTAAGTAAGTATATCATTTATTCTCTCTTCACAAAGCTGACTTAAAGTTAGTGTGTACAAAAAAAAATGTTTCAGCTGTATTCCACCTTTGTGAGAGACTGGTGCCTGATATAGGTTTTTGGGAAAAACCTGTGTTACAGGTCACCAGGCCCCCTTACACGGCTAGAATTAGCTTTCACAGAGATACCGTGCAAGAGTCGAAGTTTAACAATATGCATAACAAAAAATAAAAGCTAAATAAGAGTCAAACAGTGTACTTGTTACTTTATCTGTTTTAAAGAAATAAAATAAGAAGTAATAACAATAAGAAAAACCTAATTATAATTATGCAGAAGTTATTGAGTCATGTTGAGAGACGATGTGTGAGTGAGTGTTTATTGTTGTGGAGTGTTAGACTAATAAGGATGTATGTAAATAATTCAGATGAGAAGTGTGTGAGTGAAGGTGACTTTTGTGGAGTGAGTGCAGCGAGAGTTGTTTTTCAAGGAAGTGAGGAACAGATAACAGTGGGGTTGGTCAAAATTAGTTTCATTTCAGAACAGTCAAAATATTCTCAGTTTTATCATAGTCTAGAGCTTTTAAGTATTTTTATAATTCTTTCATACAGCTTGATCGAGTTTTTGGATATAGATTTAGGAATTTATTCAACTTATTGTAAAGATAATGCCCAAGGAAGCAATAGAACCTTTTAATAATAATAATAATAACTCGGGGGAGGCTGGATCGCACCAACGCAAATGTATACGTACATCTGTGGTGGAGCGATCCAGACTGCCAGGCACTTCTTCTCTTGCCACCGAGCGGGTGGGCAGGTTGCGGATAGTCCAACTCCGGCTACGGGACCAACTGTGTAGGTTGATCCCGTACCCGGAGCATCTCAAGATAGATCCCGGACAAGAGAAGTTCCCGAAGGCCAAATCCCAGGCTTAGGGTAACCCATATACCTATTCCTATGTACCTAACGCCTAACCAAGCCACCCATCCTTCCTTATCCACACATCCTGTCGATCCCAAATCCCTAAGCCGAATCCCAAGCTTAGGGTGACCCCCAAACCTACACCCCCATCCCGTATCTCTACGCTAACGTTGTGGTGGAGATGCAATCCAAGCCAAGGTCGCGCACGCCGAGGGCTGCATGGCTAGGGGAATGCACTAGTCGCTAGTGTGCCAACTCTGGATAATAGGGGACCTCCAGTTTTACTTACCCTTACCACAGTGAATGCAGGGCTCTGCTGTGGTCGACTTTTTTAGTCCCTAGCTTGTCGTGGGAATAGTATGATAACAAGGTCAAAAACAAAAAAACTAATTCAGGCAAATAAGCCTTCAGTGGATGATGAAAAATTACCGGTTTCATCATCATCCTCTCCGAGGTCCATCTTTTCATCAATTGTATCATCACCACCTTCATATTTATCACGCTCGTCAAGATCATCATCATCATCGTCACCAATGTCAGTAGACGTTGTGTCGGAGGCTACTACTGCCGCTAACCCTTCACCCGTTACTGTCAAATCTAATACGCGTAAAAAATGGAGCGAAGACATGAACCAATTCATTTGGCGTACGTATTTAATCATCACCAATTTAGATACAGAAACAAATTCATATCTTACATCATTGCACCAACAATTCATTAACAAATTTCCGCAAATGAATGTCTCGAAACAAAGAGTTGGAGATCAACGAAGAGCAATAGTTCACAAAAAATTACTTGCGGCCACTACACTTGAAAAAATTAGATTAGAAGTAAGCAGAGAGCTACAAATAGACACCACCACCGCTAATTTAGATACACACATCCGGACACTATCGCAGTTAAACACAGATCAAAGCAACACATACTTACAATCGGGATCAAAAAGTAGAATGAGGTGGTCAAACGAAATGAACGAAACTCTAATAAAATGCTATCTCATCGCTACAGAAATGGAAACAGATATGACTGTTTGGAGGAAAAAATTAAGAGAATTGTTCATTGAGGTCTATCCACAATTGTCACATTTATCTGAGCAGAGAATATCAGATCAAAAAAGGGTTGTGCTTAATAACAGAATGATAACAGAAGCACGACTACAAGACCTGAAAACGTGTGCAGAGAATACACTAAACAGAACGAATCCTTGTAGGCAAACGGAATATCACAATTCACCTATAGCTGCAGACACCACCCTAACACAAGCAATTAAATTATTATTATTATTATTAATTATTATTAATGTATCCAGTGTCTGTGTTATTATTTGTGGATACAAATAATAACACAGACACTGGATACATTAATAACCAAACACATGCGCAAGAAACCGAAGTAGGAAGCGAGCGGAATTTCTCGGATAGCATTGACTTTAGAGCCTTAACATCCACCATTATAAACACTGAACATAATACCACAAACGGCGAAATAAGTCAGGAAAGAAGTCAAGAAATAGAGGAAACATTCTCACACACACTACAGCATTTCACACACATTCAGCCCACAAAAAGAAATTATATACCAAAACAAAAACCATCTAAAAAATTATCGCAAATAGTATGTTACATTAATAACGTCATCTTACCAAAATATATTAATGCAGGTACAGAATTCGAAACCCTGCAGACAGCAATATATAGTGCGGCTTGGACAGCTGCAAAAACTAATGGAAGTAAACTTTCATATATCACCTCTGAGAATACGGTTTACAACAATCAAAAAAATAAGAGACCAAAATGGCAAAAAAGATTAGAATTAAGAGTTAAAGACTTAAGAACAAAAATCGGAAGACTTACAGCATACATGCAAGGAAACAGAGGCTGGAGGCTTGTTAGAGAGGTACACACAATACTTGAAAACTATAAAATACACTCAATTCATGAAGAACTGAATACCTACACAACTCACACAATTCTTAGATACACTAAAACAGAAACTTACTCTTGTTAACAGTAGATTAGACAGGTATAATAAATGCACACTTCGTAAAATTCAAAATAATAAGTTTAGGAACAACGAAAAGCAGTTTTATAGAACATTAAAAAATTCTACCACCAACCAAACATTGCCTAACAATAGCGAAACAAACACTTACCATAGTTTACCGTCGGTAGATGAACTTCAGCAATTTTGGTCAAGAATTTGGGAGATGCCGATGTGTCATAACGAAGGTGCTGAGTGGATTAAAATAGAGTCAGAAAACCATAGGCATACTGAACAAATGGAGTTCGAACATGTTTCAATAGATACTTTTCATGATGTCCTTCAGAAATTACACAACTGGAAAGCACCAGGCTCTGACTACATACATAACTTTTGGTATAAAAAATTTACACACACTCACCCATACCTCTATAATTATATCAACAATTTCATTCAAAATCCAACCTCGATGCCTACATACATAGCGGAAGGAATTACATATATGATACCAAAAGACTGCAACGACAGCACCAATCCGGCAAAGTACAGACCAATAACATGTCTACAAACAATTTATAAAATATTAACAGCATGTATCACTCAAATCATTTACAAACATCTTGATAAAAATACAATTTTATCCGAAGAACAAAAAGGCTGTCGAAAATTTAGTCAGGGCTGTAAAGAACAACTAACAATAGACTCGGTCATTCTGAAACAGGTTCAGCGAAAGAAAAAAAAATTATACACTATGTACATAGACTATAAAAAAGCGTACGATTCGGTACCACATACGTGGTTACTTGAAGTTTTAAAAATATACAAGATAAGCCCTCAAATTATTACCTTTTTAAGTAACACCATGACACAATGGACTACACGCTTGCATCTAACATCACCTACAGGAATTGTTGAGACAGAACCGATTAAGATCCAACGAGGCATATTCCAAGGTGACTCACTTAGCCCATTGTGGTTCTGTCTTGCTTTAAATCCCTTATCAAATAAATTAAATTCGCTAATGCCAGGATATAACTTACAGTATAACGATACTACAGATGACATACAGACTGACAGACATAACTGTAAAATTAACCACCTACTGTACATGGATGATATAAAGTTGTACGCTTCTACATCAGATGATTTGTATCAACTCGCAGAAATCACAGACCAAATCTCTAGTGACATTGGAATGGAGTTTGGAATCGATAAGTGCAAAATCAATTCAGTTAAAGCTGGTCAAACTTACGAACATACATATACATTGCAGACAGGTGAAACAATAGATTCTATAGATGAAAACGGAACATACAAATATTTAGGATATATTCAAGCTAAGCAAATTAAACAAAAAGAAATAAAAATTAAACTTACTAAACAATTTAAACATAGATTAAAGTCCATTTTTAATACTCAACTATACTCCAGACATACTATTAAAGCTATCAATACCTATGCGATCCCCGTCCTTACTTATTCCTTTGGTATAATAAGCTGGACCAAAACGGAACTTAACAATCTACAACGCATCATTAACACCTCGTTAACCAAACATAGAAAACACCATCCAAGATCATGTATACAGCGACTAACCCTACCAAGGAAGGAGGGAGGACGAGGCATTATAGATATTACGAACCTACACAATAAACAAATCAGCACCCTTAGAGAATACTTTAACACAAAAAGCACAACCTCTACTCTACACAAAGCAATAGTTTATAATGACCGAAAACTAACTCCACTTAACATGGCTGACAAAACTACCCAAATTAACGAGAAACAGACTGACAGACAGACAAAAATATTGGAATGGACCCAAAAATCACTTCATGGAAGACATCGCCAAGACCTTTGCCAACCTAACGTCGACAAGTTAGCGTCGAACGAATGGCTCAGGCGCGGAGATTTATTCCCTGAGACTGAAGGGTTCATGACAGCAATTCAAGATCAAGTTATTGAAACCCGTAACTACCAAAAGCACATCATGCGAGTCCCTCTTTCTGTAGACATTTGTAGGCGATGTCATAGTTCTTCTGAAACTATTCAACACATTACTGGAGCATGTAAAGCAATAGTTCAGACTGACTATAAACACAGGCACGATCAAATAGCTAACATAATACATCAAAAACTTGCTATAAAGTATAAACTGATTACTACACCCCAAGTACCTTACTACAAATATAATCCAGAAACGGTTCTAGAAAACACAACACACAAGCTATACTTTGATCGAGCCATCCTCACAGACAGAACAACACATTACAATAGACCAGACATAACTTTACTAGATAAAATTAATAAAACCGCGCAAATTATTGATATAGCAGTACCAAACACACACAACCTACAAAACACTATTGCAGAAAAGCTGTCAAAATACACAGACTTAAAAATTGAAATTAGCCGAATGTGGCGCTTAGGTAGCGTTGCCATTATACCAGTAGTACTTTCAACCACTGGTGTCATTCCCAAGCAACTGCACCAATCATTAAAAACGCTAGACTTAGCTCCCTCCACCTACCAAACCCTACAGAAAGCTGCTATCCTGAACACCTGCAGAATTGTCCGAAAATTCTTGCAGAACGATAGTGACGCACATACATCACACGCAGAGACATCATTCACCGTTGCACTATCACTTAGCTAGGTGAGCACTTTTAGGGGTAGCACTTGGCTTTGGCCCGTGTTACCCTATAAAACCGGCACATCAGCCGAGATACAAAAATGTATACAAACAAATAATAATAATAATAATACATTTATTTCAGACCATAAGTCCATAAACAACACCCAATACAATTTTATACACAAAAAACATACATAAATACATGAACACACATAACTACACTAAAAATACACTAAAACAATTTACTTAAAATATTGGAATGACGCACGATGAGTGGTCATCCATTGCCACATCAATGGACTGTCTGTCCTGTCGGCTAGTGTAGCCACCAAGCTGTTGGAGCTGTCGCGCACTCGCCGCATCAGGGATGCTATCCGAGTCCGCATCAGTGCGTAAAAATCTGGCACGCCATTTTCCGCGAACATCCCCGATGCACTGCAAAAGCGCGGCAGCCCCAACATAACTCTAAAGGCGTTATTGTACTGGACTCGCAGAGCATTGTACGAGCTTTTTGTATAGCTGACCCATAGGGCACACGTGTACATAGATTGGCAATACGCTCTAAAGAGTGTAATTTTCACCTCCCTAGTACAACGTGCAAACCTACGAGCCAGCATGTTACATCGAACTGCCAATGCTCTGCGTTCCCTCTCTATGTCCACATCGTCGGACAGACTATCGGTGACCCAATGCCCCAGGTACTTGAACTTCGTGACCCTGGAAAGCTGAGTGCCCCCCAAGGTGACTGGTGGGACAGTATCATAATATTTGTTACCCGCTTTGAAAACCAGTAACTCGCTCTTGGTCGCATTGTACCTGAGGCCGTGAGCCACCGCATAGTCCTCACAGATGCGAAGAAGCCTCCTAAGTGCACTGATCGATGGGCTCAGCAATACCATATCATCCGCGTAGCTGATGTTATTGAAGCAGTGCCCGTTAATGGAGCACCCGATATTGGTATTGCTGAGCTCACAGACCAGCTCGTCTACATACAGGTTGAATAGCTTGGGTGAGCTGATTCCCCCCTGCCTCACACCGCACTCCAACCCGTATGCATCCGACAGGACACCCGCCCACCTAACATAATTGTATTGGTTTTTATACCAATACTTTAGCATCCCAATGATATCGCTTGGGAGGTTCTTAACATTTGACAATTTCCTCCATAGGCAGTCATAAGATACGAGGTCGAAGGCCCTGGAGAGGTCCAGAAAACATGCATACACAGGTGTTTTCCTACTTGCATAGTATTGAACAGTCTGTTTGAGGCATAGTATAGCTGTTTTCGTGGATAAACGTGGCTTAAACCCAAACTGGGCGTCGTTGAGTGTTAAGTGTTTATCCAGCTGCTGATCAATCAGACTGTCCAACACCTTTGCAATTATGGTAGCCAGGGATATAGGCCTGTAGTTGCTCTTGTCACTCGCATCTCCAGTCTTATTTTTAACAATGGGCACAACAATAGTTTTAAGTAAATCAGCTGGAAGATACGAGTGACTCAGACACAAGCTAAAAAAACATTGCTAGCACTCGCGGTAAGTGCTTACCAGCATATAGTAAATGCTCTATACTTAGGCTGTCATGACCCGGCGACTTGCCTCTCTTTAAGTTGCGTATGACAGTAGCTACCTCCCTGGCCGTAAACCTAATAGGCATGTCTTCGGACCCCCCCACCACCTCCGGCCCGCCAGACGACGTACCTAGGGGAGCCCCAACCTTAAAGGCTCTGCTGAAAAGGTTGGCGATATCATTAGGATCACTAAGGCCCTCAACACTCACAGGGAGACCCGACCTGGGATTCAACCTGTTCGTGGCTTTCCAAAAACTACCAAAATTCTTCGCGTCATGATGACTTGCAATGATGTTCATTTTTATTTGGTCCTTATTATTTTGACACCATTTTAATTTATTTTTAAAAACCCTTCTACTTTCCACCATTTTTTCATACAAATCACCATTTTTCGGCCTACCAAACAACGTCCAGGTTAGAAAATCAAGCCGAGCCTGTCCGTGTGCGTCCTTCACATGCTTATTCCAGCCCGTTATGTAACGCTTTTTGAGCTGTATTCCGTTCTTACAGTTACTGGTGATTGTACCTTCACAGAGAATACGCACAATTTCCGCATACATATTTTCTAAAATGGTTTCATGTTCCTTATTTCTACACCTACTTTTAGTACATTCAGTAAATTCCAACGGAAAGTCTAAATGTTTCAAGAGATCATTACAATATTTGCTGTATAACTCAGTCTGTTGCAAGTCTCTGTCACCCCATGTCACTTTGTTACATTTAGGTAGTTCAGGTGCAACTTTTGGCTTTAATAAATTAAGATCACACATTACAATTAGAGGTAAATGGTCCGACCAAGACACGTCATAGAGCACACTAGCGTCTCTAATAGTGTTCCACGCTGCATCCGTCACTACGCAGTGGTCTAACCAACTAGTAGAACCATGTGCATCACTTACG
This sequence comes from Cosmia pyralina, assembly GCA_946251885.1. NCBI lineage: Eukaryota > Metazoa > Arthropoda > Insecta > Lepidoptera > Noctuidae > Cosmia > Cosmia pyralina. The sequence goes on from OX276354.1 coordinate 22,434,215, forward strand.
TAGGTATACGTGTCCGACTCACCACCAAGCAGGCAAACGTCAGCGCACCGCCACTGTACTTCAGCCGAAAAACTCAATAGTTCCTTGCCGAATAGACTATTCGGTTGAGCATTAAATTCCCCCAGAATATAGACCGCGTCTACACCACTACTTTCTATCACTGCGTGAATCTCACTTAAACACTCGACAAATTCAACAAGATTATCCATCGACTCTGTCGGCATGTAAACCGAGAATACTAAAAGAGATTTACCGCCTACCGTTATTTTAATAGCCACAAGACGCACACTTTTGCACTGCACGAAAGACACATTTTCATAGGCGCTCTTGCGCCACAGTATAGCAACTCCGCCATAGGGTCGCCCTCGTAGGATGCCCGACGACGTATCTACCGCCGATTTTCCCACGAAGTCGAACTGAGCATCTATGCTGCTCAGAAAAGGAATGTCGTGAGGCAGCAACCAGGTTTCTTGCAATGCTATTATATCAGATGTTTGACATAATAGTCTGACATAATCCACCGATCTAGTAATTGATTTACAATTAAAACTTACAAGTGTACTTGTTTTTGAATTAATATCGTTATTGATGCGATCCATTGTTGATATTTATGTGAGATCCTTCGGAGTCTATGTATCTACGAAAAGAAATTCCTTCTGGCCATAAATTGTCGTCTAAAAATAAATGCAATTTATGCCTTTGTACAAAAATTTTATAAGCATCGTAGTTTTTCTGTTTTCTCATATTTATTTTTTCAATTTGCACACTAGTTTTTGTTTTTTCCATTATGTACGTATGTATGTCGTTAGCAGACGCATTCTGATCAACGTTATTGATGAACAACGGTATTTTGATGTCAGCTGCTTTAAATTTTACAATATTATCTATGTTCGCACGACCTTGTTTTCCTATAAACCTGTCCCTCAGCCTCTTTTTCTTTTGCGCTAAGATCCACCCTTCATTTCTATCATCATCCTTCTTTGTTTCTAACTTAGTTAATGTATTTATTGTTCGCGGTGTTGATATTGCTAGCCGCGCCGCGGCGGCATAAGAAGTAGGTGTCCCTATCCCTTCCAAGATCTCGCTACATGCGCCGCTGAGGCCCACCGCAGCCCGCGCACGCACCTGGCGCTCCCCACCTGCTTCCGCGTTTGAAACCGCGGTGCCGGCCTCCACGCGCGGCATCGAGGCGCACGCGTCGACGAAGTGCTCGAACGAGATGTTGTTACACGCGTCAGCTTCGTGGGAGGGAGATGGACATAGCTCCGCGTTTTTAACGGAAGCTTTTTCTACGACGATGTGAGGTAGAACCGGTGACTTGCTCCGATAATGCATATTGTTGATGTATAATTTATTTTTGCTGTGATCTATGTCGTTAGAACTGGTATGACTACTGGTGTATGAACTTTTAAGTTTTTCTAAGTCCTCTTTAACTGCATCAAACTGCTCTTTGGTGACATATGTTTCTCTATAAATCTTAAGTTCATTTTGAATTAACAGAATATCTTTTAACAGCCGGGTAGCGTCTACATGGTCAAAAGTGATCGGAGGGAGTTTCTGTAATTCGCGTGCCACAAAAATCGGTACAACTTCGGGATCTGTTTCTTTTAGCAATGTTATTATGTCATATAAATCTCTTTCATTTTTTCCTGTTCCTCTCCTCGTAACTTTACGTTTCGATGACGGCGCCGACTCAAACAGTAATTTCTTGGCTTTTGAAACCTCTTCTGTACTAAAATAAGTTGCACAAATACGGACTAGGCTCTCCTCGTCCATCACATCAATCTTGTTTTGCACAAAGGCAAGCACTTCACTTATCACTACATTACACGCATTACATTTGACCGTAGTCGATGTCATTGTTACTCGCAAACTCTCGCGCTCGCGACGCGTACGTCCACGAGGTTAATTATTGAGATTCAATGAATTATTTAAATAAATACATTTAAATTGAAAATAAACGAAAAATTTTGATGTGTCATCCTGCCTGACAGATGACACAACAATTTTAGGGAATGTAGATTTGAATTGAGCCATGAGACATACCCTACCCTTTCGTCGGTTGTCTTTGAGTAGCTCAACGTCAAACTGCAATTCCGAATGTTTTTTTTAAGTAATGTACGCAGTATGAACGTTTGTCTGACAGTGAGTGTCCCATTCTTTGTATAGGTCAGTAGTTGGAAAACGAAAGGGGAGACCAGCTCCAACCTTGAGTATGGCACGCTGTGCCCTTTCAACTTCGATGAGGTGTGTTTTAGCGGCACCTCCCCATGATGTGATGCAGTAATCAATAAGTGATTGACATAATGCATAGTAGAACATCTTAATAGTGTTTCGGTCAGCCGAGTGTCGTAGGGTTTTGAAAACGTAAATAACTTTTCGTAACCTGGTCACGAGGGTTTCTATGTGTGGTTTAAAGGTGAGACATTTGTCAATAGTGACTCCAAGGTATTTCATGTTGTCAGTCATTTCAAGGGAAGAACAAGAGCACTGGGCATTTTCAATGCCACAGGTGTGAGCAGTAATCGTGAGAGTTGAGGGAGGGCGCAAGTTAGATCTTTGAGCAAATGCTATGTACTTTGTTTTAGAGACGTTAAGAGTAATAACATTGTCTTGAAGCCAGTTACTAACACGATTGAGACCCAGTTGTGCAACATCGAAAACCTCCTCCCATCCATCACCACTAAAGAACAGTGCAGTGTCATCGGCAAAGGTAATGATCTTTCCCTTAAGAAGAGAAAGTTGGCATGGGTCATTAATGTACACCAGGAATAGTGTTGGGCCAATTATACTACCCTGTGGTACACCGAAATTCACTGTGAGCTCGTCACTGAGCGAGTCATTTATTCTTACACGTTGTTTCCTACCAGTAAGATAGTCCTCCATCAGTTTCAGGGAGATTCCTCTGATACCGAGCCGTTCAAGCTTATTTAGAAGGTGTGGAATAGAGACTGTGTCAAACGCTTTTGCAAGGTCGAGGAACACCGTAAGGCATCTCCTTCTGTCATCCATGCTGACCACAATAGAGTTTAGCAACTCGTGAACTGCATCATTGGTACTTTTGCCAGTTCTAAAGCCAAATTGTGAAGACGAAAGGAGATTATTTGCTTCCAAGAACTTAACTAGACGTTGATTTATAAGGCATTCTAATATCTTGGACAGAGCAGGTAGGATGGAGATGGGCCGGTAGTTATTGACACAGTATTTTTTTCCAGCCTTATGGATGGGTTTAATAACAGCTATTTTAAAAGCTTGGGGGAAAACCCCCGTTGAGATAGATAGATTGCAGATATGTGTTATGGGAGCAAAGAGGTAATTTGCGTATCTCTTAGTGATTTTGCTGCTAATTTGATCGATTCCCACTACACAATTTTCCCTCAGGCCTCCAATGAGGTTGCAAATTTCTTGTTCATCGGTAGGAAGAAAGACAAGCGAGTTTAAAGGAGTTGCAGAAGTGTGATCATTGGTGTGGCAAGGTGTTGTAGATTTTGAAGTGGAGATTTTATTTGCCAACTTAGCTCCAACGTTCACAAAAAAGCTATTAACATCATTTATGCCCACCTCGGGATTATTAGATGACAAGAGAGATGACGAGAAGTCTGCCCTCTTGTCAGACCCGCTAATTTTTTTAATGACATCCCATAACTGTTTTTTTTTACCCTTAGCATTTTCGATTTCCTGTTTTTCATACCTCTTCTTTGTTTTTTTAAGCAGAGAGGAGTAAAAATTTATATATCGCTTATATGTCAATTTTAGTATCTCATCGTCAGGGTTTCGTTTTAATTTTTTGTGCAAGTTATCCCGGTTTCTCATGCAGCGAAGAAGTCCTTTAGTTACCCATGGTTTGGTTATTAGTTTTCTTTTTGAAGTTTTAGCTATGCTGGTATTATTTTTTATTGCTTATGATAGGTGAGCCACGAGGAGATCGGTTGATACGTTAGCGTCTTGACAGTCAAGGATAGGCTGGTAATCCATGTTTTGTATTATTTTGTCCAGATTGTCGAAGTTAACCGAGCAATATGTTTTATGAAGATACTTCAGACGCGTTTTAGGTCTACAACTAATAGCTATACTCTCGTGGTCAGTGATAGACGTTTCGAAAACAAAACAGCAAGCGTCCATTTTAGTTTTCAGCATCATGTGGTCTAAACACGTTAACCCATGCGTTGGCAGAGTATGAGCCGGGAGCAGGCCATGGCTAGCTAAGCAGTTCAGATAGTCGTATGATCGTTTATCGGGACTGTTTGGAACTACATTGATATTAATATCACCACAAAAAATAATGTTTTTAAAAGTTTTTAGATTATTTAATAGCGTGATATTTGAGTCAATAAATTTTACAGTGTTTGTTTGGCTAGGTGGGCGATATAATCCTACGATGCAAGTTTCTCGATTCAGTTTTAATACAAGGCAATTAGCATCAGTAACTGTGGGTTCTTCAGATATTACATTAAGAAGCTTGTTAGAGTATATGACAACTCCTTCATTTTGTGTTTTGTGTGAGGTGGTCGCTATATGATTGTAGTTGTCGAGAGAAGGGATGAACTTTGCAGACGGGAGCCAGCATTCTGTAAGTACTAAAATATCCCAGGGTATTTCAGATCTTTCGAGAAGCGTAATGAAATTGGGCATATTACAGTTAATGCTACGAATATTTTGAGACAGGATGTTGATAGTATTTTTATTAATTATCATATGATTTTTGCATTTTCTATGTCACAGGTTATAATTTTAGCCACTTGAATAGAGTCCAGATCAGAGTTTATTTCGTTAATAGTTTGTAGTAGTCTTTTGATTGTACAATGAGAAAAATACAGTCACGCCTAATACGTGACGTAATGCTGAATGTGACGTCGAATAAACTCAGTTCTGGAACTTTTGTAGCTTTATAAGCAAAGATTTGACATAGTGCAGGAGATAGTGAGCTAGGGTAAACACCATAGTAAAGGATTTCGATTCGCTTGAATAACGTACGTCTTGAGTTGAGTGAAGGATGAGCGTGATGAGGAATGTGTGTGTGTGTAATTCTGCAATAACAATGAAAACTTAATAATATAAACGAGAACATGAAGCCAAAATAAATAACGAATGTATTTAAAAATACTAGAGAAAAGCATGCTAAGATAACAAAATAAAAACAAGAGTATTGTACCAAAGCTAGTCACATAATAAGTTTGTGTAGTTTAGTTTCCTCATCAATGCGAACTGGTGTCGAGTCCTCATCTTTCTTAACATAAACTTTCCCGTATGAAGTCCAGGCCGCTAGAAGCTTTTTGTTTTTAACGTTTGAGCGCGCAATGTAAAAAAGATATCTTGCCTTAGCTGTTAAGTACTCCGAGATGTAATAGGTTGGGGAAAAAGTTTCTTCGCATTTTTTAAGAAAATTCAAAACATTTTTTAATATACATTATTTACATTTATCTAAAGTATGTAGGTACCATTTTGTTCGATAACTTTTTGCCATCTTGTAGGTAGGGACATGATCCCATTGCTATAGAAATTTTGGGACTTCTGATCAAAATACCGCGACAAGTGGTTTTGGCAGTCCTCTCGTGATGTTAACCTGACACTGCCTAAAGAATTCTGAAGAGACCGAAACAGGTGGAAATCTGAAGGTGCAAGGTCAGGACTATACGGCGTATGCATTAACACCTCCCAGCCAAACTCTCTTAATTTTTGCTGAGTAGCTAAAGATGTGTGAGGTCTAGCGTTATCATGATGAAAAACCACACCCCTTCTGTTGATTAATTCCGGCCGCTTTCTCTCAACTTCTTGCTTTAATCTCAGCAGTTGTTCGCAGTAAAGTTCAAAATCGATGGTCTTGCCTGGTGGTAACAGCTCATAATGAATAATGCCCTTCCAATCCCACCACACACAGCATCACCTTGTTGCGAGTTAACCCGGGTTTCGCCACAGTCTGTGAAGCCTGACCGGCCTTTGACCACGACCTTTTTCGCACGTTCTTGTCGTACGTGATCCACTTTTTATCACCAGTTATCAGCTTCTTCAAAAATGGTTCGGTTTCATTACGTCGTAATAAAGAATCACAAATGAGTACACGGTTCATTAGGTTTCTTTCAGTGAGCTCGTGAGGTACCCAAATATAGAGCTTTTTTGTGTACCCAGTTTTTTTCAAATGCGCCAAAACTGTTTTGTGGTCAATTCCCAGTTCTTCAGCTACGTCGTAACTACTGATATGCCGATCTTGCTCCACTTTTTCAAAAATGGCATACATTTTATCCGTAATAGGGCGACCAGAGCGACGTGCATCTTTGACATCAAAATTTCTGGACTGAAAACGCTTAAACCAAATTTGTGCTACTCTCACAGACACTGCACTGGGTCCATAAACATGGCAAATTTTTTTCGCGGCTTGCGTTGCATTTTTACCTTTTTTGTAGTAAAATTTTAAAATGTATCGAATTTCTTCATTAGATTCACTCATCTTGACATTACGAAAAACAAATGAAAATCACACATTTTCCTAATTTGAATTTGGAATTATGTTCTTTAAAATTTAAACTTTCAATGATACCAAAACCAGCCAGATACAAATAGTATAGCCAAAGAGATTTTATTTTAAGTTCATACGTACTATAATGCGAAAAGACTTTTTCCCCAACCTAATATAATGTACATGGCGTTCCCGGTAATTTAATATTCTCTGAGTTCAATTGCGGCTGTTTGTTTTCGCGTCTGCATTTATTGAAGGTCTTGTAATTTGAAATAAGTGATTCCTTTCTGAGAGTAGTACTGAAATCCACAATTACTGTTTCAGACTTGGAGCGAAAAATGTCCCTAATCTCGGACTGTTGTATAAGTATTTCAAGACCTAATGTCGAACCAAGCTGCTGGATTGTGTCGATAAGCACTCTCTTATTTTCGTTTTCCTGTTTTGGTATGTTTCGAATTTCAATTGTTGAACAGTGTGCATTCTTATCCAGTTGTTCCAGCGAATGTTCCAGAGTCAACACTCGGTTCTTGTACTCCTTATTTTCCTGTTCCAGCAGATTGATTTTAGCTACAAGGTCGTCGTGCTTAAGGGTTAATGTTTCGGCTGATCTCTTTATCTCCTGGTTTTGGGTAATTATGGTAGCTAGGGCATTATTTAATAGTTCGAACTTGGTGTCTTGCTGGTGCCTGATTTGGTCGAGCATTGTTTTTAATTCAGACGACTGGCCAGAAAGTTCCTTGATTTTATCAAAAGTGGGTTTCTGGCGCATGGTAACATAAAAATAATTGCCAGACGGGTCCGTGGTATTCGATTTATTATTAATGGCCGAGTCCGAGCTGTAATGTATGATGTTGGATGGAGGATTAAGCTGAGGTGTGCTCGGGGGAGAGCGTGCCACCGCCATTGCAACGGAAACAAATAAATACTGTTGCGGTTCACAATTATACAAAGCTCTGATAAATTATGTTATTTTTCTATAAAACATTTATTAGATGTTGAAATTGTAGAAAGCCATATAAATGAACGTCCAAAAAGAGCTGTCCTGTGTTGGATACGAACCGCCACTCAATTCCACGTCAATCCACACGATCTTCTCGGAACCAAGCGTGATAAAAGGATAAGTATTCAAATAGGTCAACCAATGCCAAAACTAAGGTGACAATGTTAGTAGAGTAACTAACCTAACCTTTTTTTTTTTTTTTTTTTTTTTGTTGACGCTGGGAAAAATGCATTACGCATGCCCACCCGTCGGGGGACGGGTGGGGTATGTGGGACTCCCCGGTAAATCCGGTATACCCACTAAACGACCCAGCGGCGCTCCCGCATCGCCGTGACGGGAGGGTCATGGGAAACTGGCTCAGCCTTTACATCCACAACCCTCCCGGCGCATGCCCGCCTAGCTGGCGGGCCCCGCTTGCCCCCCAGCAGGTTGAGGGGCTACGGGAATGGCCGGGAGCACCTGACCATTCCCGTCCGGCACTGGTGGAGGTCCGTGCGATACAGGCAAGGGTGCCCCCGCACCCGTTGCCTGCTGGCCTCCACCTGGGAGGAGTCGGAGATGAGTATCAAACTCACGTCTTCTTCGACCCCTCCTCCGTCTTCGGAGCGGCGCCGCGTGAGGATCATCCTCCCGCGCGCGCTCCGCCGCCTCCTTCTGGGACATTACTTGCTCGCAGAAGGAGGCGACCGCAGTCCAGGCCCCCTCGCTTTCCAGCATGGAGTTGACGACGCTGGGAAGCGAGAGGTCCCGCCCAACCGCTGCGATCACAGTACGGCGCAGCTCGGACCAGGCCGGGCACACCTCGAGCGTGTGCTGTGCCGTGTCCTCCGCCGCGCCACAGTCGTGGCACGACGAGGTCTCCTCCCTTTGGATCCGGTGCAGGTGCGATCCGAAGCACCCATGGCCGGACAACACCTGCACCAGACGGAAAGAGAGGAAACCGTGAGACCGCTCAAGCCAATCCTTCAGGACTGGCCCGAGCGCGTCCAGAGTTCGGCGGCCAAAAGCGGCAGTGGCGAGGTCCTCCATCCAATGATGGACGATTGCGGCCTTCGCCTCTTGCCGCACGGCCTCCCGCTCTTCTGTGGCGGGGAGCTCCCCGAGCGCCTTACGCCGCGCCGTCCATTCGTACACTTTGGTCAGCACCCATGCCTCGAGCTCCCAAGGAGGGGTGCCGGCCAGAGCGCACGCCGCCGAGAAGCCCACCGATCGGTAGGCCCTCGCCACCCGCAGTGCAATGGCCCTTTGGGGCCTGCGGATGGCAGTGGCGTTCTCCCTCCTGTGGAGGGAGTCCGCCCAGATTGGGGCCCCGTAAAGGGCCATGCTCTTGAGGATGCCGGCGTACAAGCGCCGGCATCGCACCTTCGGACCCCCAGGTTCGGGAGGAGCCACGACAGGGCGTTCGCGGCCTTCAGCAGGCGCGTCGACAGCCCGCTGAAGTGTGGGCCGAAGCGCCACCTGCTGTCGAGTACAAGGCCCAAGTATTTCATCTGGGCCTTGACCCCGATCCTGACGCCCTCCACAACAATGTGGCCGTCAGCAGGGATGCGCTGCCGTGGCCCGTGGAAATACACGGCCTCGGTTTTATGGAGCGCCACCTTCAACCCTAGGCGGCGGATCCTTCCCGCCACTAAGGATCCGCCAGCAGAGGCCAGACTGGCCGCCTCCCTGAAGTCCCTCCCCCGGGCAATGAGGAGGGTATCATCCGCGTAACAGATGATGCTCGTGCCACGGAGGAGGGTCCCCCGCAGGAGCCAGTCGAATCCAATGTTCCACAGCGGTGGTCCTAGGACCGACCCCTGTGGAACACCGGACTCTGCGCTATATCGCCTCACTCTGGCCGTCTTGTCTGCAAGGAGGACCACACGGTCCTCCAAGTAGCTGGCCAAGAGTTGGCGCAAGTACTGGGGCACTCCGTGGTACCGTAGTGCCTCCAAGATTGTCGAGTGGGGGACAGAGTTGAAGGCGTTTGCTATGTCGAATGACACCGCCAACACTCCGTCACCCGCCTCCACGGCCTCCCTCACCTGGCCCTTGAGTAGGGCCAAGGCGTCCACCGTCGAACGACCCTGTCGGAAACCGAATTGGGCGTCCGACAGGTCCGGCCCCACCGTCCCCAGCAGGCTATTTAGCCGGTCGGCGATTATCCCCTCGAACAACTTACCGACCTCATCGAGCAAAACGATGGGCCGGTAAGCCGAGGGGGAGTCCGCCGGGCGTCCCTCCTTTCGGAGGAGGCACAGCCGCCCCTCCTTCCAAGGTTTCGGGAACCTCCCAGTCGTAAAACACGCGCTAAAGAGGTCCCGAAACCTCTCCTCCATCTGTGTGGCGGCGATGGCCACCACCCGTGCGGGAACGCCGTCCGGCCCTGGGGCTGTGTTCTTCGCGCGGAGGCGTAGAGTCCCCGCGTAAAGTTCCGCCGTCGTTACCGGGGGAACCTCCTCCTCCGGCGGTACCGCCTCCCGCGGGGGGTCCATCACTGGCGGGGTGAAGTTGGCCCTGGGCGGAAACAGGGACCGGACCACCCCATCCAGCAATGCCGGCTCGAGGGTCTCCGTCAGTGGAGGACCACAGGGGCGCAGTTTATTCCGCGCCGCCTTGTATGGTCTTCCATACGGGTCCCTGTCGAGACCCTCCAGCATCTCGGCTCTAGCCGACTCTTCGGCCGCGCGCATTGCCGACTTGAGGACCGTCTTCGCGTCGACGTACGAGGCATAGAGGCCCTCCTCGTTGGTGGGGTCTCGCGGTCTGCGCCTTCGACTCCGCGTGTAGGCCCTCCTGGCCGCCACGCAGACGGTTCGGAGCCCCGCCAGTTCCTCCGACCACCAATAGACGGCGCGGCGGGGAGGTGGGCGGCGAGACCGGGGCATGCTGGAGTTGCACACCTCGGTCAGGGACCCCCTCAGCTGGACCGCTGCGGCGTCCACGTCCAGGACCTGGACAGGAGGCGCGAGCCAGTCCTGGACGAATGCCGCCTCCTCCGCGGCCTCTCGGTCCAGGCGGGCGAGAGCCCACCGTGGGAACCCAGATTGGCCCGAGCGGACCATCCCCTGGGAGCTCTGGGTGGAGATGTCGAACCGCACATATCGGTGGTCCGACAAGGTCTCCACCATCTCCACCCGCCAGTTCACGACGTGGGCGGCCAGCACGGGGGTGGCAAACGAGACGTCAACCACCGACCCTCCCCGTTGCCGCACACACGTGTGGACAGTCCCTCTATTTAGGAGGGACACACCGCACGACGTTGCCCAAAATTCTGCGGCGCGTCCCCGGACGTTGCAGGAAGCGGCCGGGTTGCCCCAGGCCGTCGACTTGGCGTTCAGGTCGCCCAATATGGTGACCTGGCGTGGCGCCGCCCTCCCGATCACTGCGGTGAGGATTTCGAGAAAGTTCTCGAAATCCGAGAGAGGGCGGTTTGGTGAGAAATATACTCCCACCAGTGCCATATCTGCCCACGCGGCGGCCACGTATCCCGGTCCCCTCTCTAAGAGCGAGAGGGGAGGGGAGTCCGTGGAAGACCGCGACACCAATGCCACCGAGCCGTCCCGATCACCCAGCCAACGGCCAGGGACTGAGTATGGCTCGGCAACCACCGCCACGTCCACCAACCACTCGGCCATGGTCTGCATCAGCAGATCCTGGGCTGCTCTGCAGTGGTTGGTGTTCGCCTGGAGGATGCGATGCTTGACCCTATCCATCAATCAGACATCGCATCCCCCTCCACAGCTGCCGAAGTCCCAGCCTCAGGGACGGCGGTGGCAGCGACAGTCCGGATCGGCGCCTGCCCTTTGCCCTTCTTAGGGGGAGGATTGCACTTCCTCCCCATCATCACATGGCCCGCCGGACAGCCACTGGCGGCACACACCGCGCAGTGCGGCGTGGCGGCCTCGCAGGAGGCGGACTTGTGCCCGTCCTTGCCACAGCGGAAGCAATTGTCCGCCCTGTCAACCTCGGACGGACAAAGGGCCCGAGTGTGTCCGACTCCAAAACACTTGAAGCAGCGTAGAGGCATGGCTGCAAGTGCCCGGACTACACCCGAGCTGAATCCCACGGCAAGCCGTCCCTTAGCGAGGACGGCTATAGCTGCGGCGACTGGGCACTCAAGGCGAATGGTGCCCATGCCGCCGCGGCCGGGCCTAATGGCCCGACCTTGCACCGCTGTGACGCCGCAGCCCCCCATTGCTGCGACCGCCGCCACCACCTCCTCTTTGGTGACCGAGTCGTCCAGGTCGGTCACCTCCAAGGCCACAGACTTCACGGGCCTGGTCACCTTGGCCGCGTCCGCGATGACCTCTTCCAACTTGGTTGCGAAGAGGTCCGCATTGGCGCCGCCCTGAGCCCCCGGGAACTCGAAAATTCGAGCCCCGGCCTGGGTTCGGCGGCACGAGACTGTGCCGATCCCCAGTTGGGTAGGATCGGCGTTGGTACGCGCCCGCATCATGATAGACGCGTAAGTCTCTCCCCGCTCCGCAGCCTCAGCGGTGAGCGTCACCACTACGGCTGCGGTCTTAGGAGGCACCAATTTCCTCTTCGGCCTGGCGGGGGCCCCATTAGCTGCAGGAGCAGCAGTGGGAGCAGCGGTGGTGGGCTTGGGGGCCGACTTCTTCCCCTTCCCCTTGCCTGTTGTCTGGGACGGGCCGGGAGGGGTGGGGTCGGGGGCGGCAGGGGCAGCCACCGTCGTGGATGTCTTTTTGCCCTTCCCCTTTCCCTTTCTGCCCACCTTCGTCCACCCTTGCTGGTTGGATGGGGTGGTGGATGGAAGATGGGCGTCTTCCCCTTGGGAAGAGAGCTCCGGCTCGCGTGGCCTATTGTCCGCCGCTAGCGGCGGTCGGAGGCGTTGCTCAGGCAAGAGCCTGTCTTCGATGCCCGCAAGACAGGCTCTCGTGAAGGCCCTTTCCTCCATGACGACCTTGCGAATGATATCCTCAAGGTTGGAGGGGGGGACCTCAGCCGCTAGTCTCGGCTCGGCTTTGTTTGGCCGGGCCGTGGCTTCAGCCAGCTTCTGATGTAGCTGGCTGACCTCTGACTGCAGGCGATCAACTTTCGCCTGCAACTGCCGCGTTTCGTCGGTCGCCTTGCGCTGTACCAGCTCCCCGACGATGCCGAGCATGCTCGCGGCCCTGCATTTAAGGGACTTTTGAAAAGTCCCTTTCAAATTGGAGGACTTAGAGGCGACTTCCATTATCTCCTCTTCGTCCTCCTTGGCCATCCGCTCCAGCTCCGCCAGGGAGTGGTCCGCATACAGAACGCGGGACGCACCGTACCCGGACTTGGCCCGGGCGTCGCGCGTCCGTTGCTCTTTGGCCGCAACCCGCTCCTCCAGGTCTTGCTGGAGCTGCGCCCGCCGAGACAGGTCCAACTGGCGTTGGGCCTCTGCCAGACCCACATCGTGTGTGTCCGACACCAGCTTTTGGACCTTCGCTTTGGACGGCCTCCTCGACTCCGAAGAACCCCCGGACCCATTTCTTCGAAGGGCCCGCTTCCCCGGCTCCCGGCGACCAATCTCCGAGCTGGCGTCCGACTCACACCAAATGGACTCGTTGTCGGAGTCCAGCAATTCGCCCGCCAGGCAATAGTCGCTAGCCGCAGACGGCGCGCGGCTAGCCTCCGACGCCGAGGCGCCCTCGGATTGGCCCTGATAAGGGCCTTTTGGTTGGCCCTGAGAAGGGCCTTTTGGTTGGCCCTGAGAAGGGCCTTTTGATTGGCCCTGAGAAGGGCCTTTTGGTTGGCCCTGAGAAGGGCCTTTCATAAAACGCCCGGAGGCGGCCCGCAAGGGTTTTGACATAGCCTCCGCGGGTGTCGTAGTTTCCGACATAAAATAAAAAGTAAGATAAATAGATTAAAATTGTATGCTACGACAGCACAGTGCACTTTAGCCGAACACCGGTCTGCCACTCCGTTACGGTGGTCAGAACCGGGTCGTTGCCCAGGGGACGCGACGTGGACGCAAGCACTGTGGGGGGGTCCCCCTAACTAACCTAACCTTTTTTTTTTTTTTTTGTTGACGCTGGGAAAAATGCATTACGCATGCCCACCCGTCGGGGGACGGGTGGGGTATGTGGGACTCCCCGGTAAATCCGGTATACCCACTAAACGACCCAGCGGCGCTCCCGCATCGCCGTGACGGGAGGGTCATGGGAAACTGGCTCAGCCTTTACATCCACAACCCTCCCGGCGCATGCCCGCCTAGCTGGCGGGCCCCGCTTGCCCCCCAGCAGGTTGAGGGGCTACGGGAATGGCCGGGAGCACCTGACCATTCCCGTCCGGCACTGGTGGAGGTCCGTGCGATACAGGCAAGGGTGCCCCCGCACCCGTTGCCTGCTGGCCTCCACCTGTGAGGAGTCGGAGACGAGTATCAAACTCACGTCTTCTTCGACCCCTCCTCCGTCTTCGGAGCGGCGCCGCGTGAGGATCATCCTCCCGCGCGCGCTCCGCCGCCTCCTTCTGGGACATTACTTGCTCGCAGAAGGAGGCGACCGCAGTCCAGGCCCCCTCGCTTTCCAGCATGGAGTTGACGACGCTGGGAAGCGAGAGGTCCCGCCCAACCGCTGCGATCACAGTACGGCGCAGCTCGGACCAGGCCGGGCACACCTCGAGCGTGTGCTGTGCCGTGTCCTCCGCCGCGCCACAGTCGTGGCACGACGAGGTCTCCTCCCTTTGGATCCGGCGCAGGTGCGATCCGAAGCACCCATGGCCGGACAACACCTGCACCAGACGGAAAGAGAGGAAACCGTGAGACCGCTCAAGCCAATCCTTCAGGACTGGCCCGAGCGCGTCCAGAGTTCGGCGGCCAAAAGCGGCAGTGGCGAGGTCCTCCATCCAATGATGGACGATTGCGGCCTTCGCCTCTTGCCGCACGGCCTCCCGCTCTTCTGTGGCGGGGAGCTCCCCGAGCGCCTTACGCCGCGCCGTCCATTCGTACACTTTGGTCAGCACCCATGCCTCGAGCTCCCAAGGAGGGGTGCCGGCCAGAGCGCACGCCGCCGAGAAGCCCACCGATCGGTAGGCCCTCGCCACCCGCAGTGCAATGGCCCTTTGGGGCCTGCGGATGGCAGTGGCGTTCTCCCTCCTGTGGAGGGAGTCCGCCCAGATTGGGGCCCCGTAAAGGGCCATGCTCTTGAGGATGCCGGCGTACAAGCGCCGGCATCGCACCTTCGGACCCCCCAGGTTTGGGAGGAGCCACGACAGGGCGTTCGCGGCCTTCAGCAGGCGCGTCGACAGCCCGCTGAAGTGTGGGCCGAAGCGCCACCTGCTGTCGAGTACAAGGCCCAAGTATTTCATCTGGGCCTTGACCCCGATCCTGACGCCCTCCACGACAATGTGGCCGTCAGCAGGGATGCGCTGCCGTGGCCCGTGGAAATACACGGCCTCGGTTTTATGGAGCGCCACCTTCAACCCTAGGCGGCGGATCCTTCCTGCCACTAAGGATCCGCCAGCAGAGGCCAGACTGGCCGCCTCCCTGAAGTCCCTCCCCCGGGCAATGAGGAGGGTATCATCCGCGTAGCAGATGATGCTCGTGCCACGGAGGAGGGTCCCCCGCAGGAGCCAGTCGAATCCAATGTTCCACAGCGGTGGTCCTAGGACCGACCCCTGTGGAACACCGGACTCTGCGCCATATCGCCTCACTCTGGCCGTCTTGTCTGCAAGGAGGACCACACGGTCCTCCAAGTAGCTGGCCAAGAGTTGGCGCAAGTACTGGGGCACTCCGTGGTACCGTAGTGCCTCCAAGATTGTCGAGTGGGGGACAGAGTTGAAGGCGTTTGCTATGTCGAATGACACCGCCAACACTCCGTCACCCGCCTCCACGGCCTCCCTCACCTGGCCCTTGAGTAGGGCCAAGGCGTCCACCGTCGAACGACCCTGTCGGAAACCGAATTGGGCGTCCGACAGGTCCGGCCCCACCGTCCCCAGCAGGCTATTTAGCCGGTCGGCGATTATCCCCTCGAACAACTTACCGACCTCATCGAGCAAAACGATGGGCCGGTAAGCCGAGGGGGAGTCCGCCGGGCGTCCCTCCTTTCGGAGGAGGCACAGCCGCCCCTCCTTCCAAGGTTTCGGGAACCTCCCAGTCGTGAAACACGCGCTAAAGAGGTCCCGAAACCTCTCCTCCATCTGTGAGGCGGCGATGGCCACCACCCGTGCGGGAACGCCGTCCGGCCCTGGGGCTGTGTTCTTCGCGCGGAGGCGTAGAGTCCCCGCGTAAAGTTCTGCCGTCGTTACCGGGGAACCTCCTCCTCCGGCGGTACCGCCTCCCGCGGGGGTAACTAACCTAACCTAACCTTTTTTTTTTTTTTTTTTTTTTTTGTTGCCGGGGTGGAAAATCCTCATGGATGTCCCCCGCCCTGGGGTGAGCGGAGGGGTCTGTCAGACTCTTACTGACTAAAAACCACCCCGGTGTTCCCTTCCCACACCTGGACCGGGGATCATGGGAACTTGGGCGCCTTCCACGATCCCCGGCTAGTGCCGGCCCGCGTTTGCGGGCCTCCTCAGGCCTGCGAGGGGAGTGAGGTGCAGGACTCCCCCCGCAACGTCCAATAGGGGCGCGCGCGGAACACTACGCGCCGCCGCCTCGGGTCCAGCTGGATGGGGGCCGGCGGACGTCCCCGAGTACACCGTCCCTCCGGACCTTCTTACGGGAACCTAACCTAACCTAACCTAACCTTGCTTTCACTTTGAAGGTTGCTCGCGCACTCGGAAACAATGACAACAAATCAAAGTCCACTTTTTATAAATGTTTTGAATCACTTTTTTGCTCACTTTTGATGGAGTCACTTTCAATATTGGTATTCTTTCTTCAGGTGAGTGCGGATTAAGGATGAATGAGTTGCCTGTCCAACGCCTTCTCTGATGATCAAACTCTGCTATCATCGTCAGCAGAATAGTTGCAATTCATGGTGACTGGGATGGATGAAGCATATACACTTCTACCAACATATCTGTGAAATGGCGAAAATTGGAACTACGGCCGTCATGTTGAAATGTCTTCGATTGTGTCGACGCATGTCGTGCGATTGTGTCGACGCATCGACGGTGGCGTCCTCTTTCAGTTCACAAATAAGTTGGTAGAACTGTAAGATGAAAGGGATGAATGTAAATCAAATCAAATCAAATCAAAATATTTATTTGCTAGAATACGGTACATAAGGTGTTAATTTGTTTAGTTCAGCGTATCCTGCCATAACATGGCGTGCAAATGTATTTAAAAATCATGCGATGTCAAAATTAATCTGTTACAAATTACAGAGTCTATTGACTTGTCTTCTAAATAGTCCCTAATGGTGTAATATCGTTTAAATAGTAAAAATTTGAAAAGCATTTTTTTAAACATTGTCAGCGGTAAATCTTGAATACTATTTGGTAAATGATTGTAGATAATAATCGACATGCAGTATACATTTTTCATAAATAATTTTAGTTTTATTTGTGGCAGCCGAAGTCTGTCTTTATGCCTTGTTCGGCTATTTGGCCTTTCAGTGCTAACTTCAAATAAATCGTAATTTCTTTTAACAAAAATACAAATTTCAAAAATATATAAACACGGCAAAGGTAGAATTTTAAGTTTTTGAAATAGTGGCTTACAGCTGTCTAAAAAGTGAGCTCCACAAATTGCTCGAATACATTTTTTTTGAGCTTTAAAAACTCTGTCAAAATCTACTGAGTTACCCCATATTACAATGCCGTATCTAAGCACGGACGATACATAACCATGGTAAGCCAGTGTTGCAGTATCACAGTTTACTGTTTGCCTAATTCGTTTCAAGACATAAATAAAACGATCTATTTTTACCAGGATTTTATCTATGTGCGTTTTCCAGTTGCAATTTTTGTCGATCGTTATACCTAAGAATACACAATTATCGACAGTAGTCAATTGAGAATCTTTATAATTAATGTCTAGTTTATTTATGTTTGCGTTGTATGTATGAAATTGTATTATGTTTGTTTTAGTCATATTTATTTTTAAATTATTTTTTTCTAGCCAATCAATTGCATTATCCAGAGCTTGGACGATTTCTTTTTCTAAATTTTTGTTACTGTCACTCTTAATCATTATTGTAGTGTCATCCGCGAACAGTATGCAATCTTTACCTATGGCCTCTGGAATGTCGTTGATGTAAACTAGAAAGAGTAGTGGGGATACGATTCCTCCCTGTGGCGTGCCATAGTTATTTTGTTTGTATTCCGACCTATAGGTTTTTTGTTCATTTTGACACGTTTTTGTTATTTCCACGCATTAGTAGTAGATGTGAATAAGGTGAAGGTTATGGTGTTTGTAAGAGAAGAGGATGATGTGTGTGAATGTGATGTGAAAATAAATGATAACGAATGTGGAGCGATAAATGAGTTTGTATATTCGGGGATATTGTTTACAAGAGATGATTGACTGTTTAGAATAAAGATCGACGAGTCTCAGTTGTCAATCGTAGATCTTTGACAATCGTTACGGGTAGTCAGAAGCCCAAGTCTGATAACCAGCCTTACCAAGGGGTATTGTGTTACCCAGTAACTGGGTTGTGGAGGTCCGGTAGGCAGTCGCTCCATGTAAAATACTGGTATTCAGCTGCATCTGATTAAACTGGAAGCCGATCCCAACATAATTGGGAAGGCTAGACAGATTTGAATTATGTGATTAGGCAACGGGTGCGCAATTTACAAGGCAGATGTGACTGGAAACGCCGGGAGGGACATTTATTATAGTGATGTTCTTCAGAAAGGTTAAGTGAAAACGAGGCAAAAGATACAGGTTTATAAGGATCGTAGAAGTGGCGTTCTGTAGTTTCTGCCTACCCCTATGGGAAGAAGACGTGATTTATGTATGCATGTACTTATGTATGTAAGTAAAGAACTCTCCTATTCTTTTATTTCATTGTTTTTCTATTTGTTAAATCAACTTATTTTCTTCACTTATCTTTTTTCTCCCACTGAATTTAGACGTGCTGTCTTAGGATTAATTAAACTACTTGATGAGGGCAACAAAGACCGACATAGTTCATAATGCTACAATTAACTTTGTGTCTGGGTACGGCTTTACCCATTCTCCTTTATCAAAATTAAAGTCCCTGATGGTGGCCATGCCAGTGTCAGTCACACAAAGTTTGGATGAATGGATGTTTATTACTTTAGTAATAAACATCCATTCATCCAATTCATTCATGTTCTGTCGTGATTTATCACGACAGAACGGCTGAATGGATCTGGATGAAATTTGGCACAGACATAGATTATAGTCCGGAATAGCACATAGGCTACTTTTTATCCCGGAAAAATGGCATAATGGCATGATATGGTTCCCGTGGCATAATTTCCGACATCCACGCGGGCGAAGCCGCTCGCATAAGTTAGTAAATAAATAAAGCACAGTAGTATTCGAGAAAATAACATTGGCAAACCGGGGAAAACCCGGTTTCGAACCTGCTTCCAGCTTCCTCGTGCTTGAGACGCAGCCCCATACACCATCACATCGCATTAAAGGCGCGATAAATAAAATACGATTTCTCGTTTCACGTTTGTCTTTATTTGAGAAGTAAATAGAACACATTGAGCAAATAAATTGACAAATCAAAATAACGCAGGTATACGTATTCATTTTTAGATTCATACAATTTTTTTCTTTTCATATTACAATAAATACAAATAATATTCAATGTTTAAGAAATCAAAACAATATACAGCCAGATTATACTAAATTATGTCTTACATAAAACTATTTTCATAGTCAATCATGTCACCCGAGTCTTTTTGTATAAAAGTGTAATTTTAAACTACTTAAATATATTTTTTTTTACTTTATTAAAGTATGTTGTCAATAAATAATTAAACATCATCAAAGTTACAACACAGTAAAATTACTATTAAAAATATCGATATGTTGTACCGATATCCATAAAACTAATGAATAGAGATAATTAATAAGATAGTTTGTTTCTGCATCAACCAAGGTTGACTGGTAGAAAATGCCTATGGCATTAATTCCGCCTCTGTACATTTGTATGCTTTAAAAATAGAGACAAATAAATAAAATAAACAAATAGAGACAGACCAAAGAAGAAGATATAGGATGGATAGATTCTGTAATAAACGAAGTAACCGCTGAGATTACGACTCAAGAGATGCATAGAACAAAATACCTTTGTATTGCACCGACCACAAGAACAGTCAAGGAATGAAAATCTTTATTTGCACCTTATATTCTTCCGACTACGTATTGCCAACATTTTGAATGAAAATGACAGTTCGAAAAGGTGACATGCTCCCGCTGTGTGAGCAAGGAATTTGTTTGAAAATTACTTATCATTTTCTCTCCTTGACCGCACCTTAATTGGAATAAGAGTAGGAAAATTATGAAGGTCGAAAAATTATATTTTCACATAACATAAAATTTCAGTAGTTTATTCACACAACAATGTATTCGGCGCTTACGAACAAACAAGCACTATGAAAGCCTAATTTTTGTTTACCCTAAACCTGTAAAGCGGTAAGTACAATATCCACTTTAGTTCTATCATTATGAACAACTTGTACTATGGGCCCAACCCTGAATTCGCGAAAAAGAATCTGCTGCTCCATACATTTGTGTACACTCGACTCGACAACATATTTAGGGTTAACAAAAACTACGTTTGTATTAAATGTTTCCTACACGACTACTTACTACTCGGTGACACACTTATATATAATGGTAACTAAGTGATATGAAAATCCTATTGCCGCATGCCGTGCATTCTCAGTGTTTCTACATTTTACTCCTAAATCTATAAAGATTCTTTGGTAAAGGTTACAGGTATGTTTCATACAAAATCTTAGGCCTCACAATCGATCGACGGATTGTCATCGATTTTATTATTAGTCTATATAAAACTTGGCTTTGCCATGGTTTTACAGTATTCATTTATGTGTTTGTTTATGTTAGGTCTACGTTATAATAACGTTTCATACGAAAGTTTTACACTGGAAGCGAAGTGTGAACGTTATTTCCTGGTAATTTGTATAGCAAAACAAATTATAATTTCCTTGGTGTTTTGTGAGAATCAATCTTTTAAATATATCTGAGGTTGCAACAGATTTATAGTGCGGAGTTCACCAATGAAACACTAACAGCTCTTGAACGCGGTTTAGATGTGCTGAACGCGTTCACTTTCATTGGTGAAATTCGCCCTTAGTCAGCCGATAGTTTGTCACTCGAGTTTCCTTTGGTTTGGTGCACTACTGCTTCAAACGGGTTACCTGACCGATTAAACTATCCGCTGACTAACAGGGCGTTCATTATTACGTGAGGCGTTTAGGGGGAGGAGGGTGTCGAGCCGAAACTCACGCAGTCTCACGTGGGGGGCCATTGGTCTCGGCAAATATCATCACGTAATTTTTTTTTCGCATGAAATAATGTAATATTGCGAGAAAACTGGGTATGGGTGTCGAAAAATCGCCAAAACCGCCTCATGTAATTAATAAACGTCCCGTAAAACTCATGCGCGCTAGTTCTTCGCGCTAAACATAATTTAAATCATCAATCTCCTTCTGTCGTCTTCAAACGATTGACAGCAATAGAAAAAACAAATTCGTTTATTACAGTCCGGCCGCCGAGAGAATGCGTTCCTAACACCTGTCAATAGGACAATTTCTAGTAGTAATAAGGATCAAACACAGATTAATACAGATGGGACACTCCGCAGTTTAGGTATAAAGCTACAAGTACGCGGCGGGCTCATCTCACTGGGTCAATTCAGTGTGGGCTGCCGCACACCGGCCGGCTCGCTCACGCGCCGCGTCGTAAAAGAAGACAACCCTAACGAGTCAGAACGTATAAGAGTTACGCGATAGAAAGAGAGGCAACTTATAGGTGAATATAACTGTAGGTAATGAAGCGTTGTGCGAAATGAATTGCACTTTATTGTGTCGTAGCAAGAGTCGCTTTTTATTTAAATGATTTTGCGGAGTGTCCCATCTGTATTATTCTGTGACGCCGACTCGACGGCCGAACTGTAGTCGAAATATAAACGACTTCCAAAAGTAAAGTTACAGTAATCTATTTCTAAAAACTATTAATCTTCTGTAGAAAATGTACGCTTTTTTATTTTTATTTATTACAATATTCGTATGAAAACACACCACGTATGTGAGACTAGCCGACTTATTATAACATAATTATCAAAATATTACACTACTTTGGCGGAGGCATTCAATTACGGATTAATTCACATTTTAACTTAAATAAATTATAATAAGGAACGTTTATATGACTAATTTGGTTTTAGTTAGTCACTTTGTATTGGAGCGTTCGATTATTTTTGTGAAAAGTATTTTTTTTTTTTCTTGTTTTCCTGAGTCGATCCATGGAGAACAAACGAAAAATAGATGAATTTTGTACCATAAAATATGATTTTAAAACGTTAAAGCTCAAACGCGCCAATACTCAGTAACGATCAAACATTTCCTTTTCGAACGCTTGAAATTAAAATATTCATTTCGAAGTCTTAAATGTATGAAATAACTCGAATTAAATAAAACTCTTCTATAAATGCCAAAAAACCCTGATATTAAAAAAAAAAAAACGCAAAATTATTATGACGATTTTAAATTATTTTTAAAATATTATGGCAAGTAACCTTTAGTTTATCTGATATATTATAACAATATTTGTTACTACTTATAAAAATAACTACTTAGGTATTATTTATAATTATTGTGATAGTGAAATTTGTTGACGCATTTAGCACTTCCAACAATGTGAACTATATCAAAACTACGGCTTATTCGCCTTGTGTAGGCACGGTCGTCAGTGTTGTATGGATCACTATGGAAGCTTATTGACTGACACGTTTTTTCTGCGGCGCGGTTTATACGCCGTACCGTAAGGAAACCGTGCCGTGTACAAAGTGTCTGACGGGACGTTACATTTTTACTGACTAATCAAAGGCCATACGAACTATAGCAGTACGAATCACGTGAATAAAGATTGATTAGAGATTTTCTGCTGAAGTTTTCATTGAAATTGAAAATATTTTGCAATATGCATACTAGACAATGTAGCTTGTTTTTATTTTTTTTTTTGTTAAAATCTTTTTATTTCTGCACTAGGCCCACGTCCCGAGAGGATGCCTGTGTCCCAGCAGTGGGAACATTATAGACTGAACAAGGTATGCTTATGCTAACCATCTTTTTACACCCGACTGAAAAACTGTTATAAACAACTTGTTATATGTAACTACATATCGTAACAAATTCTATGCCGTTTTGGTAACAAAATTTCGTTATTATATTAATTTTCTAATTTCTAGTAATTTACAATAAAAACTCCCAAATATACATATAAACATAATTATCTACAATTATTATCCAATTATATATTTTTTTCAGACTTTAGGCGAAAGCAGTAGTTTTTGGAATGTTTTGAATTAGTTTGAAAAACGAATTGTTCTTCTTTGTTTTTTGAATACTGAATATAACAGGCTTTTGAGGAATAGTTAAGATTGTGAGATTTCTAGAATGGGCTTGTTATCTGGAAGCTTCGCCGCGAGAGAGCGCTGTGTTTGTCACTTGTCAAACTGATCTTAAAAAATGAAAAACGACCAATCGGCGACAAGACCTCGCAAGATCTCGCAGCAAAGTTTTCTACAATGAACTCCATTGGCAGCTGAATGAAAGTAACAAATACATACGCCTTTTCCAAAGTGACGCCGCGTCAAGCGAAAACCTGGCGATAACTTGTCAATTTGTACCATCGGCAAACTTTCCGGTGAACCACTTTTCGACCTTATTACTAGCGCAATAAGGTTGAAAAGTGGTTCATCGGAAAGTTTGCCGATGGTACATAAAATATCGCGTATCGCAGCGAAGCCGCACCGTCGTTGTGAAAAAGGCGATAGCGCTATCTACGCGGTTTCTTCCCCATTTGAACAGAAACAATCGCTTACTTTGATTTCTATATATTGTACTTGTAAAACAAGTTTTACTACTCATTCTTTCTAACATATTATGACGCTTCAAGCAAATTGTTATATAGGTATTTCATTTCTGCCAATACCCGAGGGTTGAATATTTTTACCAGATAACATTCTGGGTAATTAAGGTGCAACTAGATTAACTCAAAATATGTCACCACGTGTATGTGACGTCGACTCTCTAGTTTGCTCCCTAAAGATGAACGTCCACTGGTCCGCATCGGCTGCAACGCACGCACGGCACGCAACGGCTTTGTATAAATTCATATAGCACTACGTTCACTATCGGTACCGTCCGCACCGAGCGGGAACAAAAAATGCGTTTCGTGCCGGTGACGTCACATGGATTAGTTCACCGCATGCATAGCTCACTGCCGCACGTTGTTCTGTTTATGATTGAGGTCAGAACCGCGAAAAAAATTGTAAAAAGGATGACTCACTTTTAATATAAATCAATTCTAATAATAGAAAGATATGAAGAATTGTTTGCAAAGAAGAAATTATATCCGGACACAAGACGCGTGCCATCCGCAAATCCGTTCAATAAGTTGCGTGCCTTGCGTGCGTTGAGGCCGGTGCGGACCAGTGGACGTTCACCTTTATACAGTCCTTTCAGTTATTTCACCTGTGATTTTGCACCATAGTGAGCTTTATTCTCATTGCCATAAGGTTGCTTTCAGAAATAAAATATCTATGGAAAGAACAACTATGTGTGTGTGTGTCTGTGTGTATTATGTCAAAAAGATATATTCCCAGCCAGAACTATTATATTCAGCATAACAAAACTTAGCGTTGTTCGATCTCCTTAGCGTTAGTATCGTTGCCTCGCAACAGTTTGGGCAGGGTGCCGCTGCCGTGCTTGATGCCGTAGGGTCGCAGGTGGTATATTAGGTAGTCTAGTACGTACATTAGTTGAGGACTTATGTAGTGGAAGGAGACTGCGTGGTCTGAGCAACAGTCGAGACCCTGAAAGAGGATAAAGGTAATTTAAGTCACATTGTTTACAGAGTCATTTCACCCGTGTGTTCCTCTGTGGCCGGACCACAGTTTAGTACTCAGATGCTATAGTTCGAAATAATACCTACCTAAAGTCTACTTTCGTCGGAATATATATATATATTTAGTACCTCAAGAGATATCTTTTTAATTAACAATTTATGTGGTCCGGCCTCCAGGCAGTGCTCTCTGGCCGCGCCACATCAAATTAAATAGAGTATAATGAACTATTAATAAATCAATATCCCGAAAAAAACTACCTAAAGAGTACCTTGCATACGACAAATATGGTCCAATAAACCCCTTTAGTTAAGGAGTTATTGGTCGTAGAGTGTGGTCCGGCTAGAAGGTATACTCTGCAGCAAGTCAATTTTGCAATACTTAATATTATCTATCCATAAATCAGTTTCAATAATAGTACCCTTTCTCTAATCTTCGTTGATATTTTTTTCTCTCAAGAAACTATTCATTTTGATTAATTAACCTTTAAAATATGTGGCGCGGCTAGGGAGGATTACTTTCAGCAAAAATAACGAAATATGCTTTATTTCTATATGCCATCGAAAACTGCATAATAAGTACTTCATCAAAAGGCCTGGACTTTGTCTATAAACTTTTATTTTAATTACCCACAATGATTTTGAAAAAGGTGTACTTTTTGGTTTTTGTATTCCTATCTACCTTAGAATAGTTAGTAAATTTGACGAAGTAAATGAAAATTTTGGTTTGAAATAAACAATAAGTATACAAAAAACAAATATATATTTTCATAATCAAATAATAACAATTGTTAATACAAGGTGTTGTAAATGACGGAAAAGTGTTTTATATAACAAACTACTACCTTAATAGTTAGTAAATTTGACGAAGTAAATGAAAATTTTGGTTTGAAATAAACAATAAGTATACAAAAAACAAATATATATTTTCATAATCAAATAATAACAATTGTTAATACAAGGTGTTGTAAATGACGGAAAAGTGTTTTATATAACAAACTAAAGTCAATAGATTAAATTTAAGCATTTAACCCTTTAAACAAGAAATAACAATGAAAAAAAGAGTGTACTAAAACCGCGTATTCAAAATATAGAATATCAATATTACAAATAAAGGAGCTTTGAAGTTATTTTCCAACTTTAATATGCAAGACCTAAATTAAAAATAATCATTTTGATAAAAATAAGTTAAAATTTACAATTTTGCGTATAAAATACAATGAACATTCATTTGCTGGTTTTTAGTCCTTGTAGCTTTAGTACTTAAATCATCATATGTTTCCCAAGTATCATCCAGACGCTTGCAGTGAGCGACGTAATGGCGAATATTTGGTAAATATTCAATCACTGACAACAGTGTAAATAATTTTCCTTGTAATGTCATAGTGTCTGGAATGTCATTTAAATCAACGCCTAAATCAATTTCAAATATTAATAAATCATTCAATGTGTAGTTAATAATTTGTTTACCGGTACATTTTACACCGTCGTCATTACTTTTATCACATAGCACACCTGAATCAATCTCTAACATTGTTTGAGCCGATTCTTCAAGGGCTGAAATGCCTTTATCAGACAAAATTAGTTCATTCAGTGGCATGTACGAACATACTCGTTGAGATGTGGAGTTGTTCTGACTGCATTGTGTATTTGTGCATCGTTTTTCCGATCTAACTATAGGAATATCTTTTAATAAAATTTTGTCTAAAACAAAAGTAATATTCGACATACAATTTATGATCGTCAAGACATTTGTGATTGTTTTGTCAAAATAATATTTGTTTATAATATTGGCTCGTATGCTGTATAAATTTGTGGGATCTTTATTAGCAAGAGACTTAATAAGTGTCATAAAACCGGATGTTTTTGTTTCTATTAGTTTGCGGATGTTCATTCTATCTATATATGCAACTGCTAAAGATTGCACCAGACAATCGAAGGCACAAGTATTTTCTACAACTACGCCTTTAATACCAGTTGAACTACTACTTCCATTTACCAAAACATCGACCGACTTATTTTTGGACCTCATCTCTCGCTTTTGTTTTTCCTGTTTTCCTATAGCCAGGCCTCGCCAGTTCTCTAGAAGGATGGGTTCATCAGACATGACAGATTCTTGCGAAAAGTCACTTGACTCAACTTTAGCTTTTTCAGTAGCCTTTGTTTTCTGTTCACTAATATCATCACTAAATTTGTTCTTTAAATCCCCAGATATATATTCATGGTGCTTCATTAGGAATTCGTCCACCCGTAGTCTGTCGTTGGGATTTTTCAAAAGTGTTTTAATATTTTTGAAATAACTTTCCACGTCTGAACTGGTTGATGTCACATTTTCTGTATAAACAAATGACAACATCACATTTGCCCAAATTGGCAATCTAGACATTAGCCTCTTGAAGGTATTAATAAAATCAGGTAAGTAATATAAGTTTTCATATATCGTTTTTATCTCAGATAATTGCAATTCAAGTGAAACTTTGTCAACTTTCATGGTGAATTCTTTCATAAAGTCTGAGGTAACATTTTCAATTTCTTCTGAGTTGAGTAGGTCGTTAATAATTGTATTTACTTCCTCATTCACCCTGACCTCATCATCATCTTCGTTTTCTCTATTTGTATTATCTGTGTCTGTCTGTAGCAACTTCTGTAAGCTTTGGTTACATAATGTAGGATGGCCGTTAGAATCTTTTCCTGTGTATCTATTAAGTGCAATAACAATAAGATTTTCCATTATCAATTTGATTTCGCCGAACGATGAAGAATCTTTGATTTTGCAAATATATTTTATATAAAATTTCATAACCCTTTCGTCAACGTATTTAAAACATTGGTAATTATAAAGTGTTTTCACAAAATGCGACGTGTCCAAGCGAATAAGGCAATGATTTGTTTTTATTTTTTCTTTTTTCATCAGGACATCAAAACAATATGCAATATAATCCTTGGTAGATTCAAAGTCAGTAAAAGCTTTAATGATTGCTCCAACTAATGCTGCCGAATCATCGCAAACTACTTCATCAGGAGTTTTCTTGGTGCCTATCCATTGTTTGAGCCATTTGTAAATATTTTCTAACGTATGCAAATCAGTTATCATTTGAGTTACCGGCACACAAGAATTTCCTGTTTGTAATACAGCCACGTAAAGAAAAATGTGCTTAGCCACATATATTTGTGCAGGATCTCTAGGAGGATTTATTTTTTTAAATATGGACCCTGTAGCGTCAATACTGAGCTTTATTCTTTTATTACAATTGACAAGGTGACAATAATATTTTTCTTGTAGATCCGTCCAATAATATAAAATGAAAGGCAAAACACAAAATAATCGAATCACATTCTTGTATAAAGTACTACCCATAATCCATAATGAAAGTACAACATTCTTGTCCAAATAAGCTTCGTGTTTAGATCGGTGCCTTATATTCTGCAATGCCTTTAATGATGGTACAAATGGTGGCTCATAGGTGTCATCTTCGTTCATGACTTTGTTCACTATTTTGTTCCGAATTACGATTGCATGTTCATTAATCAGTTTTTCAGACAGCTCTTCTTTTTTCTTTTTAGTCAATTTATTTTTTATCTTTGGATCATGCACAATATTTAAATCACCTACCTCAATAATACATTTGATTTTAGCATGAGTTTCTGACGCTTCTGTTGACTCCGCTCTAATTTTAGCTCCACATTGCTTACAATAACCACTGAATCGAATATTGTAATCAACAGCTGAACTGCGTTTAACGGGGGGTTATCCGAATTTTACCTGTTTTAGAATCAATTTTAAATGGTCAAATTATTGTATTAAGGTCCTGAAAAAAATATATGCCATAGATACATCCTTCCTTTAGGGAAATTAACGGTTCAAAACACGATAAGTTGTAATTTCCTCGATGAAAAAAAAATCCGAAACATAGTCGATTTCAAAACCATTTTCCGTTTCATTTCCTAATTACAGCATAAAATTATATGAAAATTGCATGTACCATGAGGTAATCGTATTTCAGAGGGAATTTAACGGTTGGATTTTTGAGTTTAATAGATTTTTTTTAAATAAACTCAAAATTAGTAAATTTGGCTAAATCCGCTCGCGGTCAGAGTCCTGCGGGACGTCATCGAGGTTGGACCTGTGTCAAAATTTTTAAAAATTCGCTCTCCCTGCTGTTGTTCAAAAAAATTCAAACAAAAGACGAACACATTAGATATGAAATTGCGACAGCTCAGAAAAAATATCTCGTAATTATATTATAGTTTTAATTCATAATACCGTTTTCGAAAATGTGATTATTTATATGTGGTATGATGACGTTTAATTGTCATCTTACGATAGTGTTAAGACACATTGCAAATTATTATCGATAAAATTATAGTCAAGCGCGAGTAGTTTATAATTTTTTATCGTGGTCCTTTATGAAGAAGTTTTAAAACACATTTTTCTTAGATTTTTCATCAGATTCATCCACATTAGTATTTTCACTCTCCATCGAACTGTCTTCACTACTAGTCTACCATATCCTACATAAATTACACATAATATAAATACAATGTGTCCGGTTGTCGGTTGGATACTAATAATAATCAACTTTCACTCTGGCAACAACAGTGAAAATTAGAAAAAAATAAAAATGTGCGGTCGGGGACCACCGTCAGGAATGAAGTTCCTTATAACGTATGATTTAAAACTCAAACACAAAATTTTCACATCCGCCATCTTGAATTTTCATTTTGCCTTCACTTCCGGCTTTGGCTCCCTCGAAAACCATAAAAACGACACCCCATGATCAGTTTTGAGTACAAAAAGTCACAGTATACGATAAAATATCGTGTTCTATACATTCGAAAAATAGCGCTTTGTGAACGTAGCCATGGTTAGGCGGTAACCGTATCACTCAGTGCCCATGTTCTAAAGCAAGTTCGTCGATGACGTATCCTATTGTTGGTTTGTAACTTTTAACATATTGATACTTGCACTTTTGTTTAGGTAAATAGTCCTATGGGACGGCAATCCCACATGAGCGGGGCCGGTTAGACAATATACTAAATTAATTTTGATGTCTTAGAATAGTAGATTCGATAAATTATAGCGTAGCAGTAGGTACATCCCTTGATAATAAAGTACGGCAATTGTTCCTTCATATGGAGTTGTCAATAATTACTGATCTTCATGAGCAGTGGTCAACATCAAAAACAAAAGAATATGTTTGCAGCATAAGCAAAACAGTACGACCATTTTTAGCCCATTCTAAAAAAAAATTTTTTATTCAGTCATTAAAGGGGTTGTAGGGGATGCAAGTTAGACACAAAATATACTAAAACAACAGCCACATTTTATAAAACTTTCCTTTACAGTACGTTTGTAGTTGTGGTCTCTCTCAGCAGCCAAAATACACAGAGAGTTAGGACTGGTGACGCGGGAGCAAGCGACCGACGACGAAGCAGCTTGTCCTGAGGTCGAAACGCGCAGCCTTCAGTAGCAATTTCCCACTGCTTGCGAAGTTTTTCGTTTTTAGTGGATAAATAAACAAACCCTGTTCCTGCATAGGAACGACACGAACAGGCGTAATACCTAATGGCATAACACGAATACACTGAGTGATTCTTACAGATTATTTCTGACGAACCCGGATATCGCTAAAAAATATAACAGTAGATTGTACACACGGGATTTCTCATTAACTGTCAGCTAACCATTAATATTTATTTATATTATAAATATAGATGGTATAAGAGGCTTAAACTTCATGTTTTCTGTGTACGTTATGCGAACTATCAAATAACAGTAGGTATATAACAAAATATAAAAAAAAGAATCGAAAAAAATATAACAGTTGAGAATCAAACTTTTAAGCACGGGTTTGCAAAGCAGTCGTCGAACCGTTAAGCTATTTGGTTTGATGAAAGTTTACTAAAATAGCCGTTTAAAGGTTCAATCTGTAACTATCTGCTATATTCGTTTCCTACTCAGCCCAATGAAGTAATGGAATAATTCGCTTTTACATTATGTTTTAATGTCACTTACATCGTCGTAGACAACGACCGATACCGATTATCAGCATTCTCCTGCCCTTATTCCAATTTTTTTTGGGGTCGATGCAACTTGTTTTTTTCTTCCATACTTCTCTATTAGTCGTCATCTCGATAGTCATTCCCTTTCTAGCCACATCATCTTTCACACAGATCATCCATCGTTTCTTTGATATTCCCTTACTCGTATAGTCATCCAAAATCATAATCAAAACATTCCAGACGACATTTTCTGCATTTCTCCGCATCACATGCCCATACCATGATAACCGATTTCCACACACACCGATACCGATACCGGCACGATATCTACCGGCGAAGACAGTGCGGGGTAAGGATAGCGGGCATTCTTTCCATTGAGCAAACTTTTTCAAACTGCCGCCGACTTAGTAGTGTGGTTGTTTGTCGTGTCGCGATGGTCATCGATATTCACCAATATCATGGGGCTGATAATAATTGTACCTATTGTTATCGAATCGTGTTGGTATAGTTATCTGATAATGTGAAAACAAAACGACATTTTATGTAATAATCTTAGTTCACTCCACCGTAGACACCATAAAATGTAAACATAAGGAAAAAAAATCGACCTA
This sequence comes from Cosmia pyralina, assembly GCA_946251885.1. NCBI lineage: Eukaryota > Metazoa > Arthropoda > Insecta > Lepidoptera > Noctuidae > Cosmia > Cosmia pyralina. The sequence continues at coordinate 22,465,216 of OX276354.1, forward strand.
AGAAAAACTAATTAAGTTGATCAACTGGAAATATTTTACACTGTAGCATAGATTTTCCGCGAAATCGTCGGCAGCGCGTCGTAAATAAACACGTCGCGCTACATTTGGGGGAGGCGGAGGTAGCGTTTCAAAGGCCTACAGGCCGGAACAACCTAGCCTTAAATATCCAAGTACATTCTCGCTTTGTTTCCTTCCATAAAATCTCACTCATAACGTTTGTCCACTTATGTTGAGGTAAAACTGTCTTCTTGTGCCGTGTTACTGATGGTCTATCTTTATCTGTTCGCGAACAATAGCTAGTGACTGGTTTTATATTTTGCCAATCGGATAATGATATTTCAAAATTCTCAACGGCATATTTATCTTGTACTGAAGATTTTGGTGAATCAAACTCTTCAGATGACAAATTATCGTCATATTCTGGAGAAGACCTCTGTTTCACTGTTTTATTGAAGAAATAATCAAAATTCTTTTTTAAAGAAAGATAAATAGCTTTCACGCTCATTCGACATGACAAGTTTTTGCGAATATCAAGAAAAATCTTACTTGATGGTGGTGGCAGCAAATCTTTATCTTTTAGTTGGTCTTCATATCTCACGAACTCTGATTTTTGTTCATCAAGGGAAACTGATAGCACTTTTCCGCGTTTTTTCTTGTTTTCACTCATTTTAGCGGTTATAATGGCCGATACAAAGGAATAGAAACAAACTACTAAAGTAAAAATATATTCAAGCTATGATGATAAAATAATAACAAACTACCCCCGTACGTAAACTATTGTAATAACGCCTGCACATTCTGCTAACATTGTAACGCATATCCTATTAACTTGTAATACAAATTGCTAACAAAATATTGGAGGGCGTTCAAATATACACAAAGTTCCACAAATTTTTTATTGTTTATTTTAAACCAAAATTTTCATTTACTTCGTCAAATTTACTAACTATTCTAAGGTAGATAGGTAAACAAAAACCAAAAAGTGCACCTTTTTCAAAATCATTGTGGGTAATACAAATAAAAGTTTAGAGACAAAGTCCAGGTCTTTTGATAAAGTACTTATTATGCAGTTTTCGATGGCATAAATAAATAAAGCATATTTCGTTATTTTTGCTGAAAGTAATCCTCTCTAGCCGCGCCACATATTTTAAAGGTTAATTAATCAAAATGAATAGTTTCTTGAGAGAAAAAAATATCAACGAATAGTAGAGAAAGGGTACTATTATTGAAACTGATTTATGGATAGTTAATATTAAGTATTGCAAAATTGACTTGCTGCAGAGTATACCTTCCAGCCGGACCACACTCTACGACCAATAACTCCTTAACTAAAGGGGTTTATTGGACCATATTTGTCGTATGCAAGGTACTCTTTAGGTAGTTTTTTTCGGGATATTGATTTATTAATAGTTCATTATACTCTATTTAATTTGATGTGGCGCGGCCAGAGAGCACTGCCTGGAGGCCGGACCACATAAATTGTTAATTAAAAAGATATCTCTTGAGGTACTAAAAATATATATATATTCCGATGAAGGTAGACTTTAGGTAGGTATTATTTCGAACTATAGCATCTGAGTACTAAACTGTGGTCCGGCCACAGAGGAACACACATTTCACCCTGTCTATTGGTGGCAAAAATATCGCATAAATGGACCTATTTTTTTACTGTATTTACGTAGAAGGTTGATTTTTTTAAAGATCTAAGGGACCTTCGTAATTGATACTAATTTCAACCTGATACTTCCACGCTTTCCTGAGAAAAAGGTCTTGACAGACTGACAGACAGACAGACAGATAGACAGACGGACAATGATAATATTAATATTTTGATACTCGCAAGTCAATCAAAACCTATCTTTAGAGTACTTCCCGTTGACCTAGAATCATGAAATTTGGCAAGAAGCAAAGTCTCACAGCACAAGTAAATTAAATAATTTCATCACAAAAAAAATGTTTGGGATTACAAACTTAAATTTGCAGTTGGACAATTCACCGTGACGTATGTACGGGAGAACATGTTTTTCAATTACAATGTTAAATTTGTTTTTGGGATACATTCTTTTCAACTACGGAACCCTTCATTGTGCATGGTCCGACACGCACTTGGCCCGTTGTTTAAACGTAACTAACTATAAAAAATTGTTTACTAACCTCATCAGTAGGATAGAAGATATAGTTCCAGTACCAGAAGTCTTTGTCCTTATTCGGGAACAGATGGTCCTGTGGCACGAACGGGAAGAAGCGGCCTCGTTGATGTTCGTCGCGGGAATCCATCGCACGAACGCCGATCTTGTCGAGGCATTTACCTGAAATTAAATATTTAACAAATGAGACGTGGTTTACTAAATGACGGACCGCTTTCACTAAAGATAAAAACATGAAATTCGATAGCTACATGTTCCTAAGTTCCTACTGTATAGGGGTGCACTAAGAAGGGATTTTTCGATACTACGCGCAAGTTACTCTGAGTCCGTGCAAATTAGGGTTTTCACTGACAAACAAATACCAACCTTGAATCGGTTGTAATAAAGTTGAAAACAAAAACTTAATTGGTCCGAGAGAGCACGTGTTAGATACGCGGTTAAGGTTATTTATTTTCGATTTTATTTAAAGCGAGGCAAAGTTGATATTTGTTTGGCAGGGAAAGTTTGTAAAGTGGGTCTACAAAGCTGATTTTTTTTCATAAACTATGCCATATTTACGGCCAACGGGTAGTGTTAGTAGTTCATTCATTAATTCAGTCAGTCATTCGTGGATCTTTGACAGTCGTTACGGGTCGTCAGAAGCCCGAAAGTCTTACCAAAGGGTATCGTATTACCCAGTTACTGGGTTGTGGAGGTCTGATAGGCAATCGCTCCATGTAAAATACCGGTATTCGACTGCATCCGGTTAGACTGGAAGCCGACCTCAACATAGTTGGGAAAAGGCTAGCAAGATTGATTGCGTACTGTTAGTAGTTAAGAGAGATGCTCAACAAATCTTACCCATCTCTGCGTCTTCGGCACCATGGTCACCCGCGCGACACAGTGTCGGCGTGGGCAACGCTTTGTTCACGAATCTATCCAGCGCTTCTCTGCTTAGCACATAACCCGCACCGCCGCTCATGTAACCCTGCAAGTCACATGATCAATTGGTTAGTCATCATTACATTTTTCAATTTTCAGTCACCCTCGGAGTAGCTTCATTGTAAAACTCCGTGATGTTTGAAAATATTTCGTGATGTTAAATATAATCCTATAATATGATTTTCCTCAAGAATTGGGCTATCTAATGCAAAATTGTTGCATAATGAGGTGTTTTAATACCAACTTATGTGCAGTTTCATACAATGCCTTATCTACTCTCATACATTGGGATTGGCGCCAAAACCCAGAACAAAACCACGCATGTGATAAAGCGGGCGCTGCCACAGGCAAGTGAAAATTGGAATCAAAACTTTTTGTAATGCTATAAAAATGGCGCGACCCGCTTATTCGTTCCATTACAAAAAAAAAATTATTGATGGAAACTCCTTGGATTTGCTCTGTACCGTATTTGTAAAAAAATTGTTTTATAGTAGTAACATTATTTTGTTAGAGAAAACGTATTTTATTAATATGATTCTATTTTTAAATTTCGGTATTGTGTTTAGTAAAGTTTTGTTTGTATGTTTGAACGCGCTAATCTCTGGAACTACCAATTGCATTTGATAGCCCAATCTTAAGGAGGATGCGCTATGGTAGCCCGCGAAATTAAAATTTTCTTGCGTTTTATGCAATTTGTAGATCCGTGTCAGGTTGTATCTTGATCAAAATATGATACGCGGAAATAAAACATATGTATTTATATAATTTTAATCATAAAAATCATCAATACATCTCTATAAGTTAGATTTGGTGCAGAGTCGTTAGATTTCGTTTGTTCGACTCATCTGCACGAAATCTAACTTGGAGAAATGTATTGAAAATTTTCGTGGTTAAAATTATGTTTAATTCCCGCGTATCACATTTTGATCAACATACAACCTGACACGGACCTGCGAATTACAAAAAGCCCAAAAAAAATGAATTTCGCGGGCTACTACAGCGCATCCCCCTTAAGGGTATATCTTAACATCACGCTAGGACCCTTAGGAGCCGAGCAAAAAGAAACAAAACTCATAAAGAACGCTAAGCAAAAATGACGTATGTGACGGGGTGGGTCGGTGGACAAGAAATTTTACGCGGACGAAGTCGCGGGCAGAAACTAGTTGGTATAGATATAGATAAATGTAATTGCATACCTGGGGCGAGAAATGCTTGAACCGACACCCGAAGTATATTGGGTCTGTACTTTCATAGTCCGCGAGCATGTATCTCAGGTTTTCAACCACCACATACCTGAAAACGTAGATAATTAAACTTTATGTTTTTGTTTCATAATCTTCATCTCACAGAACGTCTATATACCACATCGAGTATTAGAAAGAGAGTGTCTCTCAGTATGAGTGGCAGAGACGACGACGGTCTACAGAGCTGAACCTTTTATAAAGAACTAACTGCGCCCCGCGGTTTCACCCGCGTAGACCGGGATAAAAAGTAGCTTATGTGTTAATCCAGGGTATAAGCTATCTACATACCAAATTTAACCTACATCGGTCCAGCCGTTTGAGCGTGAAGAAGTAACAAACTCAAACTCAAAGCATTTATTTCAAATAAACCAATTAAGGCACTTTTGAATTGTCAATGGGTCGGTCAGTCAGAAAGATGAAGCTAGTTGCCCATTCCTAAGCGTACTAGATCCATATGGAGAACAACGGGCAAGAAACTCCACGGACTCTTTTAAATCATAATATTTTTACAAAATATTGGTTACATCGTTCATGTTGAAAATATACATGTGAGAACAATGTAGAAAGACGTGCACGTTAAAAAGCGTCCGTAATAAAAAGATAAAACTAAAACAGTTGTTTTAATATTTAATTTAGTTAAATTAAATATTAAAATTAAAAATAAGCCATGGCAGCTAAGAGACGACCAGTCCCAACTGACGGCGTCCGATCACGAACATGACGCATGGATCAGCACCAATTAGCTCAACCATTTTGAAGGGAACTTAATGATCCAACACACACGCCACCACCAGCGAGACATTTGAGTGAGCATGACATACTCTTAACAGCCAGCACACACTCAAGTCAGTGAAAGACGTACCCAGTAAAAGGTAGCTTAATAGTAGCTACATAGTGCTCACACATGTGCTATGCAATTATATAATACTAAGAGATTGAATTTAAACAATGCAAAGAAAGTTTTCTCTCATCTTAATCTTCAGCAGCTCCAACAATATATCCGAATGCTGATCAATTAATTAATGCGTCCTTGTGGTGCAGGACAAGCATTCAGCCAAGCATTTTTGTCAGCGATGTAATCCCCCAACTTAAACAAACAGACAAACACACACACACACACACACACTATAAACTTTCGCATTTATAGTATTAGTGTGATAAATATACAATATGTAAGAATAAATGCCCTAGAACCAAAAATTCGAAGACATGTGTCATCTACCAACCCGCACTGGGCCCGCGTGGTGGATTACGGCCCACTCCCTCTCACAAAGAGGAGGGCTGTGTCCCAGCAGTGGGAACATTATAGGCTGATTATGCTATTCTAAGAAAATATATATTTTTTGAATATGTCAAGTTTTTAAAGTATAAAACTCGAATTGCTTTAAATAAAAGCCTGGAGAATGCACTTATTTAACGTCAAAAATATCCCACCTTACCCTATATACCCTTGAGTCTTGATTTGTCAATCCACCAGGATTGATTACAGCTTATTCTAGATACATAGATAGTATTCAATAGAATACTCTTTATTATGTACTTCAATTAAATTACATAATTATAAATTCATCATTCTCCTACCCTTAACCCAATTTATTCGGGGTCGACGCAACCGGTCTTTTGGAACTTTTTGTGAAAGGGGGCTAAACGGAAAAAATTCTCACGAAAAGTTGTAACGACACTTTATGCTATAGTAAGCTATTGCAAGCTGTGCGACGTGCGCATGTTTCTCTGTCTGTCTCTCTCTCTCTCTCTCTCTCTTATAGAAAGCAAGCCAGATATTAATAATAAAAAAATATTATTATAACTTAAAAAAATAAAATTTTATTACAATTCTTTCACTAATTAATCGAAAGAAACTTCGTTCCATCCGGGTGTCCCTTGACACCTCTCAACTTTTTTTTCTTCCATACTTCTCTATTAATCGTCATCTCGGTAGTCACACCCCCTTTCTAGCCATATCATCTTGCACACAGTCCATCCATCGTTTCTTTGGTCTTCCCCTACTCGTATAGCCATCCACATTCATACTCAAAACTTTCCTCACGACATTTTCCTCACTCCTCCGCATCACATGCCCATACCATGACTACCGATTTCCGCACAACTTTAAATCTTCTTATACAATGTGTCTGGTCTCCGGTGTTTGACCCGTTAAGGCGAAGCAATATGATCAATTTTATCGACAAATCGGTGGATTTGTCGTTAAAATTGATCATATTGCTAAAAAATTGAATCATAATGCCTTATTATGGTGATAATAGGGCATTATGATTAATTTTTTTTTTTTTTTTTTACTTTGTACTGGTTTTCACACTTTTAAGTTTCAAGTATTTTTTTAAGGTTTTAATGGGAGTTTTTGTTAAACCTTTTAGTATCAACTTATTGCCTACTTTTGTAGCTGTCGCACGAAACCACTTATCCCTGTAGGTAGATAATGCAAAATAAATAAACCCGCCGCTTCGCCCTTCGCCTTAACGGGTCGGACACCGGTGACCAGACTGTATATAAAAATCAATTCCTGTTCGTCTCGCTAAAACTCAAAAACGGCTTGACCGATTTGATTTTTTTTTTGTTTTGTTTAAAAGAAAAAAAAAATGGGAAAAATAAGAAATTGAAATTTTTACAGGACAACGCTTGGCGGGTCAGCTAGTTACAGTCCTACCAACCTATCTGTGAACTGAAAGAGGACGGCACCGTCGATGCGTCGACACAATCGAATGACATACGTCGACACAATTGAATGACATGTGTCGGCACAATCGAATGACATTTCAACATGACGGCCGTAGTTCCAATTTTCGCCATTTCACAGATAAGTTGGTAGGAGTGTACATATAAATTACAGATACCAAATGTAGACATTTTACATAGGATGACACAATGGGCGGTCTTATAGCTAAACGCGATCTTAGACGTCACACTGTGATTGCCATTGCTCCTTGTTGACAAGTCAACCACATCAAAATATTTGAAAATATCTCCGATCGATCTCTATATTGAAGTTGAAAAGACTCTTCAGCCATGTCAAGAATACAAAAATATTTATTCAGAGACTCTACCCTTGACCTAATTATCCTAATTACCCTTTTACTTGACACAATAACTGAGCCTCCTCCGACCTCTGTCTCTCAGTTACCTGTCCCTTGCAGCTGTTTTCAATGTATTAATTGTTCTTGCGGTGTCACCTTGAAATAATACCTAAATTGTTAAGTATTTTTTATTGCTACATACATGTTTTCTCACATCTATAGGGTGACTGGTAATTAGTGACCGAAACATAAACACATGATTGTACTCATGATAATAAACAACTTTTCCTATGGGACCAAATCTGAATTCGCGAAAAAAAAAATCAGCTGCTCCCTACATTTTGACGAGTTATAGGAAGACAAATGTAAGGAACAGCTGATTTTTTTTCACAATTCAAAAATGCCTGTAATTGCTTTGAAATAAATGCTTTGGGTTTGAGACACGGTCATCATTCTCCTGCCCTTATCCCAATCTATTTGGGGTCGGCGCAACATGTCCTTTTTTTCCATACTTCTCTATTATTCGTCATCTCGGTAGTGACCCCCTTTCTAGCCATGTCATCTTTCACACAATCCATCCATCGTTTCTTTGGTCTTCCCCTACCCTTATAGCCATCGACATTCATACCCAAAACTTTCCTTACGACATTTTCCTCACTCCTCCGCATCACATGCCATTACACACGGTACAGTTTGCAAACCTTTTTTTTTAACTTATTTGTTAAAGTGAAAGTAACATGCATATTGAATTTTTTTTTTTTATTTGCATTACACGTCCTTGTTTGGGTTACAGAAATTCATATGTGTACCAATTTGACAGAGGACAGACAGACACACGAGTGATCGTATAAGGGTTCCGTTTTTTCCTTTAGAGGTACTGAACTCGAAAAAAGGCATTGCAATTTGCAAGGCATGGCATTAGCTAGTATTACATTTATGTAATACTAACACACAGCGAAAGAACTTCTTGTCTCACGACACCACACGACTTTTTTTAAAAAGTCGTGAGGTGTCGTGAGACAAATAAAATATTTTTCTTTCTTTCTTTCTTTACTTACTATTGTGTAACTGTGTTCTTGTCTCACGAAACCTCACGACTTTTTTTAAAAAGACGTGAGGTGTCGTGAGACAAGAAGTTCTTTCGCTGTATATTCTGTATTAATACAGAGCCATCTAATATGATCTCAAGTTTCAAGTGTCCAAACCCGGTTTTGTTTTTGTAAATACACAATTACACAGTAGTAAGTAAAGAAAGAAAGAAAGAAAAATATTTTATTTGGAACACGCACAGGAGATACAGTACAGTTTTGTAATACACAGTTTTTGTTTGTGTACAGAGCCTCTGAATGCTCTGTAATAAAAAAAACAAAAACTTTTGACACTTGAAACTGACGGCATAACGATTTTTGATTACGTGACTTAAAGAACTTCGTTCCAAAAAACTTTTTTTTTTAATAAATATTTAACTTTCAATAATTAATACAAAATTCAGATAGAAAATGAATTTCAGTTTTCCCGAATTTTTCATTTTTCCCGGCAATTCCAATTTTACTCTTCATAAGAACCTTTCTCGGTCTTCAACGAATATTTGAAAAAAAAATATATAAGTATAAATTGCCGAATTGGTCCAGCCGTTCACGAGTTTTGCACTTAGCAACACATTTAGCTATTCATTTTTATTTACATAGATTTATTTATCTTTACAATAATTATTTTACCCTTACAGCTTAATGACAAAAGTTAAAATTACCGCTGTTTTGTGGTGCGTAGTATCAAAGTAGTATCAAATGGATCGAACGGAAATTACTATGGTGTTCATTGACAATGGGCCGACAATTTGTCACATTAATAACTGTAGAACAAATTGCGAATAGCGGTAATGTAACGTATTTATTAGATAAATAATTATACATGTAAGTTCGTAATTACGTTTTATCTGAAGGGGTGGGCAGAAACGTTTTTTCTTTTTTTACGTAATCACGGCTTTAATCCCCAAAGGGTCATGCAGAGGTGTGCCTATAGTACACCCACATTTCACCAGTTATGTTTAAGTCCCATGTACTAGGGGGCGACCCTAGTGCCATCAACCGGACACAAATACAGACTCCAGACTGCTACTGAGAAATTCTTGAAGGGAAAACCGAAACACTTTGTCCGACCCGGGAATCGACCCCAGGACCTCATGCTCAGCAGCAGAGCCTGTCTCACATCACTCGCTTTAGGTACTATCGCGCACATTTGCGGAGAACCGCTGTTGAACCTTATTCCCATAGTAATAAGGTCTAAAAGTGGTTCACCGCAAATGTCCGCGATGGTAGATATAGTTATTATACATAATATTAGCAATAAGGTTTAAAAGTGATTCACCGCAAATGTCCGCGATGGTACATATACTTATTATACATAATATTAGCAATAAGGTCGAAAAGTGGTTCACCGCAAATGTCCGCGATGATACCTGCGCAATTTAATTATTGCCGTCTCCACCTTGTACAAATATACATGCCGTGCCGTGCCGTGTATCGGTCCCAAGTTTCATGTTTGTGCAGGTGAATTTTTCATATTGTCAGTTATCTATCATATTATCTAAATGATATGACACGTAAGTAATCTTGAATAAACATTACGCCGCTATGACTAAGTATTGATCAATGCTTTAGGAATTTACTCTGCGTTAGAAGAAGTAAGCAAATTATATAATATCAAAACCTTTTCTTTATACAGTAATTCGCGCGTTAATTTGAAACATGTAAGAAACTACACTGCCATTTTCCGGTTTTACCCCCATACCCGGTTTTGGACAAGCCACGGGGCAAAACCGTAAAAACATAACTTTTATTCATTATTATTTTTTGTTATGTAGAATTAAGAAAAAAGTAATGTCAAATGCAAGATATGTAACAAAAACAAACTAAACATAGCCTATTAAAGTTTGCCCCACTTTCCCATAAAATAGCCTAATCACTGATTATCAACAATATACCAAGCGATATCAGAGAAACAACCTGTAGCTTCATAGGTGGATTCCCTAAACCTAACATCGTTAGTTATACTGCGTTCGTGATTTACTTTCCAAACATGTAAACAACTTATGTGCTATCTTAAAAATTGAGGCGTTAATAAAATAAATTGGGGGCTTTTTCGTAACCACTGGGGAGGTTTTTTTCACTATTGCAGCATGTATGGATTTAATTTTTGGATATATATTTATTAACTATTTGATTAAACTCAAACGGCGCAAATATAACAACCTTTTTGGGAACTATATGTTTGAGCCGTTTGGGGTTGAAACACTAGGGCCTTGGGGTCCGAGTGCTCATCCGAGTTTTTCGGGACATCGCCAAGCGCTTGGTCGACTCTACACGGGACCAGAGGGCTGGCCTATTTTTAGCCCAAAGAATTAGCATTGCCATCCAACGTGGCAATGCTGCCAGCCTTTTGGGCACTTTTCCCATTGACAGCGATGTGGACGAATTTTTTGATGCCCTATGAGCTCTTCCCCTTTTTATTTTTGATTCTATACTTGTACATAATATATATATTTTAGTGTTAGCTTGTACATTGTAATTAAGATAAATAATTATGTCATCTATGGTATAAAAAACGAATTACTATTTGATTAATACTTTTACTGAAGAAAAACACAATCGGGTTAAATTTCCTCAATAGAATTAATTCCGAAAAGACCTTCACGTTTTTATATTGTTTTCTGTAATTCTAAAATCCTAAGTAATTTAATTGCAAAATTGCATTCAAAATGTGCCTATTATGTAATTGAAAACTCTGGTTGAAATATTTATGATAGATAGCTTAATTTATTTTTGAACAATTTTTATTTGATTTGGCGCTTTTATTTTGGTTCCAGCGCATTGTTGTGTGTGTGTAACTTAGATTAGTGTGTACTTAGATTAGTTAGCACAGTCTCAAAATATACGTCGTACACACTCGTCTTTCATTTAATTAATAATAACCACGTGGCGTGGCACTGTGGTGTGTTTGCGCTCTCTTTTTTCGCATGTGGAAGTAATTGACTCTCTTCACACATACAACGTGTCGTTTTCCATCGTCGTCAAATTTAAGGGTGTGGTATAGACCATCAAACCGAATAACTTTTTCCATGGCACTAACATCGTAATCGCGAAAAATAATCAGCCGTCCCATACATTTGCGTCGAGTAGGTATTGAAGTTTTCTATGGGACAGTTGAAAATTTTTTCGCGATTACGATGTTGGTCCCATGGAGAAAATTGTTCAGTTTGATGTTCTGTACCACATCCTGAAATTTGACGAGGATGCAAAACGACAAGTTGTATAGTTCATTTTGCGCTACAACTTTAAACATTTTTATATAACATTTCAACAGTATTACTTACTAATTCTGAAATCCACTTAATTTACACCAAAATAACATTAATATTCGTAAAGTGGAAGTAATATCAATTGGAAACAAGGATTTCAATAGACTTTAGGTTAGAGCACACGCGTTAACTTTGCGCGATAACGTTCTCCATCTTTTAAATATTTTAAAACATAGGTACATTAGAATAGGATATTACACCCATTTTTGAAAAGTGTCTAAATTAGATTTTATAGTGCTAATAGCCGCTAAAAAAACACAAAATTTTTATTCAATCAATAATTGTCATAAAAATGCATTTAAATGTTAGATTTTCAAATTTCACTCGTAATTTGACGAAAACACTGGACGCAGTGGATGCCATATTGCTCTGTGGTCATGACGTCAGTTGGCTGTGTAAACAAACACTTTATATACGCTGATCAGTTGACATTGACACTTTTTAATTTATACAGCCGTATGACGTAATAACATGGCGGCTACTTTCATGGTGTTAGAAAACAGATAAAAGAACTGAAAACTTTGAACTGAATTTTAAAATTTATATTGTTATTTTATGAACTAAAACTAACATTTTCCGACTGCTTTTTGCCTAAGCTTCTATATTATATATTTTAATTTTTTTCTCATTTAGAGTAAAATACCATATTGATAACGTCCTCTTTTTGTAGACGAATAAAAAAAATTGTCACAAACTCACAACACACGACACACAAAATCATTTTATCCTCTCAATTGAGAGGATAAGACGATTTTAACTCGTGTGTTGTGAGTTTGTAACAATTTATTTTATTCGTCTACAAAGAGAGGACGTTTCTGTTTTCTGTTTAATTATAAACAGAAAAGGAACGATTATTACTATCAGAAAACCTTGACAAACATATAACATATGTATCTACATTCTACAATAGACACGAACTACTAGTCAACCACGACCGTATCTAAAAAGGGTGTAATGTGTTTTCAAATGTAAATACTCTGTACAATGCACCTCAGTTTGAGTAAACAATAAGTTGCTTCCACGATTTTCTAGGTTAAGGGCAGTGATTTATTAAATAGGGATGACTAAAATTTGTTTTGTCCGTCATGTCGATTTTTTTTAAATATTGGACACGTGTTTTTTTCTTTTTTTACGTAATCAAAAGATTACGGCGATACATTCGAGTTAAAATGTGGCATGACGTCACTCCTTGCTAGATTTTATACGTAATAGTTGTGACGTAGCGAGCCGCCACTCCCCAACTTTTACGCGTTATATCTAAGTAATTATTTCATCATTCTCCTGCCCTTATCCCAATCTATTTGGGGTCGGCGCAACATGTCCTTTTTTTCCATACTTCTCTATTATTCGTCATCTCGGTAGTCACCCCCTTTCTAGCCATGTCATCTTTCACACAATCCATCCATCGTTTCTTTGGTCTTCCCCTACTCTTATAGCCATCGACATTCATACTCAATACTTTCCTCACGACATTTTCCTCACTCCTCCGCATCACATGCCCATACCATGACAGCCGATTTCCGCACAACATTTCAGTCACCGGTGCCACTTTTAGACTTCCTCTTATGTACTCATTTCTTATTCTATCCATTATTATTATATCCAGGCGTCATCCCTGTTATGGATAATAAACAATGGATGGACTGTGTAAAAGATGATGTTTGCTAGAAAAGGGATGACATGCTGCTATGACGACTAAGAAGTATGGAAGAAGGCATTCTGCGCCGACCCCCAAATTTATTTAGGAGAAACTTCACCATTCTCAGAGAGAGATTCTCAGACGACATCTAAAATATTATAAACTTTTAAAACATTTATAATTTAGCAAACGGCCTATATTATGTAAGGCTTATCTATTTCCATTTGTATTAATCCATTGCAGTCTATTTTCAGAACTGTAATCAAAAACGACATCCATTCATCACAGCATCCTGATATCATATTTATACTAAACTCCAATGTTCGCGTCAGTTTCGGTCACAAAATAAAGGAGCAAGACGGTAAAACACCCTGCATTGCCCTACTCACACATTTTATGACAGCGACTGCCACGAGTCTTGGTTATTAGTTTAAATAAAGTAAATGATACCAACGCCTATAGCACATTAATCATTGTAATTTTTTATCCTGTTTGGTATTGTATTGTAGTTTTCACTATTGATAAATAAATTAGTTGTGCCAGCGACTATGTAACGAGTAGCGTCAGCACAAAATACACACACACAGTTCCGACTTCGCTATTGTGTCGGACGGTACCGAGAGCTCCTGCGCTTACACACATTTTCACAGCGTGTTTGTACATTTGTTAACCATAAGAATATCGCCTGTCGCTTCGTGTGATAAAAATAATGTTTATCCTATGCACTGTGACGGCCATTTTGTTTTTTAATAGTCAAAAAATCGTCGGGAGCCGATAGGACCCCTGGGGTCCGATTCACAGACAGGAACGATTTTGACATCGGACCTTGGTGGTCCCTCTCGCAGTTAGCGAGGGTATGGACATTATAGAGTAAAGAATGAAACTTACGTATCATCGTCAGCTTTCAGGAACCAGTCTGCGTCTCTCCTGTGATGTTCGTAGACGTAGCGGAATGCTGCTTTCGTTTTAGCCCACAAGAAGTCCCTACCTTCACCCACTGGAAGCTTTATCGTTGGTAGGGATGGATCTGGAAGTTAAATAATTATAGATTATAGTTTTTGTTAAGAAAACATGTATAGTCTTTTCTTTTCGTTCCGATGGTACATCTATGTTTTTATACAGGGCTATTTTTAAATGACTAGCTAAATTTTCACAGGCGCTCTACGCATGAATATGAACAACTTTCACTATGGGACTAACTCTGAAATCACGAAAAAAAAATCTGCTGTTTCATACATTTTGGTCGAGTAGGTAGGTATTGAGCTTTTGTAAGAACCAGTCAAACAGCTGATTTTTTTTCCATAGTGAAAGTTGTTCATATTCATAAATAGAACACCGTGTGAAAATTTGTGTACTTATATAGATTATAATAGATTTACCGACTTAATAACTTTTTTCGACATTGGCGACACTATTGACTTAAGTCTGCCACCTTTGCTGACATTTAATTCTTCCAACGTCTTTGTTGTTTTAAGACGTTTTTATGTGTATGAATAATTAGTTACATAACAGACCTGTGTTTTATTTAATTATCATTTTCCATTTAATGTAATTTCAAATCAATACCTAAGCTAATTCAGTAATTTGTTACACACATGTTTTTAATTGCAATTTTCTTATCAGGTCCTATAATGCCGCCTTACTTAAGATTTGCTTTAGGCATAACCTTACATAATTAAGTAAATAGGACTTTAATTTTTATGTCAAGTATGTATGTATGTGTTACAGCGGTGGTTAAAACTGGGCATGTAATCATGTATTTTATTGATCGAATGAATTTTAATATTATACTGGCTGACATTCAATCATTCAAATATGGAATGTCTTCTATCATGAAAACGATTCTCGTTTTCTTCATAGGATGACAGATAGATTCTGGTGAGGGCTCCGCGTAGAACCAATTTAGTTAAGGAGTGTGACTTATAATTGATCTGAAGCTTAAAATACAGAGGGCATCAGTCCCATATAACTAGAGTCCCTCTCGTATTATTTAGTAGTTCAGTAAATCTCCTACTGTGAGGTTCGAGCCCTCACAGTATTATAATCTTTTTAATTATTGTGAATGTGAAGACTACGTGACGTGGGTCATTGTTTTTTTTTTATCTTTTTCTCAGTTTGTTTTTAATCATAGTCTGGCAGTTTGAGTAATTTATGCGGCCTACCCAAATGTCTTGTCTTTGGTATTGTTCGTCGAAACGTGAGGACCTTAAGTTTTGAGTTGAGCTGCACGGTTACTGACAAATGCGTGCACTGACTGGACAGGTCCACTCAATCTGTGTGGTTCTTTCCTCAAAATACCATTTCAGACCCCAATCTACATATGGTCTTCATATGATCTGACCAAGATAGAAAGAAAGAAAGAAAGAGTAGTCAGATAGGAAACGCCGACCTCATCTAGTTTTTAAAAATATGATTGACGTGTAAAAGTGTTTGTACAAACCTACTAACAGAAATAAATCATTTATCATTTATGATCCCCAAATAATTTGCATTTTGATTGCTTAAAAATACTAACCAATCATCTTTTTTATACTCACTGAATGTCTTTATGTGAACCATTCGTTACCAACTCGCATGTAGTAAGTAGCAACGTGATTAGCTTAAGATCATTGAGTAAAAAAAATCGGCCAAGTGCGTGTCGGACCACGCACAATGAAGGGTTGCGTAGTTGAAAAGAATTTATCCCAAAAACAAACTTAGCATTGTAATTGAAAAATATGCTCTCCCATACATTGATATAGGTACGTCACGGTCAATTCTCTAACTGCAAATTTAAGTTTGTAATCCCAAAAAACATTATTATGTGAGAAAATTACAAATTAATGGTTTTCGGACTTTTTCCTTTACTTCTGCTGTGAAATCCAAATGCTTCTTGCCAAATTTCATGATTCTAGGTCAACGGTAAGTATCCTATTGGTTTTTTGTACTTTTGAGTATCGAAATATGTCGCATAAATGGCCGTATTTTTTTACTGCGTTGACTTAGAAGCTTGATTTTTTAGAGCTCCAAGAGACCATAGACCTACGTGTTTGATATTAATTTCAACTTGGTACTTCCACGAGTTCATGAGAAAAAGGTCTTGATAGACAGACGGACAACGAAGTGATCCTATAAGGGTTTCGTTTTTTCCTTTTGAGGTATGACACCCTAAAAAACGATCGTCTAATGAAGATCAAGTAGTTTTTAGATGACCAATTAAATACATAACATCACACCTACAAACCCTCTGAAGGGTAAAGCAGAGGTGTATCTATAATACAAAGTTAGTATAAGTATGATACTGCAATGTTATGGAAGAGCGGAGTCTCCTAATACAGGCATTGTTTGCTTAAAGGGAGGCTCCAAACAGGTCTTAATGTAATGCTAATTGTGACAATAAACGATTTTTTTTTTGTAGTACACTCACATTTTGCCAGTCATGTTAAGTCCCATGTAACAGAGGACGAGCCTATGTATTGAATTGATCAATTACATATTACCCGTAAAAATGGGTTGAAGAAAAAATAACAAAAACTTTTTTACAAAAAAATACAACCTACTTCTAAAAACAACACTACAAAGTGAAAAATAACTTTAATTTCGGAAGTCGGTGTCTAGTTAAATGTATTTTCGTTTTTTGCCACCGACTTCCGAAATTAAAGTTATTTTTCACTTTGTAGTGTTGTTTTTAGAAGTCGGTTGTATTTTTTTGTAAAAAAGTTTTTATTTTTCACTTTTTAGTTGTGTACCTACCCCCACACAAATTCAAATACCACTACCTGCAAAACAAACTAGAACATCGTCCATATAAAAGTGGGGAAAAAATACGTATAATTGAAGCTAACTCAAAAACTACCCAAGCAAAGTTAATCAATTTTATATGGGACCAACTGTGATGTATACACTCTCGAACAAAACAAAAAAATCCAAATCGGTCCAGCCATCTTCGAGTAATCGGGGAACAACGAATTGAGAACCTCCTCCTTTTTGAAGTCGGTTAAAAATCCACGTACCTTCATCACTGCTCATAAACAGCAGTATATTGCACCTCTTCCCCCACGTAGCCTTCACATGTTTCGCTTTAGCCTCATGGTTCTTGGGTTGTGTCATGATCCAACATAACACCCTGACTTTATTGAACAGCTCGTCGGCCACTGTTCTGTCCTCATCTTTATGTGCCGCTTCATCGTGACTGTGTTCACCGATTCCTATAATTGGGTGCTTGTCCAAATCCCTTATCGATTCCCTGAAATTTTAAAGGGAAAATTGATGTAAGTTTAAAACTTGCTTCTGTGTTCTTCTAGTAGCTTGAATTTTGCTATGATATTTTTTAAGATAGGGTGCGAATGCCTAAACTATTTTTTTTTTTTCAATAAGGGAACCTAAGCATCGAATGGAGTGTAAAAAAAAATCGAACTCAATGAAAGAAGAAACGGCAAAATAGTACCTAATTTCCTAACAGTCATTTAAATAAGTGCCTTTGTAACTGAAACCCTTGCCTTTGTTCTTTGTGCCTTTGTAAAGTGACCGAATGATCTAATCAACTTCTCAGAACACTATTTCCCTAATAGGTTTATACAAAATGATAAAGATTTTAGTCTGCGTAGTACATACGTATCGGGATCCGGAATCCGGTAATTTAATCTTTTGCATAGATTAATTACCTAACAAAATTATATTATCAATACTGACAACATCAAAGGTGTATAGGTATTTTACTAACTTTTTTTTCCGTTCAGCAAAGTGTTCCCACTTTTTGTTGGCCGTTTATTAATTTTTTAATGACTAAAAATCTTCGTTACTATTTTATTATATATATACAGACAGGGTATATAACCAACATCGTAATCGAGAAAAAATAAATAATCAGTCGTCCCATACATTTGGGTAAAAAAGGTATTGAAGTTTTGTATGGATAGCTGATCATTTTTTCGCGATTACGATGTTAGTCCCATGGAGAAAGTTGTTCATTTTGATGGTCTGTACCACACACCTAAATTTGACCACACCTTTCTGATACACCCTGTATAATGAAATAGTACTTAACGAAGATTTTTTTGTCCGTTGTCTATTTGTCTGGATGTATGTTCCGGATTGATGCAAAAATGGCAGAACAGATTTGGATAAAATTAGGCACACAGATATTAACACATTGGATACTTTAATCTCGGTAATACGTTCCCGTGGGATATTTTCCGACTTCCACGCGGGCGAAGCCTCGGGCGATAGTAACTCTGTCAGTCTGTTACTTTATACGCCTTAAAGGCTGATTGGATTTGGACGAAATTGAAAGACCATGACCTGGTATAGGACATAGGATACTTTTTATCCCGGAAGTACATTCTCATAGGATAATCTCAGACCTTCAAGCCGGCGAAGCCGCAGGCAAAAAATAATTGCCTTTAATTTTTTTTTTTTGTGTTAAAAATAAGATCCGTCTAGTTTGGACGAGTCAACGTGATAAGTCAAAAACATACAAATAAGAAGCGTATGTATTTTTCAATTCACTTCACTATGCTCAAACAAACAATATGACATCATAATTATCTCTGCACTATCGAATTTATCGAGAATTGCTACTCAAAGCATGAAATAAAGCATTGTCTAAGGGCAATATAAACATTTAACAAAGATTTCTATTTTCTAGTCCTTTATCGTTATATCAGAAAGAGGAAATTATACCTCAGGGGAAACACCCATAAGATTTGAGAAAAATAAATGCCTAATTAGCCGAATGTCTGGAACAGTAATTTTTTGGTAAGATTCTCTGCTATAGGTAAGAAAAGGTACAGTAGCTAATGTAGAGACCAACCTCCGTGAGTGTTTTTTATATTGATGGCATAATATTGTGAAAGAAACACTATTTCGTATTTGGAAGATGGAAACTAATAAGGACTCAGGTTGAATAGCTGACAGAGCGCGCCATCACCCAGGGGTGGGTATTCGACCCCATGTATGTTCCGCGATTTTTGTAGTTTTCGAGTCATTTTTGTTTTTGTAATTATTTAGAGTTTTCTGCCGGTGGAGCTTCAAAAATGCATGTCTTTTTTTGTAGTGTGTATTTTTCAGATTTTTTTTGTGACATAAAAGTAACATTCAAGTCGATAATGTCACAAAAAATATCTAAAAAATACCCGCTACGAAAAAGACATGAATTTTTGAAGCTCCACCGGCCGAAAACTGTAAACAATTACAAAAACAAATAACTCGAAAACTACAAAAAGTCGCGGAACATACATGGGGTATTTTCGAATATCCCTGGGTATGAGGAATTATAATTTTTCTTTTTGACGTCACATTTTGGACCACCCAGTATAAATTAATTATTTATATGCATGGAAACGCCATGCAAGCTTAGTCTCTATTATAAAATCCATGCCAAAAGTTGGTCAGATTTATGGCGTTAATAGGAAATTTAACCCCTTAAAATTCATATGTCACCCTATGTTCTATTTAGTATTTTTCTAAACACTCCATTCGATAATGTAAGAATAAATTACAACTTATAATAAAAAGTAAAAAAAAATAGTATCATTCTTAAATAAATTTTAATGAACCAGCAAGCGCCCGAATGCGGCCTAGCCATTCAAAAAGCATGAAAATGATAAACAAAAACTTTGAATACTAGTTACTACTATGTGCTAGAGAAAAACTAGATAAAAAACGAAATCTACGTTGGCAACAAACAAGATACTCTCAAGGCGAAAAAATACCCTGAAACTCACATAAAACAAACTACGTAAAAATCTTATAAAATAAATAACACCAATAGTTTTGCCAAAATACGGGTTGATTTGTCAATAAGCAATTAATGATCAACGTCGTCGATTTTAGACTTAAGAAAAACTGCATTCAAAATTGATAATACACTGCGAAATTGATAATAAAACGGGATTCGTTGCGGTGTACCTACCGCTTGCCATCATTTAAAAAAAAAGATCAATTCCAATTAGGGTTAGCATCCGTCCGGTTTTATCCGGATATCTTCGGCTGTTTGGCCCCCTTCTGGACTTTGCCCGGCCTTTTCTTTCCACTTTTCGACTCAAGAACATTTCTTATTTCTTAGTAAATAAAAAGTTAAATGAAAAAGTGAGATTAGAAAGTAAAATATTCAGACTTTTTCTCAAGATTTTTGCAAATTTAGAAATGTTAACCCTAACTCCAATCCAATGCCTGATAAACAATTTAGATAATGTACAGTCAGCGGCGAGATATAAGTACCCACTTTACCTAGTATAGTTCATTTGGTAAGGTGAATACTAATTTCGGTTCACTGACTGTACTTTACTAAATTTAAAACATTTAAAACTAGTGCTCTCATTGGGGATGTTAACGTCGACAAAGCCATCTAAATGATGACCGCTCCAATAACTTCTTAATTCTAAATGCATCGCATGGTCTTTTGCCGGCTCATCAGTCCCCCACGAGAGCTAGCATCTCCATCAAACATATTATTCTTAAATGTACTCCAGAATTTTGGAATCATGTATTTCCAATTGCCCACACCATTATTATTACTCAGAGATTTAAAAAGAATACGCCAACATCTAAAAGTTTCAGACTTTTCCAGAAAGAATCGTTACAAATCTCACAACGAAACAGCCTGTATATTATTATACACAGCTTTACTATACTAATAATAAAAAGAGGTAATGTAATCAGGAGGCTCTCATTGCGCGGCTGGGTCAAGGGCTTGATTCAGAAAGCAGTGCTCCTGGACATGGCACGCATAGTAAGGATGTTCCTCTCTCTAGAGCCCTGACCACCGGTAGCTTGGACCCTGTTCCCGATATCGGTGGGCTACTATTTTTTATATTTTTAAATGTTTTTTACTTTGTTTTTATAAAAATATTTAAAAATGTAAATAATATGTTTAGTAAACGACATAAAAAAAAAAAAGGTAAAAATTTGTTTGTTTGCGAATCTGAAAATACTTTCACTAATGCGAAGCTTCAGTGTTGCCGAGTGTCATAGGATATATCTATACTAAAAATAAAGCTGAAGAGTTTGTTTGTTTGTTTGTTTCGCGCTAATCTTAGGAACTACCAGACAGACGGATATAATTATTTTTTTTTGCATTTGATAGCCTAATTCTTGAGGAGGGCTATTTATCATCACGATACGACCTTTAGGAGCCGTGCAAAATGAAAAAAAGTCAAAAAGAACGCTAAGCGAAAACGAAGTATTAGCGTGGGCAGGCGATGCGATGCGACCGTGGTGAGTCGGAGGAACAAGAAATTTCACGCGAAAAAGTCGCGGGCAGAAGCTAGTTTATTATAAACAACTTTTCTTGAAAAATGGGGTCAGAACTGCTTGACAAGCACATGAGTTTTTCGTGCCTGTCAAGCAATTTTGACCGTCTGGGGACCTTAGGTCTTTGCGACCGAATTCGGTCGTAAAGCGGTCGCTATCTATTTCGAGGCTGCAGCCCTTGGGGAAGAACATAGGCTACTTTTTATCGACATACCACGCGGACGAAATACAATAATACTAATAATAAAAGAATAATAAATTTAGATAGGTACGCCAAAAGATTTATAGATACTATCTTTAAAAGTAGCCTGTGACTGAATATTTGATAAATAATCATAACATCGCTTAGTTTACAGTTGACAAAAGATTATCATGAACGATTATAAATAAATATCATTAAAGATTTATTGGAATTCAAAGTATTGATAATTATGAACTAATAAATCGTAGTATTCAAATGAAAATGTGATGTTTACTACATTATACAGGGTGAATTTAAAAAGTAGTCGTGGATGGCAAAATTCTGCCTAGCCTTCTCCCAACTATGTTGGGGTCGGCTTCCAGTCTAACCGGATGCAGCTGAATACCAGTATTTTACATGGAGCGACTGCCTATCTGACCTCCACAACCCATTAACTGGGTAATACGATACTTCTTGGTAAGACTGGCTGTCAGACTTTCGGGCTTCTGACGACCCGTAACGACTGTCAAAGATCCACAAATGACAGCCGGGACCAACGGCTTAACGTGCCTTCCGAGGCACGGAGGAGTCTCGATATGTAAAGATGGTCACCCATCCACGGACAACCCCGGCAAGCGTAGCTTAACCTGATGGATCGACCCGTGCGGCTGTTATTACTTAGCCACAAGCTCCTCGTGGATGGCCAAATCTGATACTATAAATGAAAAAAAAAAACTTAAAGCGAGTCTATAATATCACATCATAACAGTGTACCGTGCTTGTATTCCCCAAAGGGTTAGGCAGAGATGTACCTATAGTACATCCACATTTCGACTGTTATGTTTAAGGGGATATATCGAAGCATGGTTCATCGGTGTGTAATTGAAATGGCGTTATGGCTGTGTAATTTGACGCGCGAGATAGAAGACTCACGCGCACTGGAATTTAAACGCGCTTCGTTTAAATGGAGATTTATGACAAAATGCTATACATCATTTTTAGCTTAGTAAATTCTTAATATATATATAGATTCCTTCGATTTAAAGCAAACTTTACTGTACAATAAGGAACGGTTTACGTATAATCGTATAAAAGAGAAAAAAGACGGTGCTATTGTGGAATTTTTTTCTATCGAAAAAATTTCAAGTTATCATGTTTCGGTTTTAGTACCTACAGCAGTAGACAATATAGTCAAATAACACATGAAAAATCCATATACATTAGGTTTTACAGGAATTTTAAAAACTCACAATTTTCGTTGTGTCCCCTTAAGTCCCATGGATGCGAGTCTATTGCTATTATAAAAGAGTTCTATTAATATACTTTAAACTAGAAGAGGGCCAAGATGATTAATCAATCGTGTTATCGATTTAGCAATCACAAATCTCTGTAGATTTTTCTGGCATCGATAACTGTTGGCGTTCCAATTTCAACGGTGACGTACTAAATCAATAACAATTTTTATTACAACTACCTACATACCTCATATCTTATCATATCATGACATACAATAGATCAGATTGTATACGCAACCGCATCCACATCCTTCACTTTTGCTATCTTTAGCCCATTTAAAAAAGTAATAGGTTATATTGAAGCCGCTGATAGATTGAGCATTCACTTGTAATGAGCATTCTAGCGAATGCTAAAATAAGCAGGAGGGTTTTAGTGAGCATTCTAGCAAAACGACAGTAAAGCTTCGAGCTTTTTGCCGAGCCGAGCAATTTTGTCATTGTTCCGCTGTCATCCCTCTCCGCCCACACCTCCACTTCCATGTCTAAGACGAAACATTAGTTTGCCACCATCTTTCTTTCTTTTTATTATTTTTAATATAGCCCATAAGTACAAATGCAGCATGACGTCGTATCAGATGACATTGTTCTTGTCGGTGAAGATGAACCTGAGATCCAGAGCAGATTGGAGAAATGGCAACAGAAGCTGGAGAATGTTGGCTTGAAAATCAGCAGAAGCAAAACTGAATATATGTTCTGCGATTTCGACGGTATCTCCAGTTCTGGAGCCATAGCGCTTGATGGCGCGCTTGTCCCAGTCTGCTCCGACTTTCGGTATCTCGGTTCACTCGTGCAAAGCGATGGTGAAGTAGATCGAACGGATTAACACTGGATGGATGAAATGGCGGCAGGTCACGAGAACAATCTGCGACTCCCGCATTCCCCTTAAACTTAAGGGGTAGAATATATAAAACAATGGTTAGACCTGCTGTGTTCTATGGATCAGAATGTTGGGCCACAAAAGGGATGAATGAAAAGCAATTGCATGCAGCTGAGATGAGAATGTTAGAGGGATGTGTTACACGAATGGATAGAATAAGGAATGAGTACATAAGAGGAAGTTTAAAAGTGGCACCGGTGACTGAAATGTTGTGCGGAAATCGGTTGGCGTGGTATGGGCATGTGATGCGGAGGAATGAGGAAAATGTGATGAGGAAAGTTTTGAGTATGAATGTCGATGGCTACAAAAGTAGGGGTACCAATGAAACGATGGATGGACTGGTGAAAGATGACATGGCTAGAGAGGGGGTGACTACCGAGATGACGACTAATATAGTATAGAAAAAAGAAACATGTTGCGCCGACCCCAAATAGATTGGGATACCTATAGGCAGGAGGAAGAATACATTTTTAACGAGCATTTACTAGAGCGTTCGCTAGAATGATCATGAAAATATTCGTAGCGATGTTCGGCTCTATGCTTGGCTCTGTTCGCTGTTCAGTTCGATAAATTTAAAAACGGCGAATGCTCGATGTTCTAATACAAGTGTATGCTCAAGTCTATCAGCACCGTAAGAGGTAGGTAGTGTTAACGTAAAGTTAGGAGATTTTTGACGTGTTGTTTTATTAGTCTTACATCTAACGTTACCGAAGAAGCGTTCCCATATAGTTTGCGTATACGGAACACTACAAAAATACCTAACCCTGTCCTTGAAGCCAAGTTTTCATGTAGATATGAAAGCCGATAGTGAGCACTTGAGTATGAGTAGTGCATGTCCGGCTAGTGAACATCAACATTCTATTGCTGCGGTATAGGGGGGGCGGGGTAGGTAAGGTGGTTCAGGTTGTTAGTGTACTATAG
Source organism: Cosmia pyralina (assembly GCA_946251885.1). Taxonomy (NCBI): domain Eukaryota; kingdom Metazoa; phylum Arthropoda; class Insecta; order Lepidoptera; family Noctuidae; genus Cosmia; species Cosmia pyralina. The sequence continues at coordinate 22,490,062 of OX276354.1, forward strand.
TATAGTTAAAATCTCGCTGCAGACTTGGTCATAAATCATAATCGGAGTAGGGATGTGCGCTAGTTGCGCGCGCTCAAGGCCATTATCGATAACAGAATCATTAAGGTTATCACGTAAACATACTGCATTCATTAAGTACGCTGGGTAAATAAAATAAAAAATGAAGTTGCAACGAAAAACAAAACCTTCAAGATAGCTGATGTCGAGAAGTTAGTCGATGAAGCCATTTCCAATGTCTCCATTGAAAATTGGCAAAAATGTGTGGAACATGCAGAATTGCTGCAAGATGAAGACTTAAGAAAAGTACATTTATGCGAAGAGTTCATCATTCATGTGGATGATGATGACGATGACTCAGACGAAGAATTTTAATTTTCTATTTTTAGTTTTATATATACGTTCTTTTGTTTATAAATTTAATATGCTTTGTAGTAAATTTGGTAATAAAATAAAAAAAAATGTGTATTTATTTCTATCACCCATTTATAAATATATAAAACTATCGATATCACTCATCGACTGCAGTAATGCACAGGACTACGTGTGGGCGTGGCCTGCCCATAAGGCCCGTGAGTGGGAAAGAGAGCGAAACACTCGAATGATTTATGACCGAGTCTGCAGTGAGATATTAACTATACTATAGGCGATACCAAAATAAATTGGGGGCTTTTTCGTAACCATTTACTTCACCATTACAGCATGTATAGAGTAAATTTTTGACTATTTGGTTAATACTCTGACTGAAGCAAAACGCAATTGGGTTAAAGGAAACTGACCAGACCTGGTATCACTATTTGTTCTGTGGTGACTAAGTTTATAATCTATACTAATACTATAAAGAGGTAAAATAGTATGCCCCAATTCGTGAGGAGGGCTATAGGCTATTTAACATCACGCTAGGGCTCTGAGGAGCCGAGCAAAAAGAAAAATAAATCAGAAGTAATAGCGCGGGCAGGCGATGCGGAAGGATATAGGCTACTTAACATCACGCTAAGGCGCTTAGGAGATGAGCAAAAAGAAAAAAATGTAAGAAAGAACGCTAAGCGCAAACAGAGTAACAGCGCGGGCAGGCGAGGCGATGCGATGCGACGGAGTGGGTCGGTGGGGACAATAAATTTCACGCAGACGAAGTCGCGAGCAGAAGCTAGTGTTTATTTTTTTGTGAATACCTATTTTAATTTTTTGAATAAGTAATTTCGTTTTCTTGAGATTACTCAAGAAAACAACAAACAACTTACTAATGTAATTCAATTAAAATAGTATTATTAAATAACATTAATAACTTTATAATTGCATTTTATTAATCTAAATGAAATATAAGTAATATTTATTTTTAAATGTTATTATTTTTAGCATGTCATTTATTAGATAAAGAGTTTTCTTTAAAATTTACATCTGTTCCAATTTTAATGTAATTATTTTTCTCAATAATTAAGATTTAGAAAACACAAGTGTTAATCGACTTTTGTTACTGACTGTACATTGTGTCAAAAAGTCACTAAAAAATTCCATTCTAGACCTAGATTTTGAGACATAATTACCGTATAATGCTGGGAACTATGATAAAATGGTAAATTGAAAACAGTGTGAAAATTTTTACTTCGGTACATTTATTGAGAAAATGTACATAATTTTAATTATATTTATAGTTCAGAATCGTACCGTGCACATGTTTCAATAATTTGGCCAAAAAACATTATAAGAATGCAAAGCATTTTATTTAATAAACATAGTTTTGTGTAGAAAAGTAATAATTTTACTACCCATTTGTAACAGCGTCCTTAATTCCGAAAAGATCTCTACTTTTTATTTTTGTTTTCTTTTTAGGGTTCCGTATCCGAAGGGTACCAAACGAAACCGGTAAAATAAATAAATGAATTTTGAATATGGGGGTCACTTTTGTTTTGGGGGGCAAATAAGAAAATTAAAAAAAAAGTTTTGCAAACTGTACCTATTGTGACGTCAAATAAAAGGGCTTACTATGAGGGTCTCAAATATATATTTTTTTACAATTTTAAAGTGTTTTAAGAAAGTAGGTAGACGTAAATTGACCATCCCCCCCTCCCCCTTTATCTCCGAAACTAGGTACCGAGAAATTTTGAAAATAATACAGAAAATATCTCTCTACCTGTAGATTACAGGAAAACCTATAAGTAACAAACCAACAAGCCTTAAGATAACATAGTAAATCTCTCAATATTGCGAATACAAACTTACACCTACAGTACAGTATCGGAGAACATGTTTTGCAACTACAATGTAAGTTTGTTCTTGGGATAAATTCATCCTAACTACGGAACCCCTCATTGTGCGTGGTCCGACACACACTTGGCCGGTTTTCCTATATAGTTTGCGTATACGGAACACTAGAAAAATACCTAACCCTGTCCTTGAAGCCAAGTTTTCATGTAGATATGAAAGCCGATAGTGAGCTCTTGAGTATGAGTAGTGCATGTCCGGCTAGTGAACATCAACATTCTATAACAATAATAATGCAATCGTATTTTTTTTTTTGGTTCGTAACTAACAATCGAAAATTAATGACCGACTTGACTAGTGCAGCCTACCAAAACTATAAATAATCTTATCGTGTACACGTTCATATTTTTCTTGTCTGCAGCAGACAAGACAAAGGTCTAGGCCCGACAAAATTCTTGTCGTGTACATGATGAATTGGTCCTGTCTGCTGCAGACACGGTGAATTTTCTTAGCGTGTACAAGCGGCCTCGTATAGGCACGAAACTTGTACCTCGGCAGAAAACTGACATGAAATTCACCCGGGCACAGATAATATAATACTATACCTAACGTCAAATAAATCTGAATTAAAGGTCATTGCCCCGCATACATTTATTCAAATACGTAATTCCGAAAACAGAAATAATGACATAACCTTGTCCCGAAACGACCTTTATCGTGATCCTTGACTTTTTCTAGTAATATAAAACGATTCATAATGTATTGTCGGGGTACCTACGCAGAGAAATTAAGGAAAGAGCAATGAACTTTATTTCAGATTTAAGTGGCGGCCACCATACGTACCCGGGCGACGCCGGGCACGAACAGCTAGTTTGAAATAAAAACAATTATTTTAATGGTCATCAATGGCTTATCCAACAAGGCAACAGTAAAAAAGGAGCTCGAAGTTACCACAGTCTAAAGCGCGATAAAATAATTGAAAACCAGTTGTGCTATTCTGTAAAGATCTCACCGTGAAAACATAAGTGAAGTGATCTTAAAGTGAGCTGTCAATAGTTTCAACCCCTAGCCCATCAGGTGGGATGACGGCTCACTTCACACTCACTTCACCTAAGTTGTCACGGTGAGATGTTTACAGAATAGCACTACTGTTCCGCTATCGCTTTGTATGTAGAACTAAATTTCTTTAAAGACTAAACAATATCCGTAATGACTTGTGTTTACAAGAATTAATAATTCATATTTTTGTTTAATTACCGATGTATTCTAACATTTTTATCGTCGGTCTGATGCTCTCATTGAATTGTGTTCCCATCATTCAAATTTAAAAACAATGCAATTACAATAGCGTACGGAGGTACGCTATTGTAATTGCATTGTTTTTATTTATTTTTAAATTATTTGTATTACTGATTGTGGTCTGAAGGAGTTCAGACCACAATCAGTAATACAAATAATTGTATCGACGATAATCAATATTTTGATTATAATAAATAATATCTCAAAGCAGAATAAAAGAGCCAATCACTATCTTCTACGTAAGGATAGATTACAGACCAAGGCTCATGACCGAAAAATGTTTACGAGGTGAAGCTTGAAAGAGGCATTGCCTCCTTCTGCCGCCTTCTTTGGGAATCTGTTACCTCCTCGCAACATCTCACAGACATTTTCCAGACTACCTATGCCCAAAATAAAGGCCGGGAGTAAGAGGTTACTGAAAGCCACAGCGGGCAAACATATTTTCAGCAAACATTTAAAATCATTAAGTTGGGGAAAAAATACCGATGTTGTTAACTAACTACCAAGGAGTTTTTGTCAGTCCGCACCATAATTGCGTTACACACTATCAACCGGAATCGGTTTGTTTTGACAGCTCAACAACATTCATTGCGTTATTGGAGAGCAACGGATTAGCAATTTGCTTCAAAATGATTCAGATTCCGATCGATAGTATATTACGCAATTAGGGTCTAGATTTTTCAAAACAACATTTAATTCAAAGTAATGAATAATATTCAATTCAATTGATAATTCAAGAATTTTCTAAGTTAGAAAGATGTATTGATGGTTTTTGTGGTTAAAATTATGTAAATACTTATTGTTTATTGTCGCGTATAATATTTTAATCAACATACAACCTGACACTGACCTGAAAATTGCTAAAAAGGCAAGAAAATTTGAATTTCGCGCTACCTTAGCGCATCCTCCTTAATAATAAGTTTATGTTATTAATCATCACACATGATGATGTTGTACTTATGTGTTTCCTGCATCTGCAGATTTCGTTGAAATTGTAAAATAAGTTACTTCTTTATTTTAAGTTATTTACCTACTTAAAATAAATAAAATACACCTCCAGGAAAAAATAAGTACCTACTGAAGTACTTTAAAATTACTTAATTTTAAAGAAATAATACTCGGTTAAGAGAATTGTATTTCTAACCGACTTCAAACAAAGGAGGAGGTTTTCTGTTCGTCGGAATGTATTTTCCCCGACTACTCGAAGACGGCTGGACCGATTTAGAAAATTATTTTTTGTTTGAAAGGGTATACCTACGTCCTACTTCCTAGGTGGTCCCATTGTCATCAGGTCAGGATCTGATGATGGGATCCTGGAGAAATCGAGGAAACTTAAAATATTACAGGCACACCTATAGCGATTTGGGTTTTTTTTTTTTATAGTAACTCGTGCATTTGCTCTTGGAAAGCACCATTTGATGAAGTGGAACTGATCATCAGTCCATAGATGGCCACCGGAATCAATAATAAGTATTGCAGGGGTTGCGATTTGATTACTTTAATAATGGTTCCTAAACAATTTATGCTCGTCATAATGCATAATTATGGTGAAGTGGAGCTGATGGTCAAGTACCAGGAGAACTCAACAATTAACGTCCCTGCATCGGTAAAAGGTGATGAGCAGTTGACATTAGTCTATTCTAAGTTAGATAAATTACAAACCGACCCCCTTAAAAGTGAAAAATAAAAAACGTTATTCAAAAAAAAAAAAAAACAACCGACTTCCAAAAAACACAAAGTGAAAAGAAAGTCGCTAGCAAAAACCGCAAATACAAAGCCTAAGACATCGACAACTGAAAAAAGGGACTTTTTGCTGTAATCTTAGCACTTTAATGTTGAAGAGAGTGTAATTAAGAACCTACCTACTTTATAACGGCACGTTTAGATGCGCAAATTGCGCATTAATATTAATTTACTAATTACCAACACAATATAATAAAATAATTATTTTTACTTATTTATTTAAAATTAGCACAATTAAAAAATCTTACAAAAAAATGCATTATTTACAAAATGCATTTTAAAAAAATTAGCTCACAAACATGCCATGCAAATGCATGCAACCAAAAAAAAAAGAAAGAAAAAGGGCGCCATGCGACATGCAAAATTCTAGATAGAGTTACCTGTAGTTATGCCAAGCAGTGTCTCGTGAGAATCCAGTCGATGTTAATAGTATATATGCAAAACTAAATCCAGCAGATATCCCAATCACCAGCGTTAAAAAGAAACGTCGACCCATCACCCGACCTTCTGCCTGCAGCATATTATACATTGCTTAACGATCTACGCTCAAATATTTTTTTAATATATATTTTTTTATCGTAGACTGCTCGCGGCAGCGTGTCTACGCGACGAGTCGTCGAAGCGGCCTTACACTACTTGTACCTTACAGCAATTAGACTTGTCAATACGTTTACATACAATTTATTTCAAGTGCGATCAGTACGATATAAAAGTGGTAGTAAATATCACACGGGTTCTGTTCTATCCAAGTTGTTACTGAAACTTTTTTTTATCTCGTATCAGTAATTTTTTAATCTTGTTTATTTTTAAATTGAGGGTATTCCCCAAACTTTTTGATCTGTATAACGATCGGTCGTTGTAAATGGGATAACAACTGTCGAGTTAAGGGACGTGTTATTCGGTTACACTGCACACTGACACAAAACAACTTCACAATAATTTTCATGTGCTCTTCTCACCAGGTTTTTTTTTTATAAATATCTATAAAAAAATATATTACCGAACGCTTTCTTAAATTTTTTTTTAGCACTTGTGGTTTGGGTGCAACTCAGTTTGTGCATTCATTAGCATGCACAAATAAAATGCTATGATATTAGTTCTATTTTTAAATTTAGTTGTTATTTTTGGTATTGATAAGGTGGTTATTTATTGGTTCGATATTTAGTAAAATTTTAAAAACAAGATGCCTTACAATAATATAAGAAGGTATACAACCGCATCGTACCGTATTTACTCGATGAACGCTTAGCTTTAATTTAGCCCATACAAGTTCGTACGAGTGGACTCTTCTCGTTCCAAGTATTAAGTGACGTGGCAGTGGTTCAACGTGTTATCTAAATAACTGCCAGTCGACCAACGATAGCGCGATATCTGACAATAAGGTTATAAGGATAATCGAACCGATAAACAAACATACCTAATTAATATATACACTTTTATTTTCATTTAAAAAGATAACAATTCCCGCCTTATAATAAAAAATAAGTATAAAGTTTATCAATTGTAGAGAACACAACGACGACGTGGACTCGTTATCAATTTAACACCTACAATAAGACATCATTGTCTATTATACTTTGACCAACATGATACACACAGTTAAATATTTTATTGACCAATGATACCAATTTGGTTCTATTGATGACCTAGTTTACACAAAGTCAATAAGCTTATAGACGAAAACAAATTTAAATAAAAACCGAATAACATTACCAATATTACGAATTGATAGTTAAAGTATTTTATCGTTTAAAGTTGTTTTTTTTTAAAGATTTTTTAAGTTTAAATAAATCCAAAAACACAACTACTTTTGTTTCAAACACACTGTATTCAAGTTTTTTTTTTACTTATCGTTTGTTTATTCAAGTGAAAAAAACGCCGCAGATAATATGAAAAATATAAATTACTTACGTAGGTACCAACTTACATATAACTTTATTTTTAAATTTTCACATTTCCCTTGAAAAGGCTGCCAATGGCTGAAATACATGCCCTACTGTATTTGTTAATATTATTTTTTGAGAGAAAAAAAAAAATAGGTACATAAAGAAACTTTCTTCAACGACTCGTAACGTAGACACTTACCAAATAAGTATACGAAGATCGCATTTTTTTTTTTTTAAATAAAAAACTCCCAGTAGTGTGATCTGACCGGCTACCACCAACACGTCAAAAAGTTATTGGTATCCCAGACTCCCAGCACAGTACACTACACATCACAAACCACGGTCTTGTCCTATTGTTTATTTGTTTATCATCTGCGGCTATTTGTTTTTTAGGCACGCTGCTGGTGGAATCATGTTGTCATATTCGCATACCTGGGGTACAGTGACAGTAATTATTTTACGCCCGTCGTTGAGAGTGACATCCTGCTCAATAAAAAAAAGTATGTTTTACATTATCACGCCTTAAGGCGACGATAACTGACTTTTAATGATTTTAAACTGAAGATCACGTCTAAGCGAGTAGTGTTAATGATTTGGAAAAAATATATGTTAAATTAGAACATTTTCTCAATAACTTAACATGTGAATATTTTAGATTATGTTTATATTACATAGTGTAATTAATTAGTAAAGTTATGTCTAACGCGGTTAAAAAACTGAGAATCACGCAAATACTATCAAGCGTATTTTTATGAAACCTTCACCATTTTAAAGATAATTCAATTATTTATCTTTTACGTGTTATAATATAATACCTTTTGTTTTATGTGTAATAATGCGTTCAATTTGGGACAGCACTCCTTGATAGGCGAGTCCTATTACTGGCTGGACGTACGACGCGTTACGTAACCACTCAAGGCCATTGGCATATATCTGTGCCTTTGAAAGCTGGGTTAAAATATAGGATACTTTTTATTCGTTTAAGTATTATATACTTACGGTACGGTCACACCAAAACCGATTTTATCGGCCGATGGCGGACCGAACTACTCGGACGAGTAAATCGGACGTGCATGTGCACGGTACGGTTACACCAAAACCGATTTTGTCGGCCGACACTGTTGTGCCGACATCGTTGCTGGTCTTCTGTAGTTGACTGTGCGTCTTAACAGAGTGAAGATTTCTTCAAATTCCTCCATTTTAAAAACGCATCTACGTTTTTAAAATGGAGGAATTCGAAGAAATTTATCTTTCAGAAAATTCGTACCGTAATTTAATACCGTCCGTTTCGTACCGGAATTTTTCAATATCCATAGTCGTTTAGGTAGATAACAATACTGGCAGAAACACAACAGAATAAAGACAGAGTGATTAGAATTAAACTATAAATACACTCAATTTGCGCTTTAGACGCCGGCAGACCGGCAGACTGGCGAGAAATCCCAACAAGTTCGGATTGATCGGCCGTTTTCGGGCGTCATCGGACGATGGCGGTTGTAGTAGTGTAAGCGCTCCCTTTCAGTTACATACGTTTGATTTGATCGGCCGAGTTCGGTCGAAGACGTCCGAGTAAAGATCGGCCGATATCGGGTTTGGTGTACGCGTACCGTTAGAAGTTTCCAAGTGAAACTGCGGGCAAAAGGTAGTTCATCATAAATTTTCTTTAATTACCACGTCGTTAAACTGTAGTCTTTTGATAAACTTTAACAAAGTTAAGGCAGAGTTTTTTTCAGTTTCCTTTTGCGTAGAGCACGTCTCAACATATTTATCTTAAATCTCACAAAACAAAGCTAATAAATTTTTGAATTACTGAAACGAACAGTCTCGTCATCTTGCGCCAAATGTACACGTGTAAAGGTACACATTACGTTTTCCTGTGCCTGACTACCTTATCAGAATGAACAAAATTAACGCTGTTTTCTAAAAACTGAGGAAAACAGTTGAATTATATTATGATTATGTTTATATTACATATTATTATCCAAAAAAGTTTAGTTTTGAGGAAAAAATGTTGGCTCGAAACCAGAAACCCAAACAGCGGAATGAAACTGTTTTTTTTCCATTTGAACTTTTAGAAAAATTAGTGTTATCACAACTGAATTAAATAATTGTATTTTTTTTTTTAGTATTACCTTATTTGGTAGGTTGTTTTAGTATTAATGGTACGTACAACATGATTCCATGATCCATATTTTTCCCTATGTAAATAAAATATACATACATCATTTTTATTCTTTGTTTCAAGTTCAATATATCCTGCAGTTATCATGGCTTTTGTAAGTAAAACTGCCAATTCAAATGAAAAAACCGGTTTCAATCAATTGAACAAATCTATTTTATGAGTAATAAAATACTTTATACTTGGATGACTTTAGGTACTATTCGTTTTTGATTATACGGAATCTATAAAACTACAAGTAAAAATCAACAAACAAAGTCTATAAAAATCCTCACTTGAAAATATAGCTAAAGTCTTATACATTTGTAGAGCAGCTTAATCATGATTTCAAATTGCCCATAAAACCTTATCATATGACCAATTAAGTAAAATTGTGTGATAAGAACCTTTATGCACTATATTGCATAGTTTTTTTTTATTTATTTACATAGTCACACTTAAATTAATTAATTATTTATGGTATGTTTAATTATAATTAAGGTAACTAGTCATTTACAACAGATCTGAGAATTGAAATCAGGAACTCCCTTAGGGTATACAATAGAATTTATTAACAACAACAAATTACTTACCTATAAAATAATAAAAAAAAAAAACATTAAAAAAGATGCTGTTCACAGTAGTCACACAGCACTAAATAATGAATATAAGAAAAAAATATTTTTATAAAACAATCTCTTTCATTAAACAAATAATAACTAAGAATAAATCTAAATACCTATATTGTAATCAATAATCAAATAAACCTTGATAGAACAGCGCTTACTAGTTAACACTCGTTGAATGAACCAACTTTAGCAGGAAGTGTTAACACATAATTGTATTTCAACATAAAATCTTATTATGACATCCTTTTGATAAAAACGATATTATACAAGAGCACAATGAGTGTGTGTGTTATACATAATCTGTACTTTCGAGGATTCACAAAAAGTTAAGTTTATAATTCGGCTTATTGTATTTTGTGAGCCAAGGTAAACTTGTATAATAAAAAATTTATAATTTTAACAGGATACACTATGAAAATTATTCCAAAGTTAGATTTGATGAAGACTATTTACTTTTTTTAATAAAGTGTATTATATTCTATTTCAAGAATATACAGGTGACCCATTTACAGACGTCCAAAATTTTTTTATATGCATCTTTGCATTGGCGGCAGAATCACCCCTTTTGTATATTCAGCAATCCTTTTCAGTTAAGGAGCCAGTTTGTTTTAAATGATTATAATTTTTGGTGAAAAGTCCTTTTAGAACAGTCCTTCAAAAAGCTAGTTGATAAAAATGAAAAAATATTTTAATAATTTAGCTCCTAAACTATAAATAAATAAAGCATTTGAACATAAGCTTCTAAAATAATTTTTGGACCACCGTAATTGGACCACTCTGTATTTAATCTATATAAAGTTGCTGAAAGTTGAAAAAAAAAAAACATTATTTTGTAAGGTAAGTATGGCTTATGAATTTAATGTATTGTTTAAAAATGGTTATTATGATGTATCAGTATCAAAAAGACAAAATATCTAGATGTTTATGGTTTCACTAGAATCCTAATGTAGTAATTTAAGGGGGATGAGCTAAGGTAGCCCGCAAAATTCAAATATTCTTATGTTTTTTGCAATTTGCAGGTCAGTGGCAGGTTGTTTGTTGATTAAAATATGATTTGCGGGCGTAACTAACATGGCTTTACAGAATTATAATCATTAGAATCAGCAATATCATTAGAATCATATTTTAATCAACATACAACCTGCCCATTGCAAAAAACATAAGAAAATTTGAATTTTGCAAACTACCTAAGCATATCCTCCTAAAAATGTTCTTCTTCTTGTGTTGATAGTTCTCTTCTTCAATGTTTTTATATTGATTGGGCCCAGTAGGTTACCACATTGATCACAAATGGTGTTTGAATATGTAGTAATTATAAAATATTCAATTCAGCCAAAACATCTTGTTTGAACAAGGTGACCCAGCCAGCAAGTGAGCTTAATTTGTTGTACCAACATCGTAAAGAACGCTATGATACCCTAAACTATTTTTAACTTTTAAAATGATACTTCTATGACCTAAATAAATCATTGGTATATGCTAAATGTAGATTATTCTTTAATTGCTCTGCTTAAATAACCCATTAATCAAATGCGATTTTTTTTGTTGAATAATATCTCAAATTAGAAAATCAATTAAGCCCATTCTGGAAAGTGTTATTGGTTAGTAAGTAAATTCGCAAATATAGAAATAAGTAACTGAAGTAGGTACCGGCCAAATGTAATCTAGATATTCTAAAATATCGGTTTAATTAATTACCATTAACTACTTTTGCATAAACAAAAATATTAGTGTAAGTACCCAATATATTTTACGTAGGTTTCTAAAAGTTACTAAATAACTTGCTTTACATACATCTATCATGTATTCGCTTCTTATTACTGTTAACACAATTAAAGGGTCAACAAGTTCAACCTCTAATAGGTCGGAAATGGATTAATTAACAGTTCTAACAACATTGTAATTTGTCCAACGCAATGAAATCACAACACAATGGAAATTAGATATTTTAGTAGAAAGACTTACGGTCATCCTGCCTGTTTACTTAGCACTTTTTAATAGGATTAAGGACATATTTTGAAGGTTTTACAATTAATATTAACTATTTCATATTTTAAGTGTGTTCCAATACTTGAAGTATTTTCGCTTGGCGTTATCAATATCAACAGAAACGTCAGTATGATTAAGATGTCAAATAATTTATGGATTCTGTGATTTTCATAGATCGAGTACGAGGCTTTTTATCACAAAAACAAAACAGTGATTTAAAAACAAAAATAATTAAGTTTTTATTGGCACTTTGGGTAGATCAGGGTTAGGAATAGGATATTTTTTATCCCGGTAGTACATACGTTCCCGTGGGATAATTTGCCAAAGCTATTCGGGTGAAGCCACTGGCAAAAGCTAGTAAAAAATGAAACTAAAAACGTAAACAGAACCTAAAATTTAAAGCCTCCAGGCATAAATGACGTGCCCGCTTACATATAGCTATTTAGCTGTTAACTCGAAGTCACAAATGATACAAATGATAAACTAGTACCATCGAAGTAAAATAAATAAACATACAATAACAAAACCATGATCAGCAAGACAAATTGTCACCACAAGCAGCACCCGTTCACGAGCATAACGCAAAGATCAACCATTACTTCCTCGTCGAAGGAACCCGGCCCGACCCACCCGACGCTAGCGCAAGCAGGGACATCTAAGGAAGTATGACGAACTTTTGCTGCCGGTTGCTCAGGTAAGAATAATATGATCATCTTTTTACTCGATAGCTAACCACATTATTGCATATTTTGCAATACTTACAAATAATTTTTAAAAAAAAACGTAAGCCTGTCACGTTCCAGATTTACTGAGCGAGTAATTCCGACTGAAAGACAGCACCGTTCAGACATGGTTCAAGCAAACTGGTCTGTGCATGGTTAGGCCCTAAGGCTGCCAGTGGAATGGTTTTGCTTGAAACATTTTATTGTCAGCTGCTTATGTGATGTCAGATATTTTTGATCACAACGAGGTATCACATTCTTCTGAATATAAACCAACGATCGCACGAACGTAAAGGTATCGCGGCGGGATTTTATCTCGCACTGGATTTTCAACTCTCGTTGTTCAGCCGAGTGTTGAGAATCCAACTTAACAACAACAGAGTGCATTCTAGCACGTCGAAAAAACACACTGTTGGATTTTCAACTCTCGGCGCTAAGCAGAGCGTTGAAAATCCAGTGCGTGAAATAAAATCGCCGCGATATTTTTACGTCCGTGCGGACGTCGACTAACTGAGTAGGCAGGTAGGTGACAGACACATCTTTTTGAAGTCAATGCAGCATCCTATATTTTGGCGTCGTTTTGCGCTCTTTGGGGTTTTAAATATACAAAGGGTCTAGTACCTACCCAAAAAAAATTGCGTGAAAATAGCTACTATAAAAAAGTGACAGTTACCAACTGCAGTGGTTCCTTAAGCTGGCTTCTCACGGTGCGTGATTCTGCGGATTATCACGCATGGCAGACGACCACGGATAGCCACGCATCACACACAACTTCACACAAGGCTCTTCCAACCTACGTGTCAGGCTGTGTGGGTCTTGAGATTCGAAGCCATTTTGTCATTCCAACATGTATACTCAGTGAAAGAGAAATATCGCTGCAACTCGGCTTTTATGCATCTTAGGAATCGTTTTTATTTTTGTGTTCTAGTGTCGAAGAATTCCATAGAGTACGTTAATTTTAATAAATATTTAAAAAATCAAAATAAGCTCGTTCGTCCACTTCATTATTCATATTAACCGAACAAGAAAGCTCCACTGTACGCGTGCACGGCTCTCAGCGAAATGGACAGGTTTTGACATGCTCGTCATTGTATAAACAATGACGAGCATGTCAAAACCTGTCACGTAAACCTGCGGCGTAAGCCGCAGAGATTAAGCCGACTTTCGCACGGACGTAAAAATACCGCGGCGATTTTTTTTCTCGCACTGGATTTTCAACACTGCTTAGCGCCGAGAGTTGAAAATCCAACAGTGTGTTTTTTCACTCTGATGCACTCTGTTGTTGTTATGTTGGATTCTTAATGCTCGGCTCAACAACACCGAGAGTTGAAAATCCAGTGCGCGATAAAATCCCGCCGCGATATTTTTACGTTCGTCCGCATAAATACAGTAAGCCGACGGGCTTACTGTATTTATGCGGACGACCTTGCACCACCTCGCACGAGCTAGCACCTTTGAAGTTACCGAATCGCCGCGGATCGGGCGCACCGTGACGGACGTGTCTGCGCTACCACGCACGATACTCTTCCCATGATACGTCGTCTCGCCGCGACGCACGACGGTGCGGGCTGGTCCACATTGTTAGAGTATATGGGACACCAGAAAAAGATAGTGTTTAAAATGGAGAAACCTTCCAATTAATATGAACTATACTACTCACGTCGTCCATTGTACACACGGATACACATCAAGCTATACATTTCCAGTTTACACTGACCTCTCATTGTGAGGAAATCCTATACAATGCGAGATCAGCTTATCTGTAGCCGTGCGTACTATTCATAGTCAATGTAGAAGACCACAGACACTACTCCTTTTCTATAAATTAATTTTAAACCTATAAGTAGTACCCTCCCATGGAGGAGCTCGTGGCTAAGTAATAACAGCCGCACAGGTCGATCCATCAGGTTAAGCTACGCTTGCCGGGGTTGTCCGTGGATGGGTGACCATCTTTACATATCGAGACTCCTCCGTGCCTCGGAAAGCACGTTAAGCCGTTGGTCCCGGCTGTCATTCGTGGATCTTTGACAGTCGTTACGGGTCGTCAGAAGCCCGAAAGTCTGACAACCAGTCTTACCAAGGGGTATCGTATTACCCAGTTAATGGGTTGTGGAGGTCAGATAGGCAGTCGCTCCATGTAAAATACTGGTATTCAGCTGCATCCTGTTAGACTGGAAGCCGACCCCAACATAGTTGGGAAAAGGCTAGGCAGACTAAGTAGTACCCTCCCATAACATATCTCAAAATTATTTTTAATGCCTTCCATACACTCTCATTAGAATAACTTTATAAACGACTTAGATAACTCAATGCATAACACAAATCAGGATGTGTTCCCAACATGGCATACATGAGACTTCCTAATACCTAACTGTCTGCATCTTTTTATCAATTCTTTATCTGTAGCTATTTCTTTTTTAGGGTTCCGTACCTCAAAAGGAAAAAGCGGAACCCTCATAGGATCACTCATGTGTCTGTCTGTCCGTCTGTAACAGCCAAAAAAAGTTTTGCAAACTACACCATGTGGCATGTCAAATGAAAGGGCTTACTAGGAGGGTCTCAAATATACTTTTTTTATAATTTTAAAATAAGTTGTTTTAAAGTTATTTAAGAAAATAGACGAAATTTAACTATTCCCCCCCTTATATCCGAAACTATTGAGCCTAAAATTTTGAAAAAAATACAGAAAATAGATCTTTACCTGTAGATTACAGGAAAACCTATAAGAAGTCTGTGGTCTTAAAATAACATGGTAAATCTATCAATATTGTGAGTACAAACTTACATTTACAGTTTGAATGTATGGGAGAACATGTTTTTTAACTTCAATGTTAAGTTTGTTCTTAAGATAAATTTATCCCAACTACGGAACCCTTCATTGTGCGTAGTCCGATACGCACTTGGCCGGTTTTTAGGACTAAACCTTGTTCTACGGGCGGGCGTTGCTATAGATTTACATACTTCCATTTATTACCTATACTTCTTCAATAAATCTTTTAAATACTGCTCTTACTACCAAAATCTCTCGATTAAATCATTCTTTTAGATTATTACTCCTTAGGTATTTCATATATTTTTCTTCTTGTAATGCTTCTATAAATATTTTTATCTCTTGTTATATTCACAAAGTAAAATCAAATCATCAACATACAGTAAGTTATTGAACTTCTTATCGTTCTTATAATTTAAACAGTAATCACACTGGTTTCTTAAGAACCCTTCCTGAACCATAAATTGATTAAATTTGTAATTGCAATATCTTGGAGATTTTTTCAAGCCATACTATATTTATTTCCAGGGGCCGTACAATGACGTGAAAAAAGATCATGGATCCATCATGGATCCGTTGAGAAAAAAGGATGGTGTTATAGGTCGTATATAGCTCCGTCTCTCCCTCACACGAACCATTCAACTTCTGCCCTGCTATATAGCCCCCTAAGCCTCCTGAAGGTCTTCTTTCTTCTTTTTGTTATATAAAATATCTCTATAAGTTTTTACTCTTCTTATGTTAGAATACCACAACCTGTATTCTTTTGTACAATCACCATAACCCACAAAAACTCCTAATTTACTCTTGGAGTCCCACTTCAATCTAAGCTGTTCAGGTACGCATATGTCATACTTAGTACCAAAATCGCTCAATAAAGTAAAATAAAAACTCTTATTATACAGCAAGTCATTAAGGTGTTTTCCCACTCACCTTACTTTTACCTGTTCTATTTATTGTAAACGCCGTATTTACTGCTTCAGCCTAAAGTTCGTTCCCTAAACTTGATTGAATAATCATTGTTCTTGCTGACTCAACTCTCTCTCTCTCTCTCTAACTGTTAACTCACCTTACCTTTTTTCATAAATAAATTCTCTATTGTTTTATTCACGAACTCTGTTCCTTTATCTAACCGTAATCTTTTTGTTTTAAACATAAACTCATTTTCAAATTGCTCTATATATTCCTCAATTTTCTCTTTAGTTTCATTCTTATCTTTATAATATTCTATAAAAATTAATCCCTATTTCCCTTGGTCATCGCATCACGCGTGAACGGATGCAACAATTTCGCTAATTCTTTTTTTTTGTGTTTATGATTGTCAGGAGAAGGTTCATAGGAAAAAAAAATTAAGAAAATTTCGCAGAAAATTGGAAAATTTCAGAAAAAACATATTAACTTCACGCGTTTACATTAGAATATTCATAGCCAAGACAGGACAACGTCTGTCGGGGCAGCTAGTTCTTGATAAAATAAACAAACCTGTAACTACTATAGTCATCCTTCAATAAAAGAAAATATGAAGAGCCCCTACTGATACATCCTCCATTGGATAACATAGATCCATGTGTATGAGTTCACCTAGTTCAACCGAGCTACTACTATTCTGATGAAAACCTATGCTGTTTTCCTTGGATACACGGTAAGCACTGATCAGTCTGCCCTTCTTATTTTAAGCCTTGAAGAAAGCTTCCACCGTACCTTTGAAATTACCGACTCGCGGTGGATCCGCCGCACCGCTACGGACTTGTCTGCACTTCCACAGACGACACTGTTCTCTTGGTGCATTCGTGCGGGCTGGTCCGTAGGCGCATCGTCTGCAATATCGTGGACCGTGGGAAGCCGCCTTATCAAATCAATCGAAACCGTCAACCACAGACATATAACCGTCAACTTACTAATGCAAATAAAAGTTAGACAGGACAGAAGTATGGAACGCAACCATTGCGTAGTTAGCTTCAGTCACTCAAGTCAGTTTTGCTTGTGGTGGGCTGTGTTATCGCGTCGCAAACATTTTTATTATTTTTTCACTTTTTATTTATCCTATAGATAAAATAACCAGTCAAGATGAGCACGTAATATTGTGTTTATCTTAGAAAAACTTATGTTCTTAACTTACCCTAGAATAATATTTTAATCGGAGATTCAATCAGAATGGGGCGAATAGTGTTTTTAGTGTTTGTTTGTTTTTTGCAATATGTAGCTGGAATTAGTCAGCTATGTGGGAATAAATCCTCGGAGCTTAGCTGCACAACAGAGGTATGTATTCAATTATTTGGTGTTAAATGCACATATCCGCATCTGCATCAATGTGTATTGATTTTTGCAATGAAAGGTCTAGACATTGCTTGCAAATACATTATCTGACATACACGTCCTTCGCCAGTCTGATCCATCATTTTCCTTATATCGCTAATATTATTCAAATTAACACGTTTCTGCTCTGTATTCAAGATAAAGAAGTTTCCTCAATGATGGGCTTAGACATGTTATTTGTATTATTTAAAATGGCCAATATCTTCAATTATTATTACCTACTCAAGGTCGATCAGTCATAATCATAATCATTTATTTGTCAGAACATGGTCGGTATGTATATTACATGGTCTTATGTTAACATATATTGTCTCAACACATTCTACCACATGGGCGTACAAATGTCAAACCGATTACATTGAAGAAAGATTATAATAAATTAAGTTCAAATTCAAATAAGGATGTCATATTAAAAATTAAATAATATAAATAGTAGGTAATTGAATTAAATTAATATGTCGAGTGTCATTTATGTAGTCATTCAAATTATAATAGCATTTATTACATAAAAATTCTTTAAATTGCTTCTTAAAACTAGCCAAATCTAATTCTCTAATTGATTTATTAATTTTATTATAAATTTGCGGGGCTCTGCAGAATATGCTTTTCCGCATGAGAGCTGTCTTGGCTCTTCGACCGCGTAGCATGTCGTTACGCCTGTTACGTTGTACAGTATCAGACAGGCAAGAAAACAAATTTGGATTCAATCTCACAAATAGGGCAGTTTTAGTGTAAGAATTTTGTGCTTTCTGAAATATGGTACACAGCTATCCGTAACCCGAAGCCCAGTGAAACACTAGAAATTCTTTTTTAATGTCTGTTTCAATATAAATAATTAGCTTATGTTCTCAAGGCTAGACTTAGATGTAGAAAGACATTGGAATGTATTTGTACATCAATAACCACAATGTTTGTATTCCATCATCATTTGCAATTAAAAAGTCTTTGTTTTTAGTCATATCCAATGCAAAATGGTCCACCTGAATTACTAAGTGTGGAAACCAAATCCTCTAACATAGAATATAGTCATATTACTTGTGTATTTGTATGGATGGCTATACGGGTAGGGGAAGACCAAAGAAACAATGGATGGACTGTGTGAAAGATGATATGGCTAGAAAGGGAGTGACTACTGAAATTACTAAAGAAATATGGAAGAAAAAGATATGTTGCACCAACCCTAAATAAATTGGGATAAGGGCAGGAGAATGATGACTTATGTATTTGTAGTTTTAATATTATTATACTGCTAGGTATGTAAGGTTGTTTTAAAAGATGAAGAAAGCGCTGAGACCGGTCATAGTTAACGCATTCAAGGACACTGAACACAACACAACAGAAGTTTTTATTGTTAGAATGCCTATAGAACTTTAGTATCACTGAAAGTATTAAAATTCATGTAACAATTTTAACATAATACATGGGGAAGGAAAGAAAGGAAGAATGGAAGTGGAAGGAATGCCACCTGCTTCGATCCTTGCATACTCTTTTTGCCTTGTTTACATTCATACATGCACGCCGTTTGTGAGTACTACACACCTGACCTTTCTGAAGAACTTTACCAATAAGGTCACTATTATCACAGTCTATATACATCATACAGTTGTCTGACGAGAGCCTGAGCTGCATACGTAGTACATCGAACTTCGTATGCAGCTTGGGCTACGTCGGACGACTGTATGATGTATAGACTGTGCTATTATGTCTGACTATTAACTTGCATAAAAAGAAAACAGTAAAACAAAATAGGTAGTAGGAAGGTCTCAAAACATTTTAACAACCCTTTGAGTTAAGGCAGTGGTTATGGCTTCTAAGTATATAAGCTAATCACCAACCAGTAGAATAGTTATATTGGTGGTTCACAACTCATTAAGTACTCAAGTTCCATTTTCATGTGACCACCCTCAGAACTGGTACTGAGACTGGTCACAATAAGCCAATAAGTATTCAGTACCAGCAATCTAGTTTGTGAGAATCCACAAAGTGGTCAGCACAGGGCTGATTGTCTTGACTATTTGTGGGAGAGTGACTGTTTGAACAATGGGCCATCCATTAATTACTTCACACACATTTCATGATTTTTGGAACCCTTCTGTGGTTACAAAATTTGGTGACCTCCTCTCCTGGGTGACGTCACATATTTTGCAATTTTAAATTAAACCTTATAATAATACTGATTGAGTTGTTAATATTTTAACTTTTAAAGTTTAGAGTTTTAATGCTTTAGATTTATACATGTGATGTCACAAAGCTTATGACTAGTCCCCTCCGTTGTCACACAATATCACACTAAGAAGAAAAAGAAAAAAGAAAGTGAAAGTGTGACATAATTTATTTTTGATCCCCCAATGGCAGTAGACAGTATCTAAATGCATTACATACATGTAACATACATAAGTCAGCAACACACCCACCTATGTATGGTTTGTGTACCTTATTGTCCATTCAAAACAATATTCCCGGCTAGCGGCTAAAAAATATTTATGTGGGAATTTCTCGCCATTTATAAATCAATTCAGATATTATGCATATTATTCATGCAGTATTTTCTGTTTGGCTACAAGTCAGGAATACAAAAAATCATCAGATGAGTTTAGACCAGGAGTTCCCAACCTTTTAACATTTGCGCCCTGCTTCCTTCCTCCTTCGTCGTTCCCACAATGCTGAGGATTGCGACCATATACGACGCGTCTACAAGTTATGCGGTCTTCTGCAATGTGCAGCACCGCAGCCTTCTTCATCGCGTCTAACTATCTTGCCGGTGCGCGTCCCTAACTTTCTTTTAAAATCACTACGCCTCCGACTTGGGGGCTGAACGATAACTGGCCTACGACCCAAGCACAGAATAAATAACAGTACTAACGTACCCCAAGTTACTTGGTTGACTCATGCAGCAAGCTTAATAATGTAAGAGGAAGCGACAGCAAGCTCGAAAAGTTTTCTTTTGATTATTCAAAAATAAATAGATAATAATAGAGTTACATCTTGTCGATTTATGCACAAAAACTCAAGAATTATTAGAATGCATGACGTAAGAGCGAGCCTGAATAATTTTGCACAATTTTGGCATTGTCACAATTTTCTTTTGACCATTCCTACAGAAAAAGGAGTTACTGTGTCGACTTATTCAGAAAAGCTGAAGCTCATTTTACAGCACCTAAGTGAAACGTTTTGGTTTTGGAATCTAGCCTTAACTTTTTCTAATACTAAGAAAATCAATAAATATATAGTTTATTTAAGTTCATTTTGGGGCCGCCGCCGCACCCCTCCCGTCTGTCACTAAATACCTACTTATACACACGAGCGGCACGTTGTCAACAGCAGCCGCCGACGCGTCAACGGCGGCCGCCAACACGTCGACAATTGCCTCTGACGTTGGCGCGTGCCGCTCCCCAACGGTTGGGAACCCCTGGTTTAGGCCAAACGAACATAGAACCAGCAGAAGAGCAAGAGATATAAAATTTTATATTTGGAAACAAAGCATACCTATATTTTTTTTTTAAATAATTTCAATCCTCCCCCAATGGTAGTCAATGGGAACCACAGATCTATTACTACTAAACCTAAAACATCTGTCTGTCACAGACAGGGCTTTTTCTTTAGAACCGTAGTAGCATAATATAATAGCGAAATTTCCACAGAGTATCTCTCTAATATCCGTCTCTATAATGACAAATAATTTAATTTATTAAAAGAAGGTAGCTAAACAGTTTTGGTTGTACGGAACACTTAGTGCGCGTCCGACTCGCCCTTGGTCACTTCCAAGGTGCTCAAACCACAATCTATTATTGTTGTTAGTGTCCAGAACTCATTTACTATTCATTACTCATCATTTATGTTTTATCTTATTACATATTAACTCGCAATAGCCGTTTCAAGTGTCACCTTGTTGTTATAAATGATTGATTTTGAATTCACATTGACGTCATTAGGTATCGTTAAATTCATTGCCTGCATTGTAATCTAATCATAGACATAGAGAATACGTAGGTATTTTACTCTATATGAGAAAAAATCTACAAATATATTATTTAGATAGCTTAGGCAAAAACAATCGGAAAATGTTAGTTTTATTCATAAAATAACAATATAAATTTTAAAATTCAATTCAAAGTTTTCAGTTTTTTAATCTGTTTTCAATCACCATGAAAGTAGCCGCCATGTTATTACGTCATACAGCTGTGTAAATTAAAAAGTGTCAATGTCAACTGGCAACTGATCAGCTTACATAAAGTGTTTGTTTACACAGCCAACTGACGTCATGACTCATGACCACCTGACCACAGAGCAATTACGCGCGAAATTTGAAAATGTAAAATTTAAATGCATTTTTATGGCACTTATCGATTGAATAAAAATGTTGGGTTTTTATTTTAGTGGCAAAAATGGGTAATACCCTATTGGACTGAACGTTAGCCTCACAAAAGTGACCTCTCTCTAGAAAGAGACACAGTAACTACGCGGCCAATACCTCTAAACTCCTCCTCTAACTGGCCGCAAATTCGCTTTATCTCTCTCGTACTTTTCAGTCTGAATTCACTGCAATACTGAACGGAACCCTCAGTCCATTCTCGTATGTCTATGACTAGCGGGATGTCGGAAAATATCCCACGGGAGCAAAAGTCCTTCCTTATCTACATTATAAAGGGAACCTCTGTGCAAAATTTCGTCTTTCTAGGTCCAAGGGTTTGCGCTGGGCGTTGATGAGTCGTCAGTCAGTCAGTCAGGACTTCTCTTTTTATTTATATAGATAGATTGTAATTAACAATAGACGCTGTTTGTTGTCAAAAAAATCTTTTAACACCCAGGCCAAACGACCTTTGAGGCAAAAGTAGTGGACTTTTAAATTTTTTTTTTTGCAGAATTTGCTTCTTCTCAAAACGTCCATTATAATGTTCGCAAGGGTGTATAAATCAATATGACACCGGCCTGTGAAGTTGTGTTCTACGTGTATCACCAGTTACACATTGGCCTGGGGCAAAACATTAGGGTGTATCTCAGGCGGATGTCCATATTTTGGATGCGCCCATACCGCGAGTATTCGAATGAGACTTACCTACATAGAATCCAATCATTATATTGCAGACTAATTATTATAGGGATTCGATAACACGGTGCTCTTTGGAACATGCTCTCTACATATATGTACTTTGTAATCTTGATTGCGCTCGACCTTTGTAAGGGGGGCGTTCATTAAAATTTACGTGAGGGTATTTTGGCAACTTCTCGACCCCCCCAAGCCCCATTGGTGAGATGTCGTGAGATTTGGCTCGACCAGCTCCTTCCCTCAGTGCCCTCAACTGACGCTGAAGATCACTTCGTTGTCTGTCTGTTTGTCAGTCTTTCAAGACCCTTTTTCTCAAGAACGCGTGGAGGTATCAAGTTGAAAATAATATCAAATACGTAGGTCTATGGTCCCTTGGAGCTCTAAAAAAATCAAGCTTCTAAGTAAATTATGCAACATATTTTGATACTCACAAGTAAATCAAAACCTATAGGGTACTTCTCGTTGACCTAGAATCATGAAATTTGGCAAGAAGCAAGGTCTCACAGCACAAGTAAAGGAAAACGTCTGAAAATTGTTAATTTGTAATTTTTTAGCAGAATTACAGCAGTTGGACAATTGTAAAACAAATTGAGAACGGGTCTTCTCGCGATATTCCTTTTTATGAGGTAAACAGCTTCCCGACGTTTCGACCGCCTTGCAGCGATCGTGGTCAAGGGAGGACTGATGACAGCTCAGCGACGTCAGCGGCGAAGTACGAGGTGCATTCAATAAGTACCTAGCCTCATCGCCAGAGGGCGCTGTAGTTTCAAAAGAGTTTTACCACAGTGTAGCACATTCTTTTTTAATTCATTTTTCAAATTTTCATTCCAATCCCTTCATTTGTTTTAATTTGACAACTTATGGAAGCGAACGTGTCGATCGGTTTTACAAAAATGGAAAAAGAGCAATATCGTTCGGTGATTCGATTCCTATTTTTGGAAGGGAAAACGCGCATCGAAATCAAAGAGCGCTTGGATGCTGTGTACGGTGACTCTTCTCCATCGATGGCCACCGTCAAGAATTGGTTCAACGAGTTTGCACGTGGCCGTACGTCGGTTTTTGATGAACCACGTCCAGGTGCACCGAAAACAGCTGCTACGGAGGAAAACATTAAAAAAATCCATGATCTCTTATTGGCAGATCGCCGATTGAAGGTTCGGGAGCTAGCTGAGACTGTAGGCATTTCAGAAGGAACAGTGCATCATATTCTTCACGAGGAACTCGGCATGAGAAAGCTGTCGGCGCGATGGGTGCCGCGTTTACTCACACCAGAAAACAAGCGCAACCGTGAGACCACATCGGAGACGTGTTTGGCGCTGTTTAAGCGGAATCCAGCGGAGTTTTTGCGTCGTTTTGTGACCGTCGATGAAACCTGGATCCACTGGTACACACCAGAGACCAAGGAGCAATCAAAACAATGGATCCAGACCGGGGAACGTGCTCCAAAGAAGGCGAAAACTGTAAAATCGGCCGGAAAAGTTATGGCCACCGTTTTCTGGGATTCACAAGGTGTGATCTACATCGATTACCTCGAGAAGGGTAAAACAATTACAGGGCTTTACTATGCCGATTTATTGGGCCGATTCGACGCCGAATTAAAAAAAAACGACCCCATCTGGCGAAGAAAAAAGTGCTGTTTCACCACGACAACGCACCGGTTCACACGTCTGCCGTTGCCATGGCCAAATTGGTCGAATTACGCTACGAATTGCTGCCCCATCCACCGTATTCTCCAGATTTGGCCCCTTGTGACTTCTTTCTGTTTCCTAATCTGAAAAAATCACTCGCCGGGAATAGATATGGATCGAATGAGGAGGTCATCGCCGCCACGGAGGCCTATTTTGCAGAGTTTGACAAAAACTATTTTTCGGACGGGTTAAAAAAGTTGGAGCATCGCTGGGCTAAGTGTATCGAACTAAAAGGAGACTATGTTGAAAAATAAATTGCCACTTTTCCAAAATTTTCGTTTACTTTTTGTAGGCTAAGTATTTATTGAATGACCCTCGTAGGTACCTGTTTACCTCGTAAAAAGGAATATCGCGAGAAGACCCGTTCTCAATTTGTTTTATAATGTGTACAAATCGCGAAAGTTTATAAAGTTTAGTTGGACAATTGACCGTGACGTTGATCAATGTACGGGAAGGGCATGTTTTTCAACAACAATGTTATGTTTGTTTTTGGGATAAGTTCATCCCAACTACGGAACCCTTCATTGTGCGTGGCCCTAGACGCACTTGGCTGGTTTTTTACTAATTTCCTAATTGTCAAAACTTTTCTTAGACCACACCCCATCTTATAAGTTTTATACTCATATATTTCTATGATTATGCTACATTTACCCAAAATCACGCTTGTTATTCCCGTAGGCGTGGAACCTGTGTAGTACACTCATATTTTGCCAGTCCTAGTTCTCTGCAGTTCAGTGTCTTATACCTACTGTACTTTTATTTCAGCTCCTCAGCCAAACCCCCGCGGACTATGACGCCTGCAGTATGAGAGTGTACCCGCCTAACAGCCAAGAATGTGGTGCCATGACGTTTGGGCCACTGTCGCCGAACACCCACATCGGGGGCGTTACCCTCAAACCGTACATCATGCAAGTGCCCCATGGAGACAAATATAACTCGTTTGTTAAGAACCACACGGTCCTGAATATTATGTTCAGTAATATTAAGTGGAAAAGTAAGTTTTTATGGAGATTTTTTACTTTTCATAGTTTCGTAGCATAGCTGCATAGCACATCTCTGGTGGAAAAGGACCCTTACGTAATAAATACTTAATAGGTATGGTTCTAACTACCATGCATGACCCAAAACCTAAAACATTTTTGCGCTCTGCGCCTGGGCACCTCTGGCACCGCCCTAGTTACGGAACTGCTTACGACTCGTTGCTTTTAAGTACCCAGGGTATTTAAAGACTTGTTTAAAGTAAACTTTGTGCATTTAGGTAGTTTCGTAACCACTGCTCTAAAAACGAAGAAGGAAAACATTTTTAAGTAACTGGCATGTTCTAGAACGAAAAAAAAAATCGATTACCTACCCCACCAATCCGTTTATAGACTTGTTGCATGGATTACCTACTCGATCCCACGCATAGAGTGCAAAGGTATTATTAGTAAACTGATAATGATGTGTGTCATGTAGCTTCCGTTCCTAGCAGTCTTATCCAGCACATAACGACAGTATGAGCGATAATCATAATACACAGTGACGTGAATTTGTAGTTGTGGAAAAAGACCTGCAGCGATTTGTCCGTCACCGACAGAAATAAACGCATTTCATTGTAAGGCCGCGGAATATGGAAATTATCGGCCGTTTAATACAGGGTGGCAGGTGGCAAATAATCTAATCGAAGAACAGAATACTCTATTGACATCTTTTGAGACTTTATTAACATTATATTATTAGTAAGTAATTGGTACGTACTTTTTTATATTATCAGTTTAATTAAACTTGCCTTCATATAGTGGAAAGCATCTTGTATAAAAAAAAAAAACAAAATTCAAATTCATTTATTTCAGGTCAGTTGACCCATATTAAATACAAAAACACAAATAAAAATAATAACGATTTAAATAATGTCAAAACTAATTAAATAATGTCGAACTAATTAAATAATGTCAAAAATAATAATTAAATATTCTGCTTTTGAAATTTTTCGTCGGTTATAAAAAAAAAAACCAGCTGTTTTCTACAAAAGTGCAATACCTACGCGGTCAAAATGTATGAAACAGCAATTTTTTTTAAATCGATGAAAAATTTCAACGCAGTGGGGTCCAGAATCATGAACTGAATTCATGGTAACAGGTTTCGCGTCGATGTCCCTGCCACCCTGTATAAGTAATCATGGAATTTATTGACATTCTGGCAATTTTGACGACTGCGTGGCTTTTGAAATGTTTCGTCAGTTATTAAAAAAAACCCAGCTGTTTTCTACAAAAGTGCAATACCTACGCGGTCAAAATGTATGAAACAGCAATTTTTTTTTTTATCTATGAAAAATTTCAACGCAGTGGGGTCGAGAATCATGAAATGAATTCATGGTAACAGGTTTCGCATCTGTCCCTGCCACCCTGTATATTGTATCATTGAATCTATTGACATTTTGGCAATTTTAACGACTGCGTGCTGAAGTCGCAATTTTACACTTGGTCGATAGCCCGCATTCGGGTTGACTACCCGAATTCGGTAACCAGACACGCACATTAGAAATTGGCCTACAATGCTAAACAACCTTGCTTGAAGATGCATGCTCGACATATTGCAATTAGCTCGAATTCCATAGTCATCCGAATTTGGTAGAATGACGAAGGCCGTTTGTCCACCGCCACGTCAACGAAATGTCAACGAGAACGAGATGCAGGCGTCGCCGAAGTAGCGATACGTACACGTACATTACGACACAACTTAGATGTAGCATCGGCAAAATTCGTAAAACCAAACACTATCCGAACTGAGTGCGCCTTCAACATCACCAATCTTTATTACTGCTTTAGCCGAAAATGATCTTTACGCATACGCAATAACTTGTAAAGTCATATAACCAAATACATTCGTAAAATTTAAACGAATGAATGCAAATTTTCAAATCTATACTACGTCTGAATTGTGTCGTATTGTATTGTATACCACGCACGTTCGTCAACGGGACGTCACGTTCGGTTCGAATTTCTCGTCGACGCACCGTTGATGGTGGCGGTGGGCAAACACTGTAGGCCTGTATTGTCTCTTTGCAGGGCAAGGCTCCCCTCTTCCTTTTCCATACACTTCTGTTCGATTTATAGAGGGCCAGTCTTTCCACTCCTTCCGGTGGAATAAAGCTAGTGTCTTCTTAGAAAGATAATTATAAAATGTATTATTCACACACTTCATTACATTATTCTTCTTGCATACCGACATGCATCAATAGCTATGTAGTTTACATTCGGTTTTTTTTATGACAAATTCTTGTACCCTTGTATGCACTCGCAGTAGGTATCTTTATAAAAGTCGTGCTGATTTTTTATTTTGTATTGCCTTTGTTACTTTATTGTTTGTGAGCGTTATATATACAACAATAATAAATCGCTTCGAATAATACAATATTCAATAACGTTAGCTTATCTTCAGAGTTGACATCATCGCCATATGTCCTATAAAGTTTATTTCTGTACGTACGTGTAGGTACGTCTATTTATTTCTTAAGTGTTTTGATTGGGTTTAAAGGTTAAGGCGAGTAGTAATGCCAACTAGCGCCACCATTAAAATTCCTTAGTCTGGAGATATGGAACATTTTGAAATTAACGCCAAAAACTGCCGTTTTACCAAAATAACTGTCAAAAAATAGCATACAAAAAAAAATATATATAAATACCAACGATCTAAGAATTTTTCAGAGGAAATTGTCCTTTGAATCACGAAAAACCTCTACAAATGCGACGTTGCCATTTTGCGTAGTTACTAGAGGTTTTCAATTGTTAGCCCTCCGAAGCTGAAATGACGCGCCCCACTACCGCATTCACCGTAGTGTACGGTCAGCAACAGAAGTTAACGCTGCTACTTTTTAACATCATCTAAATTAACACAAAATGAAACGATAAACTGCTTTTATTTCGTTTAACTGTTAAAGAGTTGAATGTTCTTAAAATTTAAAGTACTTCTGTTCCGATTTGATTTAAATATTTCGCTTAAGATTAAAAAAAAACTGCAAGTGTTATTCGACTTTAGTTGCTGACTTTACGTATACTAATTTAAGTAGAGGGGCGCGTCATTTCAGCTCTACTGGCATATTTATTTATTTATTTACAGTTAATTAAAACGGTACAACACCATTTACATTAATTAACATAGACACAATTATTACGTTGACAATAATTATGTTGTATACACTACTATTTTTTAATTAGTAAAAAAAAAAATGGGGCTCTATCCGTACCCGTTACTGATTATATTTGTGTAGTCAAAAATAAAAAAATGAAATTCCAAAATTGTCCACGAAAATTTGTCATAATTTGTAAATTCATAAATTTCATAATTGAATCAATCATTCATACCAATTGCAACTAGAAAATACTACGCGCAGTGCTTTTCCATGATTAATGAATAACTACTATGTAGCCTGTACAATATTTCCATAAACTAAGTGACATTTTGGGATATAAACAAACGCTAATAACTTTGCTGTTTATGAATATTATTTATTGGGACTTTACATATATTAACAAGACCTTCTCTAATAAGCCCTTTAAGTATTTGTACTAATTAAAAATTAGAGGTGTATAATTTAAATTAAAACTAGCATGGAACAGTGGACTGCCTTGCATACTTACTCTCACAGAACACCAGACAATACGCATAATTTTACTCCATTCATCCGCAAACACATCACATTCAGGGTTGGTGGCACTGTTCAAAAAAGATGTTGCAGTGCTTGTGAATAGGTAACATTATCACAGTCTATACATAATACAGTCGTCCGACGAGAGCCCGAGCTCGCCGTTCGTAGTTCGCCGAACTTCGTATGCAGCTCGGGCTTCGTCGGACGACTGTATGAGACTGTGACATTATTATGTTTTTGTTGCGGGAAACACTGACGGCAACATTTTATATAGTTTGAGTTCCCTTTTCATGTGCCAATCCTCACGTTTGCGTGCCACCCTCATTCAGGTTGTCTTCAACAATGTCGTCCGTCTATCTCGCCGCCGGATGACCGACATCTCGTCTTCCAGTCATTGGACGCCACTCTGTCACAGCCTTACTCCACCTGACATCACTGCGCCTTGCTAGGTGTCCTGCTCAACTCCATTTGAGTTCCATAATTCGTTTTCCGATATCGAATGTTAGAACACAAAATGTTGCGTAACTTGAGTGAGGTTTTACTCTCCCGGGATATGGGAATACAGGCATTTTGTACATAATGTTGATTTTCTTTTACAGCCATGAGGTTCCGCTTCCAAGATAAGTACAGAGACATAAAGAACCACTGCAGGGACATTAAAATGTCTAATGAGGTTACTATCAACGAAAACTCTGTTTTTTACTATGATTGCTACTGGCCGAAAACTGACGAAAATGATGGACAGAGTCACATTCTGGATTTCGAGGCTACGGCTGAAGATCAAACTGTTAATAGGGGACAGTATTACTTCAATATACCATCTGCTGAAATGCTAAGTAAGTGAAAATCACCCTAATTAGTACCCTAGTAACACACAATGAAAATAACTTCATTCCTCATCTGCCTAAGATAGCATTTTCTCAACTATTTCGGGGTCGGCTTCCCAGTCTTACTAGATGCAGTTTAATACCAGTATTTAGCATGGAACGCCAAAACATCCCGGTCGAAAACTAGACCAACGCAATGTAAACCCCGAAATCGAATTCGAGATAGAAATGTAAACAAAAAAATATCATTGTCAAATTGACAGTTCAGGGGTAGACAACATTTCCCTAGTCATTCTAATTATTCGATTTTTAAATCGAATGACAGTACTATTACTTTCCTCTATGTTGGGACGCTCAACTTGAATCGATTATTAGGATAACGCAATATTATTTACGATTTTTTTAACGATTCACTTATTTAGAAGGAAACACATTTTATAAATAGAAAACAATTATTGAAAGTCCAAATGTTTAGAGCTTCTGCCTTATTGCCAGTATTATAAAATTAATTTGCACGATTTTATTTCAAACAGTTCTATTTTATTCTTGTATTGTAGTTTACATCACTTTAAAGCTGAAAACTGTGTGCAATATTATATTTTACATGTTTAAGATATGCCTACAATTTTAGCACTATGTTATAGTACTTTTCGGCAATCTGCACAATTTAGGTTATTATTTAAAATTGGCAACACCTTTGTTTACATTTTTGACCTTGAATTCGATTTCTGAGATTAGGTACTTATCATAGAATACAAAAATTAAAAAAAAAAACATTTCTTTAATGTTACGTTACGCAATTAGGTTGTTGGTATATGTCTTTTGAGGAGCCTGATAATGATAAACATGTATAATCAGCACCTCGGAAAAGTAAAAAAAACCGGCCAAGTGCGTGTCAGACCACGCACAATGAAGGGTTCCGTAGTTAAAAGAATTTATCCCCAAAAACAAAAACATTGTAATCACAAAAAACAATTTTTTTACGTGATAAAATTACAATGAACAATTTCGGACTTTTTCCTTTACTTGTGCTGTGAGACCTTGCTTCTTGCGAAATTTCAATATTCTAGGTCAACGGGAAGTACCCTATAGGTTTTGATTTACTTGCGAGTATCAAGATATGTCGCATGAATGGCCGTATTTTTTTATTGCGTTGACTTAGAAAGCTTCATTTTCTTAGAACTCCAGGGATTTCAACTTGATACCTCTACGCGTTCCTGAGAAAAAGGGTCTTGACAGACTGACAGACAGACAACGAAGTGATCCTATAAGGATTCCGTTGCGTTGTTTTCGTTATGAAGCACGGATCCCTAAAAACCTCTTTCTGACCATGATTAACAAACCCCACTATTTTCCAGGTCAATCAACAACCGAAGAAAGATGGAAGCCGTTTATATACATTGAAATATTCCCGATGATCATGCGTTTACATATAATGCCACCTCCACAACAGCTGAAAATTCGCGCGTACTTGATTCAAGTTGTGACTTCTGCCGGCGGAGGTACTAGAGAGGTTATGTCGACTACGAAACATCTACAGAATAATACCGATGAAGTGACTCATGACTACAACTTTGTGGGATCCAATGGTTCCTTCAGCTTTGTAGTCACCCCCTTACATGCGAGGTGCGCTCAGAAGGGGGACATTGGCTGTAAATCTGTGGAGAGTCCCCGGATTATGATAAGTGAGTATTTTGTTTTGTTTGGAACTAAACTAGCTTTGCCCGCGACGTCGGAAATTATCTTACGGGAACGTACTCCTCATCTGCTCATCTGCCTAGCCTTTTTACCCGACTACGGCGAAGCAAAAAGAAGGGTTATGATCTTGACCGGTATGTATGT
Source organism: Cosmia pyralina (assembly GCA_946251885.1). NCBI lineage: Eukaryota > Metazoa > Arthropoda > Insecta > Lepidoptera > Noctuidae > Cosmia > Cosmia pyralina. The sequence continues at coordinate 22,521,801 of OX276354.1, forward strand.
ATGTATGTTCGTTTGTTCATTTGTTCCCTCATAACTTCTAAACTGCTTATCATAATTTGACAAATGAGGTATCGATGGAAGCGTCTTGATTGTCCGCTGATTATAGGCTATGTGACGTCACATTAAATTGAATATGGCGCCCTCTAGAGGACAAAGTCATGAACTAAAAAAAAACAAAAGGGCTTAATTAGTACATTTCAAAAATACATATATTGTTAGATATTGCTCGCGGCTTTGCTTGCAAGCACCCGACCATTGATAATAATTTCTAAAATCACGCCTCAGATGTGAGCCAAACATATTTTTTCTCCAAACTTACCCAAAATACATATAATAAAAATTATTCTTCTTTAAAAATGTAAATTGGCTCTTTAATACTTTATCACGAAATTATAACCCCAAAATCTATATAAATAAAAAGAGAAGTCCTGACTGATACTGACTTGACTGAAAAGACAGACAAATTAAAAATCCAGAGTCACACGTCATGTTGGGCATAAATCGAAATTACGTGTGACTCCGGATTTTTAATTTGTCTGTCTTTTCATATTTTCAGATGAGAATATTTTCTTGTTTCATACTTTTTAGAGCGTGATTTTTCAGTAGTCGGGTTTTAGTTTTTAAACTTACTTTTTATCCCAACTATGTTGGGGTCGGCTTCCAGTCTAACCGGATGCATCTAAATACTAGTATTTCACATGGAGCGACTGCATATCTGACCTCCACAATCCAGTTACTGGCTAATACGATACAACTTGGTAAGACTGGTTGTCAGACTTTCGGGCTTCTGACGACACGTAACGACTGTCAAAGATCCAAGAATGACAGCGGGGACCAACAGATTTACGTGCGACCCTTGCGGCTGTAATTACTTACTATCGGTGTAAAAAGTATGTCCTAACGCAGGCCATGGTATTCCTGTGTGCCAAATTTCATCGAAATCCGTTCAGCCGTCAAGGTGGAAAGTTAACAGATAGACAGAGTTACTTTCACATTTATAATATTAGTATGGATTAATAATGCAACTGCAACATATCCTTGGGATTATCTTATTAATTAGCGAAATGTGTTCTACTCGCTTCTGCCTGCCTCTTTGGAGAATACGAGCGTGATGTTATGTTTGTGTAACTTTTTGTCTCAAATGCTAGCTAGGCATATTATGAATGTTACATAATGGAATCGAGAAATCTTTAAAAGGCGAGATTTTAGAGGGAGAAAGGAGATATTGCGGCAAAAGTGTATAAAACGAGTAACGTAGGTATTACATAAACCGAACTAGATAATTTGGTCACGATTACGATGTTGGTCCCATGGAGAAAGCTGTTCAGTTTGATGGTCTGTACCAAATTCTTTTTGACCACACCTTTCTACGAAAGAAAAATACCTAAGATTGTGGACGGAATCAACAGTTTTGTAATGCAATAAAAAAATCTATTTTTATTATGTACAGTCAACAAAAGAGATCTAGGCAGGGTATACTAACATATTTGTATGTGAATGGATGCATGCTCAATTTTGTGAAAATATACAATTTTGTGTTGGTGTGTTATAAATAATGTAGGTGTGTTGCAAAAACAAAGTAATATAGGTATATAAAATTGAACATGAAGCAATTCTCATACAAATATGTTAGTATACCCTGCCTAGATATCTCTTTTGTTGACTGTACATATCTCTCACCCACATAAATCTTTCGGTCAGTCCCAGTTAAAACAACGTCATACTATCAAAATATTATTCGTTGAATCCCGAAAGATCACAAACAACATATCGCGAGATCGGTACAGTCAACCGTAGTCAGTAAACTGAAGCCAACGAGATGAGAAATTTCATGCTTTGCGATTAACCCAAATTCAGAAATGACTGGGTAATCAAAAAAAAAAAAATTCTATTTAGTCCGTTAGTCAGATAGTAAAAAAATATTAGACACGTATTTTATGCTTTAAGTATCATATTAATAAAAAAAATATTAGATATAACGCATTAAAGTTGGAGGTGCTCGCTACGCCATGCTACATTTTAAGTCATTGTACTCGTATCAAATCATAAAACAAAACAAATCAAAAATCATTTATTTCAATCATTTCCAGATCTTACGTTATCTATCATCATTCATCAATCACAAATATTATATAAAAATAATTAATTAAATAATATAAATAAATAAAATTCAAATTTTAAATTCAAATCAAAATCACAAAACCAAATCAAAATCATAAAATTAAATTAATATAATAAAATTAAATTCAAATTACAAAATCAACATTATCAATAATACGCCTGCCCCTGAGTCATTTGTTTGTTTGTCAGTACATTAACCATATAACAATGGTTAATGTACTGACAATCAAACCTGTTCGCAAATACGCTCAAGGGGCCAACCACCACTTCTTAAAGCAGTATTATTTTAATGTTACTTCGGTGTGAGAAAGAGGTGGAGCTATACAGGACGTCTAGCTCCATCTCTTTCCCACACTCATGTAAGATTAAAATAATACTGCTTTAAGAGGTGGTGGTCTAGCTCCAGGATGGTGCTGGAAGTGGTCCGGACCCTGCGCCCCAGAGATGTGCACCGCTTTCGCATCGTCGTGTAGAATCGCCGTAATCTTTTGATTAAAAAAGAAAAAATACGTGTCCAATATTTTTTAATAACATACATGACGGACAAAGAAAAAATTATCATCATCCCTATTGCGTATGGTTTAGTTTCCATTGCAATTAAAATTATTTTATGACGTTTTCGACAGTTTTTTTTTGTTCATTCAAAAATCAACTTGAGTAACGAGTTTAAAGTTGATATTTGTATAAGTTGCAATTTTATATATTTATCTCGTATCGTTGGCCTGAGTAGGTATAGTAATACTCGAACTTTGAAACGAACTTACTGCTACTAAATAGAGGCGGTGCCGAAGTGAAATTGTTACCATGGACGTGCGGTTGACTGTACGTTAACCTCTCTGACTTTTATGATGGTAACTGGAAAATACAAAACAAACACGAAATTGTTGATTTAATTTTATATTAATGACGTTAGGCACTATCTATCTTATATCTATCTGTATTTATAAAACAAACTCGGGCTAGTTACTTACACGATTTATAACTCAAGAACGGCGGGGCCGATTTTTATCATCTTTGATTTGTTGGATTTGTCTCCGCTCTGAATAGCAGAATGACTATAAAAACATTGGAAAAGTTCACGCAAAAAAAAAATACAACCGACTTCCAAAAACAACACTACAAAGTGAAAAATAACTAATTTCGGAAGTCGGTGTCTAGTTAAATGTATTTTCGTTTTTTGCCACCGACTTCCGAAATTAAAGTTATTTTTCACTTTGTAGTGTTGTTTTTGGAAGTCGGTTGTATTTTTTTGTAAAAAAGTTTTTATTTTTCACTTTTTAGTTGTGTACCTACCCCACACAAATTCTAATACCACTACCTGCAAAACAAACTAGAACATCATCCATATAAAAGTGGGGAAAAAATACGTATTATTGAAGCTAACTCAAAAACTACCCAAGCAAAGTTAATCAATTTTATATGGGACCAACTGTGATGTATACCCTTTCGAATAAAACAAAAAAAAAATCCAAATCGGTTTAGCCATCTTCGAGTAATCGGGGAACATACATAAAAAAAAAAAAAAAATAAAAAAAAAAGGTTCCGACGAATTGAGAACCTCCTCCTTTTTGAAGTCGGTTAAAAAAATTGCGAAGTAAGTTCATTTTGTATGGAACGGCTTTTTTTTTCTTACTTTTCCAATGCGTGAGACCTTCTCGAGGCCAAGAAGAATAAAACAAAATCGAAATTAGTCAATCCATCAATAAACTTTAGACCCTAATATTTAAATACTTTAAGGGCAATTTTTTCAATAGTCAGATAAATCTTATCTGAAGAATAAATATTTCAATTTGACAGCTTTTGTGTAGAAAATATGTCAAACTGACATATTTATTCTTCAGATGAGTTATATTGAAAAATCAGCCCTAAGCGTTCTAGTTTTAGGTTTAGCACAGCTGTGAACAAAAATTTCATGCAAAACGTTCATATGTCCAAATACTATTAAAACGATTTATCATATAACATCACGCCTGTAATCCCCGAAGGAAAGGCAGAGGTGTAACAATAGTTACACCCACATTTCGCCAGTTATGTTTCAAGTCCCATGTAATTATTTAAATTACTGATAAGTTCGTCACCCTTTGGCAGAAATAAATGACGTCAATTCTATTTCAAATGCAATGGATCCAGAAATTGTAAAACAGGCCTTTTTGGTCATAGGAAAAATAATAGTCTTTGTAGGTTTCCTTACCCAAAGGGTAAAACGGGACCCTATTACTAAGACTCCGCTGTCCGTCCGTCTGTCTGTCCGTATGTGACCAGGCTGTATCTCATAAACCGTGATAGTTAGACAGTTTAAATGTTCACAGATAATTTATTTCTGTTGCCGCTATCACAACAAATGCTACTAAAAAACAGAATAAAATAAATATTTAAGGGGGCTCCCATACAACAAACGTGATTTTTTTGCTCGATATTGATAACGGCAATAGGTAGACGCTTGAAATATTCACAGAATATTTAGTTATATATTCACTTTAAAAATAAAGAATTAAAATAAAACAAATATTTAAGAGGGGCCCATACAACAAGCGTGATTTTTTTGCCGTTTTTATAGATACGTTTTATAGTACAGAACCTTTCATGCGCGAGTCCGAGTCGCACTTGGCCGGTTTTTTTTATCCTCTCCACCCTGTATAGGCCCCATGATGGCGCCTTCAATTATCACGTCATCTACTGATATGACAAGGACAATGCAGCAGATGCCCATATAAGTTTGGGCGACTTCATTGTTTAAAATGACAATGCAAGGTTTGAACAAGTGGATAAAAAATTGTTTTTAATTTTAATTTAATTCTAAGTCGTACGTATTTAAATATGAAATTAATGTCTGCATACTAAGACGCGTAGCTACATAACTAGTGATAAAAAAACATTAAAAAAACCAATCAATGTCTATGCCTTGTCCATACTCAATATTATAAATGCGAAAGTAATCTGTCAGTTTGTCTGTTACCTTTTCTCGCATATACCACCAAACCGATCGTTATGAAATTTGACAGGTAGGTTCTCCACGTCTTATGCTATAGGACGTGGAGAAGGACACAGGCTATTTTTGTCCTGAATATGTGTAACAATGACACGATAGACCGGCCCCTACACTGAAGACTGGCCGAAAATTACCAAAAAAAATAATTAAACTTCGAATTTGGAACGAATATATACGAGTTATAATTTTATTTACTTTGAGAACAGAATTTAAATTGTTGCTTGTGATTCCTGTAATTCTGAGAAAAATGTCCTCAAATAATTTAGACTTGTAAAGGAAAAGTTTTTTTTTTTGCGAATTCTGACTTGTAGCGGCCAGTCTATCCATCATAACAAAGTAAGTTGGAGTCTCGTTTCCTTCGAAATGTATGGAAAAAGTTTTTCCCGATTTCTGACTTTTCTAGTACTCAAACCTCAGTTGGTTCAATAGAAATTTTTAATCACTATCGGGGGCCGTACTATGGCGTGGAAAAAGATCATGGATCCGTTGAGAAAAAAGGATGGTGCTATAGGTCGTATATAGCCCCGTCTCTCTCTCACACTGGAACCGTTCAACTTCTGCCCTGCTATAAGAGCCCCTGATCGATTGGCATCAAAAATGTTTTTGTAAAAACTGCCCATTTTCTTGCTGACTGTACAATTTAAAAAATAAATGTGAATGCGGATCGAAATATCTCAAAAAGTTAAGGACAGTCTCCTAAGACCTTTTTTCCTGTAGCTAGTTATAGCTACAGGAAAACCGTTAGGTGATGAACCGTTAGGTTATGGTAGGTACCTGCCCTTCCCATCTCTAAAATCCACCCTGTACAAGCGTAGACGTCCTCTCTAATTTAATAAGTAATTATGTTAGTGCTTTGTCAATGTTATTTTTTAATTTTTACAAAATTAATCAACGCTATTTTTTCCTCAGTTCGTTATGCGGCCTACCCAAATGTCTTTTCTTTGCTATTGTTCGTCGAATCGTTGAGCTCCTTAAGTTCGAAGTTAAGCTGCACGATTACTGACAAATGCGTGCACTGACTTGACAGGTCCACACATTCTGTGTGGTTCTTTCTTTAAAAGACCATATTAGACACAAATCTACGTGGTCTTCACATGATCTGACCAAGATTATGTCTAGGCTTTAAAAGAGACTGACCTCGGAGTTTATTTCAGCCTTTCTTCTCAGAGTAGTCGATAGGAAACGCATCTAGTTTTTAAAATATAATTGACCTACTTACAGAAATAAAATAATTTATCATTTAACGTAAGTAATACGAAACTATTTGGGCGAATACGAATAATAACGAATCTTGGGCCACAAAAGGGATGAAAAAAAAGCAATTGCATGCAGCTGAGATGAGAATGCTAAGAGGCATGTGTGTTGTGTTACACGAATGGATAGAATAAGAAATGAGTACATAAGAGGATGTTTGGAAGTGGCACCGGTGACTGAAAAGTTGTGCGGAAATCGGTTGTCGTGGTATGGGCATGTGATGCGGAGGAGTGAGGAAAATGTCCTGAGGAAAGTTTTGAGTACGAATGTCGATGGCTATAAGAGTAGGGGAAGACCAAAGAAACGATGGATGGACTGTGTGAAAGATGACATGGCTAGAAAGGGGGTGACTACCGAGATGACGAATAATAGAGAAGTATGTAAAAAAGGACATGTTGCGCCGACCCCAAATAGATTGGGATAAGGGCAGGAGAATGATGAATGATGACGTAACTATTTGGTAGCTAACATTGACTTTAACTTCTCTAAGTACGAATATGAACCTTATTCTTATGGTACTAATGCTCATATTCATATAAAATGCTTGCTGTTATATTGACCATGTAATATCTTTCTTTCTAGGCAGTGACCAAACCTTGAACATCTGCATAGCGAGTGTCACAGCACTGATTGTGGCCACTCTCTTTGCTTACTATATTGTCCTACGTGTTATCAGGCGGTATTGTTGCCACGACGGAAATAGAGACGCGGAAATAGGTAAGTGTCAATACATTTTATGAGTAATGAGTTTAACAGATTATTTAGTAGTAAGAACTCTTTGATATCTTTATAGGTCATAGATGAATCACCAAACCTTATTGTGTCGCTAAGCTGTATTTTTGTGTTAAAATCGATCGCAATCTATATAGTTGCACCCAAACTCTAAACTCAAAGCAAAAAATAAGTTTACCTAGCCTTTTCCCAACTATGTTGGGGTTGGCTTCCAGTCTAACCGGGGATGCAGCTGAATACCAGTATTTTACATGAAGCAAAAGATCCACGAATGACGGCCAGGACCAACGGTTTAACGTGTTTTCCGAGGCACGGAGGAGTCTCGGTATCTAGATGGTCACCCATCCACGGACCAACCCCGGCAAGCATAGCTTACCCTGATGGATCGAGCTGTGCGGCTTAGCCACGAGCTCCTCAAACTCAAAGCATTTATGCCAATTATAATATTTTCAACCGTTTATTTTACTTTAGCGTCCATAAAGTATTGCATTTTTTCGTCAATGGTTGTCTGTTAATAAATAAGGAACTCCATAGCGTCCATGAAGTATTGCATTTTTGGGGAACCCTTATAGGATCACTTCGTTGTCCGTCTGTCTGTCAGTTTGTCAAGACCCTTTTGCTCAGGAACGCGTGGAGGTATCAAGTTGAAATTAATATCAAATATGTAGGTCTATGGTCCCTTGGAGTTCTAAAAAAATCAAGCTTCTAAGTCAACGCAATATAAAAATATGGCCATATAAGCGACATATTTTGATACTCGCAAGTAAATCAAAACCTTTAGGGTATTTGCCATTAACCTAGAATCATGAAATTTGGCAAAAAGCAAGGTCTTACAGCACAAGTAAAGGAAAAAGTCCGAAAATCGTTAATTTGTAATTTTAATCACATAAAAAAATATTTTTTTGGGATTTCTAGTTTTCCAACTACAATGTTAAGTTTATTTTTGGGATAAATTATTTTCAACTAAGGAACCCTTCACTGTGCGTGGTCCGACACGCACTTGGCCGGTTTTTTCGTCTATGGTTGCCTGTCAATAAATAAGGAACTTCATTGGCGTGCTTATGTCAAAAAGTAAAATAAATGGTTAGAAAGACTATAAACCAATTACAGGCACTTTTGAATTCTCAAGGAGTCGGACAGTCAGACAGCTGAAGCTAGTTGTCCATTCCAAAGCGTAGATAGGAAGGACAGGACAGGAACCTATTCTTGTGGAGAAGATCGGGCAAGAAACTTCCATGGACACTCTTTTTTCAAAATATTTGTTACATCATTCATGTTGAAATAAAATGATCAGCATGTTGTAGAAAGACGTGCACTTAAAAACCTTTAATACGTGGTGAACTTTGATTAATCCATTGGTTCCCCCTACGCGTAAACTTACGCTGTTGTCATTTTACCTTAATATTATGACGATTAAGACACAACTTTAGAGTTAACTAGCTTTTACCTGCGTGGATGTCGGAAAATATCCCACGGGAACGTACTACCGGGATTAAAAGTACCCTGTGTTAATCCAGGTAATAAACTATCTATGTGCCATTATTTAATCCAAATCCGTTCAGCAGTTTTTGCTTCAATCCGGAACTTACATCCAGACAAACGGACAAAAATTCTTTGTTACTATTTTATTAAGATAATGGCTTCTGCCCGTGACTTTGCCCGCGTGGTATGTCGATAAAAAGTAGCCTATGTCCTTCTCCGGGCTTCAAAGTATTGCCATACATAAATTTCAACAAAATAGGTTCAGCCGTTTAGCCGTGAAAGCTTGGTAAAAAATCAAATCTTTTCTCTTTATAATATTAGTTTACATATGATTTTATTATTATTAAAATCAAAAACAACTCTATTTCCAGCCATGATGATACCAACGCCGCCGAAAATCCTGGTAGCATACTCATCCGCGAATCGACTGCACGCCGAATGCGTCGCGTCATTCGTCACCTACCTGCGATCAGAATACGGCTTTATCGTCATGTTTGACGGCGACATATCTACCACCTCGCACGGAGACCCCTTCATCTGGGCAGAGGAAGCCTTCAGGTTAGCCACACATATCATTTACATCGTTGGACCAGCCGAAGAAGCTAACCTATGCAATAACATCTACGACAAACCAATAATCAGCGCTCACAAAAATATTGACACCCTAATTCTGTCATTCGTCAAAGCTAGCAGAGCCCTAAAGTGCTCCAAAGATGTCATCAATGTCTTGTTCGAACATTCCGATGGCCAGATTCCGGTTGAAACTCGACTCGCGAAAACGTTTACCCTACTCGCGGACTGGCAAAAACTCATATCGTATCTATCAAAAGACTTGCTCCCCAAAATACATATACAGCGTTCGGAAAAGGGTAGGTGCTTTTACGATGATTTGAAAAGGGCCAAGAAACTGCTAGGTGCGAGAAATGACGAAGTGATCGTGCAATTCGAGCAGAATAAGAATTTTGAAAAGAAGATATTGTTGTAAGTTGGTATTGTACAGGTTTTTGGGCACAGTTTAGAGCGCGTTTGGAGTTGAGTGGGGGAGATAATAGAGGTCGGGATTTTTCTAACATGCGGGTATCACACCACCGCGAAACGGCAGTAGTTCAATTCAACCGAGACGTGAGATGTTCATTGTGTGGTTTCGCGGCGGAGGTGTGACACCCTCCTTAAATCCCGTTTTTATTGGAAACAATGTTTCGCAACTCATGTAGCGAGATGTTTTTTTGTTTACTATGAAAATGGAACAATATCGTGACAATGTTGCAAGCAACTAAACATTGTTTTTCAATGAATACGGGGCATTATAATATACAGGTGACTTTGAAAACATGCTACAAAATTTAAGGGGATGTTCTAATACGCAATTATTCCCATAGTAAAAGTTGTTCATATTGATGGATAGAACACCCCCTTAAATTTTGTCGCATGTTTTCAAAGTCACCCTGTATGTATCTTGTTCTGTGGATATCTCTAAAATTGCTAGGATATTTACTACCGAGATTAGGTTACAATTCAAATGTTTTTAAAATCCCAGTTTTTAAAACGAGACTCTGCCCACCGACTCCCGCGCATACAGTTAACAACTGTCACGCTGATTTGTCATATTAATTTGAATGTGGAAACTTCAGCTTATAGTTGTTCACTGTGTTTGTTTGTACACGTATTGGATGTTTAGTATTGTTACGTTGGACTAAATAATAATATGCCTAGGTATCTGATGATAAGCCCATGTTATTTCAATGTTTTATAGCCATAAAAGTTATAACAATCATAAGATCATCATTTACTGTCATAGTTAAATTTTATATAGGTACAATATTAATTGAATTTAACATTGTATTGCTTGACTTTTTTAGTTCACTAAAATTAGGCAAAGAATAATGTTAAATCGATCTCCATATTATTATTTAGTCTACAATCTATACTCAAATACCTTAACATATTTTAAGGCAAATATAAATTGAATTTGATAATAATTATATTTATCTATGTAAAAATGGTACGAAAATAATAAAAAAAAAGTTTATGAAGAGCGTATACGTGGGTCAAGGAGGAATATTAAAAAAGATTAGATTTATATTCCAAGACCGTACTTTATGTTAGATACACTATTGAGTTGCGGGGACAAAAGCGTCACCTTAAATGTACATGTATGTCTCTTTCTCGCACACAGATTGTAAATAACGCTCACTCTTTCGCAACGAAATTGTTCTAACATTTTATTAAATGTGAAGAATCCAATTATCGACACTTATAGGACAGTGTTCGAAATACACACAAATAAATCATAACATATAAAACTCAGATCTAAGGTAATTAGTGACAATAACGAAGAATATTCTCAAGAATCACCATAACGGTTTATAATTCAATTATCGTTTATCAATTCTTAAGCGCAGGCCACACTGAGAACGAAACGAAACAAAAATAAGTTCGTTTGGCTTCGGTCATGTACCATCGGCAAACTTTCCGGTGAACCACTTTTCAACCTTATTGCGTTAGGAATAAGGTCGAAAAGTGGTTCACAGGAAAGTTTGCCGATGGTACCTACTCCGTCTTTTGATACTTCGGTTCATAGCTCGCAGTGTGAACCGAAGTATGAAAAGAAGCGGTAGCTAGAGCTACATGAGCAAAGCTAAACGAACTTAGCTTCGTTTCGCTTCGTTCGCAGTGTGGCCTGCGCTTTAGAAAATAGGAACAAATAAAAAAAAAGTAAATATACCAGTTATAGACGCTTAAGATCCATGTGTCCATACCCAGTGGCCGACAGTTACCAGTCGCTGACATCCCACTGATCGACAGTTACCAGTAGTCGACATCCAGCCATTAACAACGATATATCATCCTACAGCCAGCTAGGCTTTGGGATTGTAAAAGAAGTAAAAAATAAAATAAAACGTATGTAATGCACCAATTTTAATTACAGGCACATTCAGAAATTTAACTCAAAATTAAAATAAACAATTCTTTCAAATTTAGCATCATAAAGAAAGACTGTTCCCAAACTAACATTATAGATATTGAACTTCCTCAAATTAAATACTTATCTACTCAAAACTAAAACTCACCTAGCTGGTAACTATAAATAATCAATAATCAGTCTTAAAATAATCAGCCAGAGTTAGGTGCCGATTCTCTTGTACACCTAACTAAATTATCACTAAAATTTCTTATTTTTGGTTATGAGAATCATAGAAGCTGTTCTGCAATCAAGATTATCTAAACTTAAAAACAATTTTGACTAAAATTTTAAGTGAAAAACGTCAAAATAAGAATAGCAAAATTGCCATTTACACTAAAATAAATAACTAAAAAAATACATTAGTCCTGCCAAGCTATATAATTTATATAATAGATATGTTGTGTCACTTTAGTCAATTTCATACTAAGTTTTGATGATTTTTAGTCTAGTTTAGAAAACTTTGCGACAAAAGAATCGGCACCATAGCCTAACTTTTATCAGACAAAACATTTAACTAAAAAAATGTGTACTTAGAAAAATTATACATTTATTTATTTATTTAATACATAACAGATTTAAACAAATCTAAGGCATTGTACAGCAAAATTTAACAATTGTAATAAAATGAAATAGAACAATTTAAAAAATTAGCATAATTGACAAAATTAACAAAACAAGAAACTGTACAGATAAATATGCAATTTACTAATGTTGGTATCTTTCATCCCTCATCTCACAAATTTTAAACATTCACGACACACATCTATCCATCTCCCGGCAAACAAGTCACACTCCGGTGCTGATATCAAAAGAGCATTAAGCATCGTAAGTTCAAGAAAATACCTTTTTAAATTCAAACCCTATTCAAAATCTCAGAAACCTGTAGGTACCTAATAAAATTTAATGAGGCATTTGCCTGAGATCAAACTTACAAAGAAACAACAAAAACTTTAACTACTTGAAGTAGATGATATATCAAAGGAACATCCATGTCAGTCTTTAGGTGAATGTGTTCTTTGCCGTTTCGGTTGGCATTTGCGTTTTTTTTTTCTTTTTGTCTAAAGACGGTTCTAATCTTTTCTCTTGTTCTTCTGAAAGATAGTCATCCTCATAAATTTTTTCTACATAGCAATCATCACTTACAGCATACGAGGCCCCCCTCGATCAAAAAGTAGTGAGAATGAGATAGATTATAATGAGTATTGATAACTTAATAATGTATTTTTCTACATAGTCTCCGAGTCTCTCTACACACCGAGTCCAGCGCTTTTCCAAGACTTCAATCCCTTTCAAAAAAAAAGTTTTGTCTTGGGCCTGCAAAAAAGCTCTCCACGGCATCCATCACCTCGTTATCGTCTTCGTACCTGTTTCCCAATTCCCCTTAAGTATTCTTTCAATTTGGGGAACAGATAAAAATCGCTAGGCGCCAGATCTGGTGAATAAGGGGGGTGGTCAACCAATTCGAAGCCAGCTTGCTGAATGGCAGCCATCGCAACTGCCGACCTGTGCGCGGGTGCGTTGTCGTGATGAAACAGCACGCCCCTTCGAAGTTTCCCTCTCCTTTTCTCTTTGATGGCATTCCTCAACTTAGGAATTAAAGCTGCATAATATTGGCCTGTAATAGTGGTTCCACGCTCCAGGTAATCAATCAACAATATCCCTTCTGAGTCCCAAAATATTGAGGCCATAACCTTGCCATTCGATGCCACGGTTCGAAACTTCTTCGGGGTCGGTGATGAAGGCCGTTTCCATTGCTAAGATTGCTATTTTGTCTCGGGATCAAAATGATGGACCCATGTTTCGTCCATTGTTACGAAACGAGACAAAAAGTTTTCAGAATCTTCTTGAAACTTGTCCAACAATATCTTCGAAATGTCAAGTCGATTTTGTTTCTGACTGTCGGTTAACATTGTCGGCACCCATCTTGCGGAGACTTTTCTCTTATTCAAAGATTGTTTCAATATGGATTGAATACTTCCATATGAAATGCCCGTTTCTTGAATTAAGTATCGGATGGTAACTCTTCGATCGCTCAATACAATTTTCTCGACATTCACAACATTTTCTTGGGTGACTGACGTCGATGGTCGGCCGCAACGATGTTCGTCTTCCGTGCTCGTTCTCCCTACTCGAAATTGAGAAGCCCACCTTGCGACAGTGGAATAAGGCAAAGCAGACTCCTAATGTTGCCTCCAAATCGCAATGAATCTCTTGCGTCGTTAACTTTTTTAAACAGAGGTATTTAATAACGGCTCGCTCTTCGTTTTTCTCCATTTTCGAGAACACGTTCCGACACGAAGCTAACAAATGACTACATTCAGAAAAAAACAAAAGAGAATCGAAGATTTTTTCTTTATTAATATTACAAATATGTATCTGAGCTGTGCCTGCCAGTATTTATTTTTTTTCTTACCAAGGAGTATGTCGTTCTCACTACTTTTTGATCCCCCCTCGTTTATCTCTCTCTTCGGAATGTTCTGAAGTAGAATCGTCAAAAAATATCTTTTTGCTTTTTAGTTGCAAATCTGATCTACTCTTTATTTCTAAGTTAACTATTTTCTCTTGTCACATATTTTTCTCTTTCACAACCTCCGAATTTCAGTATTTTGTTGTTGGTACCTCTAGGTCTGATTTTCGATTACTGACTTCGAAATGTCTTTCTCTTCTTCTTTTTTCTTTCTTGAGCAGCTTTTTCCATCAATATCTTCTTTCTAACCGACTTCAAAAAAAGGAGGAGGTTCTCAATTCGGTTGTATATATTTTTTTATTTAGTTTTTAATGTTTCTTATCTCAGAACTCCGTCATTTATAAACCGATTTGGAAAAGTAATTTGAAAGGAATCCAGATTGGCCCCATATTTTGGTTAAGTTCTGATGAGTGGTTTTTGAGTTAAGTGCACCTATGTATATGTTGATGATGTTATAATAACTTCCTGTCACTGTTATTTTCATTTCAAGTAGTGGTACGTATACATACGAATTTATGTGGCGTAGGTATCACATCTAAAAAGTGAAAAAAAAAACGACTTCCAAAAAAAAAACACTAGAAGTGAAAAATAACTGTAATTTCGGAAATCTTTTTTTTTTAAGTTTTTGGAAGTGTTTTTTTTTAAATAACGTTTTTCTTGTCTTTCCTTTTCTCTTCTGTATTTCGTCTTCTTGTTTTTTCTTTTCCATTTCTTTAATTTCATGATATTCTCTCCAAGCTTTGCTCGTTACTGCCGATGGTATTTTTTCTCTCTTTATCCTTGTTTTCTTTTGCTTTAATAGTTTTCTGGCCAAAAAAGTATCGTTTGAATGGAGATGGTACAATTTTTCCTAAAGCAGCATCCATAGACGTTTTTTGAGGTGTAATTGGTAGTTCCTTGTTCCGGGTATAGCAATTATTTTATTTAGAGACACTTCTTTGAGCTCCAACAATAAGTTGGAGCTGAAACACTTTCGGAAATGTTTTCAGTTGCGAGAGCTTTGTCGTCGTGTTCTTTGGTATGTGATTTGGTCGAAGAATTTGAGCTTTTTTGAGGTGTGTGTGTGTGTTTTTTTTTTGTGGATCTGTATCGGAGTGTTTGATTTAATACGTACACGGAATGCAATTAGTTTAATTTAACACATATTATATTATTTTAAGACTTAGCTTTTTATATTATGTAAATATTATCTTGGAAATTGAAAAAAATAAAATAAACTTAGAAATAAAATAGAAAAAATTTACACTTAAACAGAATTGAAAAAGGAGCTAAAATTGTGCGCCAACTCACAATGTTCCTAAAAAAATAATTGTGGACGTTTGTCGATAATTATTTTTTTAGGAACACAGGAGAACGTGTACATGTCCGAACCAGTAAATGACAGCGGCTATAACCTCCTCTTATTAATCTCAATAAATTATTTATTTATTTCTATTTATTTATAACCTCAACAAAACTTTTGAATCGGCGGGAAAGAATACAAATTACTTCCATTATTTCAATACTAATCGAAGAAATCAATTGGAATTCAGCTATAATACAAATAATTGAGGAATATAGACTCGCCCTTTAACGTTTTTTTTTAAATAAAATTGGATTCTTCGGCACGAGCAACAACACCGTCCAATATTTATCTCGCCATCTTGAAACAAAATGGCCGATCGCATTGACAAGCAAGACAGTAGTCTATGATTTACGTTTTGCCATACACAAATTTCAATAGGCAATATCTACTTGTTTTTTTTTTTTTTGTTAAAAGAAAAAAAGTGTCGATCACTGGAATCTTGTTCATTACTGGTTCAACCATCCTGCGGTGCAATACTCGTTAATTTGTTTCGGGTTTGAAAGAACCTCAAAGTTTTAGAAAAGTTCGGCTTTGTCTCACGTCGTCTCTGTCACTCATACCTGTGTGACAGTCTCTTTCTAAACTTAAATGTGTCATATTAACGTCCCGCCCTACTGTATCAAAGTGTTTGAAGGATAACAAAAAAAAGTTTAATACCAAAGATAAGGCGGATCTTCTTCCAAGCCCGAAATAACGAAACAACAGTTTTGGGAACCCTGTGTATATCCGGATTCATGAATATTTTTTTATTGTTATTTATAATTGTTGTATTTCCCAGTACGATGCATATCTAATAGAATAGCTTTTAGTAATAGGTATTTTTATATTAAATTTTTTACTTTTAATTTTTAAAGGCATTATTCACTTTTTGAACGCCGCTCCTCTATCCCACCTGAAAAATTGGTTCAAACATTTCTTATGCTGAACCTTATTGCTAAAGTAATAAGATTCAAAAGTGCTTCATCGCAAATGTCCGCGATGGTACCTATTTGATGTACACTCTACTTGTGACCTGGCTTGAAAATACGTACAAGGTGTAGATATAATTATTATTAGAAAGGGTGTTGTTATGTATGTATTTATATTATTTGCAAAAGAAAATTGTGCATTTTTAGTCTATAAGCAAGTTTTTAGCAAATATTTCACTACTCCGCTCTGTACGTAATAAAGTGACGGAATACACAGTTTTACCACAGTCTGTCCGAGCCAAGCCGAGCCCGAGCTGCTTACGTAGTTCGCCGAACTTCGTATGTAGCTCGGGCTTCGTCGGACGACTGTAATGATGTATAGACTGTGGTTTTACTGTGCATATATACGAAAATGCGCCTTGATCAATGTTCTTGTTTGTATAATATATTGTTTTCTAAATGTATTTTGTCTTTTAAAATAATTGGCGTTCAAAAAGTCGAAATATTATAGGTACTAACATATTTTTTAAGTATTTTAGATTTTTTTCTGTTGTAAACTCTTCAATATGCATATCTTTTAAGTACCTATCAATGGCAAATAAAAAATTAGAATGTAACACCTAAAACTTTGTGTAAAATCTTTTCTTACTGAATTTTCCAGATTTATTCTCTTTAAATTTGGTGTGCCATAAATTATACGACTACACTAAAACGGTGTATTGTTTCTTTGTGTAAGATGTTGGTGTTTGACCACAAAGCGGCTTTACACTGCACTAAATAACTAGAGTGGTGTAACATAAGATAAATCCTTTTATAAGTGTCGTTTTGCATTCTCGTCAAATTTAAGGATGTGGTGTAGACCATCGAACCGATGCACCAACATCGTAATCGCGGATAAATAATTAGCCATCCTATACATTTGCGTAGAGTAGGTACTTATAGAAGTTTTCTATGGGACAGTTGAAATTTTTATTCGCGATTACGATGTTGGTCCCATGCAGAAAGTTGTTCGGTTTGTTGTTTGGTAACACTTCCTGAAATTTGACGAGAATGCAAAACGAAACGTTGTATATTGAACTGAATAAGCTATAAGTATACAGGCGCACAACTATCGCATAAAAAATCTATGGTCATTTTTAATGGCCGTATATTGTACGGGATGTGGCAGTGACCACTTTTCCTTTTCTCTTGTCTTAGAATATCACATTGATACATGTAATTTTAATGCCCTTTGCATTTTCTAAAAGCTTGCAAAAATTATAATGCATGGTTCATATCCATTGGCACATATCTCATATTTATTCAAAAGACTTTCAGATATGCAACCTATTTTATTATTATACTAGATGACCCGGTGAACTTCGTAACCACGTGAGCCAAACTTTCGATTTTTCTGTTGTTCCTTTGAGATTTTCCAAAACCACCCCTGTATTAAGAGCAAACAAAACAAAACAAAAAAAAAAAAAAAAAAAAATCAAGCCGTTTTGAGTTTTAGTGAGACTAACAAATAGCAATTGATTTTTATTATATATAATATATGTAGAAGAATAAACAACGTGTCGTTTTGCATCCTCGTCAAATTTCAGGGTGTGGTACAGAACGTCAAACCGAATAACTTTCTCCATGGGACCAACATCGTATTCGCGAAAAATTTTTCAACTGTCCCATAGAAAACTTCAATACCTACTCGACGCAAATGTATGGGACGGCTGATTATTTTTTCGCGATTACGATATTGGTACCATGGAAAAAGTTGCTCGGTTTGATGGTCTATACCACACCCTTAAATTTGACGAGGATGCAAAACGACACGTTGCATACTTTGCAAACCCGGGTTTGGGTACCCATATATGATATCAAATGTATAAAATTCTAATCTCATATTTATGCTGCTATTTCTAATACTTTGATCTTTTTGGTAGATCTTCCCAGTGTTTCCAACACCTTGCATTCTTCTGTTTTAGAAGAATGCAAGCGTTTTGTAAGATCTTTCGAGGACATGCATTTATATTTTACATTGCAAGCTTTGCTTAATATTGCTAGCTTAATAAAATTGTTATTGATATTATAAACTAGCAACTCTAGTTATTTAGTGTCAAATTTGTACCTTTTTATATAACCGTTTCCTCGTTGATCTCATTGGTAAAAACTGTTGGAGTGTGTTCTATCTTTATACAGGACCTTTCAATTATTAAGCTCAAAATATTATACCTTGTGATGTATTTTTATAAATAAAATCATACATAACTTGAATTTTGTGCTTGTTTTATTTTCGTTTAGTTTACCTTCGACCTTATTGGGGAGAGACACTGCCAATTTATCCCGCAAGGAGTCGCATCGTGGTTGGTGTTGTTTACCTATCAAACACCATGTTCTTTTTAGGATGAGAGCGTTTACTTTTTAATATCCTTGAAAACCTTCAACAGATAGATAGCTGACGATTACCAGCGATAATGGCGTCATTTAAAATTACCTTTGCCTGTTCCTTCCCATTCAGAGAGAATTTTCACAATTTGACATCTCTTATTATGAAGAAATGGCGAGACTGCATACTGACATTACTAGAGTACGCACGGCTACAGATCAAGCTATACATTTCCAGTATAAGCTGATCTCGCATTGTATAGGATTTCCTTACAATGACTGACCTCATTGTAAGGAAATCCTAAACTGGAAACTGGAAATGTATAGCTTGATGTGTAGCTGTGTGTACCTATGTTCCAAATAAAAAATACATGTGTTCAATATTTCATGGGAATTTAAAATCAGTACTAAGGAAGTGAGTAAAAAACATGTTATATCATTATCATTTTGGTTTATTTATCACGACGCGGGTACACCAAAACACCAATAATATGGAATGTTGTACGTTTATACAACGATAGGTAGTCTTTTGGATATATTATTGAATACACTGAGCATTTTTAAAGGAAGATTAATAAATTTGTTATGAAAAAATTACATGCCATATAAAAATAATTTAAAAATTTAATAAAAAGTGGAAGAACTAATAATAAATAAAAAAAACAATTTACATAACCTGGCGGGTACATTTTGTACAGTATTGTATGGGCATAACAATAGTTATGATATTAAGGGCCAAATTGAATGTTGTGAAAGGGCCGCCTAAGTACAACTATGGTGGTTCTTGGGCCAAAAATCTATTATAAACCCACTTTACGTACGAGGATTATTAATTTAAGTATAAATTCTAACAATTATGTTACGCCCATACAAAATCTACAATTAATAACAACAACAAAACTATAAAATAGTAATAGCTACTTTACAGAGAAACAAAGAAGATTAATTTGAGTTAGTCTATCCCCTAATTTTGATACACAAAATAATTCGTAGTTATTTCAAAAATGCTTTAGATGACGCATTTGATTTGTACTGACATAACGTAATAATAAAGGCTCTTAATAAAGCGATTCTGCGAGAGACTTGCGTAAAATCAATCGCAAAGATATTCATTTTGTGGCGGCATCTACAACGCCCTCCCTATCTCCTCCATCTCGGCTCCTATGCTTGTGAACTTTATGACTATACATAATATTATCCGTGCCCTTCAATCCTCCGTACTTCTTGACATATGTGTACTGTGCTTTGGAAGCTAGCTACAATAGCAACCTGAAGACTTTCATTCCATCGCCCCGAATCACACACTTAAGGACAATGGCGAGAAGGTAGGATTTATCTATATTAGTCCTAAATTTTTTATAATTTCGTCTGCTGCGGATAGGGAGGAGTTAGGTTAATCATCACTTAAAGGAAGTGACGGCGTTCCACGCGCTCTCGCTTCCGAGCACGGACTACCACTGAACCTGCCTGAACCATGACTGGAAGCGAGGGGTTATCCACAGAACCTCGCGCCGCGCCGCGACGAGCTCACAGCACTCCACAGCCTAATTTCGGCAAAGTGTGCTGCGCCGTGTCGTCGAGACAGTTACGACAGTGGCGACCGTGTGTCGGCTATATACACGGCACAGATCCTCTAAGCACCCATGTCCGGATAGCAACGGAAAGCCACTCCTTCATAACGGGTCTTACTGCCGCTATTGCGGCATGCCCTAATTTATATCACCTACCTACACCTTTCTTTCAAGTCTACGTGTAATGCTCTTCAAATATTTTGTCTTCATTTTTGACTAAATAAACGCATCGGGTTTCCCTAAATTAGTATCGCGATCACCACAATGGGGTTGTTTTTCGGAACCATCGCCGCATGGAGCGCTGTATGATTGTCACTTGTCAAAGTCATCTTGAAGACAAAGCGACCAATCGGCGACAAGAAAACAACACTTAGCGCCATCTCGAGGCAAAGTTTTCAGCAAGGAACTCCACTGACAGCTGACTCAAGTAACAAAAGCTGTATGAAAGTAATAAACAGCGCCATCTACGCGGAACTAATTTGACAGTTTTGTTCCCCATGGGTGCTTAGTTGCGTATTATTATCCGACAAAGTCGGAGAGAGCTAATGTTTGGCTGGCAAAAGAACTATTTTGTGTTTCAAAATAATATCTATGTACCTATAGTAGGCGCGCAATCTGAGTGCAGTTCTGAGGAATGCGCTAGTGATGTGACCTAATTAGTGACAATGAACGGAGTTCGATATTTTTCTTTGACACCTTAAAAGTGGACGTTCAAACTGCTTGTATCTGTTAGTATTTTAACACATTTTATTTATTATATTTGCGCTAGATATTTTTGTTACAAGCTATGGTACAAAAAAAAAAGAAAATATCATGCATATATTCCCTACTTTAAGAAAACTGTGGGAAAGCCGGAAATCTTAATCAAACAAGTTTATTATTGTAAACTATCATCACTGTTATCGCCGACCTCAATGACAAATCGGTCTACGGTATCTTCCATTAATCCATTCCTTTGAGTAAAACGCTATCGATAAGCGCACGAGCGAGAGACATCAAGGTCAGCACAGCACTAAACTACAGGCGGCCGCGGCGAGGTGTCGACGGGCGGGGGGAGTTGCACCCGCCCCGCTCCTCATACCCCGACTGCACTCAGATCGCGCGCCTACTGTATGTAGGTACTGTATGTACATAATCCGTAAAACCATCACACAATAAAAAAAATTGGCAATTAAGACCGAAGTTGCCATCACAAAATTAAAATAAATATTATTTTAGTCAAGTTTTAAAATTTGGCTATTTAAAAAGAAATAATTTTTTAAGGTATACTAATAGTAAGTTATAATAAGTAGGTACAGTCAGTTACGCATAACTGTTCAATTAATTCTAGGGATTGAAATGTTTCACAAAGTGATTCATAAAATGGATAGCCTTAAGCGCCTTTGGCAGTTATTTCTGAGACTATAACTTCTATTTGCTATATTTAAATGATAATGCCATTAGCTTTACTGTTTTGTTTTCTACAACCCATATAAAAGGCAAGAAATTAATCAAAAAGGATAGGAAAATAGTAAAGCATTTAGAAAATTCTCCAAACACATCTTACCTCATGTAATATTTATTAACAAAACCCCTACAATTTCAATTCATATAAATTCTAACTAAAATTTATTTATAAAAAGACATGATTGCAACCTCAATAGCGACAAAATTCCTTTAATCAATGTTTTTAATAATGTTATACGATTTTAGACTCTAAACATATTTGTTTAGAATCTAAAATGACAGTAGCAAATAATACTTGGATTAAAGCAAAACGATTGTTTAATATTTCAGTTTGACTATTTTTTTATAGACATTTATACCTTTAGATATAGTAACAGTGGATTAATGTTTCAACAGGTTCAATGTAAAAGGTAACTGTTAATTCCACAATTATTCTAGAAATTGTGTCTACCATTTTTTGTCTCCAAATTGCCCAAATCTTTAAGTCAGCCTCTACGTTTGTGTGCTTAGAGGATACATGAAAAATGTGTTTCGTTGAATATTACAGTACGACAACTTTAAGGTTCACCGCTTACCTTCGGAAAAACCGAAAAAAAAAATGTGAATATGGACCAATACAAATGGATTTATATTCCCACCTACAATTATTATAGATTGACGCACTAATTCCGTCACTCCTTCGGCAAAGTTCGGTTTTTCCGAAAATAAACGAGGGAATCTTTGAACGTTGTCATACCTTTTATAAAAACCTAATATATTTTGCGTCACTTGAGTCTGTTAAGGCGGGCACAGACTGCTGTAACGTAACATGCAATGTATCATGAAAGGAACAATTCATAAGTGTGGACACAGCGCGCGCACAAACCGAGCATGTACAGACTCGCATCTGTTTCCGGCATGCGCGCGCGCGCGGTGTCTGTTTCAGTCTGCCTCAGTCCTCCATTGTTCGCGCACGTTCCGCAGTACATACACACACAACTCGTCCACACTGGCGCTCCGTGCACACTGCGCGCCCCTACCCATTGTGTTCGGCGAAAACACCAACAAATGGCGGTTCGCGGCGCGCACTAGATGAAATGCTATGTTGGTGCGCGAAGTGTGCACGGTTCGTGCGCGCAAGGCGTTTACACTATAGGAATTCTGTTACATTGCATGATACATTGCGACAATGTGGACGGAAAATTCTTTCTTTGCTTGTTACATTGCATGTTACATTTCGTAAGTCTGTACCTGGCAGGTCTTGCAAGCTACATATTTTGGGAAAAATTCCAGTGACTATGCATTTGTTTGGTAGTGATGTCCGATATTGTGGTCAGGATTTAAAATATGGTATGCACATTAACAATCCATAGCAAAACGTTATTTTTATGACCTGCATTTTAATAAAAGCTTGTTTTTTTAGTTTTAAGAATACTAAGGCCGCAAATTTGGAGCAGCATTTCTTGTAGCGTGCAGTGGAGCGTTTAATGGTATACATCGATAATTTTTGAGTTTTTAAAATTCCTTTAAAACCAAATTGATTTCCATATTCATTTGGTTATAAAGGAATTTTAAAAACACCAAATTTATCGATGCATATATACCCTTAAGCACTCCACTGCAAGCTATAAGAAACAATGCTCCGAATTTGCGGCCTTAATGTTTTCTTTAATCCACTATTACTTGATCTATGGACTTCGAAGCCTACTTAAACCTATTGCAATTACATTAAAGAGGAGTTCATCACTAAACAGTCCAAATCCCACACGATAACACATTCACTGATAAATACCTGGCACACAACCAATGTCTTCTTGCGTTTCAACTGCCACGCAATTGTGGCACAACCTACCCTAATACCTGCAGCTATTGAAGTACTTGTGTAGACGATTTCATGTACTGTAAGTAAAAATATATGTTTAAGTTAGGTAAGTACTGCTGTGTTCAAGTAATGAATTTATTACAATCTGTATGTACACTCGCTGAACGAAAAGGTTAAGCAATTTTTCAAACAAACTCCTTTCCCGCATAACTGTCACTTGCAATACTATACTCGGTAAAATATAAGTCACATGTGCACCGTGTACGGTTTAAGAAAAATTGGCCCTAACCTAAGGTTGCTTAACTTTTTCATTCATGACTGTACAATAATGCTAAAGATAAGGATTTCAAAGACTGCGGTGGCTGCCACATAGCGTCTGCAATTTACCGTTGGATGACGTCACTGGGACGTTATTTGTGAAAGTAAGTTGGTGTGTATTCTAGAGAGCGTTTTTTGATACCGTAAAGTCAAACCCCGCTGCCATCATTTTCATGATAGACGTCACTGTGGCTGTTATGTAGCGGCCACCGCTTTCGTAGGAAACCTAAGCTTTACGGCCACATGAAAACTTATGATGGATGTTGTTAAAAATGTAATCAGAAAATTCTCTGTTCTGCGGTTCCCTTAGCCTGGTGGAGCCAGTATCAGTGTCTATTGCATTTTTATTTTCTAGGATGGATGTGTAGCATACGAAGCTTTTGGTTTATAGAGTTCGAAACTTGTTAAATACAGGGTGTCCGGTAAATAATGGATAACCTTGAAATAGCATAAAATAGACCTTATGGCCATTCTAAAAAAAATACAGAAAACATATATATCCCAGGTAATACAAAGATTTTTTAGAAAAAGATACTAACTTTTTTTTACGTGGGAGTCGGTGCTGTCGCGGAGCGGAATACGGGAATATTGTCATTTTCTGTATATTTTATCTATACCTTTAGAATTAACTTTATATTTTATTTATTTTTTAATTGCATATTATTTGTTACATGCTGCACCAGTCGACGTCATCGCGTCAACGCCGGCTATCGCTGAAAAACAGCGCTGGGGCTCCGATTTGCATGGGGTCGCGGCATTATGCTGAGCGGTAGCCGTTTTACGTAGATGTGACGCATTTTTCCCCAAAACTTGCTTTTTACATTGTTATTTTATTTTGTTGTCCTTTGCGTCATGTTTACCGCAAATAAACGTATTTTCTTTCTTTCTTCTTACATTCTTCTTCACCACGACCACAAATGAATGAATTCCATGTGTTATTTGTTGTTATAATAAAATTGTACGTTGACTATGCCGACAGAGGCAGTAAATACTGTGACTAGAAATAAATATTGCACAGTATTTTTTCTAAAAAAACGTATCTTAGGTACTACTTGGGATGTATTTTCTTAAGAACGGTCATTAAAGTCTATTTTAAGCCATTTCAAGGTTATTCATTAATTACCGGCAACCCTGTATAGTATATTCATTAAAAATGTAAAGTATATTTATATTCTTCATAGTTGGTTAACTATGGTTTTTCTTACTAAATGTAATGTGGGAATTATAATTAACAGTAAAACATTGTGTATAGAAAAAAAACTAAGTTTATTATAATTTCAGTTTCATAGGGGGTACAATGGATAACCAGTAATAAACTAAAATTAAATAATATCAAAGTTGCTTAGTATAATAACAATATATCGTACTACACAGTAAATAATATTACATTATCAGTTTGGAAAACAATAATAGCGCAGCGGTTATGGAGCCGATTGAAAAGCCGTGAGTTCGATCCCCATCCGATGCAATATTGACGTAAACCTACTCCGTTTGTTACGGCGACGTTGTCGCTATAAAGCGAACTACATTTCGCGCGGTCTCTCTCGCACACCGCTCGACGTCTCGCTGTAAATAGAGAGCGCGCGAAGTGTAGTTAGCTTTATCGCGGAAATTTACCATAAGACAAGCACATTCAGTACAAAAGGTAACAATACGAATATTATAATCTAGAATATTCAGTTCATAAATCCACCAATAACGCTCCTAACGCGTTTGTGAGCCTCGTATTTGATTGGCTGGCGCTGTCGTCAACGCAAAGAATGAAAACTCCATACAGAAGCGAAATTGGCACAATATTAATACTAAGGGGTGTAAATGGGTATTTTCACAGTCAGTGAACATTTATACCGTAAATTTTACGAGATCTGAGACGCTACGAAAAGGCTAAATAGTCATTGAAGCATACATAACAATATTCGTGCTACTGTACAGCGCCACCCCTAGCGGCATTGTATAATTTCATGTCTTTTTCATATTGTTCCTTCGCTTTAGCGGCTTTTTCCTCCCATTCAGATTTGTCCATTTTCTTCCAAATTTCGCTCATTCTTTTTGCTCCCTCGGTTGCTTTTAAACCAGGATTCTCAGCCTTAAATTGTTCTTTAGAACTGTGTAGCCACATCATGTAGGCAATCATAGGACGCCTGGGCTTGTCCGATTTAAATATTTTCCTGCTGGCAAAAACATTGGAATTATTTTTTAGATTGATATGCGTAATTTCTTCGGTTCACTTAATTTCGTCAGGTGCACTAAAAATAATACTGTAATAGTATTTCGAGGGCGTTAAATCGAAGAAAGACAATTAATGTTTTTTGCTCCGATCCTCCTATTCTACTTTAAAATTATCATAAAGTAGTTAAAAAGAAAACCCTCACTCGAGAAACTTTATGATTTCGTGGTAACATAGACAATGTTCAAACGTAGAAAAATACTATTTGCAGGGCGAAACGCAAAATGTAAACCAAATGCTTGCTCAGTGCTTACACGACTTAAACCTGTAGGTAAGCACTTTTTCAAGTAGGTACGTATCGAAGTTTTGAGTTGAATTTCAACAAAAAAAATATATTTTCCTAGTTACAAAAGGTCAACTCCATAAAACGAGCGAAAACGTACGTATGCGTACGTTTTCTCTATATTGCATTTTTATTTTCTAGGATGGATGTGTAGGACAGTAAGATACGAAGCATTTGGTTTATCCAGTTCAAAACTTGACCCGACAGACGTTGTCCTAGCTTGGCTATGAATATTCTAATGTAAACGCGTGAAGTTAAAATGTTTTTTCTGAAATTTTCCAATTTTCTGCGAAATTTTCTTGTTTTTTTCATAAGAACCTTCTCCTGACAATCATAAATATAACAAAAAAGAATTAGCGAAATTGTTCCATCCGTTCACGCGTGATGCGATGACCAAGGGAAATAGGAATTCATTTTTATATACATTTAGATTATTATAAAAATGTAAAGTAAGACATAATAAATAAATGTCGTGTAGGGAATAAGTTTAAAGTATTGTGTAAGTATAGAAAGAAACAAAGTTTGAAAGAAGGAAAGTTTTGGGTATGAATGTCGATGGCTATAAGGGTAGGGGAAGACCAAAGAAACGATGGATGGATTGTGTGAAAGATGACATGGCTAGAAAGGGGGTGACTACCGAGATGACGAATAATAGAGAAGTATGGAAAAAAAGGACATGTTGCGCCGACCCCAAATAGATTGGGATAAGGGCAGGAGAATGGATACAATATAATTAGTATTAAAGGTAAATTATTACAATTGTTGGATAACTAGTAATAAACTAAAATTAAATAATATCAAAGTTTCTTAGTATAATAATAATATCGTACTACGCAGTAAATAGTTATTAGATTGGCAGTTTGGAAAACGTCAACAGCGTAACGGTTATGAAGCCGTCTGAAAGGGTCGTGAGTTCGAGCTATATATAAGTACATTCAGCTCAGTTTAGTTCATTAATTCACCAATCACGTTCTTAATGCGTTTGTAATCCTCGAATATGATTGGCTGGTACTGCCATCAACGCCATTCGCTGCTTGTTATTAGGGCTAAAGAATGTAGAAACCATACAGATGCAAAATTCGCGTTTATCGGCACAATAATAGGTACGTATTTTTCTCAGTGCACATCCTTATACTGTAACGTTTTACGAGATCTGGTTTTTCGTAGAAGACGCTACGACAAGGCTAAATAGTCATTGAAGCATACATAACAATATTCGTGCTACTGTACAGCGCTACCCCTAGCGGCATTGTATAATTCCATGTCTTTTTCATATTGTTCCTTCGCTTTAGCGGCTTTTTCCTCCCATTCAGATTTGTCCATTTTCTTCCAAATTTCGACCATTCTTTTTGCTAACTCGGTTACTTTTATGCCAGGATTCTCAGCCTTAAATTGTTCTTTAGAACTGTGTAGCCACATCATGTAGGCAGTCATAGGACGCCTGGGCTTGTCCGATTTAAATATTTTCCTGCTGGCAAAAAGATTGGAATTATTTTTTAGATTGATGCGTAATTTCTTCGCTATCACTTGATTTCGTCAGATGCACTATAAAGTAATAAGTACTGTAATAGTATTTAGAGGATGTCAAATCGAAAAATGACATATTTGTTGAAGAAATCGTTACGCGACGTCAACTTGTCGCTCCGATCCTTCTATCCTACTTTGAAAATATTTATAACTGGTCAAAAAAGAAAATGGGTGCCTGCCGTTTTGCCAAAAAGATTTTGACAAAATTTCATTACCCAAACAAATTTTAGCAACCTTTTTTTATACCATTGCAATATTTCGAATGATTTTAGTACGCATATTTTCATTTGGTCAAATTTTTACTTGGCAAAATATTACTAAGTATAATGTCATTATGGAATTTGGTCTTTAATCAAATGATTTATTACAGCAAACAATCTTCAGACAATAAACGTTTGGTGAAATGATTTGTTAAGACAAAAAATATTAAGGCAAAAATAAGATTTTTAGACATTTGACTTGCTGGTTAAATTTGATGTCTTTTGCGTACTTCTTTGTAAGTTTTTGTGCTTGAATTTGTCTGAAACAAGTCAAATTTATGGTTAGGTACTTGATATTAGTTTATTTATGGAAGTAGTTAGAGTAGGTTAATTATTTAAAAAAAATTGGTTAGGTTAGGTTAGGTTAAAACTGTGACCTCCTACGCACGAGCCGAGCGAGCGAAGCGAGCGGTGTTGCGGTAGCGGCCGGCGAGTGCCAGACACGACTTGCATTAATAGAAAAAAATATATTGTTTTTAGTAGGTTATCCGGAACTCAACAATTTAGATTAGGTTAGGTTAAAACTGTGACCTCCTACGCACGAGCCGAGCGAGCGAAGCGAGCGGTGCCGCGGCAGCGGCCGGCGAGTGCCAGAAACGACTTGCATTAATAGAAAAAAGAGATTGTTTTTAGTAGGTTACCCGGAACTGAATTATTTAGATTAGGTTAATTACTTATTTTAAAAAAATGGTTAGGTTAGGTTAAAACTGTGACCTACTACCTACTGTGCCAGGAACGACTACATTATATAGAAAAAGAAGAGCACACATTGAGCGCCATTTATGATTTACCTCCTACCCACTTAGTAGTTCACATTTTTGTCATTGAAGTTTGACTGAATAGGAAAGGGTGAATTAAAAACTGACGATACTAAATAAGTATTTGGCTTATTTGATTTTGCATAAAAACTGTTATTCCAAATGAAATATTTGACTAAATAAAAAATGTTAGAAGTACTACTTGGTAAACAAGTTATAGTTTAAACGTTCATTTGCCAAACATTAGGTTTGTGTTACAACTTTTTGTGAATAGATTTTTTGCTAAGTAATAATTTGGCAAATGAAATTATGCGAAAAATTTTTTGGGAAGTGAAAATTTGTCAAATTCCTTTTGGTAAAACAAGGGAGACCCAAAGAAAATCCTCAATCAAAAACTTTATGATTTCATTGTGACAATGTTTCAAACGTAAAAAAATACTTTTATGCCGAGTGGATTTTCGCGGTGTGAACACACATTTACAGCTCGAAACACAAAACTTAAACCAAAAGCTTACTCTTCGCTTACACGATTTAAAACCTGTAGGTAAGTACTTTTTCAAGTATGTACGCATCGAAGTTTTGAGTTGAGTTTCAATAAAAATAGATTGTTACAGAAGGGCAACTCCATACAAACAGCGAGCGCAAGCGCACTCTGCCACTAGCATTCGTTTGACATAGTTTAATATTGCCATGCGTCCGCATCAATGATTGTATGGAACCGGCCTTCTGCATAGTCAAATAATTCGTAGACAACAAATCCCAATGAATTGGAACATCACTACGGTTGAAACTACCTACAGCCGGCCGTCGAGAGAATGCGTTTCTGACTTGTTGGACAATTTCTAGTAACTAATAAGGATCAAATTCACAAAACACAGAACTATTCGTTAGTATGAAACTGATAGGTTTCATGAATGCATTCTCTTGAGATGGCCGGACTGTAGCTGTCACATAAAGAAATAGACCAGCGGGCATAGACAAATGGCATTCGCTTCGAACCGATTCTATTTCTACAACCGCTACAGCCTCAAAGTGACATTGACAGGATCACGTGACATTTCGATAGCTGTCAACCCCATACATTTTTGGCTTTTCTACTAGCGTCATCGCTAATCGAATGTTACTTTGCCTAGGTCCTCTGGTCGTTTTATGACGTGCAAGTGACATTATAGTGGTAAAACAAATACGAGATCGACTATACCCATCTATTTTGTGGTTTTAATCCTTAGCCCTAGTACCTACGAGCGATTTTTTATCGCGCACTGGATTTTCAACGCCCTGCTTAGCAGCGAGAGATAAAAATCCAACAGTGTATTTTTTTGAAGCGCTGGGATGCAATCTGTTGGATTCTCAATGCTCGGCTCAACATGAAGATATTACACTACTTACATTATCTCCAAGCTACTGTCACTGTTCTTGGTAGCCTGCTCCCCTTCGCTAGAGTTAGATCCGCCGGACTCTGATCGCTGGCTGCGACTTCTGTGTGCCTTCTTCTTGTCTTCAGAAGGTACTTCTGTGGACGTCGCCTCTTCTGACTGTCGCTGCCAGTCCGGGATCGAAGGTGGGTCCGGACGGGTCTTCAGAGCAGGGAATTGGTTCCTGGAAATTTTGCATGTACACTTCTGGACACATCTATTGGCCCACCTTAGAGTTTAGGTTTCGATGGCCCCTACCGAAATATGATTGCTAGATTGAACAAAAACTGTTGATGCAGTTTTAAACCTGATACATTTTACCATCTTTTTCGATCGTATTGTTTTAAATTTGAATTCAGAATACCATACGACATGGAGCTACGCCTAACAAGTCGGATATGCGCCTTGTTAAAGGCAATTGATTTTTGAATAAAAAACATGTTTTATCAAATAAAGGTTTAATTTAATAACGCGTGTTGCCTCCATGGGCATCTACCACAGCTCTCATACGATTAGGCATAGAGTTTATCAACCGCTCTATGAAATTTTGAGGGATCATCTCCCATTCCTCTTCTATGGCAGTTTTCAACTCCTGCATCGTCTGGGCAACTGGCTGACGAGCCTTAACACGTCTTTTTAGCTCGTCCCACATGTGCTCAATGGGGTTCATGTCTGGGCTTCTGGCTGGCCAGTCCATAACTGTGATGTTCACATCCCGAAGATATTCCCTGACGATGCCGGCCGCATGGGCTCTTGCATTATCATGCATAAAAAGGAAATTTGGGCCCACATAGTCCGCGTATGGTATCACGTGAGGTTCTAAGCACTCACGAATGTACATTTCAGCATTTAATGTTGGCAGCCGTGGCCTGTAACAACCTCAAGTTGAGTTTTGCCGCTCGCGGATATACCGCCCCAGACAGTCCAAGAGCCACCGCCATAAGCAACCCTCTCTTCAAAGCAGCATTGTGCGAAACGCTCTCCCTTACGTCGGTAGACCTTCTTCCTTCCATCATTGCCATGTAACACAATTTTAGACTCATCAGAAAAGAGTACACGGCTCCAATCTTGCTGTGTCCAATTTAAATGACTGCGTGCGAAATGAAGGCGCGCTGTTCGGTGGGCTCGCATTAGTTTGGGGCCATTAGCTGGCTTGTGTGGTACCATATCGCGTTCTTTTAACCTTCTCCGAACAGTTCGAGCGCTCACAGATACTCCGTGGAAGTCGCGAAGTTGGTTTTGTATCTCAATGGAGGTAAGGTGACGATTTCTCAAGCTGGTCGTCACGATGAATCGATCCTGCCTTTCAGTTGTGACCCGAGATCGTGGCCTTCCTTGGCGACGAACAAAGCCGCCAGTCTCTAGGTACCTCCGATAAACATTTCGGACCGCAGATCGACTTAAATTAAGTTGAGCACTCACGTTTCTTTGGCTGTGTCCGGCCTGAATAAGTGCCACAGCTTGGGCGGCGACTTCAGGTGAAGTATCCATAGATTTAAGATAGAACCTCACCTTAATGATAAGAATAAGTAATGTTTGTTGCAAAACCAAAGATATCAATCACTTTTTCAAGAATTAAATCCAAGTAAACCAATGAAACCAAGTTTTCTTAGTATTCGATTCTTTGATATCAACAAACAGGCTCCAAATTGTCTTTTGTTTCTTTAAATTCTGTGTTCGAAATTCAAAAAAAGTCTATTGAATGAAATTGTGAATGTGCCAGGTTCAAAACTGCATAAAAACTTTTTGCTCGACCTAATATAAAATTTTAGCTAGGACCAAACGAAACTGAAAATACAAGGTGGGCCAAAAGATGTGTCCAGAAGTGTATTTTGAAAACATACACTTCTGGACACATCTATTGGCCCACCTTAGAGTTTAGGTTTCGATGGCCCCTACCGAAATATGATTGCTAGATTGAACAAAAACTGTTGATGCAGTTTTAAACCTGATACATTTTACCATCTTTTTCGATCGTATTGTTTTAAATTTGAATTCAGAATACCATACGACATGGAGCTACGCCTAACAAGTCGGATATGCGCCTTGTTAAAGGCAATTGATTTTTGAATAAAAAACATGTTTTATCAAATAAAGGTTTAATTTAATAATGCGTGTTGCCTCCATGGGCATCTACCACAGCTCTCATACGATTAGGCATAGAGTTTATCAACCGCTCTATGAAATTTTGAGGGATCATCTCCCATTCCTCTTCTATGGCAGTTTTCAACTCCTGCATCGTCTGGGCAACTGGCTGACGAGCCCTAACACGTCTTTTTAGCTCGTCCCACATGTGCTCAATGGGGTTCATGTCTGGGCTTCTGGCTGGCCAGTCCATAACTGTGATGCTCACATCCCGAAGATATTCCCTGACGATGCCGGCCGCATGGGCTCTTGCATTATCATGCATAAAAAGGAAATTTGGGCCCACATAGTCCGCGTATGGTATCACGTGAGGTTCTAAGCACTCACGAATGTACCTTTCAGCATTTAATGTTGGCAGCCGTGATCCTGTAACAACCTCAAGTTGAGTTTTGCCGCTCGCGGATATACCGCCCCAGACAGTCCATGAGCCACCGCCATAAGCAACCCTCTCTTCAAAGCAGCATTGTGCGAAATGCTCTCCCTTACGTCGGTAGACCTTCTTCCTTCCATCATTGCCATGTAACACAATTTTAGACTCATCAGAAAAGAGTACACGGCTCCAATCTTGCTGTGTCCAATTTAAATGACTGCGTGCGAAATGAAGGCGCGCTGTTCGGTGGGCTCGCGTTAGTTTGGGGCCATTAGCTGGCTTGTGTGGTACCATATCGCGTTCTTTTAACCTTCTCCGAACAGTTCGAGCGCTCACAGATACTCCGTGGAAGTCGCGAAGTTGGTTTTGTATCTCAATGGAGGTAAGGTGACGATTTCTCAAGCTGGTCGTCACGATGAATCGATCCTGCCTTTCAGTTGTGACCCGAGATCGTGGCCTTCCTTGGCGACGAACAAAGCCGCCAGTCTCTAGGTACCTCCGATAAACAGTTCGGACCGCAGATCGACTTAAATTAAGTTGAGCACTCACGTTTCTTTGGCTGTGTCCGGCCTGAATAAGTGCCACAGCTTGGGCGGCGACTTCAGGTGAAGTATCCATAGATTATTGATAGAACCTCACCTTAATGTTAAGAATAAGTAATGTTTGTTGCAAAACCAAAGATATCAATCACTTTTTCAAGAATTAAATCCAAGTAAACCAATAAAACCAAGTTTTCTTAGTATTCGATTGTTTGATATCAACAAACAGGCTCCAAATTGTCTTTTGTTTCTTTAAATTCTGTGTTCGAAATTCAAAAAAAGACTATTGAATGAAATTGTGAATGTGCCATGTTCAAAACTGCATAAAAACTTTTTGCTCGACCTAATATAAAATTTTAGCTAGGACCAAACGAAACTGAAAATACAAGGTGGGCCAAAAGATGTGTCCAGAAGTGTAATATTACATCAGGCCGGAAGGGTAAGCTGGAAACGTAAGTGCACCCACTTTTCGTAACATAAGTTTAAATCTCATGCAGTAGGGGGACTCAGAACCCAGACTGGGCTGCTACTGAGAAATTTATTGACAGAAGAATCGAATACGGAAACACTCTCAAAGAGCATTTAAAGAGCAAGTCAAATCATTTATTTGAATTAGACACATAAAAGGCAATTTTGAACGCAAAATTTACAAGAAAATTGTATTGATTCTAGTTGCCCCTTCCAAAAGGTACTTTCATATGGAGAAGAATGGGCAAGAAACTCCAGTTACTCTTTTAAAATGTTTTAATATTTTGTATAGTGATAATAAAGATGAATATAGTTCAAAGTACATTTACTTAATAAATTTCTTAAATTAATTAATTCACTGAGGTCGAACACGGCTCGAACCCTAAATATCTAGGTGTGTCGTTAGAAGAGTCCTTACGTATATGTCACACTGTTTCAAAACAAAGCAGAAAGTCGGGACCCGTAATAATTTGCTACGCGTCGCCTTTGTTCCACCGACTGGGGAGCAATACCCGATTTTCTTCGCAAAACTGGTATGTCTCCATGCTTTTCTGCTGGAAAATTTTCGTGCCCGTGTGGCACCGATCCGCTCATGCCAAGCACGAAGATACTGCCCTAAATGAGACGTATATGGGGCTGCCTAAAACCTACCCCACTCTGTAAGCTCTACACACTAGCAGGTATAGCCCACCTGCCGTACGAAGGGATGTCGCATGCGCACTGCAAAAAAGAACCAAGAATCCGATTCCCGACATCCCCTCTACGTCTACACGAGTAATCCGGGTGGCTAAAAAGTCGCAAGAGCTGCTTACGCTCCACGCAGGCAATCCAAGACAGGCCACCTAAAGAGCGAAGTAAATTGTGGGAAGAGAGGATCCATTACCTGAAGACTTTGTAAAGCCCCAAAAACACCAGCCTCCCGGTCGTGAACTGCAGTTGCCTATTTGGAATGCACTGAACCGATTACGTACTTATGTGGGCTGCTGCAAACATAATTTGGCGAAATGGGGCATTATAGATTTATCCAACATCCAGTGCCAGTGCGGTGCTCCTGAACTGACTATGCCCCATCTGCTAAAGTGTCCCAAATGTCCGTTCACCTACACCCTTGGCGATCTGAACAACTCCTTTGACGCAGCAACAAATGTGACCACCTACTGGATCCAAACAATATAAGAAGCATAGATGTAACGTTGAAACGAAAAAAATAATGACAGACAACGCACAGCCTAAACCGCTGGGTCTAGAAGCATTAAATTTTGCACAAGAGTTCTGAGAAATCACCCCGTAAAGGGGTTAAATAGAGGATGAGAGTTTGTATGGTAGTTCGTCATTTTTTCAGATGAGAAATCCCATCGGGCGTACTTGTCTTGTGATCAAAGAACATCTTACCTATTCAGCATAATCGCCTTCACAGACGCGACTTCCGACTTGATGTTATCAAGCTGCGACCGTAGCGCACTCTGGTGTGCGTTCGTCGTCATCTCACTGCGTAGCGACGTAAAGTTCGCGTTGAGGATGTCCACACTCTTGCGCAGCTCGTCAATGCATTCTGCTGTGGTTTTGCGCTTCGGTTGTTCCACAAATAGGAGGTGTCTGACGTAGTTCTGTGGGTAAATGGTCAAAATTTAAGACTCATCTAGGGTGAATGCGCGGTGACCATACTTTAACTTTGAATCGTAGTCAGTGACAATGAAAACGTGACAATTCAACGCAAAATAATTTTATCATGCTATGATATACCGCTTTATTTATATTTTGTTGCATAAAGGTAAGACACGTTTAAACGTCAAAAATGGTACAGACCATCAAACTGAACAACTTTCTCCATAGGACCAACATCGTAATCGCTTCAATACTTACTCGACCCAAATGTATGGGACGGCTGATAATTTTTCAATTTAAATTAAATTCAACTTAGGCATTCGAAGTAAGTTCACAAATGAATATCAAAAAGAGTACTGGACCTAAGGGTCCCACCTTGCGGAACTCCAGAGTCGGCATAGTACGATCGGGACTCGAACCCATCTGCTGCAACTAACTGAGATCTTTTAGAGATTTTATTCTTTTAGAAGATGCAAGCCAATGTAACAAGGGGCCACCGATACCAATGAGTTCAGTTTTTTGCATTTGATAGCCCAATTCTTGAGGAAGGCTATAGACTATTTATCATCGCGCTACGACCCTTAAGAGCCGAGCAAAATGAAAAAAGTCGGAAAGAACGCTAAACGAAAACGAAGTAATAGCGCGGGCAGACGATGCGATGCGACGGAATGAGTCGGGGGAACAAGAAATTTCACGCGGACGGGCAGAAGCTAGTATTATATTAGGTCTTTACCTATGAAATTGCCGTTCTGCAGTACTGGCCATTTTAAATTAAAATAATTTTTGTTTGTGAGAATTCTTTGAGCTCCGTCGTGTAAGATAAGAATCGATGAGGATTTATTTGTTTGTGAATTGAGCATGAATTTCCACAAGTTTGAACAATAAATTAGTTGTTGCTTTACCTGACACAATTTCTTTTTTTTTTTTTTGCATAGAAATTGAAACGCTTACAGGCTGTATTATATTAGGTCTTTACCTATGAAATTGCCGTTCTGCAGTACTGGCCATTTCAAATCAAAATAATTTTTGTTTGGCTAAGAATTCTAATTTCAAATTAATTTTATTTTAAAAACATGCATTTTTTTTTTCCTAAAGTAGTCATTTGTTTATTGATTAGTGTTACATTTTCATCGCATTTCAATCTTTTTCGTCATCATGGATACGTTAAAAATTCGAGTAATTATGGAATATGAGTACCGTCGTGGCAGCAACGCGGCACAAGCGGCACGCAACATCAACGACGTTTACGGAGCTAACACTACAAACCAACGCACCACTTGTTATTGGTTTGCTCGCTTCCGTTCTGGATTGACCTGAAAAATGAACCTCGCGGTCGTCCGAAGACTTTGGTCGACAATGACGAATTAAAGGCGATTGTGGAAGCTGATGATACACAATCTACGGCTGAATTAGCAGCAGCTTTCGGCGTTAGCGTCAAAACAATATTGGTCCATTTGCGTCAAATTGGCAAGGTAAAAAAGCTTGACAAATGGTTGCCCCACGAACTCAATGATCGCCAGCGCGAAGTACGCGTCGAGACGTGCCTTGCACTGCTCAACAGACACACAAATGAAGGAATTTTGAACCGCATTGTTAGCTGCGATGAAAAATGGATTCTGTTTGATAACCGCAAGCGCTCAGCAAGTTGGTTGGATCCTGGTTCAGCACCTAAACAATGCCCTAAACGAAAACTTAGCCCTAGAAAAGTGATGGTCACTGTTTGGTGGTCTAGCGCCGGTGTGATTCATCACAGCTTCTTACCAAACGGGGTGAGCATTACTTCAGATGTGTACTGTGAAGAACTGAACACAATGATGGAGAAGCAGGCACATCTCCAACCAGCATTGGTCAATCGCTCGTCTCCGCTGCTCCTGCACGACAACGCGCGACCTCATACTGCACAGCAGACGGTCTCCAAGTTGCAAGAACTGGGGTTGGAAGCTCTCCGTCATCCGCCCTACTCACCAGACCTTGCGCCTACAGACTACTACTTTTTCCAGAATTTGGATAACTTCTTGGCGGGAAAAAAATTCAATACCCGAGAGGCAGTACAAAATGCCTTTGAAGAATTTGTTGCCTCCCGTCCAGCTGATTTCTTTAAGAAGGGCATCAATAAACTGCCACTGCGTTGGCAAAGATGCATTGATTGCATGGGTGATTACTTCGATTAATACAAATAAAAAATGCATGAAAAAAATTCGTTTAAATTTTTTCATACAAAACGGCAATTTCATAGGTAAAGACCTATTAATATAACATTTATCTAACAATGTCTCATAATCAATAAGCCTATATCAGATAGATAAGAGAAACACAAAATTAAGATTGTTTTAGTGTTTGAATTAAATTAAAAGTTTACTATGCCATAATTCTTTAACAACTAATCTTATAAAGATAAACTATAAAGTTATGCAACAGTGAAACATGTTAGTCAATTTGAATTTAGATAGGAAACTTGTTTCTTATGTGACCTAAGTTTTTTTTTGTATTTTATGTTGCTTCCTAAGCCATGTTTACCAACATGTAAGTACATGGCTTCTGATAAGGAGAGGAAATCGTGAGGAAAGGTTTTGAGTATGAATTTGGATACGTGTAGGGGAAGATCAAAGAAACGATGGATGGACTGTGTGAAAGATGATAAGGCTAAAAAGGGGGGTGACTACCAAGATGAGAGATCTAATAGAGAAGTATGGAAGAAATTAAAAGCGATGTTGCGTCAACCCCAAAAAATTGGAATAGGGTAGGAGAATGATAATGATGCAGTATCCTTAGGATAAAAAAAAAAAATACAGTTTGAATACAAATATACAATCAACCTGCCTAGTTTTTTCCCCAACTATATTGGGGTCAGCTTCCCGTATAACCGGATGCAGCTGAACACCAGTATTTTACATGGAGCGGCTGCCTATCTGACCTCCATAACCCTGTAACTGGGTAATACGATACCCCTTGGCAAGGCTGGTTGTCAGACTTTCGAGCTTCTGACGACCCGTAACGACTGTCAAAGATCCACGAATGACAGCGGGGATCAACGGCTTAACGTGCTTTCCGAGGCACGGAGGAGTCTCGGTATGTAAAGATGGTCACCCATTTACAGACCAACCCCGGCAAGCGTAGCTTAACTTGTTGGATCGACCCGAATATATAACAAAACTAGCTGCGCCTCGCGGTTTCAGCCACGTAGACCAGGATAAAAAGCAGCCTATGTGTTAATCCAAGGCATAAGCTTTTACATACCAAATTTCATCCAAATTGGTCCAGCCGTTTGAGCGTGAAGAAATAACAAACATACACACACATAGTAAGTAACACACACACAAACTTTCGCCTTTATAATATTAGTGTGATATTTATCACACTAATATTATAAAGGCGAAAGTTTACTGTAGCATTTATTCTTACATATTGTATATTTATACAATATGTAAGAATAAATGCTACAGTACTGTGAAAAATATTATTAATGACTAGCCCGCGACTTCGTCCGCGTGAAATTTCTTGCTCCCCCGATCCACCCCCTCGCACCGCATGGCCTGCCCGCGCCATTACTTCGTTGTCTGTTAGCTTTTTTTCCTGACTTTTTCTTTTTGATTGGCACTTAGGGGTCCTAGCGAGATGTTAAATTAGCCTACTTATAGTCTTCCTCAGGAATTAGGCAATCAAATGCAAAAAAATATTTTCGAATCCAACTGGTAGTTCCAGAGATTAGCGCGTTCAAACAAACAAACATACTCTTCAGCTTTATTATTAGTACAGATATAACTTTAAGATCATTCTGCTGGACAAAGGCGTTCCTCACATCATACAAGTCTTTTTGAGTAACATACATAACTCCTTCACCATAAAATTATACCATAACAACAACTTACTTTATAAAACCAGTAGGCTCCATACATGAAGCCTCCATACACCATTAACGGTAGCACATTGTCCCTGAACCAGGATCTCCGTGACTGATGGAAGAACATGAGTTCCGAAGTCATTGATGGCACATCCAGCATTTCAGTGCATTTTCCTATAGCTTTCTGTATCTCGGGATCAGTCAGGCCCTTGCCTCGTAGAAAGCGTTCCTTGCTTTCTATGGTGCATCGCTGCACGCTTGGGTTTGTTAGAAACTTGACTGCAGTTGTTACCTGCGTAAAAATATGGTGTTTTATGTTCAGTTCTTCGTCTGAATTGGAAGCATTTTTATTGTGACCACAGCCTTTAGGAATATTATACATAGTTTTATTATTTTTAAAGATAATTGGGAATATGCACATAATTCAAAACTTATCCATTATTTAAATATACATTGTGTAGGAGTCAAGAAAGAAATCCCTATATTTTTTACATTTTTTAATGCATTACTTATTTTACAATTCAATATGTTGCGTTTTTTTGGTGGAATGGAATGCAAACTCAAAACGAGTCGTCTTAATCTCATAAGTGCGATTCCTGCTTCAATTAAGCAGTATTGTGGTAAATTATGTCACACATCATGACCGCTACAGAAACGGATATTTGAACTGTAGTAGAAAATTGTTGGAGTTTCATAATTTTTTTCACCAACAGGCAGTATTTGAACTTTTAATACTTTTCTTGGGTATAAATAAGCGACTCCCTAGGTACACAACATAAGCAGTAATAGGCATAATACACCATTTGATGCAAAATCTATAGTAAGGATAAGATAAGATAAGGACAAGGATAGATTTTGCATTGATTGGTGTGCTAGATGAGCTGTCCTTATGTCTCCCACCAACATCAAAAAAGGAGCAGGTTCTTAATTTGTCTATAAAAAATATATTATATATTTTTTAAATGATTATGTTTGGGTGTAACTTCTTTGTTTATTCACCGATTTTAATAATTCTTTTTATGATTGTATACCTAATACTGACCCAGAAGCAATGTCACAAGCGCAAGTGGTTCCATAGTCTCACAAAAATGAAAGTGTCTGTTTTGGTACATGACCATTCCGGCAGAACAGTAAAACCAATTTTTATTTAATTTGGCAGATACATAGGTAGATCTCTAGAGATTTTAATAAGCCTTATTATCCGCGAACAGGCGAGGCAAATACTAGCAGTGTCCAGCAGTGAACTATTCAGTTTAAAACAGGCTTTTTATGTAATTTTGAGCTTTATTAATAAGAAGTTACTTATAAATCAGAAGATTCTTCGCAATCTAATGCACCCAAACATGACCTATATTTTATCATTTATTATTTGATTACACTATAAGTTTTAATAAAAAAAATAATAATTAGGGATAATATTTAAGAGGATATATCGAAGCGTGGTTTTGCTTGGTGTAAGTGAAATGGCAGTCTAGTTTGACACGCGAGATAGAAGACTCTCACGGGCATCGGAATTTAAATGTGATTCGTTTAAATGTAGATTTATGTCAAAATGCTACAAGTACTTAAATCTATTTGTAGCTTAGTAAGTTCTTAACATATTTAAATACCTTCGATTTAAAGCAAATTTTACTGCACAATAAGGAACTGTTTGCATACATATAAAACAGAACATAGACAGTGCTACTTTGGAATTTTTTTCTATCGAAAAATTTCAATG
Source organism: Cosmia pyralina (assembly GCA_946251885.1). Lineage (NCBI taxonomy): Eukaryota > Metazoa > Arthropoda > Insecta > Lepidoptera > Noctuidae > Cosmia > Cosmia pyralina. Next base: position 22,562,722 of record OX276354.1, read on the forward strand.
TTTCGGTTTTAGTACATAAGTAGACAATACAGCCAATTATCACATGGAAAATACAAATGATTTAACCTTATACATTTGGTTTTATGGAATTTTAAAAACACAAAATTGTCGATATCTTTATGCGAAAAACTACAAAATGCGTTTTCTTTGTTTTCTATGTCTTATTCGCACCTGAGAAGGTGAATGGATAAAAAAAAAACAAAGACCAACAGATTAATAGGTAGTTATGAAGCAGTGCGAAGGTCGATTCACGATTTAACGTACTTAATCAAATACGTAGTCATGTTACCCGTTACATTAGATCAACGAAACTAGAATACTAATGACAGATTCTGCATATCCATATAATTAAAATGCAAAAATATCCAAGAAATTACCAAATTCTCTCGAATCTCTCCTCCCGCACTCGCCAACGCCTCTGAAGCCATTTTTTCACTAAGCTTTATGAAGTTGCACCAATAACTAAATCAAATATATAATCAAAACTAGTTTTTATTGTTTGCACAGTACAAAATTAAGAAAATATTAATTAAAATCCGTAATACCGAAGACGATAAAATTAATCAATTTCCTTTGACATTAGATGACATTTGAATTGTTCTTTTTTTTGTGTTGTGCGCAGACTAAAAATTAGCAATGACGAGTTCGTTCAGAAAATGTTTTTCCCTTAACAGATTTTTTATATTGAAAAAAAAAAACAGGCTATTTATTACGAAATCATTTCAATCATGATGAAAAGGTGAAGCATCCACATTGTCCAACTAGGACCTAATATCATCGCTATCAAGAGAGACAGTGGTTGTTGTAGTAATAAAATAGTTGAAAAACTTTTCTAAACAAAATATATTACTTCACTGAACTTCACAGACGTTCATGACAAAGACAGTGACATCTAACATATTCAAATGTTCCAGGCCATACAGTTACAGACTTCTTAACATTTGAAGCTTTCTGTTATTTTTGTTACTTTAGTTGCACTCGTGGTAATGAAATCTTGCTGTCTTTTTTCTTCATACAAAACGATTGATTATTATGCATGGTCGATTACTGAATTAGTGACTGTCATTGTCATTTTAAACATTTCATTTTTGTTTGTAATACATTTTTGTTTTTGGGAGTTCTAATGCGTTAATCGTGGAAAATGAGCGACTTTGCTAACGCCACTGAGGCCGCGTCCCTGGCTGTGCAATTCGATCAGGCAAGACAAACAGATAAAGCTGTAGAATGCTACCGAACAGCGGCAAGGTTGTTGGACAGGGTTCGAGATCATTTCCCTCCAGAAAAACAGGAAGATGTAAGGAATAAAGTGCAGGAATACCTGGAAAGAGCCACTTTCTTGACCGAGCAACAAGGTACACTTTTTTATATTTATATTTGCAGGTACATCATAGAAGTAGTTTGTTTTATTTTCTATGACTCCATTACTATGACTCATAGGGCCTTAAAGTGTGCACTGTACACAGTAGGCATTCATTTTAATCGGTATGATGACGATGATATCATCATTGGTTTAGTCCAATCCGGTTTGAGCTCTACTTTTGTGACTGTTCTTTTGACAGCTACAATACTATTATTGTTTGAAGGAAAACAAACAACACTTTTTTTCTAACGAGAAAGTAATGCGGAATTATCTAGTATAATAACAATGCAGTGCTTTGTGTAACATTTTTAGGGTTCTGTACCTCAAAAGGAAAAAACGGAACCCTTATAGAATCACTTGTGTGTCTGTCTGTCACAGCCAATTTGCTCCGAATCTAATCGAGCGATTAAGTTGAAATTTGGTACACATATGAATTTCTGTGACTCAAACACGGACGGGTAAAGTAAATAAATGAATTTTGAATATAGAGGTCACTTTTGGGGGGTAAATAAGAAAATTGAAAAAAAAAAAGTTTTGCAAACTACACCATGTGGCATGTCAAATGAAAGGGCTTACTATGAGAGTCTCAAATATATTTTTTTATAATTTTAAAATAAATTGTTTTAAAGTTATTTAAGAAAATAGATCAAAACTGACCATTCCCCCCCCCTTATCTCCGAAACTACTGAGCCTAAAATTTTGAAAAAAATACAGATAATAGATCTTTACCTGTAGCTTACAGGAAAACCTATAAGAAGTCTGTGGTCTTAAAATAACATGGTAAATCTATCAATATTGTGAGTACAAACATACATTTACAGTTGGAATGTATGGGAGAACATGTTTTTCAACTACAATGTTAAGTTTGTTCTTAAGATAAATTCATTCCAACTACGGAACCCTTCATTGTGCGTGGTACGACACGCACTTGGCCGGTTTTTTATTACAGAAACAATTTATTTATTTTATTTTGTTGACAATATTGAGGGTCTCGTGGCTAAGTAATAACAGACACACGAGTCGGTCAACCAGGTTAAGCTACGCATGCCGCGGTTGGTCCGTGAATGGGTGACCATCTTTACATACCGAGACTCCTCCGTGCCTCGGAAAGCACGTTAAGCCGTTGGTACCGGCTGTCATCAGGGGATCTTTGACAGTCATTATGGGTCGTCAGAAGCCCAAAACTCTGACAACTACTCTTACCAAGGGGTATCGTAATACCCAGTTACTGGGTTGTGGAGGTCAGATAGGCAGTCTCTTCATGTAAAATACTGGTATTCAGCTGCATCCGGTTAGACTGGAAGCCGACCCCAACATAGTTGGGAAAAGGCTAGGCAGATTGATTGATTTTGTTGACAACAATACCCAGCAATTTATTTTAAACATATATAAAAAGACTTCGTTCTCATATGATTCATGGCGTAGTATCAAATATTTTAAGAGACTTTAGTTAACTGTGTACCCATTGGCATAAAAGAGTTCCCATTATGTCGCGGACACATTAACGGGATGTGGCGTTGATTATCGCGCTGAAGGGCGTTAACCGTAGGTGTAGCCACCACTTACCGCGATAATTGGACCGAACCTTGACCGAATTTAACTACCGCGATGTTTATGGCGATGAAAGGCATTGACTTTGACGTTAATGTGGCCGCGGCATTAGAAGTAAAAAAAAAACTTATGTAATAATTAACAGATAGAGCACAACAGGCAGAGAGCGAGCGAGCCATGCAACAATGCTACTTCCTCATGCAACAAGCACTGGATGCTGATGAAGCTAATCTCAAAGATAATGCACTACAATTATACACACAGGCTGTTGAATTGGCTGTTTCTGTTGTGAGTATATTCTTCTTTATGGATCTATTAATCCACCCCTGCTTCGCACGGTTTTTACAACTTGCCAGAACATCGAGATTTCTTTAAACCTTCTGGAATCAATGCTCTAACTAAAGTCTAAATGATGGTGAAAACCGCATCAAAATCTATTGTGTAGTTTGGAAGATCAACTCGGTCACATAGACAGATGTGAAAAGTGACAATAATTTATAATATGTACACACATCAAAAGTGTCTAGGGATCAAGCATTTTTATGCGGATTTCTTGAGATTGAGATGTGGCTTTGTAATAAATTTATGATTTTATAAATTTATATGGATCCTTTTTGGTGCATTTCATAATTTGAATCAGGAACTGTGAATCAAATTCGAGTAAAAGATGAAAATCAGCTGTCAATATTTTCCCTATAAAAACATACAACGCATTGAAGACATTATTAGTGCTACTGTTTCCCTACTACTGATTAAAACCAACGTTATTATGGAGCGGCGACGTCATTTAAGCAGGGAAGAAATGCTCAGAGCCGTGGGAATGATAGAAGCTGGTTCCCGGCAACGTACTGTGGCTTTAGCTCTGAATACAAGTCAGAGTAGGTAGGTATTGAAAATTAAGTGCGTCAGTAAAGATCAGCTGCGTACATTAAAAATCGTAAAAAATTGATAAAGTTAATAATTTGTTATAAATATTCAACAAAGTGATAGTGATAAAGGACCACCAGAGGTTCGAGTTGAAGAACAAAAGTTTTGTGCGAGAAAACTCAAGAAATACAGATTTTGCACCGAGTAATGGCAACATTTCAAACCAGTGAATAACTCAACATCGGGATTTAACGTTTGATACATAGTCCGGTCGTTGGTCGTCAGGAAAAACCTGGGGTAACTACCATTACCACAAAAGGTACGTTAAAGACCAATTCTATTGTGTATTTCAACCTAACTTTCACACATTCTAAAATTCAAAAAGTGCAAGTCATAACATAACTTATCTGGAGAAAGCGCCATCTATCGCTTAGAGCAAAAACCACCAACTGCGACAGTCCGCATACACGGTTCACTGAACATCGATTGAAAGATAGAAAGTTACACCGGATTCACTAGAGGGCGCTAGTAGTAGCAAACATTTAAAATGCCACTATTACATTGCGCAGGTTGTCAACAAGAATTACCTAAAAATAAAAACGTAACTTGTACTCTTTGCAAAGGCACGTACGATTTAGAATGTGCTAATATTCCAACCGACCGTTTTAAAGACATGACGACATCAAAGGGCATTAATACTTGGAAATGTCAAGCATGTTTATGTAAAATACCTAAAAAAGGGAACATAGAAACACCAATTCGTCCACGAGTACGTGACCCCCAATCGATAGCTTTATCACCAGAAGTAAATAACGTCACGATTAGAAATAAAACAAATAAGTCTATGAACGACACAACAACCTCTGTAGACCTTAGTCTGTTGGGCGATACAATTACCACACAGGACGAAGCAAAAACATCTCAATCTAATACACAAACAGAACTAACACTGCAAAATTTAAGTGAAGTTATAATGTTACGCCTGCAAGAAAACAATAAATCAATTATCTCAGAATTAAAAAATACAATCCAGATTGAAATAAACAAAGCCATTTCAAAACTAAGAGAAGAAGTTGAACGTGAAACGAATGCCTTATTGAGACAAAACGAACAGAGAATAATCGACATTCAAGAAACAAATACTGCAATAGAAAACCTAAAAATTGAAAACGAGAAACTAAAAACTGAAATAGAAGATCTAAAAATAAAAACAAGAACTGTGAACAATCAGTCAAACCGAAATTATTGCACAGAAAGTTATTCCAAAAAGATTGTTTTATATGGTCTTGATGAATACTATAAGGAACCAGTCAACAATCTACACATGAGACTAATCGATTTATTTCGCGAGATTATGAATGTTGACCTAATGGGCTACATAGAAGAGACTCACAGAATAGGCAGATATAGCACAAAAAATCGCCCACTAGTGATTGAACTATTGAGCAAAGGAATGACTACGTATGTTAAAGAAAATAGACACCTCTTCCAGGGCACCGGATTATTTTTATCTGAATTTCTAGACAATAATGCGCGAAGGGAAAGAAAATTAATGCGCGAAGAAATGCTGAAGGCAAGAAGTAAAGGGTTACATGCAATAATTCGTAACAATCAATTGATGATAGAAGGAAAACTCATATCAATAGAAAACGAGACACCAAACCGATTTAGCATAAATAAAGACAAGGAGGACCAAGACAATTCCCAAGACATTAACTACTTTCAAAGCTACAACAATACAGAACACAACAACAAGACATTTCGAAAACAAAGACCAACAATTTAAAATACTATTTCAAAATATCCAAAGCCTCTTTAACAAACAACATATACTGGAAGCCTTCATGGAACAAACACCTGAGTACAAAGCTATATGCTTATCAGAATCATGGCTGTCACAAGAAAAAATGGATACAATACAATTCAACGGCTACATTCTTGCATCCTCTTACTGTCGGAAAACTCGAACAGGTGGGGGGGTTTGCATCCTTTTACAAGAACACATTGAATACGTAGAGAGAAGTGATATCACAGAATTTTCAATTGAACATGTTATAGAAGTATGTGCAACAGAATTAGTAACAGAAAAACTATTGTTAATAACTATTTATTGGAATAGAAGAGAGGAAGATATATTTTATAAACAATTAAAATAGATTTTAACATATATAAATAAAAAATATTTTAGACTTAATATAATTATAGGAGGAGACTTTAATGTAAATATTTTAGAAAATAATTTGAAAACAAACCAATTTTTAGATCTCATGCTAGAATATAAGTTCGTACAACAAATAAAATCACCAACACGACTAACACAGACGTCATCAACATGCCTAGACTTAATTTTTACAAATTTCTATAGCACTTTGCATACGACAGTAAAAGAGTTAGGTTTTTCGGATCATAGTGGTACTATCTTACACATGGCTCTGCCTGAACAAACTAAACAAACTATCTGGTATGTCAAAAAAAGGTTATACAATAATAAAAACACCCAACTATTTAAATCTAAATTAAATGAATTGAATTGGAACGAAATAATACAAGCAAATAAAAATATAAATGAAAATTATGAAGCATTTAATAGCACATTGACCAACATATTAAACCAATGTATACCTAAAATGAAAATTAAATTAAAAACAAACTATAAAAAGTATTGGCTAACCCCAGGCATCAAACTTTCATGTAGGAATAAAAGGCTTGAAAAAATACTTACACTTAAAACTGATAATCAAATAATTAAACAGAACTATAAAAAATATGAAAAAACACTAAAGAAAACAGTTATAACAGCAAAGAAATTACAATATATAAATAAAATAAAAAAATCAAATAATAAAGTAAAAACTATGTGGAGTATTATAAATGAAAGAACAAATAAGAAAATAAAAAGGGATAAAAATAATATTAAATTGCAAATAAATAATGTAAATGTCATTGAACCTAAACAAATAGCAAACTTTTTAAATAACTTTTTTGCGTCCATTGGCGAGGATAGCAACAAAGCACCTAGCAATGAGCCGCGGGGCGCCCCAGTGCTCTGCCCCACTGAAAACACCATGTTTCTCAGCCAAGTATACCCCGGCGAAATAAATACACTATTAAAAAACCTAAAAAGCAAAAAAAGTCATGGAATAGATGAGTTACCACCAATGTTAATACGACAATGTGCAAACGAACTTACGTTACCATTCTATTTGCTAGTAAATCAATCTTTCGAAGACGCCGCTTTCCCGGACTACCTAAAGAAAGCACTAATAAAACCAATCCATAAAAAAAACTCGAAAACTGATCCAAGCAACTATCGTCCAATAGCTCTTTTACCAACCGCCTCCAAAATTTTTGAGAAAGCAATGTGCAATCGTGTCTACTCCTTCTGCGAAAAATACAAAATATTTAATGAAAGCCAAAACGGATTTCGCAGAAACCGTTCCACTGTTCTAGCAATTTATAAGTACATACAGGAAGCTTTAAATATAATAAATGACAAAAAATACGCTGTAGGTTTACTGTTAGATATGACCAAAGCTTACGACAAAGTACAATACGACATTCTGCTAAATAAATTGCAAGGTATAGGGATCCGCGGAAAGGCTCACGACTGGTTTAAATCCTATTTATCAAATAGAGAACACCAGGTCGAAATAGAATTTTGTAATGAAAACACCAAAGAAATTCAAAATATTCGATCAGACAGCAAAATAATTAACGCCTCTATTCCCCAAGGAAGTGTAATTGGATGCCTCCTCTTCCTCATTTACATAAATGACCTTCCAAAAACCATAGAAGGGCCATGCGTCTTGTTTGCTGACGATATTTCACTTCTAACGTCATGCGCGAACAACGTTGGCTTGAGCGAGGACCTAACCAATACATTAAATAAATCAATAACTTGGATGAATGACCATAACCTCGAAATTAATTTCTCTAAATCTAAAATAATGCCCTTCCACCCCCGTCAAAAAACCCCACTAGATATAAACTTCACTTACAATGGCACAACAATTGAAGTCGTTCATGAATTTACTCTACTTGGCCTATCTATAGATACAAACATCAATTGGAAGTCACACATCAAAAAGATAAAATCAAAACTATCAAAATTTGCATACGCCCTTCGTGAAGTCAAAAAAACCACTAACCTAAAAACAGCACTTGTCACCTATTATGCCTACGCATACGCGTGGCTCAGTTACGGCGTGATATTATGGGGAAACAGTACACATGCACCTACACTTTTCACACTACAAAAACGACTGATCAGAATCCTGGTTAACATAGAAGACACAGACAGCTGCAAACCACATTTCCAAGAACATAAACTTTTAACACTTCCCTGTATATATATATTAGAAATATGTAAATTTGTTAGAAACAATCAACAATTATTCACTACACGAGAAAACATACAAGCAAATTATACACTACGACACAAAAATAGACTAAACCTACCTGGCGGCTCTAAGCTGAAAATGCACTCAACAAGCACTTTAGTAATGGCAGTTAAAATATATAATAAATTACCCGAAGCAATCAAAGATGAACAAAAATTGAATCTATTTATAAATAAATTAAAACAATACTTAATCCATAAATGCTACTATAATGTTAATGAATATTTTAATGATAAATTAAATTAATACTTAATTAAAAATGAATAAGTACCAAAACTAATAATAAATAAAAGTGGAAGAGAGTACTTATTAGAATTTTTTTTTTTTTTTTTTATATTTTACTTTTTCAAATAATAATGTAATAATAGCCCTCTTCCTACAGCCTATTTTGCTGTGCCCGACAGGGTCCACAATGATCTATGTAAACTGATGTATATTTTATAATGTACCTACCACCTATGCTAACATTGTGGAATGCAAATAAATATATTGAGTATTGAGTATTGAGAGTGTTATCAGTCGACTTTGGACACGTTACCGAAGCACTGGTACCGTGGCTGAGCGCCATGGAGGACGGTATCGCTGCACCACACGGAGACAAGACCGATACATTCAAATCTTAACTCGAAGAGCTCCAACTATAACCGCCATGATGTTAGCCGTGAGGCTTCATCACTCTTCAGGGAACTTAATTAGCGACCAAACAGTCAGAAACCGCTTGCATGAAGTGAACCTTCATTCCCGAAGACCGCTACGGGTACCACCTATAGCAATGCACAATCGTAGGATTCGATATCAATGGGCTCTTGAACACAGAAATTGGGCAGAAGAACAATGGCGTTTCGTGTGCTTTTCTGATGAGTCTCGTTTTGGTATGAGACCGTATACAAGACGTATACGACACTGGAGAACCCCTGGACGCCAACAGCGATTAAAATCCTGCCAGGAAGTCCATCCTTATAGTGGTGGAACCATCATGGTATGGGCGGGTATTTGGATCGGCGGAAGAACTGAGTTGATTTGGATCAGAGGCAACCTCAACGCTCAAATTTATGCTGAGACGATTGTATCAGACGTCATCGTTCCTCTACAAGTGCAAATCGGTCCCTTATTTCAGTTAATGCATGATAATGCACGACCGCACACCGCAAGAGTTGTAAGACAGACTCTCGCCGCAGCTAACATCAATGTCCTGCCCTGGCCTGCTCAGTCGCCAGACTTGAACCCGATTGAGCATGCATGGGATATGCTACAGAGAAGAGCTCTGCCGAATATGGAGGGTATCCAGTCGCAAGAAGACCTTTTTTTGTTGTTGCAACGAACATGGGCGGCCATTCCACAGCGTGATTTGGATGAACTCATTTTGAGTATGCCAAACCGATGTTCTTGTGTTGTTAGTGTTCGCGGTAGAAACACGGATTATTAATTGTTTAAGTTACCCAATAAAATTTTAAAGAAAACTGTTATTTCAGTCTTTTTTTCGAACTTTAATGTTAGTGGTTCAAATGTCAAAAATCCCTTTATTAGGAAAATGGCAAATTTCTTTATTAATGCAAAGGTGACTTGGTTTATCGTTACTGTGACAAACGAAAACACTTTATTTGATGAATCCTTAAAGAAAATTTTAATTAATATCAATCAGGAGAAAAGTTATTGCAAAAATATATGTTGATCCCTAGACACTTTTGATGTGTGTAGTTCAAAAATGTGTTCTATATGTTTGCAAAAAAACTGATTTTAAAGACTGATTCATAATATAAGAACACATTCAAAACGGGAATTCTATACTTCAGGTAATTGTGACCCCTATTCGCAACAAAATTATGTCTGGTTGACATCGTAGATGAGACGGGATCCTCCGATTTCTTATTTTTGAAAACAACAAAATATAGGAGATTTGATTTTAGGATTAGTTAAAGACTCAGAGTAAGTAGTCAACCCAGGTGTTCCACAAACTATCAGTCGAGGTCCATTTTTACTTTTCATTTATTTCAACCACTTATCTTTTTTGTAACATTATCTTCTTGTATGTTAGTGTTTTAAACTTTAAACTGTTCTACTGGTTATTTTATTTTTACAGAGAGCAAGTGATCCAGAAATAAAAGCGAAAATAAAAGGTTTGGCTGAACAGGCTCTTGACAGGGCCGAGGAGTTGAAAGGTATTAAGAGGATTGGGTCTCTTTCTATTAGTGAACCAAAGAAGCCTGGTAATTTTTTTTTGGCTAAAACCATTATTATTAAAGTAGGGCAAAGTAATCCATTTTTATAACCATTTTACTATGCGTAATGTATTATTAATCTTTATTTTTATTTAAATAAAAGACATTGTAGTACATGTAATGTATGCAATAATTATGATCTTTTAGACCCGTGTTACCGAACCTTGGTCAAGACTCAAGCATTATTTAAAAATGCTTTAAAGCCATTTAATTGGTTGGAAACTACTTTTAAGAAATGCTTGTGCCTTGAGTGATGTTCTGTAATACGGCCTTGCTGTTTCTTTACATGATGCAGTAGTTAACAAACCATCACAACAAGTAAAATATTTCTTGCGCTAATTGTTTAGACTGCGTTCCTGAAATTGAAACTTTTTGAATTCAAAATATGCAGTTAGTATTGAATTTTCTCTAATTTCCCTTCTAGCCGTATCTCCAGTAAGGCCCGTACTGCAAAGAGACCAAAGCATCCACTTAAAAGTAAGTGGAAAGCAAGCCACATACTCCGAAGAAGAAAAAGAAGTTTTACGCACAACATCAAATATAAACAACAATTGCTTCCTCCCATTTATGGATGTGGATTTATCAGAACGATTCCAATATGCTATACCTTTTGAGGATAGGGCTAGTGAGTTAAAGCTGTCTTCTAAGCAAGAGAAGGAGTTTGATTCCTGGGTGAGGCCGCATGAGATCTGTACAGACCCCAAAATGATTGTTGGAGATCATGTTGACTGTTTTAGTATTAAGCAGACTGTGAGTATTTTGGTAAAGTATTTGAATGGTACACTTGGTACATTAGCAATATTTACCAAGTGTCAAGAGTTGTTATAAATGGGGTCTTTTGATTTTTTTACTAACCAAAGTAAAAGCATATAAACTACGGCAATTTCTACCTAAACTAACACATTAACTTTGACTGATAAGATCTACAAATGGATTGTAAGTAATTAGAAGTCCAAAGACTACCCCATTCTACAATAACTGGTGTAAACAGACGCTTAACGATGCCGAGAGTCACTTGTTCTTCCCGAAATGATAATTAAGGCCGGTATCACACCTCCGCGCCCCGAATCGCGCAGTAATGACTTTTCCGTTATACATTTCCAGTATAAGCTGATCTCGCATTGTATAGGATTTCCTTACAATGAGAGTTCAGTGTAAACTGGAAATGTATAGCTTGATGTGTAGCCGTGTGTACGACAAGCGAAACTGCCTGTTCTAACGCACATATTTTTGAGATAACCACATCAATTTTCAGATAGTATCAGACTGCTCATTTGTAGCATCTTTAGCAGTAAGTGCGCTATACGAGAAGCGATTTAACAAGAAGATCATCACCTCTATTATTTATCCTAAGAACAAGAGCAAGTCGCCCGTCTACAACCCCTTCGGCAAATATATGGTCAAGTTACATCTGAACGGTGTGAGGAGAAAGGTAACTAACTTACCTAACTACTTTTTGATTTACCTGTTTTGTGCCTAAGAATGAATGAATGAATTTAAATGTGAATAAATGCAATAAAAGCTTTAACTTTTGAAACATAATATTTATTTTTACCAAGTTGTTATAAGCTGAAGGCTAATTCTCGTACCTAAAATCTTTCAAATTCAAGTTGCAATCTCATGCCAGCGACAATCAAGTGTCAAAAATGTAGGTAAACACTATACATTTTTTGATAGATTGAGACTGAGATGCCACAAAAGGGATGAATGAAAAGCATGCATGCAGCTGAGATGAGAATGCTAAGAGGGATGTGTGGTGTTACACGAATGGATAGAATAAGAAATGAGTACATAAGAGGAAGTCTGAAAGTGGCACCGGTGACTGAAAAGTTGTGCGGAAATCGGTTGTCATGGTATGGGCATGTCATGCGGAGGAATGAGGAAAATGTCGTGAGGAAAGTTTTGAGTACGAATGTCGATGGCTATAAGAATAGGGGAAGACCAAAGAAACGATGGATGGATTGTGTGAAAGATGACATGGCTAGAAAGGGGGTGACTACCGAGATGACGACAATAGAGAAGTATAGAAAAAAAGGACATGTTGCGCCGACCTCAAATAGTTTGGGATAAGGGCAGGAGAATGATGATGAATGATGAGACTGAGATGAGATTGCGAACGTTTTTAAAAATACGGGAATTGTCTAGCTGATTTACTAATTTAGAGTAATCAGCCTGAGTTTCAGGCCTAACAATTTTTACGAGTTTCCTTACGAATTTTAATTTACTGTTTTGAGAGAGTGATGATGAAATGAGCCATGGAGCGTTCTATGCTTGGCATCGAGCTAATAGACCGAGTTCAAAACGTCAAGATCCGAAGACGTACGAAGGTCTTCGATATCGGAAACCGTATTATGGAACTCAAATGGAGTTGAGCAGGACACCTGGCAAGGCGCAGTGATGTCAGGTGGAGTAAGGCTGTGACAGAGTGGCGTCCAACGACTGGAAGACGAGATGTCGGTCGTTCGGTGGCGAGATGGGCGGACGACATTGTTGCCATAGCTGGCAAAAATCTGGATGAGGCTGTCACAGGAGCGTAGGGATTGGCACAAGAAAAGAGAGGGCTATGCCCAGCAGTGGGTGAAGTCAGGCGATGATGATGGTGATGAAATAAATTGCACAAAGAGAAGTGCATGACTGGCTGCACTACGAGTTCAAAAAAGTTATTAAACCTCTTTTGTTTCAGATAATAATCGACGACAGACTACCGTACAGTAGATACGGGCGCCTGCTATGTTCATACTCCAGCAACAAGAACGAGTTCTGGGTCTCTTTGTTAGAGAAGGCGTACATGAAAGTAATGGGGGGCTATGACTTTCCTGGCTCGAATAGTGTGAGTTCATTTTGTTATTTTACACTTTGTGGGACACTAAACGCCCCCAGACGTAATAACATTAAAATTTCTATCAATCTGCCTAGCCTTTTCCCAACTATGTTAGGGTCGGCTTCCAGTCTAACCGGATGCAGCTGAATACCAGTATTTTACACGGTTTACATGGAGCGACTGCCTATTTGACCTCCACAACCCAGTAACTTGGTAATACGATACCCCTTGCTAAGACTGGTTGTCAGACTTTCGGGCTTCTGACGACCCGTAACGACTGTCAAAGATCCATGAATGACATTAAAACATTAAAACTTCTGTTGTGTCATTAAAACCACAGAATAATAAAGCTACAGTAGTTTATCTGGCCAGTGACCTTGAATTAATTACCAACGGCCGCTCGGTAGATAAATACGCGTCCGTCCGTGCGTAACTGCCGCGTGCTCGAACTGTTGCATACAGGTCTATACTGAGATTTCGAAGCGCGTCGTTTCGGCCGTTTTCTATGAAGATAAACTACTCTATCATTATTAGTCGACGTTCGCACGGACGTAAAAATATCGCGGCGATTTTTTTTCGCGCACTGGATTTTCAACGCTCTGCTTAGCGCCGAGAGTGCAAAATCCAAGTGTTTTTTCGACGCGCTAGAATGTACTCTGTTATTGTTAAGTTGGATTCTCAACGCTCGGCTCAACAACGAGAGTTGAAAATCGAGTTGAACGGGGGCTAATACTGTGATTCAACCAATTAAATTAAAGATGCTTCTAGAATCCGTTCGATCTGTCGACATTAATCGCCTCAAAACAGAATTTTTGATTGATGTATGAATATAATCCGACTGCAATGTACAATTACGTAAATTACTTAATTGTTAAGTAAATTGATACCTTACGTCAATTTGCCGTGTTATAGCCATTTCATACAACTGTCAAGTGTCAGTTATGATTTCAATAAACGGACTATTTAAGTTGGTAGTCAATTTGCTGAGCGTAGATCGCGCGCGGGCTGGCAACGTCGCATTTCTAGAGGTTTTTCGTGATTATTTCATTAAATTTAAATCAAAGGTCAATTTCCTCCGACAAATTCTTAGATCGTTGGTACTATGGATGGTTGCTTGGGTTGGGGTTGGTTGTTGCTGGTTACAAATATATTAATAATATTATCATTTACAGAACATAGATCTCCACGCTCTAACCGGTTGGATACCCGAGCGTTCAGCCATTCGCAACGGAGAAGCAGACTTCAACGCAGACGCACTATACGAGAAGATTAGAACTAGACTGGAAAGGGGAGACGTTTTAGTGACAGTAGCCACTGGACCGTTGTCTGACGCAGAGGCGGAACGCACAGGGCTTGTGGCAACACATGCGTACGCTGTGCTCGACGTCAGACTGGCTAATGTAAGTATTTTGTGGTATAAATCGGTTTAATAGATTTAGTATGTTATTGTAGCCACTATGGTGCATTTATTATTTAGTTTTGTAAATGACCGCACTGTCGCATTGGGTACATACACCTGTAATGATAGTGTAAGGGAGATTTGAATAAATAAATAAATAAATAAATATTAATCTCGGAGCCTAAATTGACAAGTGCAAATGTCAAACTGGCTTACATTACATTATCATAAAGATAAACAAAAAATTTTCAAATTGGACTACTGTGAAAAAAGTTATGCGTGGTCGTAAATAAAATTAAAAAAAAATTGTTTTTTAATTTTTTTTATTATTTATGACCACGCATAACTTTTTACATCGTAGTCTGATTTAAAAAAAATGTTTGATTCCAGATGGTATACCTCAAAGTTGGTCCATTATAAAATTTATTGACATTGTTTGGGTAGTTTTTGAGTTATTATAATATATGTATAATACGTATTTTTTCTTTCCCCACTTTTTTTGAGGAAAATTTATTTTGCAGGCAGTAGTAAGTATTAGAATTTGTGTGGGGTTTCAGTAAACCACAACTAAAAAGTGAGAAATATTTTTTTTTTACAAAAAAAAAACCGACTTCCAAAAACAACACTACAAAGTGAAAAATAACTTTAATTTCGGAAGTCGGTGGCAAAAAACGAAAATACATTTAACCGACACCGACTTCCGGAATTAAAGTAATTTTTCACTTTGTAGTGTTGTTTTTGGCAGTCGGTTGTATTTTTTTGTAAAAAAGATTATCTCTTGTCAATTTAGTATCCGAGATTAAAAAACAGATTTTAGGTTACTATACGTCGAAATATATGTGCTAAGCCCAGTTGCCCACAGATCGAAAATACTGAACTCGTCTGATTGACACTTAGGCTTGTCTATTAATCCATGGGCCTTAAACATTGGCGAAATGGGGTATTATAAACCTCTGGGGAATACGGACTTGATTTACGATGTTAAATATGTATTTATCTTCTTCCAGGGTGTAAAACTCCTCAAACTAAAGAACCCCTGGTCCCACCTTCGTTGGCGCGGCAACTACTCAGAGTTGGACCTCGCACATTGGACACCAACACTACGCGCGCTCCTAAACTACGACCCGGACAGCGCGGCGCAGTACGACAACGGCGTATTCTGGATAGACTACGCCAGTATACTGAACTTCTTTGATGTCTTTTACTTGAATTGGAATCCGGAGATGTTTCAGTTTACGTATTGTATTCACCAGTATGTTTTAACTTTTTATTATTTTTTATTTAAGATTATTTGACCAATATGCTATCATCATCATGGATTGTGTGAGGAATGATATGAAAGAGAAGCGAGTGAATGATAGCGTGACGGGTGACTGGGGAGAATGGAAAGTGAAAACGTGGTGGCGTACCGTTGGACAAGGGCAGGAGATGATGATGATAGCATCATCATATCAGCCGGAAACTTTTGGAGACAGAGCTCCCTTAAACATCATCACAACCAGTCCTGTGTTGCTTGCACTATGTATTTAAAATCGTCACGTAACGAAAAAGCTTTATGCCGTCAGTTTTTTTTAATACAGAGTATTAAAAAACAAAAACTTTTGACACTAGAAACTTGAGGCCATACTAGATGGCTCTGTATTAATACATAATACACAGCGAAAGGAACTTCGTTCCAAGCGGGTGTCCCACGACACCTCCCACCTTTTTTTTTAAATTTATATTTGTTCGTGTCACAGAATACATAATAGTACAAGTACAGAAGATTCACTCCGCAAAATCATTTAAATAATTATTGACTCTTGCTACGACACAATAAAGTGCAATTCAGATCGCACAACAGCGTTAATTGACTACAGTTATATTTACTTAGAAGTTGTCTCTCTTTCTATAGCATAGCTCCTATACCTTCTAACTCGTTATGGTTGTATTTTTTTACGACGCGGCGCGTGAGTGAGTATCGAATTAATGTGCGAGCCAGCCGGTGCGCGGCACACTGAATTTGCCCGACAAGTCGAGCCCGGCGCGTACTTTTTGCTTCATACATAAAATGCGGATGCGCCTGGTCTGTCCGTGTCGACATTTTCATGTCGCAAAACGGAGTCACTCACATTTTAAGCCTAGATAGTTCTAAATAGTGAAAGCAACATATTGCAACGTCGTATGTGGTCTTTTTTAATAAAGTCCTAAGTGCATATTGTAGCTTCAGTCTTCAGTTCACCTGTCCTAAACCTTTTATTTATCTCTATTAACCTTGTTACGATATGAGGAGCTCGTGGCTAAGTAGCTGGCACGTGTTGATCCATCAGGTTAAGCTACACTTGTCGGGGTTAGTCCGTATATGGGTGGCCATCTTTACATACCGAGACTCCTCCGTGCCTCGGAAAGCACGTTAAGTCGTTGGTCACGGCTGCCATTCGTGGATCTTTCACAGTCGTTAGAAGCCCGAAAGTCTGACAGTCAGTCTTACCAGGGGTATCGCATTACCCAGTAAACGAGTTGACTGGAAGCCGACACCAACATAGTTGGGAAAAGGCTAGGCAGATTGATATTGAACTTTGTTACGATACGACAATATGACGTGATTACTCTGTTCTGTTCAAAGCTAATATCTAATATTTTTCCAGAAAATGGGACGCCGGCACAGGCCCAGCGAAAGACGCGTACAACATCGGTGAGAACCCACAGTTCTCACTCCACGTGCAAGGGAAAGGCGCCGTGTGGCTGTTATTGACGAGGCATATCACACAAATCGACGACTTTAGGGACAATAAGGAGTATATCACGTTGTTAGTCTACAAGAATGGAAGGAGGGTGTATTATCCTTGTGAGTATTCGAGAATGTTCCAATTGTATTTTTTTAGTCCAGGCACAATAAATTGAAATATATCAGATTTCCCAGGTAGGAGAAAAAAGGAAATATAATACTTCGTCAACAAGTAAAAACTTCCGCTTCGAACGCTTTCAAAATGACGTCGTAATTTGTACAGCGTCTAGGCGTATGATACGCCAAACTTACTTAAAGCGGATTCGCTGTGGTAGCCCGCGAAATTCAAATTTTCTTGCGTTTTATGCAATTTACATTTGTATGTACAATTTACATTTTTTGCAATTTACATATAAGTCGGATCCGGTCAATAGTACGGACGCGTAACAAATCGCAAGCGCGCCACTGGCGACATCACGTGAGGTGCCCACGCCTACAGCGCGCTTCTACAGAGTCATGGTGTTCTAACCTCATGGCGAGCAGAACAGTCTAGGGTTGGATCGCATCGGAGCAACATCGGGGTTACTACGCCACGGAACTGTATTCGATTCGTTGTGCTTAGTGATTGTGTTAGATTGTGATTTTAAACACCGTGTATCGCACTCAGTGTTTTTTCATTGCACGAAACCCATCTTCTGCCCACGTGTCTGTCTAAATCTAACTGAGTAAATCCTGACGTTCCGACATATAAATATGATACGCGGCAATAAAACATATGTATTTATATAATTTTAATCATGAAATTCATCAATACATCTTTCTAAGTTACATTTCGTACACTGCAGACTCTGCACGAAATCTAACTTAGAGAGATGTATTGATCATTTTTATGGGTAAAATTATGTAAATACATTTGTTTTATTTCCGCGTATCATATTTTGATCAAGATACAACCTGACACGGACACGGATTGAATTTAGCGGCCTACCACAGTGCATCCCCCTTAATAAAATCTTAAATTCATTAATTCACTGACATAACGCATAGGCTAGACCTCTAGGTCTAGAAACATAAAATTGTACACATGAGTTCCTTATCAAGGTGAGCACTAAATAATTTTTGAAAATTCATACCCTAAGGCGGGTATCACACCTCCGCTGCGAAACCTTAGCAGCGATACCGCAGTAGTTCAATTCAACTGCATGATGTTCTGCTACTCGAATAGCAATTGAGTAGCGGAACATCATGCGGTCTGGTGGCGGAGGTGTGATACCCGCCTAAAGGGATTAAATAGGGATGAAAGTTTGTGTGGTAGTTAGTTATTTTTGCTGATGGAAAATTTCATCGGGCACACAGTTTGTTAAGCTATTAGATTACCTTGTTCGACATCTTTTAACGAACAGGTTTGGATATGTCACTTATTTTTTTTTTATTAGTCTACATTGTGTCCCACTGCTGGGCAAAGGCCTCCCCTTTTTCCTTCCAAACCTACCTGTCCTTATCAGATCGTCACACCACCTTCGCCGAGGCCTGCCTCGATAGCGATGTCCTCCCTCGACGTCCAGTGAGTGATGATCTGTGCTCATTTCTCCGGGTGACGTGTCTGGCCCACTCCCACTTAGAAGAGTTTTAATTATTTTGACATGAAAGTGTCCTCAACACTAACATAATTTTTTCATTTCCAGACGATCCTGAACCTTATAAAGACGGAATAAGGATCAACAGTCCGCACTACTTATGTGAGCTGTTAATAGGGGAAGGAAGCGCCGATAGATATACTTTGGTCGTGTCACAATATGAGAAGAGTAAAACGATATTCTATACTCTGCGGGCGTACGCCACGTGTCCCTTCGCGCTTAGCAAGCTGGAGCCCTATCCTTATAAGAGAACTGTAAGTGCGAATTATTAGTACTTATTGTGTGTTTATAATTTTTGCGTTCTAGCATGGTGCGGGTGACGTTTGATTCAAACTCAAAACTCAAACTCAAAGCATTTATTTCAATTAAACCAATTACAGGCACTTTTGAATAGTCAAGGGGTCGGTCAGTCAGAAAGATGAAGCTAGGCGCCCATTCCAAAGCATAGTAGGTACCTATGGAGAAGAACGGGCAAGAAACTCCACGGACACTCTTTTAAATCAAGATATGGTTACAAAATAATGGTTACATCATTCATGTTGAAATTTCATATGTGAGAACGATGCAGAACGTTAAAAGCGTCCTTAAAAAAAAAACAATTCAAATATTTAAATTAAATTAAAATAAGCCCTGACCGCTAAGGTATGCCCAGCCTTCACTGACAGCGCTTATTCACGAACCTGACGCATGGATTGGCTAAATGATCCAACACGCGCCACCATCAGCGAGACATTAGTGTGAGCGTCACATACTCTCAGCCGCCAGGGCACATTCAAGTCAAACAAAGACGTACCCAGTAAATGGTAGCTTTAGAGTATGTACATAGTACTCACACATGTGCTATGCAATTATATAATACAAAGGAGATTGAGTCTATACAATGCAATGATAGTCTTACAATCTTCAGCATCTCCAACAGTATCTTCAAATGTTAATTAATTAGATTCACCTCGATTTACTATCATGATTCAATATTTTAGCTGCACCCTAAATATCATAATAATAAAATATGGATTCAATAATAACTGTAGTAAATTAAATAAATCATCGTGGCAAAATGTTATTATCTACAAATAAAATCAAATTTAAAGGAACATGAAGCAAAGTGATAGGCGTGTAACGTAACGCCATAGACATGTTTAGTGATGAGATGTATTGCTATTATGGGTTTTTATCGATAGTCGATATTTAGAAAAAGAAGTTTACTGTATGTATTTTAAAATGTTTGTTGTTAGACATCTATAGAGTTAAATTAGCCGAAAAAATTATACCATGAAAATTTTTTTTTTTTTTAATAATTATCGATAGTGCTTTGAATGTGATTTTTTAATGTTTTGTATTAAATACATTTAAAATAAATTTCATAATAATATGATATATCAAAGACATTTTTAAAATTATTAGGAGAATGAGATTTTTGCTGTAAGAATCGTTATCGATAAAATTGAATTGTGCATATTGTCACTGACTTAGTCATGCCATACTGACATGTGTCACCCGCACCATGCTAGAGCGCAAAAACTATATTAAAAGGTTAAACAGGTTGTGCGTCGATGTCCCACCTTGTATAAAATAATGAAAAAGTTTTGAATTACTAAACATAAATTCGCTATTGCTCTGTAGCAGTGAGCTAATAGAGTCGTACGGGTACGTGTTCAAATAAATTCTGACATAAAACCTCCTTACAGCTAAAAGGTGAATGGACGGCCCGCACCGCAGGCGGTTGCGAGAACCACCGCGCCACTTACCCAAACAATCCGAAGTTTATCATCACCGTACCTGATGCCAGGTCTCCTTGCAATATAGTGGTGGAGCTGAAGGGACCTAAGCAGTACCAGATGGGGGTCGATGCGAGGGTAGAGGCATTAGATGATCCTACTGTCACTGCGCCGTTTTTGAAGGAGACTTCGGGTCCTTACAGGTAAGAAATCATATTTTATCTTGACAAGCATGCATCATAGTTTACAGCATCATTGCAATGATGTCGTAAACAAATGCGTTCGCGTCGCGGTATGTAGAAGTTGACGTCTGTTTCGTCCCCGAAAGTATTCCACCATGCTACTGGTTCTGCAAACTCTGCTAGGTTGCAGAACTAGTAGTATGTTTGTTGTGTTCCGGCCCGAAAGGTATGTGTAATAGGGAATATGCATGTATTTTTTTAAATATTTTTATTCGATAATTTACATCGCCATAATATAATATTAAAAAAATATTCAACGCCAAAAAAGCAATTGGAAGTAATTAAAAAAAAGTTGAAAATGGTCAACCGACAAGGGCACCGTATACGCCTTCCATTTTAGCGCGCTTGGTGTGACGTCATAGTCTATGACAACAAAACTGACTGAATCGCAAGCAATCGATTTTGAAATATTTGAAATTCCCAGTGTTTTTTGCAGTTTTTAAAAATTAATTTCTTGCTCAAAAATAAATTATTTAATCAAAAAGGTATAATTCTGAAGTACTTAATACAGTTTATAAATAGTTCATTTTGATACAAGTGGAGAATTTTTGTTATTGATTTCGAGGCAGAATTAACACCCGAGCCGTAGGCGAGGTTGTTTTTGAACCGAGAACTGCAATAACAAATGTCCACGTGTATCAAACTACGTTTTTCAATACACTTTTGAAGAAATAAAGTAAAATAACGAAAAATATTTTTGTCATGAATTATTAGGAAACTATGATTTCAATTTCCTTTTTTTTCTGCGCTTTGCTTTCGCCAGGTTGAAGGAGAAGCAAAGGTGTCAAGCCGATTAACAGTCTAATATGAAAAATAGAAAATTCAAATATTTTTGAGTTTAGAACACTAATGAATGTTAATTTTTTCATAAACTTTTTTTTATTGTAATAATCATGGTTTTTGATGATATTCTATTTATAAACATTATTTAAATATTCAAAAAATATTAACGCCGTATAGACGCTTAACTCTTTGCCGAGATTAAAAAAAACATTCACCTGCAAATAGAGACGGGTGTGAATAGAGGCATTGAACCAATTTGGACTAAGTAAGTATAGGTATAAGTTATCTGTGGCAATTTCTATTCCCGCACACGTGTTGGAAAATGAAAAATCGCACGCGTGTGAAATATATTGCATTGTAAACCTAATCGTAGTGCGATATGAACCAGTTTTCGAGGAAGTGAATTGAAAAAAATATTTCACCCTTTATTTGAATCACATGCATATTCCCTATTACAGGCAGAATGAGAATTTAAGACGCTTCGCGATGTCGGTTTTTTTTATCAAAAAAAAAAAAAACAAACAGCTGTGGTCGTATTTTGATGTTTGTTTACGACTTTAAATTCATTTTTGTTTTTCATTCACAGGGCCGGTTTCGTAGTTCTAGAGTTGCGCAACCTCCCCGCAGGTCGCTACATACTCACGCCATCTACCTTCTACCCGGAGCAAGAAGGTCCTTTCTTCTTAGAGCTTCGGTCCACATGCCCCATTACATGCGAGGGACGTAACTAGAGAGCGGTCGGCAGGAGGAAACAAGATGACTGCAGGTTTTAAATCGATTTTGTGTTCGTTGGGCTCAAAAATCGAGTAATTGAGTAATTAAATTGATAAAGTTTTTACTGCACTTAATTTAAGTAGAAAGCGTTGGCCCGAATCTTATGTCCCGAGTGGCAGTATGATTACTCGGGAGGCTTACGCTGTAATCGATTCTAACGTATGTACACGGCTACATATCAAGCTATACATTTCCAATATAAGCTGACCTCTCCTTGTACGGAAATTCTATACAATGCGAGATCAGCTTATACTGAAAAAGTATAGCTTGATATGTAGCCGTGCACTCGGGCATTAATTTGGCACATGGACTTTTAAGGAAAAGTTCGGCTTTGTAAAGGAAAGGACAATCTCTTTCACTCATACATGTGTGAAAAACATCATCTTGCCTAGCCTTTTCCCAACTATGTTGGAGTCAGCTTCCAGTCTAACCGGATACAGCTGACAGTATTTTACATGGAGCGACTGCGACTGACCTCCCAACCCAGTTACTGGGTAATACGATAACCCTTGGTAAGACTGGTTGTTGTTACCCAGTACCTAATTGGGTTGTGGAGGTCAGATAGGCAGTCGCTCCATATAAAATACTGGTATTCAGCTGCATCCGGTTAGACTGGAAGCCGACCCCAACATAGTTGGGAAAGGGCTAGGCAGATTGATTGATTGTCAAACTTTCGGGCTTCTGACGACTCGTAACGACTGTCAGTCGTCGAATCAGTTACAATCAGTCATTCGTTAAACCGTTGGGTGTGATAAACCGTGTTAATAAATACATCATACTAAAATTATAGCCACCGTAAAATAGTCCGCGATGGTACAAATATATTACTTTGATGATAATCGTCTTACAAAATTAACTAATAATTAATGAAAACTATTTTGTTTAGTTGATATTTTGCTTTGGCGAAACAATGTTGATTTTTGAGCCTGATGAAATATTTATAATTATCATCATTGTAAATAAATAATGTATAAACATTATTTATTTACAATGATAATTATTTTCTGATCCATATAAATGGATCAGATTTTAATATGGTGTTCATAGCTGCAGTAAATTTTTAATTAGTGACTAAAATGCTTTAAGAATGTTGCTTACCATAATGCAGTTTTATTGATGTTAAAAATTAAGAGGAAGCGTCAGGGTAGCCCGCGAAATTCAAATTATCTTAAGTTTTTTGCAATTTGTAAGTCAGTATTAGGTTGTATGTTGAAAGTACGATACGCGACCGTAACAAATACGTATTTACAGAATTATAATCATTAGAATCAAGATTTCCTGAAATAGTCATTCAATAGGATTACTTGGTTTTAAAGAGTTGTATTGATGACTGTAATGATTATAATTCTGTAAATACATATTTGTTACGGTCGCGAATCAAATTTTGACAACACAACAACACCAACAACACAACAACCTGACACTGACTTGCAAATTGCAATAATGGTAAGAAAATATGTATTTCGCGGGCTACCCTGGCGCTTTCGACTTAAGGCTTTGAAAGAGGTTTTTAAATATTGTCTATGAATTAAGTCTCGCTCATGTAGTATTTTCTTGTTAATTTCCAATAGTGTTCCGTTAATTAATGTTTTAAAAAAAAGACTAAAATATTTTCTGAAAATTTTATTAAAATTAAATCAGTAAAGTAGGAGGAGCTCGTGGCTAAGTAATAACAGCCGCACGGATCGATCCATCAGGTTAAGCTACGCTTGCCGGGGTTGGTCAGTGGATGGGTGACCATCTTACATACCGAGACTCCTCCGTGCCTCGGAAAGCACGTTAAGCCGTTGGTCCCGGCTGTCATTCGTGGATCTTTGACAGTCGTTACGGGTCGTCAGAAGCCCGAAAGTCTGACAACCAGTCTTACCAAGGGGTATCGTATTACCCAGTTACTGGGTTGTGGAGGTCAGATAGGCAGTCGCTCCATGTAAAATAATGGTATTCAGCTGCATCCGGTTAGACTGGAAGCCGACCCCAACATAGTTGGGAAAAGGCTAGGCAGATTGAAATCAGTAAAGTATAATTTTTAAGTTTCGGTTTGGTAGCGCCTTTTTATGTAAGGACTAAAATTTATATTTAAAATTATATAAGTACCTATATATTTTTTTTATTTAAAATTATTTTTGACAATAAAAAATAAGTGATGTATTGGATCTGTGCCTTTAAGATTACAAGAAATTTAAGAGCGGGCGTACATTGTTAAATAAAATAAAATGTTTTTATCTTCAGAAAGAAATCCCTCAATGGTATATAGTCCCGTAAAAAATAATTTAGTCTCTCGAGAAATTGTGTCAAGACTTTTTATTAAAAGAATGTACCTTTAGTCCTATTATGTGTTTCTCCGCACAGACTCATGGGTATACCGAAAGATTCCGTTTGTGTCGCCTCAATCTCTTAAAAGTGACAAAATTCGGGTCGTCCGCTGGGAGTCAGATAATTGTGTTTTTAAATGTTTTTTTTTTTCGGAATTCGGTCTTTGTCTCGGAATATAGTATAATTGTTTATTTTAGTTATAATGAATTCAATTCAGTCTTACTTTCATTGGATGACTCGATTGTCGAGTTTGTTGATAATTCAGCTCTGCGCTATGGGACGCAATTTCTATGAATGAATCTCTACTTTTCTGAGGGGATCGTGGCTAAATAATAACAGTCGTACGGGTCGATCGAAGGTTCAGCTACGCTTGCCGCGGTCGGTTCGTGGATGGGTGACCATCTATTACTTATCGAGACCCGTCCGTACCTCGGAAAGCAATCTCGATTTAGGACAAAAAACTCAAAAGTATGAAAAATATGTAGATCACTTGTGACACTTATGTCCGTATTACAGAACGTCACTCAATACTCCGACAGAAGGATCCGGTTGGGTTGAGCAGCGTTTGGAAAACTTCGTCAAGTCTTTTCGTCACCTATCCCGCAATGTTTGAAGACTAAGGTTTTCAACCAGTGCGTCCTGCCCGTTATGACATACGGTGCTGAAACGTGGACACTGACGGTCGGGCTGGTCCACAAATTCAAGGTCGCTCAGCGCGCTATGGAGCGGGCTATGCTCGGAGTTTCTTTGAAAGATAAAGTCAGGAATTAAGTTATCCGGAAAAGAACCGGAGTAACCGACATAGCTTTCAAAGTAAGCAAACTGAAGTGGCAGTGGGCTGGCCATGTTTGTCGAAGGACCGATGGCCGGTGGAGCAGACGAGTCCTAGAGTGGAGACCGCGTACCGGTAAGCGTAGTGTGGGACGCCCCCTAGCTAGATGGTCCGATGACCTGAAGAAAGTGGCTGGGGCAGACTGGATGCGGAAGGCGGAGGACAGGGTGTTGTGGCGCAATCTTGGAGAGGCCTATGTCCAGCAGTGGACTGCGATTGGCTGAGTTGACTCAATACTCAAGCATTACTTAAAACTAGATTCAAGCCATTTGATTGGTTGAAACTTGTTTTAAGTAATTAATTAATTAATTTATTTATTTATATAACAATTTTATTGCTTGCTGCACTTACAGTATACACCAAAGCGCGCAGCGAGCCAACAACATAGCATTTAACTAAAAAACTTCATGCAAACATTATACATAAGTTTACTGCTATACTTAAATATGTCAACATCCGGCTCCTGAGCAATCAGGGCGTTCAGCAGATTGATCGCCTGTGTTGTGGGAGCATATCGAGCAGTATGGGTACGCGCTGGTGGAGCCGCGGAAAGGCACCGCGAGGCACAGGCGCGCGACCGCCGCAGCCGGTCCGGAGCAAACAGTGAACAGCGAGCTAGAGTAGTCGCGTCATTGATCTTATTATTTAGCAATAATGCTTGATGAAGTAATGCTTGAGTATTGAGTGACGTTCTGTAATACGGGACTTAGGGCCGATTTTTCAATTGTCATATAACTTTTATTTAAGGAATAAATATGGCGATTTGACATATTTTCTATACAAAAGCTGTGAAAACGTCAAACATATTCCCTGGATAAAAGTTAGGACTCAGTATAAAAACAGTAATCTCTTCGAAAACAGTCTCCACAAAAGCGACTCATACCCGACTACGTATTTGTAGCAGCCAATCCTAATTTAATTTAAAACGTGTCTGAGCAAAGTTTGTGAAGCGAAAAACAAAAACACATCGTACTGTGAGCGACCGCGCTAACTGCTAATTGCGTTTATGTAAATGTATGCGGGTTTTTATGTCGTACAGTGTGCGCCCGGTCTAAAAAGGCGATAACGCAGAATATGTAATGCAATGTAATGTTATGCGAATGCATCTGGTATGTTTGTTGTGGGTAGGCGAGTTTATTATGTTTTATAAATGCTTTTGGCGTGTTCTATAGGCTAGGAATTCAAATGTATTTTTGGAACGAAGTTCTTTAACGCGGCTTGTGGTAGGAGTAAACTGGCAGAAATTATGACGTCACGCAAAAGCGTTATGCCGTCATTTTCAAGTGTCAAAAGTTTTTGTTTTTTAATACAGAGCCATCTAGTAGGTTAAGGGATCTTGTACTCATCTTTATGAACAACTTTTACTATGGGACCAAACCTGAATTCGTGAAAAAAATATCACCTGTTCCCTACACTTTGACGAGTTACGCGAACATAAATGTAGGGAACAGCTGTTTTTTTCGCGATTTCTGGTTTGGTGGTGGTTTAAAAGTTGTTGGTAATGATGAGTTCAATGACCCATTAAGAAATTTCGTGCATGAATAGATAGACGTTATATACAGCGAAAGGAACTTCGTTCCAACCGGGTGTCCCATGACACCTTCAGACTTTTTTTTATACTTTATGAGAAGTAGTTGAAAATTACGTAGAGGGCTAAAAGGCTGTTTTGGCGCTGTTTTCACGCTGACAGGGTAAACATTTTAACATCAAGGTTGGTAAACATTTGTGAAATTGTCACAGTCATTGTATTAACAAAACATGATGGCGACATTGGTTCCGATTTTGGCGCCAGAAGATCCTTGTAGCGCTGTAACTTTTAGATATCTTATTATATCAAATATTCTGGGCTCCGAGAAGCCTAAAGCCTGCATTGCACTATTCGCGAAGTTGCTTCGACGAAGTCCAAAGTACGTGACTATGCCACAAAGAACTACAGGACGCTTCGAGTCCTTTGACTCGGACGCAAAAACCGACAACGATCGGAAGTCGCCCGAGGCAATCCGAGATAGCACGAAGCGAACCGAAGTGCCCTTCTACACTCTCATAATCACTTCTTATCTTCGATCAATTTCGCGAGTAGTGTAGTGCAGGTTTTACCAATAATTGCTTACCCATTTATTTTGTAGAAGAAAGGAAACATTTTGTTTATTTATTTAAAGTGTGAATTAATTTAAAATAATGCTTATGACTCGCATCACATCTAGATGCATTTGTATAGTATTTTGTAATTTTATTTTATTTTTAGGCCAAGGTCCAAATGTTGTTTTTTGGCCTAAGAAATGTGAATATTTAATTTAAAAAAATTACATGACGTATTTTATAGTATTTAGGTATGTTAAAACTAACAATAATGTCACTAGTCACGGTAAATCGTCCAATCAAACTATTTTTAAAGTCCAGAGCTGCATAGTACGAGGGCGGGTCAATAAGTCCGTGACTTTTTAAATGAAACACAAATTTTTAGATAAAAAGTTATTTTATTTTTCAACGTAGTCTCCTTTGAGCTCTATACACTTAGCCCAACGTTTCTCCAATTTTTTTATCCCTTCCGAAAAATATGATTTGTCGAGGTCTTTAAAATAGGCATTTGTTTGTGAGATGACTTCGTCGTTGGAGGCAAATCTCTTTCCACCGAGCCATTTCTTTAAGTTTGGGAACAAGAAGTAGTCACACGGGGCTAGATCGGGAGAATAGGCCGGATGAGGGAGCAATTCGTAGCCCAATTCATGGATTTTTGCCATAGAAACTGCACATGTGTGCACCCGTGCATTGTCCTGATGGAAAAGGACTTTTTTCTTGGCCAAGTGCGGTCGCTTTTCTTTCAATGCCTCATCGAATCGACCCAATAAGTTGCTGTAATATTCGCCATTGATTGTTTTTCCTTTTTGAAGGTAGTCAATGTGGATAATACCGCGTGCATCCCAAAAAACAGTCGCCATGACTTTGTTGGCTGACAAACCCACCTTTGCCTTCTTTGGCGCCGATTCACCCCGAGAAACCCACTGTTTTGACTGCTGTTTGGTCTCCGGTGTGTTGTGGTGGATCCACGTTTCGTCCACGGTTTCGAAACGGCGCAAAAACTCGTTCATATTGCGATTGAACAACGCCAAACATTCCTGCGAAATTGTCACACGTTTGCGTTTGTGGTCGATTGTGAGCAAACGCGGCACCCATCTTGCGGAAAGCTTTCTCATACCCAAATGATCGTTTAAAATTGAAACCACTGAGCCATGCGAGATGCCTATGGCTTCCACAAACTCTCTCACTTTTAATCGCCGATCGGCTAAAACCATATCGTGGATTTTTTCAACTGTTTCGGATGTGGAGACCTCAACTGGGCGTCCAGAACGTTCGGCATTTTCCGTGCTGGTACGGCCACATCGGAATTCAGTAAACCACTTTTTTACCATGGAAATGGATGGTGCAGAGTCCCCATAATATTTATCAAGCTTAGCCTTGGTTTGCGTAATGGATTTTTTCCGCAAAAAATAATGCTTAATGAGCACACGAAATTCACTTTTTTTCCATTTTCTTCTCAGTCAACGCGGTAGTCTGATATTAACGGCTGTCAAAAACAAACTAAATGTCACAGCTTGTTCAATTTTTGACAGGAGTCATCTGACAGATGACTGTTGACGGGAGCAGTGTTGCCATTTCAATTAAGAGACGGAAAAATCAAAAAGTCACGGACTTATTGACCCGC
Source organism: Cosmia pyralina (assembly GCA_946251885.1). Lineage (NCBI taxonomy): Eukaryota > Metazoa > Arthropoda > Insecta > Lepidoptera > Noctuidae > Cosmia > Cosmia pyralina. The sequence goes on from OX276354.1 coordinate 22,592,048, forward strand.
CCTCGTACATCCATACCTAAAACATTTCAGCAAAGTATTTATCAATGTTAGCTAATAGACTGAAAATAAAAAAAAAACTTTGAAGAAGAATGTAAAAGATTTACAGATTTAATTTTTATTACACTGGCTGAAAATACATACAAATTTCAATTAGAGGTTTTATTCTGGGCCATAACAGTACGCCATGCTAAAGCTTGTATTTGCCTTCATCTGTAAGACAGTACCTACATAAAGAAGACAAAACATATACTCGTATTTCAAATTATGGCCTCAGTCCAGGCCGTCGTGACCAGGCCAAATTTTCTTCGATTTAAGTCCTCGCTCAATGCCGTACCTAGGCCAATGCTTGTTCGCTTTTCTGCCGTCGCTTCCAAAGTTACGCATTTTGCACGTAATCACACATCTCGCTCTGCTGTGATAATTTAGTTCTTAAGGTCAAATCACAGTGTATTATAATAATGTTAAAAATCTATTTTCTTTTTATAGGATTTAAATGAATAAAATATTTTGATAATTTACTGTTGTTTTTTTTTTTTTGTAATTCCTCGTTGTATTTATGTATATTTACGAATAACTACCAATCACACCACCGTACGCAAATAAATTGTGAAATGCTCTCGAACAAGGATCGCGATTTCTTTGCCTTTACATCAATTCGCTTGCTGCTTAAAATGTAAAAACAAAAGAAAAGAATTAGTCCAAAGAATGGTACAAATAATTAAGATATCGTTTCACAAACGAACATCTACAGAGAGTGCTAGAAACTTTCCGCCCCAGATGATTATAAGAACTTTCTTAGAATGGATGATGTTTCTTACAAAAACTTATTGCTAGATCTAATCTAGAACAACAGAGCCGTGTTTTTTCAAACGGAAGACGATCAAACGGCGCGGTGCGTCAAACAATAAAAATAATGTAGGTAATTTCATGAAACAAACTTCAAACCCGTGAATGTTTGACAAACCTCTCAAACTAGCTGTGTAAATGATCAAAATGGTTTGACTCGATTACGTGTTTGAATGACCGTCTCTGGGACCCTTTACCTCACAATTCCTGCCATTTTACTCCTACACAAGTCGCGTTAAACAAATTCGTTCCAAAATTGATAGTGTCTAAAAATCATCTTGTATAGGGTAAGGGCGCTAGAATCATGCTTTGCCCCGTTCGCAATTTTACCATATTCGCACGCCGCTGGAAGCCGACCCCTACATAGTTGGGAAAAGGCTAGGCAGATGATGATGCACGGCGCTGGGCGAGCCTATTGCCATCACCGGGCACAAATCCAGACTCCCTGCACCCTAATTGCGTAACACATTATCAATCGGAGTTGGTTTCAATTTGACAGTTCAACAACATTCATTGCGTTATTTACTTTGTCGAGCAGACAAATTTTTCGAACATATGAAGCAATGAATTAGCAATTTGTATCAAAATGATTCAAATTCCGATCAATAGTGTGTTACGCAATTAGGGTGCAGGCTGATTAAATTCCAGATTCCGATAAAAAAAAGGCTTTAAATGTAAAGCCTTTTTTTTATCGTAGAGAAATGCTCATTCATACTGCACTACCACGGGGAGATAGTGCAGTTATGTGGGACTCTAACCCACTAAAACTCCACGGTGTCCTCCTCTGCCGCTTACGGCGGGAACACGGGCACGGTTAGCATCCGTGAACCGACCGCCGTGTCCGCACCGGATCCTCCTCTGCGGAGTACTCGCCATCATCGGCGCACCAGAATACATTGCACGCCGTGACCACCCCAGGGACCAATCCAGCGCATAGGCGCCCAGACAACCCCGTGTCTGGGTACCCTTGGTCAGGTTATTGGCCCCAGCGCCTGCCAATTTTCGGCCGCAGAGGACAGGGAGAGCGGCCAACGTTATACTCCTCCTACCCTGTGGCCCCACCGCGTCCGCCATCAGACGGTAGCGACCCCGTCAAGGCTGCGGAAGGTAGGGAGAGCGGCGCACCGCAATACTGGCACTCCTCTCCCGCCGCGGCCTCCAACCCTCAGCCGCGATGCCTCCCCGGCCCGCCTCAGTTGCGATGTCACCCAAGCGGCACTGCAACCTACTTGTTTGCCGCTACGTCGTCGGCTTACCAGGAAAAGCCCTGACGAGCGGACTCTCCCCGGGTTCGTCTTCGCTTCACCGTGGGTAACCAAGCCACGGCTACTGTGCCCCCCTGCCTCGACAATGCGGGAATCCACGAGGCGGGCATTTAAAGCCTGGCTTGCAAACTATCCTTGCAAATTATCATCCCAAATCACGAAAATATAATGTAACTTTTGTCCTATGTCAACATTCAGACCTGTGTCAACAAGCGTTTAGAAAAGAGCCTGTGAAGAGCTTAGGTATGACTAATTAAACGTGGCCTCACCTAAGTAACTACCCCGTTTTATGTAAAGTTAAGATGGACTATATTATCCGGAATTAAGAGGGGCTCCGTGCCGATATAACCGGATCTATTTGGTTTGTTGGTTAGTTTGATTTAATTACGAGGATCGTTTTTAGGGTTCTGTAGGTACCAAAATGGTAAAAAGGAATCCTTATAGTGCGACTCAGTCTGCCTATCTGTCAGTCTGTCACAGCTGGATATCTCAAGAACTACTAATGCTATCAACTTGAAATTTGGAACAGTTTTAGATGACGTTTGCCCAACTATTTTGCAAATAAGAAAGACATAAAACATTTTCTTTGCAACAGGGACTGAAAGGGGGTCTAAAAATTTGATGTGGGGCGCAAAGAGCGCTGTTTGCACATTCTTAATTATTTTTTTTCTTTTTTTTAGGCCGCGTAGTTTTCGACTTTTGATAAAAAATGTCAATAAAAATACCGTTCCCCCCCTTATCTCTGAAGCATAGAGAAAATCTGTAATTATTCTATGTGGGTGATAGAAGTTTATGTAGAGATTTCAGGAAAAATAAAACGATGTCTCTAAATAGTACACTTTTTCAGAAATGGGAACGGAACCCTCGGTGCGCGAGTCCGACTCGCTCTTGACCGGTTTTTTAATTTGCGAGTGTTGATTGTGGAGCAAAAAACTTGCACTAGGTATGGCAAAAATCAAGGCTGTCCAACCAATTTTGAAGATGGGCGATAATTTTGATTTCGTGATATCCGGCGGGCCACCTTGAATAAAACTACTGATACTCGTACAGTTACGGCAACAACAACCAGAATTTCCAATTTTTCGAGCACCATGGGAGTCATAGAAATCTAAATAATAAGGCACGTCTATGTGTTGGTAGCAGCGAACTGGCGACACGCGTCCCGGTATTAAAAGACAGTAGATAGCATTTCTAGTGCCATATTATTTAGATTTCTGTGATGTACACCATGCACCATGGTGCTCGAAAATTTGGAAATTGCACAAGGTTTTCAGTGTTGCAAACTTGGGTATAGACGTGTCTCAGGGGAGCTAACAACATAATTATAAAAGAATCGTAGGTAGTTACTTACATACGCGTTTGCGATGTTTGCATTTTTTGTGTCGATTATGTGGGTTACACAGTACTTAAACTTTTGCGATTTGTACACAATATAAAACAACATTAAGAACGGGTCCTCGCGATATTCCTTTTTTCGAGGTAAACAGGTAGGGAAAACCGGGAGACTTGCCCAGGTGGGAGAGTTGAGCCACCTTTCAAAATTGTATTTAAATTTAGCGCGAACGAAACGTCAAAGCGTTCATTGGTCGCACGCAAGAGGCCAATAACAAGTATGCAGCGATTTTGCACCTTAGCAGTGTTGTTTGTCAATGACAATGTAAAACGTGTTTTTGTTGCTGCGGAGTATATTTTTCTGTTTTAAGTAGTTTTGTGATTGCTGTCGTATTTATTGAGGTACGTATTGTGTGTTGCTATTATTATATTGCCAGACAAATGTAGTTTGACGTGTGCTAAGTGTTTTTTCTCTACGATCGGAGGTTTGTCTTTGTCATAACCTAAATGGGGAATTAGTGTGAGCGGGAGAGTTGCACCAGGGTGGTTGCGGGAGACTTGCTCAGTGGTTCATGTCTCCCTGTCCCGGGAAATAATACTTAATTTTGTTTAATTGTTTTTTTTTCGGTCTTAATATTATTTATTGTATTTGCAGTGCCAGCTTGTATGATGCCTTTTCAATACAAGCCTCCTGAAAATGCACGCAAACGAAAAAAACACACAAAAGTGGAGTTGCAAAATGCCATAGATGAAATTAAAGGAGGCGCTTCTATGTTATCAGTATGAATGTTTGGTTATTATTTCGGAGGAAGATATAATTTAAAACTATATTAAGACTGGTAAATTATACCAAATATTATAATAAAAAGTTAATATTAAAAAACATTGCTAAAGTTTAATTATTTTTAATAGTTTATATAAAAAGTTATTATTGTGATTTTGTTTATTTTGGAACAATTTTACAAAAAAATGTTATGTTAATTACATTTTCTTTGATGGCAGTATTAAAAACCAGTTAATTATTGTCTAAGATAAGATATATAAAACTATGATTGAAGCTGAAAATGATTTTTATTTTCCACATAAATAATATGGTCAACTCTCCCCATACCCCGGTTCAAGTGTCCCTGCAGGTGGGGAGACTTGACTCATTTCTCATTTTTTAGTAAAATGCCAATAAAATTTTACCTGCGCATTTATTAGCAATACAATTAAGCACAAATGTACCTACTAAAGTAAGGCATCGCATAAGTGTATAATCGATTCTCTAAACCCAATAAACAAGTAATTATGATATTTTATATTAAAAGTGGTTCAACTCTCCCGGACTTCCCCTACCTACTTGTTTGTCCTCCCGTGATCACGATCGCTGCAAGGCGGTCGAAACGTCGGGAAACAAGTAGGTACCTATTTACCTCGTAAAAAGTAATATCGCGAGAAGACCCGTTCTCAATGTTGATTTATAATACACAGTACCTACTTATAATAATGATACAGTAGTTTATCTTCACAGAAAACGGCCGAAACGACGCGCTTCGAAATCTCAGTCAGTCTCAGTCTCATGGACGGACACGTATTTATCTACCGAGCGGCCGTTGGTAATTAATTCAAGGGCACTGCCCAGATAAACTACTGCAGCTTTATTATTCTGTGGTTTTAATGACACAACAGAAGTTTTAATATTTTAATGTCATTCATGGATCTTTGACAGTCGTTACGGGTCGTCAGAAGCCCGAAAGTCTGACAACCAGTATTGCCAAGGGGTACCTATCGTATTACCCAGTTACTGGGTTATTAGGCCTAAGGGATCGTCACAAGCCGCCGGGGTTGCGGGTAGTTCGAAAGAGATACCGTGGCCCTGGCACGGGCAACTGAAGGAACACGGGTGGGTTTTAGTCAGTAAAAGTCTGACACGCCCCCTCCCGCTCTGGGCAGAGCGGGAGAAGTCATTTGATGATTTCCCATCCACAAAAAAAAGGGCACTGCCCGTCTAGGCAGTGCCTTTTTTTTTTTTTTTTTTTTTTTTTGTTACTCTGTGGCTATATACTTACCACAAAGATACCTATGTTTCTGAAATGTTACTCGCCTTTTGTTTCATGTTTACCACGAACACTGGGCTTAATTGGAATTACAAAAATTGGCTTCCCCAAAGAGAACAATTTCAAGATTTCCTATAAAGTCACTCAGACAGAATGACGTGAAGTGAACTCATTAATGTGTTTGTGATAGAATTGAACTGGGACAAAACGTAATATAAATGGTAAATCAAATACTCGTTAGTGTTGTCGAGAGCGTTCGATTGTCGACCTAATGTCCTTAAGATAGAGCTTATTGTACACATTGGTTTTCTTTCGGTTTCTTTGCGGTGTGATGTATAAGCTGGAGCGATTAGTGTTTTGCTTCTGTTTTGTTTGGGTTGTTTTTATTAGGTCTGCTGCGAGCTGCGCCCTAATTGCGTAACACAGTATCAATCGGAATCGGTTTCATTTTGAATGTTCAACAACATTAAGCATGTTTGTAAAAAGGTATTCGCACATGTTTCCATTGTATGAACATATTTCTAAAAGAGTGAAAAGCAGAAGCCCAAATAAATTACTTGCACCTAGCCAGAGACTACATCTGTATAGCAGGAATTCCAATTGCATGGCCATCAAAATCTTTAACAATTTACCCTCACGCATCAGAGTGTTGCCCACAAATAAATTCAGAGGAACAATATTTGCCTGGCTTTTAGACAACTGTTTCTATTCAGTTAATGAATTTTTAAATTATAAATTTTGACATTACTTACATTTATTAATACTTACTTTGTGTGTGTGTATGTATACTTCTCGACTAGTACTTACTGTTTTTTTTTTTTTTTTTTTTTTTGTTTTTGACATTTTTTTTTCATTCATAAATAATAAATATAATAAAGTTGTGCTTGTAAAACTTGACATTGTATAAAAATTAACAATTTTCATTTGAATGAATTATATTAATGGGGAATATATCTTCTTCTTAGCGTTTCGATGACAAACTAATAACTTACATAGTCAAAGTGGCCAAGTTCTAGGCCGCAACAAAATAATTATAGGTACTATGATTATTTTGTTGCGGCCTAGAACTTGGCCACTTTGACTATGTAAGTTATTTTTAATATTTCGACACCGGCAACGGTAGTGTATGTGAAACTGTTTAATATTAAGATCTTAATGTACCATATACTCAGAAATAAATAAATCTATCTATCTATCTATCTATCTATTAATTGCGTTATTTATGTTGTCGACCAGACGAATTTTTCGAACATAAGAAGCAATGGATTAGCTATTTGCTTCAAAATGATTCAGATTCCGATCTATAGTGTGTTACGCAATTAGGGTGAAGCACCCAAACTATCGATCGGAATCTTCGTAAATTCATTCAAAAAAATTGTTTTCTCAACACCGTAAATAACGCAAATAATGTTGTTGAACTGTCAAAATGAAACCGATTCCGATTAATAGTGTGTTAACGCAATTAGGGTGCTGTTGGTGTACTTTATGCTTACTCTGTTGGTTTGGTTGGTTACACAAAAGGAAAGAAAGAAACGTCTTGCCCTCTAATGAAGACCTATTACGGTAATCAATTAAAGAGGGCTGTCGCATTTTGTCACCTCTCTCGCTCACACGAGACAAAATTTTTAAGATTACTATATGAAAAGATGCTTTTTTGAAAAATGTAATCAATTAGCTAACTAGTAAATAATATTAATTTAAAACCTAATTATTAAACACACATTTATCTAATAAACTCAGCTCAAAGTGTATTATCTGCACCCTAATTGCGTAACACATTATCAATCGGAGCTGGTTTCATTTTGAAACAAATTGCTAATCCACTGCTTCATATGTTCGAAAAATTTGTCTGCTCGACAACGTAAATAACGCAATGAATGATGTTGAACTGTCAAAATGAAACCAACTCCGATTGATAATGTGTTACGCATTTAGGGTGCTGTTTTTGAGATGAGTTAAATAAATGCCAGAATAAAAATGTGTTTTTAATAATAAAAAAAAATTATAAAAAAATGTGTAATAAAAAATTAAATAAAATAATGTGTAAATGTGTTTTTTTTGTGTGTTGTATTTTTTACCTATATTTGCTAATTGATTACCTACATTTTTGAAAAAAACATCATTTTCATTTAACTTTCTTAAAAATTTGGTTCCGTGTGAGCGAGAGAGGAGACAAAATGCGACAGCCCTCTTAACTAATAGAAAATTTAATACGACCTAATACTTGACCAAAATTTCGAGGTGACCGATTGTAGCTGGCATCTCTCTATAGTGTGGTATGAACGTATAGGTAGATTTACCTAAACAATAACGGTCTTATTACAAAACGAGGTTTTTCTTCGTCATGGTTTAAACCATCGAGCCAGTTTTTGTAATATGAACCTAGCTGTGATAGAAATACAGTTCTTTATACAAAACTGACAACTTAGTCCGGTACTAAGTTGTCAGTTTTGTAAAACTGACATCTTAATGTGTCAGAATAAAGTTTGAAATTCAAAAAAGGGTCCGTAGTTTAAACCTGGGTTTGAAGATGAGCCTTGTTTTGTAATAAGACGGTAATTGTTTACGTAAATCTACCTATACGTTCATTGTTATCATCCTCATCATTGTTAGTTTCTTCATTATGAACAGCACCCCAATTGCGTAACACACTATCGATCGGAATTAGAATCATTTTGAAACAAATTGCTAATCCATTGCTTCATATGTTCGAAAAGTTTGTCTGCTCGACAACGTAAATAACGCATTGAATGTTATTGAACTGTCAAAATGAAACCAACTCCGATCGATAATGTGTTACGCAATTAGGGTGCAGGTGCTGCAAAAATCCTTCAAAATTCCTACAAAACTTACTGTGCTTATCACAAATACCACACCCCAACGTAAATGTTTTATAAGGGTACGCTTCAAAATTTAATTTAGCTGCGTGTGTGTGATTTCTCATTGTTTTTGTAGGCCTAACGTCTAGGCTGTGTTGTATGAGTTAAAGATGTGTCCTGGTCTCATAGAAATAAGAGAGGATGTGTTATCACTGCAAAAATAATGTTATTAAGTACCTAGATATTTATTGTTCAATGTCACCGATACAACAATATACCTAATAGTTTTATCTCAGCGTTATCCGCAATGATAAAAAGTCCAGTCCAAGTCAATGTTAAAAAAATCTTTAATGTCATAAAACATACCTATTATGTTTCCTCAGACATTTCAATAAACTGTTTGTAATAATGAATTAATTAACCGACTTCAAAAAGGAGGAGGTTCTCAATTCGTCGGATCCCCGATTACTCGAAGATGGCTGGATCGATTTGGTTTTTTTTTGTTTTATTCCAGAGGGTATACATCACCATTGGTCCCATATAAAATTGATTAACTTTGCTTCGGTAGTTTTTGAGTTAGCTTCAATAATACGTATTTTTTTCCGACTTTTATATGGATGATGTTCCAGTTTCTTTTGCAGATAGTGGTATTAGAATTTGTGTGGGGTAGGTACACAACTAAAAAGTGAAAAATAAAAACTTTTTTACAAAAAAATACAACCGACTTCCAAAAACAACACTACAAAGTGAAAAATAACTTTAATTTCGGAAGTCGGTGGCAAAAAACGAAAATACATTTAACTAGACACCGACTTCCGAAATTTAAGTTATTTTTCACTTTGTAGTGGTTGTTTTTGGAAGTCGGTTGTATTTTTTTGTAAAAAAGTTTTTTTATATAACAATTTTTGCAGTTAACATCACGACTTCTACAAATATTGCGTAACTTTGATGTATTAATCTCGCTTGGAGATCACGATGACTGACAGGCTGCTGCATCCATAGGTAAGTACAAGTAATAAGTATATAATGAAATAGAAACGAAGTCAAAACGATGTATAAAAAAAATAATTAATTGCTATACCTACCTGTACTTACAAGGTGTGGAATGAGTCTGATGCCGAAGATATACCTACGTATAGTTTATAATTTTTGTCCGTCTATCTAGATGTACCTACATATATTCCGGATTTACGCAAAAATGGCTGAACGGATTAGCAATTTGGCACACAGATAGTTTATATAACCACACACAAAAAACACACACAACAACAAAACACAACAAAACAACATAAAGGGTAGGACTTTTAACCCCGGTAGGTAGTACGTTTCCGTGGGATATTTTCCGACATCCACGCGGCAAAAGTTACCAATATAAATCTGATTCAGATTAAAACTACGGAAAAAGGAAAACAAAAGGGAGGATCTAAACGTAAGTATAGTCTGATGTTGATGAAATTGTAAAAACTTTTTACAAAAAAATACAACCGACTTCCAAAAATAACACTACAAAGTGAAAAATAACTTTAATTTCGGAAGTCGGTGTCTGATTAAATGTATTTTCGTTTTTGCCACCGACTTCCGAAATTAAAGTTATTTTTCACTTTGTAGTGTTGTTTTTGGAAGTCGGTTGAATTTTTTTGTAAAAAAGTTTTTATTTTTCACTTTTTAGTGGTTCACATGTGCTTACCCCTTCACAGCGTACTGGCGTGATGTTATGTTATGAACTGGTGTGAACAACAAACAGACATGAGATTTCAGCAATCCCAGTCCATTTGCTATCATTTATTGAGGAGTTCCGTTGCCTATCTCAGAAGTTCTTCATCAGATCTTCACCAAATTGAAATGGGACCACTCCAAGAAAGTACTCTTCCAAAAACTATCCAAATCGCTTCAAGTGTGCCTATAAAATTGGAAGAATTCTCTCTATTTCTCCAGGATCCCATCATCAGATCCTGACTTGATGATCATGGGACCACCTGGGAAGTATACCCTTTTAAACAAAAAAAAAATAATCCAAATAGGTCCAGCCATCTTCGAGTAATCGGGGAACATACATAAAAAAAAAAATTAAAAAAAAAAAAAAAAAGGTTCCGACGAATTGATAACCTCCTCCTTTTTGAAGTCGGTTAAAAATAGAAGCGTCAAGAGTCACAATAATCTAAGCACGACATATCTCCTGTTTCTAAACTCATCGTTTACTTACCGTCTACAATTCAGGGTTCATTTCTCTAGGTGGGGAGCCTGATTGTGTACTGCGGTACGCCTTTCAGACGTAGATATTGAAATTTAGCCTGACAATCTAATAATGCCGATACTTTTAGCTTCACGGATACGTACGGTTACGGCAATTTATTAGCGAGTTATTACGGTACCCCAAAAAACTCTTAGATCTATCATGGAATAACATTAGGGGTAAGTAAGTACCTAGATGAGTGTCTATATCTAGATTATAGTACCTATTCTACCTATATTATAAAGAGGTACCTATTTGTGAGTTTGTATGTAGGGGGGGTAATCTTCGGAAGTACTGATCTGATTCCGAAAATTCTTTTACTAATGGCAAGCATAGTCTAGCTAGTAGGTATTGCTGAGTGTCATAGGATACTTATACAAGTGTCATTTTGCATCCTCGTCAAATTTAAGGATGTGGTATAGACAACCAAACCGAACAACTTTTTCCATGGCACCAACATCGTAATCGCGAAAAAATTTTCAAGTGTCCCATAGAAACTTCAATACCTACTCGACGCAAATGTATGGGACGGCTGATTATTTTTTCGCGATTACGATGTTGGTGCCATGGAAAAAGTTGTTCGGTTTGGTTGTCTATACCACACCCTAAAATTTGACGAGGATGCAAAACGACACGTTGTATAGGCAAGTCATCAGTGTACGTTGAGATACAGTTGCTAACATTGTATCCTGCAACATCAAATACAATACAACTATATCATGTCCCTCGGCAAACTTCGTGTTTTGTCAGTCGTCGGATTTCTATCAGTTGCCCTATGCACTTGGTGCAGACCAGACACTCAATCGAATTGAATTCAGAGAGTTGATAATACTGTTTTAACTTAATGTAATTTATTTTAAAAATGGGTGGAAAGCTGCTAAAGTCGCAGGCACGCGATGATTGCCGAGGGACATTAAGAAAATAGTTCTACTGTATTTACCATGAATAGGCTAAAGGCAGGCGCGACACGCGACGCGAATCGCACGCGACATAAAACCACCGCTCGTCGTAAGAATAAGTTTTAGACACTTTGGATTGTAGGTACGCACACGGCTACACATCAAGCTATACATTTCCAGTATAAGCTGCATCTCGTATTGTATAGGATTTCCTTACCATTGTAAGGAAATCCTATACAATACCTCCTCCTATATATCCTCCTCCTCAATATATCCTCTCATTAGAGGTCAGTGTAAACTGGAAATGTATAGCTTGATGTGTAGCCGTGTGTATCTACCTGAAAGGGAACGCCATTTATTGCCTATTGGTCTATCTCTGGTTAGCCTACGATACCTAGAAAGAAGCCTACTTAACCCGTAGTTAGAAAAGGCTAACTTGAAATGAAAAGAAAGAAAGAATTGGAGTAAGTACTTACATAACATATAATCGAGATTTTTATATCATAGAGTTATTATATTAAGAACGTCAAGCATTTATCAAAATATTATAAGTAAGTACCTAATAGTAAAATGTCAGTATGAATCTATAAAAAAATACTTACTCCTTCACATAATAAAATGATTAGTCTTTATGCCATTTGAATATGGCAGTTCCCTATTGATTGATTATGATGCTGAATGGAAGCATGTTTCCGTAAGGAAATGGGTGTAGGTAGGCTTGCTCTGATGTGGTGCCCATGAGTCGACGTTCGCACGGACGTAAAAATATCGCGGCGTTTTTATTTCGCGCACTGGATGTTCAACGCTCTGCTCAGCGCCGAGAGTTGAAAATCCAACAGTGTGTTTTTCGACGCACTAGATGCACTCTGTTAACGAGAGTTGAAAATCCAGTCAATCTGCCTAGCCTTTTCCCAACTATGTTGGGGTCGGCTTCCAGTCTAACCGGATGCAGCTGAATATCAGTATTTTACATGGAGCGACTGCCTATCTGACTTCCACAACCCATTAACTGGGTAATACGATACCCCTTGGTAAGACTGGTTGTCAGACTTTCAGGCTTCTGACGACCCGTAACGACTGTCAAAGATCCACGAATGACAGCCGGGACCAACGGCTTAACGTGCTTTCCGAGGCACGGAGGAATCTCTGTATGTAAAGATGGTCACCCATCCACGTACCGACCCCGGCAAGCGTAGCTTAACCAGATGGATCGACCCGTGCGGCTGTTATTACTTAGCCACGAGGCCAGTGCGCGATAAAATCCCGCCGCGATATTTTTACGTCCGTGCGAACGTTGGCTTACTATCTAATTTTGAGAGTTTTGAAAGAGGATAACTTGCAGTAAGACACAAAAAAAAAAAAAAAAAAAAAAAAAAAAAATGAAAAAGTGTTTATTCACAGAAATATTATTATTATACAAATACATATTACTTCTGCCAAACTGCAAAGCAGTTTGTTGGCAGACGTAGCCCCCTTTTTCTTTATTATTTAATATTTTTTAAAAAGAACATATCAGAGACGGCGACAAAACAGTTCAAAATGAGCTCCCTCAAGTGCCCTGGTTTGACAGCAGCAGGTTAAGCAGAAGTTATGTGAAGTTAGCTCTAAGATTACGGTCTGGCCACTATCCATCGGCAAAGTTTGCATTTCTCATGAAGAAAGTAAGTTCTCCCAACTGCAACACATGCAATGTACTTGAGGATGTACATCATTTGCTGATGGATTGCGTCAAGAACCAAGAGGAAAGGAGAAATTTAATCAATGAGTTTAATTTAAATATATCACAGGTAGGTTTAATTCAATCAATTTTAGCACAACCGAAGTCAGATGTGGCGAAAAGATTTAGCGAGTGGGTGTACTCTATTGATTAAAATTCTCCTTTTAATTTAATTCAAATTTATAGCATTGCATCGTAGTAGTCAGTATAAGGCGTGATGGGGTTGGCGTATCCATTGGGATTAAAACCCCAATTGAATCAATAAAGATTTATAAAAAAAAAAGAGACGGCGCGTCGCTCTAGTAAAGCTGAAGATTTTGTTTTTTTGTTTGTTTGTTGTTTGAACGCGCTAATCACTGGAACCACCAGTCAGCCAGTTTGAAAAATTATTTTTGCATTTGACAGCCTAGTTCTTGTGGAAGGCTTTAGGCTATTTAAAATCACGCTATGACTTTTAGGAGCCGAGCAAATAAAAAAAAATTCAGAAAGAACAAGTGATGCGATGGTCGTGGGAACAAGATATTTTACGCGGCTGAAGTCGCGGACAGAAGCTAGTCTCGTATAAAACTTTAGGTATTATGTTATTTATTCCTCTATACTACCTATAACACAAAAACGGTCTGTACCTAGCTATCATGTCGGGCATGAACCAGTTGTGTAAGCCTGTCGTGATCATGGCAGGGAATATGTACATAAAACATTCGATAATAAACCTCGTATCATGAATATTAGATGGGCGTGTGTGCGTGTGTGTAGCTTCTGTTGTGAAACTAGCTGATTCTGGGATAATATTCTCTAACAAAGGTCTGAAAAGCAGTGGTGGCTCAGTGGTAACGGCCGCGACTTGTAGGTCGTAGGTTCGAACCCAGATAGGTGCTTTACTTTGTATAAATTATTTCATCACCACTGCTCTCAAAACGATGAAGGAAAACATCGTGAAGAAACCGGCATTTCCTAGAACCAAAACTTCGACTCACACCGAGAGGCCTGTGTCGCAGCAGTGGGAACATTATAGGCTGATTATGAAAGGGATCTAATAACTACGGTAGGGTTTGGTATCTAAATACCTACTTACAACTTACTCTTAGGACTGTGTGGATAATATTTTTTGATGATTGTAGGGTATGGGCATGAGGGGCTCGTGGCTATGTAATAACAGCCGTACGGGTCGATCGATGAGGTTAAACTACGATTGCCGCGGTCAGTCCGTGATGGGTGACCATCTTTACATACCAAGACCCCTCCGTGCCGCGGAAATAATGTTATGCCGCTGGTTACGGGTCGACAGAAGCCCGAAAGTCTGAGAACCAGTCTTACCAAGTGGTATCGTCGTGTTACCCAGTAACTGGGTTGTGGAGGTCAGATAGGCAGTCGCTCCATGTAAAATACTGGTATTCAGTTGCATCCGGTTAGATTGGAAGCTGACCCCAACATAATTGGGAAAAGGCTAGGCAGATTGATTGATTGTAGGGTATGGGCAATGGGCATGTGGTATCGAGTAAAAGATTTTTTAAGTTTGAAAATATTTAATCGGACATTTTAAATTACATACTACATTCGATTGACGTGGAGCTTAATTCCGGATCATGAAAAACTTATTGACAAAATCTAGTCTTGATTACCTCTGAATGAATGGAGTCGGAGAGTTACTGCTGAGATGCTGTTGCTCTTGCGAGGTTCCGTCAGTAACATTCCATTCGGCCACCTTTACAGCTCTTGTAGCCGGAGTACCCATGAGCTATGCAGCACTCGTTCTTCACATCATCGCTGCGGCTGCAGGACTGGTCGCAGGGTCCGCGTGAGACTGCCTCGACGGTGACCATCACCATTGTGAAGGCAACCAGCAGAAGAATGAAGGCGGTCTTGATGGCAGCCATTGTAGTTGTTGCGTTGTAGAATACGAGAAACGTTCACAAAGAGATGTGGATTTGTTGTGTGAAGCTTAAGACTTTTCTCTGTATTTATACTCGGAAATGAGGAAAATGCGTAGGTACCCATCTAGGTACTACCTACAAGTCAGCTATGGATATGTTTTGCGTTAGGTTAGAGCCAATTTACATTATTAGGGTTCCGTACCTCAAAAGGAAAAAACGGGACCCTTATAGGATCACTCGTGTGTCTGTCTGTCTGTCACAGCCATTTTGCTCCGAATTTAATAGACCGATTAAGTTGAAATTTGGTACACATATGAATTTCTGTGACCCAAACACGGACGAGTAAAGAAAATAAATCAATTTAGAATATGGGGCTCACTTTTGGGGGGCAAATAAGAAAATAAAAATAAAGTTTTGCAAACTAATACCTTGTGACATATCAAATGAAAGGACTTACTATAAGTGTCTCAAATATATTTTTTTTATAATTTTAAAATAAATTGTTTTAAAGTTATTTAGGGAAATTGACGAAAGTTGACAATTCCCCCCGTTATCTCCGAAACTACTGATACTAAAATTTTGAAAAAATACAGAAAATAGATCTTTACCTGTAGATTACAGGTAAACCTATAAGAAGTCTGTGGTCTTAAAATAACATGGTAAATCTGTCAATATTGTGAGTACAAACTTACATTTACAGTTGGAATGTATGGGGGAACATGTTTTTCAACTACAATGTTAAGTTTGTTCTTGGGATAAATAATTCATCCCAACTACGGAACCCTTCATTGTGCGTGGTCCGTCACGCACTTGGCCGGTTTTTTATAGAAGAATAATTATTATATATTAGGTATATGTATTTTATTCAAGCAATTACTTGCTGCTAAGTAATTGCTTTATGAAATCATTACTTGAGGAAAGAATTCGTCATCACAAACGCTTAAGTATAGGATTTCCGTACAAAGGATGGTCAGTTTTTACTGGAAATGTATAGCTTGATGTGTAGCCGTGTGTACAATAATTTTTCTTTACTTTATTATGATATAAGAATGACACACTCTTGATTGTGAAATATGCATGATATCTCCACATACAATCTGGAAGCTACCAGTGGCATTAAAACCCGTTAGTAAATGGCGCAGTGGGCCTTTTTTTTTTCGTTTGATTGTAAAGAGTTCGTAATTCTCGGTAAAATCACATTCATCTCAACACTTTTGGAATGGAAAAAAAAAGTTTGAAAATATTTAATCGAACAATTTACATTATATTTAAATATAAAACAAAGTCGGGTTTGTTTTTAACTCGAGAACGGCTGGACCGATTTTCATGTTTGTTAATTTGTTGTACTTGTCTCCGTCCCGAATAGCAGAATAACTATTAAAACATAGGAAAATACACAAAAAAAAAGTATGAAGAAAATTTATTTTCTCATACATGGGCAAGGCCAATGACGTATTAACATCATTGGGCAGGGCAATGTCTGTCAGGAATCTTTCATACTATTTAGAATTCCAAATTCAAATTAATTTTATAATCTGTTGTTCATTTGTTTTCCTGCCGTTCGATCTGTCGGGTCAGCTAGTAGGTACTACAGTCGATTGATGTGGAGCTTAATTCCGGATCATGAAAACTTATTGACAAAATCTAGTCTTGATTACCTCTGAATGAATGTAGTCGGAGGGTTACTGCTGAGATGCTGTTGCTCTTGCGAGGTTCCGTCAGTAACAATGCATTTGTCCACCTCTACAGTGGCTGTAGCCGGCGTATCCATGAGCTATGCAGCACTCTTTCATCCCAGTATTGATGATATTGCAGAACTGGTCGCAGGGTTGAACACGGGCAGCCTCGACGGTGACCATCACCATTGCGAAGGCAACCAGCAGAAGAATGAAGGCGGTCTTGATGGCAGCCATTGTAGTTGTTGTGTTGTAGAATACGAGAAACGTTCGCAAAGAGATGTGGATTTGTTGTGTGAAGCTTAAGACTTTTCTCTGTATTTATACTCGGAAACGAGGAAAATACGTAGGTAGGTATCCCTTTAGGTACAGTCAGCAACAAAAGTCGATTAACACTTGCAGTTTTTTAATCTTAATTATTAAAGCGAAATATTTAATTCAAATCGGAACACAGAAGTATTCAAAATTTTAAGAATATGAACTCTTAACAGTTAAACGAAAAAAAAGCAGTTTATCGAATCATTTTGTGTTAATTTAGAATTTTAGATGATGTCAAAAAGTAGCAGTGTTAAGCGACTTCTGTTGCTGACCGTACCTACAAGCCAGCTATGGATATTATATTTTGGTATGATAACAGGAAAATAGTTTGGTATAGGCTGTCCATTAGATGAAATCTATGGCAGGTAATGTTTGGAAATAATATATGTCATACCTAATGATACTCGGGGAACTATTTCAATACTATTTGTAAACTCAAACTCAAACTCAAAGCATTTATTTCAAATAAACCAATTACAGGCACTTTTGAATTGTCAATGGGTCCGTCAGTCAGAAAGATGAAGCTAGTTGCCCATTCCAAAGCGTAGTAGATCCCTATGGAGAAGAACGGGCAAGAAACTCCACGGACACTCTTTTAAATCATAATATTTTTTACAAAATATTGGTTACATCGTTCATGTTGAAAATATACATGTGAGAACAATGTAGAAAGACGTGCACGTTAAAAAGAGTCCGTAATAAAAAGATAAAAACTAAAACAACTAAATTAAATATTAAAATTAAAAATAAGCCATGGCAGCTAAGAGACGACCAGTCCCAACTGACGGCGCCCGTTCACGAACATGACGCATGGATCAGCACCAATTAGCTCAACCATTTTGAAGGGAACTTAATGATCCAACACACACGCCACCACCAGCGAGACATTTGAGTGAGCATGACATACTCTCAACCGCCAGGGCATCTTGTAAGCAGCAAGATCAATCGTAGCGGTCAAACATCCCCCAGACACAGTTAATTGAGTCTGGGGATGTTTGACAGACACAATTAAATGTGTCTGGGAGAGGTTGCAACGTTGCAAGTATGGAAAAGGGTTGCCGCTGTGTGATTAATGTTAGAGGAGGTAATACCGATTACTGCCTATCAGATTTGTTATGACTTATTCATTTAATTCGATTTAATAATTTTATAGGAATAAAAAATTTTTGTTCACTCAGTAATTTTTTAAGGCTTAGTTAATTTATCACTTATATTTTATATGAAAAACAATATCGCATCGTGTTGTTAATGTTTAAATATTGGCCATGAAATTATCTTTAATTCTTCCATTTACAGTCCTAACAAAATTTTTGTAGTTTTCTAGATAATCAATAAAATGTTCAATATCCTTAGATTGTGTTGATGTGTGCACATAAAAAGCAGCAGTCAGACTTAAAAAAAAAGTGAGTAATATTTTTACGTAACTTTAGTACCTACCTAATAATACCTGGAAATTGGCCGTCGGCCCAAGCTGGCAAGTATGCGTACGTTCAAAGTAAATACTAACACCACTCTATCCCATACATTTTGATAATCAGAAAATAAGTAAGATCTGGCGTCCCTGAGATTTTGCTCTAAATGTGGAATGAGGAGCTGTAGGAGGAACGTAGGGACTCGTGAATGTTTTAGAACTCGAATAAAGTCTCCATCAAACAGGCGCTACACGCGACGCAAACCGCACGCGACACAAAAGCATCGCGCGACTCGCTATGCTTTTGTGTCGCGTGCGATTCGCGCCTGATTATGAGCCTTTAAACAAGCTACCAAAACATGTACCTACCTAACTAGCCATGTCGTCAGCCGCATTTCAACAATATGTGCGATGTTTGAGAGCATGGCAATGTGGCCTTTATTACTCGGGATTTAAGCATAATTGGCAATGTTTAGGTGTACCTACTATTGATGTGTGCAAAACCTAACATAACTGGGTCCGGGCCCATTCGGCCCGCTTAGACTCGGCCCGACGAATAATACCAGATATTTTACTCAGTGACAAACACAGTTACAGTCAGGCAAAGTGATGTTTTAATTCTAAATAACTTATATTATAACTTATACATAGAATATTTAATATTTTGTTATGTTATGGATGTTATGAACTTATGATAGATAATTTATCCTGGAAGTCAGTGTTTTCGTTTCAAAAATTTAGCTTTATAGCCTCTACCTCATTTAACCCATCGCACAGCAAAGTACAAAGCGTATACTATATTAAAAAAGGATAAGTACTCACTTATTACTCGTACGTACTCATTGGTTTAATTATTTATTTATTTATCCAAACATTATTTAATTTTACACTCTCTGTGGTGCAAGCGTTAAATTAACACTTTTCTGCCTAACTGTATTATTCTTCGGGCCGAGTCTAAGCGGGCCGAGTGGGCTCGGACCCACATAACTAGCAATATGTAGGTTTTCTAAACAAAACAATACCTACATATGTGCATAATGCATAACCCAGAGAATAAATACTACCTTCCTACCCCAGTAACTTCTTATTCATCAGATTAGCTCACCAAATATGCTACACATAAGTACCTACATAGTACAGTGTACATATCTACACAAGTATCTCGTATGAAATGAATTACATTTGGTTAGCAGCTCATTTGCGCATCCGTGCGGGTGCACTCCTCACAGTCACTGATCAAATATTAAACAGCGCAAGTCTGAGATATGAGGTGTGAACACTGACTGTAGGGACTTGGCCCTTTGGAGCTGTTTTAATTTTGAGAATTAGCTTCTGAAAATCAAGGCAAGAGGAGCTCGTGGCTAAGTAATAACAGCCGTACGGGTCGATCCACCAGGTTAAGCTAGAAGGTAAGGTTAAGGATGAACAGGCCAAACAGTTTCATATGGAGAATTATACTCATTACTACAATATCCGACCCAACGTTGTCGGTGGCGGTGTATCAAACTATGTACATAACAACCTGAACCATGAACTATTAATCTCAACTTATAGCTGTGGAAACAATTACTTACGAGTATGCATACATTTACCTAAGTACGCAGTGAACATTGGGGTTGTTTACAGGCCTGGACACTCAAATTTTAATGACTTTTTATCCACCTATGAGAACCAACTTCTGCAAAAGAAGAGGACTATCGTTTTTGGTGACACAAATGTCGACCTGCTGAGCTCCGACAGTGCTACTAGACGATACAGAGCCGTGATAGCTGATTCTGGCTATAAACTAATCAACAAAATAGATCCAGAATATTGTACCCGTGAATCAGTAGCCACAAAAACTATTATAGACCACGTTGCTACAAATTTGAAGCAAAGCAATTTCCACATGGCTATAATCGAGTCATCATTGTCAGATCACAAGAATATCTACATGGAACTCAAACGAGTAATACCTCCGCAAATGCAAAGGATACAGTACGAGGTCACAAATTATGAAAAATTGTAAGGATTGCATTATCAAACTTTGATGATAAGTTCAATGACTATTACAGCCTAGATGAGTATATAAAAAAAACCATTATCGAAACCAAAACAAAGAAGTACAAAGTATTAAACGAGCCACAAAAGGAATGGATTAACAGACAAATAATTACTGGAATTAATGAAAGGAATATATTATGGAGCGAACAAGACCCTAAAAACAGCAACCTAGAAGCAGAATTTAAAGCAAAAAGAGACAATGTAGCACGCTTAATCAAGAGTACGAAAGATAGATATTTTTATGGAGAGTTCAAGAAATGTGAAAAGAAACCTAAAAAAATGTGGGCATTAATAAATACCCTCTCAAATAATAACATTGTTCCTAGTTGTGTACCCCCAAAATTAAAAACCGAAAATGGTAGCATAGCTACGGATCCCATTGAGATATACGAAATTTTTAATAGTTTAAAGGCATTAAAATGCATAGGAAAAGTAATTCTCCAAAATCTAACAGATTGCCTAAATAAACTTTTAATGGACGGAATCTTTCCGGAAAATTTAAAAATAGCTAAAGTCACCCCAATTCACGCACAATGGTCCACATGAAGGACTAAGTGCGGAAACCAAATCCTTTAACATAGAACATAGTCACCCCAATTTACAAAGCTGGTACCAAATCAGATCCCGGGAATTATCGTCCAGTTTCAGTCCTACCAATATTGTCTAAAATATTAGAAAAAATCATATTTAAAAGGTTAGACGCATACTTGACTGAAATTAACTTCATATACGATCGATTCATATGGATTTCGACCCAAATCCAATAGCCTTAGCGCAACTATTGACTTGGTAACTACTATAAAAACAAAGATTGACCAAAAACAAGTAGCACTAAGAGTCTTTGTTGATCTAAAGAAGGCGTTTGATACACACTTCTATTACTAAAACTGGAAAGTATGGGTATAACTGGAACCGCTTATAAAATGCTAAACTCTTATTTAAGTGATCGATATTAGGTTGTAAAAATCGGAGCGTACAAAAGTACGTCTAAGCCCTTAACATGTGGCGTACCGCAAGGGTCTATTTTGGGTCCCTTATTATTCCTAGTGTACATAAACAACTTACACCAAGCAGGCTTACAAGGTCACCTTGCCCTTTATGCAGACGATACATGTGTTTTATTTTGGAGACAACATAAATGATATCATAAAAATTGCCCAAAATGATTTAAATATACTACAAAATTGGTACCAGAGCAATATTTTAACTATTAATTAACGCTTCCAAAACCTCTTATATAATATTTAGTGCAAAAAATAAAAAAAAAATCCTTAGCTACCCTAATCTAAGCATAAACGGAGAAGTACTGAAAAGGACTGATCAAGAAAAATACCCCGGACTAACTCTCGATAGCAATTTGACATGGAAAGCACATTTTCAACGCATTAGAAACAAACTTTCATCATTAGTGGGCTCACTACATAAAATAGTTAGATGCATTCCAAATAAAGTTCGGCTGGTAATATACAACTCCCTTGTTTATTATATCTTATTGAAGTATGGGGCAACTTATCTAAAACCAATCCAAATTCTACAAAATAAAATAATCAAAATACTACACAATTATGACATCTTAACACCGTCTAAAACTATTTACAAAGAGACGAAGCTAATAAACTTCAAACAACTTTATATATTAGGTTGGGGAAAAAGTCTTTTCGCATTATAGTATGTATGAACTTAAAATAAAATCTCTTTGGCTATACTATTTGTATCTGGCTGGTTTTGGTATCATTGAAAGTTTAAATTTTAAAGAACATAATTCCAATTTCAAATTAGGAAAATGTGTGATTTTCATTTGTTTTTCGTACTGTCAAGATGAGTGAATCTAATGAAGAAATTCGATACATTTTAAAATTTTACTACAAAAAAGGTAAAAATGCAACGCAAGCCGCGAAAAAAATTTGCGATGTTTATGGACCCAGTGCAGTGTCTGTGAGAGTAGCACAAATTTGGTTTAAGCGTTTTCAATCAGGAAATTTTGATGTCAAAGATGCACGTCGCTCTGGTCGCCCTATTACGGATAAAATGGATGCCATTTTTGAAAAAGTGGAGCAAGATCGGCATATCAGTAGTTACGACGTAGCTGAAGAACTGGGAATTGACCACAAAACAGTTTTGGCGCATTTGAAAAAAACTGGGTACACAAAAAAACTCGATATTTGGGTACCTCACGAGCTCACTGAAAGAAACCTAATGAACCGTGTACTCATTTGTGATTCTTTACTACGACGTAATGAAACCGAACCATTTTTGAAGAAGCTGATAACTGGTGATGAAAAGTGGATCACGTACGACAAGAACGTGCGAAAAAGATCGTGGTCAAAGGCCGGTCAGGCTTCACAGACTGTGGCGAAACCCGGGTTAACTCGCAACAAGGTGATGCTATGTGTGTAGTGGGATTGGAAGGGCATTATTCATTATGAGCTGTTACCACCAGGCAGGACCATCGATTCTGAACTCTACTACGAACAACTGATGAGATTAAAGCAAGAAGTTGAGAGAAAGCGGCCAGAATTAATCAACAGAAGGGGTGTGGTTTTTCATCATGATAACGCTAGACCTCACACATCTTCAGCCACTCAGCAAAAATTAAGAGAGTTTGGCTGGGAGGTGTTAATGCATCCGCCGTATAGTCCTGACCTTGCACCTTCAGATTTCCACCTGTTTCGGTCTCTTCAGAATTCTTTAGGCAGTGTCAGGTTAACGTCGCGAGAGGACTGCCAAAATCACTTGTCGCGGTATTTTGAACAGAAGTCCCAAAATTTCTATAGCAATGGGATCATGTCCCTACCTACAAGATGGCAAAAAGTTATCGAACAAAATGGTACCTAAATACTTTAGATAAATGTAAATAATGTAAATTAAAAAATGTTTTGAATTTTCTTAAAAAATGCGAAGAAACTTTTTCCCCAACCTATTATTATAACACATGCATACTTATCTATAAAATCGTTCACAAACTTATTCATTCACGCATTACATTCACAACAGAAGGTGAAACCAGTAAATATTCATCTCATCGACCTTGTCACCTGGTATCTATAGTAAGAACTAACTACGATAGAAATAACCTAACCTATGGGGGAGCGCAGCTCTATAAAACTTCCAAACGATGTAAAAGAAGCGACTTCACTCAACATATTTAAAAAGAAATTATTCACTTTTATTTACAACGACGAAACACTATATTAATTGTTTTGTGTTTATTTTTGCCTAAAGCAGCAACATCTTTTAACTTGGACCACTACCTTAGCTTAGGAATGCAGCGAACTCGCTTCTAATTTTGCTTGACGGTGATCATACTTTATTTTTTGCGTATTGTTATTGTTTTTGTTTTTCTTCTACCCGCACTGATACTCGTATGTCATAATTAGGTAGTAATAAGATTTAATGTTCTCATGTAAGTGGCGATTGTCTTAATGAGAATAAAGTTCTTTAAACCTAAGCTACGCTTGCCGTGGTTGGTTCGTTGATGGGTGAGCACCTTTACATACCGAGACTCCTCCGTGCCTCGGAAAGCACGTTAAGCTGTTGGTCCCGCCTGTCATTCGTGGATCTTTGATAGTCGTTACGGGTCGTCAGAAGCCCGAAAGTCTGACAACCAGTACACTTACTGGGTTGTGGAGGTCAGATAGGCAGCCACTCTATGTAAAATACTGGTATTCAGATGCATCCGGTTAGACTGGAAGTCGACACCAACATAGTTGGGAAAAGGCTAGGCAGATTGAGATTGATTGACGTGATACGTCAAATCAATCCATTTGGAGCAAAATTATTACCTACATATAGGTAGTATATATTTTTCCCAGTCCACACAGTCAGCAGTCGGTATACATACAGTGGCGAAGTTGTTCAAAATTAACGACTCTAGAGCTCCATAATCTTGTAACTAGTACATTCGCTGCTCCACACAATTGGTCTGCTTCTGTCTTGAATTGTATTCCATTGAATGAAATTGTTCGTTGCAATATGTAACACAAAATTTTTCAAAGGTAAGGCTTTCTAATAAACAATGATGAAAACCCTCCTGAGCTGCGTGGGGCTTTGATCATCATTTCAGCTGAAAGACGTCCACTGCTGGACATAGGCCTCCCCTAAGCACCGCCACTTCGACCTTCACGAGCTCATCTGTCCACCTTGTGGGAGACCTTCCAACGCTAGGTCTTCCGGTACACGGCGCAACTCCAGAACCATTCGGCCCAATCAGCCATCTGTTCTGGGAACTTTGTGCCTCGCCCACTGCCGCTTTTGGCAACTCTTCGGGCCATGTTGGTTACCTTGGTTCTCCTGCGGATCTCTTCATTTCTGATTCAATCACGTAGGGAAACTCCAAGCATAACCTCTCGATTGCCTCTAGTGGCTTTGATAGAATAAGTAATTATTCATCTACTGGGTAACATCTTCTAATTTCATTGCTAGGGTGGAAGATCGTAACACGGTTGCCGCTAGTCTGGAATGAGCATTTCTAAACTGCTTTTTAGGGGGATCAGCAGTAGTAGCCGCGAATTTTTTTTTTTACGTTTTTTGCAATTTATACTGACCTGCAAATTGCAAAAAACGAAAGAAAATTTGAATTTCGCAGCTACTACTGCGCAATCACCTTACGATCTTTTAGCAAAAGAGTTTTCAAAATAGGTCCACAATTGACGGAGAAATCGTGTAACAAACACAAAAAATAAATATATACGAGTATATCATACAGTCGAATTGAGAACCTCCTCCTTTTAGGAAGTCAGTTAATAATTAGGTACTTATGCGTTTGAAGACACTTGTATAAATATAAAGGTAATGAGGATTTGGGTAATTGGGTATGTAAAACAAACCAGCCGAGTTGTTTGTTTTACTTAACAAAATCGTCTTTATTGCATCAAACAATAAAAATGCGGGAACTATAACTACTATTCTTTTCAAACAATTTAAAAGTGTCTGGTCTTACATAATTATATGATTTGTCTAACACCCAGTCGCTGGAACGAAAATCAACGACGGGTCAAAATTTAACACAAAACCAATTGGCTGTTGATAATTCAGTCAACCAATCCTATCAGTTGACGTGCGCTTGACAGTATAATTACCTCATTTTTGTGTTGATTCTTGTTCCAGACATAGTAGTCTTTGTATCTTGTTTATAATGAGCGGTCAAGCAACGAAAGCCACGGAACAAGCTAAAACACTTTCCTATACACCGAAAATCTACTTCATCTTAACACAAATACTTCATCCAAAGCTTTCCTCAATCACTAACATAGCAACCGACAATTTCAAGTACTTTAATCATTCCCTACACCCTTAAACAAGGAATTGTTTTGAGCCAAAAGAGACACTTGAAGACCGATAGAGGCTCGGATTTGTTGGAGCTCTCAACTGTCAATCCTATTTGATTTGTTAATCGTTATGATTACATGGCTGAAGACCCTTCTGTGGACCAATTGTTTTAGAAAGGATCCCTCCATTGACATAATGATGTATTCAATAGGTTTCCTTAGAGAGTCTGATCCAATAAGTCTTGGAGATTCTAAAGTGTTGGTTTATTTGATTTGCTTCAACTGGCGAAGTACTTTTCAATCTATTGGTGCCCTTCAGAGCTTTGCGATTGGTTTACACCGCTTTGGGGTTTCTTAAATAGATTATGTTTTTAATCTTTTTACTTTGAATTTATTTTAAGAAGTTTCTTATGCTTTGAGTTTATGTAAGTATGTATATTTTGTAAATGTTTTCGAATGAGCGTTGGAACATGAACTGTAATAATAAGTATCAAATTGATCAACCATTGATTTCCTTATCATGTTGATCCCAGTTGCAAGAAACTTTGGATCTTGTCACACAGTAAATAATCAGGTGGAAGTTATAAGGTTGGGTTGTGTATTAAATGAATATCAGTGTAAAAACAATAAGTTACCAAACAGTTACGAAGAAGTAGGTATATAAAATAAAACAGAATAAAAATTGTTGGAAATTAAAAACATTTAATCGAAGAATTTAAATTAGGCTGAATTTAATAGGCCATGAAAACTTATTATAAAAAAAAAATTAAAGGGGTTGCAGTGACGAATCAGGAGTGTCGATCACCAGCATTGCATTTGACCATATCTACAGCTGCTGTAGCCGGAGTAGCCATGAGCTCTGCAGCACTCGTTCTTCTCAGCATCGATGCGGTTGCAGACCTGGTCGCAGGGTCCGACACGGACAGCCTCGACGGTGACCATCACCATTGCGAAGGCAACCAGCAGAAGAATGAAGGTGGTCTTGATGGCAGCCATTGTAGTTGTTGCGTTGTAGAATACGAGAAACGTTCGCAAAGAGATGTGGATTTGTTGTGTGAAGTTTTAGACATTTCACTCGGTATTTATACTCTAAATCGAATAAGTAAACCGGCAGAGGCTCTTTTTTGTATACACGTAAACAGGATAATGCAAATTTGAAATTCTGCATGAGGAAAATTTTTATTATGAGGCTATTTTTAGCTATGATAATGAGGGCCCAGTGCTAACAGCCGAGCCTGTAGTTGCTTAGTTGCGACTTAAAGGGCGTGGGGTCGCTGACCTGATGTTAACTTCCTTTGTGCACTTTTTTAAGACTGCTCTAACAACGGTGAAGGAAACATAGTGAGGAAACCGAATTATAATTGAACAATATATTATTAAAAGTAAAAACAAGCTTTTCTATAACTTTATGCTAATCAGTTAGGATATTTTTGAGAAGATCCTGGTTTCAGCATCAGATTAAATCGTCAAATAAATGTACTGTCATGGATTCAAAACCAGTAATAATATTCTGTGGTAATACAAAGTTTCAATTTGATAAACTAAGAGTAACAGTGTTCTGTTGATGAATATGTGAAACTTGCTGACGAGTATTTCGTCAGCAAATTTCACATATTAGGTCTTTACCTATGAAATTGCCATTCTGCAGTACTGGCCATTTCAAATCAAAATATTTTTTGTTTGGCTAAGAATTCTAATTTCAAATTAATTTTATTTTAAAAACATGGATTTTTTTTCCAAAAGTAGTCATTTGTTTATTGATTAGTGTTACATTTTCATCGCATTTCAATCTTTTTGCGTCATCATGGATACGTTAAAAATTCGAGTAATTATGGAATATGAGTACCGTCGTGGCAGCAACGCGGCACAAGCGGCACGCAACATCAACGATGTTTACGGAGCTAACACTACAAACCAACGCACCACTTGTTATTGGTTTGCTCGCTTCCGTTCTGGAAATTTCGACCTGAAAAATGAACCTCGCGGTCGTCCGAAGACTTTGGTCGACAATGACGAATTAAAGGCGATGTGGAAGCTGATGATACACAATCTACGGCTGAATTAGCAGCAGCTTTCGACGTTAGCGTCAAAACAATATTGGTCCATTTGCGACAAATTGGCAAGGTAAAAAAGCTTGACAAATTGGTGCCCCACGAACTCAATGATCGCCAGCGCGAAGTACGCGTCGAGACGTGCCTTGCACTGCTCAACAGACACACAAATGAAGGAATTTTGAACCGCATTGTTACCTGCGATGAAAAATGGATTTTGTTTGATAACCGCAAGCGCTCAGCAAGTTGGTTGGATCCTGGTTCAGCACCTAAACAATGCCCTAAACGAAAACTTAGCCCTAGAAAAGTGATGGTCACTGTTTGGTGGTCTAGCGCCGGTGTGATTCATCACAGCTTCTTACCAAACGGGGTGAGCATTACTTCAGATGTGTACTGTGAAGAACTGAACACAATGATGGAGAAGCTGGCACATCTCCAACCAGCATTGGTCAATCGCTCGTCTCCGCTGCTCCTGCACGACAACGCGCGACCTCATACTGCACAGCAGACGGTCTCCAAGTTGCAAGAACTGCGGTTGGAAGCTCTCCGTCATCCGCCCTACTCACCAGACCTTGCGCCTACAGACTACTACTTTTTCCAGAATTTGGATAACTTCTTGGCGGGAAAAAAATTCAATACCCGAGAGGCAGTACAAAATGCCTTTGAAGAATTTGTTGCCTCCCGTCCAGCTGATTTCTTTAAGAAGGGCATCAATAAACTGCCACTGCGTTGGCAAAGATGCATTGATTGCATGGGTGATTACTTCGATTAATACAAATAAAAAATGCATGAAAAAAATTCGTTTAAATTTTTTCATACAAAACGGCAATTTCATAGGTAAAGCCTAACCTATTATTTATCAACCGAGAGCCGTGGTGGCCCAGTGGTAACGACTTCGACTTATGAGTCGAAGATCGTCGGTTCGAACCCTGACAGGTGCTTTTCACCACTGCTGTCAAAATGGTGAAGGAAAACATCATGAGGAAACCGGCATGCCCTAGAACCAAAAATTCGAAGATATGTGACATCTACCAACCCGCACTGGGCCCGCGTGGTGGATTACGGCCCACTCCCTCTAACAGAGAGGAGGCCTGTGTCTCAACAGTGGGAACATTATAGACTGATTATGCTTAATTATGCTTATGCTATTCATCATTCAACTGGTTTTAGTTTTTTTTTCACACATTTTCTCGTACAGACAGTTCACTATTTTATCTTTGATCTTGCATCACTGTCAAAATGACAGTGATCTTTAATTTCTGTACAATAAGGTTGATGTTGCATTGCTGCTGAGGTAAAATGACTCTGAACGGACTGTAACACATCTGACATTTTGATAGATTTATTGACATCGGCAAAATTGCCAGAAAAGAAAAATAAAATAGAATAGGAGGTTTTCCAAAGTCATTTTGCAAAAATCCACCTGCAATTGCAACTAAAATAAATAAAAGCTTTTAAATAATAAATATTTACAAATACCCTCACTTTATAAAATAAATTCTAACCTCCATCAGGGCATCTGTTTACTACTAATAATTAAATTGACTCAGTACTCGATTTATCCAAGTATCCTGTACATCGTGTTAGGCGCGACTGTGATTACTTGGACCTAGATCTTAGAACGAATGGCCCGTGAACCGAGGAGGTCACAAGTCTTAGGAGGAATTAAACCCCACCGGCTGTCCCCCCTTTGCATAAAACCCGGGACCCGGTGGGATTTTTCAAGCAATGGTCCCGTATGTGGCTTAGTCCTTTGTAGTATATGGGTAAATCTGTGATGACATGACCGTTTCTTAGGTATGAGAAGACAAAGATGACCGTTTTCTTATCATTTGTATCGACGAACATGAAAATCAAAATCAAAAGTCATTTATTCAAATGATTCTGTCAAGTGTATTCGTGATGTGTGTGTTTGCGTGTTCTGATAATGTCACCTTTCCCTTTAATTTTTTTAATATATTCTTTGCAAGAACCCTTGAAACCACAACCTTATATAGTCTACAAATACTAACACAACTTAAATAAATAAGCAGTCCATCCTAATTTATTCTGCCGAAGGAACCCCAGTCGAGCGACAGGGCGGTCTCCGCCAGTATTGCCACAGTAAAAAAACATGGGTTACAGCCCGGTTTATTACGACTGTTAACATTGCACGATCAAATCACATTTAAATCTACGATGTAGCTGGCTGAATTGACTATGTAACTTCTTTTTGTGTGGAAAAAATATAGAGTTAGTTTTTTGGGTAAATAAACTAAATAAATTTACACCGCTTCGTTGATCTAGCGAGTATGGGACCTTTTGATTCACACAAAATTAATCTTTAAACCTGCCTAGCCTTTTCTCTACTATATTGGCTTCCAGTCTAACCGGAAGCAGCTGAATATCAATATTTTATATGGAGCGACTGCCTATCTGACCTTCACAATCCAGTTACTGGGTAAGACCTTAAGAACAGAATAATAATGTTACAGTAATTTATCTTCATAAAAAACGACCGAAATGACGGGCCTCGAAATCTCAGTTTAAACCAATACGCAACAGTTCGAGTGCGCGGCAGTTACGCACGGACGGACGCGTACGAGTATTTACGAGTATCTACCGAGCGGCCGTAGGTAAATCGACCCGTGCGGTTGTTATTACTTAGCCACGAGCCTATTCCTCTGGGGTTGATTCACAGTCAGGTTCAGTTATTAGGATTACCTAACTAATATTATAAATGCGAAAGTGAGTTTGTTGTTGTGAGGGCGACTAGGCAAATAAATAAGCTCAAGGCATCGTCTTTTGGAATCTTCAGCGACTCAATGGCAGCTCTCCAAACAGTTACAAATCCCGGTTCGTGCCACTCTCTTGCTGTAGAAGCTAGGGATAATATAAGATCCGCATCCCGCCAGAACAAGGTGGTAAACTTGTTCTGGATCAAAGCTTACGTAGGACTACTGGGAAATGAAAGAGCTGACCAGTTAGCAAAGGAGGCCGCTGAGAACTCCAAAAGAAAACCTGACTACGATCAATGTCCGATCTCATTCATCAAGCGAAGCATACGTTTGGCGACGCTTGATGAATGGAATCGCAGATATGAAACCAGTGACACCGCGTCCATCACTAAGTTATTCTTCCCTGATGTGCGGGCAGCTTATGGTGTAATTCGTAGGTTAGGAACAAATAGCTTGAATATGCAAATCATGACAGGGCACGGTGGATTCTCCGAATACTTGAACCGTTTCAAGTGCAAGGACAGTCCATCGTGCTTATGTGACCCAGATGCAAACGAAACGGTTCCGCACATACTTTTCGACTGCCCGCAATTCGCAAAGCACCGCTTTAATGTTGAGAATGCATTAGATGTAAGGATAATACCGAACAATGTGAAGGATATAATGAAGGGTAAAGGCTCAGAAATCTTCCAAGATTATTGTAGATGTATAGCGAAAAAAGTTATAGATCGAAATAAAACTGTTTAAATAATAAATGCTGCCATAATATAATGTATTATATTAGAGGCTAGCATTGCATTACAAAGCTGTAAAATAATTTAAAGTAAAATAGAAAATAAAAAACAAGTGTAAATAGAAATAAGCTAGAATAGGTATAAGTGTAAAATTAAGTGTATTATGAATTAATTAGTATAAGAACTGCTTCCCAGTCTCTGAGTATATTTGTGAATTCTTTTGCTTTTATAAATCTTATATTATATAACTAAAACGATCAAAAAAGGGCTCTGATCATGTCAGAGGGACTATTGTAAGGCAGGAGTGTGGTTTTAGCCGGTAAGAGTCCGGCACTGCCCAGACTGGCTCATAAGTGAGGAAGTGAGGCAGTCTGGGCGTCCATGAGGATTTCCCACTCCTGCCAAAACAAAAAAAAAAAAAGTGAGTTTGTTTGTTACGCTTTCACGCTAAAACGGCTGAACGGATTTGGATGAAATTTGGCACATGAGTAGACAATGACCTAGATTAGGACATAATATACTTTTATCTCGGTAGTACGTTCCCGTGGGATAATTCCCGAACTCCACGTGGGTGAAGCCGCTAGTGAATAATGCCTCCTCCTAGAATCTCTTTCTAGAATTCCTTTCTAAAACATTATTAAACTAACATACAGCTTTTTGTTTCCTATATGCGTTCAATCAATGTTTAGGTGGATATACATTTTTGTGGTCTGAAATATAACTGGCGAATGGTTTACAGAGAGCACAGGCCAAATGGAAAACTGCAATAGATCAAACTGTAGATTTTAACGTGGTTATGCAGTACTAGTGCTCTATGCTTAAAATATTTTGTGAAAATATTACGTTGTTTATAGTAAGCCGACGTTCGCATGGACGTAACAATATCGCGGCGATTTTTTTTCGCGCACTGGATTTTCAGCGCTCTGCTTAGAGCCGAGAGTAGAAAATCCAACAGTGTGTTTTTTCGACGCGCTGGAATGCACTGTTGTTGTTAGGTTAGATTCTCGAAGCTCGGCTCAACAGCGAGAGTTGAAAATTCAGTGCGCGATAAAATCCCGCCACGATATTTTTACGTCCGTGCGAACGTCGGCTTAGTCTTAGCGCTTTAACGTTTAGTTTTATCCGATGATACTATTTTACAAACTTTTTTTATTTTCAAACAAGGTAATATTTACTTCTTAAAATAATGTAGCTTTTCGTGTTTGTCTGTGTGGCCGCGTTGCTACGCAACGGATTTTGATGCTATTTTCCATTCTATTTTCACTATCATTTAGACAATTTATTCCGGAAGGTTTCTATGTATTACACTAATATTTAACTTATATATAATATAGAAACCTTCCCGTTTTGTCAAGCCGTAAAAAACTTGCGAAGCGGGACCGAATAGCTAGTAATAATAAGTATATAAGCTTATAAATATCTTAACATAATACTATGTAATGTACCTATATAAAATTAATGACTGATTATAGCCAATTTTTTGGCCAAAGAATCAGCGTTGCCATACAACGTGGCAATGCTGCCAGCCTTTTAGGTACTTTTCCTGTTGACAACGATGCGGAGGATTTTTTTTGATGTCCTATGATTCTTCCCCTCCTTTTTTACTTAGGGCTGATTTTTCAAAATCAGATAACTTTTATCGGAAAAATAAATATGATAGTTTGACATGGTCTATACAAAAGCTGTCAAACCGCCATATTTATTCCATATATAAAAGTTATTTGACGATTAAAAAATGAGCCCATTACTTCGATGAGCTGTCAAATTTCTATGTAGATATTGAGGTATAATCTAGTATTACCTACAGCTGTATCTTCAGAAAAGGTAGGCAAAACTGAGTACCTACCTATACCCACATTTCAGCAGTTATGTATACATTCTCTACATTGTGAAGATTCATAATTTTGTACTTAGTACTCGTAAATTTTGCTAATGCTTATGTTAAAAACCCGTATGCAGTTCGTATTTACCTGTTACACAATCGCTGAATAACTAAGGTTCGGCGCAAACAGGCCACCGACCACAGCCACCGGTGGCTGTCGCGCGCTACGGCCACCAGTGTTCAATCAATCAATCAATCATTTATATCACCAGAGATATGGTACAATTGATGTTACAATAAAGTAGTGCTTTACACATCTCACCTATAGAAGGCATGCGAAAATTTATTATTAGTTACAGTAAAAATAAAATACAAAAGTTCACAAATACTAGTCAATACATAGTTTATAGGGATTAAGTCTTAAAGTTATAAAATTCACCTACTCGTAAGGTATAAAAACAGTTCTCTATTAACCATAATTTCATTTGCTTTTGAAACTGATATAAAGGAAGTTCTCTCAACTGACGTGGAATGTGGTTGTATACTTTAATGGACATCATATAGCTGTTTTTTTAATGTAATGCGCTTCTACAAGAAGTATGAATTTTCAATTTCGTGGGGTCTCTTGAAATATGTTTTCGGTTTTCATTACTGTCATTAAACAAATGTAATTGGTTTCTAACAAACATCCCATTTTCCATTATGTACATAGATACAAGAGTAAGTACTCGTAGTTTTTTGAAAAGTGGCCTGTATGTTTCAAAAGGCCCGACGTTACCTATTGCTCGGTTTTTTTGTTCGAAAGCCGCCACCGTATTTATCAGAATATAAATCCCAAATAGCGAGACGTAATTGGATTTCCGTTATCAAAGCATCTTTATACATTGAGGCGTCGTGGTGACGCGTGCGATGCGTAGTCTCGTCTACCGCATAGAGTAAAGTAATATATCGGCTAGTGTACCGCCTAATAACTGCGCGGGGGTGCGGCAGAACGACAGTGGCGGGTGTCGGCGTCTTGTGTAGCCTCCAGCGACCATAAGTGGCGAGTTGCAGTCACTGCTGTAGCGAGTGGTCGCCACCGGCTACATGTGTGCGATGCGTCTGTACAAAACATATGAAAAAGTGTATTAAGTCGCTGTCGCTGGCCACTGGTGGCTGTGGTCGGTGGCCCGTTTGCGCCGAGCCTTACACTTCTAAATAAAACAATCATTCGAATCTAGGTCGTAACATGAAAGTCATAAAAGCTGGCTCAAATTCTTCTCTAAACTAAAATGTTTGGGCGTCGACAAATTGATAGGCAATATAAAATATATGGATTTTATTTTCACGATACCGAGTGCCATCCATTTTATGTTTGCCAATATTTTAGGAAGCTGATATTTTTTGTTTAAAAATATATGAATTACTTGAAAGCCTTTAACATATTAGAAGTAATATGTTACACTTTTAGAAAATAATATTTGTTGATGATTAATTGTTTACTAAGCAGTATATGACGGGTTTTTTTGTTCAAATGTGGTGTTTTTGGAACGAAGGTTATTAACTCAGCTTGCGTTAGGAGTAAACTGGTAGAAATCGTCACGTAACGAAAAAACGTTATGCCCGAAAAAGTCAGTTGCAAGTGTCAAAGTTTTTGACACTTGCAACTTGAGATCATACTAAATACATAATATACAGCGTAAGTACTGACAGTACCTATCTGTGTTACTATGTGACAGTTTCTCGACAGAAAATTATCTCAAGATAATGTGACAAATTAAACTGTTGTGATTGGTTGAATGATTTTTCTTTGCGTCATGTTTACCGCAAAAAAACGTATTTTTCAACACATTTGCTCAAAAAGCATTTACGAAGCCTGTATACATTGTTCGAAAGTTAAAAATTACGCACCATACAACAGAACGTGCGGTAAAATAGGTACTCTCACCTAAGTACCTGTTTTACCGCATACTCCGTTGTATAGTGCCGTGCGTATTCTTTACGGTTTTTTTTTAATTTCTATAAAACATATTATAAGGATTCCACCAAGGAGTTTCACATTACGAGAATAATTAAGCTGACTGATAGAACCTCCTTCCGATTTTAATGAAGTATTTTTCTAAATAATTAAAATTTTTAAAACTCAACTGTTAATCGACTTTTGTTGCTGACTGTACAAGCCGTCCTCAATGTGGTTAATAAATTTCTTATTTGCTATTAAAAATAGTCTAATGAAAAAGTTTGTTTCATTTTCATTACATATTGTACTGTTTTCTCGCAAATGTGTTGAAAAACATTGTATGACACACGTCCGGAAATTGGTATTTACAAACTCGTGACTGTGGTAAGCACGAGACGAGTAAAAACCAACTTACATATAAACAACAACACAAAACATAAATAACACACACATACATACACACACACATACACAAACATACACACACACACACGCGCACACACACATAGTATCATAAATAACTAATTTTTCATTTTCTTTCTTCTTTCATCCGTGGTTTATTTTATTTTATTTGATAGAAATAACAAACAGCAGTATATTACACACACACACACACACACACACACCACAAACACACATAGTACACACATAGTATCACAAATAACAATTTTTTCATTTTCTTTCTTTCTTTCATCCGTGGTTGATTGCTATTCATGTTATTTCCTAAAAATGTAAAACCAATCAGATTCATTTCTAATAATATTCACATCCTCACCCTTTTAGATCGATATCCTTAATTAAAATCGCCTCAATCTACAAATCCCTTCACGATTTAATTATACATACCTAGTACTGCGAACTCGAATTTTTTTTTGGGTTCCGTACCCAGTTAGTGGCACGGAACCCTGTTACTAAGTCTGCACTGTCTGTCTGTGTGCCCGTCTGTCGGTCACAGTAACACTGTTTGTCTACCGCATCGGGATCGGAACGTCAACGAGAAAACAGATGAGGAAGCGATAGTACATTTACTATGGCGTCGTCATCTGTTTTCTCGTTGACGTCTAGTTCCCCACACAAGGTACAACTTACATGTAGCTTAACTTTGAAAATTTGCATTCATTCATTTCAATTTTACGAATGTATTTGGTTATATGACTTTACAAGTTATTGCGTACGCGTAAAGATCATTTTCGCCTAATAATATTGGTGATGTTGAAGGCGCACTCAGTTTGGATCGTGATCGGTTTTACGAATTTTGCCGATGCTACATCTAAGTTGTGTCTTACTGTAAGTCTGTATTTTTTTACCCGTGATTTGTAACAGTTGCAAATTCTCTCTGTCATGAAAAAGTAAACTATAACATACAGAGTTCTGGTAGCAAAGAAAAACTTAAACATAGTTTTGTTGTTAGTATGAATCCGACTCGCACTTACCCCGTTTTTTCCACCAAATTTATTTCTCGAGTCCCTTCGCTCGGATTTAATTTCCTCAGTCAGGGACTGTTTGTATTTTTTTTTACTGAGCCGTCCAATTAATCAAGTTGCTAATTAATTTATTACCTACATATTATGTAACAGAGGAATTGGGCTCATCCATCATTTCGCGGAACAACTTGTAAAATATTGTCAAAATCTGCCGCGGAACGGAGTTTTGATTAGATTTTAATTACCTACTAAGTACGTACTTGTTTGCTGTGAGTCGGCAATCTGGGGGGTGGGTGACTGGCGATAACGGGTAAGTGTTTTAAACTCTTTAGTTGGTTCATAACAAGCTCTTATTTCCTTATACTACCTTCACTACTTAACTAGCTTCATCTTCCAAGTGACATTGCTTGTTTTCCCGACCCACCCCGTCGCATCGCATCACCTGCCCATGCTATTATTACCATTACTTCGTTTTTACTTAGCGTTCTTTCTGAATTTTTTTTCCTTTGGCTCGGCTCCTAAATGTCATAGCGTGGTGATAAGTTGTTATGCAGAAAGAATTTTTCAAATCCGACTAGTGGTTCCAGAGATTAGCGCGTATAAACAAACAAAAAACCGGTCAAGTGCATGTCGGACCAGGCACAATAAAGAGTTCCGTAGTTGTATTATATAATTGCATAGCACGTGTGAGCACTATGTAGCTACTATTAAGCTACCTTTTACTGGGTACGTCTTTCACTGACTTGAGTGTGCCCTGGCGGTTGAGAGTATCAAATCAAATCATTTATTTCTTTGCCAACATGGGTATATGGTATAGATGTTGTATGTATTAGAGTAAGTACTCCATGCTCTGCCGTCACATGGGCATGCAAAATTTACACATAATAAAGAAAATAAAAACATAAAAGAACATGCTCAATAACAATAAATTGGAAAACATTACCATATCAAATTTAAATTGCCAATGTCAAGGAGTATCCGTCAATAACTAAGCTAATGTCAATAAAGTAAATAATAGAATGTCAATAAAATAAACAAAAGTCATAGTCAAATAATAGTTGACAGTTTCAAATGTCATCAATATTACTATAAATCTGTAAATATTACTGGCCGTAAGGATTCCCTTGCAGATATTCCTTCACACTGTAATACACCTTGTCAGTTACAAATTCCTTTAGCTTCCGCTTAAATAGGTGTAGGTTGTCAATGTCTGTAATATAACAGGGCAATTTATTATAAATCTTGGATGTCATGCAATATACACTGGAGCCCATCAAATAAGTTCTACAGGGTACAGTCTGAATTTTATTTCTATATCTAGCACTTCGGAATGTTTCGTACAAATGCATATTACTTTTGACAAATACTGATATCTCATAAATGTAGAGGCTAGGTAAAGTTAGTATTTTGTGTTTTCTGAAATATGGTTCACAGCTGTCAGTGCTTTTAAGTCTACACATTGCTCGTATACACTTTTTTTGGGCTTTAAAGACAGACTCCCAATCTGTCGAGTTCCCCCAGAAAATTACACCATATCTCAGCGTGGACACCACATATGCATGGTAGGCGGTATGTATATAGTAGTATGTCATGCTTACTCAAATGTCTCGCTGATGGTGGCGTGTGTGTTGGATCATTAAGTTCCCTTCAAAATGGTTGAGCTAAATGGTGCTGATCCATGCGTCATGTTCGTGAACGGGCGCCGTCAGTTGGGACTGGTCGTCTCTTAGCTGCCATGGCTTATTTTTAATTTTAATATTTAATTTAGTTGTTTTAGTTATTATCTTTTTATTACGGACGCTTTTTAACGTGCACGTCTTTCTACATTGTTCTCACATGTATATTTTCAACTTGAACGATGTAACCAATATTTTGTAAAAATATTATGATTTAAAAGAGTGTCCGTGGAGTTTCTTGCCCGTTCTTCTCCATAGGGATCTACTACGCTTTGGAATGGGCAACTAGCTTCATCTTTCTGACTGACCGACCCATTGACAATTCAAAAGTGCCTGTAATTGGTTTATTTGAAATAAATGCTTTGAGTTTGAGTTTTGAGTTTGAGTTGAAAATAGTTTAGAGGAGCTCGTGGCTAAGTAATAACAGCCGCACGGGTCGATCCATCAGGTTAAGCTACGCTTGCCGGGGTCGGTCCGTGGATGGATGACCATATTTACATACTGAGACTCCTCCGTGCCTGGGAAAGCACGTTAAGCCGTTGGTCCCGGCTGTCATTCGTGGATCTTTGACAGTCGTTACGGGTCGTCAGTAGCCCGAAAGTCTGACAATCAGTCTTACCAAGGGGTATCGTATTACCCAGTTAATGGGTTGTGGAGGTCAGATTAGACAGAAATAGGAGCCCCGCTGTGCGGGGCTCCTATTTCTGTCTGCAGGGTTTAAAGGAACCTAACCAAACCTAACCTCGGGGTGCCCAATAATTATTATTTGTTATTCGATTAGTTAACTAGTAGTGAAATAATAAGTTTTTTAGATGCGCATTTATTATTTTTGATGAACAGTTAGTATTTTTGATATGTAATTAATATTTTTGTTGTAACTTTGGACAAAAATTGATGTATAATAATGATTATTATACGTGCAAATTTTGATGTGCAAACAGTATTTTTGATGTACGTATTCTGTTGGGAAAAGTTGGTAATTTTTGATGTGCGTTTAAATACTATCCATTTAATATTTTTCTGATGTGCGATTAAAAATTTCCCAATCATATTTTGCGGCATTAATAACACAAAGATACAGAGAATAGGTATCTTACTTCCATTGGCTAAAACACTGAAACTCCAGTAGAACACACAGCCACAGTATAATAATGTTACAGTAGTTTATCTTCATAGAAAACAGCCGAAACGATTCGCTTCGAAATCTCAGTATAGACCAGTATGCAACAGTTCGAGCGCGCGGCAGTTACGCATTGAAACTTAGCGTTATTATTTTACATTTGGTGTTTTAAATAATTAGAAATATTAAAATTTAAAAAATAATAATTGTGTTATTATTCGTAATTTAGTAGATTAGAATACAATAACACATTGAAACATGTGAACCTGATTGTACATCAAAATATGATATTATTAAACTCGACGTAAAGGTAGTAGAAGCGGGGTAAAGAAACTCGACATTAAGGGAATAGAAACGGGACAGAAATCGTAGACTCGACGTAGGGGTATAGAAGCGGTAATAGAAGCGGGACAAGATTCTCGGCTCGACGTAAAGGGACTCGACATAAAGGGAACCATTCATTCATTTACCGAGCGGCCGTAGGTAATTAATTCAAGGTGATTGCCCAGATGAACTACTGTAACTTTATTATTCTGTGGCACAGCGTCTTTGGCACGTTCCGTGGTAAACAAAGTGACTTGCCTCAGATTCATTATATCATTACGGCGAACTTGATGCACAAAGAAGCATATACAGAGCTATCATTACCTACTAGCTTTTGCCAGCGGCTTCGCCCGCGTGGAAGTCGGAAAATATCCCACGGGAAAGTAGGTACTACCGGGAATTCCTTTCTTATTCCTTGTCTACATTATAAAGGGAACCTCTGTGCAAAATTTCAGCTTTCTAGATCCAAGGGTTCGGGCTGGGCTTTTTTGACTTCTCTTTTTATTTATATAGATAGACTAGCTTTTGCCCGCGGCTTCGCCCGCGTAGATGTCGGAAAATATGCTACAGGTGCAAAAATATTGAGATAGCTTCTACCCGTACTTCGTCCGCGTGAAATTTCTTGTTGTCCCGACTCACCCCGTCGCATCGCATTGCCTGTCCGCGCTATTACTTCGTTTTCGCTTAGCGTTCTTTCTGACTTTTTTTTCTTTTTGCTCGGCACCACAGAAATCTAAGTGCCTTGTTATTTAGATTTCTGTGCTCGGCACCTAAGAGTCCTAGAGTGATGTTATGTCTAAGCCTTTCTTCAGAATTGGGCTATCACATGCATAAATAATTATTAAAGTCCGACTGGTAGTTCCAGAGATTAGCGCGTTCAAACAAACAAAAAAAGTGTGTGCGTCAGCTCCGACGAACGACTGGAGTTTACTCCTATTTTTTTTGCCATTCAGAGTTTCCGACTTTCTGTTTTTCAGTCATTTCTGTCGGGCTGGGTTGCTTCAATGAATCAGTGCTATACAAAAAGCAACTTTAAGGTGTAAAGGCACTCGTTCCCCCCCTCTTACCCCTCCACTCCCTCTAACCCCCTCTCACCCCCTCCCCTTCCTACCCCTCTCACCCTTCCCATCATCCCCCTCACCGCCCCTCTCATTCCCCTCTCCCTATCACCCCCTCACTACCTCCTCTCTCCGCTAACCTCCCACTCCCCTCACCACCTCTTACAACCCCCTTCACCGCTTTCCCCTCCCCCTCAACCCTCACCAACTCCTACCCTCCCCCTATTCCCTTCTCCACACCCTCCCCCCTCACTACGCCCTCCTATCCCACTCCCCGCTCTCTCTCTCTCCATCATCCTCCCGCTCTCCGTCTCACCACACCCTCCCCATCCCCCTTTATCTCATCACTACTCCCTCCCCTTCCCCTCCTCACCACCCCCTCCCCCTCTACCCATCCCTCTGGGGGAAAAATTATTAATGAACAACTTTATTACCTAGGCAAGTATTGGTGCCAAGTTTGAAGTTAATTAACCAAATGAATGAGATTTTTCATGTAAACTGTATTCCGTGTTTTCACTCCCACAGGGACGGAATTAAAAAAAAATCGTTTGGGATATTTCCGTAACTTGACTGAAAGATTATTTACACCAATTTTCGAGTTAATCAAGCCCCGCAGTAAAATCCTGCCCTGTAAAATTGACTACCCCTTTTCACCCCCTTAGGGGTAGATTTTCGAAAAACTGTCATGCGCGTTATTCTTCAATTTTGATCTCAAGTATAAATGCTGATGTTTCGAGTTAATCGGACCGCGCGTTAAAATTCCTCCAAACAAACTTTGAGACCCCCCAATTCCTCCTTAGGGTACTCCCTAAGGAGGAATTGGGGGGTCTCAAAGTAAACTACTGTTTAGGAAAACTAAAAATGAAAAACTTTATAATTTACTTAGATAGGTATTCGTGTTAAGTTTCAAGTTTATTAACTCAAAGAATAAGATTTTTCATACAAACTTTATAAAACCTGCCCTGTAAAATTGACTACCCATTTTCACCCCTTTAAGAGTAGATTTTCAAAAAACCCTGATACGCGTTATTCTTAATTTTTAGTCTCAAGTATAAATACTGACTTTCGAGTTAATTGGACCGCGCGTTAAAATTCCTCCATACAAACTTTGACACCCCCTAATCCCTCCTGAGGGGGTGGTTTGGGAAAATTGACAATGACAGACTTTATAATTTACTTAGATAAATATTCATGCCAAGTTTCCACCCAGTCAGTCAGTTTATCATTTTATATAATAGGTTGGGGAAAAAGTTTCTTCGCATTTTTTAAGAAAATTCAAAACATTTTT
The DNA here is from genome assembly GCA_946251885.1 of Cosmia pyralina. NCBI lineage: Eukaryota > Metazoa > Arthropoda > Insecta > Lepidoptera > Noctuidae > Cosmia > Cosmia pyralina. Next base: position 22,633,940 of record OX276354.1, read on the forward strand.
TAATATACATTATTTACATTTATCTAAAGTATATAGGTACCATTTTGTTCGATAACTTTTTGCCATCTTGTAGGTAGAGACATGATCCCATTGCTATAGAAATTTTGGGACTTCTGATCAAAATACCGCGACAAGTGGTTTTGGCAGTCCTCTCGTGATGTTAACCTGACACTGCCTAAAGAATTCTGAAGAGACCGAAACAGGTGGAAATCTGAAGGTGCAAGGTCAGGACTATACGGCGGATGCATTAACACCTCCCAGCCAAACTCTCTTATTTTTTGCTGAGTGGCTAAAGATGTGTGAGGTCTAGCGTTATCGTGATGAAAAACCACACCCCTTCTGTTGATTAATTCCGGCCGCTTCCTCTCAACTTCTTGCTTTAAGCTCATCAGTTGTTCGCAGTAGAGTTCAGAATCGATGGTCCTGCCTGGTGGTAACAGCTCATAATGAATAATACCCTTCCAATCCCACCACACACACAGCATCACCTTGTTGCGAGTTAATCCAGGTTTCGCCACAGTCTGTGAAGCCTGACCGGCCTTTGACCACGACTTTTTTCAGACGTTCTTGTCGTACGTGATCCACTTTTCATGACCAGTTATCAGCTTCTTCAAAAATGGTTCGGTTTCATTACGTCGTAATAAAGAATCACAAATGAGTACACAGTTCATTAGGTTTCTTTGAGTGAGCTCGTGAGGTACCCAAATATCGAGCTTTTTTGTGTACCCAGTTTTTTTCAAATGCGCCAAAACTGTTTTGTGGTCAATTCCCAGTTCTTCAGCTACGTCGTAACTACTGATATGCCGATCTTGCTCCACTTTTTCAAAAATGGCATCCATTTTATCCGTAATAGGGGGACCAGAGCGACGTGCATCTTTGACATCAAAATTTCCGGATTGAAAACGCTTAAACCAAATTTGTGCTACTCTCACAGACACTGCACTGGGTCCATAAAGATCGCAAATTATTTTCGCGGCTTGCGTTGCATTTTTAACTTTTTTGTAGTAAAATTTTAAAATGTATCAAATTTCTTCATTAGATTCACTCATCTTGACAGTACGAAAAACAAATGAAAATCACACATTTTCCTAATTTGAATTTGGAATTATGTTCTTTAAAATTTAAACTTTCAATGATACAAAAACCAGCCAGATACAAATAGTATAGCCAAAGAGATTTTATTTTAAGTTCATACATACTATAATGCGAAAAGACTTTTTCCCCAACCTAATATATAGATTTCCGAGTTGTATTTCTGAGTTGTTGGGTTTTCAACATAACCCAATATTCCTACGACAATATATCGAAACAACAACTAAGCTACTTACATGCTCAGTCTTCGTATTTTCTTCAAACCATCTTTCAAGAGAGGTCATTGAACCGTACATTAAATAAGACGGGTTCTCAGGGTAAAGTTTTGAAGTTCTGACTTCAAAATGGTCGTAGACGTGTGAACTATTAAGTTTGTGAGTTAGGTTTGTAAGGTATTCGAGAGGGATTTGTTCTTAAAATAGTTAATTTTCTTATACATTCAGAAATTAATTTATTATTACGTATTGCTGTTGTATTGTTATTTTTTATGTTTACATATAAATATACGGTTCAGCCCGAGAACCCATCTTCCCAGAGACAGTGGGATGAGCCGCTCTGTAGGTTGGTACGGAATAATATTATTAATACGTCCACCAATACTGCAGAGCGTGCCCGCCTGCTGGCTGTTGGTATGGTGAATGGGAATCGGGCCTCTGGCTTCAGGGCACTATGCTGAGTAACACCACATTCCGGCTCGCTACATGTTTGCGTCTGGGGGTTCCTTGCGGGGCTCCACATCGCTGTCAGTGCGGTGAAGGAGTCAACTGCCTCGGACACCATGGCCTATCCTGCAGCAAAAGCGCTGGTCGTATGGCACGACAAGCCAGCATTAACGACATCATCCGTCGGGCTCTTGTCATCGCCGGGGTGCTAGCTGTTTTAGAACCCAATGGCTTGGCACGCGACGATGGGAAGAGACCAGACGGAATGACCATAATGCCTTGGAAGTTGGGTAGGCCTTTGGTGTGGGATGCAACCTGTGTTGACACCCTCGCGCCATCTCATCTTCCTAGCACGGCGTGCTGTGTTGGAGCGGCTGCTGCAGGTGCAGAAAACCTCAAACGGCGCAAATATAACAACCTTATTGGAAGCTATATGTTTGAGCCGTTTGGGGTTGAAACACTAGGGCCTTCCCACTGACAGCGATGCGGATGAATATTTTGATGCCCTATGAACCCTTCCCCTTTTTTTTTTATTATTATTATATACTTGTACATAGTTTAACCCTTTGGATGTAAATTATGTACTAATTTATGAACCCAAAACCCCAGTGGGAGAAGAGGGGGGGGGGGTTAATTGCGAACCCCATAGGTTCACAGCTACTGATGATGATTTTATTCCATCGCATGATGTTTTTTTACGTTTATATATATATGATATAAGCTTATATACCTATTATATAAAAGATTTTTCCTTATGTACACCCATGTGTACAGTCGACGTGCAAGGAGTATAATTTAGTGTTAACTTGTATATTATATTATTATATATAAGAGCTCGTGGCTAAATAATAACAGCCGCACGGGTCGATCCATCAGGTTAAGCTACGCTTGCCGGGGTCGGTCCGTGGATGGGTGACCATCTTTACATATCGAGACTCCTCCGTGCCTCGGAAAGCACGTTAAGCCGTTGGTCCCGGCTGTCATTCGTGGATCTTTGACAGTCGATACGGGTCGTCAGAAGCCCGAAAGTCTGACAACCAGTCTTACCAAGGGGTATCGTATTACCCAGTTAATGGGTTGTGGAGGTCAGATAGGCAGTCGCTCCATGTAAAATTCTGGTATTCAGCTGCATCCGGTTAGACTGGAAGCCGACCCCAACATAGTTGGGAAAAGGCTAGGCAGATTGATTGAACTTGTATATTTTAATTAAGTTTTGTTTATAGTAGAGAAATAAAAAAATCTTTTATGGGATTAACAAACTTAAAGCAGTTCTAGAATTGACCGTAACGGACCTATATCAATGTATAGAACATGTTTTTCAACTACAATGTTAAGTTTGATTTTGGATAAAACCTTTTCAACTACGAAATAAATAGTGCATGGTCCGACACGCACTTGGCCGATTGTTTTTGTAATAAGACGGAATATGTTAAGGCGTAAATTAAGGACTACGTTATGTTGCAATTTCTTTTATTAGGTGTACACGTTTCTCTCGTGTTTACCCTAACTAAACTGTAAATAATGTGTTTGTTGCTTCCACATAATAAAGGGTAATCTGCAAGAAACGTAAACATCTAAGTTAATTATGATGGGATGGCCCCTATAACACAGGATTTTCCTAGCATAGGGGTCATTATTCACAAAAATTGAGCACAAATGTACTCCCACAACAATGTAACATGCAATGTATTTCTTTTTGCTAAATAAAATTATTAAATTATTAAATTAATTTTAGCATAACAATCAAGGGTCAATTTATTTATTTCATTAGGATGTAGAGGAAAACATTCACAAAGAAACCCTATACTCGTATACACAAAATAATAAAGTTAGTATAACTGGGCAGTGTCCTTGAATTAATTACCTACGGCCTCTCGGTATACGCGTCCGTCGGTTGCGTACTGTTATATAATATAGGGTTATTTTTTTTAATCCCTATAGAACGCGCTCAAAGAGCAATTCTAAAGGTAGCCACTTTTAGGCCTTTCAAATTTCCTACGCACCAGCTGTACATTGCATGTGAGGTGCTAACAGTACGCCAATTATTTATACTGCACATCATGTTACACCAGCACGTTGAACTAGCTTATAAGCCAGTACCTTCTGACAAGAGAAGGAAGGATTTGGTCTGCATAAAGCCACAAACTAGGCATGCTTTTGTAAACCGGTTCTATATCTATTTCGGACCCCATTTATATAATAAGCTAAATAGGATACTTAATATTTATAGTGCTACTTATAAACATTGTAGTCTGAAAATATGCGAATATTTGGGTGAACTTGATTCAAATGGTCGTTGACTTGATTACACAGCCACAGAAAAACTTCTAGAAGTGCTTCAATAATTATGTAGATATTATATTAAATTGGTGATTTTTTAATTGTATTTAGTAATATAAGTAGGATAGTATTATTTCAATAACCAATTAAATATGGAGAAATAATCAGCTGATCGCTTAGTCTGGGGATGGCCTGAAACACAGGTTTTTACTAACCTAGCTCAGGCAGGTCGCCACAAGTTATAATGTAGTACCAACGCACCTTTCTTATGTAACAAACATGTGTAAATTAAATTATACTAGTTTCTATAAAAGTATTTAAGCTAATCTGTTAAGAACTTGGTACTACTAAGAATTTGTAAGTTTTGTAAATGTATTACTTTGTAAAAAGGCCGTAAATAAAATTATTATTTATTTTTATTTTATTTATTTATTTGTTTATCACCAACTACCTCTTAAGGGGTCATTGTACTCATCATTGTGAACAACTTTTACTATGAGACCAAACCTGAAATCGCAAAAAAAAAATCTGTTGTTCAGCACATTTATCTACATAAAACTCGTCAAAATATAGGGAGCAGCTGATTTTATTTCGCGATTTCAGGTTTGGTCCTATAGTAAAAGTCGTTCACAATGATGAGTACATTGACCCCTTAAGAGGTTGTTGGTGATTTACAAATAACCCTATATATGTATACTGAGATTTCGAAGCGCGTCGTTTCGGCCGTTTTCTATATGAAGATGTAATACTGCTTCTTTATTAATCTGTGCTACATATTAAAAAGAGGGTGTATTGTCCTATCAGTTGACAAAGGTAGGTCAACCTTGGACAATATTAAGGACGTATACAGTGGACGTATAGCATCTCATTTTGTTTGTTTTCATTTGTTTTTATATTAAACCCAATGTGGGAACATTTGTGGGTATGCAGAGTAAAGCTGAGCGTCCACTGGTCCGCGCCGGCCGCAACGTACGCACGGCACGCAACGGATTTCGGTTTGTTTGTAGGAAGAAATGAAAACGTTTTCACGTTCAATTATTGCCATTCAAGAATTGCATGTAAGCGTTTACACGCGTGCGATTTTCTAAAGATTGCATACAATATTTGAAAGCAAGTTTTGCCATTCAATAAAATTGCATGCGAATAGGGGAAGTACGTACAAAATGACATACAGTTTTGGTTTTGGGTCATAACTCTTTATTATTAAATCACAGCACATTCATATTGTACACCAGTAATCTTTGGTTTTATACCTATGAATTATCATAGATATTTAGAAGATAAACAAACTAGAAAAAATAAAAAAAATTGTTTAACTGAGATCAACGAAAATCCATTTTGCCCATAGTATATGGACAAAATGGCATATCACATATGGACTAAATGACATACACGCCAAAGTTATAAAATTAAAGGCAAAGCTCGCAAATGAACCGCTTGGTTCGTTTAGGAACGTCCGCGCAAGAAGCGTGGGCCCAATGCGAACAACTTAAACACCGCAACCAGTCTTCTCCAGGTCTTGACCGGGAAAAAAGATCGTTGCAATATAAGCAAACGCAATCCTCTTCGTCATCTTGAGCGTTGTTTGGCAAATTTTCTTCTTCACTGTCTTCTTCGAATAAGGTTTTGGTAACGGTTCGTCTCCTCTTCTCTGGAGGAGCTTTTTTGACTTGATCGCGTTCATGTTTGGAGTAGAAGTCAAAATCAAAGCGGTTTGTCGTTTCTTTGGCTTACGTTTTCCTTGGCCACTTATGTAACGTCCTTTCAGGACAGGAGATAAATCCTCAATAGGCACTGCTAGAGTATAGGAGGAAGGACGTTCTTTACTACCAACAGATGGGCGATTTTGATTTGGACCAGATAAATTATGGTCTTGATCAGTGTTTGCTGTTGAATTGTCAGCTTGTTCAGTAGAGTCGGTTGTTTGAACTGTATCATTTTTGTCAGGTGTTACGGCACGGAATATTTGCTGCTGATGTGGAGTTTGTGTAGATTCAGAAGCTTGAAGATGGTTCGTTACGGGAAGTGAAATTGAATTGTCTAACTGCTGTGTAGAGGGTCCAGCTACGGGAACTGGACTAAGAGCTATTTGCTGATGACATTGCACATTGGAGGCGTCTTCCAGTGGTATGTTTGTAGTCTCCGCAGGTTCATACATATAATCGGGAAATATTTCAGGATTTAGAGGCCAAATGCCAGTGTTTTTAAATCCGTTACAACCATTTTGCACTGTAGCTGCCTTACCATAAGCTTCCTTGAACAGACCAGCAATCTGAAACTGTGTAACGACACGTCCTGGGTGTTGTTTTAGCCATTTGGATGTCTCTTGGTTAAAATAAGTCTTTAAGGGCCCGAAAAATGAGACATCTAAAGGCTGCATGCGATGAGTGCAATGTGGAGGTAGACACAAAAAAATTATGCCGTTTTGTTTCGCGTATTCTAAAGTTTCAATCCCTTTATGAATTGCATGCCCGTCGACAATCAATATAACTTTATCGTCAATGGAAGATTTAACAAAATTTTGGAGGTGCTTAAGCCATTTCAGAAATAAATCTGTTGTCATCCATCCTGATGGTTGAGCTACACCTAAAGTGCCAGGAGGTGCTTCATCTACCAGTTCATTTTTCATATTTTTCCTCGAAAATATCATCATCGGCGGAACAAACGTACCAACAGCATTAACACAACAAACAACAGTGGTGTTGGTTCCACGTTCTGCGCTAGTTATTACGCCAACTTGCTTCCTGCCAGCAGTAGCCAATATCTTTTGGGGTTTTTGTACAGTAGACAGGCCTGATTCGTCAGCATTATAAATTCGATGTGGCCCAATGTTTTCAGATTCCAGCAGATTTCCGTATATCTCGAAAAACTTTTTGACTTGTGGCCGATTAAAAGCCTGAGCACGAGCGGCTGAAGTAGCTTCTGGTTTGCGTAGAGAAATATCTTTATTTCGTCTTAAAAATCCTTCTAACCATTCTTGTCCAGCTTTCTGTTTTTGTGGGTTAAATCTATGAGCGAAACCGTTTCTTTCAGCCATATTAAAAGCTAATTCTTGAACAGAAGCTCGCGTCAGTCCAAACAAACGAGATTCAAGTAATTTCAAATGCTCAACTAATTTTCTTTCCACATCAGGTGGAAAAGTAGCTTTCCAAGATCCTAGACCCTTTGCACTGGACTCCAAAGTTTTGTTACTATTCGAAGCATGTCTTCTGAGAGTTGCTTGTGGCACTCCAAAAGTTTTAGACGCCAAGAGCCAGCCCATTTTATTACTGAGCACTGCTTCTATAGCTTTACGCATTGATTCCTCACTCCAGGATTGGCGATCAGTTTTACGCTTATAATTACGCGGCATTTTGGTATATCTGTAAAGAAATTAACATCGTTGAATAAAGGTACAATTAGCTCATTGAGTTCTTATGGACAAAACGACATACCTATGTCATTTTGTCCGTTACCTATGTATGTCATTTTGTCCATATAGCGTTATAAAAATTCAAAATTCAATAATAAATGCAAAATGAATATTATTTACGGAAAAAGTTATTTAAATGTAACAATAAGTACTTAACGGGTGCAATAAATGTACACGCAAATTAAAATCATGAACAATATAACATTAATACATAAAACTCACTCCAATAAAAAAAAAACTCGTAACTTACCAATGTTTGTCGTCAGCCATGACACCCGAACGAAAGACTGGCGCGAGTTCACGATTTGACAGGTTGGTATGAGCCGGTAGGGTCACGTGATGTATTTGTCTACGGCGGGCTAGAGGCGGCAGAATTTGAAATATGATGCCTGTGTCATTTTGTCCGTGTATGTCATTTTGTACGTACTTCCCCTACACCAAGGCAATAAAATTGCAAGGCGATTATTTTATGCCAGTTTTGCCTCATCTAAACACAGAGATGCACGCTTTGTACAATTGTATTGTATTTGCGTTGCCAAATCTATCTATCTGTATAAATAAAAAAATACAACCGACTTCCAAAAACAACACTACAAAGTAAAAAATAACTTTAATTTCGGAAATCGGTGTCTGGTTAAATGTATTTTCGTTTTTTGCCACCGACTTCCGAAATTAAAGTTATTTTTTACTTTGTAGTGTTGTTTTTGGAAGTCGGTTGTATTTTTTTGTAAAAAAGGTTTTATTTTTCACTTTTTAGTTGTGGAACCTACCCCACACAAATTCTAATACCACTACCTGCAAAACAAACTAGAACATCATCCATATAAAAGTGGGGAAAAAATACGTATCATTGAAGCTAACTCAAAAACTACCAAAGCAAAGGTAATCAGTTTTATATGGGACCAACTGTGATGTGTACCCTCTTGAATAAAACAAAAACAATCCAAATCAGTCCAGCCATCTTCGAGTAATCGGGGAACATACATAAAAAAAAAAAAAATGGTTCCGACGAATTGATGACCTCCTCCTTTTTGAAGTCGGTTAAAAAAGAGAAGTCCTGACTGACTGACTGATTGACTGACTCATCAACGCCCAGCCCAAATCCTTGGACCTAGAAAGCTGAAATTTTGCACAGAGGTTCCCTTTATAATGTAGACAAGGAATAAGGAAGGACTTTTGTTCCCGAGGGATATTTTCCGACATCCACGCGGGCGAAGCCATGGGCAACAGCTAGCATTTCATAAAATTATATTTGAACGTATTCTCAAGTTTTTTTTTAACTTGTTTCGTTCGTATCACGTTAACACACCCTCACTTACCGCACTCATGTTTGAATGATAGAAAATTTTCATGCCATAATTTATTATTGTATGTGCAATTTTATTCTACGTGAACACACTTTTTTCTTCTTCTAGGCCTGCGGGCCTAGACAAAGTAACATTCGATTAGCGAGGACGCTAGTAGAAAAGATGAAAAAAATTTTGCGTAGATGTGACGCATATTTTCCCCAAAACTTGCTTTTTACTTTGTTTATTTTATTTTGTTGTCCTTTGCGTCATGTTTACCGCAAATAAACGTATTTTCTTTCTTTCTTTCTTTCAAAAAGCCAAAAAAATGTATGGGGTTGACATAAGCTATCGAAATGTCACATGCCACAATTGACAGCGTCCAACGATAACTTCCATAGTAATGCGTCGATAGCGATTGTAGAAATAGAATAGCTCCGAAGCGAATGCCATTTGTCTAGGCTTACTGATCCTTCTGCGATTCTAGTATAATCTACATCCATGTACAGTCAACAATAGAGATATCTAAGCAGGGTTTAACTAACATATTTATATGTGAACTAGCTGTGCCCGCGACTTCGTTCGCGTGCATGTCGGAAAATAATAATGTGTAGCATAAACAAGGTATAGGTGTATCCTTTAAAACTCCTCCAATGATAATGAAGAATCTTCCGATCTTGCCTGGTGGGAAGTATGTGCTTCCTTCCACCAGGCAACATCGGAAGATTCTTCATTCCTGGGGTGCTCTACCATAGCCCTTTCGAATGTAGTCACTGCGGTTTATAATGTCAAAGCGACGAAGTGTCACTTTGATTTTTGAAAGTAAATAAATATCACGGCACCTGCTCACTAACTGTGCACCTCCCGTACTCAATAAATCGACTGCTCGTCTGGCGGAGTGTGCTGAAGTGTTATCATGGTGAAGAAGGATCACGCTTTAAGACCGCTGTTTAAAATTTCCCAAGAAAACACGCAAAACAACTATGAAATTATCAGTATAATATTATTGTGATTTCTATTCTATGTGTAACCTTTGTTGGAAATCCAAATATAAATAAATTTCTTAAAAACTTGTTTTAATTAAGAAAATGCTGCTCTGTAAACGATGTTTGAGCTACGGTTGTCCGTGTAAACTGAAAAAACTTTTTCACAAAAAAATACAACCGACTTCCAAAAACAACACTACAAAGTGAAAAATAACTTTAATTTCGGAAGTCGGTGTCTGATTAAATGTATTTTTGTTTTTGCCACCGACTTCCGAAATTGAAGTTATTTTTCACTTTGTAGTGTTGTTTTTGGAAGTCGGTTGTATTTTTTTGTGAAAAAGTTTTTATTTTTCACTTTTTAGTGGGTCTGTTTATAATTTGTATAAGTTTCAATAGTTAAATGTCAATTGCTCATCACATGTTACAAAATATTGCTTTTCCTGATGCTGGGACGTTAATTGTTGAGGAGTTCTGCTGGTAAGAACCAGGAGAACTCCTCAACAACCACTCACCACACGCATTGTGTGACGAGCGGAAATTGCTTAGCAACCATATTAAAGTAATCGAATCGCAACCCGTGAAATATTTATCATTGAGTTGTTCCGGTAGCCATCTGTGGTCTTCATCATCAGTTCCACTTCACTAAGTGGTGCTTTCCGAGAGCAAATGCATGAGATTTCATAAAAAATACCCAAATCGCTATAGGTGTGCCTATAATATTTGAAGAGTTCCTTCGATTTCTCCAGGATCCCATCATCAGAACTGGTTTTTGACAAAAATGGGACCATTTGGGAAGTATACCCTTTCCAACAAAAAAATATTTTTTCAAATCGGTTGGCAAGCGACGGAGTTATGCGCGAACAAACATAAAAAAAAAAAAAAAAATAGAAACATCCGAATTGAGAACCTCCTCCTTTTTTAGAAGTTGGTTAAAAAGCAACCCATTTACTGAGATCCATCTCTGGTTATGGCCGCCATTTTGGATTTTAATTTACTGATATTCGGCCCAGCACCCTCGGGAGCTATATACATAGATGACACCCCTTATCGAACATGTTGTACACCATTTTGATTTAGACCTCTTTTGACTCCCGAAAACCGTAAAAATTACACCCCCGCTTTAAAATTAATACAGAATTTTATTTATGTGCCCATCTTTTAAAAAAACTTATTACAAAAAAAAATAAAACTGACTTCCTTATAAAATACTACAAAGTGCAAAATAACTTTAGTTTGGGAAGGAGTTAGCAAGGAATTACCAAAACTGTAACCGACTTTAATAAATACTAATAATTAAACGTCTTTTGCATTATGGTACACATGGGTACATATTAAGCTATACATTTCCAGTATAAGCTGACCTCTCATTGTACGGAAATCCTATACAAAGCGAGATCAGTTTATACTGGAAATTTATAGCTTGATATGTAGCCGTGTGTACAATACGTGCCACTAAAGATGAGACTTGACACACCACGTGGTTGACTTGTGCGGTAGACGATATAAAGGTCTCTTTAGTGGTATGAGGTAAAGACGGGAATGGACCGGGCGTCATCGCGCAGCGCAGGAGGCGCGGTACGGCGCTCGTCAAGTCTCATCTTTCGTGGCGCGTGTTATACCTACCTACCTCAAACTACCTAAATCGTGTACTTACTTCTTTAAATTGATACTCAGCAACTTTTTTTCACATACCGTACCCATTACAATAGGTATAGGTACTGTTCGTCATTGAGGAGTTCCGTGACAGTAGGGTTTCTTCGCAGTCCATGATAAGGTGACCACTGTTACGTACTTAACCTATTGTGTGTTTCATCTTCCGTACGATTACCCATTCACAATTATGTGTACTGCTCGTCGATGAGGAGTTCCATGGGGTAAATAGGTATTTACTTACCTACTTATTTTCAAAGTCCATAATTAGTTGACCACGGATAGTAACTAACTAGTAATTTTCTTTGTTTTCTGTACAGTAACCAAATCACAGTACCTTTACCTACTGTACGTTATTGAGGAGTTCAATTGTCAGATCTTCACCATAATAAAGGTGACCATCTCGGGAGAATCCTATACAGTATAAGCTGATCTCGCATTGTATAGGATTTCCTTACAATGAGAGGTCAGTGTAAACTGGATGTTAAGCTTGATATGTAGCCATGTGTACAATTAACTTACAAAGTGAAAACCAGTTTGATTTAAAAAAAGTTGTTATAATTATTGTATAGCATTGCATTCTTTATCACTCAGAACACTACATCAGTTAGTAACCTATTATCTTACATAGGTTCCTCCCGCGGCTTCACCCGCATGTTATGTCAATAAAAAGTAGCCTATATTTTTTTGCAGGTCATGGTCTACCGGTGTGCCAAATTTCATCCAAATCCGTTCAGCCGTTTTAGCGTGAAAGCGTTACAAACAAACAAACTTACTTTCGCTCCTTATTTTTTCTGCGGATTATTTTAAAACAGTTAAGAAGAAAGAAGATACTCATTGAAATGAAATTATGTGAAAGGCAATTTTGTTCAAAATTAAATACTTGTGATGAATAACGTATTTATTTGGATAAGGATTAATACCATGTTTATGAAAACACCGTCGCAAATAATGCATTATTTTATAACAAATTTGATTACCATTAAAACAGTTATAGGGAGCCAGTCTTAAAAGATAGACATATGCTATTGCGGACTTTTTTTTAGAACTTTTTAAGAGGAACATTTCTCTCATACATGATTGTTGCGTAACTTTAATCGTTTACGCAGCGCACGCAACAGAAGTTCTCAAAAGGAATACATTTTTCCCCGTTTTTGCAACATTTTTCATTGACGCTCCGTTCCTATTGGTCATAGCGTGATGTTATATAGCCTATAGCCTTCCTCGATAAATGGGCTGTTCAACACTAAAATAATTTTTAAATTCGAACCAGTAGTTCCTGAGATTAGCGCGTTCAACCAAACAAACAAACTCTTCAGCTTTTTATTAATAGTATAGATTGCTTCATGTTTAATTTTATTTAAATTACTTTCTATTTGCAATACATCCTACATTTATAAGATTATAACACATCAACACAAAATTGTATATTTTCACGAAATTGAACATGAAGCAATTCACATACAAAATAATATGTTAGTATACCCTGCCTAGATATCTCTTTTGTTGACTGTACATCCATAACCGTTGAATATCCATAATTATTGCGAGCTCACTCATCTCAGAATAATTGACTAATTTAATCATCACTTAGGCGCATCATACTGTTTGTAATATCACTCTGGCCTGAAATGAGCCTAATGTGTCGATGATAGCTCGTAATTACCACCATGATTGCATCAAAGCACGAACTACAGCGTGTTTAATTTATAATAGGTACAACTAGCGAGACGCCCCTGCTTCGCTCGGGTGCGATCTACTGATATGGCGATGTCAGAACGTTGAGATTTCTGTGCTAGGTATATCTAAGACTAAAGAGGTGGCACGCATAATATGCGCGTCGTAATGGGAGGATGTGCGGTCGTGGGATCGGCCGCACTTGGTGATGGGGCCCGTTATTAGGCATGGCGGGCTAATATCTGTCTCCCGGGTTCCCAACTCGTGGAAGGAACAGTAGGGTTTCAGTCGGATGAGGAGGATTTCTCCACGAAAAAAAAAAGAAGTATATTTAAGATAAAAATAACTTTATTACACACATTAATCTACTCAAACAAATTCAGTAAATAATGGTGAAAACTGCATCAAAATCCGTTGTGCAGTTTAGAAGAACTACGTCGACGTACGCACGGACGTAAACATATCGCGGCGATTTTTTTCCGCGCACTGGATTTCAACGCTCTGCTTAGCGCCGAGAGTGCAAAATCCAACAGTGTGTTTTTTCGACGCGCTAGAATGTACTCTGTTATTGTAAAGTTGAATTCTCAACGAGTGTTGAAAATCCAGTGCGCGATAAAATCCCGCCGCGATTTTATTACGCCCGTGCGAACGGGGGTTTATTGTTAAGTTGGATTCTCAACGCTCGGCTCAACAACGAGAGTTGAAAATCCAGTGCGCGATAAAATCCCGGCGCGATTTTATTACGCCCGTGCGAACGGGGGCTAAGCAGCACATACAGACAGCCACGTAACGCGACTTTGTTTTAAAGGTACAATTAGTCACACGATGTTCCATTCAATCTTCGTAATAGCGTTCGATACGAAGCCGGAACTAATTTCCCCAATCTGTTACACTTTAATAAATATTAATAATTCATCCGGCAACAGTTTCAAACTACACCCTTCATCTGATTAATTAGCAAATCGCCAACCTAAATTGGAACGTACCGTCTTCAATTTTAATTTCAATTTTGATTGGGGTATTGTAGTTATAGTTTTCTCATTTACTAGCGGATTGGTTAAACGTCTGTTTATCTCTGGGACATTATTTAGTCGAAAGGTTTTTGGATACATCACTGGCAATTACATTAATGGATTTGCTGGTCACAGAGTACATTATCAGCAGGTTTATTTTGCGGTAGGAGATTGGACTACTGTTTTGGCTTGTATGTGACTTCTTACGTAACTGATAGATTTCATTCATCAGTGTAGTTTTTTTTTTATAAGTTAGTTAGAGTTTTGGTTGCCTATGTTAAACGGCAAGTACCTAGATAATATTCCATTATTATTCTTTGTATGTCTTATTGTTTAATCCTTATTATTAGGCTTCCTGTACTTACATGATGTCGGAGCCGCACCGGGGCGGCGGTGCGGCGCCGCCCCGGTGACATTTGTACTCTAATCCCTTTCCCTTTTTTTTTTTTTTTTTTCTTTTCAAGTATTCTAGTGTTTGTATTTGATTTTATTCCCCTTGCGATTTTTAATTGATATCCGTGGGTATGTCCGTGGCATCACACAGGCCCTATCAGAATACCAGCGTTGCGGTATTTATTTTTTAAATATCGCAGCTTTATGCTGAGATGGGAGCCTTTTTGGCCTCGCACAGGTCTCTTTTTTTTTAGTCTGAATTTTTATTTAATTTAATTTCTTTTTTTGTTGTATTTTAATGTTTATTTTGTTACTTTTATATGCTCCTTTTTAACTGTATTTCCTGTGCGTGTCCCAAATAAAATATTTTTCTTTCTTTCTTTCTTTCTTTCATTTCCTGAAGAATGACGACAAATTCAACTGAATAAACAATACAGAACCGGTCGAAGTGGGTGGTGCTTGAGGGAGGCCTGTGTCCAGCAGTGGACGTATTTCGGCTAAAGTTATGATGATGATAAAACCATACAGGGCTGCCTCGTTGGTCTAGTGGTCGCAAGACCAACGAGGCAGCGCTGCGCATGAGGTCCTGGGTTCGATTTCCGGGTCGAGAAAAGTGTTATTGGGTTTTCCATCTGGAATTTCTCAGTAGCAGCCCGGAGTCTGGATTTGTGCCCGGTTGATGGCAACAGGCTCGCCTCCTAGTACATGGGACTTCATAACTACAGAATACATAATAGTGCAAGTACAGAAGATTCACTCCGCAAAATAAATAGCGACTCTTGCTACGACACAATAAAGTGCTTTTCAGGTCGCACAACGTTAATTACCTACAGTTATATTCACCTCTCTTTCTATAGCGTAACTCTTATACCCCCTGACTCGTTAGGGTTGTATTATTTTACGACGCGGCGCGTGAGTGAGTATCGAACTAACGTGCGAGCCAGCCGGTGCGCGGCAGCCCACACTGAATTAGTCCGACAAGTTGTAGCTTCATACCTAAAATACGTAGTGCGCCTGACCTGACATAACAGACAAATTTGTTTAGGTACACCGCTGCCTAACCCTTCGGGGTCTATCTATGGGCGTGATGTTATCCTACTAATATTATAAATGTGAAAGTTTGTATGTTTGGATGTTTGTTACTCAATCACGCAAAAACGGCTGACCGGATTTGGATGAAATTTGGTAAACAGATAGTTTATAACCTGGATTAAGACATAAGATACTTTTCATCCCGGTAGAAGGTTCCCGCGGGCGAAGCCGCTGGCAAAAGCTAGTATTATTATAAACAACACAAAAGCCGTCTTTTTCGATCCACACCTACTCTATAAATTAGGGCGAGCCAAAATAAAGTTTACCTCAAACATAGGGTAAGGTTCGTAATCCACTTAGTTAAACTTAGGAACCGCGGCTAAGTTCATTTAACAACTTAATATTATGTGGTAAGTAATGACGGTGTGTTTGGGAGGTTAAATATTATAGCGTGTGTAGGGTTGGTTTAATATTATATGTTCAATAGATTGATGATTCTCATTAAAATGTACCAATTATAATGTCACTACCGATTCGCCCCTGTTTTTGACGGTTTTTACGATTTGCAAAACATCGAGATTTTTTTATGCTGTGGGCACATTGTCGCGATAAGGCGAACTAAACTTTGCACGCTCTCTCTTTCATAACGCTCGCTATATAACAGAGAGAGCGCGAAGTATAGTTCGCTTTATCGCGATAATGTAGCCGATCCAATTTGCGCTTATTATTCTTGTACAGAATTTTCAACATAAACTGTAAACATATTTCGAAACCAAATATCAAAATGTATTTCAAACTCAGTATGTTTTTGGATAAATTAAGTTTTTTATTATTTTGCTCCGTTTTTGATGCAATCCGAAAGCATATTACATTATTTGCCACCACTAACTCATTTAATGTAGCTATTTAGCTAAAAAGTTTTGCAAATCTAAACTACAATTTTGCATATTTTGTTGCCATTTGATACCGTTTGATACCTACATTGAAAACATACTTTTGTCATTTGTCAATGAAAAAAAAATATTTGGTTTATGCTACGCTAAGAAGAAAAATGTACAGAACCTGCAGTCAAAAACCGATCTACCATATTTTCTGAAAACCATTCACCAAATTGTCTGTCAACGAAAGGACCGGGCAAAAACCGTGGAAAAACTGTCTGCACGTTTGTCCCGCGTTCCTCAATCAAGTCGAAACGACAGAACGATTTGGTCGACACTTGACACGACCTATTTCGCCTTCGCCTTTTACAACCGCGTTTGATATGCAACTGATGCACTCAATGTTTCCTTTGAAAATGAGAGAAAAAGGGAAAAATATTTTTCGTTTCAATTTGCGGGGAGTTATGAGTCGATGTGGGGCGCAGAACAGATATCTGTTCTGTGATACGGTGTTGTCGGATACCTACGGTGAAGAGGACTTGTACTTGTGGGGGACCTATTCTGGTGTATTTTTTCGATTTGTAAAGGACTCGGTTAATGTTTCTTGCCAAAAAGCATAGAATTACGAAAAATAAAAAAATAAAGGTTTTTTCGCGACTCGCTATTTGAATCACACCCGTATTAGTTATTCTCAGCATGTTTGTTGTGTACTTTCATTATACCTAGACTAGAGATTACAAACATGCTTCAAGGCCAATCCACAATATACTAATAATATAGCTCCAACATAATTTCAATTGATAATCACAGCTTTTGTAATACCGACCGTCTTTAAAGTCTCTTTCAAGAAACTTGTGAGGACTACGTTCGTTAGCTTGCTTGTTGCATGGCCACTTTGAAACGTTCTAAAGAGTAACAGAGCATTCAGACGTGAATAAATCGCCATTTTTCCGTGATCATGGTTATTGAAGAAGCGTTTTGTTGCCCTGAAAAACCTACCCTATATTAGGCCAGGCGCACTCCGCATTTTAGGTATGAAGCTACAATTACGTGGTGGGCCCGACTTGTCGGGCTAATTCAGTGTGGGCTGCCGTGCATCGGCCGGCTCGCACGCTAATTCGATACTCATTCACGTGCCGCGTCGTAAAAGAAGACAACCCTAACGAATCAGGAGGTTTATGAGTTACGCGATAGAAAGAGAGGCAACTTCTACGTGAGTATAACTGTAGCTAATTAACGCTGTGCGACCTGAATTGCACTTTTTGTGTCGTAGCAAGAGTCGCTATTTATTTAAATGATTTTGCGGATTGAATCTTCTGTAGGTACTTGTACTATTATGTATTCTGTGCCCATATTGAAATCCTCGTTTCCAATTGAAGTTCCGCATTAGCGAATATTAGGTTTATTGTGTAAGTAAATTAAGTTTATTTTAAAATGACTAGCGCTTTTGAAAAAGGCACGAAAAAAATTTAAGTCGTTGCGCGAACTGAACTTTTTATGTGGGGTCACAATTTTATTTTTCCATAAACACATATGTTTTACATGTTCAGAAACTTAATTGCGAACGCATTACACGTGCGTATTCACCTGCTCACGAATCCTAAAAAGTCGTCCCAAATAAAACCACGATTCGTCATGCTGGGTGTATGTGTGAACAGACCGTTATGGTCAACGAAACTTAAAAGTATGACACGCAACTCTATACGAGCCTTTCTAGATTAACATCTAAACTAGCTCCTTTTCTGTAATAATTCCATTTGTATGTAATAATTTCGTAGAGAGTGAAACTTAAGGAAATTGGACGGGATTGCGTCAAGTCATTCTCTAGCTAGAATTATGTTATTATTATGTAACGGGACTTGCTGTTCTCTCGGCTTCCTCTTCGAAGGCGACAAAGTGCCAGGTTACGATTTGGTAGTAGACATAAAGCTGGGCACTCACGGTCAGTCCATCGCGCCAAATGACTTGATGTACATCGAAAATTTGATCGAGAGTGTCGAATCTTCATTCCATATTTTGGCGCTAATTCTATTCACGGATTTTCCGTGCGCACCGTAATCCTAAGCCTCATGGCGTTTGGTGTCGCGCCATTTGTCCGTGAGTGCGAAAACCGTGGGCCGTGGCATCACGATACGTGGCATACGATTATGCGCCTTATCTATAAGGCAACACAAATCAATTTCCTATGTAGTATTTTCCTATTTTGGCGGCGCCCGTCCATTTGATTTAATCCGAATGGACTTATGAGTGAGTGCCCAGCTTACGGGTTGGTAGGTTGTCCGGTATATTATGCACCAATATAATAGTTCCATTGCAGGACAAAGGCATCCTTTTTCTTTTCCAAACACTTATGTTTTTTTGTCATTGTGGACAATCCTTTCGGTAGAAGTCAATGGTCGTCTTACCATCTTCATTAAAGTTAATATACAGGGTGTTTGGCAGAACGTTGAACATACGAAAATGGTGGATAGGTGGGGTCATCTGCTACTTACTCAGCCCTAATTTATTTGGCCCTGGCCCTCTGGATATTTTAAATTTTTATTTTTTTGCTTTTTTCTAGTTTCACCACTTTCTTAACTTTAAAGTGTAATTTTTATAAAAAATGGGTAAAACAGGCAATACTTTGTTTTTTTTTTTTAATCTTTAATGTTGGCAGATTCTTATAAAATTATTGTTTTATTCAGATGTTAGCTAGAAAAAAAGTTATGAGTCCTCAAACTTACAGAAAGATGTAAAAAATTACTTAAATCTTAATTTCAACTTGCATTTAAAAAAAAACAAAAAATGATTGAGGAGTTCCAATTCTAGCAAAACATCCCTAGTGTGTGACCTTTCTAATGGTATGTAATTTGCTTTTATAAAAAAAAAACTTTAAGAGTTATTTCATAATTTTATCAAGTAGGAAATTTTTGACGAAACTACCTTTACGGAAAGTGAAATGTTTTGCGAAATTTAACACTGCAAGGTTCGTAAAATTTAAATGATCGATTAAAATTATGTAAGTTCTTGAATTAAGTACAAAGAAAATAGCTGTACCAGTTAGGAGCGTTAATGAAACAATTAAATAATTTTAAATAATTTATTTAATTAATAAATTACAGATGTTCGAATTGACGCCCTTCATTTACAATACAGGCATCTACGTCTGATTTCTACAGTTGTTGTGCGCAGCAGCATCTCCTGTTGCATAACTTCGAAAGCAGCATTAATTTGATTTATCAAATCTTCTCGACTTTCTACTTCTGTAGTGTAAACTAGTTCCTTTTCTCTTCCCCACACGTAAAAATCGAGCGGAGTGAGGTCGGGCGATCGCTGAGGCCAGGGAATTGGTCCTCCCTGCCAATCCACGAATTTGGGAAACAATTATCCAAATGTTCACGTACAATCAGACTCCAGTGAGCTGGGCAGCCATCGTGTTGAAAGACCATAGACTCGCAAACGTCTGATGACTGGGTACTCGGCGGTTGGGATAACGCTCTTGATAAATCCTTCGTGCTTCACGCGAATTAGCATTACCGCTTCCATACGCTAACAACATGTCCGCGTATTCCTCACTGGTAAAAGCAGCCATTTCTTTACCAATAACAACAGGTAACAGTAATAACAAAAAACAACTAACAGGTTACAAAACTAGTGATAACAATAAAACAAAACGAAGTGAACAAAAACAAACGTAAGCGTAACGGGCACGTGAGGTCGCAGAGGCAGTTAAGTCTGGACTGAATAAAAGAAAACAATTCATTCTGAGGCGTCACGGTGCCACGAGAGTGAAAGAGAGAAAAAATAAGCTTTGACTGCACAAAAGTGAAACAAAATTTCTACCTGCTTTGTGTAACCATCCCAAGGGAATAGTGAATGTCAATTTGCACCACTGCTACTGGCAAGCCGTCGATCATTTAAATTTTACGAACCTTGCAGTGTTAAATTTCGCAAAACATTTCACTTTCCGTAAAGGTAGAGTTTCGTCAAAAATTTCCTACTTGATAAAATTATGAAATAACTCTTAAAGTTTTTTTTTTATAAAAGCAAATTACATACCATTAGAAAGGTCACACACTAGGGATGTTTTGCTAGAATTGGAACTCCTCAATCAATTTTTGTTTTTTTTTAAATGCAAGTTGAAATTAAGATTTAAGTAATTTTTTACACCTTTCTGTAAGTTTGAGGACTCATAACTTTTTTTCTAGCTAACATCTGAATAAAACAATAATTTTATAAGAATCTGCCAACATTAAAGATTAAAAAAAAAAACAAAGTATTGCCTGTTTTGCCCATTTTTTATAAAAATTACACCTTAAAGTTAAGAAAGTGGTGAAACTAGAAAAAAGCAAAAAAATAAAAATTTAAAATATCCAGAGGGCCAGGGCCAAATAAATTAGGGCTGAGTAAGTAGCAGATGACCCCACCTATCCACCATTTTCGTATGTTCAACGTTCTGCCAAACACCCTGTATATTTAGATAAATGGCTATAAAGGGAAAAAACTAATTATTTAAAAAAACGAAAAACGCAGAAACACATAATTGAAAAGAGAAAAACAAACATTATGTATAGAATTTAGATACCTCAGGCGGGGGACAAACAAAAGTTACACCATTGGTTATTGGTTAAATAACTAACTAATAATGAAATAATTTGTTTTGATTCAAGCTTTTTAGTTTTATTAACATTATAATTTTGGTATTGATTCATTAGGTACTAGCTTTTATTTGATATCAATATTGTAACAATTAATTTAAAAAAACCTTCCCTCCCTTTTTTTTGTACTTCCGCAGATGCATATATAAATATTATATATCCTATAACGACCCTCATAATGTAAAAATCCATCAAGCCGTTTAGGCTACAGGAGATCACAATGGAACGGACATACAAACACATACATGTGCGCGAAAAACTTACCCTCCTTCTGGGTCAGTCGGGTAAAAAGGCTCACGTTTTTCATAGAACGTAAATAATACGCGTTCTGCTTACCCCTTTGACAGTCGTAAATGCAGTCATGTAAGGTAAGTATGCTATCGAACTACCGACCGCAGTGTGGAAGCCTTTGACGGTAAACGTCGTAAGTTCGCTTCTCGCTTTACGTATAGGAGTTCCGAGCTAACTTTGGTTGACCTACAAATGTTTGGAGTTTGACTATTTGTGAAATTAAGTTGTTAGTCAGACTACGAGTGCTTAACAACTAGAGACAATGAACTTCACTTAAGCGATTCGATTTAGAGGAAACTTTACGGCTTGTAGAGAAAAATAAATTTTCGCTTCGGAGCATTCGCTTGTAATGTAACAACCAGATCCCACTGTAACTGCTAGGGCTGTGCGGGTTACAATACGCGCCATGAAAGATGAGACTTGATACACCACGTGGTTTGACTTGCGCAGTAGACGATTTTAGGTCTCTTTCGCGGTATGAGGACTGAGCGCGGCGCGGGACCGGGTGCCATCGGGGCGGCGGAAAGAGTCTCATATTTCGTAGCGCGTATTGTAGACTGCGGAGGCCGTCACCTGCTAGGTACTGTAGAGAAATAATTGAAACCAGCAAGATAGGTTCATCATCATCTGTCTAGACTTTTTCCCAACTATGTTGAGGTCCGCTTGCAGTCTAACCGGATGCGGCTGAATACCAGTATTTTACATGGAGCGACTGCCCATCTGACCTCCACAACCCAGTTACTGGGTAACTGGTTATCAGACTCGGGCTTCTGACGACCCGTAACGACTGTCAAAGAATGTTTTCCTTCAATGTTTTGAGAGCAGTGGTGATGTAATTATAAAAACAAAAACCGGCCAAGTGCGTGTTGGTGCACGCACAATGAAGGGTTCTGTAGTTGAATAGAATTTATCCCAAAAATAAACTTAACATTGCAATCCAAAAAAAAATTTTTTTTCTGTGATTTAATTACAAATTAACAATTTTTGAACTTTTTCCTTTATTTGTGCTGTGAGACCTTGCTTCTTGCCAAATTTCATGATTCCAGGTCAACGGGAAGTACCTACACCTAGGTTTTGATTTACTTGCGAGTATCAAAAGTCGCATAAATGGCCTTATTTTTTATTGCGTTGACTAAGAAGCTTGGTTTTTTTAGAACGCTAAGGGACCATAGACATTTGATATTAATTTCAACTTTATACCTCTACGCGTTCCTGAGAAAAAGGTTCTTGACAGACTGACAGGCTTGAAAATATTTTTTATGGGATAAATTTTAAATGAACAATTTTCAGATTTTCTTGTGCCTTTCTTCTTGCGAATCGTGATTCTAGGTCAACGCGAAGTACCCTATAAGTTTTGATTTACTTGCGAGTATTAAATTATGTCGCATATGGCCGTATTTTTTTATTGAGATGACATAGAAGCTTGATTTTTTTAGAACTCCAATGGACCATAGACCTGCGTATTTGATATTAATTTCAACTTGATACCTTCACGCGTTCCTGTGAAAAAGGGTCTTGACAGACTGACAGACAGACAGACAGACGAACAACGAAGTGAAAAAACGGAACCCTCACTTCCGTTTTTTTCTTTTGAGGTACGGAACCCTAATAAGTAAAAATCTTTTCAAAAACAAGCTTTTATTGAACTAAAAAGTACTAAATATAACTAACGGAAATATAAAACTTTAAAATTAGCAAAGCTTGAGGCTTATCTTTATGCCGACGTTCGCACGGACGTAAAATATTTTTTTTTTCTCTTTTTTCTTACAATCTGTCACTATGTATTAGGACATTAAGTAATTTGTATGTCTTGTTAGATGTCTTGCTAGGTATGCGTCCAGTGACACATCCTATTACTTTTAAAGCATAAAGCTAAGTTTGTTTGACGAGATCTTGAGGAATTTTGTGTTTTAGCCTGCGGGTTCCATTTTCATCCATGAGGTGGATTGCCAGGATGTTTCGGTGGCGAGTAATTCTTTCTTTATATGACTTGATGTAGCTTTTTATTTCTTCCTTTACTGTCAGTATTTTCAAATCATGGTGTACATCTTCATTTGGTACAAACCATGGGGCGTTTGTGATTGTTCTTAGAAGCTTGTTCTGAAAACGCTGTATGATCTCTATGTTAGAGTGTGATGCTGTTCCCCATAGCTGAATGCCGTAGGTCCATATATAGTATGGTATAGCTTTATATAAGAGGATTTTATTTTCCAGGTGTAATTGTGAGTTTTGGCCAATTACCTAGTAAAACTTTCGAAATGTTAGTCCAAGTTCCTTTCGTTTCGTGAAAATGTGTTTTGTCCAAGTAAGCCGTCTATCGAGGTAGTAACCAAGGTATTTAACATGTTCAGCTTGAGGCACTTGTATTCCGTTCAACTTTACTGGTGGGCAGGTATCCTTTCTCCTAGTGAATGTGACATTTACCGACTTGGTCTCGTTGGCTTTTCTCCTCCACTTTTTGAGCCAGAGGGCTATGTCGTCCAAACAGGTTTGAAGCATGGCTGATGCTACTTTATGATCAGTATGGGTCACCAACACAGCTGTGTCATCCGCAAAGGTTCCTGTAGTCGCTAATTCTGATATTGGGAGGTCAGCAGTATTAATCAAATATAAAATCGCTCCAAGTACACTGCCCTGAGGAACCCCAGCCGTAATAGGGTATAGTTTTGATAAAGCTTCACCACTCTGCACAAAGAAATGCCTATCCCTCAAGTACGACATCAAGATTAGGAAGATGTTACTTGGGAAGCTGTTTTTAATTTTATAGAGGAGACCCTCATGCCAAACCCTATCAAACGCTTGAGAGACGTCAAGAAATGCAGCAGCACAATATTCCTTATCTTCAAATGAATTGTGAATTTTACTAACGAGCCTGTGGACTTGATCTATTGTGCCATGTCTCTGTCAGAATCCAAATTGGTGGTCGGGTATTAGATGTTTTTCTTTAATTATAGGCAGTAAACGTAATAGAAGGAGCGATTCATAAACCTTTGATGCCATTGGAAGTATTATAGGCCGGTATAACTTCGGATCTACAAGAAGTTTTCCTGGTTTAGGAACCATTAGGATTTTAGCTGTTTTCCATTGGGGGGAAAGCAAAATCGTGACATGGCATTGTATATAGACAACAGCAAGTTTAGGCCTGAATCTGGAAGGTGGCGGAGAATCATGCCAGTAATTAAATCGTAGCCAGGGGCTATTTTGGGTTTTGCATTATTTATTATAGCTCTAATTAGCTCTTGCTTCGTAAACGTTGCGACGGGGCTGGCAAATTGATCGCAATCTAGTAGAACTTCTCGCAGAACTTTTTCTTTGTGTTCTGGGGGTCCTTTGTAGGAATGAGGCTGGAATACGCCTTTTAAGTGTTCGGCAAATGTTGTAAATTTTTCTTCAGTTCCCATTGGCTTGCCGAAGTGGGGGAGACACCGTTTTAGGCCGCTTGATTTTTTTGGTAGCTTTCCACAGCGAGTAGTCGGTAGCAGCAGTAGCGTCAAGGTTTCTCAGGGACGCCTGGTCACTATTATTTCTGTCCTTATCTAGAAGTTTTTTGAGTTTCCTAACAGCATGGTTTAATTTACTTTTATCATCAGGACATCCAAATTGTTGCCATTGTTTTCTAAGCCTTCTCTTTTCAGATATTTTATCCAGTATATTATGGGGTATAGATTTCTCGTTATTATTTAATTTGTTGGAAGGAGTAGATTGCCAGGCAGCAGTTTGGACCGACTTATTGAAATATTGCAGCTACTATATCATCTTCTGTTTTTAGTCTGACTGTGGGCGTTAAAGCCTGATCGACCATTGATCTGAAGATTTCCCAATTTCTTTTTTTGGTGTGAAGGACGCAAGTTTCCGCAGTTTCTTTGAAACGACTTAATAATGTTACTAATACTGGTGAATGGTCCGAAGATAGGTCATAGCTGCTTTGGCACTGAAAATAATTTTACGAGATACCTTTGACAGCACAGAAATCTATCAGTTCAGGTACTTTTTCCCTATCGGTGGGCCAATATGTGGGCTCACCTGTTGATATAATTTCCATTTTTAGTTTTTCAACAGTCTTGAGTAGCTCCCGGCCCCTAGGGATCTTGAGCCCCAATTAGCTATGCTTTGCATTGAAGTCCCTGCCAGCTATGAAACGATCGCCGAGGGTGTTGAAAAACTCACTAAACTCTTCCTGCTTGATTATGTGTTTCGGTGGACAGTAGAGAGCTGACACATTGACGGGACTTACCCAATCTTCAACTATGACAGATTTTGCTTGAATTGGTGCTTTGCAGTATGATACTGATTCATAATGTTTTAATTTGCTTTGATAATTATAGCTGATCTACCATGTGCTTTCCCATCAGGGTTTTCTTCAGGAGCATCGCGGTGGGATTTTATCGCGCACTGGATTTTCAACACTCGTTGTCGAGCCGAGCGTTGAGAATCCAACTTAACAATAACAGATTACATTGTAGCGCGTCGAAAAAACACACTGTTGGATTTTCAACTCTCGGCGCTAAGTAAATCCAGTGCGCGAAAAAATCGCCGCGATATTTTTAAGTCCGTGCGAGCGTCGACTAAGTGTAAGAAGGACGTTCACGCCTCCAGCTTTTTAGTTCAATAAAAGCTTGTATTTAAAAAGATTTTTACCTACTTATATTTTATAAATGTTAAATGATTGAAATATTTTGATACATATCAAAATATTTTAATCTTTTAACATAACGTGCATCTGTAATCAGAGAGGAGAGATATATAGTAAAAAATTATCAGTATTAATACATTATTTTATTATACATTTTAGTACATAAATTTCACACAGAACAAAAATGAAACTGTCAATGGTATTAGTAAGACGGGCTGGCGTCCGCAACTCCACGACAAGCGCGTATTACGGTCATGTCAAACTGTAGATAGATCATTTATCTACAGTATCCAGCGGCCCAACCAGATTCCTTGTGACAATTTCCGGAACAGCAGTTTCCTTGACTGCCATCAGGTTGACACCCGTTGCCATTGGCAATGCAGGCCAAAGCTTGATCCGGTATGAAGATAGCCGCAACAACGAAGACTGCCATCAAGATGATCAGATTGAATTTCATTTTGATTTTAGTACTTTACTGAATCGTTATACCAAGAAGGACCGCTTGCTGTAGTTAGCAGGGCTACTCTCGTTACTCTGTGAGTTGATTGAACATTACGAGCCTTTTTATACTTTGAGAAACCCTTTTTTTCCTCATATTTAATATGATAATATTATTCCAACTAAATAAATTCTGTTGCTGCGTCGTTTGCGTAGAGCTAAACGATTGGCTGCTACTTTCCTTAAGGAAAAAACACTTAAGGCGAAATAGATTCTAACGGCGCCACCATTGAGAAAAATTATCGGCCAAGTGCGTGTCGGACCACGCACAATGTAAGGTTCCGTAGTTGGGATGAATATATCCCAATATCTTCCTTAAGAATTGGGCTATCAAATGTAGAAAGAATTTTTCAAATCCAACGGGTAGTTCTCAACATTAGTGCGTTCAAACAAGCAAAAATAAGTGTGTGTGTCAGCTGTGACGCACGACTGGAGTTTACTCCTGTTTTTTGTGTCGGGCCGGGTTTCTTTAATGATTCAGTGCGATACAAAAAGCAACTTAACTATAAGGTGTAAAGGCGAGTGCCTTTACGAGCACAACTCGTATGTCGTAATATAAATTCACGCTTTTTTCTCATGGGGGAAGCAGAAACTACAGAAAGCCTTACTACCTTGCATACTGCTGTTGCTTTGTTTACGTTCATAAATCTGGTCATACACGCAAGCCGGTATTTAACATGTCTTAAATAAAACTCATTAATCTCTTGACTAGCTGTAGGGAAAATGTATGTATTTTTTTCTCATAAAATCAATAAAGCACAGTAATATGAACCCAAGAAAAGTATTAACAGCAAATGTTACTACTGTTTGTTGCTCAAAAAGAAAACGTTTTTACAAAAAAATACAACCGACTTCCAAAAACAATACTGCAATAATAATAAAAACAATGTTACAAAGTGAAAAATAAATTTTATTTCTGAAGACTGTGTCTGGTTAAATGTATTTTCGTTTTTTGCCACCGGCTTCCAAAATTAAAGTTATTTTAAAAGCTTTTATTTAACTTGCAATGTAATGTATGTATGTTTGTTCGGGTGGAATCTTGCTACTCAATTTTGAAGCAGATATCTTCAACCGATTGAGCTAAAATTTTGTATTCACGTTTAGTTTGGATGCCAATACGCAATAAGTTGTGTGACGATATTCTAAATCCAATATGGCGGACCATCCAAGATGGCGGAATAGTTATTTTTAATGCATTTCTACAATATGGATATCAAATTAAAGGGCTTGTTGAGAGTAACTCGAAAATTAATGTGACGTCATTCTAAATCCAATATGGCGGAACATCCAAGATGGCGGAATAGTTATATTTTATGCACTTCTTCAATATGGGAGTAACTCGAAAATAATGTAACGTCATTCTAAATCCAATACGGTGGAACATCCAAGATGGCGGAATAGTTATTTTTTATGCACTTCTGCATTATGGGTATCAAATAAAAGGGCTTGCCGAGAATAATTAGAAAAATATTCTGACATCACTCTTAATCCCATATGGCGGACTTTTGAAGTTTTTTGTGCTTTCCTATAGTAACCGGCAAACGACCTTGCAACAATGATGCGTTGAATGAGATGAACAGACTCAGAAACCTAGCCAGCGATAACTAAAAAGTAAAAAATAAATTAAAAGCAAAAAAACCTTTTTAAAAAAAGCTTTTATTTTAATGCTCTAAAAATAAGAAAATAAAATTTTCTTTTAAAATTTTAACTTATAACCTCAACTATCAACTTATAACCTCATTATACACAATTTATATGATCATAAAAGTTTGTCGCGCGATTTAATTGTGTAAATAAACTAGTACTTACCTATTTAATTGAGTAACTTAATCTGCTAAGTTAATTTTTTTTGAAATTTCAGATTATTTAAATATTCATAGGTACTACACAAACCTCGCGACAAGCTTTTATGATCATATAAATAGTGTATAATGAGGTTATAAGTTGATAGTTAAAATTTTAAAAGAAAATTTTATTTTCTTCTTTTTAGAGCATTTAAATAAAAGCTTTTTTTAAAAAAGGTTTTTATGCTTTTAATTTTTCAGTTTGTAGTGTCGTTTTTGGAAGTTGGTTGTATTTTTTTGTAAAAAAGTTTTTATTTTTCACTTTTTAGTTGTGGTAGGTACAGTGGTACCTACCCCACACAAATTCTAATACCATTACATCATCCACATAAAAAGTGGGGAAAAAATGCGTATTATTGAAGCTAACTCAAAAACTACTCAAGAAATAAATTTTATATGGGACCAACCCTCTAGAATAAAATATTTTTTTTTTCAAATTGGACTAGTATAAAAAGTTATGCGTGGTAATACATAAAAAAAATATACGTGTCGACTTGAGAACCTCCTCCTTTTTTTCGTCGGTTAAAAATTTATTTAACTCAATTTTCTACTACAGTTAAAAACGTATCCGCTATTGTCGCGGCCATGCCATGTGACGTCATAACTCGCGACGATGCTTTGTTTATATCTTTTTTAGCCACAATTTTTTTGTACTATAATCAAGCAGAAAAAATGGCAACAGAAACTGGAGAATGTTGGCTTGAAAATCAGCAGAACCAAAACTGAATATATGTTCTGCGATTTCGGCGGTATCTCCAGTTCTGGAGGCATAGCGCTTGATGGCGCGCTTCTCCCAGTCTGCTCCGACTTTCGGTATCTCGGTTCACTCGTGCAAAGCGATGGCGAAGTAGATCGGACGGTTAAGCATAGGATTAACACTGGATGGATGAAATGGCGGCAGGTCACGGGGACAATCTGCGACTCCCGCATTCCCCTTAAACTTAAGGGGAAGATATATAAAACAATGGTTAGACCTGCTGTCTTGTATGGATCAGAATGTTGGGCCACAAAAGGGATAAATGAAAAGCAGTTGCATGCAGCTGAGATGAGAATGCTAAGAGGGATGTGTGGTGTTACACGAATGGATAGAATAAGAAATGAGTACATAAGAGGAAGTCTAAAAGTGGCACCGGTGACTGAAAAGCTGTGCGGAAATCGGCTGTCATGGTATGGGCATGTGATGCGGAGGAGTGAGGAAAATGTCGTAAGGAAAGTTTTGGGTATGAATGTCGATGGCTATAAGGGTAGGGGAAGACCAAAGAAACGATGGATGGATTGTGTGAAAGATGACATGGCTAGAAAGGGGGTGACTACCGAGATGACGAATAATAGAGAAGTATGGAAAAAAAGGACATGTTGCGCCGACCCCAAATAGATTGGGATAAGGGCAGGAGAATGAATGATGAATCAAGCAGAAATCGCACTTACTCACTTATACCTCAGTGAGAATTCAAACAGTTTGCTGAGAAAAGATTATTTAAAGATTTATTGACATGGCTTTTGAGGTCACTTCCAAAATTTTCGAAGACGACGCGTTTCGAGTTTGCGTTCCGTTCCACCAAAAATACGTAAACTAAAATAATGAATTGTAAAATAAGCTGTCAAGTCATCAAGCTGGAGTCAAGTGTTATTCATCTCCTATAACTCCTCTCACTGTGGCCAAGACACCTTGAGCCATCATCGGTCCTATGAGTCTGTGGGATCGGCAGTGAGAAAACCATTTCCTGTGTACATTGCACGACGTACACAAAGCCCTATTCCTACCCAAATTCCATCTGTTACCGTAGGTCTCCTTGTAACAGACTTCCTGCACGTAAAACCAACGTAACTTACGTTTGGTACGGTTTGTATGGTAGGTTAGGATGTTAGGATAGCATTACAATAGGGCTAGGTTTACGGTCAGTAGTGTCTTAGGTAATTAATAGGTACGGTCAGCAACAGAAGTTGGTTAACACTGCTACTTTTTAGAAATCATCTAAATTAACACAAAATGATTCGGTAAACTGCTTTTTTTTCGTTTAACTGTTAAGAGTTAAAGTTCTTAAAATTTTAAGTACTTCTGTTTCGATCTGAATTAAATATTTCGTTTATTAATTAAGATTAAAAACTGCAAGTGTTAATCGACTTTTGTTGCTGACTGTACCAGGCTCAATTGTCTCGAACGTAGTCACACTGTACGCATTTGGGATAACGGTCGTACTAAGCTAAGGGCGCAGTGCGTACATTTTGGTGGAAATTGTAAAATAATTAATGCGTTAAAAAATGTAAAAAAAAATTGCAATTTGTTTCTTGACTCAATGTACTCGTATATTTAAATTATAAAAGAATTTTGAATTAATGCATATTCCCTTGCAGACACAATAATAGTCGTGTACGAATTGAAAGCTAAGTAATAACAGCCGCACGGGTCGATCGATCAGGTTAAGCTACGCTTGCCGGGGTTGGTCCATGGATGGGTAACTATCTTTACATACCGAGACTCCTCCGTGGCTCGGAAAGCACGTTAAGCAGTTGATCCCAGCTGTCATTCGTGGATCTTTGACAGTCGTTACGGGTCGTCAGAAGCCCGAAAGTCTGACAACCAGTCTTACCAAGGGGCATCATATTACCCAGTAATTGGGTTGTGGAGGTCAGATAGGCGCGACTGCGACTGCTTATGGAGCGACTGCTCCATATTAAATACTGGTATTTAGCTGCATCAGGTTAGACTGGAAGCCGACCCCAACATAGTTGGGAAAAGGCTAGGCAGATTGATTGAATTGAAAAGCAATTCAAAACTTCAGCCTACCTCCACAAAATACATTCGCATCGAGTACCTACAAAATCTAAAATTCCACAATTTGAGATTCAAAATCCCGATTTAAATCGGGCACTCAGTTCCCTTTATCGGTTCATTATCTCCCTGTATTGAATGGTCACCGGTCGCCACTTTACGGACGCTAGGATTTATTCGGATTTTACCGATAAATTGAAAGCTTTTGGGACATCTGTATTAAACAGTTATTAAACAGATTTGTTCTGACGTCAGTTTGGTGGTTCATTGGTAATTGTGTCTGATGTTTTGCGGTTTTACCTATAAAGGTAAGGAAAATATAAGACAAGGTAGGTTAAACTAAAGAGATGAGTAGTAGTGGAGCAGCGGGATTTCCGTTTCGTTTTACCTCGTGATGGCTTTACCTATCACGCTGCGTTTTCTCTGACGAGGAGCTGGATGGAGTGGAGAGGAGCAGACCGTGAATTGACCAATCATAGTGCTCGAAATCTCCACTCAGTGGAGCTGAGCGGACTTTCAAATAAAATATATGAACACGTGGCCCCGAGGTGGACAGAACTGAGTCGAGCAGGGTGGTCCGACTAATCGCAGTGCTCAAAATTTCCTCTCCGCTCCGCTTCAGTGGAAACACTTGCCACTTTTCACTGCCCTTCCAGCAGTGCCCAGCTCCGCGTCAGTGGAAACGCACCCTGAGATTGAATGTAACTTCAGGCCAATAATATTTTTGTCTATGTTAGAGTGAAGTTTCAATTTGCTGATCCTAATTGTTATTAAAACTGCTCGTGGCTAAGTAATAACAGCCGCACGGGTCGATCGATCAGGTTAAGCTCCGCTTGCCGCGGTTGGTCCGTGGATGGGTGACTAACTTTACATATCAAGACCCCTCCGTGGCTCGGAAAGCACGTTAAGCGGCTGTCAGGCTGTCATTCATGGATCTTTGTCAGTCGTTACGGGTCGTCAGAAACTCGAAAGTCTGACAACCAGTCTTACCAAGGGTTATCGTATTACCCGGTAACTGGGTTTTGGAGGTCAGATAGGCAGCTGCTCCATATAAAATGCTGGTATTCAGCTGCATCCGGCTAGACTGGAAGCCGACCCCAACATAGTTGGGAAAAGGCTAGGCAGATGTTGTAAAAAGTGGTTAATCAATCAGGTATACTGCGATGATCAAATTGATTACGTCGAACGACGGGACGATTAAGATTGATGATTATGGCATTTCCAGACACTGTTTGTGTACCGCACCGGGAACGGGACGTTAACGAGAAAACAGATGACGGCGCCATGGTAAATGTACTGTCGCTATTTCGGCGTCGTCATCTGTTTTCTCGTTGAAGTCCTGTTCCTGGTGCGGTGGACAGTGTTAGACTATAGGGTAACTAGTCATACCTACCGGGATCGTCACACTTGTAGGAGCGGAGTGGAGCGGAGCGGAGCGGAGTGAAGATTTCGAGCATTGTGATTGGTCGGACCGCACTGCTGGACTCCGGTCTGTCCGACTCGGGGCCTCGTGTTCATATATTTTATTTGAAAGTCTGTTTCCACTGACGCGGAGGAAAGAATGATGAAGCCCTTTCTCTAACTACGATCAGCATTACGAGCAACGTGTAGAAATAGCGCTAATTTTTGTAACGAAAAACATATTTCATTCATTCAAAAACCAAATCACGGCTCCACAATCCGTAATTGACTATTCCAATACAAACAATAAAAATAAAATAATAACGAATTGTTATTTCAGCGTCAATTTATTAATTGCCAAAATGGCTGCGTTCAATAAACAAAACAATCACAAAAACAATGAAAATCTTCAAAAATCCAATTTTAATAATTGAATTAAATTCAATTGAGCACAAAAATTAATTGCAAATCGCTCCGTGTGAACGTTATAATTGCTTTTATAGAACCAATTTGGCTTCTTTGTTAGCAACGCATGGGTATTGCTGCAAACGATAAAATTGCGAGATTTTTACGACATTCGTGTGGGATTTTTTAATGGCCGTATTGATGTTTAAAATTTTGGTTTATTTGAGGATTGGGAATAGTAATCTGGATTTTGTTGGAAAATGCTAAGGGTTTACTCCATTTGTGACCTATTTGTTAATTGAGAAGATATCAAATACCTACGCAACATTGCGCAATAGGTAATCTGAGCAGTCCTGTTTTATTTTTTTACGTTGTCATAAGCTTTTTAGGGTTCTGTACCTCAAAAGGAAAAAACGGAACCCTTATAGGATCCCTTCCTGTCTGTCTGTCTGTCAGTCTGTCAAGACCTTTTTCTTAGGAACGCGTTGAGATATTAAGATGAAATTAACATCAAATACGTAAGTCTCTAATTCCTTGAAGTTCTAAAAAAATCAAGCTTTTAAGTCATGCAATAAAAAAATACGGCTATTTATGCGACATAATATTTTGATACCCGCAAATAAATCAAAACCTATAGGGTACTTCCCGTTGACCTAGAATAATGAAATTTGGCAAGAAGCAAGGTCTCACAGCACAAGTAAAGGAAAAAGTCCGAAAATTGTTAATTTGTAATTTATCACAAACAAAATTTTTTTTTGGGATGTTATTTTTTTTTTTTTGGATAAATTCTTTTCAACTACGAACCCTTCATTGTGCGTGGTCCGACACGCAGTTGGCTGGTTTTTTGTTGTAGCCTCTGCTGATGCCCAGGGTTCACCAGAAGTATTTAAGTGTTGTCGCATTCTTCGAGGCTACTTTCAGGCTTATTTTCTGGTTAAGTGGCCAGGTTAGGACAATTATTCTCGTGGCGCGAGATAATCGCCGTGCGTACAGCCTTAGCTCAAGGTCGCGACGGGAACCTTCAGCTTATAAAGTCCGTTAGAATAATCAGCCTATAATGTTCCCACTGCTGGGACACAGGCCTCCTCTCGGTGAGAGGGAGTGGGCTGTAATCCACCACGCGGGCTCAGTGCGGGTTGATGGATGTCACATATCTTCGAATTTTTGGTTTTAGGACATGACGGTTTCCTCACGATATTTCAATTAGCTACATCGTTGTTGTGTTACTGACTGTGTTGTAACTATTTACGGGCGAACCCAATAACCTATCTGTCATTAGTTTTGGCATACTGGAGATAGAAAAACCTATCCTTACTGGCTCCTGCAACACAGTTTTAACTAGTGCAGGAGTCAGAGAATTCCATATCTGGTGTACCATCTGTTTTATGACAGTAAATATTTTTTTTTTAAAATTAATTAATTATCTATCTATGGTTTTAACGTCCCAATAATCTAAGACAGATAAAGCAAAAGAACACGAACGAACAAAAGGAACGTAAGGACACATAGAAAAATATTGTCTATCATCAGTCGCGATCTGTCTTTTACTGACAGTTCGGTTCGGCCGTTAATAGAACACTATCTCATGCACCTCAGTAGTAAGGTAGCTGTCACTAATGTCAATTGTCAGTCATCACGAATGCTCCATGAGGGGCTTGGTGTGGTGAAGATGCAGTGTATATAATCAGCTTAAATACGTGATTAGCAGGATTCTACACGACACAAATCTTCTGATTTATTATATTAATTAATTAATATTATTAATTTCTGTCTCGTAAACTGTAATTTTTTATTTTAACTTGTTGTCTTTTTGTATTGATTTTTTTCGATAAAAAAAAACGTTTATTGTGGCTGAGGTGATTCGTTTTATTTCATTACGCTACAAAATTATTATTTATTAATTTGATTTAATTGTGAGCAATGCAATACCTAAGTATACAGTTTCCTTGACTAAGACCCGTGGTTCGCAACAAATCAAAGACAGTCTATGGCAGTTAACTTGCACAGTCTTTGAGTCTTCTGCCTTATGTCAACCTTTTAGTAGCAATATCACTATTCTAAGGCCGATATCTATAAACGTCACTTTGCACGTCATGCTTGACTTAGCCATGTTCCCGTTTCTATCTTGCACTTGTGGTTTGATAATCATCATCTACCTAGCCTTTAACCAATTGCAGCTGAATACCAGTATTTTACAAGGAGCGACTGCCTATCTGACCTCCACAACCCAGTTACTGGGTAACACGATACACCTTGGTAAGCCTGGTTATTGGAATTCTGACGACCCGTAATGAATGTCAACGATCCACATGACAGCTAGGACCAAAGGATTAACGTGCTTTCCGAGGCACAGTGTGGTCTCGGTATGTAAAGGTCTCCCATCCACGGACCATCCGCGGCAAGCGTAGCTTAACCTGATTGAACGATCCTTGCAGCTGTTATTACTTAGCCATAAGCCCCTGGGAACTGACTACGGACTGATACTTGTTGAAAGCCCTGCACTGTCCTCCCATTATTTAAAAATAATGTAAAAGGCAATTATTTTTAAAAGAGTAATCGTGGAGTTTCTTGCCGGCACTTTTCCATAGGAAACGACCAATTGGAACCGTGCACCTAGCTTCTAACGTTTCATAAGTGCTGTAGGTTTATGTGAAATAAAATATTGTGATTTTGATTTTGACAGTTGCGAAACGTGACAGGAATAACGCTTAGCCAATGTACGGGAGTAACAATGTATGTAAGTAACGTTTGTAGATCTCGGCCTTAGCACCATAACAAGACTTCTTTATCTTCAAACGTCACACTGCCTTCAAACGTGCCTCCACAAAGATAAAAGAGGCTTCAAACAAGCGTATCTCATTGCTATTTCTTGAAGAATTCCTTTGGTAAAACTCGGAATGTGACCTATCTTCGAACGTTGCAGAATATTTTTGGCGCGCGGATATTGTTGTTTTTAAGAAAACAAAGCCTACTAGTACTCCTGTGTACCCCGCCTATATGTCAGGTGTAGTAGGTACATCTATAGGCATTTACTATCAGATACTATCTCTTAGGAGTCGCATAGCAATGAAAAATTCGTCGCCAAATTTTATGATATAATACAAATAAATAAAAAAAAAGTTGAGAGGTGTCAAGGGACACCCGGATGGAACGAAGTTCCTTTTGATTAATTAGTGAAGGAATTTTGTTTTTTTTTAATTTTTTTTTTTATTTATTATTTTTTATTTTATTTTTTTGTTTTATCTATATCTGGCTTGCTTTCTATAAGAGAGAGAGAGAGAGAGAGAGAGACAGGCAGAGAAACATGCGCACGTCGCACAGCTTACAATAGCTTACTATAGCAAAAAGTGTCGTTACAACTTTTCGTGAGAATTTTTTCCGTCTAGCCCTTTCACAACGCGCGATAAGGAACTTCGTTCCAAAAAGTAAAAAAGTTTATTGATAACATGAAACATGTATACAAAATTGGGGTGACACTGGATCCCGCACTAGGATACCCTGTAAGAGGTTTAGAATATCAAATATTAACGAATCGTTTTGACGTCTAAAGGGTGTGGAAAAATTACAATGTATTTTTGTGAAAGTTGTCTATACAATGTATGAATCACTTTTTACCACTTTCATAGAAAATGTTTGAGTAAAAAATATTTAACTTAGTAAAACTTTAGAGAGATTTGGCAAGGAATTGTTTTTGATTTTGGCTACTTAGAACTCTGGTTCATAAAATTAAAACAACAGAAATAAACTTCAGTTAAAAATCAATCCACTTCCTAAAAAAAAATTGTGAAAAATTACAAAAAATTGGCATTAAAAAATCTTTTTAAACAACCTAATTCTCGCATTAGAAACTAGACGCAAAATAAAGAAGTAGCTCATTCATTACACCATAATTTAATCATTGAAATTATCTTTCATGTTGAGTGTATTAAAACTTATAGAAATACAGTATTTTAACTGTAAAATGACGTCTGTAAGATCACGGAAATCAGCAAATAACATAGAACTTAAACATAATATGGGTGAACCATACAACTTTGCCCACTCCTTCGGAAGAAAGCAGGCGTGATGTCTTACTATGTTATGTCAGTTATGTGACCAATTATTTACTAACTCATCACACTCATAAATAATCTGTCGTACTCATAAATAAGCGGTCCAGCGACCGCAGCCGTCAACACACCGACACTGATAGTTCATCTCAATACGACACCTCAACGCCCGCGGACTATTCAATCGATTCATCGGGTAATTGCACAAAGTACTCATGTGATTTTAATCGATTCATTCCAATCTGGTCACTCGATTGCTCTCGATGGTTCCGCTCACCAGTAGCTTTGTACGGTTCGTAAATTATTAGGAAAGTGCTATTGTTTTTCAACCGTGGTCGGTATACGGTCGATAGATTGTTTAAACTTTTTTAAAGGCTGATTAATTATTCCTTGGAGACATCTGGCGTTTTAAAAATCCGGTCTTGATGTCAAAGCTGTTATCCCCTCACACGAGTTCGATCACTATTACGTAATAATAAAAAAATATTTTCTTGGTATGGAACTCATGCCACGTGCAATTTTAGGTGGAATGAGATTCACACCGCGCTCGTGTGAGGGGTTATTACATCAGATGAATGTAAAAATATGAAAATATGTACGAAATAATTTGTTTTACTTTATCTCTAAAATAAAACTTCTGTACAGCCCCTCACACTTTTTTTTTTTTTTTTTTTTTGTGGGTGGGAAATCATCAAATGACTTCCCACTGGAGGGCGTGTCAGACTTTTACTGACTAAAACCCACCCATGTTCCTTCAGTTGCCCGTGCCAGAGCCACGGTATCTCTTTCGAACTACCCGCGACCCCGGCGGCATCGGCCAAATTGACCCCGTCACTGCTGACATCTCTTCGAGGCGCGCGTGGAACACAACGCGCCGTCGACCCGGGCCTGGTCCTTACCGGACGGCGAGCTGCCCATTACTCGTCGTCCGCAAGCCCGCGCCTACGGTGGCCGGGAATCGGCGATCGATTCCCGCCGCCCAGGGCGTCTCTTACGGCGGCTAGGGGCGCGAGGGCGCGGCTGTTGCCTCTCCCTCACGCGTTCCGCTTCCTCCTTCACGAGCATTACTGCTTCGCAGAAGGAGGTGACGGCCTCCCATGCACTCTCGCTCCGCACGTGAGAGCACGGCGGTGCTCCGCCCAAGCCGGGCAGACCTCCACTGTATGCTCCACCGTGTCCTCCGGGTGATCCACACAATGGTGACACCCGGGCGTTTCCTCCCGCCTTATCCGAAACAGGAACCTCCCGAAACAACCGTGTCCGGTGAGGACCTGCGTCAGGCGGAAGGTGAGGACGCCGTGGCGCCTCTCCAACCACTCCTCAAAGAGGGGACTTATCGCCGCAATTGTGGCGTGCCCAGCGCTGGGTTGCGACAATCGCACTCTCCATGTCGCCATGAGATCCCGCCGGAGCTCTGTCCGCTGTACCGTGATTTCTCGCGGCAGCAGAGTGACGCCCCGGCGTTTCGCCTCCTCGCACCACTCCCACACGTGCGCGAGGACTTTTGCCTCCAGATCCCATGGCGGTAATCCGGCAAGGAGGCTCGCCGCCTCACAGGAGACCGTGCGGTATCCCCGGACTAGCCGGATGGTCATGACCCTCTAGGACGCGTTCAACCGGCGGGCCGGTCGCAGCCTCAGGGAACGCGCCCACACCGGTGCTCTGTAAAGGGCCATGGACCGCACGACCCCCGCGAAAAGCCTCCGGCAGGAGGCGTTTGGGCCCCCCAGATTGGGTAGGAGCCGCTTCAAGACAGCCCCAGCCCATTGCAGTCTGGGAGCCAAACGTCGAAAATGCTCCACGAAGTTCCACCGGCTGTCGAGGACGAGTCCCAGGTACTTCATCGTCGACTCGACTCCGATGTGAACCCCTCCTACCGTTATTTGGGAACCCGACGGTGGCGCGTTCCGAGGACCATGAAAACATATGACCTCGGTCTTGTGTAGGGCCACCTCGAGTCCCAACTGCCGGATCCTCTCTACTATTGTCGCAACCCCGCGTGTCACTAGTTTGGCCGCCGCCTGGTGCGACCTCCCTTGCGCCAGGACCAGCGTGTCGTCAGCGTAACATACAACGCTGACGCCGCCAGGGAGGTCGGCGCGCAGCACCCAGTCGTACCCGATGTCCCACAGATGTGGCCCCAGGACAGATCTCTGCGGGACACCGCACGACATCTCTCGCCGGTTCCACTCTCCTTGATGACCGGGGTAGATGACGGCCCTGTCCGTCAAATAGGCGTCGACCACTCGACGGAGGTAGGTTGGCGCCCGGTGATACCGGAGTGCCTCCCTGATGCAACTCCAGGGCAGGGTATTGAAAGCGTTGGCGATGTCTAGAGACACCGCCAAGACGACGCCATCCCGGGCCACAGCATCTCCCGTCGTGAGGGCTCGCACGCACATGATGGCGTCCACCGTAGAGCGCCCCCTGCGGAAACCAAACTGGCTCTCCGCCAAAGGCCGGTAAGCGGACGGAGAGTCCGCAGGGCGCCCCGGCTTCTTAATGAGGACCAGTTTCCCTATCTTCCAACGAAGTGGGAACTGGCCCCTCTCCAAGCATGCGCTTAGGAGCCCCCCTAGTCCAGGCCCGAGAGCCCCACAGGCCAGAACCCAGGCTTTTCCTGGCACACCGTCGGGTCCTGGGGCGGTATTTTTGGCACTCAGCCTACGTACCGCCGCTCTCAGCTCTACCTCGGTCACTTCCGGAGAATCGTCGTCGTCGTCGGTGATGTGGTCCGCATCGGGCACCGCAGGAGGCGGAGTCATGGGCGGGGGAGTGTTCCCCTCGCGAAGGGAACAGAGCGCTCACCACGTCCTCCACGAGCTGCGGCCGGAGACTCTGCGTCAGCGGGGGAGCCCATGGGCGGAGTTTATCCCGCACCATTTTGTAGGGGCATCCCCACGGGTCTCTGTTCAGAGTCCCCAGCGACTCCTTGCGAGCCAGACCCCTGGCCCGCGAGATCTCCGCTCGGAGGGCAGTCTTCACCGCTCTGTACCCCTCGTACAGCTCCGCCTGAATGGCTTCCGTATCCGGTGGGCGGATACGGAGCCTGAGCCCCTCACACCTAACGTATAATCTGACGTGAGCGTCAATATATAAAATAACAACGTAAGCCGCTGACTAGCTTCTACCTGCGACTTAGTCCACGTGAAATATCTTGGTTTTTAAAACAAGATATTTCACGCATTTCAATGTCATCCGGTATTTATGTGAAAACATAATAATAGAGGTGACTTTTTTTGCCGTCTTGACAAAAATAGGGTAAGTATAGGTGAACGAAGTAGTAGCCTATATGGCATACCGAATTGTTTTTCTAATACGAGTAGCTTAGACAGATATTGATCTAAGTATCAATAAATACTACAAATTAGAAATAAACTTTTCATACTCTATCAATAAAAACAGAAAGTATGAAAAAAATAATAAATCGTTAAAAAATATCGAAAACAAATCATATGCAACTTCAATAAGATTTGAATTTCGTTTTTTTTTAAGTTATAAAAAAACAGGTATGCCATAGGCTTCTACTCTGTTCACCAATTGTAGCCTATTTTTTTCAAGACGGTAAAAAAAGTCATCCAGCATATGATGGCGGCGCAGCAAGAGGCGCCGTCTAGTTTTCATACGAATTTACTAGGAATCACCGAACAGAACAAATAAGAGTGATACTGGCTGATTACAGTCACTCTAGCAGAGCGTCGCATAATTGATTGCGTGACGGCTGTCTTCTGAAAGGGAGATGATGTCACCCCTGACATCATCTCCCTTTCACCTTTCCTTTGACAGCGGCTCCCCAGCCGCTGTCGTATCATGTCCACGATGAACTGCTATATTCCGGCACAATCCTGATGATATTGAAGCTGCTGAGCTGATGACCACTTCTGGTAAAGGTTACCCTGTGCTATTATATTAATAATTAATTAGTGGTCCAACGTTAAGGGGTCGATACACCGTATATTCAGCTATCACATATCACAATTTGAACCATTTTTTTTCTTAGGTCTCAGAATACAATTTAAAAAAAAATATAACTTGCTTTAGTTCATTTTTTTTTACATTGCATATGCTTTGACAGTTATAAACAAAAACAAAATTTAAAAATAATGTAATTTATAGAAAATACAGCCAAATTAGTGAAGCAAGGTGTTAATTTTTCAAATAATAATATAAAAATATTTTATTCTGAGACTGGAAAAAAATGGTTCAAATTATAATATGTGATAGCTGAATATACGGTATTAACGCCACATCCTGTATATCCTATGACATTCAGCAATACTGTAGCTTCACATCAGTGAAATAAGTTTTCAGAATCAGATAAGCAGTTCAGAAGATTACCCCCTACATAGAAACTCACAAATTTTACCTCTTTATAATTTTAGTATAGATTGTGACAGCTGACTTTAAACGAACTTTACGGTTGGTGTGTACGTGACCTAACCTCCTAAAGCAGATATTATTTGTCTTTATTAACCGACTTCAAAAAGGAGGAGGTTCTCAATTCGTCGGAACCTTTTTTTTTTTTTTTATGTATGTTCCCCGATTACTCGAAGATGGCTCAACCGATTTGATTTTTTTTGTTTTATTCGAGAGGGTATACATCACAGTTGGTCCCATATAAAATTGATTAACTTTGCTTTGGTAGTTTTTGAGTTAGCTTCAATAATACGTATTTTTTCCACACTTTTATATGGATGATGTTCTAGTTTGTTTTGCAGGTAGTGGTATTAGAATTTGTGTGGGGTAGGTACACAACTAAAAAGTGAAAATTAAAAACTTTTTTACAAAAAAATACAACCGACTTCCAAAAACAACACTACAAAGTGAAAAATAACTTTAATTTCGGAAGTCGGTGGCAAAAAACGAAAATACATTTAACTAGACACCGACTTCCGAAATTAAAGTTATTTTTCACTTTGTAGTGTGTTTTTGGAAGTCGGTTGTATTTTTTGTAAAAAAGTTTTTTGAGTAAACTATTCACTCGAGTGATGCTTCGATATCGGTTTAACCGCCGTCTTCCAATTATTATCAGAAAATTAATACCCTCAAAAAAAAAAATTCAGAAGCACAACTCTGCTTAAATTCCAATTAACTTTTTCAACGATTCACTAAATTCGTACCGTACTAACAATACGAACTTTTTAAAATAACAATTTGAAGTCGGCTCCGAAAATAATTAAACAAATATTTGCCACGAAAATTCTTTCACTCAATGAGGCCCAAGTCGCAGCCGTTCGTCTTTTATTGCATTTTACATAGTTTCATTTAAATCTCTTTAAAATTTAAATCATTTAAATACTGACTTATGTAGCTGCGTTTAATTTGAAATTGAATTTTTAATGTAGATCGAACTTGAATTGTGGGCAATATGAAAACAGTATTTGAATAAGAAAAACTTTATATAATTAGTAGATTAAAACAATATTTAATAAGTGGAACCTTTTATTTACTAGTGTTTTGGAGAGACTCTACCTGCAGGAAGGCCTTTTCCCACCAATAGCCTATTAGAAATATATAATATGTATACCGGGTCAAATTAAATTAGCTAGCGAAACTACGCAAACGTGTTGGGTTTCGATATCTAAACACGACAAATCCTACTAACATTATTAATGTGAAAGTTTGTGAAGATGGATGTTTGTTACTCAATCACGCAAAAACGGCTGAACGGATTTGGATGAAATTTGGCACACAGATAGTTTATAACCTGGATTAACACATAAAATACTTTTTATCCCGGTAGTAGGTTCCCGTGGAATAATTTGCGACATCCACGCGGGCGAAGCCGCGGGCAATGGCTAGCAATAAAAAAAAAAGATTTGATGATTTTTTTTTGGTTCAACTACCGTTTGCGGTATTGGTACTTAAATAATGATTTGAATAAAACTGTTTTTTTTTGTTTTATCATGTTTAGATATCGATACTCATCACAACTGTGAAGTTTACACAAAAATAACATGTTTTTTTTTTTAAATTAAATTTCACATGACTACACCACGGTTGAAGACCCAAACCAAAAAATAACTCAAAATACAAATACAAATACAAAATCTTTATTGCAACAACAAGTATTTACATTTCATGTGCAAGCCCTGTTTCCCAAACTAGCGTGAGCTGTATGTTGGGAATCAGTTCCTTCCAGATAAATATGTCGAGCTAGTGTTACAATCATAACTTATAATAATTTATCTACTAATTAAGTTTATAACCAAAAGTTTACAATCTGCGAACTAAAAATAGTGTGTGTGTGTGTGTGTGTGTGTGTGTGTGTGTGTGTGTGTGTGTGTGGGTGAGTGTGTGTGTGCATGTGCATGTTTGTGGGTGTGGGAGTGCGTGTGTGTATGTGGCAATGTGAGAGTGGGTTTTGTGTTTTACTGCTTTATTTTTATTTTAAAATTAGGAATAGATTTTCTATTTCGTCGTAATTTAATGGTTTCAGCCATAATTTTATTTTATTTTTAAACTGATAGTTAGATCAACTATCAGGTTAAGCTATGCTTGCCAGGGTTGGTCCGTGGATGGGTGACCATCTTTACATACCGAGACTCCTCCGTGCCTCGGAAAGCACGTTAAGCCGTTGGTCCCGGCTGTCATTCTTAGATCTTTGACAGTCGTTACGGGTCGTCAGAAGCCCGAAAGTCTGACAACCAGTCTTACCAAGGGGTATAGTATTACCCAGTTACCGGGTTGTGGAGGTCAGATAGGCATTCGATCCATGTAAAATACTGGTATTCAGCTGCATCCGGTTAGACTGGAAGCCGACCCCAACATAGTTGGGAAAAGGCTAGGCAGATTGACTGACTTAAACACGTGATTATACTCATGTTAACAAACAACTTTTACTATGGGACCAAACCTGAAATCGCGAAAAAAAAATCAGCTGTCCCATACATTCATGTTCGCATAACTCGTCAAAATGTAGGGAAAAGCTGATTTTTTTTTGCGATTTCAGGTTTGGTCCCATAGTAAAAGTTGTTTGTTATTATGAGCACAATCATATGTTTAAGTATCGGTCACTAATTACCAGTCATCCTATATATACATAGGAGTATTCATTTGCAACTAATGATTAATCAAGCATGATATGATTAAGTTTAAATTAAACTCAAGTATTTTATTATTCTCATGTGAGTAGTGGTTACATACAAAGGGCGCAGCACCTAACATGAACCCTGTTTTGTAAGGGCACAATAGCTAAAAAAACTTTTTTACAAAAAAATACAACCGACTTCCAAAAACAACACTACAAAGTGAAAAATAACTTTAATTTCGGAAGTCGGTGTCTAGTTAAATGTATTTTCGTTTTTTGCCACCGACTTCCGAAATTAAAGTTATTTTTCACTTTGTAGTATTGTTTTTGGAAGTCGGTTGTATTTTTTTGTAAAAAAGTTTTTATTTTTCACTTTTTAGTTGTGTACCTACCCCACACAAATTGTAATACCACTACCTGCAAAACAAACTAGAACATCATCCATATAAAAGTGAGGAAAAAATACGTATTATTGAAGCTAACTCAAAAACTGTGATGTATACCCTCTCGAATAAAACAAAAACAATCCAAATCGGTCCAGCCATCTTCGAGTAATCGGGGAACATACATAAAAAAAAAAAAAAAAAAAAAAAGGTTCCGAAGAATTGAGAACCTCCTCCTTTTTGAAGTCGGTTAATGAGTACAATAACTTTACTACTAGTACAGTTAACATGAATCACAAAGCAAACACATACATATACACACACACACAAACACACCCCAATCACACACAGGCATGTATTAATACACAC
Organism: Cosmia pyralina; assembly: GCA_946251885.1. Classification (NCBI taxonomy): domain Eukaryota; kingdom Metazoa; phylum Arthropoda; class Insecta; order Lepidoptera; family Noctuidae; genus Cosmia; species Cosmia pyralina. The sequence goes on from OX276354.1 coordinate 22,678,614, forward strand.
ATATTTTTATGGAGTAAAAAGTTGTAAAAGTTTCCTTGATAATTTTCAAATTCGGGTAAACCGAACGTTCTTTTTTATAGGGTTTTTGTAAATTTCTCTGTTGGGTCAGCTATTAATTAAATAAAAAATAATATTACGGCGCTTCATGTGGCCGATTCACACTTGGCGTGTTCTTTATAACTTTGGAAACAACGTGGATTATTAAGTTTCGTGAAATAATATGCTTCGATGAAATAAACTTTCTAATGAACGCATATCAAAGTTTGAAGAAAGAATCTTTGTTAGTTATTTTCTTTATTTAAAGCTATCAATTAAAATGTTAAATTAATTTCACGTCATGAGCCCATACAATGTCTATAAATAACTCTATACTTGGTAAATTGTTATGCATCGGCTTTTTAAACTTTTAGTCATTAATTATATTCGTTAAACTGTCAACATGAGATAATTAATTTTGATTAAGGATTTGTTTAAAAAGACTTCATTTAAAAATTAAAATTTCTGATAATTGCCAATTATCCTTGATCTTAAGTTCGGTCAAATTAATTTATAATTAACATGTTTCCTCACCTTTTTGGCAAAAGGGACCAAATTATCTTACTTACTTACTTAACTTCGATCTTAAATGTGGCCATGGGCGACCAATCAATCTACCTAGCCTTTTCCCAACTATGTTGGGGTCGGCTTCCAGTCTAACCGGATGTAGCTGAATACCATTATTTTACATGGAGTGACTGCCTATCTGACCTCCACAACCCAGTTACTGGACTGGGTAATACGATACCCCTTGGTAAGACTGGTTGTCAGACTTTCGGGCTTCTGACGACCCGTAACGACTGTCAAAGATCCACGAATGACAGCCGGGACCAACGGCTTAACGTGCTTTCCGAGGCACGGAGGAGTCTCGGTATGTAAAGATGGTCACCCATTCACTGACCAACCCCGGCAAGCGTAGCTTAACCTGATGGATCGACCCGGCCATGGGCGACCAAGCTAAATAAAGTATTCAGCTTGGGCACAAGCTACTCTCCCCAATCCTATGGGGCTTCCCATCTCGGCGTCCGCCAAATTTCTAGTAATAGTTTACCGGCTTTCGTATCCTCGGTCCACGGCACCGAAAAATTGATCAAGAAAATCCTAGCCTCCACACTGATTAATTTTGATGTGTACCACCGAGGCTATGGATGCCTGGAGACTCAGAATTCAGATCCACCCGACAATCCATCTTCCCAGAGATGGTGGGAAGAGCCGCTCTGCAGAGCAGTACAGAACAATTTACTTGACGTCTGCTACTACTGAGGAGCGTGCGCGCCTATTAGCTGTGGGTAAGTGGGAGCCGGGTCTTTGGCTTCATGCATTACCGTCGTCGAACATAGGCACTTTGTTCGACGACACTACTTTCTGCCTCGCTGCTTCCCTGCGACTAGGAGCTCCATGTTCTCCTCATCGCTGTCACTGTGGCGAAGTTGTCAACAGCCTCGGACACCAGGGCCTGTCTTGCAGCCGAAGTACGGGTAGCGTAGCGCGGCACGCGAACATTAATGACATCTTCCGACGAACCCTTGTCACCGTCGGCATTCCAGCTGAATTAGAACCCAATGACTTGGAATACGACGATGGCAAGAGACCGGACGGCATGTTTTTATTTCCATAAAAGGTGGGTAGGCCTTTAGTGTAGGACGCAACGTGTGTCAATACTCTTGAGCCATCCCATCTTCCTGGCTCGGCGTGCTGTGCTGGCACTGCTGCTGCAGCGGCGGAAACCTCAAGTGGCAAAAGTATAATATATATTATAACCCAATCGGTAATTATATTTTCGAGCCGTTTGGGGTTGAAACCCTCAGGCCGTGGGGTCCGAGTGCTCATGGTTTGTTCAACGAAATCTCCAAACTTCTGGTTGACACTTCCCGTGTCCCAAGAGTTGGCTTTTACCTTAAGCAGAGACTAAGTATTGCCATACAACGTCGCAATGCCGCCAGTCTCTTGGGTACATTGTCAGTCGACAGCGATGCAGAGGAATTTTTTGATGCCATATTTTAGTTTTTTAATAGTTTTAGTTATGTTAGGATGTTATATTTTTATGTTATTAATAATCTATCAGTAAATAAATATTTCATCTGTGGAAAAAAATAATATCCTTTTTTTAATAAGACGTGCAAGTAACTAATATAAATTTAATTAACATAAATTCATACCTGTTACGAATTTTCTTCTTCTTTATTTATAAAATCATATAAAATAAACATAAATCTTCAGTAACAAAATACAAACATAGCACAAACAAAACAGAAGTGGCATCGCTACGTAATTGCTACGACGTAACTGATGACATTGCTACGCAGCCGTAGCACTCGTAGCACTCGTAGCGTTCCGCTACGAGATGTGCGTGAATTCATTTATTCATTTTGTTCGTACTCTTTTTGTTTGTATTTCCTCGTATATGGAATAAGCGCGCTTGTAGTTGACATTAGCTGCTATGATTTAATAATAACTGTATTTTAAGTGTTGTATTATTAGAACACTTAGTTGATTAAATATGATTTTTGTAAAACAAGATAAGAATAAGTGGACACTTAGAAAAGGTTTAAAGATACGTTAGCGCAATGATTGACTTTCTATATCGTTTTTACATGTATAATTCCAACTTGTAATATTTGGTAACAATATTATGTTTTGAAAGAGTGTCCATGGAGTTCTCGCCCGTTCTTCTCCACAGGCGGGGATCTAGGTTTTTGCTCAATGGGGGGGCAAATGTTTCTCTCTGAGGGGATATACTATATAAAGAGTAAAAATACAGATAATAAAATTAAGTTTATGTCTAATTTAGAGTTTCATACTCAGTTTGGTCGAAGCCCGGGAGGAGGCAACTGCACTCTTTGCCCCTGTATCTACGCTTGCTTCTCCATAGGAACCTACTATGCTTTGGAATGGGCAACTAGCTTCATCTTTCTAACTGACCGTCTCCTTGACAGTTCAAAAGTGCCTTTAATTGGTTTAATTGAAATAAATTGTTCGAGTTTGAGTTTGAACAATTTTTTGTGCAAAATTAAAAACACAAACGCGTTGCCATTAGTTTCTAAACGAATGTACGTCAAAATTCATGAGTGTGTTAAATTAAATAATTAGCTAGATTATTTAATGTGGCTACTTTTAGACAAACTCCTTAATTTTTATTAATGAAACCGAACCAAACTTTTCACTTTAAATCATCAGTATAATTTCAGGTTTCCACAATAGTAATTTTGTGAGAATTTTATCAAAGTTGTTTCAGTTCAGCGTTATTAAGTTCTCAGTGGTTTTCAGAACTTTTGATTTATGTTCTATCTGTAACGGATGAGACGTAGTTTTATCTACAAATGCTAAAGTACACTTCCTTTATCGTGTTATTTTAAAACTTAAGTTTGTAGATTTTAACTAAGGGAGGTATTTTATTAAATACCATGAAGATTTTAATACTAAAGTATTTTCCTTTAATGTATGTCTAGGAAGTACATTAATAGAAACGGCCTCTTGGCGTAATGTTTGAAATAATAATTTTGTTTATTTACTGTCAGCTGTGAAGTTACCTTATAATAAATAAATAAATAAGTAATTTTTTTAATAGAAAGAAAAATCGGTTGCTAAAGCGATCAACAGCAATCTGCCTAGCCTTTTTCCCAACTATGTTGGGGTCGGCTTCCAGTCTAACCGGATGCAGCTGAATAATATTATTTTACATGGAGCGACTGCCTGACCTCCACAACCCAGTAACGGGGTAATACGATACCCCGTGGTAAGACTGGTTGTCAGACTTTCAGGCTTCTGACGACCCCTAATGACTGTCAAAGATCAACGAATGAAAGCTGGGACCAACGGCTTAACGTGCTTTCCGAGGCATGGAGGAGTCTCGGTTTGTAAAGATGGTCATCCATCCACGGACCGACCTCGGCAAGCGTAGCTTAACCTGATGGATCGACTCGTGCGGCTGTTATTACTTAGCTACGAGCTCCTCAAAAGCGATCAACAGCATAGGTTTTAATTCATTAAAAAAAAACTTATGCTACTAAATACTAAATTAACTTATGCTATGTCACGGTATAAACTAAACTCCCCAAAAATATAGGCCATTATTTTTATCTTTAACTGAAGCTCACTACTTTATAACGTTTATCCCTATCCATACATACTTACATAAACTCAAGCTTTGTTCCCATGGGGGTAAGCAGAAACTACAGAATACCTCCTGTCCTTACATACTCCTTTTAATTTCTTACAATCAATCTGCCTAGCCTTTTCCCAGCTATGTTGGGGTCGGCTTCCAGTCTAACCGGATGCAGCTGAATACCAGTATTTTACATGTAGCGACTGCCTATCTGACCTCCACAACCCAGTAACTGGGTAATACGATACCCGTTGGTAAGACTGGTTGTCAGACTTTCGGGCTTCTGACGACCCGTAACGACTGTCAAAGATCCACGAATGACAGCCGGGACCAACGGCTTAACTTGCTTTCCGAGGCACGGAGGAGTCTCGGTATGTAAAGAATGGTCACCCATCCACTGACCAACCCCGGCAAGCGTAGCTTAACCTGATGGATTGACCCGTGCGGCTGTTATTACTTAGCCACGAGCTCCTCATTACTTAGCCACGAGCCCCTCATTACTTAGCCACGAGCTCCTCCTCCTGAACTGAACTCCATTTAATTTTTTACATGTTTTGTATATCTTAAAACCCGCGAATAAAGATAACACAAGGGAAAAAAATAAGCCTTTTTTTTTGTTGCATGGAATTTTATGGCTGTTGTTTATTAGTACGAGGTCGCTGATTTCAAATCTACCCTCAATTCATCTCTAACAGCTCTAGTTTTTGAGATACAGCAGCATCAAGGCACACTTCCACCACAGCCATTTGAACCGTTTCCCTGAAAATCTTGGTTATCTGAGTGAAGAACAAGGGTTCCATCAAGATATTCGGACTATGAAGGAGCGGTCTCTGGAATGCCCACATGATGGCAGACTACTGTTGGAGAATTAAAAAAAATTAAAGCTGATACAAAAATCTGACTTCAGATCTAATATCAGCACCCCGAAAATGTTATATTGTCATAATATTTCATGCAACAAAAATGCTGTTCCCTTGTGTCTGCGACCACGGCGAATTGTTGGAATTACCGTAAAGATGGTTTTGTAAGAATATGTCAGGGGGTGAAGTTTGAAAAATAATCGATTTTGGGGATGAAAAGATAAGTGAAAACAAAAGTGACATCAAAAATCATCTTCAATTCCGTGACATTAAACAGAATGAAAAAAGTAGCAATTACTTTGTCTTTCATTAAAACACGAGGAGCGAGCAATCAGAAAAGTGGTCAATTTCTAAATAATAAACATCTACGACCAAATATATTGAGAACATGACAGAATTACCTATCTTTCCTAACAGCATAAACTTAGCTGCAAAATTGTTTGGCAAGTAACTTCTCAAAATATTGCGTGAACACCACTCATTAAATAGTGACATTTGTATGACAAATCCCGAAGCAATTTTACAAAATATGCATTTACATAATTATTATTTGCAATTATAATTGTTATGTTAATTATAAAAACTATTTCGAGCTTAATTCTAGTTTAATTGTACGTTGCGATTAAGGTCAGTATAAGCAGGGCGATTTCTAGTATTAATTTAAAATATAAAAAGGCTATAATTTGTCGGATTACAGCGCGGCACGCTTTTTAAAAATTAACCCCTGAAGAGGTCTAAAGACATTCATGGATAAGAGGGTATATACATGGTCAAGTTCAGCTTTCAGATCTGCGTGATCTGACAAAAACTACCATGTATGCCTGTGCCGTGTATGTATGCGTGATTGCCGTGTATGCCAGGCAGGAAAGGGAAATTGACCGCCGGATCGAAAACGCCTGGAAAAGTTACTAGTCCATAGAGTCGCTAATGAAGGGTGATCTTATTTGGGTGATGTTATTTGTAATATGCGCTCGTCTTAGAAATAATTGCACAGTGCAATGAAAGGAGTAAAAGAAACAATTATCAATAACTCTAAATAAAAAAATATGCAACGCAATTGCGATTCCCAATTGTCGAACCGTCAGTATTTTTTTTTGCGCGGAACTCAAATTATTTTTCCAAAATAAAAGTAGCCTAAGTTACACCTCATAATATCAGCTACTTGTCAGTGAAAGTTCAAAATCGGTCCAGCCGGAACAAACAGACAGACAGACAAACATTTTAAAAACTGTTTTTTTGTTCTGAGTACCTAAATGCATTTAGTAAAAAGCTGTTATTTTGACATTACAAACAGGCACTTCAATTTTATATTTTTTTATGTATGTACGTGTAGATGAATAGGTAATGAGTAATGAACGTTTTGTGTTAAAACATACAGGTTGCATACCTCTACCAGAAGATTGCAGCGTTTCTATCAACTAGATGGAATTTAGTAAGAGAAGGCATAATAACATGCTTGATTTGACACCATAAGGAAAAAAGGTCAAAATATTATGTGAGCGTTCACATACGAGTATCTTTGTATACTATTTAAGATTGCAATAGTACGCAAATAGTGTCAGTTTACCATTCTTCTATAATAAGAAGGCACAGAAGATCCAGTTTAATCAGGTCGAAAAACTCCTAACATATTTTGTAGGATTCTATCTTTTATTAACCGAATTCAAAAAGGTTCTCAATTCGTCGGAACCTATATTTATGTATGTTCCCCGATTACTCGAAGATGGCTAGGCCGATTTGGATTTTTTTTGTTTTATTCGAGAGGGTATAACATCACAGTTGGTCCCATATAAAATTGATTAACTTTGCTTGGGTAGTTTTTGAGTTAGCTTCAATAATACGTATTTTTTCCCGACTTTTATATGGATGATGTTCTAGTTTGTTTTGCAGATAGTGGTATTAGAATTTGTGTGGGGTAGGTACACAAGTAAAAAGTGAAAAATAAAAACTTTTTTACAAAAAAATACAACCAACTTCCAAAAACAACACTACAAAGTGAAAAATAACTTTAATTTCGGAAGTCGGTGGTAAAAAACGAAAATACATTTAACTAGACACCGACTTCCGAAATTAAAGTTATTTTTCACTTTGTAGTGTTGTTTTTGGAAGTCGGTTGTATTTTTTTGTAAAAAAGTTTTTTTTTATCTTTAAAGTAAAAATTGATTGATGCGCAGGTTGGTAAGTATTGGTGCCGAATTTCTTGTACACCGAACTAAACTATCACTCAATTTTCTTACTTTTGGCTATCTGCAAAAAAAAACCCCTAAATAAAAAACACTTTTGACACAACTAAAATCGAGTTTGTTTGTTTGCCCTACCCCGAGAATATTTTTTAGAGACGGAGGCACGCAGTGAGGGCAGCCTGCATGTGCTTTAAATGGAATGTTTCACTTTTTGTATAGAAAATTTGTTAAAATTTTACTGATTGTTATTACTGCTTGTTACCTAAGTACATGCTAAGTTTTAGGGGTTTATGAGCTTTATAAACAGGGCCAAAATTTTCATTATTTTTGCGATAGGACACACACCGTATGCGAGATATAAGCAAAAGAAAAGAAAATAAAGATACAGTAGGTACTGTTATACACAAAATTACTACAGTACTGTTTCTGCACCTGGAGTCAAGGTGTTGGTGTGAATTTTAGTTCATGATACCTAATTTTATTCCGCACCTTTTTAAAAATCGATCGATCATCGCGATTAAAAATAGTCTGATTTAGTTTGACAATCAAAATTTTAGGTGAAAAACGTCAAATTCAGAATAGCAAAATTGTCATTTTGACTAAATGAATAACTCAGTGCCATCTTAGCGCTGTCAAACTAAAATATAGTTAAGTTATGTCACTTGAGTCAATTTCTGAATGGGCAATCGTCTTTTGACAGGAAAAAGCTAAATTTTGGTGACTTTTAGTCTAGTTTAGAGGCATTTGTGACAAGAGAATCGACACCATTACTCTACAGATAAGACTAGGATTCTTAAGAGTCGTTAAGGATTTTTAAGGGTTGTTCCTTGATCCCAGAAAATCAGCAATTTTTTATCAAGGTAACGTATCACATTGAGTATTGAGAACAATAAGATCACTCTTAATTACGTAAACTAAGTTTTTTCGCTGTTTTAAAATTATTATTGCACTTAGATTTACGCCCATCCTTATGCATACGTCCAAATCTCTACTTCTGTATTAATCTGTTTCGTGGCTTCCCCTTCACGAATTATATGCCCCCATAAATAGAATATGTCAAATAAAGTAAACACATTTCTGCTTCGTCTTATATCCATAAAATATGTAACTCGCATTTTTTTTTTCATTATACATATATATTTTTTGTCAATTTCAGGCCTTTTTAGGTTTCGTATGCCTTTTTAGGGTTCCCGTAGGGTACCAAACGGAACCCTATTACTAAGCCTCCACTGTCCATCCGTCCGTCTGTCTGTCACAGGGCTGTATCTCATGAACCGTAATAGGTAGACAGTTGAAAATTTCACAGATTGTGTATTTCTATTATGGCTATAACAACAAATAATAAAAATAAAATAATGTTAAAAATTAAAGCGGATCTCCATACAATAAATTTTTACCCTAGCCTTTTTTTGGGGGTCATCAACCGCCCCGGGAGCGTAGACACTTAAAATATCAGTTTTTTTTTAAATGTAAATTTCACAGACTTAATGAGTATCGATACCTCAACAAGATAAAACAGATTTTATCAACTCACACTGCAAGTAACAATACTAAGAGACATCAAAAAATCGTTTCGCTAGCTAATTTAATTTGACGAAGGGTTAAGCCTGATTTAATGGTGCGATTTTTGACGGCGCCTGTGGCATACCATAAGTTGAAGCAACAATCAAAGTTGCACAGTTTAAACAGCGTTTAGACAGCTCAAGTCATTTATTGCTTTAATTTTATTTAATGTCACAGGAAAATAAACTGGCATCGTGTAAACAAGGCTTTAGTTTTAGGCTCCCTACTTACAACGCGTGTATGTACCACACAACTTAGATACTAGCATCGGCAAAATTCGTAAAACCGATCGCGATCCGAACTGAGTACGCCTTCAACATCACCAATTTTCATTACTGCTTTAGACGGAAATGATCTTTACGCATACACAATAACTTGTAAAGTCATATGACTAAATAGGAGTACATTCATAAAATTTAAATTAATGAAGCAAATTTTAAAATCTACGCTACATCTAAGTTGTATCATACTGTATTTATGTGACATATTCAGAAACTATCTAAAAATTGTCTTGTCTACTAAGGTAACAGCACCATTTATCGGCCCAACAAGAAACTTGTCGATCGCACAAAAAGGCCCCTGAGTAGGGTAAACGTTTTTCGTATCAAATGGCCCCCAGCGGGCATGAGTCGACATTGGCTTTTCGCACAGATTGTGCCATCAATGCGTGCTTGGACCCTATTATCTGTAAATAAGTGGAGTTTCCTGTCTACCCACGTATAATTGATGTTGGTATGATCGCAGATTTTTTATGAGTGTCTTGGGATGGTTTTATTGAATTAGGACGAACACTGAACAGTTTTCAATGTTATTTGGAATTTTCAATGTTTTGTAATACAAATCGTCGTTTTGCATTCTCGTCAAATTTCAGGGTGTGGTACAGAACATCAAACCGGATAACTTTCTCCATGGGACCACCATCGTATTCATGAAAAAAAAATTCAATTGTCCCATAGAAAACTTCAATACCTACTCGACGCAAATTTATGGGACGGCTGATTATTTTTTCGCGATTAAGATGTTGGTGCCATGGAAAAAGTTGTTCGGTTTGATGGTCTATACCACATCCTTAAATTTGACGAGGATGCAAAACGACACGTTGTAGAAACAACTAGCTACCTATAATAAAAAATAGAGGGTTTTTCTTTTGTAGAAAGCCTTTACGGTCTTGTAGACCAAGCTTAAAGATAAAAAAAAATAAAAAAAGTTTTTTTTTAGTCAATGGAATATTTCTCTTACTGCTATCATTCTAAAGAATAAAGTATTGAACATGAATAATCACAGACGGCCGATTGCAACATGACCCAAATATTTACATTTGCAGGGAAAAAAGAATTTAAACAACACAGTTTATTGATAAGTTCTTTAACACCTGTCAGTACGTCGATTCTGTAAAATTCAAACAACAACTCGCATCTCACATCGCTATTCACTCTCACTCGTAAAATAGATGCTTTTTATTTGACACTTTGAATCGGGTTCGAGTGCGAAGTGAGCGTCAAAGTGACGGGGAATTACATTACCTGAATGCCACTTCTTATTTCAACTCGCTGATACGCTTGCAAGGGTAGCGCTAGTGTAAATTCGAAATAAACCGGATTTTTAGAATGCCAATCAAGAAACTCACAGCTGATTCAGATTCGAAGTTTAGAATGAGGTCTTACAGAATCACACGGCAGGAGGACTTGCTTACTTGTACAAACATCGCGAGAGCATCACGTAAATTACGAGCTTATAAGTTTTGTCTCGTAAGAAAGTCCTCCTGACTGGTATTAAAGAACTTTTCCATAATCTGTAATGATATGGGTTCACTGAATCATCCGCTTAACAAGGGGATTCCGACTGTTGTTATGCCATTCAATAGCGCGAACCTAATTACCTCATTCGGCACTCTTATTATTGAAAATGTAAACTACTGATTGCTTATTTCGCTCTTTTTGTTATGGCGTTCATAAACAACCTTTAAGCACGTTATCCTCTACATCTCGAAATAGTTCCTGTATCAACATCTTTTATATTCTATTGCCCCATTTAAACATCCATATCCAATCCGCCATTGAGCAGCGATCAAATACAGCAACAACAAATTATTCGCCTCCCCGCAAATACATCAAGCGGTACCATTTGATTCGGCCAATTTGTTTACAAGACAAATAGCCTATTGTTTCCAGTACCACGTCATTTGTTAAGAATTTAATGTAAGAACAGTCCGGAGGGAAGTCAAGAGTTGTTGAATTTGATGGATTGGTTTAATTATTTGTGACATTGAGGCTTTTTGATAAGTGTCTTGAGTAGGGTTACCATGTATGTACGCCTGATTTTTCAGAAAAAATGCCTGTCTATTGTAAAAAAATGTAATATTAAAATAAATAATACACAACAGACAGTTTTAAAGACTGTGAAAAGTAAGAACAATTTACGATCAATAAACTAATTTCGAATAAACGAACTTACTACACTGCGTGATAGTTTTCCCAAGACATATTTTTTTTTCAAAGTTATTTTTAGGGTTCCGTACCTCAAAAGGAAAAAACGGAACCCTTATAGGATCACTCGTGGGTCTGTCTATCTGTCTGTCCTCTGTCACAGCCAATTTGATCCGAACAAACTATACCGTGTGACATATCAAATAAAAGGGCTTACTATGAGGGTCTCAATTTTTTTTTTAATACATATTTTGAAAATAAATTGTTTTAAAGTTATTTAAGAAAATAGAAGAAAATTTACCATTCCCCTCCCTTATCTCCGAAACTACTGAGCCTATAATTTTGAAAAAAAAAAAATACAAAAAAATAGATCTTTACCTGTAGATTACAGGAAAACCTATAATAAGTCTGTGGTCTCAAAATAACATGGTAAATCTCTCAATATTGCGAGTACAAACTTACATTTACAGTTGGAATGTATGGGAGAACATGTTTTTCAACTACAATGTTTAGTTTGTTCTTGGGATAAATTCATCCCAACTACGGAACCCTTCATTGTGCGTGGTCCGACACGCACTTGGCCGGTTTGTTTTTTTCTAAAATATACCTAAATTATTCATCACACGAAACGATTTTAAAGTTTTCTTGGGTTATACTAATAACGCTTTCACCGACTCTATTGTCAGGCGAATCCTTTGTTTAATCCAATATGCATTTAGTAGGGAAAACATTTGCTCCACATTTGAGTTGTGTACGAATATAGGAAATTACAGATTGACAGATTTTAATAAATTCTGTGATGTTACCATTTTCGACCCTACTTTTAAAAAAATTGCACCACTGTGACGTCAGACTCTTAGAAAACTGGATATAATCTAAGCTTCTGTCGTCAAATTATCGATACCGCGAAGTTCAAAACTGCGTCTCAGCTTAGCGCCGGCCGCACGCCGTAAAATGCCTGTTAAATGCGGCAATTAATGCCTGTCAGATGGTAACCCTAGTCATGAGTGGCTTTTAGACGGTAGTGTTTGAGTGAGAGCTTCCTCAAAGCTCGATAGATGGCGTACCATTTTCTGAATCTCGCTATTATGGTTTTCCACAAATGTGATGTAGGAAATCGCTTTTCAATATGCTTTGTACTCGTTGGAAACTTTGTTTTATTTGGTTTATTGGGTAGCTGTCGGGTGCAGTAACAGGTAGTCTTAGAAACGTAGTGTTATGTTAGGAGGTTTTTCGTTTTGGAGAACTTACGATTTGATTTCATAACCTAATCATTAAACGAATGGTTGGCAAACAACAATTAGTTCGAGATATGAGAGAAAAATCAACGACATACTCCCTCGTTCCATAGAATTAAAGCTGCAGTAGTTTATCTAGGCAGTGACCTTGAATTAATTACCTCCAGCCGCTCGGTAGATAAATACGCGTCCGTCCGTGCGTAACTGCCGTGCACTCGAACTGTTGCATACTGGTATATACGAGATTTCGAATCGCGTTGGTTCGGCCGTTTTATATGAAGATAAACTACTGTTTAATTATTATTCTGTGCTCGTACCTTCTCTTAACTGTTTACAAACAAATTAGTAGGTAAAATTACCGACAAGCAGGAAACTTTTTTCAATATTATTAGTGTCAGCGCCAATTCTTGGAAATATTCAACGATAAGTAAAAATCATGTGATGGGATGAATAACACTTAGGTATAGGGGTAAGGAAAAATCTTCGGAATGTCAATAAATAAGGAACTTCCATTATAAACACAATGTGACTCGTTGTCCTCACTCAACTCCTACAAGTGGTGCAAATAAAATAAATAAACAAACTATGTTTTTTATTCATATTCGGAAAAGAACATCTTTGGTACCGCTATGGCTCGTGTAAGGGACATTTTAGGGTTCCGTACCCAAACGGTACCAACGGTACCTTATTAGTATAAGATTTCGCTGTCCGTCTGTCTGTCACAGGGCTGTTTCTTTTGAACCGTAATAGGTAGAGACTTGAAATTTTCACGGAGTGTGTACGGTTCATTAGCTACAGACCTGTGATAGACAGACAGACGGGCGGACGCACGGATGGACGGACAGACGGACAGCGGAGGCTTAGTAATAGGGTTCCGTTTGGTACCCTTCGAGTAACTGTAAAAACTACCAAATACGCGTTTTTCGTATTTATTGCTGCGATGCACTCACTGGCTTCGGCGTATGTAATCAGTACCTACCTACTGACTCATCCTCAGTACTCTGCTTTGTGAGGTACAATTGTAGCGCAACAACTAACATGATTTTGTATGTTTGTTTTTTGGCTTTGTCTGGCTTTGGAAAGCGTAGATCCCAAGCATCATCTCATCTGCCTAGCCTTTTCCCAACTATGTTGGGGTCGCCTTCCAGTCTAACCGGATGCAGCTGAATAGTGAATACCAGTATACAAGGACGTTTTATGCGACTGCCTATCTGACCTCCACAACCCAGTAAGTGGGTAATACGATACCCATTGGTAAAACTGGTTGTCATACTTTCGGGCTTCTGATGAGCCGTAACGACTGTCAAAGATCCACAAATGACAGCCGAGACCAACGGCTTTTCCGAGGCACGGAGGGGTTTCGGTATGTAAAGATGGTCCCCATAAAAGGTATGCTTCTATGTCCTCCCTTTTTAAATATGTTTATTATTATTTCAAGACTGTTAGCTTATATACCTATATATTTTTTTCAATACACTTCCTCGATAACTGGTTCATATCGCACTAGGTTAGGTTAGGATTAGGTTCACAAGGGGGATCCCCCACAGCGCATACTTCCTCGCAGTATCCCCTGGGCAACGCCGTGTCTGACCACCGTAACGGAGTGGCAGACCGGCGGCTAAAGTGCGCTGTGTTGTCGTAGCTATTTTATTTATTTTAATCCATTTTATTGTTAATGTCGGAACCTACGGCACCCGCGGAGGCTATGCCGAAACCCTTGCGGGACGCCTCCGGGCGTTTTCGAAAAGGCCCTTCTCAGGGCCAACCAAAAGGCCCTTCTCAGGGCCAACCAAAAGGCCCTTCTCAGGGCCAATCCAACGGCCCTTCTCAGGGCCACGCCGGCGACGTTTCGGCGTCAGAGGCTGACCGCGCACCATCTGCGGCCAGCCTTTTCCTCAGGCCAAGCGACTGTTCGGACTCCGACGAGTCCATTATGGAGACGTCGGCGGCCGACCAGTCGTGTCGCGTCAAGAGGAAGAGGGCCGACATGAGGCGTGGGTCCGAGGGCTCCTCGGAGTCGGTCGAGGAGGGGCCGGGGAGGAAACCAAAGCCAAAAAGGGCTTTGACTCCTGCCTCGGCTTCTGCTCACGATGTGGGCTTGGTGGACGCTGAGCGCCAGCTAAACCTGGCAAAGAGGGCGCAGCTCCAGGCGGACCTGGAGGAGAGGGTCGCCGCCAAGGAGCAGCAGGCACAAGCCGCCCGGTCGAGGTCTGGTTATGGGGCATCGACTGTTCTATATGCTGACCACTCCCTGGCGGAGTTGGAGCGCATGGCGCAGGAGGACAGGGAGGAGGTTCTGGAGGTCGCCTCAAAGTCCTCCAATTTGAAGGGGACCTTCCAGAAGGCCCTCAAATGCCGGGCCGTCAGCATGCACGGCATCGTTATGGAGCTGGTGAAGCGGACGGCCACGGACGAGACGCGGCAGCTCCAGGCGAAGGTGGATCGCCTGCAGGCGGAGGTCAGCCAGCTACACCAGAAGCTGGCTGAGGCCACGGCCCGGCCTGCCCAATCTGGACCAGGTCCGATAGTGGGAGGCTCCTCCTCCACTGCCAGCCTCGAGGCAATAATCCGCGGGGTGGTCATGGAGGAGAGGGCCTTCATCAGAAGCTGCCTCGCAGGCATCGAGGACCGGCTCTTGCCGGAAAGGCGGCTCCGCCCGCCGCTAGCGGCGGATAAGAGTACGCCGCCGACGGAGCCGGGACTTGTGCCTCTGGGAGGCCCGGCATCGGGTGCGCAGCCCGAGGCCTCGAAGCCCTCCAAGGGCAAAGGCAAGGGCAAGAGGACCAGGGTGGCCTCTCAAACGCCAACCACGAGCGCAGAGGAAGTGCCTGGGCCGTCTGCCACCCCAGCGGCCCCCCGGAACTCGCAGGAGGAAGACGCCCTTCTTCCCTCCACCACCCCGTCCAACCGGGCGTGGACGGAAGTGGTGAAGAAGGGAAAGGGGAGGAAGGCGACCCCCAAGCCCGCTGCCGCAGAGAGTGTTCCCGCAGCCAAGAAGCCCCAAGCCGGTAGGAGGAAGCTGGTTCCTCCCAAAACCGCGGCCGTCGTGGTGACCATCACCGCGGAGGCCATGGAGCGGGGGGAGACGTACGAGTCCGTCCTGAGACGGGCTCGTGCCACCGTCGACCCCACCCAGCTGGGGCTGGGCAAAATTACTTGCCGACGAACGCTGGCCGGGGCTCGAATCTTCGAGTTCTCGGGGGAGCAGCGCAACACCAGCGCGGACCTCTTCGCAACAAAGTTGCAAGAGGTCATCGCGGATGCGGCAGCGGTCGTCAGGCCCGTTAAGACCGCAGCCTTGGAGGTGGCCGATTTGGAGGACTCGGTCACCAAAGAGGATGTGGTGGCGGCCGTTGCGGCGGCTGGAGGCTGCGTCGCTGGCGCGGTGAGGGGCGGAGCCATCAGGCTCGGTCGCCGCGGCATGGGCACCATCCGCGTCGAGTGCCCAGTGGCCGTGGCTGGGGCCGTCCTTGCCGCGACCAAAGGGAGACTGCCTGTGGGGCTCAGCTCGGCTGTGGTCCGGCCGCTTGAAGAACAGCCGCAGCGCTGCTTCAAGTGCTTCGCGCCCGGCCACACCCGGGCCACGTGTCCCTCCAAGTCCGACTTGGGTAACTGTTGTTACCGATGCGGGCAGGAGGGACACAGGAGCGCCGCCTGCGGCGCCACCACGCTGCGCTGCGCGGCGTGTGCCGCCAGTGGTCGCCCCGCAGACCACAGGATGGCGGGCAAGGGCTGCAAGGCTCCCGCGAGGAAGGGCGTGGTGCCGGCGCAGGTGCGACCTGTCGCTGCCACCGCCGGCGCCGACGTCGCCGCTGTAGCTCCAGCGGCGGTATCAGAGGTGGGGGATGCGATGCTGGAATAATGGTCTCCGACTACCGCATCCTCCAGGCGAACATCAACCACTGCAGAGCGGCCCAGGACCTGATGGTGCAGGTCATGGCCGAGTGGTTGGTGAACGTTGCGGTGGTCGCCGAGCCCTACTCGATCCCCGGCAGCTGGCTGGGTGACGAGGACGGCTTGGTGGCCCTAGCGGCGCGGTCTTCCACAGACTCCCCTCCTCTCTCGCTATTAGAGAGGGGACCGGGATACGTGGCGGCCGCGTGGGGAGAATTAGCCCTTGTGGGCGTCTATTTCTCCCCAAACCGCCCTCTTCAGGACTTTGAGAATTTTCTCGGAGTCCTGGCCGCCGTGGTCGGCAGGGTGGCGCCGCGTCAGGTCTCCGTATTGGGAGACCTGAACGCCAAGTCGGTAACCTGGGGCAACCCGGCCACCGACGCTCGCGGGCGGGCGTTGGAGTTGTGGGCAGCCTACTCTGGACTCTCTCTCCTAAACAGAGGAAGCGTCCAGACATGCGTGCGGCGGCGGGGTGGCTCAATAGTGGACGTCACATTCGCCACCCCCGCGTTGGCCGCGCGCGTGCTGAACTGGCGGGTTGACCTGGTGGAGACCATGTCGGACCACCGCTACGTGCGGTTCGACATCTCCACCGGTGCTCCCGGAGAGACGCGGACCACCTCGGGGCAATCATCGTTCCCGCGGTGGGCTCTCACCCGCCTGGACAGGGAGGCTGCGGTGGAGGCGGCATTCGCCCAGGACTGGCTTTCGCCACCGTTTGTCGGCCTGGACGTGGACGCCGCGGCGGAGCGCCTGAGGGGGTCTCTGACCGAGGTATGCAACCCTAGCATGCCTCGGTCTGGCCGACCGTCACCCGGGCGCGCCGTGTACTGGTGGTCGGTGGAGCTGGCGGGGCTGCGGGCGACGTGTGTGGAGGCAAGGAGGGCCTACACACGGAGCCGGCGGCGGCGTCGACGAGACCGCGCCAACGAGGACCGCCTCTATGAGGTCTACACGGAGGCGAAGGCGGTCCTCGGCAGTGCCATCGCCGCCGCCAAGGACTCAGCGAGAGCCGAGATGCTGGAGGGTCTCGACAACGACCCTTACGGGAGGCCATATAAGACGGCGCGCAACAAGCTGCGCCCCTTTGGCCCCCCGATTGCCGAGACCCTGGAGCCCTCGTTTCTGGATGGGGTGGTTCGGTCCCTGTTTCCGTGCGGGGACAGCTTCACCCCACCAGTGATGGACCCGCCGCGGGGCAGTGCGGCTCTGCCGGCTGAGGAGGAGGAGGAGCAGGCCCCCCCTCCTTTCACGGAACCGGAGCTTGGTGCGGCGATTCTCCGCATCCGCGCCAAGAAGACGGCTCCGGGCCCCGACGGGGTTCCAGCCAGAGTGGTGGCGATTGCCGCCACTGAAATGGAGGAGCGGTTTCGGGACCTCTTCAGTGCGTGTCTTGCGTGCGGGAGGTTCCCGAAACCGTGGAAGGAGGGGCAGTTGTGCCTCCTACGCAAGGAGGGCCGCCCAGCGGACTCCCCCTCGGCATACCGGCCCATCGTTCTGCTCGATGAGGTCGGGAAAATGTTCGAGGGGATAATCGCTGCCCGCCTCAAGAGCCATCTGCGGACCATCGGGCCGGACTTGTCGGACGCTCAGTTCGGTTTTCGGGCTGAGCGCTCGGCGGTGGACGCGCTGACCCGCCTGAAGGACCAGGCGAAGGAGGCGATGGAGGCGGGGGACGGGTTGTTGGCCGTGTCATTCGACATAGCCAACGCCTTCAACTCTGTTCCCCACTCCACGATCCTGGAGGCGCTCCGATTCCACGGAGTACCTCGGTACATGCGGCGTCTGCTGGCCAGCTACCTGGACGACCGGGCGATCGTCCTGGTGGACAGGACTGGCCAAGTCCGGCGATACGCCGTCGGGGCCGGCGTTCCGCAGGGCTCGGTCGTGGGACCTCTCCTGTGGAACGTCGGCTACGATTGGCTCTTGAGGGGAACTCTCCTCCGAGGCACGAGTGTCGTCTGCTACGCGGACGACACTCTCCTCACCGCCCGGGGAAGGAGTTTCCGGGAGGCGGCCAACTTGGCCTCGGCGGGCGGATCCTTGGTGGCAGGGAGGATCCGCCGCCTGGGTTTGACGGCGGCGCTGCACAAGACCGAGGCCGTGTTTTTCCACGGACCTCGGCAGCGCCCCCCATCTGACGCCCACATCTTCGTGGAGGGCGTCAGAATCGAGGTAAAGGCCCAGATGAAATATCTGGGCCTCGTACTCGACAGCAGGTGGCGCTTCGGCCCGCATTTTAGCGGGCTGTCGTCGCGCCTGCTGAAGACTGCAGGGGCGCTCTCGTGGCTGCTGCCCAACTCGGGCGGGCCCAGCGCGCGATGCCGGCAGCTCTACGCCGGCATCTTGAGGAGCATGGCCCTCTACGGTGCCCCCATCTGGGAAGACTCCCTCCGAAGGAGGGAGAACGCCGCCGCATTGCGGGCGCCTCAGAGGGCCATAGCCCAGCGGGTCGCGCGGGCCTACCGGACGGTGGGTTTTGCGGCGGCCTGTGCTCTGGCCGGCACCCCCCCTTGGGAACTCGAGGCGTGGGTGCTCGCCAGAGTATACGAGTGGACGGCGGGGCGGAGGGCGAGAGGAGAACGCCCGGCCCCGGAAGAGCGCGAGGCCCTCCGACGGGAGTCGCGAGACGCCATCGTCGTCCACTGGACGGGAGAACTCGCCACTGCAGTCTTTGGCCGCCGGACCCTCGATGCGCTCGGGCCAGTGCTGCGAGACTGGCTCGAGCGGTCGCACGGGTTCCTCTCCTTCCGTCTGACGCAGGTGCTGTCCGGACACGGCTGTTTCGGGTCGTACCTGCACCGAATCGGACGGGAGGAGACGCCGTCGTGCCACGGTTGCGGCGCGGCGGAGGACACGGCGCAGCACACCCTCGGGTCGTGCCCGTCGTGGTCCGAGACGCGCCGCGATCTGGTCGCGGTCATAGGACCGGACCTCTCGCTCCCCGGCGTGGTTAACGCCATGCTGGCGGATGAGAGGTCCTGGGCGGCGGTCGCCTCCTTCTGCGAACACGTCATGTCCCAGAAGGAGGCGGCGGAGCGGGCGCGGGAGGATGATCCTCACGCGGCGCCGCTCCGAAGGCGGAGGAGGGGTCGAAGAAGACGTGAGTTTGATACTCATCTCCGACTCCTCCCAGGTGGAGGCCAGCAGGCAACGGGTGCGGGGGCACCCTTGCCTGTATCGCACGGACCTCCACCAGTGCCGGACGGGAATGGTCAGGTGCTCCCGGCCATTCCCGTAGCCCCTCAACCTGCTGGGGGGCAAGCGGGGCCCGCCAGCTAGGCGGGCATGCGCCGGGAGGGTTGTGGATGTAAAGGCTGAGCCAGTTTCCCATGACCCTCCCGTCACGGCGATGCGGGAGCGCCGCTGGGTCGTTTAGTGGGTATACCGGATTTACCGGGGAGTCCCACATACCCCACCCGTCCCCCGACGGGTGGGCATGCGTAATGCATTTTTCCCAGCGTCAACAAAAAAAAAAAAAAAAGGATTAGGTTCACAATGCAATATATTTCACACGCGTGCGATTTTTCAGTTTCGTGTGCGGGCATAAAAATTGCCACAGATAACTTATACCTATACTTAGTCCAAATTGGTTGACTGCCTCTATTCACACCGTCTCTATTCGGAGGTGAATGTTTTTTTTTCTAATCTCGGCAAAGAGAGAGTATCAATAGAATATAATCAAAAACCATGATTATTACAATAAAAAAACGTTTATGAACAAATTAACATTTATTTGTGTTCTAAACTCAAAAATATTTGAATTTTCTATTTCTCATATTAGGCTGTTTATCGGCTTTATACCTTTGCTTCTCCTTCAGTCTGGCGCAAGCAAAGCGCGGAAAAAAAAAGAAAATTTTAATCATAGTTTCCTAATAATTCATGACAAAAATATTTTTCGTTATTTTATTTTACTTCTTCAAAAGTGTATTGAAAAACGTCGTTTGATACACGTGGACATTTGTTATTACAGAGGGACAATTCCCGTATTTTCAACAACGTTCGCAATCTCATCTCAGTCTCAATCTGTCAAAAATTGTATAGCGTTTACCTCATTTTTGACATTTGATTGTCGCTGGCAAGAGATTGCGACTTGAATTTGAACGTTTTTAGATACGAGAATTGGCCTTCAGTTCTCGGTTCAAAAACAACCTAGCCCCTTCCGCCTCGAATGCAACAACAAAAATTCTCCACTTGTATCAAAATGTATTATTTCTGCAGATTACCTACAATTATATAAATAAAACCTTTTAAACTCGATGTTTTTTTTTAGATTAGGTAGTTTATTTTCCTAATATAATGATAAGCCAAATAAATAAATAACAATATTGTACGCATATTCTTATTCGATTTTGAACTTAACCATCAATCTTTTAAGGTTTAAAATCATTTGGAGAATCTTCTGATGTGCTGTTCTCTGTAGTACCTTTTCTATCTTCAAACATACCGTTTCGATACTCGTTCCAAGGAACGGTTATTTGTATGCAACCAGTGCTTCTCATTCTAAGTGAATAAATTGTATTCTGTTTTTTTTTTTTTAGTTTTTTTTTTTTTTTTTTTTTTGTCTTTTTGTCTTCTTTGTGTTTCTGTTTTTGAAGGTGTAACTAGAATAACGCACAACCTCTTAAGGGGTCATTGTACTCATCATTATGAACAACTTTTACTACGGAATCAAACCAATAATCGCAAAAAAAATCTGCTGCTCCCAACATTTTGACGAGTAGAGAACAGCAGATTTTTTTCCCGATTTCAGGTTTGGTCCAATAGTAAAAGTTGTTCATAATGATGATTAGAATGACCCCATAAGAGGTTGTGCGTTGTTTAAGGCACATCGTGCATATGTAAATAGTATCTTGTTTGAGAATATAAAAATAACAAAAAAAAAGGGCAGTCGATAAATTAAAAAAACTTCATAAAACACTGCAAATCAATCAATCTGCCTAGCCTTTTCCCAACTATGTTGGGGTCGGCTTCCAGTCTAACCGGATGCAGCTGAATACCATTATTATAAAACACTGCAAATATGTACATAAAAAACATTTTTACAAAAAAAAAAACATCCGACTTCCAAAAAAATACTACAAAATGAAAAATAACTTTAATTTCGGAAGTCGGTGTCTTTGGATCTGTATTTTAGTTTTTTGCCAACGACTTTCGAAATTAAAGTTATTATTCATTTTGTAGTATTTTTTTGGAAGTCGGTTGTTTTTTTTGTAAAAAAGTTTTTTTATTTTTCACTTTTTAGTGGGTCACTCTGCAATTTATCTAAGTTACATTAGCCTAATGTCAACTGCTCATCACCTTTTACAAAATATTGCTTTTCCCGATACAAGGACGTTAATTGTTGAGGAGTTCTCCCAGTAAAGAACCAGGAGGAACCAGGAAACTGATGGTGAAGTCACCATCAGCTCGACTTATGTATTGTGACGAACATAAATTGCTTAGCAATAATCAAATCACAACCCGTGAAATACGTGTTAGTTCTGATGGCCATCTGTGGTCTTCCTCATCAGTTCCACTTCATCAAATGGTGCTTTCCGGGAGCAAATGCACAAGTAATTATAAAAAATACCCAAATCGCTATAGGTGTGCCAATAAAATTTGAAGGTTCCCCTCAATTTCTCTAGGATTCCATCATCAGACCCTGGTTTCCTTATCATGGTATCATCCTTGGGATATCTCCTTTCCAACAAAAGAAGAATCATCAAAATCGGTTCATAAACGACGAAGTTATCCGCGAACACACATAAAAAAAAATATATATCTCGTATATACGGTCGAATTGAGAAACCTCTTTTTTTTAGAGTCAGTTAAAAAAGAACAAACTAGAGTTACACCAACCAGCACGATAATTCTTCAAAGCCTTCTTTAATAAACTGTTATATTTTAAAAACTGCTGTTCTAAGTGATACATTAGATATTAAACAAAAATAATAGTCCATGCTGACCAAAATATCAACTGTCCCATACAAAACTTCAGTACCTACTCGATCCAAATAACACGAAGGCTGATAATTTTTCGCTATTATGATGTTGGTCCCATGGAGAAAGTTGTTCAGTTTATAGTCTGTACCCTTAAATATGACCACACCTATCTGATACATGCTGTATACAACGTGGATCCTTACGCATTTCATATTCTATTTAATGAGAATTTATTGTGTAGTACAACTTTGGCTTCAAATGTTATATGGAACAGTCGGAACTGTGCAATATAGCTGGTATATTAGTACAGTTATGAGTTTTGTCGGTACTACATTACTTGTTATTATGTTTTCCGTTTCAGTTTTGTAATATTTATTTATTTCTTTGTTTGTTTTGAACCCCTGCTGCCTCGACGGATACAGAGGGTGTTATAAGTTTAACGTGTGTATCTGTGTATTTGTCTGTGGAACTGTTAAGTTTTTTATGAAAGTTATTTTATTCGTTTTTGGTTTTTGAAGTCGGTTTTTACTTTTTTTAAGTAAAATTTACTTCTGATACCTTATGAATTTTAATATGCAGAATGGTTGTGAGGTAAAAGTATCAAAATTCAACATGATTTTGTAAATTATGTTAGATTAATTAAATTTAATATAGATTAAAAAAAAATCTAAAAAATATCAAACTTTAAAATTATCTTGAAAGCTTGAGAAATATCTTTAAGTGTAAGAAGGACGGTGAACGTCCTTCTTACACTTAAGAAATCTTAAGAAAATATTATATTTCTATGTTTACTTGTTTTACTAAGTACTTTTTAGTTCATTATAAGCTTGTTTTTAAAAGATTTTTATTTTTATTTTATTCTTGTATCAAAATAGGTAAGAATTTTTATCTTTTAACATTTATTTTAAAATAATGTGCATCTGTAATCAGAGAGGAGAGATATAAAATAAAAAAAAATAACAGTTTTAATAATATAATATTTTATTATACATTTTAGTACATTTTCACACAAAACAAAAATGAAACTGTCAATGGTACAAGTAAGACAGGCTGATGTCCGAGACTCCACGACAAGCGCGTATTACGGTCATGTCAAAATGTCACTATAGATCATTTATCTACAATATCCAGCGACCCAGCCAGGTTCCTTGTGACAGTAGCCGGAACAGCAGTTTCCTTGACTGCCATCAGGTTGACACCCGTTGCCATTGGCAATGCAGGCCAAAGCTTGATCCGGTATGAAGATAGCCGCAACAACGAAGACTGCCATTAAGATGATCAGATTGAATTTCATTTTGAATTTAGTATGAGTTTACTGAATATACCAAGAAGGTCCGCTTGCTGTAGTAAGCAGGGCTACTCTCGTTATTCTGTGAGTTGACTGAACGTTACGAGCCTTTTTATACATAGGAGGAACCCTTTTTTCCTCATAATGAATATGGTAATATAATTCCAACCTAACACTTTTACTGCATAAAGTAAGCAATTGGTTGCTTCTTTCCTTAAGGGATTCCCTCAAAGAAAATACACTTAAAAAACAAAATGTCTAAATATACTTGTGTACCTACAGAATAATCCTCTAATTACAGAAATGAGAACAAAAGCAAAATACAGCAGGCAAAGCATAAAATGTACTAAAAGGCAAAAAACATGAATTCGCATAAAACGGGTTTTGTCGACGGAAGAATAGACAAAATGGCTGATAGTAGAAATATTTCTACGCATTCTACGCGTCTAAGCATGGCAATCTCTCATTTTATCTATTCTTCCGTTGACAAAACCCGTTTCTATGGCGGTCATGCTAAACGTGCAGTCCAGCAGTGCGATTCTGTAACCATCTCACCGTGAAAACTTAGGTGAAGTGAGCGTAGAGTGAGCTGTCAATAGTGTCAATTCCTAGCAAAAACAAACTCACTTCACCTAAGTTTTCACGGTGAGATTTTTACAGAATCGACCGGCAGTACCGGGCACAATATTGCCTCGTTAACTGAAACGCGTACGTAAACGTACAAAACTAATACTTGAATGGTAATGGTTTATGCGTGTTTTATTTATTTATTATACCTTAGTGTAAACCAGAAAATACATAGCAAAAATTTACTTTAAAAAAGTAAAGCCGACTTGTAAGAAAACCTATTCAGCCGTTTGAAGATGATAATCTTCAAACGGCAAATCTTCAAAGTTCTTTTCTAGTTGATGGCATAGTTGATGGATGAATGTGATCATCTTCCGCAGGTCTGATGGAGTCGAAATTTGATATTCAGTTATTTAAATGTTATTAGAATAACATAGTAACCTTGAACTGATGCTGCAGCATCACCTGGAATTGCAGGATACCCAACTCCGTCACCAACGTACAGCAGAAGTATCGTATTTAGGTTCATTGGAATGGTCTCAATGATAGATGGTAATCAGGGTCTGCTGATGAAGTAGCAAAAATAAATAAGGCAGATTGATTGATTTGTTCACGACTATCCCGATTGATATAATTGCATAGCACATGTGTGAGCACTATGTAGCTACTATTAAGCTACCTTTTACTGGGTACGTCTTTCACTGACTTGAATGTGCCTGGCGGTTGAAAGTATGTCATGCTCACTCAAATGTCTCGCTGGTGGTAGCGTGTGTTGGATCATTAAGTTCCCTTCAAAATGGTTGAGCTAATTGGTGCTGATCCATGCGTCATGTTTGTGAACGGGCGCCGTTAGTTGGGACTGGTCGTCTCTTAGCTGCCACGGCTTATTTTTAATTTAGTTGTTTTAAGTTTTTATCTTTTTATTACGGGCGCTTTTTAAAGTGCACGTAAATCTACATTGTTCTCACATGTATATTTTCAACATGAACGATGTAACCCAATATTTTTAACCGACTTCTAAAAAAGGAGGAGGTTCTCAATTCGGATGTTTGTATTTTTTTTTTTTTTTATGTTTGTTCGCGCATAACTCCGTCGCTTGTCAACCGATTTGAAAAAATATTTTTTTGTTGGAAAGGGTCCCATTTTTGTCAAAATCCAGTTCTGATGATGGGATCCTGGAGAAATCGAAGGAACTCTTCAAATATTATAGGCACACCTATAGCGATTTGGGTATTTTTTATAGTAGATCGTGCATTTGCTCTCGGAAAGCACCACTTGGTGAAGTGGAACTGATGATGAAGACCACAGATGGCTACCGGAACTACTCAATGATAAATATTTCACGGGTTGCGATTCGATTACTTTAATATGGTTGCTAAGCAATTTCCGCTCGTCACACAATGCAAGTGGTGAGTGGTTGTTGAGGAGTTATCCTGGTTCTTACCAGCAGAACTCCTCAACAATTAACGTCCCAGTATCGGGAAAAGCAATATTTTGTAACATGTGATGATCAATTGACATTAAACTATTGTAACTTATACAAATTATAAACAGACCCACTAAAAAGTGAAAAATAAAAACTTTTTTACAAAAAAATACAACCGACTTCCAAAAACAACACTACAAAGTGAAAAATAACTTTAATTTCGGAAGTCGGTGGCAAAAACATAAATACATTTAATCAGACACCGACTTCCGAAATTAAAGTTATTTTTCACTTTGTAGTGTTGTTTTTGGAAGTCGGTTGTATTTTGTAAAAATATTTTGATAAGAGTGTCCGTGGAGTTTCTTGCCCGTTCTTCTCCATAGGGACCTACTACGCTTTGGAACGGGCAACTAGCTTCATCTTTCTGTTAGTCTGACCGACCCATTGACAATTCAAAAGTGCCTGTAATTGGTTTATTTGAAATAAATGCTTTTTGATAAAAGCATATGTTCCATCGTGGTCCCACGCCCTTCAACCGATGGTCTGATTAGTTAACTAACGAGGTGCAACTAAAATAGGTTTTAATAACTTAATCTAGGTCGTTTGAACACGCATCGCCTGCCAGCACATTACGTGATTTATAACGTGTAAAAATACTGAAAAGCAATTATAATTTACATTACAATCTTTATAAATAAATAAAAAGAGAAATCCTGACTGACTGACTCATCAACGCCCAGCGCAAACCCTTAAACCTAGAAAGCTGAAAATTTGCACAGAGGTTCCTTTTTACCCAACTGCGGCAAAGCCAAAAGGAAGGGTTATGATTTTAGCAGTCTATGTATGTAAGTATGTATGTATATACGAGTAAGTATGTATTTACGTGTGTTCCACCGTAGCGCCTAAATTACTGAACCGATTTTAATGAATGAGGTATCAATAGATTCGTAATAATGGTCCGGGTGACATAGGCTATATAAATTCTCCCTAAATTTAATATGGTGGACTTTACACGTAAATTTATGACCACGAAAAAAAAATTGAGATAATAATGACATGTTTGGGATCAAAAGAAAGGTCTTGACGAGTACATTATAAATATGTATATATGTCATATTGTTTGAGTAAATAAATATGTTTAAATTGTTAAAAATAAGTAAAAGTGGAGGTACCTAAATAATATTAATTTACTTGGTTACAGACCGACCGCGGTGAGCGAGATTTTTCAGTAGTTGGATTTTAGTTTTTGAACTTACTTTTTATATAATGTAGACAAGGAATAAGGAAGGATTTCCCAGTAGGACGTTCCCTTGGGATATTTTTCGACATCCACGCGGGCGAAGCCGCGGGCAAAACCTAGTATAATTTAAGTTTTTAGTTACTTAGCACTACCTTTTATTTGTTTTTGCATGAGGCCCTCAATCGGCGCAAATACCTTATAGGTAACTACAGTTTTGAGCCGTTTGGGGTCGAAACGCTTGGGTCATGAAGTCCGAGTGCTCGTCTCCTTTTTCCGCTAACTGGTCGAGACTTCACGTGATCAGAAAGCTGACTCGTTCTTTGGCCAAAGAATTAGCATTGCCATGCAACGTAGCCAATAACACCAGTATTCTGGGCACGTTTCCGGATGACAGCGGCGCGGACGAGTACTTCGACAACTAAGTGTTCTTTTGTTTTTGTATTTATTTATATATTAGTTAGTCATTTAATTTAGTACCTACTGTAAATAGTGTTAACTTGTATATTGTAAACAGCTCATGCAATAAAATTACTTTGATTATGAGAGTAAGTGATTTGGATTAATTAATGTGTTTATTACTTTTAATTGCGTCACTGTTGTAATGTTTGTGAGAGAGTTTTATACTGCAGTGGCGAGGTGTGATGAAAAGTAAGAGAGAAGCCGGTTTCAACTTGCACACTCATCAATAAAGTAAAAATTAATTTGTTCACTTAAAAAGTAAAGTCTTTTCTTTACTGAATTAAACACCATCTATCGTCAAATAGCAGAAACAAAAAGAAGCTATCACTACACAAACAAAACTTTCAATATTTTACAGAAATAAACTCAACTAAATTAGATACTATCATTCTAAAATGATTATGGGAATATAAAAGATCGAATACATACAATACAGTAAGTTGAACAGGTGAAAACTAAATAAAATGTGCAATATTCCTTCATCTCTTTTTCGCTGACGCATTTTTCCTATAGCTGTCTCTATCGTAACTCGTTGTACATCGGCTTACTCTCGTCCATAATCAAGCGGTGCCACGTGACCTATAGTGACGTCATGACGGGATCGCTATTGTATGAATTTTTAGTTCCCGACTATGACGTTTTGGCGCCGAGTTATTTAAGAATTTTTTTGTTGTTGTTGTAATTCAAAGTTAAATAGGCGTTTTTGTTGTTTAAATGTTATGGTAAATTAAATATCCACAGTGTAACTCTTGTTTTTGGCAATAGTAGACACTATATTGACTGTACCATTTTTCAATAGCGGTAGAGTAGCGAACCGCCGAAGGGAAGCCGGTAGGAATCGTGTTATTAGGTGCTTTCGCCATTGTTATACTGTGTATGTTCAATAGTGGTTAGTCCAGATCTGTTACTATTTTCAGACAAATTAAGATTAATAGCAATAAATTAAAAGTTCTGTAAGTTGGAAAATAAATCAATTTTGTAGTAGATTTCATTTTATGCTTACCAGTTACCGACTTTTTACTCTCTCACTTACTCATAACTGAAGAATAAATGACAGTTTGACATGTTTTCTAGATACAAAAGCTGTCAAATTGAAATATTTCTTTTTCAGATACTACACACATCAAAAGTGTCTAGGGATCAACATATATTTTTGCAATAACTTTTCTCCTGATTGATATTAATTAAAATTTTCTTTAAGGATTCATCAAATAAAGTGTTTTCGTTTGTCACAGTAACGATAAACCAAGTCACCTTTGCATTAATAAAGAAATTTGCCATTTTCCTAATAAAGGGATTTTTGACATTTGAACCACTAACATTAAAGTTCGAAAAAAAGACTGAAATAACAGTTTTCTTTAAAATTTTATTGGGTAACTTAAACAATTAATAATCCGTGTTTCTACCGCGAACACTAACAACACAAGAACATCGGTTTGGCATACTCAAAATGAGTTCATCCAAATCACGCTGTGGAATGGCCACCCATGTTCGTTGCAACAACAAAAAAAGGTCTTCTTGCAACTGGATACCCTCCATATTCGGCAGAGCTCTTCTCTGTAGCATATCCCATGCATGCTCAATCGGGTTCAAGTCTGGCGACTGAGCAGGCCAGGGCAGGACATTGATGTTAGCTGCGGCGAGAGTCTGTCTTACAACTCTTGCGGTGTGCGGTCGTGCATTATCATGCATTAACTGAAATAAGGGACCGATTTGCACTTGTAGAGGAACGATGACGTCTGATACAATCGTCTCAGCATAAATTTGAGCGTTGAGGTTGCCTCTGATCCAAATCAACTCAGTTCTTCCGCCGATCCAAATACCCGCCCATACCATGATGGTTCCACCACTATAAGGATGGACTTCCTGGCAGGATTTTAATCGCTGTTGGCGTCCAGGGGTTCTCCAGTGTCGTATACGTCTTGTATCCGGTCTCATACCAAAACGAGACTCATCAGAAAAGCACACGAAACGCCATTGTTCTTCTGCCCAATTTCTGTGTTCAAGAGCCCATTGATATCGAATCCTACGATTGTGCATTGCTATAGGTGGTACCCGTAGCGGTCTTCGGGAATGAAGGTTCACTTCATGCAAGCGGTTTCTGACTGTTTGGTCGCTAATTAAGTTCCCTGAAGAGTGATGAAGCCTCACGGCTAACATCATGGCGGTTATAGTTGGAGCTCTTCGAGTTAAGATTTGAATGTATCGGTCTTGTCTCCGTGTGGTGCAGCGATACCGTCCTCCATGGCGCTCAGCCACGGTACCAGTGCTTCGGTAACGTGTCCAAAGTCGACTGATAACACTCTGACTTGTATTCAGAGCTAAAGCCACAGTACGTTGCCGGGAACCAGCTTCTATCATTCCCACGGCTCTGAGCATTTCTTCCCTGCTTAAATGACGTCGCCGCTCCATAATAACGTTGGTTTTAATCAGTAGTAGGGAAACAGTAGCACTAATAATGTCTTCAATGCGTTGTATGTTTTTATAGGGAAAATATTGACAGCTGATTTTCATCTTTTACTCGAATTTGATTCACAGTTCCTGATTCAAATTATGAAATGCACCAAAAAGGATCCATATAAATTTATAAAATCATAAATTTATTACAAAGCCACATCTCAATCTCAAGAAATCCGCATAAAAATGCTTGATCCCTAGACACTTTTGATGTGTGTAGTTATCTTATTATTGAAAAATTAGCCCATCAACCTGTCTTTAAAAAGAGGTCACAGCCAGAAATGTCAATCACGAATTTCGTAGAACTGAGCACGGGAAGATCTGGAAAAGCATATTGATGAAAATCACACTAATATTATAAGGGCAAAAGTTTGTGAGTGTGTGTGGGTGTGTGTTTGTATGTTTGTTACTTCTTCACGCTCAAACGGCTGGACCGATTTGGATGAAATTTGGTTTGTAGATAGCCTATACCCTTTTTTTTTGTGGATGGGAAATCATCAAATGACTTCTCCCGCTCTGGGCAGAGCTGGAGGGCATGTCAGACTTTTACTGACTAAAACCCACCCGTGTTCCTTCAGTTGCCCGTGCCAGGGTCACGGTATCTCTTTCGAACTATCCGCGACCCCGGCGGCATCGGCCCTATTGGACCCCGTCACAGCTGACATCTCTTTGAGGCGCGCGTGGAACACAACGCGCCGTCGACCCGGGCCTGGTCCTTACCGGACGGCGAGCTGCGCATTACTCGTCGTCCGCAGGCCCGCGCCTACGGTGGCCGGGAATCGGCGATAGATTCCCGCCGCCCAGGGCGTCTCCTGCGGCGGCTAGGGGCGCGAGGGCGCGGCTGTTGCCTCTTCCTCACGCGTTCCGCCTCCTCCTTCGCGAGCATTACTGCTTCGCAGAATAGCCTATACCCTGGATTAACACATAGGCTACTTTTTATCCCGGTCTACGCGGGTGAAACCGCGGGGCGCAGCTAGTAAGATGATATAACATAAACCACATAATATCACGCCTGTTTTACCAGAAGGGTTAGGCAGAGGCGTGCCTCATAGTACACCCACATTATATCAATGACTAGCTTCTGCCCGCGTCTTCGTCCGCGTGAAAGTTCTTGTTCCGCCGACCCACCCCGTCGCATCACATCGCCTGCCCGAGCTATTACTTCGTTTTCGCTTAATGCCCTTTCTGACTTTTTTTTGCTCGGCTCCTAATGGTCCTAGCGTGATGTTAAATAGCCTATAGCCTTCCTCAAGAACTGGGCTATCAAATGCAAAAAGAACTTTTCGAATCCGACGGCTAGTTTCAGAGATTAGCGCGTACAAACAAACAAATAAACTTTTAGCTTTATTATTAGTATAGATTTGAATACCATTAAAAAAGTTGTAGTGAGCCAACCTTAAAAGATACACATATGCTATTCCGGACTGTTTTTAGAACTTTTTAAGAGGAACAATTCCGACATGCATGATTGTTGCGTAACTTTAACCGTTTACGCAGCGCACGCAACGGAAGCTCTCAAAAGATTTAAATTTTTCCCGTTTTTGCAACATTTTTCATTGATGCTCCGCTCATATTGTTCGTAGCGTTATGTTATATAGCCTAGCCTTTTTTTTTTTTTTTTTTTTTTGACGCTGGGAAAAATGCATTACGCATGCCCACCCGTCGGGGGACGGGTGGGGTATGTGGGACTCCCCGGTAAATCTGGTATACCCACTAAACGACCCAGCGGCGCTCCCGCATCGCCGTGACGGGAGGGTCATGGGAAACTGGCTCAGCCTTTACATCCACAACCCTCCCGGCGCATGCCCGCCTAGCTGGCGGGCCCCGCTTGCCCCCCAGCGGGTTGAGGGGCTACGGGAATGGCCGGGAGCACCTGACCATTCCCGTCCGGCACTGGTGGAGGTCCGTGCGATACAGGCAAGGGTGCCCCCGCACCCGTTGCCTGCTGGCCTCCACCTGGGAGGAGTCGGAGATGAGTATCAAACTCACGTCTTCTTCGACCCCTCCTCCGCCTTCGGAGCGGCGCCGCGTGAGGATCATCCTCCCGCGCCCGCTCCGCCGCCTCCTTCTGGGACATGACGTGTTCGCAGAAGGAGGCGACCGCCGCCCAGGACCTCTCATCCGCCAGCATGGCGTTAACCACGCCGGGGAGCGAGAGGTCCGGTCCTATCACCGCGACCAGATCGCGGCGCGTCTCGGACCACGACGGGCACGACCCGAGGGTGTGCTGCGCCGTGTCCTCCGCCGCGCCGCAACCGTGGCACGACGGCGTCTCCTCCCGTCCGATTCGGTGCAGGTACGACCCGAAACAGCCGTGTCCGGACAGCACCTGCGTCAGACGGAAGGAGAGGAACCCGTGCGACCGCTCGAGCCAGTCTCGCAGCACTGGCCCGAGCGCATCGAGGGTCCGGCGGCCAAAGACTGCAGTGGCGAGTTCTCCCGTCCAGTGGACGACGATGGCGTCTCGCGACTCCCGTCGGAGGGCCTCGCGCTCTTCCGGGGCCGGGCGTTCTCCTCTCGCCCTCCGCCCCGCCGTCCACTCGTATACTCTGGCGAGCACCCACGCCTCGAGTTCCCAAGGGGATATAGCCTAGCCTAGCCTAGCCTTCCTCAATAAATGAGCTATTTAATACTTAAATTTTTTTCAATTCGAACCTGTAGTGCTATTCTGTAAATATCTCACCGTGAAAACTTACGTGAAGTGATCTTAAAGTGAGCTGTCAATAGTGTCATCCCCTAGCATCAGGTGAAATGACGACTCACTTCACGCTCACTTCACCTAAGTTATCACGGTGAGATGTTTACAGAATAGCACGACAGTAGTTACTGAGATTAACGCGTTTTTTTTTTGTGTTTAGTTTTTATCTTTTTATTACGGACGCTTTTTAACGTGCATGTCTTTTTACATTGTTCTCACATGTATATTTTCAACATGAACGATGTAACAATATTTTGATTTAAAAGAGTGCGTGGAGTTTCATGCCCGTTCTTCTCCATAGGGATCTACTACGCTTTGGAATGGGCAACTAGCTTCATCTTTCTGACTGACCGACCCATTATATGGGGAACACTTAGTGGTAGTTACAGTGTTGATAATTGCATAACTAATTACAATATATGCAACTGCAATGCAAGATATTATTCTCCCTGACTTTCCTGTTGACACATCTTATTGTCTTATAAACTGCGCACAATTTGTCAATGTCGCAGACTTGCGAGTAGGGAAACCCAACGGAAAATACTTTGCCGTGTCGTGACAATATTTTCCGTGTCTGAGAGATTACGCATTATAAGAAATGAGTGCATGAATCAGTCATTATATTATACTAGCGAAGCCTCCCGTTTCGCACAGTTTTTAAACTTCATAAAACATCAAGATTTCAATGTTGTGTTTAAGATGTTGTGATAAATGAATAGTACACATAAACCTTTCGAAATAAATTCTCTGAATGATGGTGAAAACCGTGTCAAAATCCGTTGTGTAGTTTAGAAGAACAGCTCGGTCACATAGACAGACACGAAAACCAACTTTTATTTATAAATGTACAGATATAGATAACATAAATCGCATAACTAGCGATCATTAGTGTAGGAAATCAACCGATAAAGCCACGGAAAAAAATATTACCTAACACTTCGTAGGTATTTTATGGATACCTAAACGTGCGACACTGTATGAAGACGCTTGTATTCATTCGATAAATTATACTTCCAGAGATTCGTAACTATTGAGGCCAATACAAGAATACTCAGATCAACAAAAAAAGGAAGATGGAGCGCCGCGAACACACATTACACGCACGCGCGCTGCATTTGTTCCCTTACATTTTGCGGTCAATAACATAACATCACGCCTGTATTTCACGAAGGGTTATGCAGAGGTGTAGCTATAGTACACCCACATTTCGCCAGTGATGTTTAAGTCCCATGTAACAGGGGGCGAGCCTGTTGCCATCAACCGGGCACAGACTCCGGGCTGCCAGACCTCATCATTCTCCTGCCCTTATCCCAATCTATTTGGGGTCGGCGCAACATGTTCTTTTTTTCCATATTTCTCTATTATTCCTCATCACGGTAGTCACCCCTTTCTAGCCATGTCATCTTTCACACAATCCATCCATCGTTTCTTTGGTCTTCCCCTACTCTTTGCTATCGCTTCCACAGTAATAAAACTTATATCCTTCTCCTATCTCTCTAGCTTTCGCACCCTTCCACTTCGTCTCTTGCAGACACACTATGTTCAGTCGTCGTCTTTTTAAAACACCTGCTAATTCCCTTCCTCTTCTAGTCATCGTACCTACATTCCAGCTAGCGCACCTCAATCTAAATTCTCTCACACTTCGAGCTAGCGTCTTACGTCGCACCCGCCCGTTCTGGTGCGACAACCCTTGTCCATTTCCCACAGAAGCCGGGTGCTGCCCCTGCGCGTCGCCTGTGGGGCACGCCCTAGGCCCTATCGCGCGTCATATCATTTCCACTCATGTTGCATGTTGGGTTTGGCAAAGTTTTACAGTCGGCCGCCAGCCTGACACCAACCCTCCTTGGGAATGCTTTTGTTGGTGGTTTGCCCGCCACCGTGCGGGTGAGCCAAGGTGCTTCTATTGTATGCACTAGGTCTTTAGTTCCCTTAGTCGCCTCCTACGACACCCACGGGATGTGATGGGGTGGCCATATTCTTAATCCGGGACCACACGGAAACCACTCGGGGCTGCCAGACCTGAACCCTATAATATTTTTTGCAGTCAATCGTCAACATAACAATCAGCTTATAATGTTCCCACTACTGGGACACAGGCCTCATCTCTTTCAGAGGGATTGCAGTTCATAAAAACATCGAAAGGTGTGGAGACCATCACACTGAACCACTTTCTCCACGGGAACAACATCGCAATCGCGAAAAAAATATCAACTGCTCTTTAAACTAAACTTCAATACCTACTCGACCCAAATGTATGGGACAGCTTATTATTTTTTTGCGATTACGATGTTGGTTCCATGGAGAGAATATTTTAATTTGATGGTTTGTGTACTACACCCTCGAAATTTGATTTGCAACCATTCTGATACACTCTGTAATACCTATACAAAATATAGAAATTATCCCACGGGAACCTACTACTGGGATAAAAGGTATCCTATGTTAATGCTGGTTATATCTGTGTGCCAAATTTCATCCAAAAAAGTTCAGCCGTTTTTGCGTGATTGAATAATGTTTGGAATCGGAGCATCCGCAAACGACGGCATCGGCGGGGGCACGGCGGGACGCGGGCGAAGAGGCGGCCGCGCCGGCCAGCTCGGAATGAGGGAGCGGTGGTGCGGCGACACAACGCACACGACCATCTGCCAGCGAGCTGCTATACTGTCTATCAACTTGTCAATCTTTGAATGTTGAAAATAAATCATTGCAACCAGTATTTAGTACAGTCCTTGAAAACACTTCAACAAGTAACAAACATCCAAACATCTTCACAAACTTTTATAATAATACTAGCTTTTGCCAGCGGCTTCACCCGCGTGGATTTCGGAAAATATCCCACAGGAACGTCCTACCGGGAATTCCTTCCTTATAAAGGGAACCTCTGTGCAAAATTACAGCTTTCTAGGTCCAAGGGTTTGGGCTGGGCGTTGATGAGTCAGTCAATCAGTCAGTCAGTCAGAACTTTTCATTTTATTTATATGCTCGTAGTAGGATGGTAGGAGCATTCGTAATACGAGTACCTATATAAATAATATGGTAGGCTGTGCATTCATTAAAACACATATTTATGCAACATTTCAAAACAGTCTAGATTTCTGGTATATCAAACCCAACAGCGCATTTCCATCATCAACAACTCGCTGCAAATTGGCCCAGAATCACTCGCATTTTTCTATATACATTCGGAGAACAATGTGAAAAAGCTTGTAAAAATTCAGTACTTTTTGTATTGTCCCATTGTTAAGCTGTATTATCTGCGGATCAGGGCATACGGTTACACTGAATCTACACACAACCATAAAGGTGCTCCCTCACCAGGAGCATTCGCGTGTAATGTAACGTTATAAATTCGAGCATTACATCAGTGTGGGAGGAAAATCGAGCATTACAGCCCGCACCTTGTAATGATACAAAACGAGTATTACATCAGCGAAGGAGGAGAACCGAGCATTACAAATGCGCACCTTGTAATGAAACAATGTGTAATACCTTGATACAACTTGTAACATCAATGCGCTGCACTTAAAATTAAATGTTACATTACACGCGAATGCTCGTCAGTCAGGGAGGTAGTATTGTAATGTAGTGCTCAAAGTCGAATCTGTAATGTTACATTACACGCGAATGCTCCTGGTGAGGGAGAACCTTAAAACAAACAGACGGCGAGAAAGAACTCCATTCATCATAGAGCGAGTTGCCTGGCTGTATTTTTACAAAAATTTTGCAAAACATATTTCAAATCCCAATACATTGACTTTCTGGCCCTTACTAAAAAAAAATGGTCCTCCATTTCGCGGCAATGGATGCATATGCTGGTCCTAGGGGTCGGTTAGTCAGGGGTGCAGAATCGCAGGTAGTAGTTGTGACTGATTATCAGTAGGAAAGCTAAGTCTTGAGCTGAATACCTTCGTTTTGGTCTTGTCATTTAAACCTGGAGCGGATTTCAGGAATATTTTTTTCTTGTTTCATTTGTTTGTGGGAGATTGTAATGCTGGAGTCTGGAGCTTGGCAGAGAGGTTTAATTACAATAGTGTTAGTGGTTTGGCATCAGTATGCTGTGAGTTGCAAGTTCGGTAAAATTTGTACATTATTCACACTGGACCAATACCAATAATATTATATATAATATAATAGTTATGTTACGTAGTAACCGACGTTTAAAATCTGGTCGTGACACGTGGCAACACAGAGCGTTTAGTTTTGACGCGCGGACTTTCTTATATAGTAATATAATATCAGTGCAAGGTAGTGTTGTTCTTGGGCTATGAATTGGCCATTTCAATTAGTTGTTATCTATGACAGAGGAGCAGTACCCATATTTTTAACAACGTTCACAATTTCACCTCAGTGTCGAAAATTGTTTATTTATTTATTTAATAATAACCAACTTATACTAACAGCTTTCACCACACATACAAGTTATAGGTCAATAGGTGTTAATACACATACAATCATAAAATTAGATTAAGTCATAAAACATTAACATTATGAAACATTACAACATACATTAACATTATTACATAAAACTAGCCAAAATTTGATGAAATAAAATAAAATTTAACAAAATTAGATTAAAACTTGTAAAAAAATTGATAAAATTAGATTCAATTAGACAAAAGTAGACAATTAGAAAAAATTTGCAAATTTGGTATAATTAGGATAAAATTGGAATAAAAATTAAAAAAAAATATTATTAATATGATACAATCTAAAATCATTTACTCCAAGGAGATTGTACTGGGAGTAGCAATGTATTGTATAGCGTTTACCTACATTTTTGACATTTGATTGTCGCTGGCATGAGATTGCGACTTGAATTTGAATATTTTTAAGAGAATTGGCCTTCAGATTTCATTTGGGTGGACCTTTAAGAAACAAAAGAAACAAAAAAAAACAAAAAAATGACTATTTTTTTTAAGGTGCCTCCAGACTATCACATCTTCAAAAGCTTAATCTTTAATTCTCACTTTATTACGATCTTTACTTACAGTATTAAACTATCAAGACACTTTTCAATTAGTGTCCAGAAAGAATAAAGACTATCCACCTAAATTAAGTCTGTAATCAGAGCAATTTAATCAGATCTAATCCCGGTGCCGTGGTTCGTTCGCGCTGTTATTTCATTTCTGCATAGCCTGTCTCCCGGGCTATATTAGTCGCGGAGTCATTGTGTAAATACAGGGGGATGTTTTAAACTGGAACTGTAGGGTTAAATGAGTTATGAATCCATAAAACGCTTATTGTTTTCTTTTTGCAATATGTAAAATAAGAAGAGTAATAAGAACAATATACTTTTTTCTAAAAAGGCAGTTTTGCAAAAAAAAAAAGAAAAAACTGATTTAGCATTGGCAGTAAAACCTGATCCTCTTTGCAAAATTATTCAAGCCTGTGTTATTGTGGCGTATCGCTGATGGGCATATAAGGAAAATTCTGTAGAGGAAGTCTGTATTTGAAATTACTAAAGGAAGTTAAGCGTAGTGTTACATGGAATCACGGACTAGAAAAAAAAGAAGAACTCCGCGCCACGCCTATCGAAAGTGAAGCACAGTAAGTATACGGGACCGTTTGTACAAACATGCGCTTCACGCACACATTTAGATCATACTCGTAGTAAGCCGACCGCCATTATGTGACATGACGGCGTCTTTGTCAAATCACGCACACATAGATCGGTAAGTGCTTCACTTTCGATACGCGAGGCGCGGAGTCCTTCTTTTTTTCTAGTCCGTGCATGGAATGACAAAAATTATGAAACAATAAAATCTAGAAATATAAGTGACAGGAGGAACCGAATTTTATTATCTTGACATGTGTCAATGGTAACAGATTTCTTTTTAATAGGTCTTTACCTATGAAA
This sequence comes from Cosmia pyralina, assembly GCA_946251885.1. Taxonomy (NCBI): domain Eukaryota; kingdom Metazoa; phylum Arthropoda; class Insecta; order Lepidoptera; family Noctuidae; genus Cosmia; species Cosmia pyralina. The sequence goes on from OX276354.1 coordinate 22,716,836, forward strand.
TTGCCGTTTTGTATGAAAACATTTAAACGAATTTTTTTCATGCATTTTTTATTTGTATTAATCGAAGTAATCACCCATGCAATCAATGCATCTTTGCCAACGCAGTGGCAGTTTATTGATGCCCTTCTTAAAGAAATCAGCTGGACGGGAGGCAACAAATTCTTCAAAGGCATTTTGTACTGCCTCTCGGGTATTGAATTTTTTTCCCGCCAAGAAGTTATCCAAATTCTGGAAAAAGTAGTAGTCTGTAGGCGCAAGGTCTGGTGAGTAGGGCGGATGACGGAGAGCTTCCAACCCCAGTTCTTGCAACTTGGAGACCGTCTGCTGTGCAGTATGAGGTCGCGCGTTGTCGTGCAGGAGCAGCGGAGACGAGCGATTGACCAATGCTGGTTGAAGATGTGCCAGCTTCTCCATCATTGTGTTCAGTTCTTCACAGTACACATCTGAAGTAATGCTCACCCCGTTTGGTAAGAAGCTGTGATGAATCACACCGGCGCTACACCACCAAACAGTGACCATCACTTTTCTAGGGGTAAGTTTTCGTTTAGGGCATTGTTTAGGTGCTGAACCAGGATCCAACCAACTTGCTGAGCGCTTGCGGTTATCAAACAGAATCCATTTTTCATTGCAGGTAACAATGTGGTTCAAAATTCCTTCATTTGTGTGTCTGTTGAGCAGTGCAAGGCACGTCTCGACGCGTACTTCGCGCTGGCGATCATTGAGTTCGTGGGGCACCCATTTGTCAAGCTTTTTTACCTTGCCAATTTGACGCAAATGGACCAATATTGTTTTGACGCTAACGTCGAAAGCTGCTGCTAATTCAGCCGTAGATTGTGTATCATCAGCTTCTACAATCGCCTTTAATTCGTCATTGTCGACCAAAGTTTTCGGACGACCGCGAGGTTCATTTTTCAGGTCGAAATTTCCAGAACGGAAGCGAGCAAACCAATAACAAGTGGTGCGTTGGTTTGTAGTGTTAGCTCCGTAAACGTCGTTGATGTTGCGTGCCGCTTGTGCCGCGTTGCTGCCACGACGGTACTCATATTCCATAATTACTCGAATTTTTAACGTATCCATGATGACGAAAAAGATTGAAATGCGATGAAAATGTAACACTAATCAATAAACAAATGACTACTTTTGGAAAAAAAAATCCATGTTTTTAAAATAAAATTAATTTGAAATTAGAATTCTTAGCCAAACAAAAATTATTTTGATTTGAAATGGCCAGTACTGCAGAACGGCAATTTCATAGGTAAAGACCAGAGAGAGATAGACACAGAGAGAGAGAGACAGAGAGAGAGAGAGAGAGAGGGGGGGGGGGTTAGAGAGAGGATATTGCATTTATGTGGTTCGCCACAGAAGCATTGTACTTTAATTTTACGGATTTTTCTCACATGTCACATATTAATCAACCTTTTTAGGGTTTTGTACACAAAGGGTAAAACGGGACCCTATTACTAAGACTCCACTGTCTGTCCGTCTATCTGTCCGTCTGACACCAGGCTGTATCTCATGGACCGTGATGGTTACACAGTTGAAATTTTGACAGATGATGTGTTTCTGTTGCCGCTATAAAAACAAATACTAAAAAACAGAATAAAATAAATATTTAAGGGGGCTCCCATACAACAAACGTGATTTTTTCGCCGTTTTTATAGATAATGTTACGGAACCCTTCGTGCGTGAGTCCGACTCGCACTTGGCCGGTTTTTACGATTACTTGCAGTTTCAGTTTTCGTTCAGAACTCTCATCCCAAAAAATCACCCTGTATCTACAGTTTCTATAAAGTTCTTTGCTCTGTGCTCTTGTAATGGTTTGTGACAAGAATAATAATATATTACTAAAATTAAGACTGTATAATGCATATGCCGAACGTGTAACAATGTGGTATCATAACTATAAAATGTGAAAGTAGTTTTTGTTCAGTCTGCGAAACTTATTTCTACGTGACTTTTCTTCTAAGATTATTGTCGTCTAAGTTCTGAAACTTAAATTATGTTGTCATGTCAAATACATAAATTTAAATGGTGCTTAAATGAGATTTGTTGCTAAATTTGTTGATTAAGGTTTTAATAACAATAGAGTGTGTCGATACTAGTAATTTCATTCTTTTGTCACGACCTTTGCGACTATCTTATCCCGAGACTGGTAAAATGATGGCATCGGGGCTGACTGCCTCGATTGTGGATACTTTGTACGTACATCACTTTTCGATGTTGTTTTTAGGGTTTCGTACGAAAATGATAAAAAGGAACCCTTATGGTGCGAATCAGACTGTCTGTCTATCAACTTGAAATTTGAAATAGTTTTAGATGACATTTGCCCAACTATTTTGCAAATAAGAAAGAAATAAAAATATGTAAAGTACTTATATTTTTTTTTTTTGCAACAGGGACTGAAAGGGGGTGTTAAAAAAATCGAAGTGGGGCTACTAGGGCATGTGGGGGGGTATCATATGAAAGAGCGCTGTTTGCACATTCTCAAACTTTTGTTTTCTTTTTTTAGGCCGCACGTTTTCGACATTTGATGAAAAAAAAATCCCCCCCCCCACTTATCTCTGAAGTTTACATAGAGAAAAATCTGAAATTATTCTATGTGGTAGAAGTTTATGTAAAGATTACAGAAAAAAAATAAAACGATGTCTCTAAATAGCACATTTTTTCAGAAATCGGAATGAAACCCTCGGTGCTCACGTCCGACTCGCTCTTGACGGGTTTTTTTAATGTCACTCCGTGCCTACAAAACAAGCTTCCTACCACTCACTCATTTAGGGTGTTACCACACTTATTTCACCAGCGTCAATCGACGTTGATCAACGATATCAAACGACTAAGCTCGATTGCATCTTCACAAACCGTCGATCAACGTCGACATATCATTATCAATTGATCGATGTCATCGACTAACGTTGCCAAATGTTTGTGAATACTAGATTGCGGTACTACAAATGCTAATTAAACTTTACTATGCATTAAGTCAATCAACTGGTACTGTATGCCGTCCATTACGGGTCCAACACGAAGATATTAGCATAAACGTCTTTACACGTGTTTCCCACAAATGTACTTACCTAGCAGAGAATTATTCCCGTCTAGTCAGCTTCACCTGCTACATGTAATTAATGACAGCTTGTCCAATGTCCATTACACAAGTCAATGACCCCCTTGGGAATTGTTGGAGGCAAATGTTGGTAGTGTCATGTAGTGGGATGTAGTGATTTGATGTTGTGATTTGTTGCAATAGAAGCGTGAGAGGCTTGTGCCACAGAATAATAAAGCTGCAGTAGTTTATCTGGGGTTTACCTTGAATTAATTACCTACGGCCGCTCGGTAGATAAATACGCGTCCGTCATGCGTAACTGCCGCGCGCTGGAACTGTTGCCTACTGGTATATACTGAGATTTCGGCAGTTTTATAAGAATATGTATTACTGCTTACTGTATTATACTGTGTTTGTGGCTAATTAAAAGCTGTATTGTCGATCGAATAAGGTTAAGTAACGCTTGCCGAGGTCGATCCGTGGATGATTGACCATGTCATACTGAGAAGCCCTGAGGTATGAAATAGATGGTCAATCATTTATGCAAATGGCTTATAGAAATATCATTCTATTCTATGAGTTAATACCTAAATTATTACTATTATAATTTCGCAAATGATTGACATTCTTATTTTAGGGGCCTATTCTATATTTAGTCCGAATAACCACTACTTACCGAATAAATTCAAAAATGGAACAGAATTTGTATGAAATTATCTGCCAAGTAAGTTAATAGGAACTTAATCGTAGGTGCTGAAACAGGCCCTTAATATTAGGTCTTTACCTATGAAATTGCCGTTCTGCAGTACTGGCCATTTCAAATCAAAATAATTTTTGTTTGGCTAAGAATTCTAATTTCAAATTAATTTTATTTTAAAAACATGGTTTTTTTTTCCAAAAGTAGTCATTTGTTTATTGATTAGTGTTACATTTTCATCGCATTTCAATCTTTTTCGTCATCATGGATACGTTAAAAATTCGAGTAATTATGGAATATGAGTACCGTCGTGGCAGCAACGCGGCACAAGCGGCACGCAACATCTACGAGTATGATTATGATTTATGTTCCAAATTTATTTGATTCATTTATTTAATTAATGTAATTATTTATTTTGCATGCTAGTTTTTAGTGAGTTGTCTTAGAAATTGTTAAAAACCACAACCAACTGTAATGTACCTACTACAATAGGCTAGTTGACAGTTTTTAGGAAACCGATTAAAAATGTTTCTTGTGGTCTATTTTCCTTAAAACATGAATATTTCATGAAAATATTAACATTAACAATACCAATTTTTAATTTGAGGAGCTCGTGGCTAAGTAGTAACAGCCGCACGGGTCGATCCATCAGGTTAAGCTATGCTTGCCGGGGTTGGTCAGTGGATGGGTGACCATCTTTACATACCGAGACTCCTCCGTGCCTCGGAAAGCACGTTAAGCTGTTGGTCCCGGCTGTCATTCGTGGATCTTTGACAGTCGTTACGGGTCGTCAGAAGCCCAAAAGTCTGATAACCAGTCTTACCAAGGGGTATCGTATTACCCAGTTACTGGGTCATGGATGTCAGATAGGCAATCGCTCCATGTTTAATACTGGTATTCAGCTGCATCCGGTTAGACTGGAAGCCGACCCCAACATAGTTGGGAAAAGGCTATGCAGATTTCATTTGAACACTAATTTTTCATTTATAAAATTCAACTTAATTTTCATAGTCAAAACGGGGCACACAGTAATAGTGGTCCGAGTGATGACATCATCTTTACAGGCCTGTGTTTCAACAACATTCAAATCATCGGTTAGGTATTTAAACAAATGGTTTGTGCTAAGGAAAGAACCGATTAAATAAACAGCCATTAAAAGTCGGTGAACTCCGCCTTTAGTCATCAAATCAATGACAACTGTAACAGATTCTCTGCTGTCAAACAAGTAAAAATAAATAATCAGTGTTTCCACCCTTTGCTTTTAGATTTCCCCTATGATTTTTTCGGTTCAAATAATCAATTATTTTTTGTAACTTTTTTTTTTACCAATATAATCGATTATTACTGTCGAATCAAATTGATTAAAAAAGAAAAATTACCCTCGGGGGTCTAGACCCCCGGAGGGTTATTTTATTATTTTTAAGGTGCATAAAAACGTGGTTTTTAACCTACTTCAAAAAAGGAGGTTCTGTATTCGACCCGTAAGTACCTATCTATGTATGTATGTTTGCATGTCCGCGATCTTCTCAAAAACCAATGAACCAATTTTGATGATTCTTTCACTAACGTAATCTACATAATTTCAGGAAAGTACATAGGTTTATACATTAGATAATTATTCTTATATACAAAGTTATATGCATAAATGTACTGTATCGCCGGCATTTTTTTTGACGACACGGTTGGCGCAGTGGTTGAGCGATTGACTGCTGCGCAGCATGTCGCGGGTTCTATTCCCGCACGGAACAAATATTTGTACGACCTACAAGTATTTGTTCCGAGTCTGGGTGTTTTTCTATCTATAATATGTATGTATTTACAAAAAAAAAAAATGTATATAAGTAGTTTATCAGCCACCTCGTTACCATAACACAAGCATTAGGTTGCTTAGCTTGGGGCTAGATGGCGTTGTGTGATATGTCCAAACATATTTATTTATTTATTATTTATTTATTTCTAAGCGGATTATGATATTTCTTCCTTTCGTTTGTCTTAGGCTTAAATACTTAAGCCTATAAAAAAGTAAATAAAAAGGTACGTACATACGTACCTAATTGTATTATATATTCAACTAAAAATGGAAAAATAAATTTACTTTAAAAAGTAAAAACCGACTTCAAAAACCTAAAACGAATAAAATAACTTTCATAAAAAACTTAACAGCTTCTGAGGTCGGTGTCTTTCAAGTCTTCAATGCACCATAACTTGACACCGACTTCAGAAGCTGTTGAGTTTTTTTATGAAAGTTATTTTATTCGTTTTAGGTTTTTGAAGTCAGTTTTTTCTTTTTTTAAAGTAAATTTTTGCTATGTATATTATTTTCTGGTGTACACTAAAGTATGTATAGATAAATAAAACATGCATAAACCATTACCATTCAGCTATTAGTTTTGTACGTTTACGTACGCGTTTCAGTTATCGAGGTAATACTGTGCCGGGTGACATTGTACCTAGTTTCATAGAGCAGCCTGCGCACGTAGCAAATGACTGCACGCTTAGCGTGACCGACATAGAAACGGGTTTTGTCGACGGAAGAATAGACAAAATGAGAGATTGCCATGCTTAGACGTGTAGAATGCGTAGAAATAGTGTTCAGGACTATTCAGCCCTCTCTTTGTCGTTCTTTGTGGTTTGATGTGGGTGGGATACACAGGCAAGAACTGGTGACGGCTTTGAGGCTCCGATCTGGTCATATTCCGCTGAATAGTTTTGCTTACATGATGCGCAAAGTAGAATCACCTAATTGTACAGTGTGTGGAATTTTGGAAGACGCGCACCACATTTTAGCGGAGTGTGGTCGGCTGGAGCGTCGAAGGCGATCTATGTTTAATAATAGGTACTACAATGTAGGTTTCTTTAATAGTCTTTTGGCTTCACCATTGTCTGAGGCAGCCAAAATGCTGGTTAGGATGGTGATGGTAGGTTTAAAGTTAAGGTCAGAGTAGTGTTTTCTTCTTTCTTAGTTTTTGTCGGTTTATTTAAGTTAAATATTAAGTGAAATTTTTGTTTTCAATAATGGGGATGAAATATTCATTTATGAAGAAACCCTCTAAATAAATAAAGAATAAAAAAAAAAAAAAAATTTGTCTATTCTTCCGTCGACAAAACCCGTATAATGCGAATTCATGTTTTTTGCCTTTTAATACATTGTAAGCTTCGTCTGCTGTATTTAGCTTTTGTTCTCATTTCTGTAGTAAGAATATTAATTCTGTAGGTACACATAAGTATGTTTAAACATTTTGTTTTTAAGTGTTTTTTCCTTGAGGAAATCCCTTAATGAAAGTAGCAGCCAATCGCTTAGCTCAACGCAACAAAAGTATTAGGTTGGAATAATATTATCATATTCATTATGAGGAAAAAAGGGTTCCATAGAAGTATAAAAAGGCTCGTTACGATCAGTCAACTCACAGAGTAACGAGAGTAGCCCTGCTTACTACAGCAAGCGGACCTTCTTGGTATATTCAGTAAACTCTTACTAAATTCAAAATGAAATTCAATCTGATCATCTTAATGGCTGTCTTCATTGTTGCGGCTATCTTCATACCGGATCAAGCTTTGGCCTGCATTGCCAATGGCAACGGGTGTCAACCTGATGGCAGTCAAGGAAACTGCTGTTCCGGCTACTGTCACAAGGAACCTGGCTGGGTCGCTGGATACTGTAGATAAATGATCTGTAATGACAGTTTGACATGACCGTAATACGCGCTTGTCGTGGAGTTGTGGTCATCAGCTCGTCTTACTAATACTATTGACAGTTTCATTTTTGTTTTGTGTGAAATTTATCTACTAAAATGTATAAAAAAATAATATATTAAAACTGTTATTTTTTTAGTTTATATTCCTCTCTGATTACCGATACACATTATTTTAAAATAAATGATAAAAGATAAAAATTCTTACCTATTTTGATACAATAATAAAATAAAATAAAAATCTTTTAAAAACAATCTTATAATGAACTAAAAAAGTACTTAATAAAACAAGTAAACATAGAAATATAATATTTGCTTATAAGATTGAGGCGTGAACGTCCTTACACTTAAAGATATTTCTCAAGCTTTCAAGATAATTTTAAAGGATATTGGCAGAAACCCATGTATTTTCAGTATCACATACAGACTTACTTGCCGTTCCATAGAATTAATACGAGTATATGGATTTGAATGCTACAATAGAGTATAACAGAATATGTAATGGTGAGACATACATAGACTTGGGGATATTAAATTGATTTATACATAACCTCAAAATGGACCACCAAAAATAATACTTAAAGGTACTCCTACCTACTTACGTAACTCAAGACATACCCTTTTTTTTTTTTTGTGGATGTAAATCATCAAATGACCTCCCACTCTGGGCAGAGCGGGAGGGCGTGTCAAACTTTTACTGACTAAAATCCACCCATACTCCTTCAACTGCCCGTGCCAGGGCCACGGTATCTCTTTCAAACTACCCGCGACCCCGGCGGAATCGGCCCAATTGACCCCGTCACTGCTGACATCTCTTTGAGGCGCACGTGGAACACAACGCGCCGTCGACCCGGGCCTGGTCCTTACCGGACGGCGAGCTGCCCATTACTCGTCGTCCGCAAGCCCGCGCCTACGGTGGCCGGGAATCGGCAATTGATTCCCGCCGTCCAGGGCGTCTCCTACGGTGGCTAGGGGCGCGAGGGCGCGGCTGTTGCCTCTCCCTCACGCGTTCCACTTCCTCCTTCGCGAGCATTACTGCTTCGCAAAAGGAGGTGACGGCTTCCCATGCACTCTCGCTCCGGACCATGGCCTGGACCAGGTTTGGACGCGAGAGATCGCCACCGCCGATCGCCTCCGTGAGAACACGGCGGTGCTCCGCCCAAGCCGGGCAGACCTCCACTGTCTGCTCCACCGTGTCCTCCGGGCGATCCACACAATAGTGACACCTGGGCGATTCCTCCCGCCTTATCCGAAACAGGAACCTCCCGAAAATCATATACAGACTTACCGTTCCATAGAATGAATATATGGATTTGAATGCTGCAATAGAGTATAACAGAATATGTAATGGTGAGAGATACATTAGACTTGGGGATATTAAATTGATTTATACATAACCTCAAAATGGACCACCAAAAATAATACTTAAAGGTACTCCTACCTACTTACCACCACACATTACACCATCATACCATCATACATTTCACTCAGATAATGTGGATAGATTGTATTATAATAACTATAGAAGTATTTTTGTGAGGAGCTTGTGGCTAAGTACGAGAGCCGCACGGGTCGATCCATCAGGATAAGCTACGCTTGCTGGGGTTGTCCGTGGATGGGTGACCATCTTTACATACCAGGACTCCTCCGTGCCTCGAAAAGCACGTTAAGCCGTTGGTCCCGGCTGTCATTCGGAGATCTTTGACAGTCGTTACGGGTCGTCAGAAGCCCGAAAGTCTGACAACCAGTCTTACCAAGGGGTATTGTATTATTCAGTTACTGGGTTGTGGAGGTCAGATAGGCAGTCGCTCCATGTAAAATACTGGTATTCAGCTTCATCCGGTTAGACTGGAAGCCGACCCTAACATAGTTGGGTAAAGGCTAGGCAGACATAGGGGAAGAAAGTTTGTATGGGTAGCCCAGCATTTCTTAAGTAAGAGATAAGAAAATTCAAATTTATGCTTTTGATTTATGTAAAAATCACCCCCTAAGGGGGTAAACTAGGGGTTGATTTTAAGTTTCACAAATAATATTAAAAAAATTGTACCTCTTTTTAAGAGATTTAAGGGATAGGATATGTAGTCATAGTTCGTATTTTGAAGTAACATTTAGTCTTAAATATTTTTTTTTAATTTCCACGGCATAGGGAAAAAATTTTTTTACAAAAAAATACATCCGACTTCCAAAAACAACACTACAAAGTGAAAAATAACTTTAATTTCGGAAGTCGGTGTCTAGTTAAATGTATTTTCGTTTTTTGCCACCGACTTCCGAAATTAAAGTTATTTTTCACTTTGTAGTGTTGTTTTTGGAAGTCGGTTGTATTTTTTTGTACTTTTTAGTTGTGTACCTACCCCACACAAATTGTAATACCACTATCTGCAAAACAAACTAGAACATCATCCATATAAAAGTCATGGAAAAAATATGTATTATTGAAGCTAACTCAAAAACTACTAAAGCAAAGTTAATCAATTTTATATAGAACCAACTGTGATGTATACCCTCTCGAATAAAACAAAAAAAAACCAAATCGGCCCAGCCATCTTCGAGTAATCGGGGAACATACATAAAAAAAAAATAAAAAAAAAAAAGGTTCCGACGAATTGAGAACCTCCTCCTTTTTGAAGTCGGTTAATAAAAAGGATATAGACTATCGCTTTTAAAAGGCATGCAAGTTGGTAATTTTCCGTTCCGTACTATTTGTTAGGTTATAAGATTTATTATCCTCCAGCAATCATATATCAATCCGCGCGCCGCTCCTCAGATACTATAAATGAGCAGTGCGAGAAGACATTGTTTACCTGGATTACTACTCAGGGTACTTTTAATCCCGAAAGTACGTTCCCGTGGAATATTACCCGACATCCACGCGGGTGAAGCCGCGGGCAACAGCTAGTTTGACATAAATGACAGTTGTTATTTTTTTTTTGTATTTGACATAAGTAGTATACCTTATTGACGGTTTTTGTTTTTTCTTTTCAAGTATTCTAGTGTTTGTATTTTATTTTATTCCCCTTGCGATTTTTAATTGATATCCGTGGGTATGTCCGTGGCATCACACAGGCCCTATGAGAATACCAGCGTTGCGGTATTTATTTTTTAAATATCGCAGCATTATGCTGAGATGGGAGCCTTTTTGGCCTCGCACAGGTCTCTTTTTTTTAGTCTGAATTTTTATTTAATTTAATTTCTTTTTTTTTTGTTTTTTAATGCTTATTTTGTTACTTTTATATGCTCCTTTTTAACTGTATTTCCTGTGCGTGTCCCAAATAAAATATTTTTCTTTCTTTCTTTCTTTCTAGTAGCTATTACTTTCTATGGCAGCTGTGTTGCCAAATAACAAATTAACAAATTCTATTTTATGCGTTTTGTTTCGGATTAGTGCGTTTTGTTTCCGTAAAGGGGCTGCATCCTAAAATCATGGTTTTTTAATTACTCCCAACAACTATTAAAACATTTTAGCCTGGAAAATAACTACGGATATAAGACCTATAATTTGCATATAACTAGTTTTTGGCATGTTTGGATTTGATGGGGTACCCAACTTGCCAATCTTCTTTGATGTTTTTAGATTTTTTTTTTTTAAATCTCGGATATTAAATTTAATTAATCTAACATCATTTACAAAACTATGTTGAATTTTGATACTTTTAGCTCACAACCATCCTGCATAATAAAATTCATAAGTTATTTTTCTTACTGTCATTTAGCTTATTCTTGCAAATTTTCATTTCATTTGGGTATAAAGATCTTTTTACATACAACACACATTGTTCAATTAGCGAATAAGTACATAACTATGGTAAAGTGTAGTCCAGTAGCTAATACAGTAGTATTTTTTAGAGTTCCGTCGTCAACAAGGAACCCTTATAGTTTCGCTATGTGCGTCCGTCTGTCCGTAGATCCGTCAGCAGCTTAGCTCAGACTCTTAGTACTAGAAAGATATAATTTGGCAAGGATATACATATTCATCACGGCGACAAAGTGGTAAAATAAAATCATGAAAAAAAATTTTTTTAGGGTATTTTCTGAACACGTAAAGTGGGGATGTTTTTTTTCTCGTTTACCGTGGTGGGGGGTGTTGTTGGATGGGCCTTTCAAAAACATATAGGGTCAGTTCAAAGAATTTTTCGATTTAGGGAAGCGTTTCTGATATATTAAGCTTTAAAGTGCAAATTTTTGTTAGAGTCAAGCCATCCACTCACTCAAATACCACGTCACTAACAACGAATAAAAACTTTTTTACAAAAAAATACAACCGACTTCCAAAAACAACACTACAAAGTGAAAAATAACTTTAATTTCGGAAGTCGGTGTCTAGTTAAATGTATTTTCGTTTTTTGCCAACGACTTCCGAAATTAAAGTTATTTTTCACTTTGTAGTGTTGTTTTTGGAAGTCGGTTGTATTTTTTTGTAAAAAAGTTTTTATTTTTCACTTTTTAGTTGTGTACCTACCCCACACAAATTCTAATACCACTACCTGCAAAACAAACTAGAACATCATCCATATAAAAGTGGGGAAAAAATACGTATTATTGAAGCTAACTCAAAAACTACCGAAGCATAGTTAATCAATTTTATATGGGACCAACTGTCCCTCTCGAATAAAACAAAAAAAAATCAAATCGGTCCAGCCATCTTCGAGTAATCGGGGAACATACATAAAAAAAAAATTAAAAAAATAAAAAAGGTTCCGACGAATTGAGAACCTCCTCCTTTTTGAAGTCGGTTAAAAACAAGCTAATCTTACACATGAAATGAGACATCGTACTTAAAATAAAAAAGTAGAAACCGGCCCAGTGCGTATCGGACCACGCACAATGAAGGGTTCCGTAGTTGGGATGAATTTATCCCAATAACAAACTTAACACTGAGTTGAAAAACATGGCCTCCCATACATTCCAACTGCAAATATAAGTTAGTTGACTCATAAACTTGAAAAGCCTACTTAGCTGTGATAGTTTTCCTTTTAACTACTAGGACTAGTACTAGTTTTACTTTTTTTTTACCACACCATGGGGTAGACGAGAAACTAAAACATTCTCACTTTACGTGTACAGTAGATACCCTAAAAAATGTTTTTTCATGTATTAAATTACCACTTTCTCGGCGTGATGAATATGTATAACCATGCCAAATTATAGGTTTCTAGTACTAAGAGTCTCTGAGCTAAGCTGCGGACGGACAGACGGACGGACATAGCGAAACTCTACGGCTCCTTATTGACTACGGAACCCAAAAAATTAACATTTCAAAACAATAATTAAGGAAAATCTTGCCAGTTGGGTTTCTGGTCAAACTCGTTTGGCGTATCTAATCACCTTACAAAAACTTAATATTTATCAAAGTAATGAAATAATAAGGAAAATGATTATAAATTCAATTCTTCAATCGATTATTTATCTTGCTTTTGGCTAAGTTATAACAGCCGCACGGGTCGATCCATCAGGTTAAGCTACGCTTGCCGCAGTTGCTACGTGGATGGGTGACCATCTTTACATACCGAGACTCCTCCGGGCCTCGGAAAGCACGTTAAGCCGTTGGTCCCGGATGTCATTCGTGGATCTTTGACAGTCGCTGCGGGTCGTCAGAAGCCCGAAAGTCTGACAACCAGTCTTACCAAGGGGTATCGTATTACCCAGTAACTGGGTTGTGGAGGTCAGATAGGCAGTCGTTCCATGTAAAATACTGGTATTCAGCTGCATCCGGTTAGACTGGAAGCCGACTCCAACATAGTTGGGAAAAGGCTAGGCAGATTGATTATTGGTTATTTTTGATTACATGATATCGTTTATATCATCACGCCTGTATTCTCGAATGGAAGGCAGAACGAACAAACGAATGTTTATACCTAGAAAAAAACCGGTCAAGTGCGTGTCAGACCACACACAATAAAATGGTTCTGTAGTTGAAAAGAAAATATCCCAAGAACAAACTTAACATTGTAGTTGAAAACCATGCTCTCCCGTACATTCCAACTGTAAATGTAAGTCTGTACTCGCAATATTGAGAGATTTACCATGTTATATCTTAATATAACATGGAACACCTATAAGAAGTCCGTGGTCTTAACCACGGACTTTTAAAATTATATAAAAAATATATTTGAGACTCTCATAGTAAGACCTTTCATTTGAATATGTGAGAGCCACGGTATAGTTGGCAAAACTTTTTTTTTAATATTCTTATTTGCCCCCAAAAGTGACCCCCATATTCAAAATTCATTTATTTACTTTATCCGTCCTTGTTTGGGTCACAGAAGTTCATATGTGTACTAAATTTCAACTTAATCGGTCCATTAGATTCGGAGCAAATTGGCTGTGACAGACGGACAGACTGACAGACAGAAACACGAGTGATCTATAAGGGTTCCATTTTTCCTTTTGAGGCATGGAACCCTAAAAATAGAGCTTTTAATGGGCAGTGGTGGCCCAGTGGTAACGGCCGTGACTTACGAGTTGTAGGTCGTAGGTTCGAACCTAGACAGGAGCTTTACTTTCTGAAAATTATTTCATCACCACTGCACTTAAAACGCTGAAGGAAAACATCGTGAGGAAACCGGCATGTCCTAGAACCAAGAATTCGAAGACATGTGACATCTACCAACCCGCACTGGGCCCGCGTGGTGATTACGGCCCAATCCCTCTTACCGAGAGGAGGCCTGTGTCCCAGCAGTGGGAACATTATACTAAATGGTAGATTATGCTAAAGAATTCTGTGGGGCTAGATTCAAAGGCTCAACGTAGTAGTTAGCTAAGGCAGCAAGAGGGTGTTCGGTAGTCAAGGTCACAGTGGCTAAAACAGAGGTTTAAGCTTGACAGCTGAAGACTGCTATAGGGTATATTTTTACCTCGTTTAAGTAAAAAATTTACACACGGACAAAGTTGCGGGGCACAGCCAGTTAGCGACTCGAACTCAAACTCAAAGCATTTATCGATATTCTAAATTAGCAACACAAATTCTATAAAAATATTTTTAGAGCTCGATTTCTAATTACAACCGCCATCCCATCAATTCGCAATTCTTCCCATACCGTTGAAAACTGTATTTATAGAAGACACAGCTAACATCCACTTTGCTCCTCAATTACGAATACAGTGTGTTCACAAATAGATTTAATAAAATAACATCACAAATGAGATCGGGTTGCCGTTGTACGAGAATCAATTTTGTCGACAATAAGCCGGTATCGACTGGGTAGTCGCTCAGGGAATATGGGTGTACATGAAAATGTTAATAAAATGTTCGATATTTTGAGTGATTTTTATTGTGTGGTCTGGGATTTTATTTCTATTTTTATTATGAGTGCTGGGAATGACGGTCGTAAATTGAGTTCTTTATTTTTTTATATATACAAAGGTACCTATGCTATAATATTCTTTTTGTTTTGTCTAGATAAAAGTGGTCAAAAGCTATAAATCGCGTAAGTAGGTCCTTTTAAGATTCTCAACATACATCCTGTTGTACTAATTATTTGAACTTTTTAACCGACTTCAAAAAAAGGAGGAGGTTCTCAATTCGGTTGTATGTTTTTTTTTATGTTTGTTACCTCAGAACTCCGTCATTTATAAACCGATTTGAAAAAATCTTTTTTTAATTGACAGGATATACTTTCAGATTGGTCCCATTTCTATCAAAATCTAGTTCTGATGATGGGATCCATGAGGAATTGAGGGAACTGTTAAAAAATTATAGGCATACATATAGCGATTTTGGTATTTTCATCAACAAATCAAGCATCAGAAAGTAGCATCTGGTGAAGTGGAACTGATAGAATAGAATAGAATAGAATACTCTTTATTATGCACACCATTTAAATTACAGGTTACAATGTTACAATGTTGAAATTTTACATAGAGTGACACAATGGGCGGTCTTATCGCTAAAAGCGATCTTTTTTACAGACAACCTTTGGATGGAGTATGGATGATAAAGAAGACGACAGATGGCTACGGGAACTTCTCAACGATAATAAGTATTTCACGGGTGGCGATAAGACATCTCGATTAAGATAGTTAAGCGACTATGACGAAGCTTTAAATAAATGGTTCTGATGAAAATGGCAGTGGAACTCAGTAATGAAACAATGTAATCTAGCCGTGTTTGGGCTTATTGGAATTGTCATGTGGTGCACTCTGGCTATAAATTATTTTAATGGTAATTATAAAGCCGCTTCAAATTGCGCTACTTTAGTTATGCTTTGCTTGCTTACGCCTTTCAAACTTCGGACACAGCTTAGCGCGACGTATATTTGCCTTTTTGCAATGTTTTTATTTGATATGGTATACTCCTGAGCATATAAATATTTTCAAGTTCTGATGATGGCTTTTGAATTAGCTTCAATAATTTTATACGTATTTTTCCCACTTATTTTATGTGAATGATGCTCTAATTTATTTTGCAGAGTGATATTTGAATTTGTGTGGGTTAGGCACCACTAAGAAATAAAAAATAAAAACTTTTTACAAAAAAAAAAAAAACAAACGACTCCCAAAAAAAAAAAAACAATTCAAAGCGAAAAATAATAATTTCGGAAGTCGGTGGCAAAAAACGAAACTAAAATCCAAATGAAAATCCTTCCTTCCTTTCAATCTTCCGAAATGAAAGTTATTTTTCGCTTTGTAGTGTTTTTTTTTGGGAGTCGGTTGTTTTTTGTAAAAAGTTTTTTCATTAATAAATACTGATTTCTTATTTAAAATTTCATAAGAACTAATCCCTCGTTAGGTAAGTTAAGTTCAATTATCTGGAAGTGCTACTTGGTGCCAGTTGACAGAATGGACGATTCCTTGCATTTCAACTAGTTCTGACCTAGATTATAGGACAAAAGAAATGTGGTGTACAAATAATTATGATAGGGTGATAGTAATAATAATAATACCAGCCAATTACTGCCACACTGCAGGGCAAACGCCTCTTCCTCTTCTCATACGGAGAAGGCACGAGCATTGATCACCACCTTAGCTCAAGACGGGTTGGGGCTAAGTTTTACTTTAGCATCCATCGATTTGGAAGTCTATATTTTTTACTGAAAGGTCATATTATTAGAAGCCTCCACGTAAAGTTTTGAATTGCGGAGAAAAAATGTTTGCGAAAAAAAAAACAAAATTGTAGAAATTTTGCAATATTTTGTCACTTTTGACAATTTAGCTCGCCATTGAACGTTTCGTTTTACGTAGGTAATGTCAACGCACTAAAATGTTTTACTTCTTACTAAGATGAAATAAATATGTATTTAGCTATTTATATACTTTTTATGCAAATTTCATTATATTACATATACGTATATTTCACTGATTTAAATTAGTGCTATTAAATTAACGCATATAATAATTTACCGGCTGTTGCGCTTTGTGACGCCATTTTGTGTTGTTACTGTCACGTCACGTACCATAGATAATAAATTCGCTAGAATGTCACCAGTGACATTTAGTGACCAACCGTTTTAGGATAGATTAGGTTCAAAAACTGTCATAGAACCTAGTCAGTCAACCCCGACTCCACGTGGTACTTGTTTGCCCTACCCCGAGAGTAAGCTATGATAAGATAAAGATAACGCACTATGCGAGCTCTACTTAATTCTTCTCTAACTTAATTCTTGCTCGCCTCCGCAGCCTCGGCTTAAGCTACGGCTCGCATGGTGCGTGCGCCTTATTACGCAAGGTCGATGAGGCTGTACTTCCCGTAGCGTCGGAGAAGATGCGATTCTTAATCAGTTAGTGGCCACACAACACACGAGCCCAGCGAGCGGTGCCGCAGCAGCGGCCGGCGAGTGCCAGGGTCCATTTAGCCACATGAGAATGTAATGTTTTGGCTACTGCTTTTTCCTTGAAAATCCTTTATCGGTTTCAGGGGGGGGGGGGGGCTGCTGCTGCTGCTTCCCCTTTAATTGAAAGCGTTAAGAGCGTTGGCTCCGTACGGCTTTTCATACAAACTTTCAAGTCCTTTTTTAAAAGTTAGTTAAGAACATTTTCAAAAAGTATTGTTGCAGCTAAATTCGGGTAAGTAATATATGATATAATTACAAAATCTCTAATATTTACAAGATATAACCACTGAATCTATAATTTTATTTTATATAATGATCAGTTAATATAATAACCTAACCCAAATGATTCACCAACAATAAAGAGGATCTGGCGCTCGGCGGCCGCTGCCGCGTCACGCTCGCTTCGCTCGCTCGCCTTCACGCGTTAATTGTCACTATTCTAACCTAACCTAACCCAAATGATTCCCCAACAATAGAGGTAATGGTCACTGTACTAACCTAACTCAAATGATTCACCAACAATAAAGAGGATCTAGCGTTATTGGTCACTGTTCTAACCTAACCTAACCCAAATGTCGGATTGCTCTGAATCGGGGTGTTATAATAATGATGGTATCAATATTTATTTTGAACGATAGACCTATCGATTTTCGATTAAATAAACGTTATATCCAATAACGTTATACGAAATAAGTTTTACAGTATATACATGTTACATGTAAAGAAATTATATCATCAGTTGGTATATCTCATGTTTATTACATCTTGTGAACGTTATTGAAATGAAAACATACCAACTATCTTTATATGATATGAGACGCACCCGCTAAATTCGACCGATTTTAAATATTCCATAGAAACAGAGATTTCCAATTATCTTTTTTTTAAATAAGACATTTCGAAAATGATCTTAAATAGTTCTTTAGACCTATGTAGCCTGCTTATGCATATGAAGTTTCATTAAAATCGGTTCATCCATTTCGATAAAAAAGGACTATGACGTACGGAGCTAACGCTCTTAATACGGCCGCAAACCTTAATATGATCAACATACTACCTGTTACTGACCTGCAAATTGCAAAAAAAAACGTAAGAATATTTTCATGGGCAACTTTAGCGGATCGAATCAAACTGGCTGGATAGAATGTTGATTTGAAATAGGTATAATGAACGGTTTATTATAAATTGTCTACATCAGCGGGGTGATTGCGAAACACACATAAAAAGGCAATCGATCGCAATTACTTTCATTTTGACATCCATTGCTTCATATGTTTTGTTTGATTTTGATTTTGTTTGATTGAAAATTTTGTTTGATTTATTAGCTACTTAAAATTATCTTAAAATTGAAAACTGTTAATATTTTATTCTATTGATTTAATTCATATTTTATACTAATATAATAATTATAGGTACCTACATATCTAATAATAACTATATACTATTAATTAATTTATCTCAGAAATTCCCCACCTATTATGTTGTATAATAAAATCTATAAATGCTTCCTCTCTCCTAACCCACTTATTATTGCTGTGCCCGACAGGGTCCATGTGGTCTAACTATAAGCTTTACCATCTAAGAATACATGTGGAATGCAATAAAGTATTGAGTATGTTTATAAAGTTTGTCTGCTCAGCATCGTAAAAAACGCAATTAACGTTGCTGAACTGTCAAAATTAAAAGCATTGCGATCGATTAGAATTTTATGTGCGTTACGCAATTACCCCGCAGTGTCTTACTTTTGATTAAAGTGTCTGAAAAGTTACTGTTTAATTTAGAAAGGAAAAAGAAAGAAAATGCGTTTATTTGCAATAAACATGACGCTAAGAAAAAACACAAACACGTAAAGAATAAGTTGGGGAAAATATGCGTCACATCCACACAAAACGGCCATCGCTCAGCATAATAAGAAAAAATAATAATAATAAAATTAATTAATTTAGCTTACACAAAGTTCTTAAATTATACAAGCAGCATGGTATGGATTTTCACTAATATAAGACTAACAGCGGGTCCCAAACTAGGCACAGCATGTATCTTGGTGAGTTTATAATTGAAGGAGGATGCGCTGTGGTAGTCCGCGAAATTTAAAGTTTCTTGCGCTTTATGCAATTTGCAGGTCCGTGTCAGGTTGTATCTTGATCAAAATATGATATGCGGGAATAAAACATGTGTATTTATATAATTTTAACCATGAAAATCATTAATACATCTCTATAAGTTAGAATTCGTGCAGAGTCGTTAGATTTCGTTCGTTCGGCGAATCTGCACGAAATCTAACTAGAGATGTATTGATGATTTATATGGTTAAAATTATATAACTACATATGTTTTATTCCCGCGTATCATATTTTGATCAAGATACAACCTGTCACGGACCTGCGAATTGCAAAAAACCCAAAAAAAAATTGAATTTCGCGAGGTACCACAGCGCATCCCCCTTAACGTGTTCTGATAGCAAGATTGTTATTATAAGTTTATTACAAAAAAATGATGTGAGTACAATGAAAAAAAAAAAAAAATAACATACATTATACACACAACTCAGATCAAACATACAAAAACAGTTAAGGTGAGTAAGTGTGTGGTGTAAGTGTGATTGAGGGTATGATTTCTATCAGAGAGTGTGCATTAACATGTGCTGCAAAGTAATCCTTCTGTTTCCTCATAAGTCCGGCCCAGCAACCATTCTTTTAGTTTAGTTTTGGCCTCAGAGTAGTTGTTTGGTACAGTGAAAGTTTTGCTTATTGCATTTATCACCCGTATGGGTAAATATTATACGTTGAAAAACGGGTGGCAAAGAGGGTTTATGTTTTTGGAAGGGAGATTCGTTCAGCTGATATCCTATCCCTTTTACTGCAGCTAGAGCATTTTGTGTTGACTTTTATAAGGTTTAGAAGTGACCCTAGGATGAACAGCTGACGTACGCGTAAAACCACTGATTCCGATAATGCTGCAACCCTATGCGAGACTCCATTGCATATTTACCTGCATACACCACACTGGTGTGGTTGTGGTGAATGCCTAACTCTGTCCAACTTGCGAGACGAGCTAGACGCGCGTTCAATGCAAGTTCTTCTAAAATTCAAACAGTTACGTAAAACACTTGAATTGTTTATACGTTGCAAGTTGTGACTGTTTGCGGCGACGTTCGTTGACTTTGGTTATGGTAGTGTTACAAGCGGGGCTTAATTTGAAAATATAGTTATGGTTATTTGGGCCGGGTGCGCTTTCAATGTCGTACATTTTGTTCTTCTTTTTAACCGACTTCAAAAAAGAGGAGGTTCTCAATTCGTCGGAACCTTTTTTTTTATTTTTTTTTTTTTATGTATGTTCCCCGATTACTCGAAGATGGCTGGACCGATTTGGATTTTTTTTTTGTTTTGTTCGAGAGGGACAGTTGGTCCCATATAAAATTGATTAACTTTGCTTCGGTAGTTTTTGAGTTAGCTTCAATAATACGTATTTTTTCCCCACTTTTATATGGATGATGTTCTAGTTTGTTTTGCAGGTAGTGGTATTTGAATTTGTGTGGGGTAGGTACACAACTAAAAAGTGAAAAATAAAAACTTTTTTGCAAAAAAATACAACCGACTTCCAAAAACAACACTACAAAGTGAAAAATAACTTTAGTTTCGGAAGTCGGTGGCAAAAAACGAAAATACATTTAACTAGACACCGACTTCCGAAATTAAAGTTATTTTTCACTTTGTAGTGTTGTTTTTGGAAGTCGGTTGTATTTTTTTGTAAAAAAGTTTTTATTGGGTTATTATTTCATAATAAGACTACTGACCCGCCCCTTCTTTGCACGTTAAACCTTCCGGAATAAATTCTCTAAATTTTGAAGAAAACCGTATCAAAATCCTCTATGTAGCTTAGAAAAACTATGCGGTCAACTGCCAGGCGAAAAACCGACTTTGTTTGATACTATGTATTTATAGATTTCCGATCAAAAAGTGTTTTTTAAGAATCAAGCATGGAGTATGGGGTCTTCGGTTCGAGCCTCAGATAGAGATAAGTGTTATTCGTCAGGAATGTCTCAGTAGCAGCCAGGAGACTGCCAATTGCCCCGATGATGGCAATTGGCTCGCTACCAGTTAGCCGACATTCGCACAGACGTAAAAATATCGCGGCGGGATTTAATCGCGCACTGGATTTTCAACTCTCGGTGTTGAGCCGAACTTCGAGAATCCAACCTAACAACAACAGAGTGCATCCCAGTACGTCGAAAAAACACACTGTTGGATTTTCAACTCTCGGCGCTAAGCAGAGCATTAAAAATCAAGTGCGCGCATAAAAATCACATTAAATTAAATCACAAACAATACAATACACAACACATACGTACTATGGGCCAAAGTTCCGCATGATCACCTCAAAGGCGATAATCGCATGCACGACTCACGACTCGACCGCACAATGTTCGTTTGTCACTAGCTGCGCTCTCACAGGAATATTTTCTTAAGTGAGCATGCTTAAGTTTTGTCCATAGTACGTAATACATGACGCTCTTTGAACAAACACAATAAAACAAATACTATTTAAAAGCATCGTGTAAATGCTTAAAGATTCATCTGATGAATGCTAGCAGGTCAGCGATTTTTTGTATTATTCTTATTTTTAGGGTTCCATACCTCGAAAGAAAAAATCGGAACCCTTTTAGGATCGCTACATTGTCCGTCTGTCTGTCAGTCTCAGGAACGCGTATATACGTAAGTATATGGTCTCTTGGAGCTCTAAAAAAGACACAATAAAAAACATACGGTCATTTATGCGACATAATAAAGATACTCGCAAATAAATCAAAACCTATAGGGTAGGTCCCGTTGGCCATCATGTAATTTGGCAAGAAGCAAGGTCTTACAGCACAAGTAAAGGATAAGTCCGAAATTGGTTAATTTGTAGTTTTCTCGAGACGGATCTAATATCGTTTGGCAGGAGGAGGGGGATAAAGGGGTGAAAGCTGATAGGGGTTGGGTCCCTGATTATAACGCTACCACTCTTATTACAAGGTAATGCATATTTTTCTTCAAATCAGATAACAGCGAAACGAAACGTTAAAATGGGTGATTGACTTAATAGGTCTTTACCTATGAAATTGCCGTTTTGTATGAAAAAATTTAAACGAATTTTTTTCATGCATTTTTTATTTGTATTAATCGAAGTAATCACACATGCAATCAATGCATCTTTGCCAACGCAGTGGCAGTTTATTGATGGCCTTCTTAAAGAAATCAGCTGGACGGGAGGCAACAAATTCTTCAAAGGCATTTTGTACTGCCTCTCGGGTATTGAATTTTTTTCCCGCCAAGAAGTTATCCAAATTCTGGAAAAAGTAGTAGTCTGTAGGCGCAAGGTCTGGTGAGTAGGGCGGATGACGGAGAGCTTCCAACCCCAGTTCTTGAAACTTGGAGACCGTCTGCTGTGCAGTATGAGGTCGCGCGTTGTCGTGCAGGAGCAGCGGAGACGAGCGATTGACCAATGCTGGTTGGAGGTGTGCCAGCTTCTCCATCATTGTGTTCAGTTCTTCACAGTACACATCTGAAGTAATGCTCACCCCGTTTGGTAAGAAGCTGTGATGAATCACACCGGCGCTAGACCACCAAACAGTGACCATCACTTTTCTAGGGGTAAGTTTTCGTTTAGGGCATTGTTTAGGTACTGAACCAGGATCCAACCAACTTGCTGAGCGCTTTCGGTTATCAAACAGAATCCATTTCTCATCGCAGGTAACAATGCAGTTCAAAATTCCTTCATTTGTGTGTCTGTTGAGCAGTGCAAGGCACGTCTCGACGCGTACTTCGCGCTGGCGATCATTGAGTTCGTGGGGCACCCATTTGTCAAGCTTTTTTACCTTGTCAATTTGACGCAAATGGACCAATATTGTTTTGACGCTAACGTCGAAAGCTGCTGCTAATTCAGCCGTAGATTGTGTATCATCAGCTTCCACAATCGCCTTTAATTCGTCATTGTCGACCAAAGTCTTCGGACGACCACGAGGTTCATTTTTCAGGTCGAAATTTCCAGAACGGAAGCGAGCAAACCAATAACAAGTGGTGCGTTGGTTTGTAGTGTTAGCTCCGTAAACGTCGTTGATGTTGCGTGCCGCTTGTGCCGCGTTGCTGCCACGACGGTACTCATATTCCATAATTACTCGAATTTTTAACGTATCCATGATGACGAAAAAGATTGAAATGCGATGAAAATGTAACACTAATCAATAAACAAATGACTACTTTTGGAAAAAAAAATCCATGTTTTTAAAATAAAATTAATTTGAAATTAGAATTCTTAGCCAACAAAAAACATTTTGATTTGAAATGGCCAGTACTGCAGAACGGCAATTTCATAGGTAAAGGACCTAATATTATGGCCTTTCAATAAAAGTCATCATCATCATTTCAGCCGAAAGACGCCCACTGATGCATAAAGGGGTCATGGAGAAAACCCAAGCACCGCCACCTCGACCGGTTCTGTGTGTCATCGATTTACCTTGTGGGAGGCCTTCCAACGCTACGTCTTCCAGTACCCGGTCGCCACTCCAGAACCTTAAGGCCCCATCAGATCAGCCATCTGTTCTGCGAGCAATGTGCCCTACCCACTGTTACTTAAGTTTGGCAATTCTTCGGGCTATGTCGGTGAAAAAAGTAGTTGTAACAGTCATAATTAGAATAGAATAGAATAGAATAGAATACTCTTTATTATGCACACCATTCAAATGACAGATATCAATGTTGAAATTTTACATAGGGTGACACAATGGTCGGTCTTATCGCTAAAAGCGATCTTTTACAGACAACCTTTGGATGGATTATGGGGACAAGGAGAGACAGTTCTGTAGGTAGTCAATGATGTACCATATACATATACAACATATATGTACATACAATAATAAATATGTCGTGGATTCTGAACGGAACGCCAAGTTGTACCGACTTGGGTCTGTTCGGAAACGGGGGTTGGCATCACTGTGCGAGCTGTCAATGTCATTTTGAGTTTGCGGTGGAAAATAACGGTGACAGATGACGGCTGTCATTCAAGGTTCCTGTACTTGACGAGGACTTCATGATTAGACACCGAACTGAACGGACATGCGCTACCAACCGCGCCCCGACCTCGCCGCGTTCCGATACGAATCCAGTTCCATCCGATTCGTGTGTGCTACTTTTTAACTGATTGTTTGTAAAATCGATCTAATTACAACTGTAGAGTGCATATTGAGTCTTATTTTGGTTACAACAATGGATGACGACCAGTCCGGCAACGAACGCTGACATTCTCCTCCGACAAATATATATTTGTAATATGCTTATACAATAATAAACATGACCCAAGAACAAGGTACTATACATGTAATAATGATGTTTAAAGACAGAGGAAGTGTTTTTTTACCAGAATTTTAAAAGTGGACAAAGTTTGAGCTCGCTTTATCGACACGGGCAAGGCATTCCATAATCGTACTGCTAGAACTGTGAAAGACTTGTCATAAAAGCTGGTGGAATGCATCATCTCTAATCTCAAGTTTTCCGATGACCTCAGATATCTATCGTAATTTAAAGGAAACAATAAATTGTGTCCTTATGAAACTTAAAGTGAGGTTTTTGCTATAGTGTAAACCTCACTTTATAAGCCTGGCACGTAGAGCCTTTGTAGGTTTTACACAGTTGCCGTTAAAGACCTACTTGGCTCGAGAAAGCCGTTTTCCGGGTTTAACAAATAAATAATAGAGGCAACGGTTTTTTATAAATAATTTATGTGAATAAAATGTATTATGCTATATGCTGCCAGAATACGCATGCACGGAATAAATTGTTGTACTGAGGATCTTTTGAATATACATGGTGGCAGGGACATTGACGCGCAATCTGTAGGATTGGATTCAGCACATGATTTTGGACCCCCTGATTACGTTGAAATTTTTTGTTGGTTATTAAAAAAATATATCAGCTGTTCCATACATTTAATCGCATAGGTATTGCACTTTTGTAGGAAATAGCTGTTTTTTAGAGTTCCCTACCTCAAAAGGAAAAAACGCAACCCTTATAGGATCACTAGTGTCTGCCTGTCTGTCTGTACGTCTGTCACAGCCAATTTTCTCCAAATCTAATACACCGATTATGTTGAAATTTGGTACACATATGAATTTCTGTGACCCAAACATGGAAGTGTAACGTAAATAAATGAATTTTGATTAAGGGGGTCAGTTTTGGGGGCAAACAAGAAAATAAAAATAAAAGTTTTGCAAACTGTACCGTGTGACATATCAAATAAAAGGGGGTTCTGTGAGGGTTTCAAATATATCACACTAATATTATAAAGGCAAAAGTTTGTGTGTGTGTGTGTGTTTGTATGTTTGTTACTTCTCTTCGTTTGCTGTTAGACGCTGATGGAAAAATATATATATATAACCCTACACATCAGTCTGCTGCCTGCACCATCCATAACCTCACGCATACATTCTGATTCATTCACATTTATCACTAACACACCTCACTCACACGTACAGTCACCTTCACACACTCACATTCACATTGACACACTCACTCGCATGCCTGCGTACGGGCTGCGTATTTTTTTTGTGTTTTAGTTTTTTATTTATTTTAGATTTAATTTTCTTTATATTACTAATAGAAAACATGTAAATTAAACTAATTGATTTGGAAGAGCTGATTTTTTTTTTTTTACTTCTTGACGGTCGATGGATGTTTGGTATGTAGATAGCTTATACTCTGGATTAACAACATAGGCTACTTTTTATCCCGGTCTACGCGGGCACAGCTAGTTTTTTTTGTATAATTTTAAAATAAATTGTTTTAAAGTTATTTTAGAAAATAGACGAAAATTTACATTTCCCTGGCATGGGCCTTTGACTCGGCTTCACATGCCGTCGAGAATTATGATATCTCTCGGTCACGGGTTTCCTCACGATGTTTTCCTCTTATCTCCGGAACTACCAAGCCTAAAATTTTGAAAAAATAATACAGAAAATAGGTCTATATAAGTTACAGGAAAACCTAACCTATCCTGGTCTATGGTCTTAAAATAACATGGTAAATCTCTCAATGTTGTGCGTACAAACTTACATTTGCAGTTGGAAAGTATTGGAGAACATGTTTTTTAACTACAATGTCATGTCATCGGACGTGGTCCGACACGCACTTGGCCGGATTTTTTTTTAATATCCGACGATAAATTTCAACGCAAGGGGGGTCCAGAATCATGTAATGAATCCATGGTAACAGCACAGTCTAAACATCATATAGTCGTCCGACGAAGCTCGAGCTGCATACGAAGTTCGGCGAACTACGTAAGCAGCTCGGGCTCTCCTCGGACGACTGTATGATGCAGAACAGATTTTATCTTTTCTGTGGTACGAGTATCCGTATAGACTGTGGTAACAGGGTGTGCGTCGATGTCCCTGACCCCCGGTATTATACGGTTTGGAACTAAAGCCAGATAAAAAAATAACTGGCGTATAATAAGTATACGTATGACGAACGAACTACCGGTTATATTATACCGAGACTTACGAGACTTACCGAGTCTACCCTCAGAAATAAACACATAAAAATATCAAATGTAAACTTCAGCAATATTACTTAAGTATTATGTAGGAATTATTGCAACTATATAAAGATCTAAAGATGTTATTAATTGTATCGACAATAACGCAAAAAAAAGAAAAAAAAAGTGGTGAAATAATGCATCATTGTTCGATAATGAGATAGACTCATGATAGCATAAGTTTAAATCTTACTAGTTTTTGATTGCTATTTAATATGAATAATCCTGTATTCTTTTGTATAAACGTTAAATAAATAATAATAATAAAAAAGGATATTGCTTTTCAACTTGGTTTCTTGGGTCGGCAATAGCAGCAGGTATCCATAGTGCTGACCAGTGGGACAATTCCTGTATTTTGTAGAATGTCTACATTCTAACCTCACTCTCAATATGTCAAAAAAAAGTCCAAACATACCTACATTTTTGACAAGTTTTTCACATTGATTATCACTGAGCTGAGATGAGATTGCAACATAAATTTGAACGTTTTTTAAGTACGAGAATTTGACGTTCAGCTTCCGTCGGTTACATGTTGCTGTTGCTTCGCCCTATTTACTTAAAGGTAACATAAAACTCATCATCATCTTCCTGCCCTTATCCCATATTACTTGGGGCCGGCGCAACACGTTTCCTTCTTCCATTCTCTCCTGTCAACCGTCACGCTATCATTCACTCCCTTCTCTTTCATATCATTCCTCACATAATCCATCCATCTTTTCTTTGGCCTTCCTCTGCCTCTCCATCCATCAACATGTATATTCATCACTCTTTTAGTCACATGCGTTTCGTCTCTCCTCATCACATGCCCATACCAAGACAAACGATTTCCTTTCAACTTTTCTGTCACTGGCGCCACTTTCAAACTTCCTCTTATATACTCATTTCTCACTTTATCCATTCTCGTCACTCCACACATCCATCTCAACGTTCTCATCTCCGCTGCATGCAATTTTTTTTCATCCGTCTTGTTCACTGCCAAGCATTCCGATCCATAAAGTACGACAGGCCTTATCACGGACTTGTGAATTTTCCCCTTCAACTTCAGGGGCATCCGTGGGTCGCAAGTTGTTCCTGTAACCTGTCGCCATTTCATCCATCCTGAGTTGGTCCGGTGCGTTATGTCTCGGTCTACTTCGCCATCCCCTTGGACAAGCGACCCGAGGTACCGAAAGTCGGAGCAGATCGGTAAGGGCGTTCCGGCAAGATATATGGGCACAGGACCGGAGTGACCGCCAAAGTCACAAAACAAATACTCTGTTTAACATAAAACTAAAAATATTTATCAAGGAAAAATATTGGGGTACTCATGCAGTTTTTGATTCATTGGTAAGGACCAAATAGACTAACAAGGGTAGTCCAAGGGGACTTGGGCACGCCACAATTGCGGCGATAAGTCCCCTCTTTGAGGAGTGGTTGGAGAGGCGCCACGGCGTCCTCACCTTCCGCCTGACGCAGGTCCTCACCGGACACGGTTGTTTCGGGAGGTTCCTGTTTCGGATAAGGCGGGAGGAAACGCCCGGGTGTCACCATTGTGTAGATCGCCCGGAGGACACGGTGGAGCATACAGTGGAGGTCTGCCCGGCTTGGGCGGAGCACCGCCGTGTTCTCACGGAGGCGATCGGCGGCGGCATTCTCTCGCGTCCAAACTTGGTCCAGGCCATGTTGCGGAGCGAGAGTGCATGGGAGGCCGTCACCTCCTTCTGCGAAGCAGTAATGCTCGCAAAGGAGGAGCCGGGACGCGAGAGGGAGAGGCAACAGCCGCGCCCTCGCGCCCCTAGCTGCCGCAGGAGACGCCCTGGGCGGCGGGAATCTATCGCCGATTCCCGGCCACCGTAGGCGCGGGCTTGCGGACGACGATTAATGGGCAGCTCGCCGTCCGGTAAGGACCAGGCCCGGGTCGACGGCGCGTTGTGTTCCACGCGCGCCTCAAAGAGATGTCAGCAGTGACGGGGTCCAATAGGGCCGAAGCCGCCGGGGTCGCGGGTAGTTCGAAAGAGATACCGTGGCCCTGGCACGGGCAACTGAAGGAACACGGGTGGGTTTTAGTCAGTAAAAGTCTGACACACCCTCCCGCTCTGCCCGGAGCGGGAGAAGTCATTTGATGATTTCCCATCCACAAAAAAAAAAAAAAAAAAAAAAGGGGACTACCCTTGTTTAAGCTTGTTTGAAGGGCAAATATATGGCACCGTCGAAACAACTTTCATCCTTTTCCACTTAACAACTTTACAAAGCGTGTATTTTGCTTCTAAGTAATAGTCCGTATGTTTATTAAAATTTTTAATCAATTCAGAGCGGCCTGCTCTAAGCGTTCGATTACTGCATACTAGCTTTGCACGTTCAACTCGCGCAAAGATTGAGTTTTTATGCAAATGCTTTTTTATTAAAAATAAAAAATAGATAAGCATGTACAGTCAGCGACAAAATAGTGGGGAGCCCAGACTGTTCTAAATTATTTTAGCAAATATGTATATGCAACTATAAAAATAATACAAAAAAAAATCTTGTCGGAATGTCGTTTTTTGTCATTTAATGTACTACACTGTTTTCAAAAAGAAACTAATTAAATATAGTTATTATCCAAGTCTAAACTAATAATAGTCTTAATTAACTCATCATTCTCCTGCCCTTATCCCAATCTATTTGGGGTCGGCGCAACATGTACTTTTTTTCCATACTTCTCTATTATTCGTCATCTCGGTAGTCACCACCTTTCTAGCTATGTCATCTTTCACACAATCCATCCATCGTTTCTTTGGTCTTCCGCTACTCTTATAGCCATCGACATCCATACTCAAAACTATCCTCACGACATTTTCCTCACTCCTCCGCATCACATGCCCATACCATGACAACCGATTTCCGTACAACTTTTCAGTCACCGGTGTCACTTTCAGATTTCCTCTTATGTACTCATTTCTTATTGTATCCATTCGTGTATCAACACCACACATCCCTCTTAGCATTCTCATCTCAGCTGCATGCAATTGCTTTTCATTCATCCCTTTTGTGGCCCAACATTCTGATCCATACAAGACAGCAGGTCTAACCATTGTTTTATATATCTTCCCCTTAAGTTTAAGGGGAATGCGGGAGTAGCAGATTGTTCCCGTGACCTGCCGCCATTTCATCCATCCAGTGTTAATCCTATGCTTAACCGTCCGATCTACTTCGCCATCGCTTTGCACGAGTGAACCGAGATACCGAAAGTCGGAGCAGACTGGAAGAAGCGCGCCATCAAGCGCTATGCCTCCAGAACTGGAGATACCGCCGAAATCGCAGAACTTCAAGCCAACATTCTCCAGTTTCTGTTGCCATTTCTCCAATCTGCTCCGAATCTCAGGTAATAGTCTTAATTAACTATATTATTTATTTATCTATATAGTAGGCTCTTCAACAATGAGTACAATATACTTTACAATTTGTATATTGCAACCTTAGGTCTAAAGCGCTTCGGGCAGGCCACAATTGCGGCGGTAAGTCTCCTCTTTGAGGGGAGGAGAGGTCGGAGAGGCGCCATGGCGTTCTCACCTTCCACCAAATGCAGGTCCTCACCGGACACGGTTGTTTTGGGAGGTTCCTGTTCCGGATAGGGCGGGAGAAACGCCCGGGTGTCATCATTGTGTGGATCGCCCGGAGGACACGGTGGAGTATACAGTGGAGGTCTGCCCGGCTTGGGCGGAGCACCGCCGTGTTCTCGCGGAGGCGATCGGTGGCGGCGATTTCTCGCGTCTGAACCTGGTCTAGGCCATGGTACGGAGCGAGAGTGCATGGGAGGCCGTCACCCTCTTCTGCGAAGCAGTAATGCTTGCGAAGGAGGAGGCGGAACGCGTGAGGGAGAGGCAACTGTCGCGCCCTCGCGCCCCTAGTCGCCGCAGGAGACACCCTGGGCGGCGGGAATCCGTAGCCGATTCCCGGCCACCGTAGGCGCGGGCTTGCGGATGGCGAGCAATGGGTAGCTCGCCGTCCGGTAAGGACCAGGCCCGGGTCGACGGCGCGTCGTGTTCCACGCGCGCCTTAAAGAGATGTTAGCAGTGGTGGGGTCCGTTAGGGTCGATGCCATCGGGGTCGCGGGTTGTTCGAAAGAGATACCGTGGCCATGGCACAGGCAACTGAAGGAACACGGGTGGGTTTTAGTCAGTAAAAGTCTAACGCGCCCTGCGCTCCGCCCAGAGCGTGAGAAGTCATTTGATCATTTCCCACGCACAAAAAAAAAAAAGGTCTAAGCGCCTCATCACTTATAATACGCATCACTCATGAATGTAAAAAAAATTTAGTTCAATGGATAAAACCGCTTAATTATGAGGAAACAGAGGCATTATTGTTATAAATATAATATGCTAACAGTATCCTAAGGCTCAATCTCATTCGGTCATGATATAGGTACTCCCACCCACACACATAATGACATAACACACACATACCTCACATTCAAACACAACACTGATTACAACAACCCAATCACAACTACACTATTACTAACAATTTGAATTCTGAAAGCACTTATTAGCCTAACTTATAAATTATCCATAGTTTTCGTAGATTAGATTCCTTTATTATATATTTTTTTATTATTGTTTTGAATAAACAAGTTTAAAGTTAATACCAACAATGTATGGAAGAGCGGAGTCTCCTAGTACAGGCTTTATTAGCTTAAAAGGAGGCTCCAATCACTACCTAGTTATGTAAGAAAACTTGTTAAAATTAATAAACATTTTTTCATTTTAATTTTTCATCACTTACTCGTATAATCTAATCACTTATCTAATTATAGTTTTTCAAATCACTTTGAACAGTCTGCTTGTCCCGATTTTTTTGATGCTGACTGTACATGAAGCGTAGCTTGTTTTCCTGTTGACAATTTTATGCATAATGTAAAAACCGGCCGGCTTTTTAATATGAGGAAAGACTTGATTTCTAAAACGGTTAAAAAAACGTATTTATTTTGAGGTTTTTTTCGAGTGGCCACGAACTACACGTATCGTTTACTATCGTATATTATACAGGCATAATAAAAATAAATTAAAAGGTTTTGACTTCGGTAAAACCCGGTTTTTTTCTAACATAGGTTCTGTCTAAAGACATCTTGGGATAAATAAAAATTCACTATAGCTTTATATAATCGTGTAAGTGTTCGGCAATAACAGCCGCACGGGTCGATCCATCAGGTTAAGCTACGCTTGCCGGGGTCGGTCCGTGGATGGGTGACCATCTTTACGTACCGAGACTCCTCAGTGCCTCGGAAAGCACGTTAAGCCGTTGGTCCCGGCTGTCATTCGTGGATCTTTGACAGTCGTTACGGGTCGTCAGAAGCCCGAAAGTCTGACAACCAGCCTTACCAAGGGGTACCGTATTACCCAGTTAATGGGTTGTGGAGGTCAGATAGGCAGTCGCTCCATATAAAATACTGGTATTCAGCTGCATCCGGTTAGACTGGAAGCCGACCCCAACATAGTTGGGAAAAGGCTAGGCAGATTGATATAGTTTTATATAATCCACATTATTTCATCACACAGTTATTCAGCATTCAACAGAATAGGAGATAAAATGATCTCAAGGGAAATCTCGAAGTATTGAAAACGCAGTGAAAAATTTATAAACTTCCAATACTCGATGGATTATTATTTAAAATGTGTTTATAAAGTTTAGCTTCGAGTTTCTAGCTGTTGAGAATATCCTCTTTTTGAAGCAACTTTTGAAGCGAATATTGTGTTATTCGTATTGAATTTTAATGTTGGTTTAAATTCTAGTTTTAGTGAAGATTTGCTGTCGAGTTTAAAATACTTTGTTTCTTGTGGTGTGGGATAGAGCAAAGCAATATTTTTGCATATTCATCAGGAGCACACTTAATTACGACGAAAGTTACTCTTTAATTAGGAACGAATATTACCTATTTCAAATTTTACGGTAAGCCCGACAGTTAGCTAACGTTCGCACGACCGTAAAAATATCGCGGCGGGATTTTATCGCGCACTGGATTTTCAACTCTTGTTGCTGAGCCGAGCATTGAGAATCCAACCTAACAACAACAGAGTGCATTCTATCGCGTCGAAAAAACATACCGTTGGATTTTCAACTCACGGCGCTAAGCAGAGCGTTGAAAATCCAGTGCGCGATAAAATCCCGCCGCGATATTTTTACGTCCTTACGATACGAACATCGACTTAGGCAAGAAGCCTTACCTTAATCACTCTCATAAAATAAGAAAATGTAGAAAAAACAACTCGCCGAATGCATAACCACCTTCTTATTTTGAAATCGGTTAAAAATAATTTTGATTTTCACGATATCTACCCACAACCCCTGTTCTGTCTGGTTCTGTCCCTTAACTTCAGTAAGGCCGTTTGTTCACGGCCATGACAACGAGATGTCATCGGGAAACGAGATTATTCGAACGTGACGTCCCGGTGACGGCGATCGTTTGTCCACCGCGACCGAACTAGGTGGTTCAGTACGTTATGACAGATAAAACAAAAGCCAGGCGAACGACTCCGGTAAGACGGCAGTGTGTGGACAAAATCAAACGTATTTTGTATTACATCAGTCTGTCACAATCTCGGGCCGAGTTTTATCTGTCGCGCCGAACTTCTCGAAAATTCGGGGACCGGGATCCCGGCGCTCGGGTGACGGACGCGCACACGCGGCCATAATGAATGTATGTATATCTACTTCGGCGCCGTCATCTCGTTCCTGTTGACGTGGATGTGGAAAAAGTGTCCATCTGTGTTTTTCGGCTGGGTGATGATGATGATGATAAGGGAATACCGATATAAAAACGTTTGCTATTTGGCAAGCTTGTAGCAAGGCTTATCCAGGTACAGGCAATCGTTTTCAAAACTTTTCGTATTTCTAAGCTGAGTGTCCACTGGTTCGCACCGGCCGCAACGTAGGCACAGCACGCAACGGATTTTGGTTTGTTTGAATGAAGAAATGAAAATGCAGGCGGTACCGGTAGTGGACGCAGTGCTATAGGATATTCATACAAAGCATATCAGAAATCCGTTGCGCGCCGTGTGTGCGTTGCGGCCGGCGCGGACCAATGGACTCTCAGCTTTACACTGACAACAGGGTTGACATAAGCTTTTCGGTAACTTGTGTCAGTGTGTTTGTGTGTGTGTGTGTGTGTGTGTTGTGTGTGTGTCTATGTATCCCATACATACTGACGATTGATGAGTTTTTTACCATCATTTTCGCTGATAGAATGTCACTTTGTCTAGGCCTAGAGGATCCGCCAGACGTACAAATTCGTGGTATTTCTTCAAATGCACCTGTCATCAATAATAATTAATAATAGGTCTTAAAATTAATATTTTTTTATCTTAAAGGTACAAAACAAATAAATTCTTTTTTTTGCTATGTATTTTCTGGTGTACAATAAAGTATATGTATATAAATAAATAAATAAAACATGCATAAACCATTACCATTCAACTATTAGTTATAAACGTTTACGTACGCGTTTCAGTTAGAGAGGCAATACTGTGCCGGGTGACATAGTTTCATAGAACGGCCTGCGCACGTAGCAAATGACTGCACGATGGCCATAGAAACGGGTTTTGTCGACGGAAGAATAGACAAAATGAGATATTGCCATGATTGCATTGAATTGATTGATACGCATAGAATGCATATAAATATTTCTACTATATACTATTTTGTCTGTTCTCTCGTCGACAAAACCCGTTTCTGTAGCGGTTACGCTAAGCGTGCTGGTCATAATTTTGTTCGGTAATATGTATATGAATATGCAAAAGGTGTAAATTTTACGCAAATTCATGTTTTTTGCATTTTAGTACATTTTATGCTTCGCCTACTGTATTTTGCTTTTGTTCTCATTTCTCTAGATAAAGGATTATTCTGTAGGTACCAATTGCCGTTCTGCAGTACTGGCCATTTCAAATCAAAATAATTTTTGTTTGGCTAAGAATTCTAATTTCAAATTAATTTTATTTTAAAAACATGGATTTTTTTTTCCAAAATTAGTCATTTGTTTATTGATTAGTGTTACATTTTCATCGCATTTCAATCTTTTTCGTCATCATGGATACGTTAAAAATTCGAGTAATTATGGAATATGAGTACCGTCGTGGCAGCGACGCGGCACAAGCGGCACGCAACATCATTGACGTTTACGGAGCTAACACTACAAACCAACGCACCACTTGTTATTGGTTTGCTCGCTTCCGTTCTGGAAATTTCGACCTGAAAAATGAGCCTCGCGGTCGTTCGAAGACTTTGGTCGACAATGACGAATTAAAGGCGATTGTGGAAGCTGATGATACACAATCTACGACTGAATTAGCAGCAGCTTTCGACGTTAGCGTCAAAACAATATTGGTCCATTTGCGTCAAATTGGCAAGGTAAAAAAGCTTGACAAATGGGTGCCCCACGAACTCAATGATCGCCAGCGCGAAGTACGCGTCGAAACGTGCCTTGCACTGCTCAACAGACACACAAATGAAGGAATTTTGAACCGCATTGTTACCTGCGATGGAAAATGGATTCTGTTTGATAACCGCAAGCGCTCAGCAAGTTGGTTAGATCCTGGTTCAGCACCTAAACAATGCCCTAAACGAAAACTTACCCCTAGAAAAGTGATGGTCACTGTTTGGTGGTCTAGCGCCGGTGTGATTCATCACAGCTTCTTACCAAACGGGGTGACCATTACTTCAGATGTGTACTGTGAAGAACTGAACACAATGATGGAGAAGCTGGCACATCTCCAACCAGCATTGGTCAATCGCTCGTCTCCGCTACTCCTGCACGACAACGCGCGACCTCATACTGCACAGCAGACGGTCTCCAAGTTGCAAGAACTGGGGTTGGAAGCTCTCCGTCATCCGCCCTACTCACCAGACCTTGCGCCTACAGACTACTACTTTTTCCAGAATTTGGATAACTTCTTGGCGGGAAAAAAATTCAATACCCGAGAGGCAGTACAAAATGCCTTTGAAGAATTTGTTGCCTCCCGTCCAGCTGATTTCTTTAAGAAGGGCATCAATAAACTGCCACTGCGTTGGCAAAGATGCATTGATTGCATGGGTGATTACTTCGATTAATACAAATAAAAAATGCATGAAAAAAATTCGTTTAAATTTTTTCATACAAAACGGCAATTTCATAGGTAAAGACCTATTATATATTTTAATAGTGTGACTTATTATTATTATAATATAGTCAGATAATAAATAAATGAGTAATAATTTAAATAATTAATAATAAGAAAAAATAATAAAAGCGCTCTTCCTCTCTCTTACATAAGCTTGCTGCGCCCGACAGGGTCCATAATTATTTCTAAAATTACTGACCATCTGTACCACATTATGGATTGCAATAAAGATTATTTAATTTGATTTGATTTTATTTAAAAAAAACTCGCCAAGTGCGTGTCGGACCACGCACAAAGAAGGATTCCGTAGTTGAAAAAAATGTATCCCAAAAACAAACTTAACATTGTAATTCCAATTGTAAACTTGTTCCTTTACTGTGCTGTGAGCCCTTGCTTCTATATGTCGCATAAATGGCCGTATTTTTTTATTACGTTGACTTAAAAACTTGATTTTTTTTAGAACTCCAATGGACCATATACCTACGTATTTGATATTAATTTCAACTTTGTACCTCCACGCGTTCCTGAGAAAATGGGTCATGACAGACTGACAGACAGACAGAGACGGATTACGAAGTGGAGAGGGTGAGGGTTCCGTTTTTTTTTCCTTTTGTGGTACGGAACCCTAAAAACGAATCCAAACACGATATATCTGCTAATATTTTTTCAAGAGTGTACTAGTGTTCTGGATATCCTGGCTGCAGCATCAGACCAAAAATTCCATAATCTTGCATAGTTATAATATAGCATACATGGGTATTTCAAATTTTAGGTCACACATGTTTGAAAGTAAAGTAAAAACCCATTATGCGTCTAAGTTCCCTACCACGGCTAACAAGGAGCGGATGACCTTGAAACGGCTGAACCAATTTTGATAAAACATGTCTAAGAACCACCGCTAGAAAACCTGCTTTCAAAATAAAAAAAAAACTTGCATCCAAATCGGTTCACCCGTTTAAGAGTTACGGCACGTTACGGTGCCACAGACAGACACACACACACACACACGTAGCCCTCTTTTTGCGTCGGGGGGTTTTAAAGAGATGTCCTAACTAACTGATTGACTCATCAACGCCCAGCCCTAACCTTTGAACCTAGAAAGCTTAAATTTGGCACAGAGGTTCCCTTTATTATGTTGACAAGGTTTTCCCGGTAGTACGTTCCCGTGGGCTATTTTCCGATATCTAGGCGGGCACAGCCGCGGGCAAAAGCTAGTAACTACTATTATTGAGAACTGCAGTGAACATTAGCGTCATAAACTAATACCTAAGTTTACATGGTAGGTAATTGCAGGTCTGATATCTCCTTTACCCGGTAATTCACAGCCTTCTGTGCGTAATGAAAATTAATGCTTATAATATAAACTGTCATTTGATGTTTATTGGATATGTTTAAACATATGATACTAGCTTTTGCCCGTGGCTTCGTTCGCGTTAATTTAGAATTTGACAATCAATTCGGGTTGTACTCTGCTTGTAATAATATAAGTAATTCAATAATGATTCGAAAGACACGTGGCGCTGTCTCTTATCATAAGAACGTTGTTGTTGTTTTCCTCGGGAACAGTACTTTTTTTGGATGAAAGATACCCTAAGTCCATTTTTGTACATCTGACAACGTATATGCAAAATTCAGGATGATCGGTTTAGTGGTTTAGGCGTGAAAAGGTAACAAACAAACGAATCTTACTTTCGCCCTCAGTCACTCACACAAACACACTCACACACCCACACACACACACACACACAACACAATACACGCCTTACTAAACTAGTCTTAGATTTGTAAACCGACATATTTCTTTATGCTCAATCGCACTCCGACCCACAAGATACAAGCCCTGCTTAGTTTGTGGGTCAACGGTCAAACCTTGCATTGTTGTGATGTACAAAGTTAAATTTGTGTTTTTTGTATACTGTCATCACCTCTTCTTTTGCCAATAAAACTTTTTGTATTGTTTTGTATTTTTTTTTTTTTGTATTTATAATATTAGTTAGGATATTTAAAACATCCATCATTATTTTCACGCGAGAATTCGCGTACAGCAGACAAAGCATAATAAGTACTAAAAGGCAAAAAAAACGTCTGCTGTATTTTGTTTTTTGTTCTCATTTCTGTAATTAGAGTATTATTCTGTAGGTACACATAAGTATGTTTAAACATTTTGTTTTTAAGGCGAGTTAACCAGAGGAGGTTTTGACCATTAGCAACACCATTGAAAAATCATAAGTCTGGAGATATGGAACATTTTGACATTTCCTATATACACATTTTTAGTCAGATGTTGTAGAATTTTTGTATGAAAAGATTCGAAGTTATAGCAGTAAACGCCCAAAACGGCCGACACTAAACATTCTACAACTTCTGACTAAAAATGTGTGCATAAGAAATTTCAAAATGTTCCATATCTCCAGACTTACTAATTTTTTTCTTAATGGTGGCGCTGTTAGAAGCTATATTGCTTTAAGTGTTTTTTCCTTAAGGGAATCCCTTCAGGAAACTACGCAGCAACAGTGTTAGGTTGGAATAATATTATCATATCAATTATGAGGAAAAAAGGGTTCCTCGTAAGTATAAAAAGGCTCGTAACGTTCAGTCAACTCACAGAGTAACGAGAGTAGCCCTGCTTACTACAGCAAGCGGACCTTCTTGGTATATTCAGTAAACTCGTACTAAATTCAAAATGAAATTCAATCTGATCATATTAATGGCTGTCTTCATTGTTGCCGCTATCTTCATACCGGATCAAGCTTTGGCCTGCATTGCCAATGGCAACGGCTGTCAACCTGATGGCAGTCAAGGAAACTGTTGTTCCGGCTACTGTCACAAGGAACCTGGCTGGGTCGCTGGATACTGTAGATAAATGTTCTGTAATGACAGTTTGACATGACCGTAATACGCGCTTGTCGTGGAGTTGTGGTCATCAGCTCGTCTTACTAATACTATTGACAGTTTCATTTTTGTTTTGTGTGAAATTTATCTACTAAAATGTATAAAAAATAATAATATATTAAAACTGTTATTTTTTTAGTTTATATTTCTCCTCTCTGCTTACAGATGCACATTATTTTAAAATAAATGTTATAAGATTAAAATATTTTGATATTGTATCAAAATATTGGAATCTTTTAACATTTATAAAACTTCCCGCGCGGCTTCGCCCGCATGGATGTCGGAAAATATCCCACGGGAACAAAAAAAGAGAACTTCTGTGCAAAATTTCGGCTTTTTAGGTCCAAGGATGTGGCGTTGATGAGTCAGTCAGTCAGTCAGGACTTCTCTTTTATTTATATAAATAATTAAAAATCTTTTTAAATACAAGCTTTTATTGAACTAAAAAGTACTTAATAAAACAAGTAAATATACTTGAATATTTTCTTAAAAGATTAAGGCGTGAACGTCCATCTTACACTTCAAGATAAGCCTCATGATATGATCATTTGTGCTACATAGTTACACTCGAGAGCAATGAATTAGGGTCACATAAAGATACCTACCTGAAAGTCTCGGAAACTAAAATGCTAGCTTAATGAAATAAAATAAAATGTTAATGTTACCTCAAGATACGAACTATGACTACATTTCCAATCCCTTAAATCTCTTAAAAAGGGGTAGGTACACAAACATTTTAAAATATTATTTGTGAATTTTAAAATCAACCCCTATTGTACACCCTTAGGGAACGATTTTTCAAAAACGCTGAACGCATATTTCTTTATTTCCTACCAAAAGTATAAATTTCAATTTTCATATTGGGTTTCCCATACAAACTTTCATCCCCTATATTACCCGCTGTAGGATTATTTTTGAGAAAAATAGTAGCCTATATCCTCCCCCAGGATGCCATATAAACACGATTTATTTCATTAAGCTAGCATTCTTAGTTTCTGACAGTTTCAGGTATCTTTATGTGACCCTAATTCACTGCTCTCGAGTGTATTTTGATGCAAGTAAATCAAAACCTATAGGGTACTTCAAGTTGACCTTAGAATCATGAAATTTGGCAAGAAGCAAGCTCTCACAGCACAAGTAAAGCAAAAAGTCCGAAAATTGTTAATTTGTAATTTTATCACATAAAATGTTTTTTTTTTTTTGTGAATGCAATGTTAAGTTTGTTTTTGAGATAAATTCTTTTCATCTACGTAACCCTTCATTATGTGTGCACCGACACGCAAGTGACCAGTTTTATTTTATTTTGTACTTTCCAACATTAGAATTTGATAAAATATCTGTTCTATCACCTTTATGTAGTAAGGTACTATTGTCAAAACAAGTCCAACGAGTCCAATACAACAGGGCTAACTTGTAAAATTGAGGTGTTCCTGTGGCCACATTCCGGCGGGCACTATCATCAGACCCTAGACAACACCTTCGGCTATTGTTTTTGTCAAGACAAAACCAACGACCGCAAACAGAACATGGCTATAAAGTTTAGTTGAGGAGTTCCTATGGCCACCTTCCGGCTCTATCATCAGATCGTGGACAGCAGCGCCTAGTGTAAAAGCACTTGTCAATACATAGTCCAGTGAGTCCAAACTCTATGGTTCTATCTTGTTTGGTTGAAGAGTTCCTATGGCCACCTTCCAGCTCTATCATCAGATCCTGGACAGCAGCACCTAGTGTAAAAGCACTTGTCAATACAAAGTTCAATGAGTCCAAAGTCTATGGTTCTATCTTGTTTGGTTGAAGAGTTCCTATGGCCTCCTTCCGGCTCTATCATCAGATCCTGGACAGCAGCACCTAGTGTAAAAGCACTTGTCAATACAAAGTACACTGAGTCCAAACTCTATGGTTCTATCCTGTTTGGTTGAAGAGTTCCTATGGCAACCGTCCGGCTCTATCATCAGACCCTGAACACCACCTACTTAGTGTAAAAGCACATTTGTCAATACATATCCAATGAAACCAAACACGACGGAGCGATCTGTATATCTATGTATATTATATCTATCAGTCTGGTGTACTTGAAAATTTTGTGCCTGTGCTGTTGACCACTGAGGATATCTCACGTATGGAGCCAATCCTCGGTGCAGCAGACAGGTCATGGTGTATGAATGCGTATATAAAATTTCATGTCTGTAATACGAACTCTACTGTCAATAATACAGAGTCTGTGTAGTTCGTCGTTCGACGTTGGTTCCTTCATCTGGGGTCAATCCTGGGTATAGAATCAGGTCAAGGTGGACTTTAGAACAGACTATCAGAATTATAGCGCAAATAAAATGACGTGTCTGTACTGTTGACTGTTGAGGAGTTCCCTCGTCTGGAGCCAATCCTGGGAGCAGTAACCAGGTTATGATGGATTTTAGAACGGACTATCATAACTAAAGCGTATATAAAATATTCAGGGCATAAGGTGGAACAAGGATCTTGTAAAGGCGGCGGATATAACCTGGATGCGGGAGGCACAGGACCAGTCGATGCTTGGGGGAGGTCTATGTCCCTCACTGGATACTGACCAGTATCTTTCGACAATAAGGATCATGAGATTCAAGCGTATTAAAAAGATTATCCACTCAAGATGTTCGGTAGCGATGCAATTCAAACGAAAATTCGCGAAGGTTCTTCAAACGCTCCTGTGGTCCTAAAAGGCAGATAAAAAATAATCCCTTGTCATAAGCAAAACAGGAATAAACCCATTTAACTGTTAGTTGTATACGTTTACGTTACGTTTCGGTTAACGAGGCAATAAGTCTGTGCTTGTGACAATGTATAGTTTTATGGAGTGGCCTGCGTACGTAGCAAATGGCTGGTTATAATTTTGTTCTATTAGCATATTTTACGCTTTGTCTGCTGTATTTTGCTTTTATTCTCATTTCTGTAGTTATAGAATTATTCTTTGGGTACACTTATGTGTAACCCGTCGCGCGCCAATTAGCAGACACAATTGAAATTCTATTGTTATCTGTACACATGGTGTACAATCGACATTTTAAGAGTTAAATTATCTTTATAAGTAAATATATACGTTTTTTCCTCGAGGGAAATAAAAGAGTTTCTCAAAAGTATATAAAGACTCGTAACGGTCAATAATTCACAGAGTAGCTTTCCTTATTACAGCAAGCGATTCTTCTTGGTATAACGATTCAGTATAGTTAGTCAAATCAAAATGAATTTCAATCTGATCATCTTATTGGCTGTTTTCGTTGTTGCGGCGATATTCATACCCGATCATGTTTTGGCCTGCATTCCCAGTGGTAACGGGTGTAATCCCTATAGCAGTGGACCCTGCTGTTCCGGCACTTGTGTCATGGAGCCTGGATGGGTCGCTGGATACTGTAGATAAATGATAATTACTCGTATATAATGACAGTTTGACATGGCTGTAATACGCGCTTTATCGTGGAGTTGCGGATACCAGTTCATCTTACTTATACCAATGACAGTTTCAATTTTTGTTTTGTAAAGTTTATCTACTTAAATGTATAATTAAATAATTATGAATACTGTTATTTTTTTCATTTTATGTCTCTATTTTGTATCCAGTACCAATTGCGTAACACACCATCGATCGGAATTTGAATAATTTTGAAAGAAATTGCTAATCATTGCTTCATATAATATGTATGCTTCTTATGTTCGAAAAAATTATCTGCTTGACAAAGTAAATAACGTAATGAATGTTGTTGAACTGTCAAAATAAAACCAACTCCGATTGAGAATGTGTTACGCAGTTAGGGTGCTGGATCTTTAGAAGGCGTATGAGGGGCCGAAACCAACTCGCAGAGGCCTGTTAGACGCTTTTAATGAATTGAGGTACCAATTGACGATTATCCCTATATGATCAGTGCATCCGAGGAAAACCCAAGGTTGGTCTAGGACTATTGGTACGTTTATAGCTATGGGTGGCTAAAGTGGATTGGTTACCTAGAACTATGGAAGGATTATGGCCCCTGCCTGATCAAAGTTTTACTGTAGTTTTGCGCCAGTTCTCTTTCGCCAAGGAGAGCGGGGTGAGGCTCTTATCCACTGCGACCACATGTCGGTGCATCCCCACGTCAGTTTGAAAGAAATATTCCCTGAGACTTCAAATCTTGCGGTTGAGGAGGGTTATAGCATTTAAGAAACCTTGACCACTCATTATTATTACTGTATATACGTATGATCACTATCTCACCTGAAGGCAAACGATAATATTGTCGCCGATAGAGCAAGGAATTACTTCCATAACCACAGATTACACAAAACGAAACCTCCCTATATCTACAACTACCTACACAGATTTAAAATCTCTACTTACCTGGCGACACAATATAAGCGTGGAGTTGTGAGTGGAGTAGGATTGCTGGCAACAATGTGAAACCCGACCGAGACGCGGCGCTTTGCGACGATTGGAATTAAACGCGGAACTTGATATTGTTGCGTCTGTGGGGCCAGTGGTACTCAAAGCCAATATCTTAGGATAATATTATAATATTTTGTTTGGATAAACGAGGGACATACTTTAGCGGAGCGTAGTACTCATGAAAATGAACAACTTTTAACATGGAACTAACCCTGAAATATAAAAAGAAAATCAGCTTTTCTCTACAAAGTGTAAAACCTACGCGATCAAAACGTACAAGACAGCAGATTTTTTTTTCATATTTCTGGGTTATTTCCATGGTAAAAGTTGTTCATTTTCATGAGTACTCGTACTACACTCCGTTAAAGTATGTCGCTCGTTCAACCTAACACCCTGTATATTATTGTTAACAGAATACAGCATGTACATAAGAAAGATGTGGTAAAACTTAAGGGTGTGGTACAGACAATCT
Organism: Cosmia pyralina; assembly: GCA_946251885.1. NCBI lineage: Eukaryota > Metazoa > Arthropoda > Insecta > Lepidoptera > Noctuidae > Cosmia > Cosmia pyralina. Next base: position 22,760,469 of record OX276354.1, read on the forward strand.
AACTGAACAACTTCCTCCATGGGACCAACATCGTAATCGCGAAAAAATAACCAGCCGTACACACGTACAAAACTTTAATCCCTACTAGGGTTTAAAGTTTTGTATGGGACAGTTGATATTTTTTTATTAGTTTATCATACATAGTACCGAAGCGTTAACAGATGTTTTAAGAACGGAGGGTTTCCTGACATTAATTGGCATTTATACCTTTTATATCACTCACCTTCGGTTTGCCGATAATAATAGTTGTCATGGCTGAGACTCAGTCCAATGCTTGGTGACCTCAGTAGAGCTTCCGAAAGAGGTCTTAAAATGAATATGGCCAAAACAAAAGTCATGTCAAATGCCGAAGTAACACCCAATATCATGAAGATCGGAGACTCTACACTTGAAGTTGTTGACAATTATGTTTCCCGACAAACTGTCCAGTTAAGTAAGTCCATCTTCGAGAAAAAGTCAATCGTTGAATCCGACTCGGCTGGGCAGCGTTCGGGAAGCGACGCAATATCTTCTCGCCTCACTTACCGCAGTCGTGACCAGTGCGTGTTGCTTGTGATGATGTATAGAACTAAAATGGTAGTCGCTCACAATGGGCCATTATTAGAAGGCTGAAAGTCACCCAAAGAGCAATAGACAGGGCTATGCTTGGAGTTTCCCTACGTGATCGAATCTGAAATGAAGAGATCCGCAGAAGAACCAAGATAACCGACATCAATGTGCCTAGCCTTTTCCCAACTATATTGGGGTCGGCTTCCAGTCTAACCGGATGCAGCTGAATACCAGTATTTTACATGGAGCGACTGCCTAATGCCTATCTGACCTCCATAACCCAGTAACTAGTAACTAGTAAGACTGGTTGTCAGACTTTCGGGCTTCTGACGACCCGTAACGACTTTGAAAGATCCACGAATGACAGCCGGGACCAACGACTGAGCGTGCTTTCCGAGGCAACAAAGTCCTGGAGAGGCAACCGCGTACCGGAAGACGTAGCTTTGGAAGATCTCCCACAAGGCGGACCAATGGTGACCAAGCTGAAGACCGCAGGTATCCGCTGGATGCGGGAAGCACAGAACCGGTCGAAGTGGCGGTGCTTGTTAGGCCTTTGTCCTGCAGTGGACGACTTTCGGCTGAAATGATGATGATGAAGAGGTAACAAGGTTGTTTCTCGTTTTAAACATCATCATAATGCTTGAAATATTTTAAGTCAAAATAATAAGGTTTTTAGTATTTTAATAGTATTTTATGATACTTTAATGAGGGGTAATAAAACAAGTGTGAGTGTTTAAAAACCGAGCCACGAGTAGTATCACACGAGTGTTATAATACCTAGTTATGTGCAGTTTCATACACTACACTCATGCAATAGGTAAACCAAAGTTAGCAAAAAGTGAACAAACACAGTAACAGTTCCGAAACCATCACAGACTATTATAGAGATACGAAAAAGGGAAAGAAAACCATCGTGACGTGGATTACGTTATATTGTTACGGAGCAATCATCGGTCAACCGCGCATGCGCCCTTGCGCGGTCCCCATATACAATGATAAAAATTGAATTGAAAACTCCTTGGTCGATCCGAAGTGTACTTTAACAGAAAAAAAACTTATTTTATAGCATTATCTTGCTATGAAATCTTGAAAATAATAATACTTTTTAATTTTATTACAGTTGCCATTAGGTACATAAAGTCTGCCATTAGTGGTCTGCCATTTTTGAATTCATAAACAGAACTTTACGTTAGGAGTGTAGATAAAAGCTTTTATTTAACTTACACTTGTCCTGGAATTTTGCAAGTTAAATTTGACCCCCTTCCCGGTGGTACATTGAGCTGAAATTTGGCATAATGCAATATATTGGTACCGTCTAGCTGGTCTGATGATGGAGCCGGAAGGTGGCCACAGGAACTCAGTACTAAAACAACGCAACCCTATCGAGTTTGGGCTCGTTTAATTCGTCTTGACAAGGACTCTGGTCCTAGATGATATCCAGACTAATAAAAGCATATTTAAAAAATATATATACACTTGTTCAAATAGCAGCGGAAGGGTTAATTGTATTATACTCTTGTTGTCAAAAAATGTTGAGAGTGTTATTTCCCATAAGAAAACCGTATGGTTTTTACTGGCACTTTAATTTTTGAATACCTACAATATGTTTGAAACCTGATTGATACCTTTAAAAATACTGTTAATTGATATTTTATAATAAATAATAAAATAAATAAAGAATAAAATATCTTTATTTCAGATAGAGTCCATAAATTGCTAGTGGTTAGTAACAGATTGTGCTTTATGCTATGTTAGTGTTATTAGTACCTAATTAATTTCATTACATGATCTGCATGAGTTTTTTGAGAAAAAAACTATGTTAGTATTAGGTATTTAATTTATTTGCGTTTTTTCTATTGCATATCCGAGATTGGTAGACTGTTGAGCCTAAAAATTTTGTGTTTATAATAAGAGAACTGATGTACACAGTTATGCAATCATTATCTTAAGGTATCTTAAGTAAAAAACTTATCCCCTAAGCAGATTTAAAGGGTTGCAGTTTATATGCAAAGTGAGTCCACAAGTAACAGCTATTTTCCGTCCTTATTTTTACGACTCGAGTAACAAAAAGGTTGAACACCGCTGCACTCTTGATGAAACAGAGGACATTTTGAAAATTTTAATGCAAATTCTTTAGAACGTCGATGTTTTATTGAAGTGAATTATATCTTTATTGAAGTGAACGGACTTAAACTAAAGGAAAAGTGGAAAATTGAATTGTTTCTCGTAAAATGAAAACGGGATAAAAATATTTTTCTTAGATAGTGTTTTGTTCACCACACTGTAGGGTTTTATTCATTTGTTTTGTAATGAAATTGCTTTGTAAAAAGCGATTGCTTAGGCAAGGAGAAGAGATTGCATCAAGGTAAAATGGCGAAGCGAATTAGTCATCAAAAATGTACCTGTTATACATGGGAGTGTGTCAGTTTCCCCTTTGACGATTCATGATCTGTAATTAGTATTCATATGCATGTAATTACTTGTCCTGACTGACTGACTGATCAACATCAACGCAACCTAAACCACTGGAGCTACAAACTTGAAATTTTGCATTCGGCTTTCTTTTATAATGGGGGGTGCACACAGAAGAAAGGGTTTTGGAAATTCGACAAAGGGAGATTTTGTTTGTATGATAAATCTTATTTCTTGATTTAATAAACTTGAAACTCGGCAAGAATACTTATCTAAGTAAGCTATGAAATTTGCATTTTTTTTTTGTTTTTCTAAACTAGTAGAATATTGTGCGTACTGTAAGAAAGTGAAGAAAGTGGTCGGTAGACTGGTTTTACACATCAAATTACTAAACGAATTAAGCTAACAAACGCCTACTAAAGCCATCATAGTACGTAGACTTAACGATGTGTGAATTAGCTATTTGATAACTGTGAGGCCCTGCGCCTGAATATATTCCCGGCCGTTGAAAACTTGTTTTTCAACCCTTCACTTCTGCAGCAGTTGGCAACGGGCAGAGACAGGTAAAATGGCGTCGCACGAAGCCTCGTGAAGTTTTGATCTCTGCAACTCTTGAAACTGCATCAAGTCCAGGAAATAGCTGAAGAACTCGTCCCATCCCGTCCCGTGTAGTGAGGGGCTGTTATCAGCAGCTAGGAGCACCATGTCACCTATGTTGAGCTGAGCGTTACCTTTACGCCATTTTGTCCTGTGTTGAAGTTCTGACACATACTCCTTCTGACATCTTTGCCAGAAATGATGCTTTATTTGTTCAAGGCTTTTATATCTATCCCTTAGATTGGTATTATTATCTTCCAGAGCTGGAGTGGGTAGTGCAGTTAATAGTCAACCAATGATGAAGTGCCCAAGGGATAAGGAGAGTAGGTCGTCAGGACAGGATGTTAAGGGGCAAAAGGAACAACTACTGAGTGTTGCCCTCACTTGCGCAAAAAAAGTTGTAATTTCCTCAAATGTTAAATGACTATTGCCAATAACTCGTTTGTGATAGAATAGAATAGAATATAATACTCTTTATACCCCTTTTTATTTAGCTGACTTGACGCCGGCTTCCCAGTTATAAGTTCATCACCTTGTTTCAGGAACCTACCAGTCTCATGAGCGGTGGCGGTAAAGTTACTGCCATTGTCACTAAATATTTCAATTGGTTTTCCTCTACGCGCAATAAAACGCCTGAGAGTCCACACAATAGGAATAACGGACAGTCCTCTGTGCAGGGCTTGCCTGGAGGCTGAGGAAACCGTTACGCATGTGCTCTTTGAATGCACAGTCGTAACCCAGATTAGAACAGGAACTCTTGGAACACCCAGATCTTTCACAGATGTTCTGAACAGAGTAGGAGACTTGATCGACTTCTGGAATGAGGCGGGCTGGTTGGAATAACCCATGCACAATGATCCACATGAAGGACTAATTGCGGAAACCATACCCTCTAACTAGAACTAGAACGCCTGAGAGTCATTACAAATGCATCCATAATCAAATCACTGACTGCCTCTAGATGGATGCATTTATAACGTAAACACACAAAAATGCACATGTAACATTTTATAACGCGACTTCCACGTGCATTCCAATTTAAAAAAAAAAATGGGCCAGCGGAGTCTAAACCGACGGTCAATAATAGGAAATCCGGGTTCACACGCTGTGATGGTAAGTTACCCATTTTTTGGCATAACGTTTTGTCACTTATTCGTCGGCATCGCACGCAGTAGCCGACTGTGCGTGTAGCAAGATGCCTGCCACTTACCATGCCTGATTTTGTAGTTAAAATAAAGAATAACGTGTATCAGGGAATTTTGAAAATCTACCACTAATGTCGGGGCAACATCAATACCCATCGTCGCCATGAACGTCGCGGTAATTATTCCGATGATTATCGCGATAAATTGAGTGACCATACTTGTACGCCGCCACCGAGTTATCGCCACGTCAATCGGCAATGTGAATGCCGTTGTAAAATTATCACGATATGTTGTGGCTTCGTCCATCATCGCGATAATCAACGGCGTTTTCGGCGGCACGAAATTCACGCGGCTGAAGTCGCGCAGGAAGTGCTAGTCTATCATAATTTTGATAAAGCGTACAAAATACAGGAGAATATAACATAAGTAATTGTTCACGCTAATAATTCGCGGCATTACCGCGCCAGACGTGGAGCTCCTAAAAAATAATGTCTCGATTTCCTTTTCCCGACCGTTAGGGTGTGTACAGACGAGCGAGTTATCATTATAGAAGTTGTTGAAATAATATTTGAAGCTATAGGAATAAAGTTCATCTTACTAGGAAATTGGCTTTCTGAGTCCGAAACTCGTTGTGTGATTTTGAATCATGTGGGGCATGTGCCCCACATGATTCTAATTCCTTTTGTATAACTTGTTTCGTACATGTGTACGAAACAAGTTATACAAAAGTATAACTTGTTTCGTACATGTGTACGAAACAAGTTATACAAAAGGCAAAGAAGAATGGCAGTTCCAGTGCCACTTGAGCAGACATTGATGACAGTCAAATTAAATAATCAAGCGAAACTCCACAGACGTATATCTAAACCAGAGTAAGCAGGCTTAACTCCGGTTAAGAATTAAGTCTTTAAGTTCGTAGGGGTAAGCCGTTTATGAGGTTGCCTTTATCATGTGTAACTCCTTGAATGGGTTATAGGCTTGAAACCCGGTAAAAGGGTTACCTTTTCATTAAGATAACCTATATAATATAAGCGTTTTGTTCGAGTTACCATATTACCTATTTGCAACGTATGCCCATCATCGAGAGATCATATTACATTGCTCCGAGTCGGAATGTTACGCTGTTTTTTGTTTTTAAGAGAGTTGAAGTGAAACCCTTTTGAACGGCTTAATTTAAGCCGTTCAAAAGGGTTACCCACATCGTATGGGTTTTTGTTTAACTGTTTAGAAAAACTCTAACGAAAACCTTTTCAATGGGTAACCGAAATGGTCCCTGATCTAAACACGACAAAATAAAAATAAACAAGATTAAATGTTTTTTTTTTCTGGAGGATTGAATGATGTAATATTGTCTGATATTAGTATAATTTTATTATCCTTTTAGTGTCCAGTTTACAGTATAAACGCCTCCTAATAAAATATATGGACCCTCACTTCAAAAGGAAAACGAATAAGGTACGGTATTCACTTGCGAAAATAGATTCATCATTATGACACGGTCGTCCGGTGATCGTTATAGAAATGTGCAATTGTGTTCTAGCCCTTATGCCAGGACGATGTTTGAAAGGTGCCATTAAATATTTTCGGGTATTTTTTATTCTTTTTTGAGATGATTTTATAATGTTATTATGATATGGGTTGGCAAACCGGTTTTCGATTTGACGGATGAATACTAAACGTACCTACTATTAATTTATAATTTTATATGAATGTATCAAGTACCTACCTGCAACATCAAGGCAAATATAAGTTTTTATTTTTTTTCTGAATACATATTTTATCTAAAGGTAATATTGAATAGTCGTATAAATATCAACGCCTTTTCCAAATTATTGATGTTGGGGTCAATTTCCAGTCTAACTGGACGCAGCTGAATACCAGCATTTTACATGGAGCGACTGCCTATCTGACCTCCACAAACCAATTACTGGGTAACACGATACCCCTTGGTAAGACTAGTTTTCAGACTTTTAGGCTTCTGACGACCCGTAACGACTGTCAAAGATCTACGAACGACAGCCGGGACCAACGGCTTGACCTGCTTACCGAGGCACGGAGGGGTCTCGATTGTATAATCACCATCAATGAACCGACCGCGGCAAACGTAACTTAACCTTCGATCGAACCGTGCGGCTGTTATCATTTAGTGGTTTTTTTTTCGCCTTGAAAAGTAGATTATAGAGTTCACTAAATAAATAGACTGTAGACTTGTTGAACATTTTCAATTTGGTACGAGTAAGTACCTGGTACCTCTTGAAAGGCCTACACTGTCCAATACCTATTATCACTTATCTGAAAATATTATTGTAAAAGCCAATTATTTTTAAAAGAGTAACCATGGAGTTTCTTGCCGGCTCTTCTCCATAGGAAACGACCAATTTGGAACCGTGCACCTAGCTTCTGACGTTCGACAAGTGCCCATGTAGGTTTATCTATATCTATCTATATAAATAAAAAGAGAAGTCCTGACTGAATGACTGACTCATCAACGCCCAGCCCAAACCCTTGGACCTAGAAAGCTGAAATTTTGCACAGAGGTTCCCTGTATAATGTAGGCAAGAAATAAGGAAGGAATTCCCGGTAATCCGTTCCCGTGGGATATTTTCTGACATCTACGCGGGCGAAGCCGCTGGCAAAAGCTAGTGTGAAATAAAATACTTTGATTGATTCAAATAAATCAAGGGCTTGTGGCTAAGTAATAACATCTGCACGGGTCGATCGATCATGTTAAGCTACGCTTGTCGCGGTTGGTCCGTGGATGGGTTACCATCTTTACATACCAATACCTCTCAGTGCCTCATTAAGCCATTGGTCCTGGCCACAGAACAGATAAATCTGTTCTGTGGCCCCGGCTGTCATTTGTGGATCTTTGATAGTCGTTACGGGTCGTCAGAAGCCTGAAAGTCTGCAACCATTATTACCAAGGGGTATCGTATTACCCAGTTACTGGGTTGTGGAGGTCAGATAGGCAGTCGCTCCATGTTAAATACTGGTATTTATATTTATATTATATTTTGACGACACGGTTGGCGCAGTGGTTGAGCGATTGACTGCTGCGCAGCATGTCGCGGGTTCGATTCCCGCACGGAACAAATATTTGTACGACCTACAAGTATTTGTTCCGAGTCTGGGTGTTTTTCTATCTATAATATGTATGTATTTACAAAAAAAAATGTATATAAGTAGTTTATCAGCCATCTCGTTACCATAACACAAGCATTAGGTTGCTTAGCTTGGGGCTAGATGGCGTTGTGTGATATGTCCAAACATATTTATTTATTTATTTATTTATTTATTCAGCTGCATCCGGTAAGACTGGAAGCTGACCGCAACATAGTTGGGAAAAGGCTAGGCGTAGGTGGGAAAGTGCTAAATAGTTAGGTACATAATACACAAACATCTTCCCAAAATCAATTTGCGCATTGTATTAGGAAATTAATGATATTTCTTTTGATCAGTATATGATTAGACTGAGCTCTCCTGAGGGTAATGTAACTAATTTATCTGCCATTCATGTGGGGGAAATAGTCTGAAGGGAGAGGGGAGAGCAAAGTTGTTTCCGCCGGGATAGCCATAACTGTTCTATTGATTTCATTTATTAACAGTTTTGTTTTACTGAGTTTCTGTATTTAGTTATGTATTATTATTAAGTTCATTAACCTTATCAACCCTTACATCTGCATCATCTGCCTGCCTTTTCCCAACTATGTTGGGGTCGGCTTCCTGTCTAACCGGATGCAGCTGAATACCATTATTTTACATGGAGCGACTGCCTATCTGACCTCCACAACCCAGTTACTGGGTAATACGATACCCCTTGGTAAGACTGATTGTCAGACTTTCGGGCTTCTGACGACCTGTAACGACTGTCAAAGATCCACGAATGACAGCCAGAACCAAAGGCTTAACGTGCATTCCGAGGCACGGAGGAGTCTCGGTATGTAAAGATGGTCACCCATCCACGGACCAACCCCGGCAAGCGTAGCTTAACCTGATGGATCGACCCGTGCCGCTGTTATTACTTAGCCACGAGCTTCTCCTTATCAACCCTTATACGACACAGCTTTATTTGGTCGCGAGTGAGGCCTTTGTTTTCGATTTCTTTGCACCTATGAGTGACCAAATCAAAACAACAGAGCGGATCTTCAAAACTATTATAAGACTAAAATAGTATGAAAATTAAACATTTTTTTCCTCATGAATTTTCGGGTGTGTACACAAATTGGAACTATAGCCTCACTCAGTCTTGACCACTGTACCAATTTGTGAAGAAATTGGTACAGAAAGTGGTCAGGAATGGGTTAACCCATTCTGGACCACTGTAACAATTTGGTAACACTTAGTAAATAGTGTTCCCAAATTGGTACAGTGGCCAAGAATGGGTTAATATTTCCACAAGTTATTTTAGGTTTGTTTTTGCCAATACATAGTACTCTTCCACTATGTGATACTGGAGAAAATGTCTGTGGAAATCTTACCTATGTAAGTAGAATGTAAAATTATATATTTATCGAAAACAGAAATAATTCGAAACAGGTAATACAAGGTCCCATTAAAATAGATGGACAAATTTTCACAGGGTGTTCTACCCATGAATATGAACAACTTTCACTAGGTATGGGACTAACTCTGAAATCGCGAAAAAAAAAAAATCAGCTGATCAGTAAATTTATCTACACCAAACTCGTCAAAATATAGGGAGCAGCTGATTCTTTTTTTGCGATTTCAGGTTTGCTCCCATAGTAAAAGTTGTCTAAAATTGTTCATCTATTTTAATGGGACCTTGTATACCTTGTATATACATAAACTCACACGTTTTTCCAATGGAGGTAAGCAGAAACTACTTGACTATTTATGAGTATAATCTTGTTTTTGTTTGGAGGAGCTTATGGCTAAGTAATAACAGCCGCATGGGTCGATCCATCGGGTTAAGCTACGCATGCATGGGTTGTCCGTGAATGGATGACCATCTCATCAGCATTTACACAGTACATAATTTTGTTCTTTGCTCCAAAAAGGAATTAATAATCAGTTAAGAGGGCTGTCCCATTCTGTCACCTCTCTCGCTCATACGGGACCAAATTTTTAAGAATGTTCAATGATTTGACCAACTTTACACAGCTGGGACCAACGGCTTAACGTGCTTTCCGAGGCACGGAGATGCCGAGATATCTCCGTGCCTCGGAAAGCACGTTAAGCCGTAGATCCCGGCTGTCATTCGTGGATCTTTGACAGTCGTTACGGGTCGTCAGAAGCCCGAAAGTCTGACACCAGTCTTACCAAGGGGTATCGTATATTATCCAGTTAAGGGGTTGTGGAGGTCAGACAGGCAGTCGCTCCATGTAAAATACTGGTATTCAGCTGCATCCTGTTAGACTGGAAGCCGACCCTAACATAGTTGGGAAAAGGCTTGGCAGATTGATAGATTGTTTTTGCTTGTTACTTAAATTTTTTCATTCTTAACAACAGAGGAACAATTACATATGATAAACTTAGCTACATAGTAATTAATGTAAACGCTAAGACACTGTATCCTATTAATTAACGGGACAATGTAGACTGTATGGCGTTTACTAATTGCTGGTATCAGATGAACTGACTGATAAACAGGATGTAATATTATTCATGAGTCATTTATTTGCTATAAATTTGGTAATACAAAGGTAAGGTAAATATTTCGCCATATGCAAATATTAATGGTAGGTAAGGTGCTGACGTAAGAAACATCTATACCAACAGTTAACAAAAAAAATCTGAACATTAAATTATTTAAAGTAATCAAACTTCAATTTACACAGCTAATAAAAAAAAATACACGTTTGGCACAACATAAAAAATAACAATAAAAATAATATCAACAAACACGGATTTCAATAATCACATCACACTAATATAAAAGAAATATATAAAATAATATATAAATAATATAATATATAAAAGAATTTATCCCAAAAACAAACTTAACATTGTAATCCCTTAAAAAAGTATTTTTTTTATACGATAGAATTACAAATTAACACTTTTCAGACTTTTTCCTTTACTTGTGCTGGGAGGCCTTGCTTCTTGCCAAATTTCATTACTCTAGGTCAACGGGAAGTACCATATTACTCGTAGGTTTTGATTTACTTGCGAGTATTAAAATATGTCGCATATAATTATGACAGTATTTTTATTATTGCTTTGACTTAGAAGCTTGATTTTTTTAGAGCTCCAACCGTCTTATTACAAAAAAATGCTTAAGTACTGGTTTAAACCAAGACTAAAAGATCTAGGATTGTTACGGTATTAAAGTTAGTAACAGGATCAAAATGTGTTCTGATTACAAAACGAAGACCATCCGAGGATCAGTTAGTACCATGGTTATAGCAATGAAGGTCCATGCTTTTAAAATAACCACAGATAAGAAACAAAAATGACATTCTTTCATTCGTTCGTACCAAGATCGTATAGTATTTATTTGAAGCAACGTTCCGTTTCTCTAAATATTGATATAATAGTATCACTTGAAATGCTTAAATAATTATTTATCAATACAAAAATAGGTCAAACATTGTTCTTTGTATAAGTTACAATATATTGAACAAGCACAACTTATGCTTTTGACGTGCATTTTGTAAACAAGTTGTCATATTTTTTAACACCTCTAGCATGAAGTGGAGTGATTTAAATACTGCGGGCGGCGCGCGTAATTTGAGAGTTGAGACGAATGTTTTTGTTGCGTCCTATACTTACCTACTAATAAATACCTGAATGCACTTCTTATTAATTGTTTTTAGTATTACTGTTACTGTTATGAAGTTGGTACTTAAAACATGGATTTTAAATTATTATTAGGTAAGCAATGCTATGTATCATCTTATTTCGACTACTCTTATTATTATAGGATATATTACGTCAACGTTTTGCTCAATCAGCACATATTATAGAAGATAAGTCCACGAAAACATCAGTAACATGTAGAAAACTAAAGAGTGGAAGAATATACGGATTTGTAAACCTTTAATTGTATCTAAAATCTTCGTCACTCAATTCAAAAGGATTCACGCGATAACGTTGTCTGTAAGATCGCCGAGACGTCTCCAGCATATACAAATCTTCCAAATCCATCAAATCAATCCTATTAATATCCATTTTTAACAATTTGTAAGTAAAACGACACACAACAACGACAACTGACAACGACGCTAACCTCAAATAAATTAGTACCGCAGTTAGTCCAATAGATAAACTAGGGGTCTCTGTGGTTTAACTTTAGTACCATGGATAGTTCATGAACTAGTGATAAACTTCATTTTATAATAACGTTTTATTTAGTCATGGTTTAAACCTAGTAAGAATCCTAGTACTAAATTTAGATCGCGTTTTGTAATAAGACAGCAAGAGACTATAGTTCTACGTATTTGATATCAATTTCAACTTGATACCTTTACGCGTTCCTGAGAAAAAGAGTCTTGTCTTGACAGACTGACAGACAGACGGACAACGAAATGATCCTATAAGGGTTCCGTTATTTTCCTTTTGAGGTACGGAATCCTATTTTCACCACTCCATACTTTCTCATAGATTAAGCCGATAGAAAAGAAGAAGAATCAAAGAGAATCTAACATCCTTCTATGTTGATACTCATACACACATCCCTACGTACTCCTATATCTACAGGGTGTCCAGTAAATAGCACGACATACTGCAGGGGGTGATAGCTTGGGTCAATACCTACCAAAACAACACAATATATGTTCAGCAAAATCTTACAGATTTACAGTTTTACAAAAAATTCCGAAATATCGAAAAATCTCTACCTTGAAACAGATTTTTAAGCATCTCGTATTGAAACATTCCTTTTCTATTATTTTTTTTACATCCAATTATTCGTGAATAGTTACTTTACTCATTGATAAGTCTTTTTTCTATCAAAAACAAGAATGTTTTCAAGAAATAGTATTTTTTGTTTAAATTTTCACATAACGATTTTCTTTTCGCATAACTTTAACCTACAGTGGTGAAAAAAAATCCATAAGATTTTGCTGAACATATATTGTGTTGTTTTGATAGGTATTGACCCAAGCTATCACCTCCTGCAGTATGTCGTGCTATTTACTGGACACCCTGTATAATAATTAGTTTGACAATGCATTGCCAGATGGAACGCATTAATTGTTGGTCGGAGGTGAACTGAATCATAAACTCGACTTCATAGTGATTATATTGTTCATATGGTCTTCATGCTCAATTAAGTTGCACCTAATACCGTGTAATATGATTGGTATAGGGTGCATTATTGTGCAGTTTCGAGATAAGGACAGTAAAATATCGTTGCCATTATGTATTACATATTATATACAATGTCTGTCTGTGTGACCGCTTAGTTCTTCTAAACTACGCAATGGATTTCGATGCGGTTTTCAACATAATTTAGAGAATTTATTCCAGAAGTCTGTGTGTGTTTAACATACTAAACTTCCATATTGTAATAAATTAATCATGATGTTTTGTCAAGGCGTAAAAACAGTGCGAAGCAGGGACAAGTCGCTAGTTTATAATATGACGGAGCTGTCTATAAGAAGAAGACTTTTGGCTCAATGCTCCCATCTGAGTTTTCACGTGCACTATCCTGGCTACAGCAACGAGTGATTTCTGTACTAGTGTTAAAAAAATCTATTGCTAGGCCAAAAAGAACTCTTGAATACAACAAAACATCACGCCTGTAATCCCCGAAGGGTAAGACAGAAGTCTACGTATAGTACACCCACATTTCACCTGATGCCTATGTTATGATAAAGTTGTCAAAAAACAGATAGCAAAAATCATTTTAATAAGGGCCAGTAGTGCTACTCTGCAAACACCTCACCGTGATAACTTAGGTGAAGTGAGCGTGTACTGAGCTGTCATTCCAACTGATGCTAGGGGTTGACATTATTGACAGCTCACTTTAAGACCACTTCACCTAAGTTTTCACGGTGAGATATTTACAGAATAGTAATACTGTTTTACCACCTACTATTAAGTTCGTATTAAGAACGCTGTTACAAATAGGTAGTCAAATCATTACTTTTTTACACAAAAGTATGTTTATTAAATAAAACGCTTCGCATTCTTAAAATGTTTTTTTGCCCGAATTGTTGATAGATGTGCAAGGTACGATTCTGAACTATAAATATATTTTTTTTAAGAAACAATTTCTCAATAAATGTACCGAAGTGAAAATTTTTACTTCGGTAAGTACATTTATTACGAAAATGTACATATTATCTAAAATTATATTTATAGTTCAGAATCATACTTTGCACATCTATCAACAGTTCGGTCAAAAACATTTTAAGAATGCGAAGCATTTTATTTAATAAGCATACTTTTGTGTAAAAAGTAATGATTTGACTACCCATTTGTAACAGCGTCCTTAATTTACTTCGCAGATAATTTCATACAAATTTTGTTCCATTTTTGAATTTATTCGGTAAGTAGTGGTTATTCGGACATCGTGAAATAGGCCCTACGTGTAACAAAATAACAGCTTACGGATGGACTGTAATTTAAAGACAGACTTTGCAAAGCAAGAACCCTTTATGAATTTTGAACGTATTCTCTATTCAAATGTATCGGTTCAGGCTCCCAATCTGGCCAGCTCTGGCTTAATAACAATATTGTGTTCAAAGCGCTGACCTCGGCTACCCAATTAGTGAGAGATGCCCATATCCTGAGGTTATTGTAGATGCAACACCGCTGTCGTAAATATTAATATTGATTATTAAATGTGTGTCGGTGGAAAACGTGTCTACAGCAGTGACACAATTTTAGAACGATAATTTCAAGTAAATGTCAGAGACGACCAAACAACAAAGCCGAATATTTTCTACAACTTTATTTTTGCCTTCTTAACATAGCATACAACATTACTCATATGAGCGACAGCCAGTCAGTCAGACAGTCACGCAAGATATGTGCGACAGCGCTGCTATAAAAGTCGTACCAGTGGCGAAAGCACCTAATAACACTATTCCTACCGGCTTCCCTTCGGAGGTTCGCTACTCTACCGCTATTGAAAAATGACACAGCCATTAGAGTATCTACTATTGCCAAAAACAAGAGTTACACTGTGGATATTTAATTCACCATAACATTTAAACAACAAAAACGCCTATTAGCTTTGAATTGCAACAAAAATAAAAAATAAAATAAAATAACTCGGCGCCAAAACGTCATAATCGGGAACTAAAAATTCATACAATAGCGATCCCGTCATGACGTCACTTTAGGTCACGTGGCACCGCTTGTTAATGGACGAGAGCAAGCCGGTGTACGAAGGGTTACGATAGAGATAGATATAGGAAAAACGCGTCAGCGAGACCGAGATGAAGAAATATTGCACATTTTATTTAATTTTCACCTGTTCAACTTACTGTATATATACTGTTACTGTAGTACTGTACATCATCATCACATGATCACTATATCATTTATCAACATAACAATATGTGTGTATGTATTCGATTCTTTATATCTATTCCTTTAATAATTTTAGAATGATAGCACCTATCTATTTTAGTTGAGTTTGAAAGTTTTGTTTGTGTAGTGATAGCATCTTTTTGTTTCTGCTATTTGACGATAGATGGTGTTTAATTCAGTTAAGAAAAGACTTTAATTTTTAAGTGAATAAATAAATTTTTACTTTATATGGTGAGTATGTAAGTTGAAACCGGCTTATCTGTAACTTTTGTTCACACCTCGCCACTGTCGTACTTGTTTGAACTTGGTTTGAACAACAGCAACACAAAGTAGCACTATACGTCAGAAAAAGGACACAAACACAAATCATGCGAAATGCGTTTCGGATTGGATGATTACGGACAATCTAATTGTTCGGGCGTCGGCTATCTTCGTGTTAGGCGTCGGGCGGCTGCGCGGACGCGCGGCTACTCGGATAATACGAGGGACCGAAGGCCCGACGATTCACCACCGAACGCGACCGACAACACACGCGCGCCAATTACCTGTACCGTTCCATTTTGAAAAGTCAATATACAACGTGTCGTTTTGCATCCTCGTCAAATTTAAGGGTGTGGTATAGATCATCAAACCGAACAACTTTTTCCACGGCACCAACATCGTAATCGCGAAAAAATAATCAGCCGTACGATACCCCTTGGTAACTGGTTGTCAGACTTTCGGGCTTCTGACGACCCGTAACGACTGTCAAAGATCTACGAACGACAGCCGTGGCCAAAGGCTTATCGTGCCTTCCGAGGCACGGAGGGGGTCTTGGTATGAAAAGATGGTCACCCATCCACGGACCAACCGCGAGAAGCGTAGCTTAACTTAGTCTAAACTCAAATGCCAATCGAACCCAAGCGCTCACAATTAGCAGCCAGTGCAGTGGCAGCGGCCACTCACGGGAGAGAACAGATAGGTATTTGACTAGCTAGTCAAACTTTTACAAACTGATTAACATACTCATATAATGTAACATCGCGGACATTTGCGGTGAACCAATTTTCGACCTTATTACTATGGTAATGAGGTTCAAAAGTGGTTCACCGCTATTGTCCGCGATGGTACATAGAAGATAAAAGCAGAACTTATAGTATTGCTACAAATAGTTGACTACAATTCACAGTGCAAGTGCAGAAACTAACGCAACATACAAGCAGGAGTTGCTAACCAATTACACTTCACACATAATTCACAGATGAAAATACAATACCAAGTGTAAATGTACGACCACACAATATATAGTAGCAGTAGGTCCACTTTACACATTACTAACGCCACCCTGTAGTGGCAATGGACCTGCCACGCATGCCATTGCTATCATTGTCATTCTCTTGCCCTTATCCCAATTTACTTGGGATCGGCGCAATAATCATGTCTTTTTCTTCCATACTTCTCTATTAGTCGTCATATCATCCGTCACACAGTCCATCCATCGTATCTTTGATCTTTCCCTATACTTACACCCATTAAAAAAACCTTATAATTATGGATTTGTGAAAATTGTATTTCTTATCATGGATAGTTCCATGATAAGAAATACAATTTTCTCTTCAAATAGAGGCATGAGGGTGTCAAGTTCACTCATCCTCCATAGAAAAGGGAGGATCCTCCGACCAGACGGGTGTCGTGTCTGGTGGGCAACTGCCAGAATGATGTCAGGACGTTGTATATAATTACGCTAGTCGCGCGGTAAACTCTTATTGCGCGACGGAGGATTTTGCGTGACGTCAGTGTGATGCATAGTTTGCATGTGGCGATGTAGTTGCCGCCACAGAACTATGGTAACACGAATATTTTTATGGTCAGTCAAAGTGGCAATTAGTCTTACCTTAGCTCCCTGTAAATGAGTTGCGGGGTTAAGACTCCTATAACTCTGCGTTCTAGCTAAAATCAAAATAGACTCATTAAAAATATGTGAAGATCAAAACAACGTTTACCCGGCTATGACAGTGCCACGTCTACTGACGACCAACGAATAAATGCAATTTTCACTTATTTTTTTTTATATGTTCCATATGGCGTGTGACTATATCAAGTCAATGGTAATTTCAACATTTTGCCAAGAAACCCTAAAAAACCTCAAAGTTGTCTTACTGTTAAATTCTTTTCATGTGACAGAGCAAGAAGTAACAAAGTATAAGAAGTTAGCTGAGCGGGATATTAAACAGCTTTGTAGGAGTCGTGTGTATCACGGTACTAACATTTATTCTTATACTTGTCTGCTGTTTGTTTGTGCGGAATATGTCCGACGTGTGGGTGGAGCCAGTGAAAGCGGGGAGCAGGTTGGATTTCTTACTATTATCTGGATTGGCGATTGGATCAGTCTTATTTTTTAGGGTTCCGTAGCTCAAAAGGAAAAAACGGAACTCTTATAGGATCACTTCGTTGTCCGTCTATCTATCTAGACCTAGACCCTAGACGTATAAATCAAGTTGAAATTAATCTATCTATCTATCTATATAAATAAAAAGAAAAGTCCTGACTGACTGACTGATTGACCTAGAAAGCTGAAATTTTGCACAGAGGTTCCCTTTATAATGTAGACAAGGAATAAGGAAGGGATTCCCGGTAGTACGTTCCCGTGGGATATTTCCCCACATCCACGCGGGCGAATGTTATTTTCTGGGGACAGCCAACTGACAGAGAAACCATATTCAGGATGCAAAGGCGTTGTATTCGGTCTATGTGCGGTCTACAAAGCACAGACAGTTGTATGCCTAACTTCAAATCATTAAAACAGTTAACATTTCCGGCACTGTACATATTGGAAACTGCACTTTTTGTAAAAAGAAACCCGCATTTATTTACTAAACTATCAGCAGTCAAGAAAACTGAATTGCGTGCTCAGTACAAAAATCAATTATGTAACATAAAAAACTTTTTTACAAAAAAATACAACCGACTTCCAAAAACAACACTACAAAGTGAAAAATAACTTTAATTTCGGAAGTCGGTGTCTAGTTAAATGTATTTTCGTTTTTTGCCACCGACTTCCGAAATTAGTTATTTTTCACTTTGTAGTGTTGTTTTTGGAAGTCGGTTGTATTTTTTTGTAGCAAATTTTTTATTTTTCACTTTTTAGTTGTGTACCTACCCCACACAAATTCTAATACCACTATCTGCAAAACAAACTAGAACATCATCCATATAAAAGTGGGGAAAAAATACGTATTATTGAAGCTAATAAAAATTTAAGCTAACTCAAAAACTACTCAAGCAAAATTAATCAATTTAAATTTATATGGGACCAACTGTGATAACGAGAGGGTTAATAAAACAAAAAAAATCCAAATCGGGCCAGTCATGCCATCTTCGAGTAATCGGGGAACATACAAAAAAAAATGTAAGACTGCTTTGATGTACAAAAGCTTTTTCGGATTTGCTCCTAGAATATATAACAACATTCCTAATTCCATAAAAATTATGCCACTGTCAAAATTTAAAATTGCAGTGCAGAAACTTCTTATTGACAAATGCTACTATACCGGATGACTGTTTTTACCGTCTCGAAAAAAATAGGGTGTATTAGGTGAACGGAGTAGAAGCATATGGCATAACTAGTTTTTTTTTTTTTTAATAGCTTAGTCAGAAAAAAATATCTAAGTATCAATAAATACCTAGTACAAATTCTATGTAAACTTTTCGTTTTAGAACAATAAAAACATACATTTTGAAAAAAAAAAATAAATCCTTTAAAAATATCGAAATTCAAATCATATGCAACCTGCATTATGATTTGAATTTTATTTTATTAAATTAAAAAAAAAAAACTAGATATGCCATAGGCTTCTACTCCGTTCACCGAATATACCCTATTTTTTTCGAGACGGTAAAAAAAGTCATCCGGTATAATAGACGAGTTTTTAAACGATAAAGAGTTATAATAGTTATTAATGCAGCATATTTCTTTTATTAATGGTATTTTTGAAAATGACAAATGTAATACAATACACGAGTTTCTAAATGATAAGAAAATAATTTTAAATGATGATTTAATAGTAACAATATAGAAAAAAAAAATGACATATTAATGACTTTTTCCTTTTTTATTTGAAGCATATTTACTTTGCATGTTACCATATTTGTATGTCTTAAGACAAAACATAGCGTACTATTTTATATGTAAGATCTAGTACCTATGGACATTTTTATTATAATTGGTGATTTTAACTTCGATAATGATGTAGAATGGCTCAGCCGGAGTGATAGTGCTGAGCTGAACCCCTCAGGTATGACTTCCCAACACATTATACATTTCCTTGATACTTTAAACACTTGTAACTTGTCTCAATATAACAGCGTGCGTAACTTCAATGGAAGATTATTAGATCTTGTTTTTTCTAATGGATTGCTAAACGTAAAGGAATGTTGTGACCCATTGGCCACTCCAGTGGATTCGCACCACAAACCTTTAGTTTTTTTTTTTTTTTTTTCTCTCTTTATTTATTATTAGGGACTTTTATACAGTTTTACATGCCAGTCCCATCGGAGCTTATAATGTAAAACGTAACAACACAAACTTAATTAAACTATAAGCAGCTCCGGAGTTAGGTGACGACAAAATATGATGGAACATGCAAACATCGTACATATTTAACTTAAGCTCTTTAAGTAGATCTTCTCTTGCAGACTGAAATCTGACACACTCCATCAATAAATGTATAATATCCTCCAGTGTGCCACATACCTCACAATTAGGTGAATCAATTTTTTTCATTAAAAATCCAAAATTATTGAGCGGCATGTGTCCAGATCTCAGTCTGTGAGCCGTAACTATAATTCTTCTGCTAAACCTAGTATTACCAAACCACGGTACATGAGGAGGCTCCGAAACTATAGACCTATACCATATTCCTTTTTCTTTAGATCTTTGATTAAAATATTCTTTCCAAAAATTTAAGTGCACTGCCCGGGAAACCTTTAGTTATACACGCTGACTTTATTGAGATACACAAATGTTTTGAAAAACACAGTGCTAAGTACCTTTATTACCAAGCCGATTATCCTGCTATAATTACTGCATTGATTGGAGTGAATTTTTATCCGCTGAATCTCTGGACCAAGCTGTTTGCCTTTTTTATAATAAACTTTACGAACTCAGGGACTTGCACATTCCGGTTAAAACAATTAAAAAAGCGGCTCATCCCCCATGGTTCACTCGTGCATTGATTAAAGTTTTAAATGAAAAATATAAACATCATCACAAATATAAAATATACGGTAACATATCAGATTATCACTCCTTTGTTCTCTTGCGAAGCCGCGCCAAGCAGCTAGAGAAAGAGTGTTTTTCTGCTTATATGACAAAAATCGAAGCCTCAATCGTCACTAACCCGAAATTATTCTGGTCGTACGTAAAGGGTAAAAGGCGTAATAACACCTTACCTAAAGTATTTCACTATATGGATAAGACCGCAGACACAGGTGAGAGTGTCACTGAACTTTTTGCCTCTTATTTTCAGTCAACCTTTCAGGTCACTCCTCCAAGTGATTTGAATTTGAATTCTGACACCAACTCCACTACATCAGTATATTTGAGCTCGGTCACAGTTTGCCCGGATCGAGTATTAAAGCTACTTAAAAATCTGGATCCGTCGAAATCGGGTGGCCCAGACATGATCCCTCCTATTTTCATAATAAACTGTGCGGGGAGTCTAGTGGCACCTATCTGTTTTTTGTTTGATTGGTCGTTGAGATGTGGTGTCGTACCTAATATATGGAAGTCTGCCTTTGTCACACCTATCTTCAAAAAGGGAGACAAATCCGACGTACAAAACTATCGGCCTATATCTAAATTGTGTCTTTTTTCAAAAGTGTTCAAAAGTTTTTTCAAAAGTCACTTTAGATCACTAAAGTGACTCCAAAACTTTTCCGTGAAAGTGAATCCGTGCTGCTCTTTGTCCAACGATATCATAACAGATGGAATGGAGGGAGGTCATCAGGTAGACGTGATTTATACCGACTACAGTAAATGTTTTGACAGGATAGATCATCGTGTGCTTCAACAGAAGTTGTTGTCTGTTGGAATACACGGTGATTTGTTTCGATGGTTTTCGTCATATATAGAAAGTAGATCACAGGCTGTCGTGTTACGGGGATATACATCTCGATGGAGTTCTATCCCATCAGGAGTACCTCAAGGTTCGATCTTGGGTCCTTTATTATTTATTATATTTATTTCTGACATTAAAACCTGTTTTAAAAACGCACATATCCTTTTATACGCAGATGATATGAAGATCCTTAAATCGGTGCGTACGTTATCTGATGCAGAGCAACTCCAGTCCGATCTGGACAGGTTTGTGGAATATTGCAGGCACAATAAACTGCAGCTTAATGTGTCAAAATGTTTTCACGTACCGTTTACACGGCAAAGGCGTTTAATTGATTCTGCGTATAAATTAGATGGTAACTATATCAATAAACTGTATAGTGTTAGAGATCTAGGCGTGATACACGACAGTAAACTAATTTTTGACGAACATGTAGAATCCATCGTAAAGAAAGCCTCCAAAGCCATGGGATTCATAATGCGAACTTGTTCTGACTTTCATTCTCTAAAACCAGTAAAGGTACTTTACTGTTCTTACGTGCGCAGTACTCTTGAGTATGCCTCCCAAGTATGGAACCCCCAATATGAGTTGTATAAATCTCGTATTGAATTAGTTCAGAGGAAATTTATGAGATACCTAGATTTCAAGGCACAACAGTTTTCAGACAGCTATGCACACCGGTGTAAGCGTTATCACTTTCTACCATTAGAATTAAGGCGTAATATTAATGACATCTGTTTTCTTGTAAAAATTGCAAATGGATCAATAGATTGTCCCGATTTACTTAGTAAAATTTATCTTCGCACCAATCAAAATAATCTAAGATTACGACCATTACTGCAGGTACCGTTTACAAAAACAAATTATAGGCGTAACGCTTTTTGTATACGCAGTGCAATTTTATTTAACAACCTGCCATCGTATTTAGAAGTCGATTTATTTTGCACGAGTCCGTCAAGAATCAGGAAAGTCTTGGGTGAGGAATTCTTTAATGGGTCATTCCCCCATTGAAGAGTTCTTTACTCGGGATTTCGCTTTTTATTATTTCAGGATTTCAGGGTTTATCATGGCATACCTACCTAATTTCCATAACTCTTCTTTTTTTTTTTTTTCTTTTTTGATCTTCTTTTTATAACACTGTATTTTAAATGTGGAAGCTTGTAATTAGCGATTGTCAGTTGTTATTTATTGTTACTATTTACGTGTATTAGTCTGTAAGCTTTCCTAATATTGTAAAAATAAAATAAAATAAAATAAATAAAATATACTTACCTATGTTTCACAAATAAAGATAATGATTATGATTATTATGATTACGAAGCCGCGGGCTACAGCTAGTGCTACATATTTTGATACTCGTAAGTAAATCAAAACCTATACCCTCCCTATATATACATAAACCTCCCGTTGTCCTAGAAGCATGAAATATAGCAAGAAGCAAGGTCTCACAGCACAAGTAAAGGAAAAAGTCCGTAAATTGTTAATTTGTAATTTTATCACATAAAAAACATTTTTTTTGGGATTGCAATGTTAAGTTTGTTTTAGGGATAAATCCTTTTTGGGATAAATACTTTTCGGAACCCATCATTGTGCGTGGTCCGACACGCACTTGGCCGGTTTTTTTAATAATTATTTAACATTCTTCTAATTAGCATAATTAAATAGCAATTAACTTTACTATATATTGATTTGATTTGATATTTGTTTTTAACCGACTTCAAAAAGGAGGAGGTTCTCAATTCATCGGAACATTTTTTTTTATTTTTTTTTTTATGTATGTTCCCCGATTACTCGAAGATGGCTGGGCCGATTTGAATTTTTTTGTTTTATTCGAGAGGGTATTAACTTTGCTTCGGTAGTTTTTGAGTTAGCTTCAATAATACGTATTTTTCCATGACTTTTTAACCGATTTCAAAAAGGAGGAGGTTATCAATTCGTCGGAACCTTTTTTTTTTTTATTTTTTTTTATTTTTTACTAGCTGCGCCCCGCGGTGTTACCCGCGGTTTATGAGATACACGGTGAGAAAAGTATTCACAAAAAAATTGCTCATCCCACGGGAACACTACATTTTTTCAGGATGTGAAGTAGCCCATGTGTGCTATGTGTACACAGGATGTCTGCTATTTCCACACCAAATTATATCAAAATCGGTCGAGCCGTTTGAGTAACAAATATATTTGAATTTCTTGCTCATCCCACGGGAGCACTACATTTTTTCGGAACAAAAAGTAGCCTATGTGTTAATTCTGGGTATAAGCTACATACCGAATTTCATCCAAATCGGTCGAGCCGTTTGAGCGTGAAGTAGTAACAAACATACACACACACACACACACACACACACAAACTTTCGCCTTTATAATATTAGTGTGATAGTGTGAAGTGTGTTAGTGTGATTATTTATTTGTTTTTTTTTTATTTTAAATTTTTATTATTGTGATTTTAGTTAGGTTGGTAATCTTCCTGTGCTAGTCACAATTAATACTTTTTCTTTCTTTCGTTCTTTCTCTATTTTTCGAAATAAAAAGTAGCTTATGTGTTTATCCAGAGGGTCACCTACTTCCACACCAAATTTCAACAAAATCGGTCGAGTCGTTTGAGTTTGAAAGAGTAACAAATATATTTGAATTTCTTGCTCATCCCACGGGAGCACTACATTTTTTCGGGATAAAAAGTAGCCTATGTGTTAATCCAGGGTATAAGCTGTCTACATACCCAATTTCATCCAAATCGGTCCAGCCGTTTGAGCGTGAAGAAGTAACAAACATACACACACACACACTCACAAACTTTCGCCTTTATAATATTAGTGTGATTAGTGTGATAGTGTGATTATTTATTTTTGTCTTTTTTTTTTGTTTTCAAAGTTTTATTATTGTGATTTTAGTTTAGTTGGTGATCTTCCTGTGCTAGTCACAATAAATACTTTTCCTTTCTTTCGTTCTTTCTCTATTTTTCGAGATAAAAAGTAGCCTATGTGTTTATCCAGAGGGTCAGCTACTTCCACACCAAATTTCAGTATCAAATATATTTGAATTTTTTGCTCATCCCACGGGAGCACTACATTTTTTCGGGATAAAAAGTAGCCTATGTGTTAATCCAGGGTATAAGCTGTCTACATACCAAATTTCATCCAAATCGGTCCAGCCGTTTGAGCGTGAAGAAGTAACAAACGTACACACACACACTCACAAACTTTCGCCTTTATAATATTATTAGTGTGATATGGATGATATTCTAGTTTGTTTTGCAGATAGTGGTATTAGAATTTGTATGGGGTAGGTACACAACTAAAAAGTGAAAAATAAAAACTTTTTTACAAAAAAATACAACCGACTTCCAAAAACAACACTACAAAGTGAAAAATAACTTTAATTTCGGAAGTCGGTGGCAAAAAACGAAAATACATTTAACTAGACACCGACTTCCGAAATTAAAGTTATTTTTCACTTTGTAGTGTTGTTTTTGGAAGACGGTTGTATTTTTTTGTAAAAAAGTTTTTTGTATTATTTAGTTGTTCATGAAATTCTGGATAAGATTACCTCTTGTGAAAAACATGTTCTCCCATACATATGTAGGTAAATGTCACGGTCAATTCCTCAACTGCAAATTCAAGTTTATAACCCCAAAAGAAATTTTTTTAAATGATATTAACACAAATATTAATACAAGTTTTAAGTACACTTAGGTACTTAAAACTTAAAATGATCTGTACGTACAGACAAAATGAAAGGAGGAATAAAGATTAACTAAGTAATATGCATATTTTCAATTCTAGTGTAGGAATATAAAAACTTTAAAATCTTAGTTGTATTGTGTCTGGCTCTAAGTAATAAAAAATGACAGTAGGTAGAATATAGATTAAAAAAAAAACTGAAGGCAAAAGATGTTATTTAAATGGTTTCTAACAACATAATAAAATAATTAATAATTTAGAATAAGTAATAATTTTCAAAATGGTCACCCAAAACCGGGTCTGGTCACTTTTTTTTTTTGTTTTAAAGGCATCGAACCCGAGAATGTTGGGCAGCCCAGATTTATCACAACGCAAATCTAATATAAATAACACATATTATTACTGCCGACAAACTGTCCTGCGGTTTGGCAGAAGATTTGTGAAGTACTCTTGTGTAATTTTTGTTGAATTAAAATAAAAAAAAAATAAAAAAAATAACATAACATCAGGCTTATGTATACCGAAGGTATAGAAAGAGATGTATTGAGAGAGATTATATAAAGAGAGGAGCTCGTGGCTAAGTAATTACAGCCGTACGAGTCGATCCATCAGGTTAAGCTACGCTTGCCGGGGTTGGTCCATTGATGGGTGACCATCTTTACATAGGTACCGAGACTCCTCCGTGCCTGGGAAAGCACGTTAAGCCGTTGGTCCCGGCTGTCATTCGTGGATCTTTGACAGTCGTTACGGGTCGTCAGAAGCCCGAAAGTCTGACAACCAGTCTTACCAAGGGGTATCGTATTACCCAGTAATTGGGTTGTGGAGGTCAGATAGGCAGTCGCTCCATATAAAATACTAGAAGCCGACCCCAACATAGTTGGAAAAGGGCTAGGCAGATTGATAGAAAGAGATGTATTCCCACATTTCGCCATTTGAAGTCTTGAGTAAGTAATAGCGGCGAGCCTATTGCTGTAACCTGGTCACTAAACAAGTTTTGTTTTATACTATACTAGCTTTTACCCGCGGCTTCGCCCGCGTGGATGCCGGAAATAAATTTTAAAACACAAAAGCAGCTATTGTGACTTAACTATGATAGTTAGATATATTCCATTGGGGACTTTTTTGTAGGTATTGGGGTCACTTTTGGGGGGATAAAAAGAAAATGAAAAAAAAAAAAACTATACAAACTATACTGTGTGACATATTAAATGAAAGGGCTTATTATGAGGGTCTCAAATATTTTTTTTTTTATAATTTTAAAATAAATTGTTTTAGAGTTATTTAAGAAAATAGCCGAAAATTTACCATTCCCCCGCCCCCTATATCTCCGAAACTACTAAGCCTAAAATTTTGAAAAATATAAAACAAAAAAATAGTTCTTTACCTGTAGATTACAGGAAAACCTATAAGAAGTCTTTGGTCTCAAAATAATATGGTAAATCTCTCAATATTGTGAGTACAAACTTACCTTTACAGTTGGAATGTATGGGAGAACATGTTATTTAACTACAATGTTAAGTTTGTTCTTCGCATAAATTCATCCCAACTACGGAGCCCTTCATTGTGCCTGGTCCGACACGCACTTAGCCGGTTTTTTTTCGACTTAACCCTCTGCGTTTTCCTATACATTTCGTGTATTTACTCAGAAGATACATCGGCATTGGCTACTGTGTCCAGTGGGTACTGTCTAATAATGTCCAATATAAACTAAGGCAGACTTGCGTACAATGTAAGAGGAGAATAACTTTGTCCCGGATTTAGTAATCCCAGTGTGAGACACGAGGGATTTCGTGAAGAAAAAGTGAAGGGTCGTAATGTTTAATTTTTATAAACGTTACGCATGGGAGCTCAGCAGAAAAGAAAGAAAGAAAGAAAAATATTTTATTTGGGACACGCACAGGAAATACACTTAAAAAGAAATGCTCCTTTTTAAGTGTATTTCCTGTACAGCCGCACGGGTCGATCCATCAGGTTAAGCTACGCTTGCCGGGGTCGGTCCGTGGATGGGTGACCATCTTTACATACCGAGACTCCTTCGTGCCTCGGAAAGCACGTTAAGCCGTTGGTCCCGGCTGTCATTCTTGGATCTTTGACAGTCGTTACGGGTCGTCAGAAGCCCGAAAGTCTGACAACCAGCCTTACCAAGGGGTATCGTATGACCCAGTTAATAGGTTGTGGAGGTCAGATAGGCAGTCGCTCCATGTAAAATACTGGTATTCAGCTGCATCTGGTTAGACTGGAAGCCGACCCCAACAGAATTGGGAAAAGGCTAGGCAGATTGATTGATTGCATTAAAATTAGTATGTTTTTAATCAACCAAGCATGCTGACTCCTCGTAATTATTAACATTTAGAAGTTAAAATGAATAATTGTTTCTTTTTAGAGTTCCGTACCACAAAAGGAAAAAACGGAACCCTTATAGGATCACTTCGTTGTCCGTCTGTCTGTCTATCTGTCTGTCAAGACCCTTTTTCTCAGGAACGCGTCGAGGTATCAAGTTGATATTAATATCAAATACTATAGTCTCTTGGAGTCCTAAAAATCTCAAGCTTCTATGTTAACGCAATAAAAACATAAGGCCATTATGTGACATATTTTGGTACTCGCAAGTAAATCAAAACCTTTAAGGTACTTCCCGTTGTCCTAGAATCATGAAATATTTGGCAAGAAGCAAGCTCTCGTAGCACAAATAAAGGAAAAAGTCCAAAAATTGTTATTTTTTAAATTTTATCATATAAAAAAAAAAAACTAATCTGTCAGTCTGTCATGACCCTTTTTTTTTTAGAGACGCGTGGAGGTATCAAGTTCAAATTAATATCGAATACGTAAGTCTATAGTCCCTTAGAGTTCTGAAAAAATCAAGCTTCTAAATTAACGCAATAAAAAAATACTGCTATTTTACGACACATTTTGATACTCGCAACTGTCGCAAGTAAATCAAAACCTATAGGGTACTTCCCGTTGACCTAGAATAATGAAATTTGGCAAGAAGCAAGGTCTCCCAGCACAAGTAAAGGAAAAAGTCCGAAAATTGTTGATTTGTAGTTTTATGACATAAAAAAAAAAATTTAAGATCCATTGCTTGTATTTAACCGACTTCATTAACCGACTTCAAAAAAAAGGAGGTTCTGTATTCAACCCGTATGTATGTATGTATGTTTGTTGGTCCGCGATTTTCTCAAAAACTAATGAACCAGTTTTGATGATTCTTTCACTGACGTGATCTACATGCTTTCAGGAAGGATTTAGTAGATAATACATTATGTAATTAGTCTTACGTACAAAGTTATATGCATAAATATACTGTATCTCCGGCATTTCTAAGCCGATTTTGATGATTCTTCGCTTCGTTCGTCTTGGACTTACTTATTAAATGTAATTGAATATTCAACTAAAAATGGAAAAATAAATTTACTTTAAAAAAAGTAAAAACCAACTTCAAAAACCAAAAATTAATAAAATAACTTTCTTAAAACATTTAACAGAACCTGAAGACGGTGTCTTTAGTCCTTCAATGCACTTTAGCTTGGCACCGACTTCAGAAGCTGTTAAGTTTTTTAAGAAAGTTATTTCATTCATTTTTGGTTTTTGAAGTCGGTTTTCACTTTTTTATTGGGATAAATTCTTTTCAATTACGGAACCCTTCATTGTGTGTGTTTTTGGAAGTCGGTTGTATTTTTTTGTAAAAAGTTTTTATTTTTCACTTTTTAGTTGTGGTAAGTACCTATCCCACACAAATTCTAATACCACTACCTGCAAAACAAACTAGAACATCATCCATATAAAAGTGGGGAAAAAATACGTATTATTGAAGCTAACTCAAAAACTACCCAAGCAAAGTTAATCAATTTCATATGGGACCAACTTCGATGTACCCTTTCGAATAAAACAAAAAACAAATCCAAATCGGTCCAGCCATCTTCGAGTAATCGGGGAACATACATAAAAAAAAGGTCCGACGAATTGAGAACCTCCTCCTTTTTGAACTCGGTTAAAAAGGCCGTATTTTTTAATACGATGACATAAAAGCATGATTTTTTAAGAGCTCTCAGGGACAATAAATAATTAGGAGAAATAATTTCAACTTGACGCCTTCATGCGTTTCTGAGAAAAAGGGTCTTGACAGACTGACAGAAAGATAGACAACGAAGTGTTCCGTTTTTTTCCTTTTGAGGTACGGAACCCTAAAAAATATAAAACAATTCTAAATATAAGATTAAAGATAAGAGGTGACCAGTGTCAACTGCCGGCGCCTGTTCACTATAAGGTCGTCCTACTGCCCGCCTCCCAAATTATTTGGGGTCGGCGCAGCATGCCCTGCCGTCACTCATCTATTTGCGATCAAGATTACCAATACCCAAAGCAGCGAGGCCAGACAAGTTAAGGAAAACATACTTACACCCGCTACCGATTATTATCATATTGACAACCTGTCTACCTATCCTATCATAAGTTCAAATGATTATGTGAACACCTTTTTCCTCAATAAGTAAAATAATTAATTAACAGATGAGGATTTTCGTCATCAAAGTCAAATAACAAGGAAATATTGTTTTGGTCCAACCCTAAACGGCTACTGTAGGTCGTTGCGTTTACGAGTATCTAATATTTAGAGAAAAACGTTGTTTATTCTTTCTCATCTTCGTTTCTTACCGTGAGGAATCACTACTTTACTATAATGTCAAAAATAACCACACATCAGTAAATTCACAACTGTCAGTGTCACAAGTAGCGATTTTTATTTATCTCAGCCTCGATAGATGGCATAAATTATGTTTTTCAAGTATCTTCCGTTGACCTATTGTACTAGCAGATCTTGTACTAGAAGTGTTTAAACGCTACGCTAGAGCCTACACTTCACGTAAAATTTAACGCTTTAAATAAAAAGCTTTAAAAAATATTTAAAGTAATGTAGTTTTTCTGGAATTGTAAGGAAAAAATGATCTACCTGTAATAGTAACATATTTGTTCATACTGACCTATCTAAATACCTACTATCCTACCGCCTACTACCTGTGCTATCTGACCTACCTATGTTAGTGTAAAAGAACAGAACCCTGGCTTCTAAACTGATTAAAATAAAATCACCGATTAAAAATCCGTATCACAGAAAGAACCCGAGTCGTCTAGGGTTAAAAACAAAATTTTCCTCATTCAAAATTTCGAGTTTATCCTGTTTGTACAAAAACAAGCCCGAACCGGTTTCATATTTCGTGATTAAATCGAGTTAGATTTAGAGTATAAATATGGAGGGAAATGTCTAAAACTTCACACAACAAATCCACATCTCTTTGTGGACGTTTCTCGTATTCTACAACGCAACAACTACAATGGCTGCCATCAAGACCGCCTTCATTCTTCTGCTGGTTGCCTTCGCAATGGTGATGGTCACCGTCGAGGCTGCCCATGTCGGACCCTGTGACCAGGTCTGCAACCGCATCTATGCTGAGCAGAACGAGTGCTGCAGAGCTCATGGCTACTCCGGCGGTAGCTGTAGTGGAAGACGAATGAACTGTTACTGACGGAACTGCGCAAGTGCAACGGTACGGTCCCTTCAATGTCCATCGTTCGAAGATCATTCAGTGGTACCTAATCAACACCTACCTTTTAATGTAAAACATCAAAATTATCAGTGATTATTGTAAAGTTCTTCTTTGTTAGTATTTAGCATGTCATTTGGGTTATTTGATTAAAATATGTTGTTTTAAAATTTTAGTTTTATGTCATTTTCGCGTGTGAAGCACTAATGCCTGATATTACTAACTTCAAACCAAGAAATGCATAAATCTGTTGCTGGGCAATCCGTTAGAGTTGCCTAAGTCTAGAGGGAGCCAGTTTGTAGCTTATAGGTCAAACGATCAGATCACGACTTCTATGAGAATTACATATAAGTGAGCAATATCGTTTTTACCAAGTGTCCCTTTGTTTGTTTTCCTTTAACTGTTGTAATTTGTTCCTGAATACTATCTATAGCCAACTTAACCCTGCAATGTAAAGCCTGAAGCTTTTTAAAAATTAATATCCTTTCACGAATTTACTGACGGCCCGTTCGTCTCGTAACAGATACTAAGCCTACGACGATCCTACCGAAGCTCTCAAAGACCCGAAACGGAATGTCTAATAAGATGCTGACAAACCGCTTTGCAGCAATACTTTGGCACAGGACTTTGAACTTTAAGCTAAAGTAGTGAAAGGTTAACAGCTAATTGACTGCGTGATCTACCACTGTTTGTTTTGCGATGTCTGAAAGAGAGGCGCGTGGATGTGGTAAATGGTGGTAATACAGAATTTTTGTGTACTTCTGTAGTACACGAAAATTCTTACTGCTAAACTAGATCTTGACATGCAAGTGAATACCACAGTATTCGGCCATCTTGCACTTCATGCCATTATCCCATGTTCCTTGAAGTCGGCGGAAAATGTTTTCGCCTCTGTTAGCCAACACGTTTTCATTTACTCCTTTTTATCCGACTCCTGCAGCGTTAAGGGCTATGGGGATGTTTAGAGGCTAGATTTTGTTTTTATAAAATTAATATGGCGGATTTTAGACGTCAATAAGTAATGTGCACAATGACCATGTGGGGTATCAACATAAAGATCGTAAAGAGACGAATCCAAAAATATAACACAATAAAATAAAAAATAACGAATGAAAATCATTAAACCCGACTGCAACCAAAAAGTTTAAAACAGGATCACTTTTATACAGTTTCATGCAGTTGTTGGCATAGAATGCGAGATTGAACTAAAACAACTGCCACCAATTAGACTGTTAACATAAGCAACGTTAATTGAAGTTACATTATTATTATAATATTTAAAAAAACAAGCGATGAATCTTAAGGTAATAATTTCAAGGTTAACTACAGCTGATGACGATAACGGAATCAACACCCGTAATGTTGCGCAAACAGCGGTAGCTTTAAGGTTTTTTTTAGGGTTCCGTAGGTCCGCTTGATAAAACCGAATCCTTATAGCATCACTCGTGTGTCTGTCTGTCCGTCTGTCACAGCCGATTTGCTCCTAATCTACTGGGCCAGATAAGTTGAAAGGTCAATGCCCGTTATGGCCCACCTCAAACACATTTTGAAACATAATCAAAAAATATAAGTTACCACGTTAGTGTAGCACGAAGTACATTAGTATGTTTAATGAACATGGCCCAAGAGATACTACACCAAGTATTTGTGCCCCAATACCTGGGATTAAATAAAAGATATCTCTCGGAGAAACGTATTAATACCAAATGGTCTGTTTGAAACAGAGGAACGTCATCCAATTGTTATTGCCGGTGGAACTTTACATCTATATTGAAAAATACCTCTAATTATATAAATAAAAAAAAAACCACATATCTATCTAAATATATAAAACTCAAAGGTGACTGACTGACATAGTGATCTATCAACGCACAGCCCAAACTACTGGAGGGATTGGGCTGAAATTTGGCATGCAGGTAGATGTTATGACGTAGGCATCCGCTAAAAAAGGATTTTGATAAGTTCTACCCCCAAGGGGATAATATAGGGGATGAAAGTTTGTATAAATCTTCTTAGATTTTCGACTGATTGAACTGAAATTAAAGATTGGAGCTACTATGATGAAGACGTCCGCTTAAATAGGATTTTGATAAATTCAATTCGAAAGTAACTCTGTCTTAAGTTACCTTTTCACGCCTAAACCATTGAGCGGATTTCAATAAAATTTGCCAAAAACTTTTTTACAAAAAAATACAACCGACTTCCAAAAACAACACTACAAAGTGAAAATTAACTTTAATTTCGGAAGTCGGTGTTAAATGTATTTTCGTTTTTTGCCACCGACTTCCGAAATTAAAGTTATTTTTCACTTTGTAGTGTTGTTTTTGGAAGTCGGTTGTATTTTTTTGTAAAAAAGTTTTTATTTTTCACTTTTTAGTTGTGTACCTACCTCACACAAATTCAAATACCACTACCTGCAAAACTGTACTTATAATATCTTAATTTAATTAAATTATTATTGTAAAAGACTAACTAACTAACTATACAAATAAATACAAAACAAAAGGACACTTTGGCGTCGAAGTACTCGTCCGCATCGATGTCATCCGGAAACGTGCCCAGAAGACTGGCAGCATTGCCACGTATTGTTATTATTTATGTACTTATTTTTAAGAGATTTAAAGGTTATAAATACAGTAATAGTCATATGACTATTACTGTATTTATAACCTTTAAATCTCCCGACCGAGCAACCACCGACCGAGTAGACCAATTTTAATATTAAAATTGGTCTACTGGGTCAAAGTTATTACAATTTATAGTCACAAAAAAAACTTTGTTAACACGTTGTACGTGTGTTGAATGTGTCATTCACTTACGGGCTACGGGGTCAGTGGTAGTCAATCACAAAAATTAATGGTGATCATATTAAAATTAATAAGTATTATTCTTATGTTAAACATTTAGGCGCGCGTTGAGCGCTAAACGAATTGAAAACATTGTTCTATTTCTGTTATTTTTGAAGTTGTCAGGGATGGAATGAAGTTTTAAAAATGTTCAGCGCTAACTGTATTTATGGTTTTTGATGCAAGACGGCCTTGGAATCATACAAACCTGTTTTATGTATAAAAAAGATTATTTGAATTTATTATTTGTCTGTCTGTCTATTTGTTACCTTTTCACACCTTAACGGATAGATAGGCCTTGACCTGGGTACGATCATAGGATAATTTTTATTCCGGCAGTACGTTCCCCGGGGATAATTTCCGAGTTACACGCGAGCGAAGCCGCGGGCATTATTAAAGAAAATTGATGAAAATTTTGAAAAAAAATACAGAGAAATTGTTTACAGGTTGGTTATAGGTTACAGGAAAATTTATAAGAAGTCTATAGTCTTAAAATAACATGGTAAAGCCTTCTTCACATGAAGGTAGGCAGAAACTACAGAACGCCACCTGCTACTATCCTCACAGACACATAAGTACTCATTTTGCTTCATTTACGTTCATACATTTGGTCACACACGCACGCCGGTTACGAGTACTACGCACCTGATCTTTCTGAAGAACATTACCAATAAGGTCACTACATAGATATGTCCTCCTAAGGCGTCGTCCCGGCGTTCCCATCCCACTCTCCTCTGCCTTATTAGTTCTGTTGTCACCTTTTGTTAATTTATTAGCTCGTGTCACAGAACATAAAGTACAAGAACAGAAGATTCACTCCGCAAAATCATTTAAACCCACATTAAACGTGTCCTTACCAAAAAAGCATATTATAAGATTAAAGACAACGTTGAAGACAAGAAAGTTTGGCAATAATTACTTCTGCACATGTGGCTTCCCTGGTAGGTACCTCATTAACGGCATAATTATAGACTTAAAGTATCTATTAACTGCTCCCAAATTACGATGCTTATTATTTTTATATTTTTTACATTCTTCCTTGACATAATTGATTCCTTTATTTCTTTAATATATACATACAAATTACATTTTTAAATATTAGAATATAAAAATATAAAAACATGTAAAAATATAAGACATAGTAGCCGACCGGTATCGGGAACAGGGTCCAAGCTACCGGCGGTCAGGGCTCCAGAGAGAGGAACCTCCTAACAATGCGCGCCGTGTCCAGAAGTACCGCTCTCTGAATCCAGCCGCCCAACGAGAACCTCCTTAGATGTTGGTCGAGGCTCTTGGCAACTCCCCCCCGGTGGGTTCCCGCATTGTCGAGGCGGGGGGGCTCAGTAGCCGTGGCTTGGTCACCCACGGTGAAGCGAAGAGGAACCCGAGGAGGGGCCGCTCGTCAGGGCTTTTCCTGATAAGCCGACGACGTAGCGGCCAACGGGTAGGTTGCGGTGGCCGCTTGGGCGACACCGCAACTGAGGTGGGCCGCTGTGTCTTTTGGGAGGCATCGCGGCTGAAGGTTGGAGGCCGCGGCGGAAGAGGAGTGCCGGTATTGCGGTGCGCCGTTCTCCCTACCTTCCGCGGCCTTGACGGGGCCGCCACCGTTTGATGGCGGACGCGGTGGGGCCGCAGGGGAGGAGGAGTGTCGGTATGACGTTGGCCGCTCTCCCTATCCTCTGCGGCCGAAATTTGGCAGGCGGCGGGGTCAAAGACCTGACCCGTCGCAGGGGGACCAAGGGTGCCCAGGCACGGGGTCGTCTGGGGCCCATGTGCTGGTTTGGTCCCACGGGTGGTCTCGGCGTGCAAGGTGTTCTGGTGCGCCGGTCATGGGTAGGTACTCCCCAGAGGAGGGTCCGGTGACGGACAGCCGTGGCGGGCTCGCGGATGAGTGCTAACGCGTGCCCGTGTTCCCGCCGTTAAGCGGCAGAGGAGGACATAGTGGAGTTTTAGTGGGTTAGAGTCCCACATAACTGCACTATCTCTCCGTGGTAGTGCAGTATGCATGAGCATTTCTCCACGATAAAAAAAAAAAAAGGCTATTGGCAACTAAGCCATTTGGCTGATACGACTATCGGCACAATGATTGCTGAGTCCACATCCCACATGTCGACAACCTCGCGAGCCAAGTCAAGATATTTGATTTGTTTATCTTTCTCGGCTTTCACGAGGTTCCCGTCATGTGGGACCGTACATAATAGATTATTATTAATCATCTCATTATTTGATTCTCAGTAGCCGTGGCTTGGTCACCCACGGTGAAGCGAAGAGGAACCCGAGGAGGGGCCGCTCGTCAGGGCTTTTCCTGATAAGCCGACGACGTAGCGGCCAACGGGTAGGTTGCGGTGGCCGCTTGGGCGACACCGCAACTGAGGTGGGCCGCTGTGTCTTTTGGGAGGCATCGCGGCTGAAGGTTGGAGGCCGCGGCGGAAGAGGAGTGCCGGTATTGCGGTGCGCCGTTCTCCCTACCTTCCGCGGCCTTGACGGGGCCGCCACCGTTTGATGGCGGACGCGGTGGGGCCGCAGGGGAGGAGGAGTGTCGGTATGACGTTGGCCGCTCTCCCTATCCTCTGCGGCCGAAATTTGGCAGGCGGCGGGGTCAAAGACCTGACCCGTCGCAGGGGGACCAAGGGTGCCCAGGCACGGGGTCGTCTGGGGCCCATGTGCTGGTTTGGTCCCACGGGTGGTCTCGGCGTGCAAGGTGTTCTGGTGCGCCGGTCATGGGTAGGTACTCCCCAGAGGAGGGTCCGGTGACGGACAGCCGTGGCGGGCTCGCGGATGAGTGCTAACGCGTGCCCGTGTTCCCGCCGTTAAGCGGCAGAGGAGGACATAGTGGAGTTTTAGTGGGTTAGAGTCCCACATAACTGCACTATCTCTCCGTGGTAGTGCAGTATGCATGAGCATTTCTCCACGATAAAAAAAAAAAAAAGGCTATTGGCAACTAAGCCATTTGGCTGATACGACTATCGGCACAATGATTGCTGAGTCCACATCCCACATGTCGACAACCTCGCGAGCCAAGTCAAGATATTTGATTTGTTTATCTTTCTCGGCTTTCACGAGGTTCCCGTCATGTGGGACCGTACATAATAGATTATTATTAATCATCTCATTATTTGATTTATACTATTATAACTTCAATTCCAATATTAACATGATTTTATTCAGATTTGTTACTGTATTGTAATGGCAATCATGTCATTTGTGTCATGTCATAGGTTTTTATTTTCATTCCTTAGTTAATCGTCTAAATAGATTATTTTCTATTTTGTGAATGTGAGAACGGTGCAGGTCTAGTACACTGTACATTTGGTGACTATTTTTTATTTTTCTAAGTACCTGGTAGCTATTGAAAGGCCTACATTGTCCTCCCATACCTATTAACACTGTAATTTGAAAATATTGTTAAAGCCAATTATTTTTCAAAGAGTAACCATGGAGTTTCTTTCCGGCTCTTCTCCATAGGAAACGACCAATTTGGAACCGTGCACCTAGCTTCTGACGTTTCATAAGTGCCCATGCAGGTTTATGTGAAATAAAATATTTTGATTTGATTTGATTTAAATACCTACATAGCGACTTTTACTATGCTAATTACCTAAAATTATACTCACCTAGAACTTGTCTCTCTTTCTATCGCGTAACTCTTATACCTTCTGACTCGCTAGGGTTGTGTTCTTTTACGACGCGGCGCGTGAGTGAGTATTGAAATAACGTGCGCCCCGCCCGGCGCGCGGCTGCCCACACTGAATTAGCTCGACAAGTCGAGCCCGCCGCGTGTTGTAGCTTCATACCTAAAATGCGGAGTGCGCCTGGCCTGCTCGTGTTTCAAAGATTCACCGATTCTACGAACCTCACTCGGTTGGTAGAATTGCCCAAAGTGAGTCGGCAACGGATTTAGGTACCTACGCTACCATCAGGTTATTAATTGTTGTATGAAATCACGAGCAGTGTGAAAAGTAAGGGCCTTTCCAGAAATTAGTTTCCGTTGACACGTTGGTCTAGTGTTCGCAAGCGCTACTGCTGAGCATGAGGTCCTGGGTTCGATTCCCGGGTCGGGAAAATGTTATTGGGTTTTTCTATCTGGAATTTGTCAGTAGCAGTCCGGAGTGTGGCTTTGTGCCCGGTTGGTGGCAATAGGCGCGCCATATTACGTGACTCAAACATAAACTAGTGACATGTGACTGTTCTTTAGGTACACCTCTGCCTAGTCCTGCGGGAAATATAAGCGTGATGTTATGTTTGTGCTGTGTGTGTGTAGTTCCCGTTATTTTTTTTTAATGAGGTACGGAATCCTAAAAAAAACCGGCCAAGTGCAAGTCGGACTCGAGCACGACGGGTTCCGTACCATTATCTATAAAAACGGAAAAAAAACTACGTTTTTTGTATTAGCCTTCTAAAATATTTAATTTATTCTTTTTTTAGGGTTCCGCACCTCAAAAGGAAAAAACGGAACCCTTATAGGATCATTCGTGTGTCTGTCTGTCCGTCTGTCTGTGTGTCTGTCTGTCTGTCTGTCCGTCTGTCTGTCTGTCTGTCTGTCTGTCTGTCCGTCTG
Organism: Cosmia pyralina; assembly: GCA_946251885.1. NCBI lineage: Eukaryota > Metazoa > Arthropoda > Insecta > Lepidoptera > Noctuidae > Cosmia > Cosmia pyralina. Next base: position 22,798,333 of record OX276354.1, read on the forward strand.
TCACAGCCAATTTGCTCCGAATCTAATGGACCGATTAAGTTGAAATTTGGTACACATATGATTTTCTGTGACCCGAAAACGGACGGGTAAAGTAAGTAAATGAATTTTGAATATAGACGTCACTTTTGGGGGGCAAATAAGAAAATTAAAAAAAAAAGGTTTGCAAACTGTACCATGTGGCATGTCAAATGCAAGGGGTTACTATGAGGGTCTCAAATATTTTTTTTTTTGTAATTTTAAAATAAATTGTTTTAAAGTATTTAAGAAAATAGACGAAAATTGACCATTCCGCCCCCCCCCCCTTATTTCCGAAACTACTCAGTCTAAAATTTTGAAAAAAATACTGAAAATAGATCTTTACCCGTAGATTACAGGAAAACCTATAAGAAGTCTGTGGTCTTAAAATAACATGGTAAATCTATCAATATTGTGAGTACATACTTACATTTACAGTTGGAATGTATGGGAGAACATGTTTTTCAACTACAGTGTTAAGTTTGTTCTTAAGATAAATTCATCCCAACTACGGAACCCTTCATTGTGCGTGGTCCGACACGCACTTGGCCGGTTTTTTAGTATTTTTGTTATAGCGGCAACAGAAATACATCATCTGTGAAAATTTCAACTGTCTAACTATCACGGTTCATGAGATTCAGCCTGGTGACAGACGGACAAATAGACGGACGGACAGACGGACGGACAGCGGAGTCTTAGTAATAGGGTCCCGTTTGACCCTTTGGGTACGGAACCCTAAAAATAATTCTAAACATAAGATTAAAGAAAAGAGATGACTATTGTCAACTGCCGCCCGGCGCCCGTTCATTATGGTCGTCCTCCTGCCCACCTCCCAAATTATTTGGGGTCGGACTTGGGGGGGTTGGGGTCAGGACTTTTCTTTTTATATAGTGAGATAGCTTCTGCCCGCGACTTCTTCCGCGTAGAATTTCTTGTTCCTCCAACCGACCCCGTCGCATCTCATTGCCTGCCCGCGCTATTACTTCGCTTTCGCTTAACCGTTCTTCCTGCCTTTTTTTCTTTTTACTAAAACTATTAATGACAAACTTTTTTACTTACTTAAGCAAGTATTTGTGCCAAGTTTCAAGTTAATTAACCAAATGATTAACATTTTTCATATTAACTATATTCCTTGTTTTCACCCCCACAGGGGTGGTATTTAAAAAAATCGTTTAAGGTATTTCCGTAACTTGACTGAAAGATTATTTACAACAATTTTCGAGTTAATCAAGCTTCGCAGTTAATTCCTGCCCTGTAAATTTTCACCCCCTTAGGGGTAGATTTTCGAAAAACTGTGATACTAGTTATTAGGGGACGGGCTGCAGACATCGAGTCAATTTTTATTCTGCAGAAAAGAGCCATTAGAGCCATATATAATCTCCGCAAGCGCGATTCTCTAAGGGAACTGTTTAAGGAAATTAACATCATGACGGTACCTTGTCAATATATCTACGAAAATATCATGTACGTAAGGAAAAATTTACATCTTTTTAGTAAAAGAGGTGAAAGGCATAATTATAGTACTAGAAAAAGGGACCTATTAGCTCAACCAGGTTTCAGACTAGCTAAAGTAGACACGTCGTTCATGGGATACTGTTTAAAATGTTACAATAAAATACCTCCACACATACTTCAACTCAATGAGACTAAATTCAAAACTTGTATAAAACGCACACTATGCAGGCAGGCATATTATAAGTTTGGGGATTACATAACCGATAAAAATGCTTGGCTCAATGCTGGTCCTGCTCCACAACCACAACTAATTAATTAACATTTGAAGATACTGTTGGAGATGCTGAAGATTGTAAGACTATCATTGCATTGTATAGACTCAATCTCCTTTGTATTATATAATTGCATAGCACATGTGTGAGTACTATGTACATACTCTAAAGCTACCATTTACTGGGTACGTCTTTGTTTGACTTGAATGTGCCCTGGCGACTGAGAGTATGTGACGCTCACACTAATGTCTCGCTGATGGTGGCGCGTGTTGGATCATTTAGCCAATCCATGCGTCAGGTTCGTGAATAAGCGCTGTCAGTGAAGGCTGGGCATACCTTAGCGGTCAGGGCTTATTTTAATTTAATTTAAATATTTGAATTGTTTTTTTTTTAAGGACGCTTTTAACGTTCTGCATCGTTCTCACATATGAAATTTCAACATGAATGATGTAACCATTATTTTGTAACCATATCTTGATTTAAAAGAGTGTCCGTGGAGTTTCTTGCCCGTTCTTCTCCATAGGTACCTACTATGCTTTGGAATGGGCGCCTAGCTTCATCTTTCTGACTGACCGACCCCTTGACAATTCAAAAGTGCCTGTAATTGGTTTATTTGAAATAAATGCTTTGAGTTTGAGTTTGAGTTTGAGTTTATTATTCATTTTTGGTCTCAAGTATAAATGCTGAGTTTCGAGTTAATCGGACCGCGCGTTTAAATTCCGCCATACAAACTTTGACGCCCCCCAATTCCTCCTTGGGGGGTTAGTTTAGAAAAACTAAAATTTACTTAGATAAGTATTTGTTTCAAGTCTATTAAGGAAAAAATGATCTACCTTTAATAGTAACATATTTGTTCATACTGACCTATCTAAATACCTACTATCCTACCGCCTACCACCTGTGCTATCTGACCTACCTATGTTAGTGTAAAAGAACAGAACCCTGGCTTCTAAACTGATTAAAATAAAATCAGCGATTAAAAATCCGTATCACAGAAAGAACCCGAGTCGTCTAGGGTTAAAAACAAAATTTTCCTCATTCAAAATTTCGAGTTTATCCTGTTTGTACAAAAACAAGCCCGAACCGGTTTCATATTTCGTGATTAAATCGAGTTACATTTAGAGTATAAATATGGAGGGAAATGTCTAAAACTTCACACAACAAATCCACATCTCTTTGTGGACGTTTCTCGTATTCTACAACACAACAACTACAATGGCTGCCATCAAGACCGCCTTCATTCTTCTGCTGGTTGCCTTCGCAATGGTGATGGTCACCGTCGAGGCTGCCCGTGTCGGACCCTGCGACCAGGTCTGCAGCCGCATCAGAGCTGAGCAGAACGAGTGCTGCAGAGCTCATGGCTACTCCAGCGGTAGCTGTCATAGAGCACAAATGTACTGTAACTGACGGAACTGCGCAAGTGCAACGGTACGGTCCCTTCAATGTCCATCGTTTGAAGATCATTCAGAGGTGCCTAATCAATACCTACCTTTTAATTTAAAACATCAAAATTATCAGTGATTATTGCAAAGTTCTTCTTCGTTAGTATTTAGCATGTAATTTGGGTTATTTGATTAAAATATGTTGTTTTAAAATTTTAGTTTTTTATCATTTTCGTGTGTGAAGCACTAATGCCTGATATTATTAACTTCAAACCAAGAAATGCCTAACGTTAGCAGATTCCTAAGTAACAACTCCCTTTTCACCAATCGTTTCGTAAGCTTCGAAATCTAAATTTTTGACACTTGTCGATGGTTTTTGAGGCAAGTTTTGAGTCTGTTAATATCTATAGAAATCTGTTGCTGGGCAATCCCTTAGAGTTGCCTAAGTCTAGAGGGAGCCAGTTTGTAGCTTAAAGGCCAAACGATCAGATCACGACTTATATGAGAATTACATATAAGTGAGCAATATCCTTTTTACCAAGTGTCCCTTTATTTGTTTTCCTTTAACTGTTGTAATTTGTTCCCGAATACTATCTATAGCCAACTTAACCCTTCAATGTAAAGCCTGAAGCTCTTTACAAATCCGTTCACGAATTTACTGACGGCCCGTTCGTCTCGTAACAGATACTAGGCCTACGACGATCCTACCGAAGCTCTCAAAGACCCAAAACGGAATGTCTAATAAGATGCTGACAAACCGCTTTGCAGCAATACTTTGGCACAGGAATTTGAACTTTAAGCTAAAGTAGTGAAAGGTTAACAGCTAATTGACTGCGTGATCTACCACTGTTTGTTTTGCGATGTCTGAAAGAGAGGCGCGTGGATGTGATAAATGGTGGTCAATCCCAACCCTCCCAAGCCTAGCCTAGCCTTTTCCCAACTACGTTGAAGTCGGCTTACAGTCTAACCGGATGCAGCTGAATACCAGTATTATACATGGAGCGACTGCCTATCTTACCTCTACAACCCAGTTACTGGGTGATACGATACCCCTTGGTAAGACTGGTTGTCAGACTTTCGGGCTTCTGACGACACCTAACGACTGTCAAAGAGCCATGAATGACAGACGGGACCAACGGCTTAACGTGCTTTCCAAGGCACGGACGAGTCTCGGTATAAAAAGATGGTCACCTATCCACGGACCAACCCTGGCAAGTGTTGCTTAACCTGATGGATCGACCCTTTTTCTATTTATCAACCTCTTTATTCAATTTTTACTTTTTTTACAAGAAACATTATTTTGTTTGATTCTGAAAAGTTTTAATTAATTGACTCATACCCTTTTCGAAATGACGGGTTAAATTATTATCCTAATCAATGGGTAGATATCCTCTTTAAACATGTGTGTGAACGTTGATATAATGTAACAACAAAATAAGTACAAAATAAGTTTATATGATATTTATAAGCGTTATAGGAATTTCTGTAATAATCTGTTAAAAAAGCTAAAAAACCAATATGATCAAAGTCAACTACAGAAAGCAGGTAAAAACAGTAAACTTATATGGAAATTCATAAAAACTAACACTATTAGGTCAAAAAATCCCGAACCTGCGCTTGATCTTGTATCTTCTGAGCTAAGCCCTACCGAAGCAGCAAATAAAAAGCACAAACAAGAACACTATTTGCTAGTATTCAACTTTTTAAGCGATCTGCTCAGCTTTATAATGCTATTAATAAACACATTTATATCTACCCTAAGAATTGTTATGAATGCAAAAAAATACTAACGGAATGGATAAGAAAGCTAACCTATAGTGAGACTGAATCACTTCTACAACATATACACTAACACTATACTAACACTATTCTCTACACAAACATACACACCCTCACACACACACACACTCACCCCCACTTTCACACACACACACCCTCATTCACTCAAATCACCTTGTTTTTGTTTATGTACTCGTATTGTATAGTTTGCACTTCTTGTTTTTGAAAGAGCGGAGTCTCCTAATACAGGCATCTTTTGCTTAAAAGGAGGCTCCAATCTCAAAGTTGCTGTACGTTTAAGGTTATCAAATAAACTATTTTTATTTTTTTTTTATTTATTTTAATAAAGCTTACAACTTTTTCATTAACGTAGGAAAAAACTTAGCAGAAAAAACCTAATTTTCTAATAGATATTTTTCCATTCAAAGTCAAACTAAGACATATGATGCAACACGAAACTCATTTGTCTTATTAGATACTAATGTTAATGAGATAGTTAGTATAATAGATGGATTAAAGGAAATTTGTGCCGTAGGAAGTGACGACACACTAAATAGCATACTCAAAAGATACGATAAAAAAAAAGATACGTCGTTGCCCTTCCCTTGACCCACATTTTTCAGTTATGTTTAACAAAAGGAATATTTCCTGAATTGCTTAAAAAAGCCGTAGTCACCCCTGTGTTTAAAGCTGGAGACAAAAATTGTGTAGATAACTACAGGCCAATTTCAGTTTTAACAGGCCTCTCAAAGATTTTGGAAAAAATTATAAATAGTAGATTAGTAAAATATCTTGAATGTAATAAATTACTCTCTGATCATCAATTTGGTTTTAGGCCTAAAAGATCAACAAGCCAAGCTGTTCACCATCAGAAAAAAATTATAAGCACAAACCTGGATAACGGCATGCACAGCATAGGGATAGTTTTAGGCCTTGCCAAGGCTTTTGACACAATTTCTTGTACGTTGCATTTGGACAAGCTGGAAATGCTGGGAATATAATATTATCTGATTACCTTCGCGACCGCCATCAGTGTGTAAAAATAGGTCAGTGCATGAGTTCTAAACTTAAGAATAGCTGTTATGGAATCCCACAGGGCAGTATTTTGGGTCCTACTTTGTTTTTGATTTATATCAATGATCTGTGCAATTTGACACTCCAAAAGGGTGTAATTATGTCATATGCGGATGATACAGCGTTACTTTTTGCAGCTAATTCAAAGGCCGAGGTCTACGAGGTAGCACAGAATGGTTTTAATACTGTGTCTAATTGGCTTCATAAAAATCTCTTAACATTAAATACAGATAAAACTAAGTACCTATTATTTACAATGAGAAACACTTATCCAACGCTTACTAATCTAAACATTCTCGCGCATAACATTTGTAATTTACATTATGCTGACCTTGCATGCACTTGTCCCACTTTAGCTAAAACAGACCATATCAAATATTAGATCGCGACAACGCGCGACCTCATACTGCACAGCAGACGGTCTTCAAGTTGCAAGAACTGGGGTTGGAAGCTCTCCGTCATCCGCCCTACTTACCAGACCTTGCGCCTACAGACTACTACTTTGTCCAGAATTTGGATAACTTCTTGGCGGGAAAAAAATTCAATACCCGAGAGGCAGTACAAAATGCCTTTGAAGAATTTGTTGCCTCCCGTCCAGCTGATTTCTTTAAGAAGGGCATCAATAAACTGCCACTGCGTTAGCAAAGATGCATTGATTGCATGGGTGATTACTTCGATTAATACTCGTACAAATAAAAAATGCATGAAAAAATTCGTTTAAATTTTTTCATACAAAACGGCAATTTCAAATTAAATTTAAAAATTTACGTAACATTGCCGACTCTAAATTAATTAGACAGGTTTATTTGGCTTTGTGTCAATCTATTATTACCTACTGCGTAACGTCTTGGGGTGGTGCCGCTAAATCAATTTTACTGCACCTAGAACGCGCCCAAAGAGCAGTTTTAAAGGTTGCTACTTTTCGTCCATTTAGGTTTCCTACACACCAGCTTTATATGGCATGTAAGGTGCTAACAGTACGTCAATTATTTGTTTTGAATGTAGTTTTATTCCAACACACTGGTGTTTATTTTAACCCAGTACCTTCAGATAAGAGAAGAAAAGATTTAGTTAGTGCAACCTCTCAGACTAAACATGCTTTTGCTAATCGTTTTTATTTATTTTTAGGACCCTACTTGTATAACCAGATTAACAGAGTGCTAAAGATTTATAGTTTAAGTTATAATAGGTGTAATATATTAGTACAGGAATATTTGGCAAAACTCAATTACGCAGACACGGAAAAACTACTAGAAATCTTAAAATAAAACTTCTATCTACCTACTCTAATATAAGTCTCTGCCTTTACCTAATTAATAATAGTCTCTACTTTATCTACTTTAATATTATTCGTTTATTTTATTTAAACATATTGTATCTTATATAATATAGTATTAAAATAATAATACCCAAATATTATAGTTGCCTACTCTTCACTGAAAATATTATATAATTTTTTTTTAATTTAGCTTATAATTTTATTGTTGTCTTCTTTTTAAATGTTTGAAGTAAATTGATGGCCTGAAATACAGGTTTTCATAAACCTAGATGAGGCAGGTCTACATTACAGTTAGAATTAAATTTTCCTCGATTGTAATTATTTTTAATCTTATTTTTACTTTATAAGTACTTCAATAAATTTTATTTTATTTATTTTATTTTTATTATATAAGCGCTATTACGGAGTCTATGCCTTTTACCCGTTAATGTATCCAATCTTATGTATGGTAGGATACAATGAGCTAAGGGTTAGGAGAGATCTTGCACTCACCTTTTCTTTTTTTGTGGATGGGAAATCATCAAATGACTTCTCCCGCTCTGGGCAGAGCGGGAGGGCGTGTCAGACTTTTACTGACTAAAACCCAGCCGTGTTCCTTCAGTTGCCCGTGCCAGGGCCACGGTATCTCTTTCGAACTACCCGCGACTCCGGCGGCATCGGCCCAATTGACCCCGTCACTGCTGACATCTCTTTGAGGCGCACGTGGAACACAACGCGCCGTCGACCCGGGCCTGGTCCTTACCGGACGGCGAGCTGCCCATTACTCGTCGTCCGCAAGGCCGCGCCTATGGTGGCCGGGAATCGGCGATAGATTCCCGCCGCCCAGGGCGTCTCTTGCGGCGGCTAGGGGCGCGAGGGCGCGGCTGTTGCCTCTGCCTCACGCGTTCCGCCTCCTCCTTCGCGAGCATTACTGCTTCGCAGAAAGAGGTGACGGCTTCCCATGCACTTTCGCTCCGCACCATGGCCTGGACCAGGTTTGGATGCGACAGATTGCCGCCGCCGATCGCCTCCGTGAGAACACGGCGGTGCTCCGCCCAAGCCGGGCAGACCTCCACTGTATGCTCCACCGTGTCCTGGAGAGGAGTGGTTGGAGAACCACTCCTCAAAGAGGGGACTTATCGCCGCAATTGTGGCGTGCCCAGCGCTGGGTTGCGACAATCGCACTCTCCACGTCGCCATGAGATCCCGCCGGCTCTGTCCGCTGTACCCTGATTTCTCGCGGCAGCGGAGTTACACCCCGGCGTTTCGCCTCCTCGCGCCACTCCCACACGTGCGCGAGGACTTTTGCTTCCAGATCCCATGGCGGTAATCCGGCAAGGAGGCTCGCCGCCTCACAGGAGACCGTGCGGTATCCCCGGACTAGCCGGATGGCCATGACCCTCTGGGACGCGTTCAACCGGCGGGCCGGTCGCAGCTTCAGGGAACGCGCCTACACCGGTGCCCCGTAGAGGGCCATTGACCGCACGACCCCCGCGTAAAGCCTCTGGAAGGAGGCGTTTGGACCCCCCCAGATTAGGCAGGAGCCGCTTCAAGGCAGCCTCGGCCCGCTCCAGTCTGGGAGCCAAACGTCGGAAATGTTCCACGAAGTTCCACCGGCTGTCGAGAACGAGTCCCAGGTACTTAATCGTCGACTCGACTCCGAGGTGAACCCTTGCTACCGTTATTTGGGAACCCGACGGTGGCGCGTTCTGAGGACCATGAAAACACATGACCTCGGACTTGTGCAGGGCCACCTCGAGTCCCAACTGCCGGATCCTCTCTACGATTGTCGCAACCCCGCGTGACTCTAGTTCGGCCGCCGCCTAGTGCGACCTTCCTTGCGCCAGACCAGCGTGTCGTCAGCGTAACATACAACGCAGACGCCGCTAGGGAGGTTGGCGCGCAGCACCCAGTCGTACCCGATGTCCCACTGATATGGCCCCAGGACCGATCCCTGTGGGACACCGCATGACATCTCTCGCCGGTTCCACTCTCCCTGATGACCGGGGTAGATGACGGCCCTGTCCGTCAAATAGGCCGCGAACACTCGACAGAGGTAGGTTGGCATCCGGTGATACCGGAGTGCCTCCCTGATGCAACTCCAGGGCAGGGTATTGAAGGCATTGGCGATGTCTAGAGACACTGCCAAGACGACCTCACCCCGGGCCACAGCATCCCCCGTCGTGAGAGCTCGCACGCGCATGATGGCGTCCACCGTAGAGCGCCCCCTGCGAAAACCAAACTGGCTCTCCGCCACATCCGGCCCCTCCTGCACCAGCCACCCGACGAGGCGGTCTGCAATGACCCTTTCAAAGAGCTTGCCCATCTTGCACTCACCTCATATATATTTAAAGTACTGAGAGGGAAAGTGCATAATGCAGTTATTTTAAGGCAGGTGAGTCTGTACGTTCCGGACAGGTATGTGTGGCGACGACGACAGTCGCCTCTGCTAGTGGAACCGCGAGCTCGGACCAACCTTTTAAGGGAGGCGCTCCTGACGCATGCACTCCGCACGCTCAACCTCATAGCGAGTGGGACGGATTTATTCTGTTGCTCTCTGAGGGAATTCACAAGGAATGCATTATTTATAATTAGTTATAGATGTTAGCTTAGATTAAGTTACAATAAGCGCATGTACCGGCATTCGGTTATTCTGTAATGGTAAATGTAAGTAGATAAATAAATAAATGAAATAAAATTAAAATAAATGATTGCATGAATTTGTTCTACTTATAGCCTTCAGTTTGCCATTCTGTCTAAGTAGCATGATTAAACATAATAATACGAGTAATTATAATCTTGTCCACGCATAACCAGATCACCCCAACAAACTGAGCAATTCCCTTTGGGCATCACGATTTCATGTTTACTACGTGTATTTATGTTATGAAAATCCCTTCTTATTTTAAAAAGTCCTAAGTTTTATACCACACGGCTGGAATGTGGTAAAGGTTTGTACCTTTACCACATTCCAGCCGTGTAGTAGTGTGTAGCGTCGTGTGCGTGTAAACGTCGCAAGTGGCAGTGGAATAAGAAGAAAAAAATACAGTAAGAGGTAATGGACTCACTGGTCATACAGAATTTTTGTGTACTTCTGTAAGTACACAAAAATTCTTATTTTTAATTTAACACGCGTATTCGGTTACGCGTTTTAATTTTATTAAGATATTTTATTTAATTAAATTATTTAATCAATTAAATTGATTATTATTATTTTTTTATATATATAAATTACATTTTTTTTAAATAGCATCTTGAAGCAACCTGTAGCAAAGAGATGAAATTGAAACAAACGAGAAAAGAAGGCCACGCTACTCGAGTTTTTTTGCATGAAGCTGCTTAACAGCTAGGTCAGAACAATAGACAAACAATATACAAAAAAGGTGTTGGTCAACGACCTTTTACCAGTTAGCATATAACAATAGCTTCACGAATGAGTCTTTTGCATAGAGTGATCTTAATTTTCGTTATTATTATAATTTTTATGATTACTTACCACTAGCCCTACCTGCGTGTTGAAAGAATGTCGCCATTGCGGCGGAACGTTGTATGTCGCAGTCAACTATGTAGCTTAATTAGCCGCTTAATTAACAACCTAGCCATTAGAAGTAGTGCTCGCCGGCCGCTACCGCCGCTCTGCTTGCTTCCCTCGCTCGGCTCGCACGCGGTTGGTCACAGTTCTAACCTAACCTCTAATTGAATATCATTCAAGCGGCTAGTTAAACGGCGCCATTTAGTTAAAAGGCAGGCAGGCTGTTAACTTTGGCCTTAGTGCGAGTTTTTGTTCTTACTCGATCACGTTAACGTAAACTTCAATTTGTATTGAAACTGAATAAGCGCCGTTTGGTGACTATAATTTGAAACACAGTCAGTCTATACAAATTGACGTAAGGTAACGTTAACGTAAACGCGATCGTGTAAGTATAAAAACTCGCAGTAAGCCCTCGGAAAGCTAGTTGGGAAGCCAACTAACTTTCTGAGGGCTTACTGCGAGTATATAACGTCATACATGTTTTTGCCCTCCTTATTAACCGACTGCGCGTCATCAAAGACAGGGTTATCTCTTTCACGCGTATCTCTTTTATAAACGTTGCTTTTAATCAAGTAATGATTAGTGACTTTTTAAAAACGTCTCATAACTTCAAGCAACGTTAATAAATATGAGGGATCTATTATGAGTATACAGGATGAATTTTTCAAGTGAGCGTGGATGGCCAAATCCGAAACTATGAGGAATAACGAAAAGTACTCAAAGGAGTTTCGGGCTTGAGTTTGATGAAAACTAAAACTGCATCATTGGATTTTTGAAAAATCAATATTTCTAGCCAGGAATAGTACCCGTTGTTTTTGAAAAAAAAAACACACTTTATTATTACACCATGATAGTGTCGGTAATAAGGATCGAATTCTGGGAAGTAATGACATACAGAAAACTAAAGAAAAGAGTTCATTTTTAACAAAATACTTTTTATTTTTCTTATGTTACCTATCTCTAAAACCTTAACTCATTAATTGTTCAAACTTATGTCTATTGTTTTCAACACCATAGTTGGATTCGACGTCTCAAGGATTGTACTGCATTCAGCATTACAATATTCCTCATAGTTTCGAATTTAGCCATCCACGCCCACTTGAAAATTTCACCCTGTATATTTGAGGAAACCGTAATCTGTTTCCCTAGAGATAAATTCAAATAATAGGTTGGGGAATAAGTTTCTTCGCATTTTTTAAGAAAATTCAAAACATTTTTTAATATACATTATTTACATTTATCTAAAGTATGTAGGTACCATTTTGTTCGATAACTTTTTGCCATCGGTAGGGACATGATCCCATTGCTATAGAAGTTTTGGGACTTCTGATCAAAATACCACGACAAGTGGTTTTGGCAGTCCTCTCGTGATGTTAACCTGACACTGCCTAAAGAATTCTGAAGAGACCGAAACAGGTGGAAATCTGAAGGTGCAAGGTCAGGACTATACGGCGGATGCATTAACACCTCCCAGCCAAACTCTCTTATTTTTTGCTGAGTGGCTAAAGATGTGTGAGGTCTAGCGTTATCATGATGAAAAACCACAACCCTTCTGTTGATTAATTCCGGCCGCTTTCTCTCAACTTCTTGCTTTAATCTCATCAGTTGTTCGCAGTAGAGTTCAGAATCGATGGTCCTGCCTGGTGGTAACAGCTCATAATGAATAATGCTCTTCCAATCCCACCACACACACAGCATCACCTTGTTGCGAGTTAACCCGGGGTTTCACCACAGTCTGAGAAGCCTGACCGGCCTTTGACCACGACCTTTTTCGCACGTTCTTGTCGTACGTGATCCACTTTTCATCACCAGTTATCAGCTTCTTCAAAAATGGTTCGGTTTCATTACGTCGTTATAAAGAATCACAAATGAGTACACGGTTCATTAGGTTTCTTTCAGTGAGCTCGTGAGGTACTCAAATATCGAGTTTTTTTGTGTACCCAGTTTTTTTCAAATGCGCCAAAACTGTTTTGTTGTCAATTCCCAGTTCTTCAGCTACGTCGTAACTACTGATATGCCGATCTTGCTTCACTTTTTCAAAAATGGCATCCATTTTATCCGTAATAGGGCGACCAGAGCGACGTGCATCTTTGACATCAAAATTTCCGGATTGAAAACGCTTAAACCAAATTTGTGCTACTCTCACAGACACTGCACTGGGTCCATAAACATCGCAAATTTTTTTCGCGGCATGCGTTGCATTTTTACCTTTTTTGTAGTAAAATTTTAAAATGTATCGAATTTCTTCATTAGATTCACTCATCTTGACAGTACGAAAAACAAATGAAAATCACACATTTTCTTAATTTGAATTTGGAATTATGTTCTTTAAAATTTAAACTTGCAATGATACCAAAACCAGCCAGATACAAATAGTATAGCCAAAGGGATTTTATTTTAAGTTCATACATACTATAATGCGAAAAGACTTTTTCCCCAACCTAATATTTTCTTATAAACAAAAAAAAAAAAACAATATTCAGTCACGGGAACTGGCAAAAGAAGTGAAAACTTACCACTGCAACACGTCTTATTAGCATGTCGCTTGATACGTGACGCGTGATGCCGTGATGCGTGACGCGAACTCATAAGATTTTCCCCATACCAAAAATCGTTCAACGCACTAGAAGTGTTCACTACAAAAAAAAATATGCAGCTCAAAATATGAAATCCAAATACCCTTACTGGCACATTGTAATAAAAAGTCAGATCCCATAATTATAGGCACTAATAACCCGAAAAAAATGACGTGACTGTATTAGTCACATGAAACAAAAAACATTCAGCATCACTGTCTGTCGAGAATATCACGCCGCGCCGGGCGACTGCGGGCGGAGGCTGCGGTCGCGGAGGGGCCCTTGAGCAGCGAGCGCGCACCGGCCAGCTCGCGACTGCGTCATCGTCCGTGCTGCTGAGCGACCACGTACATACTTACGTTAATCTCTCGCCATTGTCAATCTATTTACCGTTTGTTCTTGAATTCCATGTAGAATATCGTAATACAGTCCACCATTGTTAAAAGTTATACGAGTTGTTTTAGTCCTCATACCACAGGAGGATATTCCCACTCTTCTTCACTGTCCCACGTAATAATGGCGGTGAAAGTAAACCCGTGCACTGATTACTCTGAATTTAAGCCGGGTAGTGCAGCCAATTAGCGCCACCATTGAGAAAAAAAATGTGAGCATAGGACAAAATGTTCCATATCTCCAGACTTATGATTTTTTCTCTATGGTGGCGCTAGTTGGCAGCACTACTCGCCTTAAATAGGGAAGCAGTTTCATGCGCAAATTTTCTTAAGGGCAAAGGTTCAAGTTGTGTTTAATTCACAGAACATATAAAGAGACCTCTTTATCTTTTCTGTGGTTTAATTAAAGCACATGTTTTAATAATAATTTGCGTTTTTTGCGTCTTCGTGACTTTAAATAGAAAGCATTTTTTTTGTAAGTTTATTTTCGAAATGAGAAGGTACATTTTGACGGTTAAATCTTAAGTAGGTATGCTTTTTTGATTAATTGGTTTAAATAAGAAGGTCTACTGACTCAGTATTTGGAGGCACGATATTTGTGTGCCTGTTCATTGCTAGGGCGCAACGAAAATATAGAAATTCAAGGATTTATTATTGAAAAAAGAGCTAGAAATTCTCTACAAGTGATAAGTGGTCTGTTACAAATTTTAAACACTTTATTAAAGGGTAGTATTTTAAACGCACGTAAAAAATTACCAATTATTCCCAACAGAATACGTACATCAAAAATACTGTTTGCACATCAAAAATTGCATGTCTAAATAAATAATGACAGGTCGACGGAATCCCGCTGGGCGCGGCTCCTATTTCTGCCTGCAGAGTTTAAAGGAACCTAACCAAACCGAACCTCACGGTGCCCAATAATTATAATTTGTACAAGTTTTGATATTCGGCTAGTTAACTAGTAGAGCAATAATAAGTTTATTAGATGCGCATTTGTTATTTTTGATGAACAATTTTTTTTTTGATATATACCTAATTAATATTTTTGTTGTGATATATGTATAAATAATGATTACTGATTATAGAAGTTTTGATATTCAATTAGTTAATTAGTTGTGCAATCATTGATTTGGTGTACATGAAGATTATTAGATGTAAAGTATTTGATGTAAGAATAATTTTCTGGTGAGAGATTAATAATTTCCCTTTATTAAAGTCACCTTGTCTCAAACAAAAAACTTTTCTCCTTTAAAAATCAACGTTACATCCATTAAGTGCGCACCCTAACATACCAACACTGAAATGACGCCTCGGGATTTGTAGGCCCTCCTATGACAAGAAATAATTGTCCAGCACCCGAGGCATTTCGTCATGGCTTTCCAACGCTGACAGCTTCGCTTTACGTCTGATTGCCATACTTATAACGTTCAGAAGGCTTTTATGATAAAAATATGAGACTGATGGTCTGAAGTACTTTTAACAAGGATTTTACGTGGAGACAAAAAAAAACATTTCAGTACCGTAAGGTCGGGTTACTTTGACTCTAGGCCATAACTTTGGCCCAAATCGAGACAACTGTATAAACTGCCCGAAGTGTCACGACCACACAACCGAACGTCGCATGTCCTTCGGTAACTATTAGATGGTGATATAGACGCGTACTTGCGGAACCTTGTGTGGATTTAATGACAGTAAACATGTCTCGATTTGGGCCAAAGTTATGTCAAGTTTCAAGTCTATTAACTCAAGGAATAAGATTTTTTATACAAACTTTGGACATCCGTTTCACCCTCTTAGGGGGTGAATTTTGAAATATCATTTCTTATTGCACCCCTAGACCTCATAAGGAACCTACGTGCCAAATTTTGAATCTCTAGACCCAGCGGTTAGGGCTGTGCGTTGATATGTCAGTCAGTCAGTCAGTCAGTTTCTTCTTTTTTTATATATTTAGATCAGCTCCCTTAAAAAAAACATTAATTATCTCATGTTCCTTGATAATGATAACGTACGCAGCTATTTATTGAATTTCAACGCTCTTTATAAAATTCTTTATTTTTCTTGGTTGAAATACTCTACTTGGTTCCAAGTTTTCTCACAACGAAATTAAATCTAAATAAAATTAACGCAGAAGTCTAGCCTCGAAGACGTGCCAAACAGACAGACAAACTCACATTTATAATAGTCACATGATGTTGAGACGTCTTGAACTCCGTCAGAGACAAATCTATTGTAATAAGACACTGTTTAACTTCGCAGAAACTTTGTCTGTGTCTTGTATAATGTATAGCTTGCGTAGGGCTGTGACGTTTTCTGGGAGTTATTGTTGTGTTTGTAGCTTAATTAACGATGTAAGATATGAAAAGGCATTAGCCTAGAGGCAAAGGCCAGGGCCTGGCCTGAGCTGGACGACTGGTAACAAACTTTTTTACAAAAAAATACAACCGACTTTCAAAAACAACACTACAAAGTGAAAAATAACTTTAATTTCGGAAGTCGGTGTCTGGTTAAATGTATTTTCGTTTTTTGCCAATACCAGAATTTTACATGGAGCGACTGCCTATCTTACCTCCACAACCCAGTTACTGGGTAATACGATACCCCATGGTAAGACTGGTTATCAGACTGACTTCTGACGACCCGTAACGACTGTCAAAGATCCACAAATGACAGCCGGGACCAACAGCTTAACGTGCTTTCCAAGGCATGGCAGAGTCTCAGTATGTAAAGATGGTCACTCGTCCACGGACCCACCCTGGCAGCGTAGCTTAACCTGATGGATCGACCCGTGTGGCTGTTATTACTTAGCCACGAGCTCCTCTAGCTCAAGATACCGTTACCAATAAGTACTCTTATAAAAATAGTGGCGATATTGAATTTAACACAAGTTGGGTTAAAAAAAAATACAGACAGAATGAGATTATTAGTTATTAAAATGAATAATTAAGGTTTATAGTGTTAGTAATTAAAATTAACATTAATAATGTTTTTGTTTAAAATTGTTTTAAAATTGTTTTTGTTTTGTGTTAAACTTGAGGTCGCAGGTCTCGCAAACCTTGAGAATATATTGTTATATTCTCAAGGTTTGCGAGACCTGCGACCTCAAGTTTGTTTGAATGAGACCTGCGATGGAAAATAGTCTCTCAGATGCATCTCAGAACTCATTTAGAAACTAAAGCAGGTATTTCTGCGCCATTTTATTCATTCAAGTCTAGATATAAGACGTCATTGTTTGTAGCTCGTTTGCAACGAAATAGATGAAACCGCACGTGCGTTTACATTCCTTTTTTGAAGCGCCGTTGTACCGGCAATAAAAATATCGCCGATGCCATTTTAACGGCGAGCCCGAAGCATATATCAGCATCGGTATCGGTATCGGATGCACCTCTAATCTAAAAATAAAGTAATTTTAAAAATAAAACCCGACTACTGAAAAATCACGAACTAAAAAGTATGAAACAAGAAAATATATCATCTGAAATTAGAAAAAAACAGACGAATAAAATAAATAAAAATCCGGAGTCACACGTAATCTGTTCAATTTATGCCCTAACATGATCATGTTTTCCCTTATTCATGAAAAAAAAAAACTTTCGGAATAAAATAACCAAATGATGGTGAAAACCGAATCAAAATCCGTTGCGAAGTTTAGAAGAACAACGCGGTCACACAGACAGACGGGAAAAGCGACTTTAATTTATACTTATTAAGTATAGCTATACTAAGTAAAGTTAATTGAATATCCTATCTTATACTATTATATGAGCAATATTTGTATATACAACATTATTTTTAGTATATGCGAAACCTGAATATAGTTTGTTCAGAATAAATAACTGAATCGATTCCAATCATTTTTATACCGTGTTATATTTTGCCCCAAAAATCTTTTAGGTTTAAGAACAACTTTATTTCTCATAAGAATTGCATACATAATTCACTTACTGAGAAACAATATCTAAAACTAAGATTGATAATTAGAGCGCACAGATGTACGTATATAAAATAACAAAACAAAATAGCAAAGAAAAAAAAGGAAAAAAAAAATGTGGGTAAACAGATAACATACAAATCGATCGTAAGTTAACCAAGCACAACATGGATGTATGAATTTGATTTTTACTAGATGTGGCATTGATGGCGTAGTTGGTTATTAGCAAGTTTATTATTATAAGACGATATGTCTGTGGTTAATTGTAAGGCAGGAGTGTGGTTTTAGCCGGTAAGAGTCCGGCCCTGCCCAGACTGGTTCGTCTGTGAGGCAGTCTGGGCGTCCACGAGGATTTCCCACTCCTGCCAAAAAAACAAACATACAAATACACACACTCACATTTTTCGCCTTTAAAATATTAGGGTGTTGATAGGCTGAGCAACTTCTGCATACCTAACCATTTACTTCTCGAGTGTGACCGCGGCAAGAGCTAGTAAAAATTCGATGCCGCGAGGAGAAGCATTTAAAACACTAGCTATCTTATTCAATGTACTAGCAGGCATACCTCGCGTTACTCCTAGTCTCTAGTCGCATTGACGGTAACACGTCACCACATAACCACAAACTGCCTCAGTTGACAGTTAACGTGACATTAAGATGCATTTAGCTAGAGGACGTCACGCTGTGGTTACAGCTTGTCTAAGCGGTTTACGTGCTACTATCAACCTCGGCTAGTTAACCAATTTGTGGAGAGTAACATAACATCACACACACACACACCCCCACACACAATCCTAATTAACAAAAGTTTAGTTTATACTTGAAGTTTAAAATTTCCACTCGAGCCACCAACTTTTTTAAATTATTGTTTTTTTTTATCATTTAGGTTGTCAGTGTACAAGTACATAGCAAAATAAAATGTATCGTTTTGTAATATGGCGGAGACCTGGTGTCCTGAAATAAGGCCTAGAGCTTAGTTTAGGCACAGTCTCCCACAATATTTAATTGCTGTCTGACTCTGATACTATGTAATATGTATTCATACATATGTGTGTGTGTGTATTGTTGTTGTTGTATGTTGTTGTTTTATATTGTGGTGAGAAAACTAAATCTTATCTTATCACGCCTGCATGCCCCAAAGGGTTAGGCAGAGGCGCAACCACATTTCAACAGTTAAATATATTTAAATCCCATGTAATAGGAAGCAAGCCATTAGGCTTGCTTCTCTATTAAGAGAGAGAGTAATAGCATAGTCTATACATCATACAGTCGTCCGACGAAGCCCGAGCTGCATACGAAGTTCGACGAACGACGTAAGCAGCTCGGGCTCTCGTCGGACGACTGTATGATGTATAGATTCTGGTAATAGACTGAAAATCCTAACTAGCACCCTAATTGCGTAACACATTATCAATCGGAGTTGGTTTCATTTTGACAGTTCAACAACATTCATTGCGTTATTTACGTTGTCGAGAAGACCAATTTTTCGAACATACCTACGAAGCAATGGATTAGCAATTTGTTTCAAATTGATTCAAATTCCGATTGATGATGTGTTACGCAATTAGGGTGCTGTATGTGTGTTGGTAATACAACTAATAGGTTATGCATGAAAAAGACGGTAACTGTTTAGGACTGTTAAACTAGTTTAAGTTTTAAACTTCAGCGTCTTTTAAGACAGCCTGATGTAGTCTTAACTTGTTCAATTTAATTTGACAACTGTTACCATCTTTTTGTTTTGTATGCAAAGAAAGTTGCAATGCCGATGACAACTGCAAATTGCAGACAACCTGGGTAGTAGACGATCCGCATTCAAAATCGGAATAGCACCTTAAATCAACTGTTTAAGGCGCGGACTGACTACGGTTTTAAACGGCACACAACCGCGTAATCTATCATCACCATTAGCTGGCTTGAAATAAGGTTGAAAATTGAAAATAATATTTGTGTTGCCGAGATGTGACTAAGCTGCGAATGTGCATTTATTTTCCGGGTTTTCTTTACATTATTCAGAATATACACAATAAATTAAATAATTGTCCGGTTAAAGTTTAAAAAAAAATGCTAATTTTTTAGTTGTGTGTTTTAGTGTTCGACGCCTAAGTATATTTTTGTGGAGCAACTTCCAAATTTTTTATTGGGAATATGAAACAATTTTTTTTTTCTATTCAGTTGATATTTTTCTTTAAACCCTTCTATGTCCACTGTATTTTTTGCGTCTAATAGTTTCATTGCTTTACGTCATAATCAACAATCCAAGAAACCAATTTTTGTGAATATAGAGCTAACACCGCGCCTTAACATGGGTTTCCTTGATCCACAACAGATCGCCATTAATTTATTACATACCACTTTGTGCACTAATACAATATTGTTGAAATAAGTAATGTCAACTCTGGCCACACATCGGTCGCGTGTTGACATGTCACGCCACCGGATTAACCTCGGCTGTCACAGTTGATGGCTGGCGTGACGATGAGATGCATTTAGTGAGAGGTTGTCACGCTGCTGCAAGCTTATCTCTGCAAGCCAATTCTAGCTGGATTATGCTTTGAAGTTACAAAGAGCATGGATGTTTTGCTCTTAGTTTCTTCGCTGATATTTTTCGTTGGCGGTGAGAAATGGGCGTTTTTTGAATGATGTCATTAGTTGCGGCATCTCATCTAAGTTTTGCTAGTGATTTTGTTATCGACGTCAATTTCTGTGGTGCTTGGAGGGGGCTGCGTGACGTCATGTCCGTCTGTGGTGGCCCGCCGCGCGGCGGACGGTCAAGGGTTTAGAAAAAACCGGTCAAGAGCGAATCACGCACCGAGGATTCCGTTCCGATTTCTGAAAAAGTGTGTTATTTAGAGACATCGTTTTATTTTTTTCTGTAATCTTTACATAAACCTCTATCATATAGAATAATTTCAGATTTTTCTTTATACAAACTTGGGAGATAGGGGGGGCGGGTATTTTTTTTACATTTTTCATCACAAGTCGAAAACTATGTGGCCTAAAAAAAAGGAAAAAATTTTTGAGAATGTGCAAACAGCGCTTTTTCATATGATACCCCACATAACCTAATAGCCCCACTTCGATTTTTATACCCCCTTTCAGTAACTGTTCCAAAAACAAACAAATAAAAATATTTCTTTCTTATTTTCAAAATAGTGGGGCGACCGTCATCTAAAACTGTTCCAAATTTCAAGTTGATAGCATTAGTGGTTCTTGATATATCCAGCTGTGACAGACAGACAGACTGAGTTGCACAATAAGGTTTCCTTTTTACCATTTTGCTACGGAACCCTAAAAAGGCATTTCACGAGTGGATCGCTCCCGGTCGATGTACAGTTCTCAGCGAAACCACAACTGTCTACAAATATTTACCTACAGTCTGTGTAGTAGGGTAAGAAGTATCAAAGTGTGGTGCAAGTCCTAACTATTTTGTAATTTAAAGGAAAATTATTTAAATACAGGGTGAAATTTTAATCGTTTTAATCCTCTTAAGGGGTCATTGTACTCATCATTATGAACAACTTTTACTATGGGACCAAACCTGAAATCGCAAAAAAAAATCAGCTGTTCAGTACATTTATCTACATTTAACTCTTCAATATGTAGGGAGCAGCTGATTTTTTTTTTTGCGATTTCAGGTTTGGTCCCATAGTAAAAGTTGTTCATAATGATGAGTGCAATGACCCCTTAAGAGGATTAAAACGATTAAAATTTCACCATTTATGTGATTCTTGATGTATTCTGATAACCTATGTGCTTATATTATCAGGTTAAGCTACGCTTGCCGGGGTTGGTCAGTGGATGGGTGACCATTCTTTACATACCGAGACTCCTCCGTGCCTCGGAAAGCACGTTAAGCCGTTATTAAATTAATATTATACTAATCTGTGTTTTTTCTCACATTTTCAAACAGGCTGCAGTTCAAATCTATAACGTTGACGCAGACAATACTATGACGTCATATTTGTTTTATCTTCTTTTCATTACTAGTGAGGTTACCTTGAACTTTTGGTGGAGTTGGGTAAGACAGGTTGCGGTATCGTTCCGATTCTTACTATCAACACAGTAAAGCCAAAAAAAACGCCGATTTGCCTATTCTTCTTTCATGCCAACCACTGCCCAAGGTATGCCGAACGGTTCACTGAGAGTCTTATCATGCACCCTGACAGACAATTTCTGTTTTTTTTTCTACATGCATAATCAGCCCCTAACGTTCCCCCACTGCTGGGACACAAGCTTCCTTTCGATGGGAGGGTGTGGGCCTTAATCCAATACATCCCGCGGACCCAGTGTGGGTTCAGATGTCATATATCTTCGAACTTTTTTCGAACTTTAGGTTCGAACCTACGACCTGCAACTCGTAAATTGCGGCCGTTACCACTGCTCTTTGTTTTTTTTCTACATCACATAAATTATTATTTTCCTATAATAAAGAGAACGGCGAAACCAGAGGGCCAATTCTCGTAATTAAAAACGTTAAAATTCAAGTCGCAATGTCAGCCAGCGACAATCAAATGTCAAAAATGTAGGCAAACTCTATACAATTTTGACAGATTGAGACTGAGATGAGATTGCGAACGTTGTTATAAAAATACGGGAATTGCCCCTCAGTTCTCTGATATGATTTTCGGAAATACCCATACCGTAACAATTTTCCAGACAATATTTTATGAATTATGTTACCACCTACCATCATTTATCTTCACTCGATGCCTTACTGATAACAGCTTCTTTTACCCATATTTATTTTACACCCTCTCGCCATAGAAATAAATATGACAAAAAACCCGATAGGTACCCACTGTCGTTTACCTTTTAGGTTAAATGGCAATTTCTTATCAACTAGTGCTGAAATCACTTGGAGCGGTCGAGTTTCTTTCCACAATTTATTTCCCCCCTCGAGTGACAACATATGGGGTCGTAAGGGTGTGTTTATATTATTCAGGCGGCAGCGGTTTGGGGAATATTTTTTATATGATAAGTTCTTGGGGGAGAGAGGAGCTCGTGGCTAAGTAATAACAACCGCACGGGTCGATCCATCAGATTAAGCTACGCTTGCCGGGGTTGGTCAGTGGATGGGTGACCATTCTTTACATACCGAGACTCCTCCGTGCCTCGGGAAGCACGTTAAGCCGTTGGTCCCGGCTGTCATTCGTCGATCTTTGACAGTCGTTACGGGTCGTCAGAAGCCCGAAAGTCTGACAACCAGCCTTACCAAGGGGTATCGTATTACCCAGTTAATGGGTTGTGGAGGTCAGATAGGCAGTCGCTCCATGTAAAATACTGGTATTCAGCTGCATCTGGTTAGACTGGAAGTCGACCCCAACGTAGTTGGGGAAAGGCTAGGCAGATTGAAGTTCTTGGGGGAGAGTTCTCTCCAAAAGGGAATATGTGGTGGGTGTGGTTATGTTTAGGTGTACTACACTTACGTATTTGATTATAATTTCAATTTAATATCTCCATGCGTTCCTGAAAAAATGGTCTAGACAGACTGACAGATAGAGTCAGACAGACAACAAAGTGATCCTATAAGTGTTCCGTTTTTCCTTTTGAGCTACGGAACCCTAAAAAGATAGTAAATGATCATTATAGTGCAAATTAATAATAAAATGGAGCTACTGTACCGCTCGCGTTAGCGGTTAGAAGCACGAAAATTATTTCAAGTTAAATCGTCAAATTTGTTCTAGATTTAATATATTATAATGTGTGCCCACCTGAGTTGACCTAATAATATACACCTAATTAATCTTGTCTTCAGATTTATCACAAAAAGATGAAAAAAGTAGGATATTTAAACCAAAACAAACTGACCAGAGCTGTGACCAATACGGTATTTTACTCTATATGAGAAAAAACCTAAAAATATATTATTTAGATAGCTTAGGCAAAAAGCAGTCGGAAAATTTTAGTTTTAGTTCATAAACAATATAAATTTTAAAATTCAATTCAAAGTTTTCAGTTTTTTTAATCTGTTTTCTAACACCATGAAAGTAGCCGCCATGTTATTACGTCATACGGCTGTTTATAATAAAAAGTGTCAATGTCAACTGTCAACTGATCAGCGTATATAAAGTGTTTGTTTACTCAGCCAACTGACGTCATGACCACAGAGCAATATGGCATCCACTGCGTCCAAATTTGAAAATGTAAAATTTAAATGCATTTTTATGGCACTTATCGATTGAATAAAAAAATTGCGTTTCTTTTAGTGGATTATTAGCACCATTGAAGACACTTTTCAAAAATGTGTGTAATATACTCTATTGTGTTTGATGAATCATAACGTCAATAGCATCAATCGTCAATAGATCAATTGCAACTTTTACTATGCCAACCAGGAAAGTTCTAAAACTGTTTCAAAATAATCCTTCGCTCCAGCTCCGCTTTCTTTGCCTCCACTATGTGTTCACCCCTCAACCATTTTTCAAGCGTACTGACGCTTTGAGGAAAAAATGTGAGTATAGGACATATGCCCCCGTCGTGATGGCAGATAGTTTTATTTTTCTTTCACACTTCAAACCGATGTAAGTGCAGAGAGCTTGGGAAAATTCAGAGGCGATTTTCAATAGATAAACTATTTTACCGCCTTATCGGGACAACGAACCCTTTTCTTCAAGCATTTACACAGTACATAATTTTGTTCTTTGCTCCAAAAAGGAATTAATAATCAGTTAAGAGGGCTGTCCCATTCTGTCACCTCTCTCGCTCATACGGGACCAAATTTTTAAGAATGTTCAATGATTTGACCAACTTTACACAGCTGGGACCAACGGCTTAACGTGCTTTCCGAGGCACGGAGATGCCGAGATATCTCCGTGCCTCGGAAAGCACGTTAAGCCGTAGATCCCGGCTGTCATTCGTGGATCTTTGACAGTCGTTACGGGTCGTCAGAAGCCCGAAAGTCTGACAACCAGCCTTACCAAGGGGTACCGTATTACCCAGTTAATGGGTTGTGAAGGTCAGATAGGCAGTCGCTCCATGTAAAATACTGGTATTCAGCTGCATCTGGTTAGACTGGAAGCCGACCCCAACATAATTGGGAAAAGACTAAGCAGGCAGGCAATGAAAATATGCTTTTTTGAAAAATGTAATCAATTAGCGAGCTAGTAAATAATATTAATTTAGTAGGTAATTATTAAATACACTTTTTTATTGGGGCATTTATTTAACTCATTTCAAAAACAGATAATACTTTTTGACCTGTTTTATTATATAACACAATAGAAATGTGTTTTTAATAATTAGGTAACTATTAAATTAATAGTATTTACTAGTTCGCTAAAGTAAAGTAAAGTAAATAATTAAATTTAATAAAGCTTATTAACTAAATTTTTCAAAAAGCATCTTTTCATATAATATAACATTCTTAAAAATTTGGTTCCGTGTGAGAGAGAGAGATGACAGAATACGACAGCCCACTTAAATAACTAAACAGCGCGCTTTAAATCAAGCACCTTCATCTATTTGGTCCCTCATTTGGACCATGTTTTTACAGTACCATTTTGGATAGGTTAATTATTTTTTTAGCTTTTCATGAATGTATGTACTCATTATGTAAAGATAGATACACGACTAACTGAGTAAAGTAGGTAACTATTCTGTGAGGGAGAAGAAAATGTTTGAAAATCACTGCAAAGTTATTTTACGGCATGCCGTTCTCGCTCCAAACTAAACGAGCGAACATTCTAGCAGAATAAATCTCATCCTAAACAAACAAGAAAGACTTAAAAGCACCCTCTTAATTTAACGTAAGAAATACTGCTACAAAAGCTGTTTAAATATACAACTTTTCAGTTTAAAAACTCCATTATCTACCATATGCGATTTATTGCCTCCGAGAGCAAAATTAACAAACTCCGAGTGGTTTCAACGAAAGTTGTGAACATTTTCAACTGATTTGAATGCATTAACATATTGCAAGTTGATTGATTGATTGAATACGAGAGTACATTGAGTGAGTACTTCGAGACGATTGATCAATAGTAGAGTTACATAATTATGCGCGGGGTTTAGTGCATTTTGAATGAAGCTCAGCGGGGTAACAGCGTGACACACATAAAATGACAATTGCATTTTCTTTCATTTAATTTTCATCAGGAGCTCGTGGCTAAGTAATAACAGCCGTACGGGTTGATCCATCACGTTAAGCTATGCTTGCTGGGGTTGGGCCGTGGATGAGTGACCATTTTTACATACCGAGATTCCTCCGTGCCTCGGAAAGCACGTTAAGCCGTTGATCCCGGCTGTCATTCGTGTATCTTTCACAGTCGTTACGGGTCGTCGGAAGCCCGAAAGTCTGACAACCAGTCTTACCAAGGGGTATCGTATATCCAGTTACTGGGTTGTGGAGGTCAGATAGGCAGTCACTCCAAGTAAAATACTGGTATTCAGCTGCAACCGGTTAGACTGGAAGCCGACCCCAACTTAATTGGGAAAAGGCTAGGCAGATTTTTTGTATTTTCTTTCACTAAGATAGTTCAGCCACGTTCATTGCGTTTTTACGTTGTTGAACAGACGAATTTATTAAACCTAAGAAGCAATGGATTTGAACTTCCTCGGATTGAAATTGAAACTGAGTTATGCAATCAGCGTGCAGGTTTAGTTTGTATGTTTGAGATACGAGGATATAGAAGCATGAATTAGATTAACAAGAATGCGGTTTCAGTTTCGATGTTCTTTTAAGGCAGAATAGACCTATTTTTGATTCAACATTAAACAATTAAATATTCTTTGTTTTGATCTGATAAAAATATGTTTGTAACAAACATACAGCGCCATCTAGTGTAACCTATGCAAAGCACTGCGATGAGTGGCTTCATAAACTCGAAAATAACAACTACAGACGGCTACGTGTAGATATTGTACACACACATGTCAACTGTCCGCCTCTATAAGCAGAGCTGTCTTTGAACAAATCGTCATGATCCAGCCTGCCCCTTCTGGGGTTCTCCCCTCAGTGACGCCATATGCCAAGGTCCCCTTGGCGTACAGTCGCTTAGTCTTGAATTAGTTTGTAAGCCCTGGCCGGAGGTTTTAAGTTCGCTTAAAGCATCCACAGGATAGGCCGGTTAAGCAGTCTCGACCTCCAATGGTCAACCGCGAGATGCCATTAAAA
The DNA here is from genome assembly GCA_946251885.1 of Cosmia pyralina. Lineage (NCBI taxonomy): Eukaryota > Metazoa > Arthropoda > Insecta > Lepidoptera > Noctuidae > Cosmia > Cosmia pyralina. The sequence continues at coordinate 22,825,111 of OX276354.1, forward strand.
AAAAAAAAAAGAACAAAAATCATCTTTCACTAGCTAGAGGTTCAGAGTACGGTAGCCACGCAGCCTTCTCTGTTTCCTAAGTAAGCCTAGTTCCTGTTCAATAGCACCGCAGTCTTCAGGAACTAGTCAGCTAGGGGAGGTCTGAAGGGCGATATCCACGCAGTTCCTTTCATCCTTCCACTTAGGGTTGCCACATGATACATTAATTATTGTAACGTGTGACGTAATATAATGTTAAAGTTGCCAATAAATAACCTAACCTAACCTAACATTAATCCTCAACTTTACCATAATATTATTTATTTTAAAATTAATGGTGCATTGTTTTCGACATAACGGAGGGTCATGCTAAGCCATTTGAGGTAGCATATAGGCTCTTAAATCAATGTAATACCTACACAGTTCAGAATGCCGTTGAGTTTCCATTTTACAGCAGGCAATTATGCCTATTTCGGAAAGTCGATACCTTACTGTACCAACATATACGTACTGTTAGCGAATTCCGTTCCTGCATATACCATACCACCTCGACTTAGTAATATAAGTAATCATTCTTAAAATCAATATTTTAGTATTAATTATTATGAAATTGTTTAGCCAAATGTTTGATTTATTCTTGGTGTTTAAAATCATCACAATTGTTGAATATCCATTATGGCGCCTTCGGGTTGCCAGCTTCCGGCGTGCCAAGTATTAAGTAATATTATTGATTTAGGTATTTCATTTCATTTATTTCTTTGTTAATAATTGTTATTTAATTTTACTCATTATAATAAGTAGTGCAATTAAAATATTAAGTTATTAGTAAAATCTATAAAAGCGGATGCGTTAGGCAGTTCGAGTCAGTGGTGTGTGACCAAGTGCAAAAGCCGTAAGTGGAAACTCTGTCCAATTGTAGAAAATAATAAACCAATTATAGTGCAAGTATATCGTTTGTTGTGACCATCCTGATTCCTGACTGTGCCCATCGTTACAGTACCTAGGTTACAGATAAAGTAAGATATATTTTCACCTACTAATTGCGTAACTATTTTATAATTTTAGGGAAAGGCCCTGAAGCCACTCATTATTATAATCAATCTGATCGCACCACATCACTAATCCTTGTATATTTTAAAGCGGTGATGGTTGCCTTGTTATCTGTTCAATATTTTGTTGTTTGTGAGTGTTACATAAGCTGAGGAGCTCGTGGCTAAGTAATAACAGCCGCATGGGTCGATCCATCAGGTTAATTCTACGCCTGCCGGGGTCGGTCCGTGGATGAGTGACCATCTTTACATACCGAGACTCCTCCGTGCCTCGGAAAGCACGTTAAGCCGTTGGTCCCGGCTGTCATTCGTGGATCTTTGACAGTCGTCACGGGTCGTCAGAAGCCCGAAAGTCTGACAACCAGTCTTACCAAGGGTCCAGTTAATGGGTTGTGGAGGTCAGATAGGCAGTCGCTCCATGTAAAATACTGGTATTCAGCTGCATCCGGTTAGACTGGAAGCCGACCCCAACATAGTTGGGAAAAAACTAGGCAGATGCATTTTGAGTGTTACATAAGCATTTATGTGTTTATCAAGTATCGCATTACAAGTCATGATACTTATTTTGTGTAATATATTGGGGTATCAATGGGATTCCCGAAAGTATCCATTTACGGGATTCAAATAAATCAACCAAGAAGATGCGCAATAAAATAAATCCTCAACGAAAAGAAATGAGTTTCCAAATACGCCTCAGTAGTTTTTAGGATTACCTTAAATATACAGAAGAATAAAATCTCCCATAATATTGCCACAAAGGGATCAAGAACAAAGCCAACGAAAAATAGATTTTAAAGGATTTTCTAATTGCGCTCAATATCTTCCAGCTTTCTCAAATAAATGGAGAGTTTTATTAAAAAAGGTAGAGAATAAAACCCTTCAAATGTGATATAATTTAAATATTTATTTCGTAATGTCACTTGAAACAACACAAGAGCTGGCGAGGGGCCACCCAGGACTCGCGAGCGGCCCGCTCGCGGCTGCATAGACTATAACGCGTAAAAAAAACAATTGTCAACATCATCTATCATAATATCTTTATATTATTTTTTATATTATTTATTTTTATATTATTTACAATATATTATCACCGAATAAACGTATTTACACTATCTACTTAGTATGTATAACATACAGAAAGCGAAATATCATACATATAGGTTGAGTAACATAGTCCTTTGGCCTCCGAGGCCTCAATTATAATATATAATATAGTAGTGATATTTTCGTTAGAACTTTTTATTCCGGCCCCGCCTGTGGGTGCCGAAGAGAATGCGCGCAAACGCCTGGCGGAAGTCGGGGCTGAAGATGGTGTATATTACAGGGTTGAGGGTCGAGTTGAAGTATCCTAGCCACAAGAAAAAACTCGCTAAGTAATCACTGATCACGCAGGATTGGCAAATTGGCATCACTAACGCCATTATGAAGAATGGAAGCCAGCAGAACACGAATGCTCCTGTTATGATCGCGAGCGTCTTTGCCGCCTTTCTCTCTCTCTTCGCTTCGAGAGACTCCTTTTTCTCCCTATGCGAAGGAGCGGGGACGATAGCTCGCTCGGGCTTCGAGCCGTTAGTAACAGTCGAGGAAGACTTTTCTGGGGACACTGAAGGCGCTGGCACCTTCTCGTTGATCGTGAACGCTGTGGTCCTTGGCTCCTCGTCCAATGTATCAACAGTGGAGGTGCTCTGTCCTTCAGTTAACAACAATGCTGCAGCCAGTGTCTCAGCGCGAGTCCGTTGGTTGCACTTCTTTAGGTTAAGGAACCGTTTCTTGACGAACCGTCGGTCCCTCGCTGATTGGACTGGTCGACCAACGGGAGTGGCTCCGTCTGCTGACGTTGGTCTAGGAGGAGGAGGGTCGCGTCTCCTCCTGATACGTCTTCTGGCAGTTTGGAAGATCTTCCAGTATAAGATAAGGATGACCGCGAGTGGGACGTAGAACGTTGACATTGTCGCGAAGATTTGGTACGCAAGGTCTTGGCTGACGAGGCACTTCTGTTGCTGCGTGATTCTGGCCAGGTAGTCTGGGTCTTTCCAGCCGAGCTGAGGAGCTAGCGACACGACTAGTGCTGCCCCCCAGACCAGCACGATCATAGTGAAGATACGCTTCTCGTTGCGTATGTGGATGTAGTCTACGTCTGTCACAGCCCAGTACCTGGAAATATTAACAGATCTTAGTAAGGCATCTAGTTTACAATATTGGCGAATTTTGAATGGTTTAGTAATTTTTCCACGTTCTTTGCATAGAAACCGAGTTCCGTTAGATCATTAATGTTTTGTGAACTGAGCTTTTGTGACGTTCCTAGGTTTTGTTCTCGAGGGGAACCGATTACATCAAGTGCGACTGAATTTTAAATCATTGCTCTCTGATAAATCGGATAGGTGATCCTTGTCATGGTTGTCTCCAACTCATCAAAAAAGTAATTTAAGTATTTGACGATACAAACTTTTAGCTTAGAAATTATTATACAAGAATCTATCTATAGTATATATTTAAGTCGGTTCGCGTTCTCGTGTACCTAGTTAGTTAAAAATTCTTACTTTGTTCTTACGTATCAAAGAATATTCAAAACTCTCTGCCTACTTATAAAGATTCCCTGTTACGCTAAACTAAAATTTTAAACAAGTAATTAAATATACTGAAAGTGAAATTGCTCATTTCGTTTTATAATACGAAAACTTTGTTCACTTTTAGACTTTGTCATTGACGTGTTACATTTTGACGTCGCCATTTATTGTTAATATGACTGTCTAATCAATCATTTATTTCACTATTGACAGCTCGAGTTCGAATCAATTAGTGATGTTGTAATGCATTACATGATTGGCTTTAAGAATAGGGGAAGACCAAAAAAACAATGGATGAACTGTGAAAGAAAGAAAGGGTGTGACTACCGAGATGACGACTAATAGAGAAGTAGTATGGAATAAGTTTACTTTAAAAATTTACTTTAAAAAAGTAAAAACTGACAGAAACCTAAATGCAAATAAAATAACTTTCTTAAAAACTGAACAGCTTCTGAAGTCAGTGCCAAGCTAAACCAAGCTAAGGTGCAATGAAGAAGTGAAGACACCGACTTCAGAAGCTGTTAAGTTTTTTAAGAAAGTTATTTTATTCGTTTTAAGTTTTTGAAGTCGGTTTTTAAATTTTTTACAGTTATTTTTACAACTGCTTTTGCATCCCAGTGATCTTTACTGTCGTTGCCATAAGGTTGCTGTCAGATGTAAAATTATTATGAAAGTTCTGTATATAACTGATAGGTGTCAGAGATACATTCTCTCATAAGAAGGCGTGTAGTATAGTTGTAGTCATGTAAAAAGAGAGCGACAGTGGAGGGGATGTTTCTGCGCACGGGTATAGTCGCGTCCTAAAGAAGAGCTTGTCTATTCTGAAAAGACGCGCCCCACTACTTAAATTTGTATACGTACACTACGGTAAATGCGGTAGTGGGGCGCGACATTTCAGAATAGACAAGCTCTACACAGTCTGATTTTTAATTCGACGGAATTCTGACATTTCAGAAATGTTGCCAATAATAAAACAGTCCTACTAAAAACGGAACGCATTTAAGCAAAATTTAAAAAAAATCTTTCTTGAATTTAAGGTTTCAATTAGAAAAACTAAAACTTAAAAATTGATTAATAATTTTAAAATGGTAATCATATTTTTTATCATCAAATTATTGAAGTTACAATAATAAGCAAGGTAATTATTTTTCTTTCACAGGAGTCCCTGTTCACTAATCCATAGGTACAAGCCTTTTTTAGGAAAACCGTTTTGTGCTTGTAAAATCTTTGCTTCTTGTAACTACAGACAGACAACGATGATGATATTAGTGATAATGATACCTAAATAAATATTTAAATTTAAAAAATATGTTCTATTACTCTTTTTAGGGTTCCGTACCTCAAAAGGAAAAAACGGAACCCTTATAGGATCACTCGTGTATCTGTCTGTCTGTCTGTCCGTCTGTCACAGCCAGTTTGCTCCGAATCTAATGGACCGATTAAGTTGAAATTTGGTACACATATGAATTTCTGTGACTCAAACACGGACGGGTAAAGTAAATAAATTAAATTTGAATATAGAGGTCACTTTTGGGGGGCCAATAAGAAAATTAAAAAAAAAAGTTTTGCAAACTACATTATGTGGTATATCAAATAAAAGTGCTTACTATGAGAGTTTCAAATATATATTTTTTATAATTTTAAAATAAATTGTTTTAAAGTTATTTAAGAAAATAAACGAAAATTGACCATTTCCCCCCCTTATCTCCGAAACTACTGAGCCTAAAATTTTGAAAAAAATACAGAAAATAGATCTTTACCTGTAGATTACAGGAAAATCTATAAGAAGTCTGTGGTCTTAAAATAACATGGTAAATCTATCAATATTGTGAGTACAAACTTACATTTACAGTTGGAATGTATGGGAGAACATGTTTTTCAACTACAATGTTAAGTTTGTTCTTAAGATAAATTCATCCCAACTACGGAACCCTTCATTGTGGGTGGTGTGACATGCACTTGGTCGGCTTTTTTTTTCTATTCAGCAACATTCTCTAATATTTTAGTTAGTGTGCATTGAATGCACAAAACAAACACTATTTACATTGTCATATAGTTTACTTGATCTCATTCTCTTTCACATTTTTTGTTATTTTATATCCAAAAAATTCTAGTCATTTATAAAACTTATAAAAAGGACAACACTGAAAAGGTTTAGAATATCTGAAGTGTCAAAAAATAACAGCTGTCAGAATTCCGTCGAATTAAAAATCAAACTGTAGGCTATTGTTTTGTAAAATAAGTGTAATTGTTTTATTGAAGTATTATTATTAGCTACATGGTACTTTGGAATAGGCTGGAATTCGATAAACCGACGGGAATGAAACGTGACGGGGTCTGTAGGCTGATTGGTTTTATATATATTTACCTGTCAGTAGCAATAGCAACAAGATGAAGAATAGATGCGGAACTGCAGAGCACGTCGCTGGAGGTCCACATGTCACACAGCTCTGGACCCAGGATCCAGCCTTGACTGACCTGAGGGAGGTAGACATACATTTAGTTATGATTATGTAGGAAGAAATCAGAGCTGTTTGAGCTTTTTATGTTTCTGGACTGAGGGATTCAATCAATCAATCTGCCTAGCCTTTTCCCAACTATGTTGGGGTCGGCTTCCAGTCTAACCGGATGCAGCTGAATACCATTATTTTACATGGAGCGACTGCCTATCTGACCTCCACAACCCATTAACTGGGTAATACGGATACCCCTTGGTAAGACTGATTGTCAGACTTTCGGGCTTCTGACTACCCGTAACGACTGTCAAAGATCCACGAATGACAGACGGGACCAACGGCTTAACGTGCTTTCCGAGGCACGGAGGAGTCTCGGTATGTAAAGATGGTCACCCATCCACGGACCAACCCCGGCAAGCGTAGCTTAACCTGATGGATCGACCCGTGCGGCTGTTATTACTTAGCCGCGAGCTCCTCTGTTATTACTTAGCCGCGAGCTCCTCTGACGCGACTGAGGGATTCTGAGGTACAAATAAAATCAATCAGTTCGCTTGAAGTGTCGGTTCCTCCAAATGTCACCGATGCCTGGCCAGGCGCGCATTTTAGGTATGAAACTCCAAGTACGCGGCGGGCTCGACTTGTCGGACTAATTCAGTGTGGGCTGCCGCGCACCGGCCGGCTCACACGTTAATTCGATACTCACTCACGCGCCGCGTCTTAAAAGAAGGCAACCCTAACGAGTCAGAAGGTATAACAGTTACGCGATAGAAAGAGAGGCAACTTGTAGATGAATATAACTGTAGGTAATTAACGCTGTGCGACCTGAATTGTACTTTATTGTGTCGTAGCATGAGTCGCTATTTATTTAAATGATTTTGCGGAGTGGATCTTCTGTGCTTGTACTATTACTCGTATGTATTTTGTGCCAATGCTGCTTTTTGTATAATTCTGATTTAATGAAGCATCTCTTACGGTTATCAAACACACAAAGTAAATAATTCAAGATGATGTCAAGAATTCTAAGAGTACCTACTCCTAAATTTAGATTACAGAATTGTACTGTAGGCAATGGTAATAAGTTGTTCAATGTTCGCTGACGTAGTTTTAACACTCATCTCCTAAAAACGACACTATCTTATTCTTTACCTATAGCACAGTCTATACATCATACAGTCGTCCGACGAGAGCCCGAGCTGCTTACGTAGTTCGCGGAACTTCGTAAGCAGCTCGGGCTTCGTCGGATGACTGTATGGTATATAGACTGTGCCTATAGTCTGTTCCAAAAATATGAGTTCTATACCAAGAAAATATTTTTTTATTATTACTTAATAGTGATGGAACAACGTTAATAATAAAAAAATATTTTCTTGGTATAGAACTCATACCACGTACAATATTAGGTAAAATGACTCACGGACCCGATTCAAACCGCGCTCGTGTGAGGGGTTACAAATTGAGTGCTTTGATTCTATATTCCAATGGAACACTTAAACAAAAAGTTATATTTTTAAATCGCCCTAAATACATACGTTTTTAATTTAACAATTTAACAAGTAACGATCGTAGCAGGTGGCGTTCTGTAGTTCTGCCTACCCCCATGGGAAGAAGGCGTGAGTTTATGCATGTAATCATTGAGGTTAATTTTATAGACTAAATTTTCGTTCGCGATTTTTCAGTTAAAAATTGTACCTATCTAAAATTATATTTATAATTCAGAATCGTGCCATGCACATGAATCAACAATTCGGCCAAAACACATGTTAAGAATGCAAAGCATTTTATTTAATAAACATACTTTTGTGTAATAAAAACTTTTTTACAAAAAAATACAACCGACTTCCAAAAACAACACTACAAAGTGAAAAATAACTTTAATTTCGGAAGTCGGTGTCGGTGTCGGTGTTAAATGTATTTTCGTTTTTTGCCACAGACTTCCGAAATTAAAGTTATTTTTCACTTTGTAGTGTTGTTTTTGGAAGTCGGTTGTATTTTTTTGTAAAAGAGTTTTTATTTTTCACTTTTTAGTTGTGTACCTACCCCACACAAATTCTAATACCACTATCTGCAAAACAAACTAGAACATCATCCATATAAAAGTGCGGGAAAAATACGTATTATTGAAGCTAACTCAAAAACTACCAAAGCAAAGTTAATCAATTTTATATGGGACCAACTGTAAGGTATACCCTCTTGAATAAAACAAAAAAAATCAAAAAAAAAAAAGGTTCCGACGAATTGAGAACCTCCTCCTTTTTGTAGTCGTTTAAAAAGTAATGATTTGACTACCCATTTGTAACAGCGGGGCATAAGCAAAAATTATGTTATTGAAATAACAATTGTTGGAAAAGTGGTGAGATATAAATTTGAAACCTTCTCAACATAGATGAATGTGTTACTAATACCCTATAGTGAGTAATTGCGTAAGAATTGTACCTCAACAGAGTTTGTTTACACTTTCATCAAATACTTTGGAACCGACCATACGTACTATACTCCATCACACACAACAAAACAAAACAAATCAATTAGACATTGAAACAAATCTTTTTACAGTCCGTTCAACCGATTTTGACTTCTATTCCTTAGGTTTAAGGATGGCATTAAAAGCAAAAAAGTGGTTACAATACCAAATGTTTACTGCAACTGCCATTTGTCATGCCACCAAGGCAATAGAAGTCAAAATCGGCTGAACGGACTGTAAAAAAGGTTTGTTTAAATGTCTAATTTTATTGTAAATGGAGTATAGTTTGCTCATAATTGAGAGTGCACCGGAAGAATATTTTAAGAATTTATCGCCACTCGTGAAGGCTATTTTAATTCACTCCTACACCAGAAGACGTTACTGCTAACTGATTTATTCATGCATCACACTCAATACAGATCTACCTTCGTAGGTATGTTTTCTGGGCCCTAAATAAATAGTCAATTCAAAACAGACTTTACGTTCAAATATTGAAACCGACTGATTAGTTTTGAAATTTTCTTACCCACAGTTACAGAATGACTATTTTAATACTTAAAAACCCTTTCGTTGTTTGAGTTTGAAGAGAAAAGTTTTTTTGGCAATTAAGTTTAATTACGTCTGGATTGAAATGTTCTTTGGTTTGTTTTAGTTCTTGTGACTGTTTCTGTTTGACCGAGCGAGCGTAGCAAGCGAAGCGTCCCTGCTTCAAGTCGGGCAAAATTTTCTTTCGTCTGGTTTGTTGCTACTCCTCTACAGGTCGTATTTTACAACCGATCTGGAATAAACAGTATACAGGTTTTCCGACTTTATAGAATTTTTTTGTCTTCGGGGACATTTGATTGGAGTGGTACTTCCTCATAAAAGGGCAAAAGGGGGCTACTGGATATCTCCGCCTTATGAGATCCGATTTCAATGTTTCTTTTTTTATTTGAAAGGTACTTTAAGTTGGTCTCATAAAAATTCAGTAAAGACCTGATGAAAAAAAATTTTTTTTGTTAACTATCCTGTTTTAAATAACTTAATTAGTAGTAGTTAATGGTTGCAAAAAAACATAGCAAAAGTTTGTGCTCGCGAAGTCTACTGTTCGCAAAAATTCTAGTGATTATATTATTCGGTGTTTATTCAACGATTGAAGGAAAGAGTGTAGTCGGGGATTTTTGATTGGAGTGGTACTTCCTCATAAAAAGGCAAAAGGGGGCTACTGGATATCTCCGCCTTATGAGATCCGATTTCAATGGTTCTTTTTTTATTTGAAAGGTACTTTAAGTTGGTCTCATAAAAATTCAGTAAAGACCTGATATAAAACAAAAATTTTTGTTAACCATCCCGTTTTAAATACTTTAGTGGTATATTAATGGTTGCAAAAAAAAAAAAATTGCAAAAGTTTGTGCTCGCAAGGTTTACTGTTCGCAAAACTATTAGTGGTTATATTATTCGGTGTTTATTCAACGATTGAAGGAAAGAGAGGGTATTTTAACTAACAATATAACAAAGAAAAAGTCCGGGTCACGCATTACTCCGACGTGTGAGGAGCTACAGAAACTGGGACTCCTTAAAAAGAGCACTTAACCCTTTGACTGTAAATTATGTACTAATTTATGAACCCAAAACCCCAGGGGAGCGGGGGCGGGGGTTTGTTGCGAACCCCATAGGTTCACAACTACTGATGATGATTTTATTCCATCGCATGATGTTTTTTTACGTTTATATATACCTATATGATATAAGCTTATATACCTATTATATAAAGGATTTTTCCTTATGTACACCCATGTGTACAGTCGACGTGCAAAGAGAAATGCTGCCGCAGCAAAAGCGTGACTCCTATCATCACTTTCGCCTGCTTAAGTCTATTGCTTCCTCACTTATACGATAAAATACTTGATTCTGTTACGCAACTCACCACGAACTGACTCTACCTCAGAACCAAACATTATTCAATAACATTAAAATGCTCTCATCATTGAAATGGTAAGCACTTGACATGTCATTTAAAACATGAAACAAGATAGTCAACAAAGTGTGTATGTGCCATCGCGAAAATTTGTGGTGAACCACTTTTCGACCTTATTACCAACGCAATTAGGTAGAAAAGTGATTCACCGGAAATTTTGGCCATGGTACATCATAATTTTGCCACCAAAATAACAACTTCATGTTTCAGCACTAGGTACACCGCTTTAATCAAATGGTGTAAGGTATAACTTAACAACCATAGCTTGAGGCAAACGCTCTCATATAGGTATGCAAGTAACGGGTGTACACCTAACAATATCAACTTGGGAAATTACACACCAACTAGTGGCGGAACATTTACCCAAATGTTTGTTTGCCAACTGTTTGTAATGTGCTTGGCACTGTATTATTAATTCAAAGATTAAAGTTTTGGGATTAACTTTTTTATAAGGGGAGTTTTGTTTTGAATGTATTTTTGAATTGAGAATGGGATGTAAAAGTTTTGAGCAATAGATGAACTAGACAGATTCTACCTCTCCAATCAATCAATTTTACGATATAAGTATAAAAAAAAATAAAGGGACGCGCAAAGAAGTGAACACTTATAACTATTAATGTAATACGTATAATTAATATTAATAACTGATTATTGTGATGTATCATGTTTACTGTTGATTGTTGTAACTTTATCTTTTTCCAACAATTCCCTGACTCTTACTTATATAATATTACCGTAGGGTAATATTATATTGTAATATTATATAAGAGAAAGCATAAGTAGCTAAGGTTTCTCATTCTGACTGTACAAACTTAGCTTAAAAAAGGTATAGTCTGAAACACCACTCAAAAATATGAATCATAATGAAATTCCTGTTTCGACCGGATCGGACAAAACTCAGCGGCCGAAACGCCTAATAAGCCTATTAATTGTAGTATCAAAAATTGAAACTTCATATTTTGTAAATTCAAATGATTAATTATTTGCTTTCACAACACGTCATACAGCTATCTCTATATCTGTTATAGTGTTAACATTAGCATGTTGGTGACGTGAACCCATAAGATTTTCCCTTACCAATAATCGCTCAACGCACAAAGCGCACGCGCAGAAGTTTTTACTTCAAAAATGTTGTTCCCTACAAAGTGCAATACCAACGCGATCAAAATATAGGAAGCAGCTATTCTTTTTATATTTCAGGGTTGGTCCCACAGTAAAAACTGAACATTTTCGTGTATAGAAAACTCCCTTAGGCTCTTTCTACACAAGCGTTTTTCTTGCCGTGAAAAACTACGGTTTATTCGCCGTGTGTAGGCACGGTTGTCAGTGTTGTATGGATCACTATGGAAGCTTGTTGACACACACGTTTTTTCTTCGGCGCGGTTTATACGCCGTGTGTAGGCACGGTCGTCAGTCGTCTGTATTGTATGGATCACTATGGAAGCTTGTTGTCAGACTCGTTGTTTCTACGGCGCGGTTTATATGCCGTGTGTAGGCACGGTCGTCAGTGTTGTATGGATAACTATGGAAACTTGTTGACTGACACGTTTTTTCAACGGCGCGGTTTACACGCCGTGTGTAGGCTCGGTCGCCAGTGTTGTATGGATCACTATGGTAGCTTGTTGTCAGACTCGTTGTTTCTACGGCGCGATTTGTACACCGTGTGTAGGCACGGTCGTCAGTGTTGTATGGATCACTGTGGAAACTTGTTGACTGACTCGTTGTTTCTACGGCGTGGTTTATACGTCGTATGTAGGCTCAGTCGTCAGTGTTGTATGGATCACTATGGAAGCTTGTTGTTACACTCATTGTTTCTACGGCGTGGTTTACACGCCGTGTGTAGGCTCAGTCGTCAGTGTTGTATGGATCACTATGGAAGCTTGTTGTTACACTCATTGTTTCTACGGCGTGGTTTACACGCCGTGTGTAGGCTCAGTCGTCAGTGTTGTATGGATCACTATGGAAGCTTGTTGTTACACTCATTGTTTCTACGGCGTGGTTTACACGCCGTGTGTAGGCTCAGTCGTCAGTGTTGTATGGATCACTATGGAAGCTTGTTGTTACACTCATTGTTTCTACGGCGTGGTTTACACGCTGTGTGTAGGCTCAGTCGTCAGTGTTGTATGGATCACTATGGAAGCTTGTTGTTAGACTCGTTGTTTCTACGGCGTGGTTTACACGTCGTGTGTAGGCTCAGTCATCAGTGTTGTATGGATCACTATGGAAACTTGTTGACTGACTCGTTGTTTCTACGGCGTGGTTTACACGTCGTGTGTAGGCTCAGTCATCAGTGTTGTATGGATCACTATGGAAGCTTGTTGACTGACACGTTTTTTCAACGCCGTGGTTTACACGTCGTGTGTAGGCTCAGTCATCAGTGTTGTATGGATCACTATGGAAGCTTGTTGACTGACACGTTTTTTCAACGCCGTGGTTTACACGTCGTGTGTAGGCTCAGTCGTCAGTGTTGTATGGATCACTATGGAAGCTTGTTGTTAGACTCGTTGTTTCTACGGCGTGGTTTACACGCCGTGTGTAGGCTCAGTCATCAGTGTTGTATGGATCACTATGGAAGCTTGTTGTTAGACTCGTTGTTTCTACGGCGTGGTTTACACGCCGTGTGTAGGCTCAGTCATCAGTGTTGTATGGATCACTATGGAAGCTTGTTGTTAGACTCGTTGTTTCTACGGCGTGGTTTACACGTCGTGTGTAGGCTCACTCATCAGTGTTGTATGGATCACTATGGAAGCTTGTTGACTGACACGTTTTTTCAACGCCGTGGTTTACACGTCGTGTGTAGGCTCAGTCATCAGTGTTGTATGGATCACTATGGAAGCTTGTTGTTAGACTCGTTGTTTCTACGGCGTGGTTTATACGCCGTGTGTAGGCACAGTTATCAGTGTTGTATGAATCACTATGGAAACTTGTTGACAGAGACGTTTTTTCTGCTGCGCGGTTTTTACGTCGTACCGTAAAGAAACCATGCCGTGTACAAAGAGCCTTAAAGTATGTCCCTCACTTAACGTACCACGCTGTATATCGTTCTTACGATGTGAAAGCACTATATAAAACATCAAAACCCTGCTGGTTTGATGTTTTATAAAGTGCCCTAAACAATTGACATGCTAAAACATAATATTTTTCTTTGCAAGCTTTCATTTCATTATTTATAAATAGTCTATATTTTTTTAAATTGTATGAGAAAACCTATTTTTGACATAATACTGTTATTAAAATATTTCAAAATAATGAGTCTCATTTATTCTCTTTTGTATTCAAAGTATTCAAAGGCTTAGCGAAGCGTAGTGCAGCTTAGTATGTATTACGTAATATGCAGTGTTCAAAAATAAAATTAAATTTCATAGAGTCAAGTCAAATCAAGTCATTATGTCTTTTGTGCAGGGTGACTTGTAATTCGACGTATTTCTTCCAGTACGTTATAGTGTGACTCATTTGCAACAATTAAGCACCTCATAAATCCAGGGCAAAAATTAATGGGATTTGAGAAAACGCAATTTTTATGATTTTTTGAAAATTTCCCAGAATTCGTCATTGAATATCACTTTCTTACACTCAAATTTCTTTCGCTTTCGTTGCTATTCAACTGGGTACTAAACTTCAACAAACCTTTCCTTGTAACTAAATTTTCTAAAACATCAAACAGTTAAAAGCTAAAGGAAGATGTTTCTTAACCATTTTCAAAAATCTATAGTCAAACTTTGACACCAGCTATCTCAAAATTTTACTATAGCATTAAGGACGCTGTTACAAATGGGTAGTCAAATCAATACTTTTTTTACATAGAAGTATGTTTATTAAATAAAATGCTTTGCATTCTTAAAATGTTTTTTGGCCAAACTGTTGATAGATGTGCATGATACGATTCTGAACTATAAATATAATTTTAGATAGGTACAGTTCCTCAATGAATGTACCGGAGTGAAAATGTTTACTTCGGTACATTTATTGAGAAAACGTACCTATTTAAAATTATATTTATAGTTCAGAATCGTACCATGCACATCTATCAACAGTTTGGCTAATAAACATTTTAAGAATGCAAAGCATTTTATTTAATAAACATACTTTTGTGTAAAAAAAGTATTGATTTGACTACCCATTTGTAACAGCGTCCTTAAGCGTACAAATTAGTGGGAGTGGCGCGAGGAGGCAAAACGCCGGGGCGTAACTCCGCTGCCGCGAGAAATCACGGTACAGCGGACAGAGCTCCGGCGGGATCTCATGGCGACATGGAGAGTGCGATTGTCGCAACCCAGCGCTGGGCACGCCACAATTGCGGCGATAAGTCCCCTCTTTGAGGAGTGGTTGGAGAGGCGCCACGGCGTCCTCACCTTCCGCCTGACGCAGGTCCTCACCGGACACGGTTGTTTCGGGAGGTTCCTGTTTCGGATAAGGCGGGAGGAAACGCCCGGGTGTCACCATTGTGTAGATCGCCCGGAGGACACGGTGGAGCATACAGTGGAGGTCTGCCCGGCTTGGGCGGAGCACCGCTGTGTTCTCACGGAGGCGATCGGCGGCGGCGATCTCTCGCGTCCAAACTTGGTCCAGGCCATGGTGCGGAGCGAGAGTGCATGGGAGGCCGTCACCTCCTTCTGCGAAGCAGTAATGCTCGCAAAGGAGGAGGCGGGACGCGAGAGGGAGAGGCAACAGCCGCGCCCTCGCGCCCCTAGCCGCCGCAGGAGACGCCCTGGGCGGCGGGAATCTATCGCCGATTCCCGGCCACCGTAGGAGCGGGCTTGCGGACGACGAGTAATGGGCAGCTCGCCGTCCGGTAAGGACCAGGCCCGGGTCGACGGCGCGTTGTGTTCCACGCGCGCCTCAAAGAGATGTCAGCAGTGACGGGGTCCAATAGGGCCGAAGCCGCCGGGGTCGCGGGTAGTTCGAAAGAGATACCGTGGCCCTGGCACGGGCAACTGAAGGAACACGGGTGGGTTTTAGTCAGTAAAAGTCTGACACACCCTTCCGCTCTGCCCGGAGCGGGAGAAGTCATTTGATGATTTCCCATCCACAAAAAAAAAAAAAAAAAAAAAAAGCTATCTAACGAGGTACAATCATTTAAAAAATATTTAGTGGTGCCAATAAAATAGTCGATAAGGTAAAGTCTAATTGCGCGATGCAGGATTTGCGTGACGTCATGTCATTGTGATGCATAGTAACGTAGTTCATATGTGGCGATGTAGATGCCGCCACAAATTAACTGGTCTATGCCATCTCACTACTTTCTAACCTCCCAGCAATCCATCACATGATTTCACTTTGTCTCACAGACGACTCCTCGCTACAAATTCTGTGATTCATGTCTTAGTCATTTGCTTAGTAGTCTAGTAGTCTAATTACTAAGCGGCATGAGATGGCACGCGACCATCAAGTCGCCGACCGCAAGCGATGCGACCAAGCGACCGTAACGAGATAGGAGGTACCTACTATACAGGATGGCAGGGACATCGACGCGCAAACTGTAACCATGAATTCAGCTCATGGTTCCTAGATCCTCCAGCGTAGAAATTTAAAATTTTACGTCGGTTATCGAAAAAAACAGAAATACCTACGCGATCAAAATGTATGGACATTTTTAGGGTACCATACCAAAATAGTAAAAAGGAACCCTTATGCCTTATGGTGCGACTCAGTCGGTCTGACTGTCTGTCTGTTCGTCTGTCACAGCTGGATATCTCAAGAACTACTTATGCTATCAACTTTATATTTGTAACAGTTTTAGATGACGGCCCAATTATTTTGCAATTAGGAAAGATTTTTTTTTTGCAACAGGGACTGAAAGGGGGTCCTTAAAATTCGAAGTGGGGCTACTAGGGCCATGTACAGTGTATTAAAATTTGAATACAACTGGGGTACCCAATTGATGCAGCCCACTGTACATTCTCGAAGATTTTTATCTTTTTATCGACTTTAGATGAAATATGTAAAAAAAAAATACTGTTCCCCTCCCTTATTTCCGAAGTTTGCATGGAGAAAAATCTGAAATTATTCTATGTGATAGAAGTTCAAGTAAAGATTACAGGAAAAATAAAACGATGTCTCTAAATAGCACTTTTTCAGAAATCACCAACAAAAATTACATGGTACGGAACTTTCGGTGCGCGAGTCCTACTCGCTCTTGACCGGTTTTTTTTTTGTTTTGATAACGAACGAAAAATATCTACGCTATAGGGTCTAGTAACCATGTGCTGGATTCATGGTTACAGTGTTCACGTCGATGTCCTTGCCACCCTGTATAGTGCGTACATTTTGAAACCATCGCAACAGAGAGAGTAGTAACAGACCCTCTTCTGGCATACCATTGTGAAATTAACCAATCAGAAGTTGTTATGGCACACGGAATGCAAGCTACTTGCATACTGTTGTGCAAGTTACAGGCATGTGTATTCTCGCCCTTATGTTTTGTGTTATGTCCTCACCTCATAGACTGCTCCGAGTGGCATGACAAGGCACGCGACCATTAAGTCTGCCACTGCAAGTGACGCGACCAGATAGTTGGCTACGTTCTGCAGGTTCCTCTCGATTATTATAGCTGCTATCACGAACACATTACCTGGGGAAAGAAACACACAATCTTAATTTATGATATAACTAGTGACCTGCCCTTTTTTCGCACGCTAAATGATGATTCTCTAAATGATGGTGAAAACCGCATCAAAATCCATTGCGCGGTTTAGAATAAGAACATGGTCACACATCGAAAAACGACTTTTATTTATAATAATAATAGGAGAGAGAGATAATGTAGATGGTAATGTGTGCTTTGTACAAAATGGTGGACTGAAATAAAATTATTTAAAAAAAACACTTATTTGTAAATATGGATAAAGAATATTATAATATACTAAATTATTTTAACAAACTATTAAAATAAAAATATAATAAACTAACCTAACTAAAACTCGAATTAAAATATTATGGCGTCGAAATATTCCACCGCATCGCAGACGACCGGTACTGTACCCAAGAGAGTCGGCACAATCTCTGACCAAAGTAAAAGCCAGCCCTTGGATTACGGGAAGTGTCAACCAGCCGTTTGAATTCGTTGAACAAACCATGAGCACTAGATGTTATACAATCAAGTAGAAATGTGTATTGCTATTAGCAACATGGACTAGAAAAAAAAAGAAGGACTCCGCGCCTCGCGTATCGAAAGTGAAGCACCATACCCAACCATACCGATCTATGTGTGTGTTCTTCTTTCATATATCTATGTGTGTGTTATTTGACAAAGACGCCGTCGCATCGTGTCACGTAATAGCGGCCGGTCGGCAATACTATGTTGTAAATGTGTGCGTGAGGCGTGTTTGTACAAACGGTCCCAGCCATAGAAATATAAAAAATATCTATGGTCCCAGCATACTTAGCTTACGTTCGTATGGACGTAAAAATATCGCGGCGGGATTTTATCGCGCACTGGGTTTTCAACTCTCGCAGTTGAGCCGAGCAAGGAGAATCCAACTTAACAACAACAGAGTGCATTCAATCGCGTCGAAAAAACACACCGTTGGATTTTCAACTCCCAGCGCTAAGTAGAGCGTTGAATATCCAGTGCGCGAAATAAAATCGCCGCGATATTTTTACGTCCGTGCGAACGTCGACTTACCGTGCTTCACTTTCGATATGCGTAGCGCGGAGTCCTTCTTTTTTGTCTAGTCCGTGTACGAGTAAAATAATAAATAATTCATTGGTTTGATCATTATTTTCTTTCATCTTCCAACAGACCGCTCATCGAGGTCGGTTTGTCCAAACTTTACATAAAATATATTTAAACTTTGTTGTATCCGAAAACTTATTTGGGGCTAGTAAAATATCAAACAGAGGTCTGAATAATTCAAATTTTCCTAAAAGCAATAAATCATTCGTGACAATGGCCTCCGGCACAGTTTAGGTGAAGTTTGCCAAAACTTTTATTTTAATAAAAAATCTATTCCTGCGTGTTCGAAGTTTTAATCAAGGACTGGGAATGTTTAAGTTGACATTTTTGACAGTTTCCACAAAAATATTTTTTTGTTATGTTGCCTTTCCGAATATTTTTTTTGGGTTCTTTTTTTAACCGACTTCAAAAAATGGAGGTTTCTCAACTCGACCGTATATATATATTTTTTTATGTGTGTTCGCGGATAACTTCGTGTCGTGTATGAACCGATTTTGATGACTCTTTTTTTAATGGAAAGGAGATATCGCAAAAAAAAATCAGCTGTTCAGTATATTTTGACGAAATAAGCGAACATAAATGCACTGACCAGCTGATTTTTTTTCGCGATTTCAGGTTTCGTCCCATAGTAAAAGTTGTTCATAATGATGAGTACCTACAATATCCCCTTAAGAGGTTTTGCGCATTTAACGTTACCCGTTGCATATACAACCAGCTGGTTTTTAAATTATGTTTACTAATTGACCGGTACACCAGAGCCAAAATACTATTTCAAAAATTCTTATTTATGAAGCTTGCTGAATCAGAGAGGTAATTTTTGGAGCACGTATTTCTTATAATGAAATTTATCAGCATTCTTAAGTAAACCTAACATGCGTTTAAAAGTAGTTACAGTAATTGGTATTTCAATTTCAAGAAACAATATTGCTGTATCGTAGAGGTAACATTGGCACTTAGCTTTAAAATTCAAAGTTACAACAAAATCGTGTATTGATTTTATATGGTCGTTGTTTTTTGTGTTGTCGTCGATTTTGCTGTTTCCATATAATATTTAAAAGTAGTTGATTTTATGGCATTTACTACATTTTGAAATATGTTTTGTTAAAAAAGTTTAGAAAAGTCAACGTCGTATTATAAAAAAAACATCGTAGGAAAACGTTGCTCAGACCGTCTGACGCAGTATTTTTTTTAATTACAATGATGCGAAAAAAATTGCCAATTTTCGAGATACGACAAAATCGCTTTCCCGCAAAATTTTTTTTTAAAAAAATACTTCAGTTTAAAGTCACGTTTCTTGCACGGGACCCCTTTTAATTTTTAACTTTATTTTATTTTTATTATTTGTTCATATAGCGGCAATAGAAATACACAATCGGTGATTTCAACTGTCTACTTATTGCGGTTCATGGGATACAGCCCGCTGACAGACAGACGGACGTACGATCGGACAGCGGAGGCTTAGTAATAGGGCTCCGTTTGGCACCCTCTGAATACGGAACCCTAAAATCCGACAAAAAAGGTTTGTCGGATTTGGGTACGGAACCCTAAAAATGGATAGTACTTATTTGATTTAACTTCCAGGCTACCACAAAATTAATTTCAGTATTAAAATGAATAGTCCGCCACCCATGTAATGTAAAACCCATTAATTAGTAAAGAATATTATTAATTACAGCACTTATTATTCATAGTGCATTTAGCTCACGCTTTTAATCGATTTATAACTGAACCGTCAGATTAAACCTTTTCCGAAGTGGTCTTTTAGGGCGAAACAAACATTATGGGGTCGAATAATAATGTTTATTTCTGCAACCCCTTACATTTCAGTGCTATTGGATTGTTATTGTTATATCCGGATCACATGCATGTTTGTTTGTGTTGGTGATGTTGCCAGAAAAGCTTTTGGCTATAGATTGTCAATTTTGGATTTGGTGTAGTGGATGCGAGGCAATAAAATAATGCGTGAATAAAGCATGCAATAGTGGGGACACCTAAATGTAGCATTGTAGCGATTAAACA